>JAWDJD010000005.1:156010833-157291666 GCA_035047305.1 Bradypodion pumilum | reverse complement strand
TTAAAAACAACCCAAACTTGAAAACACACACAATCAAAAACATTTGTTTGTGGATTTTGAATGCATATGTATAATTTAAGCACTGGCTGGATAGCTGAGTGGTTTAGGTATTTGGATGTGGAGCCAGAGGCTGGGAGTTTGATTCCCCACTATGCCTCCAGAAAGAAGAGCCAGCCTAAATAGCCATGGAGAAGCTGCACAGTCCCAATGTGTCCCCTGAAGACAAGAAGGATAAACCACTTCTGAATATTCTCTACCTAGAAAACCCTGGAAAGGGCCATCATGAATCATCATTGTAGTCATCATCACAGCCACCACCACACTTGGCCAGAGCACATCAAATGGAAGTCATGATGGTTTTTGATACAATTCTGATGGAAGGAAATACAACTATTATTCTCCTTCTCTCCTTAAGAAGACTCAACAAAGCTGGCCTGCAATATTTGCCAGAGTGGTGTAATGGTCAGAGTGACTAGCATGTTGGGGATCCAGATTCTAGTCTTCACTGAGGTCAGGGAATGATGACAAGGCAATAACTCTATTTCAACCTGACCTACATCCCAGAGTTGTTTGAAGGAAATCAGGAAGAGAGACAAATCTATCCATAGCAGAAAACAGAAATATACAGTATTGAATGAATACAATAAAAAGAGACAAAACAAAATATTTCTAAATAGAAACTCTTTTTACATAATGGGCAAAAGTCTATTGTATAGTTAAGTGAATGTAGGAATAACTGGCAGGTAAATGTAGAATAGGAAGAGGATGTCTGTACATATCTGCAGTCTCTCCATGTAGAATCATACCTGTGAAGTGCAGCTCCGGAGATTACGGGACCTACGCAGAACGTTTATTTGCAGGTCCATTGTACGCATGCGTAGAAGGCTTTTACGCAAGCGTAGAACGTTTCTGCGCAGAACGTTTCTGCACAAGTCTGTTCTACACATGCATAAAAGCCTTCTACGCATGTGTACAATGGACCTGCGCAGAAACATTCTGCACAGCTCATTTCTACGCATGCATAGAAGGCTTTTACGCATCCCTTTCTGCACAGAAGCCTTCTACGCATACGTAGAAAGGACCTGTGCAGAAGGGATGTGCAGTAACTCATTTCCCTCTCCCCACTGCCAAATTACGGGGTAGCGGCAGCTCCGGGCGGGAAATGGTGAAAATTGGTGCAAAAATATGGGAAATCCTGGCAAATCCGGGATTCTTGACAGGTATGTGTAGAATGCTTTTAAATACCATGTTCATCAATACACCCATTTTTATGTGCTCTTTCACATTTTTATTCATATTTTGTACTTACTTTTGATAGAACTGCATCATAACATTCATATAAGTGTAACCCTCTTGACTCTGGAGAGTTAAATGCATAGTGGGGAGTGAGGTTCATATATAAGCTATGCTCTCACCTTCCCATTCAGCCAGAAGCCATTCAGATCATTCTGCATACGATGCAAAGATATCAGTAACATTCATCTGGGATGGGGATGTAGGGGATGAGACTTCGATGTGTCTTCAAAACCTCTGCCACACCTTTAGCCCTCCATTATTTCAGGCATAACATCTGGATAGGATTTGCATGTATTAAAATACAACTGTGGGTTATTTTATGTATAGTAAAGGTAAAGGTATCCCTTGCTCAAAAGCCAGTCGTATCTGACTCTAGGTTTCGTGCTCATTTCTGTTTCAAAGCTGAAGAGCCAGCGCTGTCTGCTTCTGCAGACATTTCCGTGGTCATGTGGCAGGCCAGAGCGCACGGAACACTGTTACCTTCCCACCAAAGTGGTCCCTCTTTATCTACTTGCAATTTCTTGCTTTCGAACTGCTAGGTTGGCAGGAGCTGGGACAAAGACAGGAGCTCATTCCGTCCTGCAGTACCTATCTTTTAAAGAGTCAATTGAAGACATTTCTATACTTACTTTCAGTGCATGAACAGGGTTCTACAACTCTCTGTTATATCAAATGAAAGTGTCAACCAGAGAGTTAGTGTTGGGTTCTAGAAATTACCATATTCAATTTCAGACATTTTACCTACTGTACCATACAGGATTATGAGCCAATAGGGTTTTTCCTTCCTTTATCTCCCTCTATAATCAGTGACTTCTTCTGCCTTTTTTAAAAAGTGAAACATTCAACAAAAGGGCATCATATCCTACTGATATGTCACTTGTGTTAACATAGAGTCTGTGCTTATTTTATTTTATTTTATTTACACAAGTGACTGCAGAGGGCTATGAATGCACAGTGTTGGGAATGATAAAAACATCTGTGAATTAGATAACAACACTTAAGTTAGCTTAAAATACATGTATACTTTAACCTCCATAAACACACTGGTACTTTTTTATAATAGAAAGAAGAGACAATATTATTCTTGTGATTAATGATGCCTGTGTGGCAAGACTCTGGGCGTTGATTATGCTTTCTAACAACTGCCATTCAATGAAGCAATTCATCAAATGCTACAATATAATTCTAAGAAGCACTGCAATTTATTCTGTTAAAACTGTACACAAATTAACCCTTGAATATACAACTTTATTAGCAGAAATTTGTCTAGGAGTGGCAAAGCTATATGGTAGCAAGGTACTGTAATTCATATGCAGAGTGTGCACTGATACAACACAAGATGCCTGTCTATTCAGGAAAGTAATAAATAAATTAAGTGTTCTAGAGGCACAAATGGCTAAGATGCTGACTGGGAGGTGGAAGGTCAGCAGTTCGATTCCCGAGTACTGCAGGATGGAATGAGCTCCCGTCTTTGTCCCAGCTCCTGCCAACCTAGCAGTTCGAAAGCAAGAAATTGCAAGTAGATAAATAGGGACCACTTTGGTGGGAAGGTAACAGTGTTCCGTGCACTCCGGTATCTAGTCATGCTTGCCACATGACCATGGAAATGTCTGCAGAAGCAGATAGTGCTGGCTCTTGGGCTTTGAAACAGAGATGAGCAATGAACCCTAGAGTTGGATATGACTGGCTTTCGAGCAAGGGAAACCTTTATCTTTACCTATTAGAGGGAAAGTGGGCAACAATGGCCATGCACATGTTCTGGGTCTACAATGATGAGTTGACCTACATTGATAACAAGGCCCACAAGTAGAGACCACTATAAAACATATTTCCGGTATACTGGACCTATGAGGTTGCTATGAGCATTTGAAAAGGGGTGTTGGCAGAAGAATGCTACTAAATGGCAATCAAAGTTAAGGACAGAAGGTCCCATCAGCAAGACTGAGCTTAATTTGACCTCTCAGTTACAAATCAGTGAAATGGAAAGCTGACTTCCAGTTGGACTCATTTGTCTGATGCACTGTATCCCTCTCTGAAATCTATGAGCTTTTCTGGCTCTCCATTTGACAAAGCAGACAAACAACTATTAGTTCATGATATCCTTGCAGTCAAGGCAAAGGTCCAGCTGTTTACAAGACTTGCTAAAGACATGTTATTGCCTTAGGCAAAACAGCAGATGATCTACTGCCTTGCCCTCCCACCCCCAAATTTCCAAGTTAACATCCATAAAATTCAAGGCCAGTCAATTGGCCTTCACGAGGAAGAAAATATCACAAATACCTGTCCTGTCCCCAACAGTAAAAATACAGCAGCTATAAACTGAATAACTGTTTGTTCTTCTTTTATAATAGCCTGAATCTACAACTGAAGAAATCATCCTGCTTTGTCTTACAAAAGGGAAAACTGTGGAGGTCATGGGCAGCTACATAGCTTGGCAGGTTTCAGACACAGTTCTGGATCACAAGTGGGTGAATGTGTCGAGATTCCCTGTGGGATGGTGTCATTTTACAGTAATACCTCATACAAAGTCCACTTCATCCAACATCGGATTCATACAACATTGCCTAATTCCTTGAAAAAAGTTGCCTCATACAAAGTCGTGTGACATTGTATGAGGCATTCGGGTTTTCCCAGTTGCATTGTGCCTGGGCAGTATAAAAGGCAGGACACATGTGTGCATTGCTCTTGTGGGTTTTGCATGAGGCAAAGAGTGTTTAGGAGTGGTTTTGAGCACAATTTTGGATTTTTTTGAATTTTTTTGTCAGAATTTTTAGAAGCATTCCTGGGATTTTTGCAGCATTCTTCAGGTTCTTGGACAATCAGGGTTGTTTGACATGTTTTTGTAATGTTTTTAGCCTTTAGACAATGATTTCTTAAAGTTCTGTCAGTTTCCTGTCTGTTTCCTTGACTATGCCCTGAAGTCTGTGCTGTTACAGTACAATGTATCTCTATGGAAACGACGTTGTATGAGGCATCACGGCAAGGATTTGGACATTGTATGAGGCATTGCGGCTAGGATTTTGCATGCCTCATACAAAGTCCAAATCCGTATAAAGTCCAAACTTGTGGAACCAAGTTTGGACGTTGTATGAGGTATCACTATATGTTATTTACCTGTTACTTTAATAGGATTTTACCTAGAAATGCTAGCATTGCTTTTATTTTCTCCCTATCATTTATTCCATTTAGCCTAAGCAAAGCCATTTTTAAAAAGCACACTCCACCATTTTAACTGAAAAATCATCTCTTGTACTTTTCCCAAGGCCAAGCTCCGGGAACAGTACCAAGAGAAGGTCCAATCTCAGATAGTGAGATGACTACAGTAGACTGATAGCTAGCCACCTGCTATCTTTGAAGTACGAACGAAACTGTCACATTGAGTGGTCAATTAAGACATTTCTGGGATATTTTCTCATAGAAAAAGGTACAAAAACCTACCCAATTTCTTAAGCTGTGAGTCCGTTCTCCAATGCTATGAGGAGCTGTATTGTTTGCCATCTCGATGGGTCCCGATCCAAACCATCTCGCATGGGGCGGCAAAGACTGCCACACTTTACCTTACGCAAGTGTTAGCTAAGAGCTTTTTATTTCATTTCTTTCATTTTAAATGTTTCCGCTTTATTCTTAGTTTAGTTAATCATTTTTCCATATTCTGCATTTACTGGACTTTGCTATTTTTCCAATAAAAACCATAAAAAGACTTGGTTTGTCAAATGCACTCATTTTGCTCCTTTTGCAAAAATGCCAGATTTTTACAAAGAGGACTGTGTCTAATTTGTATCAACTTCGTGGGCTCTGTTACCCAGAAGAAATAACTTTGCTCGGTATTCCGGAGACAGCGAGTTGCTGCTGGAAAGAAGGTAACAGAAGTTTCACCCCCATGTACCTTGTTACACCATCAAGGCTATTAGTTCCTCCAGAAGCAAGATAAGGGTGAATTTCGCATGAGAAAGTGGGAAATTTTGTCCCAGGGGTCTTTGCAGTTAATTTCTCCTGTGCAGCAGGTCCCCGATCGCCATTTCTTTGTGACCCTATGAGCCAGGCTAACTGGACAAATCTCTCTCTGCCTAACTTTGAGAGAGGCACCCTTTTGGCCCGCTAGCCATCGAGGTTTCTCATGCTGTGCCTTGACCCGCAGCCCCTGTCAGGAGCATAAGTCAGGTATGCCACCAGGCAGGTAAAGTCGTTGATAGAATGTACTAAGGAATATCAGACATGATATTGGAAAAACAAAGCAGCTTATGTCAGCGAACAAGCCTTAGCTTGAAGGTTTCACGGGGATCATTCTTATGACCTCCTTCCTTGCTATTTTGGCTAAATTTACTAAATGTCCCATGACAATGAGCCTCAGAATCTACTGGAGCCTCAAAACGTACCAACAGTTGGCCAGTGGACCCCAACCTTATGTGGATCTCAGAACAATGGAACAGGATTCAAAGTACTTCAAACATACATATTTCAGTATTCATGACAACGCTTCCAGAAAATGCACTTATTATGAGAATGTTTCTGTGACTATTTTGCAATGTGTTTAGAGACAATTACATGCTGAAATCACATATAGAACTTTCTGCATACCAGGAAAAGAGGAGCTGGCACCTATTATTCAAAGTTGGGGAGGAACCTTTAGTCTTCAGTATGATTTAGAATTACAAACCCTTTACCTCCTGATGAGTGGCTGTGTTTGGTGAGGATTCTGGGAGCTAAAGTTTGAAATTATGGAAAACTAAAGGTTTTCAGCCCTAACATGTAGATTTAGAATGCACCAGGTGACATTTGGTATAGGTTATCCTGTGTATGGCTATCATCTATGTAGTCTGCTGATACAGTACTTGATCCTAACTTTCCCCTAACAGTTTGGACCTTTCATAACAGAGATCATGTTTATTTATTTATTTATTTTATTAGTCACATTTGTATTGCCACCCACTCAGCAAGCGGGTGGCATACAACAATTCCATCATGAACTACATAACTCCCACTAAAGAACTATAAAAACTTAAAACCAGTAAAAAAACCAATTAAAAATACAATAAAAATACTAAAAATGTTATTGGGCTGCAAAGAGTTTGCTCTCTAGTAGGCTAAAGGATACTAGAAAAATGGTACAAATCCCTAGCAAACAATATAACTTGCCAGAATTTATATGCTGAACCATGCATTTACTAGCACAGGCACCTCCACGTCAAGTGCTGCTGTACCATCATGTCAGCTGTTGGGAAAAACAGGGTTATTCACCACCATTAAGACAGACATTTCTGGCTTCCTCATGCATTTATATTTGAAAGAAGAAAATTGTAGGTGGCCCCATCCGTTGGTCTTGGAAATAAATGACTAGAAAATCTGCATTGCTGTCATTAGTATTGCCAAGTCATTTTCACTCCCGTTTTTGTTATTTTCAGGCAGCTACAACAGCTCCCTAGAGATCAATAGCCATAAAATAAGTTCAGACTAATAATTACTTTAATGAACATTATTCTCTTGGATTTGTTCAGTAGTAATAGCAACAGGTCTCTCTCTCTCTCCTTCAAGTAAATATTGGTGATGAGTCCCACAACCATTAATTTATCTTAATGTCTCGCTTTGCATTTATTATCTGAGAGGTCAGTTATATACAGTATATATAATTAGCATCCAACACCACCAATTCAATCAAGGTTGTTGAACACATACTATTTTACATCTGTTATCTAAATGACTAATCTAAATGACTAACCTAAATGGCTAATCACATGATCCTAAGATGTGCTAAGCAAAAAGAGGGAATGCTTGTGATGGGGCATACAGAAGAGAAAAAGGAACAACACTAAGTATTATGCCAACCTTCTTGGTCTAGCTGAGTTTTATTTCCCTGGGGAGCATTTCCTTGGGAAGCAAAAACTAAATCCATCTTCAGGGAGCAGGAAATTTTTAAAGATCTGTATGCTTGATCTTTAAAGGTGAGGTTGCTGTGGTGTTTCCTCTTCCTTTTTTCAAAAATCACTACTTGTCATGTCAGCAAGTAGCTGCATAGCTATAGTATTAACAACTGAGTCTACATTTCCTGATAGAACTCAATTTTGTTCTCAAACAAGCACACCAGCTCTTCTTAAATTAGCATGTCCTAATCATAGGCAGGAGCCTATGAGGATTGATAAGTCACCTGAAGTTAATGACATAATGAGTCAGGCCACATCAGGACCCTGGACAGCTTCTAGGACAAACTTGCTCTAACAATGATTATAGCAAAAAGAGAAACTTTTGACAATCTTGGTTCAAATTCCTTGTCCTGAGTTTCATCCTGGAGAGTCATAGCCTTCTGCCATGAGTCTTTGGCATAAAGCCTGTTATAGTCAATGATATGTTGAGTATAAAGGTCTTAGCACTGGCTGGGAAATCCATATGATTTACCTGGGTCAGGGAGTGTCATTTCTTGGGGTTGTAGGAGATCTTTACTCAACTGGTGTGCTCCAGCTTAGTGTCAGAAACTTGTTTTGGGTTCTACAACATTATGGTGTGCATTGATTGTCACCTCACTCAAGTCTAGGAAATTCCACAAAGCTGGGGTCCAGCATCAGATCAGGGCTGTAGCCAGGAGATGTCCAGGGTGGGCATCGTCCACCTTGAGATGCCCACCCTGGACACCCCCTGGCTACAGCCCTGATCTGATGCACATGCATGCACGCATGCACGCACACAAACACACACCCCTAGAATCCTGGCTACGGCCCAGCATCAGATCCCAAAGATCTCTGCTTGTACTAAGTTGTCTGCAAGACCTAAAGTGCATCTTATAAGAAGACCCACATGTATGCTCCTGATCCATGTTGCATGCTTCAAAATTGAGACTTGTGCTGCTTATAGACTTAGTGAAAGTGGCCGTGATTCCCCTTTCCCTTTAAAAACCTTTTTAAAAGGTCTTTAAAGACACTAGAACAGTTTGGGGGTCTAAACTAGATGATACTATCTAGTCATTTTAGGTTTAGAAGGGAGGGAGGGTAGCATATAGCTGTCACATGGATATGGAAAATGGTATTGGGTGGCCCCTGGACTATTGCAGTTCTCCACCCTGATCTATGTATTAAATATTCAATTGAAAAAAATGTCCACTTTTAAAAAAGAACAACTTCTCAATTGCACTTTTTTTGCAGTCAGAGGTACAAAAGCCCTAATGTAAAATGTCTTGCCATATCTGTGGATTCCCCGAGGGTATTAAAGAACACAGCAACATCTGTGCTTATTTTGTTACGATCTAATTTGAATTTGACACATTGCAATGAACTAGAACAATGATTTTTTTGCTTTAACATTCTTGCCTCCACTAGCACTCTGATCTCTTTTTTACCATAATCTATGACAATTCCCTAGAAACTGCATACTTTCATCCTATCATTTTAATCCACATGGAACTCAGATCATCTAATCCTCTTTTTCAAGGCCACAATGTAGAATAAAACATCATTTATTTTAGGTTATGGTACTCACTGCTGAACTGACTTGGCATAGGTAATACAGTCTGCAGGTTGTATGATTTGCAAAACCAACAGATGGCTGCAAACAATCAGGTATTATTAAGCCAAGATCAAAACAGATCATGACTGAGGCTGCCGCTAAACCTCAGGTATATGTTTCATCTCGATTTCATAATAAAATCCCAAAACTGATCTCAGAGGTTACCAAAGGGACTGTGTTTCTTTCTCTTATCAGGGATAGATTATAACAGCTGAAGTTACTTTGGATATTGCAAGCTCAACACAACTCATTTCAATAAAATTGTAGCTGAGTGAAGAGGCTGGCAGGAAGCCCAGTTGCCTCTGTTCCAAAGCTCCTTGAAAAAGTTCCAGGCAGTAAAATTGAGTATCAAAATAATTGTGTATGGAAAGGCAGCTATAAATTGAACTCCTTTTGAAAAATAGCAGGAGGCTATAGCACCATATCATAATTCAGCACATATAATTGTTCATTGCATTCCTCTCATTGCCTTATAAATGTATAGGGGTGTGTGTGTGACTTGTTTGTTCATTGTTTTAATATAATATACTGTATGTACTTTCAGATAATGCTATTTTACAAAGCATCTTAGACACACACACACAAGAAATGAGTCAATGGGTGAAAAAACTAATGTCTGCAACTGCTAGTTAGTCATAAATCAAAAGAGACTGGTTTCAGCTGCTCTTTATCATTAGCATTAGGGATGTTCAGCAGTTCTCAGAGATGGCAACATAAGAAATACATGGGTTAAATAATAAAATGTCTTATGAAACTATAATGCCAACCGAGATAAAGTTACTCATTAGTCTCTGAACAACTGACAGTTTTCAGCTTCCCCTTTTTCTAATCATTATATCTCTTGAACACATTCATACACCATCAGGATGCCAGAGGCCAATGTCTCAAAGGAACAGGAGAACTAAAGCCAGTGCCATAGGTTTGTGATAAGTAATGTAATTTAAAGTTACTGTGATCATCCATGGTACCATCAATTTCCACAGATTCTCCAGGTTCTGATTTATACTGAGAAACAACAGTATCCCAGCCTTTCAGAAAGAAAGCAGAAAACAAACAGAAGGCATCTTTAGATTCAGGCAATCAAAATTAGCCACAATATCTTTATAGTGCAAAAGCTGGCTTGAGACTCAACATCAAGAAAACCAGGATCATGGCAACAGGCCCTATCAGTCCCTAGAAAATAGATGGGGAAGAAGTAGACGCAGTGACAGATTTTACTTTCACTGATCACTGCAGATGGTGACTGCAGCCATGAAATAAAAAGGTAATAGATTCTTGGGAGACAAGCTATGAGAAACCGGGGGAACATAGTGAAAAGTAGAGGCATCACCTTGCAAACAAAAATTTGTATAGTCAAAGCAATGGTATTCCCAGTGATAATGTATGGTTGTGAGAGCTGGACCATTAGGAAAGCAGAGCGCAGAAGAATAGATGCCTTTGAAATGTGGTGTTGGAGGAGAGTTTTGAGAGTCCCCCGGACAGCGAAGAGAACAAATAGGTCAATCCTAGAAGAAATCAACCCTGACTTCTCCTTATAAGGTCAAATAGTAAAGATGAAGCTAAAGTACTTTGGACATCAAATGAGAAGAGAGGATTCACTTGAGAAAGCCTTGATCCTGGGAAAGGTGGAGGGCAAAAGAAGAAGGGGCGGCCAAAAATGAGATGGCTAGAGGGTATTGTAGATTCAATGGGCACAGAGCTGGGCGGTTTGAGGAGGAGAGTGGAGGGCAGAGTTGCCAGGCAGGCAATGGTTCATAGGGTCACAAAGGGTTGGAATCGACTGTGCAACTGAACAACAAAAAATCTTTATAGTTTCCTACCACAGCTGATGGGGGCGGGGGAATGCCAACAATTGTTAGAGCTGTAATCTGGATCTCAGGTTTTCACAAGCTGCCAGGTTTTTTAAAACCTACTGATTTACCACTTAAAGGCACCACCATTCCATACAACTGGGCATTTAACATTTGATTTCTTACAGGAGGAAATCCTATTTCTTGATAGAAACCCCTTCCAGCAGAGGATATCAGGGTTACCATTATACAGAAACATTTAATGATGTGGAAGCTTTGGAGCCCATTCATGTGATAATTCCAGCAGCCAGCAGTATAGAAACAATGTAAACTCATCAGAAGTCATTATTCTCTGATTGCCGCTTTGTGATGTAGACAGGTGGATGGTTCTGAACATAATAACCACTCTCTCAACAGAACTAATCTAAACAAAACAAAGGGATGCATTGCAGTTATGCATTTGATGCAGAGCTGTAGGCATAACATATTCAGCTGCATCCTGATTCTCTCTCATTCAGTCTCCAGTAATACCGTTCATCTGACACGTTATTGGCAGAGCTGCAATTACTATTAAAATCTGAATACTAATTAATAATATTCCAGCTTTACTGGAAACCACAGTTGCAAGCATGATTGCACCCTCAATGAATTTACACTTCAGAAAGAAATACCCAACTATTTGTTTCTCATTCTAGGACCCAAAATCTAGGTCATACTTTCTATTAAAATGGGGAGAGAGAGAGAGGAGGGCCAGTCAATGGACCACAAAACTTCCAAATACATCTACTCACAGATACATTGTAGGGTTGCTCATAAAATAATACATAGACGTGTGTGTCCTTTTTGTATAGCTGTGCCTCTTTCTGGATTTACACAAAATATCAGGTAGGAAAATTAAAAAAAAATGCTGGTGATGGAATGCTATCATTCTTTCCAAGTAAATGGGTGCTAAAGAGGAGTACACAAATCTATAAGCAATTTGATTCCCTCTCCCACCAAAGTTAAGTGCTGTCTAAATTTCTTATACCAGACTAGAAGAAGAGTTTCCAGATCTTGACTCTTATTTTCTCCTGCAAGTTTCTTCCCACATGAGAATGCAAGGCTTGATCTGTGAATCTGAAGGACCTACCCTCCTTCCTGGGCTTGCTTGAGGGAGTCCTCTTCCTAGCTGCCATTAGTTGTTCCACATGGAAACACCCTATGACCTTCTATACCAGTTTTCCCCAACCTTTGGTTTTTGGACTTTATTTCCCAGAAGACTAAGTCAATTTCCCCAAAACACTGATCAGCCAATGTAGTAACATAGACTTCTGGGAACTGAAACCCCCCTGTGGGGTATGTGCCCCAGATTGGGAACCACTGTTCTATATAGTATTGATGGGTTCCCATCAAAATTAGCTTGCACAGTAACTGGTGAGAGAGGCATCAATGTGGAGTGGAGGTCCATCCAAGGAAAATGACTCTATTTGCTAGTGGGAGTGGAAGTTTAATGGTACCTCTTCTTCTGGGATAAGTGTCATTTGAGAAGAGTAGGTTTCTGGCCAGTGAGACAAGCAATCATTTAAACCAGCTTATCACATCATGGGTCCTGTTAGACTGAAGATCTAACCCATCACTCATATCTTGTAGCCTGATAGATTAAAGACACTACTAACTACTTTTCAGAACAAATTTTCACAGGAATAAATCTGAAAGTCAATCAGGGATCTTTGGTCATTACCAAATATAAAAAGCCACAGTGGTTTGCAAATATATCTACTGTACTAATCACCATTGTGTCCTTCTGTACCCCCACCAGATCATGAGGCTATGAATTATTGCCAGAAAATTTCATCTTTATGTTTGAAAAAGTGAACCAGATCAGGGTTTCTCAACCTATGGCCCACGGGCCAGATCTGGCCCATGACACAAACTCATCCGGCCCACACACCCACTACTTCTGCCCCCACCTCAGTCCTTGTCTCCTCTGCTTGGTTTGGTGTGTCCCTAATGGTGCTCTATAGCAGGGCAGATGTTGTAAGGTTTACAACATCTGCCCTGCTATAGAGCACTGCTAGGGACAAGCCAAGTCAAGCGGAGGAGACAAGGATTTAAGCAATGGCTGTGGAAGTAGTGGCTGGAACGAGGTCATGGGCCAGATTATTTTATTTATTTATTTATTTATTTATTTATTTATTTATATTTATATGCCGCCCATCCAGGAGAACCACTCAGGGCGGCATACAACAGTTAAAAATTTATAAAAACCAATTTTAAAATCCCAAATCGCCCACTCACTTCCCCACCCTACTACCCCCCACTCCAATTAAAAGAATAAAAAGGGAATGGGAGGGGAAATACAACAGCGCAAAGGGAGGGATATTAACTAAGTACTAACTGGGGATGAGCCAACAGGCTGGAGCCGTGTTCCTATTAAGGCCTCACACCTGCCCTGCCAGCCAGGTTTTCAAACTTTTCCTGAAGGGCAGCAGTTCTGTGCCATGCAGCTCCTCCAAGAAGGGGAGTGGGAGTGGGTGGCTTGGGGTGGTCTCTGGAAACAGCAGTGTGGGTGGAGTGGTGTGTGGGACTCAGAGTGATCCTGCTGCCAATGGTGGCAATGGGTGAGACTGGTGGGGGCTTGGGGTTGTCCCACCACCATCGCCACCAGGACCAGCCTGAGCACCCACCACTCCCCACCACCACCACCAGTGGTGGCAAATATCCAGCCCGCCAACAGTCTGAGGGGGTGTGATCCAGCCCCTGGCTTAAAAAGTTTGAGGACCCTTGAACTAGATCCTCAAAGGTAAAGGCAAAGGTTGCCCTTGTTCAAAAGCCAGTCATCTACAACTCTAGGGTTTGGTGTTCATCTCTGTTTACAGCCAAAGAGCCAGTGCTGTCTGCATCTGCAGGCATTTCCGTGGCCATGTGTCAGGCATGACTAGATGCCAAATCACAATGAATGCTGTTACCTTTCCTGCTGAAGTGGTACCTATTTATTTATTTTAATTTTTGCTTTCAAACTGCTAGGTTGGCAGGAGCTGGGACAGAGGTAGGAGCTCACTCCATCATGCAGCACTTGGGTCTTGACCTGCTAACCTGCTGACCTTCCAGTCATCAAGTTCAGGGTCTTAACCACTAAGCCACCATAGTCTCTTCTTGATCCTCAAAATCTAACATGAAAAAATAGAAGTTATTCTTTGAGGTGCCACACCGTTTTTGACTTTATTTTTTTATCTTCATTTTGTTTTATTTACTCTCTGATTTGCTTCCACAGACTAACATGGCTACCACTTTGAAAATGTCAACTCTGTTTTATAGCTAATCATATGTAGGCAAACAAATGAGAGCTTCATTGAGTCTTAAGGCCATGATCCACGGTTGCTCAGCTCCATTTGGGTCCTTCATTTTGCTGGCCTTGTTCACATTCATTCCTACCATTCAGAGTAGAAATTTACTCTTATGTAAACAACATATGTCTTTCAAAGTAACGTTAGGGCAGAGAGAATGGTTTTATGTCTTGTTGAAATAAATGGCACACATTTTTCACTCAAAGAAATGACTAACGTAAAAGTCTAGTATAAGTTGTCCACAGAGTATCCCACTGGGGATGTCTGCTCCCTGTCACAATCTCAATAGTCCTTTTATAGTTTCATGCTAAATAAAGCTTCATTCCTCCTGCACCGTCATCATACCTTCCGGAAGAGAAAAGAAGACATAAAAAGAGTACTGAATTAGAATCCTCATCTATCTAAATATGCCATAAGAGAATGGCACTGAAAACTAAGACTATTAGGTTACAACTTAAGTTGCTAAACTGTTTAATGTACTATATTTGACTAGAGCAGGAGTTCCCAAACTTTTTACGCCATGGGTCTGACGGCCCAGACAGCTGAGCAGGCTGGACCACATCCGTGGAAGTGGGCACATTTACGGTTGTCATAAATGCACCCACTTCTGTGTTTGCGACAGCCATGGGTGCATTTACGCATGTGCGGGCACCTTTTACGGCTGATGTAAATGCATCCACTTTCACTTCCAGGTGTGTTAACCACACAGGGCACATGAAATGGTGCCGTGAGCTGGCCCTGGCCCACGATGCATAGGTTGGGAACTCCTGGACTAGAGTTTACCACATTCTAGCCGGATTCTTGTTGTGCTGCACATAAAAAGCTTAGCATTTGGAGATGACTGGTTTCAAGTTGAGAAAGCTCCACAGTCATTATCTGTTGAACATTATCAGTTGTGTGACTCATTGTGCAACAGATAAGGTCTATGGAGATTTGTACACATGAGACATTTATTGAAGCAGTTTAACAGGATTTCACCTGCTATGGTGAAAGGCACTGAAACCACATCTAATTGCTAGTCCCAGCCAGTATACTGTAGATTCAACTGAATGAAAAGCTGAATGGTGCGTCAACATTCAAATAAATATTTAGTGGATCTACTGCCAACAGGATTCAGACTGAAATCTAAGGTTCATTAATTACATTTGGAAATGATAATGAGGGTCAGGGTAGTTTATTTTACATAACTGAAAAGAGAGGTAGCCATAACCTCGCAGTTTTACTCTGACTCACCTCATAAGCACCCACAGGTCATATTTCTGCTAGAATGACAGACTGAGTTTCAGTGGTTAATTTCAGGCAATCCTGGTCACATGTCAGTTCCTTCGAAGAGAGGGTTGGACAATGTATGACCCTTCAGATGTAGTGGAACTACAACTTCCAGAATCTTTGTCATTGGCTATGCTGACAAGGAATAGCTTATTAGAGTTGCAGTCCAAGATCTTATAGAGCAGGGGTTTCCCAACCTTTTCAAGCCAGGGGCCAGGTCACAATCTCTCAGTCAGCTTCGAGGGCCAGAATGGCCATTTTGCCCTGCCTGCACAATGGGGGTGGCCATTTTGTCCAAACAGCTTCAAAGGGACAACCATTTTGTTTCTCAAATGCCCTTGGAAGGGTGGGGGCAAAATGAAATGGTGTCATGGACCAGATCCAGTCCATGTGCCTTAGGTTGGGAACCCCTGTTATAGAGCTTCACCTTTTGTCCATTCCTGTTCTAATCACCAAGAGAGATGCACGTGTGAATGATTGTATGTGCATACAATCAACATAAACCTTTGTTAAATTGTCTGGATTCATCTTTGGTGGACCCTTGGTCCTTTTAAAGTTCCAAGCCTACCTGAAATCCAGGCCCAGTCCTGGAACCTTATGCCCATGAAGCATATGCTCACAACCAGAGAAATGCAGTCCCTTCCCTATATGGCAAGTCAAGGAATAATATGATTAACATTTTTGAGATGTTTTCTGATCTGTTCTAACAAAAACAAATGACTTAATTTGAAGCACTGTAATAGCACAGGCAAGCTGCAAATGTCATATGGTTATTTGATTCATTCATCATATCCTGTGCGACAAGTGCAGTCATGTTTATGTGCTATTTAATATTTTTCAGCCTATCTTTAGCATTCAGCTTTTTACAGATCCTAGAAATCATTACTCTCAAAGAAAGAAAAGAGCGATGGTCAAATGCTATATTGAAACATATGTACTTGTTCCCAGTAGAATGTTTTACATTCTAGAATAAGAAATAACAGTAGTAAATTTATAGATTCACATAATGCGTCCACCTTTGGAGAGAGAAATGAATGTACAGATATAAAAATCTGTTCATTAACTAAGGGGAAAGCTGAAATGTCGAGGTTTTATAAAGACTACAAGCAAGTATTTAAAAAAGAAAGGCACAAAAAAGAAAGAAAAGACTTAAGCAACAGTTCTTAGAAATGTTCTTCTCTTGGGTGCGTTGCAGCCAACTTCACCGACAAGTGGTGATTTCTCATTTCTTCTACCTAGTTCAACAGGCTCCTTGTGAATGCAATGTGCTATGGATTCTAAACTTAATAAGACCACCACAACTTTGTGTTTCTGAAGTTGTGGTCTGTAGGCAGACTCCCTCTTCAGCCCTGCAGGTATTTCAAGATTCCCCCTCCCTGCCTCCGTGTGTCTTCTTTCCTCTATAGTTACCAAGTTAACCATAGTTCAAACCTTGGAACTCCAGGTGTTCTTGGATTTCTATTACCAGAAGCCCAAGTCAGCACTCCTGCTGATCAGGACTTCTGGGAACTGAAGTTCAAGAACAGATGGAGTGCCAAGGTTCACCATCACTGCATTAAGTCTTTCTCCAGAGATCTCAGTTTTATAGCATTTGGTTTTAATTAGTATTGGGTATGGATTTTAACTAACATTGTGAGACACCTTGAGTCGCTTAGGCAAAAAGGGCGGTTATATGTATCCAACAAACAAATAAATAAAATAAATAAATTTCTTTCTTAGTGAGACGGCCTGGAAAAGGATCAGTAAAATGAAGCTGAATCCAGACACCAGGTGTACTGTTGGTAGATGGCTCATCTGACTGCAGTGTTTATACCTGGCTTATTCAGTGAGGTGTTAGAGTCAGGTTCACAACATAGGATTTCTGCTTGATTGATTTTTACTACTGGCAGCCCATCTCGTACCTGTCAGACATAGTGGCTTCTGCTAGTTTAGGCTGATGAATCAGCTGCAACCTTTCCTGGTCAGAGGTAGCTTGGCCACAGTGATCCATGCACTTTAGATGTGCATTACTATGATGTACAATATTATACAAGTGGTTGTGTTTGAAGCTTTCTCAATATTTTATTTATTTATTTAATTATTTACTTATTTATTTTAACTTTTTTAGCCCCCCTCACCAAGGCAACTCTGGGTGGCTTACAACATAAGAAACACCCCCAACATAACCCATTAGAACAGCCCATACATATAAACACTAAAATCTCTAAAAAATCTTAAAATCACAAAAGCTTGAATCTAAAAAGTCTAAAATCCCCATAACAAAATTGTCAGATGGTCATATGAGCCAGTGGGGTGGAGTAGATCCAACAGCAGGACCCCACACCTGCTGGGCCAGCCATGTCTTTAGCAATTTCCCAAAGACCAGCAGTTGTGGTTGGAAGTGGAGGTCTATCGGCAGATGGTTCCAGAGGGCTGGGGCGGATACTGAAAAGGCCTTCCTTCTAGGGCTGGAGAGACGAGCCTCTCCAGCCATTGGTACTCATACAGAGCCCCTCCAGTCTGCCTTAGTGGGACAGGCAGATGTTCGCAGGGCAATGTGGTCGCTTAAGTAACCTGGTCCACTACAATGTAGGGTTTTAAAGGTCATAACCAGCACCTTGAATTGCACATGGAGGCACACCAGTAACCAAGGCAGCAATATGTCATTTAATTTGGAATGTCATGACTGGATCACTAACTGTGACCATCTCCTAGCAAACAATACATGATATTTGCAAAGGACCATCCAAAGCTATTTATCTTTTTTGGAGTTGAAAAAGGTAGTTTTTGCTTGCATTTTTAAATACCATCATGCCTTAGGACTCAGATACTTGAATGTCTGTCTTATCCAACATGCACCTACCTCTTTATTCTATTTGCTTTATTTGATCTAAGTGCTCTATCTCTGCCTTATTGGAATTATAATTAAAATAATTCCAATGTTGTTAACCTAACTTTAATTGGGATTACTTTATTTAAGTAATATTATCCGCAGAAATGTAACTTACAGTTAATTCTGATTGCTTATGAACAGGCCCTCTGAAGGTCCTTCATTGTTTGGGAAGAAGGATAAAAATATTCTAATGTGAATAATGTCCTGTAAAGCAATTGTATGTATAATGCATGACAGTCGTCCAGCCTTGGTTGAGATGAGACCAGGGCCAGTCCCTTCTCTTCTTATACAGCCTGCAGATAAATGAAACCAAATGTCTTGTATAACTTAATGGCATGAAACAACCAGTCATTGGAAGAATCAAAACTGAGAAAAGTTGTTGGGCAGAATGCACTTGTCCTCATATTTTATACAACAGTGTGGAACAAAATTAAAATTTCACCAGTATTACAGACAAGCTCTTGCTTGTTCACATCAGAAAGAGAAAAAGAGACATTATCCAATGATAATCCAACAGTAGGAGGCAAGAATGAAATGAGTTTTAGAGAAGGAAATGGAATAAGGGAACAGCCCGTCTCCTTGTAAATTGTGACATTCACAGGGTCCTGAAAGTGGCACACTGGAGGGAGAGGGGGGGGGGAGAATATATCTTCTCTCATTTGGTCTCCCACTGTTTTTCTGAGCTTTCCATATTGGAATGGTAGCAGGAGACAAAAAAAGTAGTGGTTTTATTCCTTGTGAAACACTTAGCAGCTAAACACTGTGAAAGTGAGTACAGCAACACTTGTTTAATATTTCTCCAAGACTCCACTGCAAGAAATAGTTTCTAAGGAGAAAACTGATAAGAGACAAATAGAATATACCACATCAGTCCAATGAAGATTCCAAGTGGAAGTACTTATGGAAGTAATAGAATTAACTACAGTTTGGGGGCTAGTTTGCTTTGATTGCTCACTGCTGGGTGGTCATAGCACCACAAGGATTGTACAAAACCTGTGAAGCTGCCATACACTGAATGAGAACATTCATCAAGCCCAGTGCCATCTGCTCTGACCAATAATAGATTTCAAGTCTCTTTTACTATAACTATTATTTGTTTTACTCTGTTCCCAGAGGGAACCAGTACTGTGGATAGGAAAAATTGTATTACAAGTCCCACTGGGCTTGATGGGTACCAGTAACTGTGCCTGGTATCATAGCGTGAGATGCAGCTGTCTTATGGTGGAGTATATCAGCATTTTTTCACCTCAGAAGAATGGGGATTGGCCCTTGAAATTTCTTCATGTTAAAGGGCATTCCACAAAGCAATATGTGAACCACCCATGTAATGTTTATGGTCCAAGCAACCTGGGATGCGCCTCACCTTGAAGTATGGGAGAAGATAGGTCCTCTGATCAGATCATTACTCACTCACGTCTAATGTTATCAACAGGACAGCTACAATATATTCCAGTGGAGTTATCTTATAGATTCAATTGCCAGTAGTCTTCATTTCATTGGGATTCAATAGTCTGTCCTCTAGAACAGCCAGGTTCTTGGGGCTTTGAGTTTTACCTTATTTTCATAAATAATGAAAGGCAGTCATTGGGTCGGGCCATTAAACAGGGAGAAGCAGGAAACAAGTAAGCATGGGCTCCTCCATTGATTGAGCCAGAAAAATTCCCCCTTCTCTTTCACATGTTTCCATTCTGAAGAGTCATGATAAGAAGACCAATACTGCCTGGCCTTATTTCACATTTACAACTGGTATTCATATAATCAAAAACTGATTCCATTCTAATATTCCTTGTCCTTCTACACTGCCATTTTTTTCTTTTCTAATATATCCTTGTTGATTGCAAACCTGAGGGCAAAGTCTATTTTGTTTTTATTCATGCCAAGCTGGTCAAAAGACTGTGGTGGCTTATTGGTTATGATGTGGAACTTGACAACTGGAAGATTGGCAGGTCAGCAGTTCAATTGCTGCATGACAGAGTGAGCTCCCGTCACTATCCCAGCCACTGCCAACCTAACTGTTGAAAAGCAAGAAATTGTAAGTAAATAAATAGATACTGCTTAGGTGGGGAAAGGCAACAGCATTCCATCTCGTAATGCCTGCCACATCACCATGGAAATGTCTGCAGATGCAGACAGAACTGGCTTTTTGGCTATAAATGGAAATGAGTACCACAATCTAGAGTTGGATACAACTGGCTTTCAAGCAAGGGCCACGGTTACATTTTAAGCTGCTCTGAGAAGCAGGGCATCAATCAATCAATTTCAAGTAACTTGCAGCCATTTTCAACATTTATGTTATGTATTGTGTCATCAAGTCATAAATTACTTCTAGCGAGCCTGATAAAGAGTTTTCAAAGTATGGGCTTGTCTGCACTGGCCCTCCCAGGCTGGTGTGAAACAGCTTTTTACAAGTTGCAAAGGAGCAAAATTCCTGGATCCCAGAAGCAATTCTCATATCCCAAAAGCATTTTGCTTCTCCAAAGGAGTAAGCCTGCTGCTGATCAAGCTCCGGAAGTCTGATCAGCAGCAGGCATTGGGGTGAAAACTGCTTTCTAGCTGATGGAAAGCACTTCCCCCATCAGCTGGAAAGTGGTCCATTCTTTGTTTTATCCCGTCCCCAGAGTGAACATATGCAGCAGATGAGATAAAATACAGTAGAACAATTTAGTTGAAAATTTGATGGGGTCTCAAAATGGGGCAGGTTGATCTGATCATGCACACACACATCAATTTGGCCAATCCACCCCAGCCTAACCCATTTTGAGACTCTGTCAAGGATTCAACTAAAGTTTCCACCTTATGTCTGTGGATACAGCCTATATGTGATGAATTTAAAGAGTGGTTTTACCAGTTCCCCTATCCTGAGGGAAGCTGGATGTCCAGAATGGGGTCACAAACAAGAAAAGGGGGCAAGAAAATTGATGCTTAGATTCAAGTCTGACTTCCATACAGGGCAAGAAAGGAAAGCTGCCTGGAAAATGGGACGTTGGGAACTGCTTTGTAGTGCTGATACAGTGCAAAACAATGGGCTAGTGAGGAGATCGATATATATTGTGTAGACCCCTGGAAATTTGTTGCCCTGTGAGCCTAAAGTAGAAAACTGTTTCCCACAAGTTGTGGTCGCACCCTAAACCCTAAACCAATGAAGAACCATTTTTGTTTAACAAGTGGGGAAAGAGGTTAGAGGAAGCAATCAGAAACCAGGAAACTTTGGGGGTGTCAATAGAACAAAAAGTCACTGCACCCCAAGAGAGGTGTCCCCCTTTCCCTCTCCTCAATCCTATCCCTAAACCGTTTCCCACTTGCCTTCTCCCTACCAACTCTCTTATGGAATCTTTCCATGACCCCTCATATGGAGTCTAGGATGAGGATCTGTTGAACCAACCCATACAGTTCTATGGGACCAAGCCTTCTGCATCTCTGCACTGGACAAGATAGATATAATAGTTTAGTTTCTGTTTAAAACATATTTTAATTTTTCAGCCTTGCAGCCATATACAACCTGTTTGGATAGCCTCATTTTCGCTTAACAACGTGCCATTATGCACCACGTGTACCCCCGTATAACAACATTTTTAGTGTCATTGTCCGGACGACACTAAAAGTAACTTTTATTATCCAGACAACGACACTAAAAACATCGTTATGCGGGAAACTCCATAGAAACCCGCATAACAACAAAAATCGCTTAGCAACGCTACTTGGGGAACCAAGTAATGTCGTTATGTGAGGGTCTACTGTAGTTGAGAACTTTTAGGCCTGCTTCTGAAAGTCAGGGCTTGAGGGAGTTTATGTGGTGCTAGATAACATTTTTAATTGTCTGCTCATTTCATAGGTTTTCATGTTGCATATGGCATATATATTGCGTAAAGAGTTAATTTAGTTTGTTCAGGATTTTATCTATTTAGACAGCTTAATGAGAACAAAATCACAGTCTGCTTTGACTGGGAAAATCCCTGTATATTACAATTGGTTTGATTTTTCTGAATATTATCATTCACTTCTTGGAATGTTGCTTTTCTGATTTCTGCTTGAACATGTTTCATCCTTTTTGAAATAACAAAAGCAATTTATAGGTTTTTTTTAAAACTTTAAATAACATTTTTTCTTAATTGCAAAATAGTCCAAATGGTCCAATATCATCTCTGATTATAGTCTTGTTCCCACTGGAGTAAAAAGGACCTCATTTTCAACCAGTTTTACACCCCCAATGAGTTTCCATGGCTAAACAGAAATTAAAATCCTAATCCCAGTCCATCACCCTATATACTACACCCGTGATGGTGAACCTTGGCACTCCAGGTGTTCCTTGACTTCAATTACCAGAAGCCCAAGTCGGGACTCCTGCTGATCAGGGCTTCTGGGAATTGAAGTTCAAGAACAGCTAGAGTGCCAAGGTTCACCACCACTGCACTACACCATACTGCAAAGAAACAAATATGGACTCCCTTTTCAAAAGGTTGTTACAGCCATTTCAAAGTTTCTGATGAATGTCTTTGCATTATTCTTGTGTTTCTGGACAGATTTGTTGTTCACATTATATTTTTAGATATATTTTACTTAACAATAGTAAGTACTGAAGTGATGTCAAGGGATAAGAGTATGCTTTACAAACATGAATGAATCATGTCTTTATTTAAGACCAGAATTTGTTCTGAGTTCCACTATCATTGATATATCACCTATTCTGGTTGTATTCTCTTTTGCTTGTCAAAGCTTTCTAAGGATGGAGGCTGGGAATTCATATGGGTAGGTCACTCTCAACAGGCCCACAGCATAGACTATATATTGGCATAGAGGTTCTGTCTGGACCACTGATTGATGAAGGATTAGGTCAAACAAGTCAACACAATATTGTTCATTTTTATTTAGAAGGCATAGTTGAGGAACCCTATGGCTTGGCCTTGCAGAAAACAAGACTCTATACTGCAAATATACATCCATAGGTGAATCTACAAGCTTCTGCACAATTAAGCCAATTTTCAAAAGCAATAACTAATAATAATGTAGATTTATGTCCCTGCTTAGAGAGATGCACATGTCTGAATGGAGAATATGAATATTAGTTAAGAGTAATTGTTGATTTTAATCCAGTTGTAAAATGCAATGCTTTATCTCGATGTGCAGTGTGAAACCTCAAGCTCTCTTTAGAAGAAAGGTTTTGCCAATGCGACGTCCGATGTGGGAAGATAGAAATATCCATACAATCCATTAAATATCCACAGTGGTGGGCAACATATGACCTATGAGTTGTGTTTGTTCCTCAATTCAATTTACAACAGACAAAAGACTAATAAATGGAGATTCTGTTTTCTGTGTATGTAGTTATTTGCCTGATTCCTTTCGCACCACTTCAGTTTTCTCATTTACATACATGGGTATCTAACATATGTTGAAACCTTCCATGTGTTTCTGTATCAATGTAACCTCCCCAAAGGATAAACAATATATCTTGTACAATTATAAATCAATTCCAAAATAAGATTAAAATGAAGGAGTAGGTTTTTTAAAATTTTAATTTTACTCATTGATTTGTTGACAAAAAATCAGAACAGTAGAAGTATACAGACTCTGGAATTTGATAATATATTCTTAATACAATAAAAAGATCAAAACTTCTACTGTATCCTATATTCCACCACCTGAGAATGGTTACCAAAGTGGACAGATCACCATTAAAAAAAGAAAATAATAAGGAATATGTGAAGCTGTCTATGAAAGAAACAAAAATGCATAGCGATCAAAGAGGAAAGATATGATCAATCCAAAATTAAATACTTTTGGGTTTCAGTGTTTTCAAAGAGAGATTTAAACATGCACTTCAAATCTTCTCATTGGAATCAACAGTATTTAAAAGTATTTAATTTTGGTGAGATTGTGCCGCCAAAGTGTGGTCTTCAGAACTCAGTTTTGAATATCAGAAAAAGGCATAATGTGAAGTCAATAATTTTACATGTAAACTATTAATAAATGCAATACGATGTCCACATATGCATATACCAAGTATAAACCAACCATCTGAATAAGGTAAATTTATGGTATATGGGTAGACAAAGAGTAAAAATAAAAATCCCTGAAACATTCAGTAATACTTCTCTTTCCTTCACAGATGAGGCAAATGAATATTCTGAATGAGAGAGTCATCAGGAAACACTTTCTTTTCCCCAAATGTCCTCCAAATCAGTGGTTTGGATCCAAAGAAAAGAGTACAGAATGGGATTGTTCAGGGGAGACCTCTTCCCCCACCCCATCCTCCAACAACTCCCAGGCTTCCATTGAAACTCTCTTGAGGACTCTGCAGAAAGTACAGTCTGAGATAGAGCATGAACCATGGGGATCAGAGGCACATTCCAGAAGCAGACGTTCCACTTATGAAGTGTGGGTCTGGCCTGCTTTTAAGTGGATTCCTCATTGTTTTAAAGTCACAGCCTATCCATGCCTAGCAAGGTTCCCTGATGCTTTATCGAAGGGTTGGGGAAACTTCCAAGATGAACTAGGGGTAAGCCTATTTCAGTCCCATTCCACTCACTTTATTGGGATCCAACACAGTGTTTGTGACTTTCTTACATGTTTGAATTTGTAATTATGTCTCAAGATTTACAGGAACCAGAAATATAAAGGTGCCCCTATCATGCAGACTGCCTTACAATTAAACTGAGACTCTTTCTTTCTGAATAATAGTTCCAATTGGGAACAGCCATTTTAAAATCAGTAACTGTAATTTTCTTTATAAATAAGCCAAAACTTAGCAATGTCTTATTTTAATATATATCCCTGACAGGGGAATTAGCAGTTTGTTTGCTTCCCATCTACCCATACATAAACATTAACACCTCACTCAGCATACCAAGAGTGTGCTACCCAAAATGATGGCATTTCTCCTGTGTATATTTTCCAAGAATCGGTTTTGAGGTATAGATTATGATTTTCTTTGTTAGCCTAGCAACTGCTGAAGGGGTTAAAACCCTACCGAGCACATCTAATTTCATACTTCTGGGCTTTAATCTCCATCTTCTTGTCCCCCACTAATTAGTAACTAAAGTGCTAACCACATAGAATTCCTTGACAGCATTCCCTTTTGTTCAAAGGCAGACATGAAGGGGGAGATTTGCCCCAGTTTATGATCTGACATAAGATTAACATATGATGCTGTTCGTCCACAGAAGACTATTTTGTCTTATAAAACCTTTCTCACATCCCTTTAGATCCCTTGAATTCTTTTCATTGCTCTTTCCAAATACACTATAACCCCAAGAGATAATTTGGATTTCACATGTGAACACACACACACACACACACACACACACACACACACACACACACACACACACACACACACACACACACACACACACACACACACACACACACACATATATATATATATATATATATATATATATATATATATATATATATATATATATATATATATATATATATATATATATATATATATATATATATATATTTCTCCTAAAAAAATAAGAATGATTAAGACATCTGTTTGAAAAATAACAAGTTTTCACTTTAAATGTCTTTTGAACTGTGCAGTGACCCCGCCTCGTAGGAATCAATTTCTTTGTATGACATTCTTGAACAGAGGTCACATGTCTTTTTATGATCCAACATTCAATAAGCGTTGGAGCTTCGTTCATAAATATTTCACTTACGAGCACATACATTCATTTTACACGATTCCTCAATGTGGCCAGGGGGCTGCGTAGTCTGCACTGTATCCACCTATAAAAAATACAAAAATATATGTCTGCTTACCGGGATGTGAGTAGGGTTTAGCTAACCTCGTTCTACCACAATGGATTTTGTTTTATTTTAGGAATGATTCACATCACAACAACCTTAAATCCACCTATATTACAGTAGATTAGATTGTACATAATCATATCACTGCATGTAATTAAGATTACAATTTAAACCAGAAAACACAGTCAAAGTCAAGATTTATTTAATAAGATACATGCTATCTCCCCCTCCCCTTATTCTTGATGGTTTGGTCACTTATTTTGCCTGTTCCCCCTCCCATTAATCCTCAGAAGTTTAGATTATCTGTCTGTAAATCTTTGTTGGGGTAATGTTGCAGTGGGTCAATAAATGATCACTTGTCTAAGTAGGTGACATTTGGTGTGAGAATAAAGAGATGCTATAAGTATTAATAAGCAACAATATGTATTCATAATAGAAAGTAGTATTATGGAGGATGTGCAGCTTCTGACCACAAAAGCTGTCCTAGATCTCTCCTTCTTCTTTACCTGTATTATCCTATAAATCAAAAGGTATGGTGTAATGTACTTGTGCTGCACCATTTCTCCCTACCCAACCCCCAGCCAATGAAGTGGAATAGAGTCTTACAAACTCACAGGATTTGGAAAATGATACTTTTTGGACTACAGGTCCTAGGATTTCCAAGGCTGAATGTCCCAGGATCTCTCAACCAGCAGGGTAACCAATGAGAGTTAGAACAAGAAGACACAAGGCAACTGATTTCAATGACAACCATGCATCTCATAGGATCAACAACCAGCCTTCATGTACAGTCAGTGATCAATATGAGAATTCACTTTGATCTTGCACATACATCATTAGGACTGGCAAGTCACTTGATAGTGATGGTGGTGTATGTATATAGCAAGACACTACATATGAACAAGTGTTAGTGAACCCATGTATCCCCATGGTCCCCACACAGAACTGCTGGAAAATGTGAGCTGAACCTGGTTGACAAGTATGGCCCTCAAATAGTAGAGAGATACTGTATTGCTCATAGAATCCCTGGTTTCTGATAAAGATGCCTTAGAAAACTGCTGCTTGGTCAATTACAACAGTTTCAAGGATACTGGTCAATATCTGAAAGCATCTTCCAGGATGTAACACAATTAGTCTGTTTCAGCAAACACCCTCCAAACATGTGACATCTTACAGGTGCCACAAAACTTTTTATCTTTGTTTCTGTTTACCTGAGGGCTCACGTGGATGCAACAGAGATTTCCATTTTTCCTCAGTCCCATATCCCCAACAAGAATTGGCCATGCTCATTGGATAATTCCAGGACACCCCCAAAAAAACCATTAAACTGTTTTATGTTGTCCCTCCCCTTCCACCATCATTTGGATTAAAATATAAAACTCCAGTTCTCCCTTTTCGACATTATAGGAGGCAATTTACATAGGCACAATGCAAAATTTAGTTTCTCTACATATTTTGCAAATGTTTATTTTGGTATTTGCCATGGCTGGTTTTGCATAAATTGCTCCAGCTTTCAGGTTCTCCATAAACATGTCACACAATTTCCCCAACTCATAAAATATCCATACGGTTTAAGTGCATCTGATGAATTGTGTTAGGCACCTTGCTAGAAAGTTACATGGATTTTATAGCTACTAAAAATGTCAGAATTTCAGCACCCCAAAATCCTGTGAACTGAAACTAGATATGTGGACAATTCTGACTGAAAAAAGCTCCTTACAGAATTGCAGTTTTGAGAGAAGAAGTATGAAATCAGTTTTATTATTTAGGGTCTGAATAAGCCAGAATTAGAAGCAACATTTCTGATGTGCAGGCTTCACAAATGTTTTGCCAAACAACCTTGACAACATGGCCTCAATAAGTGGTACCTGTTCTTAAGAATAAACACAATGTTCTCAAAGGAATGCCATCTGGAATGAAAACACTCTCTTTTTTTCACAGGAACAGCATCTTTCCTACCTCCCTGTCATTCTTAAAACAAATATGGTGGGCTTTGCAGAGACACTTTCCTGGAAACTGTCTTTTAAGCCATGAAGTTAAAGGCACGAGCATCCAAAAAGCAAGATTAAATATTCAATAAAATATGGTCCAACCCAATTTACTACTCTGTCTGTTTGACACCCCTCATCCCTTAGAACAGGGGTGGCCAACCTTGGCACTCCAGGTGTTCTTGAACTTAAATTCTCTGAAGTCCTGATCAGCAGGTGGGCTGACTTGGGCTTCTGGCAATTGAAGTCCAAGAACAACTGTAGCACCATGGTTAGCCAGCCCTGCCTTAGAACAAATGGCTTAGAAATGAGATTTACAGGGGACTTCTGTTACAGACACACAACTAGAATACTCCCTTAGGGTCATAGAATTGGTCACAAGGATTTTTACATTCAAGTTATCTCTAACAAATGTGGGACTGAACTTAGCAAGGCTACTATTCTAGAATTAACATATATCAACTGTTATGTTTGCAGCTATCTAGCTATTCGGATGTTAGGAGATGGGAAGATCACTGGTGGTCTCCCTAAGCCACATTTGAGTTCAGAAACACACACACTCTCTCTCTCTCTCTCTCTCTCTCACACACACACACACACACACACACACACGGTTGCTTCAGCCTTAGTTTCCTCCTTCACCATTCCATAAATATCTTCCATAAATATATATTTAGCTTGTAAAGCTGTGCAACATGTGACAAAGAGCATCCCATGAAGAATGGTGAGGAAGGCAGTGCTTGAGGTGGTTGTCAATTACACCAGGGACAATGAGCATAAGGACCTTGAGATGTGGTTAGTTTTTCATTCCTTTCTGCCATGAGTGAGAAATGGCATCATGCTTTCCATCCCCAGCTCTATATACTTATTCAAGTCACCTGGATTTTCTCTATAATTATATCATCTTTCATGAGGAAGGGTGGTTTTCTTTTTTTAAAATTGCATTTCACTGAAACCATATTAACACTTCCAAAATCAATATATGAAGCAGAAGCAAATTTATTCAATATTCATATTTCTTTCTTTCTTTCTTTCTTTTTTGTTATGCAGTTCTAGGAAAAAACCCAGATGCATATAAAATTTGGTGCATTAAAAATGCAGAAGAAAACCTCACTGGGCAAGAAAAATGGATATATTGGTTGAGGAAAGTACAAAAAAAAAGCATTGTGCATGGGGGAAACTGCTTGCAAAAATTGTGTACATTAGATAAAATCCATACATCACTATATGTATGTTAGGCAAAATGTGAGTGCCCACAAATACTGTTTGTGCAGATGACTTTATTAAAATTAAACAAGCAATCACACTGATATAGGCACAGAATGGCAAGATTTGAGAACTACAAAGAAATGAGAAACAGCATTTTAACATACACAACTCTTCTGTGCATTTTCAGAATTCAGACTAAGAGAGAGAGAGAAAGAGAGAGATGCTCACTGCAGGTTTAGTGAACTCACTGTGTGATACCTTTGCAGTGGCATTCAATACCAACCTCCTTGCATACATTCAGTGTAATCTGTAGAGTGGCTTGCATATGTCCTTTAGAGATGCAAAATCCCAGGGCAAAGAATATACAACATGGAAAATATATATTAATATACTATACTATCAATGCTATAGTTTCTGAGGAAATGACTTATCTATTTATACTAAGACAAGAAGAAGCATAGTGAATGGTCCTAACAACCTTCCCTTTCGTCCTCTCCAACTCTGTAAAATTCTGGATGAGAGTTGTGGGCATGCATGAAACCCACAAAGTGATCATGAAGAAGCATTACCGCTTACTGGAGAGAACTATAAACAAGATTTCAATCCCATTCTAGAACGTGTCTCAGCACTCCTAAGAGATGTAGTGATGATGGGCTTGGGATGTAGCTCAAGTTGTACCCCAGAGCCTGTTCAACAGCCTCTGGACCACCTGGAGCACACAAGAAGTGCTCCATAGCTGGGTACTCCACAGCAAACAACAGTCTCCACACATAACAGCTTGCTGATGAAGTTCCCTCTGGATTCACCTCCTGCTCTATAGAAGACCTGGCCTTTAGAACAAAGTCCATTGTTCCTACTATAGGCAGCTCATTAACAAGTGGAGAGAGAGTATCCACTGGCAACTTGGTTTAAGATGTCTTCTCTCTGCTTTGTCCACAAAGTGGCTTCTATTGCATGATAATTTCTCTGCATTCTCAGGCAATAAACATGGATAATGCATTGAAGAGTTTCAGCAACATACAAAACTAGGCATAGGCTGTCTGGGGTCCAAGCAAAAGTCTTGGCCTTAGGGGCGAGGCACATGCCCTTCTCTCAAGACAAAACCCACTCAAGGTACTAGATGAGATAGACTTCCAGTACCTATCTCTACATTCCAGGTCATATCTCTACAATACAGAATATATCTGCTTGTCCCTGCTTGTGCTGGGATTTTAATCAATGTACATATTTGTAATACCCTCTAGAGAATGAGGAGTACATAAAATAAACGAATTAGACTCCTCCATAAAGGTTGTTTCTTGCTATCATGTGACAGATGTCCTTTACTGCAATCATATTTTTCAATTAGAATAATCATCGAACTATAATTTAGCATGAGGTAAAAATAAAAGTGGAGCTTTAAAGGGCTAACAAAAATATGCTCGCCAAATGCTAATTCATGCAGTGCAGCAGTCTTGCAACATAAACATAAGCCAGAAAAACTGCTAGCTTTAAAATAAATGTCTGAATCAAGTTATAATGTCCATTTAAAACAGGTGAATTGCAGGCAAATTTGACAATAATGGTGGTCAGCAGATTCTCAGCAAATGTTGACTCTCCAGGACAGGTTTTCCCAAAAGCAGACCTGTCAGAAGTCTTGGCATATAGCTCTCATCACCTGCAGTCAGAATGACCTTGGCTGGTTCCAACCTCTTGCCTCCACAGATGGTGGGCAGTAGCAGCAAAAAGAATTACTGGCCAGTGTCCTTGGTGGCCATAAGCTCTTTTCTGTCACTCCTCTGCTGATTCCATCCCCTACCATCCACACAACTGTTGAAACCCATAACTACTCTATGTGCACCGTTACTGATGTTTTCACAGCATACGCATGGCAGGGAGAGTGGGACTAGAGAAGACACACTGCTGAGTTGTGTGACCCATGGGTTGTGGCCATAACTTCACAAGTACTCCCAAATATGGTTGCCGTCTTGAGGCCCTTGTGTCTTGTGGTCTCTTAGAGCAGTAGCCTAGGCTGGCTGTATCATTAGAGCAGGGGCACCCAAACTACAGCCCACTGGCCCAATTAGGCCCCTGCATATCATTAATGTGGCCTGCAGTGAGCACCTGGGCTCACCGCGGACCGCCTCCCCACCCCCACCCCACCGCCTGATGTCAGCAGTGGTGGTCGTGGAAGCTTTGTCCAGGCTGCTCCGAGCAGCTTCTTGCTCGGTCCCATTCCCTCAGCAGCCTTTCCTAAAGCTGATCACTGCTTCGAGGAAATTTTCTGAGCCTCCTGTGTTTCAAAATTTGTGGTGCCCCTGGCGTGCTCGGGATGACGTCACCACAGCACGCCAGGTTTACCCTTCCAGTGCCACGAAATTTGAAACACATGAGGCTCCAAACAAGAGGCTGCTCAGAGAAGCCTGGACAAAGCGCAGTTGCTGCCACTGCTGCTGATGTTAAAACTGTCAGCAGCGGGAGCAGCCCACTTCCGCCCCCCAAAGCTGTGTGTCGGGGCAGGACTGGCCTGCTAAAAAAATAGTTTGGTACCACTGCATTAGAGAAAGAGAGGCAGTCACTTTGGGTTGCAGCTGCTGCATGGCTCAAAATGCAAATAACATATGGCATGTGACCTCTTCTAAATACTCCACCTATCCTAGAACCATCATTTTGGAGTGGAGGAGTTTAGCCTGACAGCAGAATAAGAGTCCCCTGCCAATCTGGTCAACTTCTATACATAGAACTGAGAGAAGCATTATCTTGTTTTCAGGGATCTATACTGCATTTTTGACTGTGCAATTTTTAAAACTTTAAGGGATTATTTAACCTGCTGACAAGCCAGACTCCAGTCTCATGCTTTCAGCAGAATCACTTTACACACTCAGCTCCAAGCTAGCCAGTGCTGTTTGTGCCATGTAAGAATGAGACGTAAATGTTCCAAAGGAAATGCTTGAATTAACATAACATTCAGCTCTGTGCTAAAGAGAACATGGTGGAGTGAAGCTACATTGGAATGCAAAAGACTGATTCACAATCAGTGTGACTGATGCTGGCCAAGTTAGTCAAAGGCCTGATGTCTGTGTAAATTACCTTATAATTCATTCAGACCCTTAGAGATCAAAATTATGATTAAAAATTACCCAATGAATACAAAAAAAAAATTATTTTCTGACCCATAAAAACAGCACTGCATCATGCTAGTAAAGATAATGCAAGCGCGGAGCCAAAATGGCCGCCGCGCTCTTTGCGGCCCCCCCCCCATCGGACGAAGGCATCCGGGTAGTTAGGGGGCGTGGCCAGCTCCTCTATAAAAGGGGTGGCCACGAGGCAGCCGAGCTGCCATTTTGCGAAGCGACGGAGCGGAGAAGTTTTTCCCTCTTACCTCCGTCGCTTTTACCTTCACCGGGAAGCCTCTTGGCTGCTGAATTTTCTCCTTTTTGGCTTCCCATCGGTTAGCTGCGATACCCTCTAAGAAGAAGGCGGCTGCGAACGCGGCTCGTTCTGCGCGGAGGCGCCAGCCGGGTCGGAGGACTGTGGCCGCGCCTACCCAGCAGCCTCCTTTGCCCGAGCTCACCGGGACCGGTGGTATGGGGTTGATTCCCCCTTAGCCTGGGGCTGGAGGTCTGCGTACCGGCCCTGTAGGGGCCGCGGCCCTCGGCCCGCAAGCAGTGGCCACTGCCTCTGGCGTGGCCCATTCTGCGGGGCCTTCCCACGTTGGTGCGCAGCTGCCTGCGGGGGGTTTCAGCTCTCTCCCCTGGCAGGGTTCTCCCCGGCCCTGGGGCCGGGCCTGGGATCATGGCCCTATATGGGCCCCGGGGTTCAGGGATCTGGACCCGCGCCTGCAGTTAGTGGGCCGGCCGGCCCTTTGCCCCCTCTTGGCTTGGGGGGCTACGTCAGTGTGGAGGCCCTTCTGGCCCGCGTTGCGGCCCTCGAGGCTTCACTGGCCAGGGTAACCACCCAGGGTACCCCTTTTGGGGTGCAGATTCATCCATCGTCTGCTGGGCAGCGGCAGGCGGCGGGACGGGTCGAGCTGACTGAGGCGCGTGGCCCGGCATCGGCCACTGCCTCGCAGCTCCCCGATCGACAGGCCGGTGCTGGTCAGGCCCCATCGGCGAGCTCAGATGCGGTCGTGAGCTCCGACGCCCCCAGTGGGTCGGAACCCCCGGTGGGGGCGGCCCATGGGGGTGCAGCATGTGAGTATGTGGTTCAATCTAGCGCACCCACACACATGGCAATGTTGGGAGGGGTTTCAATGGCCTTGGCCTCGCACGGGTGGTGCAGCGGTTCGGCCGCCGACGGCCCACCCGGTGACTCCAGCTCTCACCCAGGGCCCCGGTGTGGGGGGTACTACTTGCGCAGTTGGGAATGTTTTAGGGGTGACCGGGTTGGTCCAGGCTCCTTTTCAGATGCCCGCAGTTCCCGCCGTTCCTGTGTCGGCATTGCCGACTGCGGGGTATTCGTTGCCCCTGGGGGACCATTTGGCCCAAGCCACCAAGGAAAAGATCTGGCGTGGGAAGTATGTGGACATCTTCTCCCTCCTTACCAGAGAACCCACCATAGAGGAGAGGGAGGGGCAAGATGGGAAGGATAAGGAGCAGGCACGTCATCGCAAGCAGCCACGTACGTGGGCCAACCGGTTGCCGGCCTACCTCATACGTGGCGGTCTACCTCAGGGCCCGGCCGGATTTGGCGATTCCGATGGTCCAGTATTTGGACCACGTTTACCGGGCGATGGTCGACTTCCCGGGCCCGTAGTGGTTGGCTTATGATGTGGGATTCCGTATGCAGATTCCCCTGCACCCCGAGAGGAGGTGGGATGAGCCCTGCCAGACGCTGTGGCTTCTGTACATGACTCCCACGCGCCCTGCGCCTGGGGAGAGATACCATTGTGGACATGCGGTCCAGCGAGCGGCCCCAGCGCGGGCACCCCGCCAGGTGGCGGGGCAGGGGGTTCCAGCCCGCCTGCTGTGCTGGACTTTCTTGTCCAATGGTTCCTGCAATGGGAAGAATTGCCGGTACAGGCATGAGTGGCCCTCTTGTGCCGGCCCCCATGTTGCCTCCGCCTGTCCCAGGTCTGGAGGGATGCGGGGCAGAGGGAGGGGCGGACAAGGGTTTGGCAAGACTGCCGCAGGGGGAGCTGGTTCACCGAATGGCCCCCTCCCCAATTAACGTGGACATGTTGGAGCGTTGGCTCGCATTATACCCGAAGGAGGAGGAGGCGGTTTACCTGCTTCAGGGTTTTCGACTGGGGTTCCGTATTCCTTTTGTGGGTGATAGGTCCCTTCAGGATGCTCCCAACCTTTTGTCCCTTAAGGGGAGGGAGGAGGTGGCTGCTGCCAGCATTAACAAGGAGGTTCATGTGGGTGGGGTCGCTGGCCCTTTCACTGCACCCCCGTTGCCTGACCTTAAGGTGTCACCCTTGGGCTTGGTGCCCAAGGAGTTACCGGGCGAGTTTCGCCTGATCCATCACTTGTCCTACCCCATATCATGCTCGGCCTTTGAGTGTTTCAGCACATTCCTGCAGTGGGCTTTCGTCCGCAGGTCAGGGTCCCGGTCTGTAGCCCATTACCTGGATGAATTTTGTTCGGGGTGAACGGGGCTGGGACACGTACACACGTCTCCTCAACACATTTCAGACGCTAATGGAGGAACTCGGTGTCCCTTTAGCACCCGAAAAGACCGAGGGCCCATCTACTAAGCTAGTATTCCTGGGGGTGGAGATTGACTCGGTAGCATAGGCTTCTAGGTTACCGGGGGATAAGGGGTCAAGGATAGTGGCCCTTATCTCGGATTTGCTTGTTCCTTAGGGAACTGCAGGTGCTACATGGTCACCTCAATTTCGCTTGCAAGGTGGTCGCACCGGGCAGGGCATTTGCTCGGCGCTTGTGCGACGCCATGACTGGCTTATCCAGGCCCCACCATAGGGTTAGACTCACCCGGGGTATCAGGGCAGATATGCTTATCTGGCTCCAGTTCCTGAGGGAGTTTGATGGAGTATCATTTTGGAGGTCTGACCTCCTGGCTTCCCCTCGCTTTCAGATACAGTCTGATGCCTCAGGGTCCCTGGGTTATGGGATGTACTTCAATGGGAAGTGGGCCTATGGTGGGTGGCCACCAGCCTGGGCAGGCACGGGTCGCCTGCGTGATCTCACGTATTGGAATTTTTCCCTATCCTGGGGGCTTTGATGCTATGGGGCGAGGAGTGGGCCGACTCGGTCGTCCATTTCTGGTGTGACAATGCGGCCGTTGTCCACATTGTCAACTCACAGACTTCCAAATCGCCCAGGGTCATGGACCTAATGCGCCAGTTTGTGTTGCGCAGCCTGCGCCTCTACGTCCTCTTCGGGGCCAGGCATGTCCCGGGGGTCAATAATGATATCGCTGACGCTTTGTCCCGCCTGCAGATCTCCCGGTTCCGTGCCTTGGCCCCGGATGCGTAGGGATTTCCCTCACCACCCCCGGACGAGATATGGACCATTGGCAAGGAGAGGTGAACCGGGCGATTGGCTTGTCACTGGCGCCACGCACGCGTAAGGCGTATCACCATGCATTCAATTCTTTCAGAGCCTTCTGTACCCAATTCCGGCTGCCAGAATCCTGGCCGATCCCAGTGACCCATGTACTTCGGTTCATGGTTTACCTGCTTGCCTAGGGCCTTGCACCTCGCACCGTAGCATCTAGGCTGTCAGCGTTGGCTTTTATGGCCAAGGTGGGAGGTCATGTGGACAGGCCCGGGGCTGGCCTGGCCTCTGTTTGATAGATATGAGGCAGCCCATTTCATGCAGCCACAACGGTGGCCTTTTTTGGAGCGCTCCGCATCAGCGAGCTTGTGATGTTGTCTAAGGCGGATGCAAGTCGTAGGGCACTGGAACTCGAGGATGTCTATGTTGCCAAAGACTGGGCTCAGTGGAGGATACGCTCCTCTAAGACAGATCAGCATGGCGTAGGCAGTGATGTAAGACTGCTACGGTGTTCTTTGGCAGACATCTGTCCGGTTGGTGCCCTACAGGATTTCCTTGCACTGCGTGGCACGCACCATGGCCCGTTTTTCTGTCACCAGGGTGGGTCTTCCCTTACTAAATTTCAATTTTGGAGGGTGCCGCGAAGGCACTAGACAGTGTTGGCCTCTCAGGGGCTCATTGCGGCACCCATTCGTCCAGAAGGGGGGCGGCTTCTACTGCAGCTGTTTTGGGTGCTCCGGGGCTGAAATACGCCGCATGGGAGGGTGGGGATCACAATGTTTTCAATTTGTGTTCGCCCTCTTCAACCTGAGTACCAGTTTAGTCACTGCACTGTTTCTCCCCCCCTTTTTTTTCCTTGACAGACCCTGGGTGTCGTATTACACCGGTGACAGTATGGCTGGTGGGCCATAGCCGCGTGCACAGGGCAGCGCGTTACGCTGCACAGGGCAGCGCGTTATGCTGCACAGGGCAGCGCGTTACGCTGCACAGGGCAGCGCGTTATGCTGCGGCGACAGAGTGGGACCCCGACTGGGACTGGGTGCACCCGCACGTCTCAGGTGGTGTGGTAAGCGCGGCATGTTATGGCGGGAACTGTTGCCATTCCTTTTCTACATCAGGGATGCTGACTCGCCTGATGTCCTGGTTATGTACCTTGGGGGCAATGGCTTGGGGCGGGTCACTGGCCTATCGCGGAAGCTTGCGATTTGCAGTGACCTGCCCTACTCACATTATGTGTGGCCTGCCACAACCCTCAAGTGGTCGGACATGATGTCGCGGTACGCTTACTGGGGAGCGTTCGGCCTCGAGGCTCTTGACTGAGCCGACGCTCCATGAACAGGGCTATTGCCCGGTTCCTTTTTGAATAGGGTGGGGGACGCGTCATTCGCCTCCCCACCATCAGTCTGCAAAATTAAGAGCTTTACTCAGGGGATGGGGCCCATCTGTCGCAGGGAGGTATGGACCTCTGGTTAGCGGACTGACGAGCAGGCCTGTTGACCGAGCTGACGGTCTTGGGGGGGGGCGGTGAGCCTTTTTGGGAAGCCTCCCCGTGTGGTGGGTAGCACTGGTAAGGTAAACATTTATGACCCACAGGTATCCGGCAGGTTCGCAATTGACTGGACAACACTAGACAGGTATAAGTTGGTTAAACGTTGTCCGGTCAACGACGAACCAGATACATTGTAACAATTGCCGTCGGCAATTTTGGGTGGTACCTTACCAGTGTTACTTCGGCCTGCTTGCCTTAAGAATTATAATTGGTCAATTACCAATAGAAATTTATAATTCGGACTAGGGCATGAATCAATAAATGTGGCCCAATGCCGTTATCCACTTTTACCAGTGTCTGAGTCCTTTATTGGGGGGTGCGCCTGCAAAGGTATCCCTTGCTTGAAAGCTAGTTGTGTCCAACTCAGTTTACAGCCAAAGAATTAGCACTGGCTGCATCTGCAGACATTTCTGTGGTTATGTGGCAGGCATATCTAGATGCCAGAGTACATGGAACACTAGTATCTTTCCCACCAAGGTGATACCTATTTATCTACTTGCGATATCTTGCTTTTGAACTACTAGGTTAGCAGGAGCCAAGATGGGTTCTCAATCCGTTGTGTAGCACTCGGGTCTCAAACTGCTGGCCTGCCAATCTTCTGGTCATGAAGCTCAGCATCTTAACCACTAAGCCACCACAGACCTCAGCATCATGCTAAAACAGTCTTAATCAACAACGATGGAAAGCAAGTTACTAAATTAGTATCTGGGGAACAAAGTGCCTCTTAAATCTGCCCCTAAAGATTTATTGAAGAAGCTCTTAAAATGGAAGGCATAAGTGTTGCCAACCCAGTTCTACTAAACTAAGTGAGGAGGACTAGACTGAAGCCAAAACCACAAGCATTTCTTTGCTTGTAAAACCAACTCTTCCAAACAAGGGAGAATAAAATTAAAACATAGCAGTAACAATTTCTACCCCCTGCAATATATTTGGCCAAGATCAGAGGTGGGCAAAGAACAGTCCTTCAGTGTGCTGTTTTGCTGCTCCTATTAAGCTCTAATTACAATAAACAATAGTGACAAATACAGGGCCATAGCCAGGGGGTGGCCAGGGTGGACGTTGCCCACCCTGAGTTAGCAGTTTGCCCACCCTCAAACTGTTTATATAAACTGTACATATATATGACATTGTTATCCATCCTGAAAAAATATTCACCCACCCACATCTAGAATCCTGGCTACAGCTCTGGACAAATACCAAAGGCAACAGTTCAGCAGTATCAGTTTTTGCCCATCTCTTTTCCACATCCAAAGTTAATTGCAACTACATTAGAGACCATAATGCTAATGGGACCCATTTGTCACTGCTTAGGTATGTCTCATTGATTGCAATGAGTCTTACCAATGGATGTAGCACATCGTTAGTAATACTGTTGTTACGAACAAAGAAATTTGTTTTTCATTCAGTCAGATCACTAGTCCAGCTAGCTCAGTATTCTTGACACTGAATGGCAATGATTCTCTGGATTTTTAGTGTAATTCTTCTGTTACCCTACTGGAGATATTAGGATTTGAACCTGAGGCCTTCAGCAGTCAAAATAGGCACTTTACAGCTGAGCAAGACTGCAAACCTCCCAAATGAGAGACTCAATATTGTTTTTGTTTATTTGCAGAACTAGTGATTTGGCAAGAAACCTTATTGCTATGCAATGGGAGCCAATGGGTTTACAACACAGATTGACACAGAGAGAAGGCTGTTGCCCCCTATCTTGTCTCTTACCATCACAACCACCACCACTAGGTATGCCGAACATGATCTTTAATAATTCAAAAACACTCCTGATGCTCTGGCTTTTTTCTGCACTTTGAAGAATGACTTACAGCCGAGCCTATGCAGTAGGTTGGACATATTATGAACCACATTCCCTCACAACACACCCCTGCTGAGTCTAAATCCATATGTGTTTGTTTTCAATTCTGGAAGGCATCTGTTTTGAACACCACCTGCCTACGCGGGGAGTAGTGCAATGATTTTATTTGCGCTCTCTGGACCCCACCACATTACTTAATGCAAATAATGTGCTGAACACTTTAAGGGCATTTTCTCAACACTGTGAAACAGGATTGCTATTTGTGTTTTGATGTGCTTTTCCAGTTCTTCAGAGTCTGCCAGGAACAGTTCAGATTTGACTCTGCCAGCTTTCTATGTGAACAGAATCGTGGCTGGAAGTCAGAAATTTTGCATGAGGGTAAGGGTAAAGGTTTCACGTGTTCTCTCCACCTTTCCTGGATATGTTTAGGACTGACAACTTTGGCATCTGGGGGCATCTTTCCAGGGGCATGATATAATTACAGTGAAAGAGGTTGTTTGCACTATTGCAGCTGAAAATAAAACAAAAATGTGCTCTCAATAATTCTTGTACTAGAAATCCCATATCAGCAACATAGGTTACCTATAGGCAAATGGTAGCTTCAAAAATGGTTTGCCCTCTTGCATAACTGTACTGACATTTGCAAGCGCAAGCATATAGGGGCAATATCTGCATCTCCCTTTTTCCAACATGGACGCAGCTGCTTTGATGAAGACTAAACATCTCACTGGCAATTCAGAAACAGAAACAATGCAAGCGCGGCGCCAAAATGGCCGCCGCGCACTTTGCGGGCCCCCCCCCCCACAGGACAGAGGATCCGGGTAGTTAGGGGCGTGGCCAGCTCCCTTATAAAAGGGGTGGCCACGAGGCAGCCGAGCTGCCATTTTGCCTCAGCGACGGAGCGGAGAAGTTTTTTCCCTGCGCCTCCGTCGCTCGTTGGTATTGCCGGGAAGCCTTTTGGGTCGATTTTGCTTAGCTAGCTTCCCTTTTTTGCTCGAGATGCCTTCCAAAAAGAAGGCTGCTGCGAATTCAGCTCGGGCTGTTAGGAGGCGCAACCCAGGTCGGAGGACCGTGGTGCCGCCTCCTCAACAGCCACCTTTGCCATCCCCGGCCGGGGCTAGTGGCTTGGGGTCTATCGCACCTTGGCCCGTTCAGAGTGCGGGCGCGGAGGGCGCTCCGGCCCGCGGCCCGCGAGCGGTGGACACCGCTCCTCCTTCCGCCCAACCCGTTGGGCCGACTACTTCTGGGCCGCAGCCTCTCCCGGGGCCCTCTAGCCTTGGGGGGTGGCCCGGTGCCCCGCCTTGGCAGGTTTCCTCACCAGCCCTACCGGGCTTCGGCCCTGGCCAATGGCCATATCTGGGCCATGGGGTGCAGGGAACTGTCCCCATGCAAGGGTCAGGTGGGCCGGCCGGCTCTTTACCCATGGTTACTGTAGACACCTTACTGGCCCGTATTGCGGCCTTAGAGGAGTCTTTGGCCCGGGCCAGTCAGGCAGGTGCCCCTTTTGGGGTACCTTTGGAGGCGCTATCGGCAGCAGGACGACGGCCGGCGGGGAGGGTTGAGCTGCTGCAGGCGGGTGGCGCGGCTCCGGCCACTGCCTCGCAGCTCCCCAGCCAGCAACCTGGCGCGGGTCAAGCCCCGGTGATGAGCTCTACATCGGTCGTGAGCTCCGACGCCCCCAGTGGGCCGGAACCCCCGTTGGGGGCGGCCCGCGGGGGTGCAGCATGTGAGTATATGGTGCAAACGAGTACATCCACACACATTCCCAATATAGGGGGGACCTTTCAGTGGCCTTGGCCTCGCGCGGGTGGTGCAGGGGCTACGCCGCTGGCGACCCACCCGGCGACAAATACTGCCACCATGCCCGCTGGGGTGGGCATTGGTTCTTACACTGCTGGGAACGTACTTGGGGTGGCAGGGTTAACTCAGGCCCCTTTGGGTAGGCCAGCTATCCCATTTTCGGCTTTGCCGACGGCAGGGTATTCCCTGCCATTGGGTGATCACTTGGCTCAGGCTACCAGAGAAAAGATATGGCGAGGGGAGTACGTGGATATCTTCTCACTCCTGAACAGAGAGCCCACTAAGGAAGAAAGGGAGGGTCAGGATGAGAAGGACAAGGAGCAGGCACGCCGCCGTAAGCCGCCGCGTACCTGGGCTAACTGGCTCCCCGCTTATTTGATATACATGGCGGTGTATTTGAGGGCGCGGCCGGATCTAGCTATTCCCATGGTCCAATATTTGGACAACATATACAGGGCGATGGTAGATTTCCCGGGCCCCTCATGGCTAGCATATGATGAGGAATTCCGTATGAGGATTCCCCTGCACCCCGAGATGAGATGGGATGAGCCGTGCCAGAGACTGTGGCTCTTGTATATGACACCCACACGTCCTGCCCCGGGGGATAGATACCATTGTGGACATGCGGTCCAGCGAGCAGCTCCAGCGCAGGTTACCCGCCAAATGGCGGGGCAGGGGGTTCCAGCCCGCCTGCTGTGCTGGACTTTCTCGTCCAATGGTTCCTGCAGTCGGAAGAACTGCAGGTATAAGCACGAGTGTCCCACATGTTCTGGTCCCCATGCAGCCTCTGCTTGTCCCAAGCCTGGGGGGGTGCGAGGCAGAGGGAGGGGTGGACAGTGGGCTGGCAAGCCTGCCACGGATGGAACTAGTTCTCCGAAAGGCCCCCTCCCCAATTAAGGTGGACATGCTGGAGCGCTGGCTCGCATCGTACCCAAGGGGAGAGGACAGGGAGTACCTCATCCAAGGTTTTAAGCAGGGATTTCGTATCCCTTTTATGGGTGATAGATCTCCTCAGGATGCTCCCAACCTTTTATCCCTCAGAGGAAGGGAGGAGGTAGCCGAGGCCAGCATTAAAAAGGAGTTAGACGCGGGCAGGGTCGCCGGACCTTTTCCCGCACCCCCTTTTCCCAACCTTAAGGTTTCACCATTGGGTTTGGTTCCTAAAAAGTCCCTAGGTGAGTTTCGCCTTATTCATCATTTGTCCTACCCAGCCGGCCGATCGGTCAACGATGCGATACCTGATGACCTTTGTTCGGTCAGGTATACATCGTTCGACCATGCGCTGCGCATGGTGCGCTCGTGTGGCCCGGGTGCCTTGCTGGCCAAGTGCGACATTAAGTCAGCTTTTCGCCTCTGGCCGGTGCACCCGGGCGACTTTGAATTGCTGGGTTTTAAGTTTAGAGGGGAGTATTATTTTGATAAGGCCATGCCTTTTGGCTGCTCCATATCATGCTCGGCTTTCGAGCGTTTTAGTACCTTCCTAGAGTGGGCTTTCGTCCGCAGGTCAGGGTCCCGGTCTGTAGCCCATTACCTGGATGACTTTTTATTCGGGGGTGAACGGGGCTGGGACACGTGTGCACGTCTCCTCAATACATTTCAGACGCTAATGCAGGAACTGGGTGTCCCTTTAGCGCCCGAAAAGACCGAGGGCCCGTCGACCAAACTAGTATTCCTGGGGGTTGAGATTGATACAGTAGTACAGGCTTCTAGGTTACCGGGTGATAAGGTGTCCAGGATGGTGACCCTTATCTCGGAATTGCTGGCTAAGCGTAAGGCATCCCTGAGGGAACTGCAGGTGCTACATGGGCACCTCAATTTTGCCTGCAGGGTGGTCGCACCGGGCAGGGCTTTCGCCCGGCGCTTATGCGACGCCATGGCAGGGTTATCCAGGCCCCACCACAGAGTCAGGCTTACCCGGGGTATCAGGGCAGACATGTTTGTCTGGTTGCAATTCCTGAGGGAGTTTAATGGGGTCTCATTTTGGAGGTCTGACCTCCTGGCATCCCCCAATTTCCAGATCCAGTCTGATGCCTCAGGATCCCTGGGTTATGGGATGTACTTCAATGGGAAGTGGGCCTATGGTGGGTGGCCACCGGCATGGGCAGGCACAGGTCGCCTGCGGGATCTCACATACCTGGAATTTTTTCCCATTCTGGGGGCTTTGATGCTATGGGGCGAACAGTGGGCTAATTCGGTGGTGCATTTCTGGTGCGACAATGCTGCCGTGGTGCACATTGTCAATGCACAGACTTCTAAATCGCCCAGGGTCATGGACCTAGTGCACCATTTTGTGCTGCGCTGCCTGCGCCTCAACGTCTTGTTCAGGGCCAGGCATGTCCCAGGGGTTAATAACGATATTGCTGACGCTTTGTCCCGCCTGCAGATCTCCCGGTTCCGCGCCTTGGCCCCGGATGCGGAGGAATTTCCCTCGCCACTCCCGGACGAGATGTGGACTATTGGCAAGGAGAGGTGAACCGGGCGATTGGCCTGTCACTAGCGCCACGCACGCGTAAGGCGTATCAACAAGCATTCAATTTGTATAGGGCTTTTGCTACTCGATTTCAATGGCCAGAGACCTGGCTCATCCCGGTGGACCATGTTCTGCGGTTCATGGTTCACCTGCATGCACAGGGCCTTGCACCTCGCACCATAGCATCCAAGCTCTCGGCGTTGGCTTTTATGGCCAAAGTAGGGGGTCATGTGGATACCACCTCTGACTTCCGTGTGAGACACGTTTTGGAGGGGTGGGTGCGCGAGCGCGGGCATTGCCCGGATGACCGGCACCCTATTTCCCCAGGGGTTCTTACCCAGTTGGCCCGGGGCTGGCCAGGCCTCTGTTTTGATCATTATGAGGCAGCCCAATTGCATGCAGCCACTACGGTGGCGTTTTTTGGAGCGCTCCGCATCAGCGAACTCGTGATGCTGTCTAAGGCGGATGCAAGTGGTAGGGCACTGGAACGCGGAGATGTACATGTTGCCAAAGACTGGGCCCAGTTGAGGATTCGCTCCTCTAAAACAGATCAGCATGGCGTAGGCAGTGGAGTAAGACTGCTACGGTGTTCTTTGGCAGACATCTGTCCGGTTGGTGCCCTACAGGAATACCTGGCACTGCGTGGCATGCACCACGGCCCGTTTTTCTGTCACCAAGATGGGTCTCCCCTTACTAAATTTCAGTTTTGGAATGTGACTGCCAGAGCCCTTACCAGGGTGGGACTACCGGGTGCCCGTTCTGGCACACATTCGTTCCGTATTGGCGCAGCCTCTACAGCGGCTGCTTTTGGGTACTCTGGGGCTGACATACGTAGCATGGGGAGGTGGGGCTCACAATGTTTTCAGTTTTATGTGCGCCCACTCCCGCCATGAGTACCAATCCAGTCACCTTACCTTCCTTTTTCTCAATTTCTTATAGACCCTGGGTGTCGTTTTACACCGGTGACAGTATGGCTGGTGGGCCACAGCTATGTGCTCAGGGCAGCGCGTTACGCTGCGGCGACAGAGTGGACCCCGACTGGGACTGGGTGACCACGCCAGTCTCGCATGGCACGGTAAGCCTGGGATGTTATGGCGGGAGCTGCGGCCTTTCCTTTTTTCTGGCCTGGGGGCTGACCCGCCTGACATTCTAATCATCCACCTGGGGGGCAATGATTTGGGCCAGGTCACCGGCTTATCGCTCAAGCATGCGATTTGCGAGGACCTCGCCTACTTGCATTATGTCTGGCCTGCCACAGCCCTGGTTTGGTCGGACATTGTTCCGCGCCACTCTTACAGAGGGGGCGTTAACCTCCTGGCCCTTGACCGAGCGGGGCGCGCGGTCAATAAGGCAGTGGCGCGGTTTCTCACCACCAGGGCTTGGGGACGGGTTAGTCATCACCCCGATATTAGTCTGCAAAATTGTGACTTGTATACAGGGGATGGGGTCCATCTGTCGCGTGGAGGTATGGACCTCCTGTTGGGTGACTGGCGAGCAGGCCTGTTGACCGAGCTGACGGTCTGGGGGGGGGGCGTCAGGTCTTCTGTGAAGCCCCTCCGTGTGGCGGGTAGCACTGGTAAGGTAAACAGTATGACCCACAAGTATCCGGCAGGTTCGCAATTGACTGGACAACACTAGACAGGAATAAAGTAGTTAAACGTTGTCCGGTCAACGACGAACCAGGCGATGGGGTGATGATGATTGCTAACCAGCATGCATCACCCCTGTGATTTCACGGATACGCGTCAGAGGGTGGGGTCATGAGTTAGTTATTGACTACGGTCAACAATTTGTTTGTTGTTGACAAACAAATTGATACAAATTGATACATTGTAACCAATTGCCGTTGGCAATTTTGGGGTGGTACCTTACCAGTGTTACTTCGGCCTGCTTGCCTTAGGAATTATGATTGGTCGTTTTACCAATACAAATTTATAATTCGGACTAGGGCATTGAATCAATAAATGTGGCCCTTTGCTGTTATCCACTTTCAATGTTGTCTGTGTCCGTTATTGGGGGGGTGCGCCTGCAATGCAAGCGCGGCGCCAAAATGGCCGCCGCGCACTTTGCGGGCCCCCCCCCCACAGGACAGAGGATCCGGGTAGTTAGGGGCGTGGCCAGCTCCCTTATAAAAGGGGTGGCCACGAGGCAGCCGAGCTGCCATTTTGCCTCAGCGACGGAGCGGAGAAGTTTTTTCCCCTCCACCCCCTCCCTAGTTAACAGTGTGATCATGGTCGCTTCGGGGCCGGGTGGGAATTTTTGGTTGGGACCCATATTGGCTTCGGGTCCTGGCTTTTTTGCCCATCCCACACTGTTGCTATGGTTTGATATAGGGGTCTTTCTTCGTTCTTACTGTTGACTTTGGTCACATGGGCGGGTAGCACTGGTAAGGTAAACAGTATGACCCACAAGTATCCGGCAGGTTCGCAATTGACTGGACAACACTAGACAGGAATAAAGTAGTTAAACGTTGTCCGGTCAACGACGAACCAGGCGATGGGGTGATGATGATTGCTAACCAGCATGCATCACCCCTGTGATTTCACGGATACGCGTCAGAGGGTGGGGTCATGAGTTAGTTATTGACTACGGCCAACAATTTGTTTGTTGTTGACAAACAAATTGATACAAATTGATACATTGTAACCAATTGCCGTTGGCAATTTTGGGGTGGTACCTTACCAGTGTTACTTCGGCCTGCTTGCCTTAGGAATTATGATTGGTCGTTTTACCAATACAAATTTATAATTCGGACTAGGGCATTGAATCAATAAATGTGGCCCTTTGCTGTTATCCACTTTCAATGTTGTCTGTGTCCGTTATTGGGGGGGTGCGCCTGCAAAGGGGTTGTTGTGTTGACTCATCTATCAGTTCTATCATATGGTTCAGACTACATGACCCACAGTGCCAAACAATACAGAAGTCATGTGATTAGAAGAGAGAAATCCTTATGTGCTACAAATATACAACTGTCACTGCACTTCTCCTATAATCACTCCTCCTATAATCTGCGGGGGGAGGGGAGAGAAACACAATTTGTTTTTGGACTGGTCTCTAGTCAGGATACTATTACAGTACTTCTATATACACAGGTGTAAATCAACCTGCATAAACTGCTGTGGCAAACTGCCATTAACAAAAAAAGTTGAGGCTTGTATTCTTCATTGTGTGTCAGTTTTACAACTTGGTGCATCATGAGAAATACAACATGTGACAATTCACCATAGACATTTATAACTGGCATTTGTAACTAATGAGATCCTGGCTAATGGAAGCTAAGCACTGGCTTCAATTGCAAGTACTATACAGTGGAACCCCGGGTTACGGACGCTTCGGGTAATGGAAAACCTGGCTTACGGAATTTTTTGGAACTTTTCTTTTGACTTTCAATGCATTCCTATGGGAAACCATGTTTCACTTTACAGAATTTTTGTTTCCAATGCATTCTTATGGGAAACCATGCAATACATTCCTATGGGTGCTTCACGATAAGGAATTTTTGCTATAAGGAAAACCCTGCAGAATGGATTAATTCCATTACCCAGGGTTTTACTGTATATGAATGAGTCATGAAGCTCTGCCTGACTTATTTCTCTGTAACTCTAAGAAATTTGTGATGAGAGAACTGCAATGTAAAAATTGGTCCTGATATTGTAGAAAACAACACTAGGCCCAGATTGCTCCAGTTATCAAGTCACAATTAGTGATGGATGTTGTGCTACAAGGACTTACAGCTTTGTGATCTGCCATTGCAAGAAGTAGTGTTAAGATTAATGGTTAGCAATGACATTACCTCACACTACATTATCAGGGCTGTGACAGGGCTGGGTATTGCCCACCCTGAGTTAGCAGTATGCCCACCCTCAAACTCCCAGCTGCTTATATATATGACATATATATGACATTTTTGCCCATCCTGAAAAAATATTTGCCCACCCACATCTAGAATCCTGGCTATGGCCCTGTACATTATATGATGTGACAAAGGTTTTTGTGTGCTTTTTTATTCGTAACCTTTATGAGAAGGGTTAGAAATTCTTGGACATCCCAAATGTTTTAGATTTCAACTGCCTAGCAAGTCCAATGATAAGGAATTGTGGAAGCAACAAGCTAAAACATCCAAATAACCCAAAACTCCTAAACCTGCTTTATAACAGCCAACAACAAAGGAGGTCAATAATGTCACATTTTACATTATAGACTTTGTGGTGTTAGAGTGGGGATGGGGGTAGAGGCTCTGATAGACCAGTTTGCCTGCAGCCACACAGTGACTTTATTGCTTTTGTAGATTCCAGACTTACATTCTGGTTTTTGTAAGTACTGTGCAGGCTTTTGTTATTCTTTTGATTCCAGTGAGGCCCTCATAGGAAAGTAACATTCAAGTAGTAAATACAAATTTCACACAGACAGACCTGGCTAACTCCTTTACATTCTCCACTAGCTCTTATAGACTGATGAACTCACCAACCTTAGTCAATAATGATAAGTGGCTATTTATTTAATCACATTTCCCTACCATTTCCCTCTCTAATCAATGTGTTCAAAGTAACATTAAACATAGAGGGTGTGTACAAAAACTATGCAGAAGATAGAGATGATAATGCAAGCGTGGCGCCAAAATGGCCGCCACGCTCTTTGCGGGGGCCCCCCCATCGGACGAAGGCATCCGGGTAGTTAGGGGGCGTGGCCAGCTCCTCTATAAAAGGGGTGGCTACGAGGCAGCCGAGCTGCCATTTTGCGAAGCGACGGAGCGGAGAAGTTTTTCCCCTCCACCCCCTCCCTAGTTAACAGTGTGATATTTTGGTCGCTTAGGGGCCGGGTGGGAATTTTTGGCTGGGACCCACAATTGGCTCTTGGGTCCTGGTTTTTTCGCCCATCCCACACTGTTGCTATGGTTTGATATAGGGGTTTCTGTTGCTGCTGTTGACTTTGGTCACATGGGCGGGTAGCACTGGTAAGGTAAACATTTATGACCCACAGGTATCCGGCAGGTTCGCAATTGACTGGACAACACTAGACAGGTATAAGTTGGTTAAACGTTGTCCGGTCAACGACGAACCAGGCGACGGGGTGATGGCTACAGCTAGACAGCATGCCTCACCCCGTGATTTCACGGATACGCGTCAGAGGGTGGGGTCATTAGTTAGATATTGACTACGGTCAACAATTTGTTTGTTGTCAACAAACAAATGGATACAAATAGATACATTGTAACAATTGCTGTCGGCAATTTGGGTGGTACCTTACCAGTGTTACTTCGGCCTGCTTGCCTTAAGAATTATAATTGGTCAATTACCAATATAAATTTATAATTCGGACTAGGGCATGAATCAATAAATGTGGCCCAATGCCGTTATCCACTTTTACCAGTGTCTGAGTCCTTTATTGGGGGTGCGCCTGCAATTAAAAATGTAAGAAGCTTGACATATTTTAAGCTGTGAAGAAAAACTAAATATGAAGTGTAGAACCAGGAAAAGAAAGGGTCAAGCTTCAAAACTAAAAACTATTCTGCATCCTTACTATCCTTACCTGTCATTCCAGAAGGAAAGAACACATACCAAGTGCATCTTTCAACTCATGAAGAGGTATGTCTGAGAGAAATGCTTTATAGAAGACCCAACATACATTCATTCATTCATTCATTCATTCATTCATTCATTCATTCATTCATCCTTTCTTTCTTTCCTTCCTTCATTCTTTTCTTCCACTGTACTTAGGATGGCCTACACTTCTGAAAACTTTAAAGACCACCAAACCCAACTAGAAACATAATGCTAGACTGTGCAGAGGTAAATCCTATCAGTCACTGTTATGGGGCTTCCTTGCAATTTGCAACTCACTCAGCAAAGGGCTGCTCTGGAAACATTCTCTGGATTGCTCGAAAAGAAAATATTGTCACCATATATATCCCTGAGGAAAACAAGGAGCTGGAGGCAAACAGAACCACATTTGCTACATACTAATGAGAGGCTGGAAGTCTACAGTAGGCAGCAATGTCCTTAAATGCCATTGCAACCAGCATCACTCACAATGTTCCCTTTAAAAGCATCCTTGCTAGCTCTTTTTTCCCCAGCTAGGAAAGTTCTCAGAGTCATCCACAGTTCTGCTTTTCAATTCTACTTGTTGCCTCAAAATGGCAGTAATTTATAGAAAGTTTTAAACTACTCTTATGGTGAAAAAACAAATAAAATAGATTACCATGGAAGAAGTGATGCAAATATATGTGCATATGTGTTTTAAGTACAACTGCATAAAACAATGTTGTGCCAATTTCTTTAAGTACTTGATCAACAAATCTAAGTGGCTAACTAGATAACTGTATATACCTCCATAATGTATTGCTATGTAAGATATCCAGTATAAAATAAGAGATCATAAGCTATTACAGCAGGACTGTGGTGGCTTAGTTGTTAAGATGCTGAACTTGAAGATTGGACAGTTGGGGTTTGATACCCGAGTGCTGCATTATGGATCTTGGGGACGTGAAAGCGGCCTCTTTCGGGTGTCCCCTGAGCAGAGTTTCTTCAGCAAAAATCCTTTCAACCCAGAGTAATTTTCTGAAACAAAATTTATTTATAAACTATTGCCAGATTAGCAATTTCTCCCCCCCCCCCCACCCCATCCAAGAACCACATCAATCTTGGAAATACATTATTGCAATTCCCTCTACCTTTTCTGGAAAGATTCAGAGGCAATTCCATAAATTCCTCCACTTATTACAGTCAATGGAAAGGCAGATTCTTACCCCATGAGATCCCAGTCTACAGTGTAGCACAGAGGAAGAGGAAAGAAGAAGCAGGAGTAAACAAAGAAGTAATATTCGGAGGCTACAGCTGGTTCAGAATGCAGCTGCACAGGTGGTGATGGGTTGTGGACGTTATGCCTGCACCTCCCCATTACTCCGGGAGCTGCACTGGCTACCAGTTTGCCTCCGGGTGCAATTCAAGGTGCTGGTTTTGACCTTTAAAGCCCTATATGGCAGTGGGCCAGGATACCTGAGAGACCGCATCATCCCGAGAGTGTCTGCCCATCCCACCAGAGCAGACCGGAGGGGCTCCCTAGTTGTGCCTTCAGCTAGAGGGACCCACCTCTCTGACACACGAAGAAGGGCCATCTCCGTGTCCGCACCAGCCCTCTGGAACCTCCTTCCAACAGAATTGAGGCTACAGACAGAACTACTGCCCTTCAGGAAAAGTCTGAAAACCTGGCTGGCAGGGCAGGTGTGGGGCCTTAATGGGAATATAGCTCCAGCCTGTTGGCTCATCCCCAGTTAGTGCTTAGTTAACATCCCTCCCTTTGTGTTGTTGTATTCCCCCCACACACACATTCTCCTTTTATTTCTTTTTATTCTTTTAATTGGGGTGAGGGGTAGTAGGGTGGGGAAGTAAGTGGGTGATTTGGGATTTTAAAATCTGTTTTTATACATTTTTAACTGTTGTACGCCGCCCTGAGTCGGGTTCTCCTGATTGGGCAGCATATAAATTTAAAAATTAAATTAAATTAAATTGTTTCTATTGAACATACAATATTTTAGCTCATGAGGTGAAAGGGCTCTATTCTGCCACTATTTTGTGTCCCTTCCTCATCACCATCTTGGCTAAAAAGGGGAGTAAGGGTTGGCTAATCAGAATAAAATACACGTGGAAGTTTCTACAACCTTTGCTCGCTACCATGTGTCCTGAAAATCATTTGTTCCCATTTCTTCCAAGAAGAAACACTGTTAGCACCTTTCCAATTCACTATGACTTAAAATATCCCTTGCAGCAACAGCAAAGAGCAAAAGAAAGAGTTGAAATAGACCCCCCCCCCATATCAACACCCTTTTAAACAGGAAACCATATTGTTTCTTTTTGTGCATTTGGATCTACTCAGCCTCAGAAGCAAAAAGCCTTGTGTAATCAGAGGCTATAAATAAGGATAGATGAATCTGTCAATTTCAGTTTCTATCAGTTTTGCCCTTTTCCAGTCTTAAATTCATTCTGTTACACATGAGTTCATTTTTTTTCAAAGTCTGCACAAATATCTAATATACACATTTCACTTTCAATCACATATAATAAAAGCATTTTTGCAAGCAGTTCTGCTTAATATTTATTATTTATTTACTAATTTATCACATTTTTATACAGCTCATCTGGGATAATTCCCACTCTGGGTGGTGTACAAACAATTAAATAAATAACAGCAACATAATACAAAAACAACCAAATAAAATAAATGACAAAGTAAATACATCGTGGCATCTGAGGGCACGGAAGCTCAAATCTAACCAGCTAACTTGTTGGCAAAGGTATGCTATTCTTAAAGGTTTACTTGAAAGGAAAGTTGTTGTTTTTTTAAATGTTCAGTGATGGGGCCTGGTGCAGGTCAACTGGTAGTACATTCCAAAGTGATATTGCCACCACCGAGAAGGCTCTATTTCTAGTAACAGACATTCTAGCCATCCTCAAGGTCGGCACATGAAGGTGTGCAGATAGTAATGACGAGGTGATGCGGGGAGTTGTTTTGAGGGAGTGAAACTCCAATAGATAATAAGATCTCAAACTGTATATGGCCTTATACGATAACACTAACACATTGTATCTGATACGGTAGGGAACAGGAAGCCAGCATAAGCCTGCCAAGGCTGGGGAAATATGATCAAATTTATTTATACCCATCACTAGCCTAGCTGCTGTGTTCTGGACCTGTTGCAATCTCCATATCAGATGCAAGGACAACCCCACATAGAGACCACTACAGTAGTCAATCCATGAGATTACCAATGAGTGGGTTAGGTTTATGAGAGAATGTCTTCCCAAGTAGGAGCACAACCTCAAAATCTGATAAAGCTGGGGAAAGTGGGCTTTAGACACCGCTGATACTTAATGTTCAAAGGAGAGTAATGGGTTCATAATGACATCCAAATGGCAGGCCTGGTCCTCAGGGGTGAGACTAATTCCACCCAGAGTATAGACCAGACTACCTAGTAGGGCAGACAGTCCTCATCAAAACCTCCATCATGTTGGGGTTAAGTTTCAGCCTGTTCGCTTTCGTCGACTTTTGCTGACTTTCTTTCCTGTTAACCAAACCAAGTCAGGATGGCAGATTTTCTCCCTCCTTTATATTCACTGGGATGTGGTGTGTCACAATTAGTGACAAAAGACTAAATCACCCAAGAATGCAAGCGCGGCGCCAAAATGGCCGCCACGCCCTTTGCGGGGCCCCCCATAGGACGAAGGCATCCGGGTAGTTAGGGGCGTGGCCAGCTCCCTTATAAAAGGGGTGGCCATGAGGCAGCCGAGCTGCCATTTTGCGAAGCGACGGAGCGGAGAAGTTTTTCCCCTCTTACCTCCGTCGCTTTTGGCTTTTACCGGGAAGCCTTTTTGGCTGCTGAATTCTCTCGTTTCGGCTTCCCATCGATTGGCTGAGATGCCCTCGAAGAAGAAGGCGGCTGCGAGCGCGGCTAGTGAGGTTCCCGGAGGGCCGCGGCCGCGCCTCCAAGCGGCCGCCTTTGCCTGCACCCACCGGGACCGGTGGAATGGGGGTCTTTTTTCCCTGGCCGGAATCTGCTGGCCCACGCTTGGGTCCAGTAGGGGCTGCGGCCCTCGGCCCGCAAACGGTGGACACCGTTCCTGATGTTGCCCATTCCGCTGGCCCTTCCTCTATAGGGGCGCAGCTCGCCCCGGGGCCTTCCAACCTTGGGGGGTGGTCCGGTCCCCTTCCCCTGGCAGGTTGCTACATCGGCCTTAACGGGCCCGGGTGTGGGGTTATGGCCCTATTCGGGCCCCGGGGTACAGGGACCTGTACCCATGCCTGCAGTAGACGGGCCGGCTGGCCCCCCTTTTTTCTCCCTTGTCAGCGTTGAAGCCTTATTGGCCCGTGTTGCGGCCCTCGAGGCATCCCTGGCCCGGGCTAGCCACTCTGGTGCTCCCTTTGGGGTTCATTTCGACGCGTCGTCTGCTGGGCAGCGGCAGGCGACGGGATGGGTCGAGCTGCTTGAGGCGCATGGCACGGCCTCGGCCACTGCCTCGCAGTTCCCCAACCTACGGCCGGTGCGGGTCAGCCCCCAGTGACGAGCTCTACGGCGGTTGTGAGCTCCGACGCCCCCGGCGGGCCGGAACCCCCGGTGGGGGCAGCCCGCGGGGGTGCAGCGTGTGAGTATGCGGTTCAAACTAGTGCACCTACACACGTGGCCATGTTGGGGGGGGCTTTCCAAGGGCCTTGGCCTCGCGTGGGTGGTGCGGCGGTACAGCCGCTGACGCCCCACCCGGCGACGACAACTACCACCCAGGGCCCCGTGGTGGTGGGGTGTTTCCTACCCTGAGGGGAACGTGTTGGGTGGCTGGGTTGGTCCAAGCCCCTTTTCAGATGCCCGCAGTCTCTGCGGTGCCTGTATCGGCCTTGCCGACAGCCGGGTATTCCTTACTGCTGGGTGACCACTTGCCACAGGCCACCGGAGAGTAAATTTGGCGGGGGGAGTACGTGGATTTATTCTCACTCATAAACAGAGAGCCCACCAAGGAGGGGAGCGCGGGGCAGAAGGGGTAGGATAGTAGCAGGCACGTTGTCGCAAGCCAACAAGTACGTGGGCCAACTGGTTGCCGGCCTACCTCATAGGCATGGTGGTGTACCCCTGGGCCCGGCCGGATTTGGCAATTCCGATGGTCCACTATTTGGACAACGTATACCGGGCGATGGTTGACTTTTCGGGCCCATCGTGGTTGGCTTATGACGAGGAATGCCGTAGGCGGATTTCCCCGCACCCCGAGATTAGGTGGGATGAGCCATGCCAGAGGCGGTGGCTTTTGTACGTGACCCCCACGCGCCTTGCTCAGGGGGTTCCAGCCCGCCTGCTGTCCTGAACTTTCTTGTCCAATGGTTCCTACAATGGGGAGAATTGCAAATACAGACAGGAGTGTCCCACATGTGTGGCCCCCATGCGGCCCCTGCCTGTCCCGGGCTCGGAGGGATGCGGGGCAGAGGGAGGGGCGGACAGGGGGCTGGCAAGACTGCCGCAGATGAATCTAGTCCACCGAAGGGCTCCCTCCCCGATTAAGGTGGGCATGTTGGAGCGTTGGCTCACATTGTACCCGACGGGAGAGGACGCGGGTTATCTCCTTCAGGGTTCTAGGCAGGGGTTCCGGATCCCTTTCTGGGTGATAGGTCCCCTCAGGATGCCCCCAATCTTTGATCCCTTAGGGGGAGGGAGGAGGTGGCTGCTGCCAGCTTTGGCAAGGGGGTCTATGCGGGCAGGGTCGTTGGCCCTGTCCCTGCACCCCGTCCCGGGGAGCATATTATTTCAATGATGCCATGCCTTTTGGCTGTTACATTCGGGCTCGGTATTCGAGCATTTCACCACTTTCCTAGAGTGGGCTTTTGTCCGCAGGTCAGGGTCCCGGTCTGTAGCCCATTCCCTGGATGGTTTTTATTCGGGGCTGAACGGGGCTGGGACACGTGCACACGTCTCCTCAACGCATTTCAGACGCTAATGGAGGAACTCGGTGTCCCTTTAGCGCCCGAAAAGACCGGGGGCCCATCTCCACAGCTAGTATTCCTGGGGTGGAGAGTGTCACGGTAGCGCAGGCTTCTAGGTTGCAGTGAGATAAGGTGTCAAGGCTAGTGGCCCTTATCTCGGACTCGCGGGCCGAGCGCATGGCATCACTGAGGGAACTGCTGGTGCTACATGGTCACCCCAATTTCGCTGGCAGGGTCGTCGCTCCGGGCAGGGCATTTGCTCAGCGCTTGTGCGACGCCATGGCAGGATTATCCGGGCCCCACCATAGGGTTAGGCTTACCCGGGGTATCAGGACAGACATGCTTGTCTGGTTGCAGTTCCTGAGGGAGTTCAATGGGGTCTCATTTTGGAGGCATGACCTCCTGGCTTCCCCTCAATTTCAGAGTCAGTCTGATGCCTCGGGATCCCTGGGTTATGGGATGTACTTCAATTGGAAGTGGGCCTATGGTGGGTGGCCACCATCCTGGGCAGGCACGGGTCGCCTGCGTGGTCTCACGTATCTGGAATGTTTCCCTATCCTGGGTGCTTTGATGCTATGGGGCAAGGGGTGGGCCAACTCGGTTGTGCATTTTTGGCGTGACAAGGCGGCTGTTGTCCGCATCGTCAATGCACAGAATTCCAAATCGCCCGGGGTTATTGACCTAGTGCGCTAGTTTGTGTCGTGCAGCCTGTGCCTCAACATTCTCTTCAGGGCCAGGCATGTCCCAAGGGTTGATAATGATATTGCTGCTGCTTTGTCCCGTCTGCAGATCTCCCGGTTCCGTGCCTCGGCCCCGGATGCGGAGGAATTTCCCTCGCCACTCCCGGACGAGAGATGGAACGTTGGCAAGGAGAGGTGACCCGGGCGATTGGCCTGTCACTAGCGCCATGCATGAGTAAGGCGTATCACCACGCATTTAGTTCTTTCAGAGCATTCTGTACCCAATTTCGACTGCCAGGAACCTGGCCGATCCCAGTGGCCCATGTTCTGCGGTTCATGGTTTACCTGTATGCCCAGGGCCTTGCACCACGCACCATAGCATCTCAGCTGTCAGGGTTGGCTTTTATGGCCAAAGTGGGAGGTCGTGTGGACGGCACCAATGACTTCCGTGTGAGACATGTTTTGGAGGGGTGGGTGCGCGTGTGTGGTTGTTTCCCGGGCGACCGCCACCCGATTTTCCCAGGGGTTTTTTTTTTTGCCCGATTGGCCCGGGGCTGGCCTGGCCTCTGTTTTGATAGATGAGGCAGCCCATTTCATGCGGCTACTACGGTGGCCTTTTTGGGGGCGCTCCGCATCGGCGAGCTTGAGATGCTGAATAAGGCGGATGCAAGATTTTCCCAAGGATTTTACCAATTGGCCCGGGGCTGGCCTGGCCTCTGTTTTGATAAATGAGGCAGCCCACTTCATGCGGCTACAAAGGTGGCCTTTTTGGAGCGCTCCGCATCAGCGAGCTTGAGATGCTGTATAAGGCGGATGCAAGTCGTAGGGCACTGGAACTCGAAGATGTCTGTGGCGACAATATTGGGCTCAGTTGGGGATATGCTCCTCTAAAGTGAATCAGCACGGCGTAGGCAGTGGAGTAGACTGCTACGATGTTCCCCGACAGACATCTGTCCGGTTGGTGCCCTACAGGATTTCCGTGCACTGTGTGGCACGCACCATGGCACATTTTTTCTGTCACCAAGGTGGATCTTCTATTACTAAATTTCAATTTGGGGGGTGCCAGGAAGGCACTAGGCAGTGTTGGCCTCTCAAGGGCTCGTTGCGGCACCCATTCGTACCGGATAGGGGCGGCTTCTGCTGCAGTTGTTTTGGGTACTCCAGGGCTGAAATACGCCGTATGGGAGGGTGGGGGTCACAATGTTTTCAGTTTTGTCTTCGCCCTCTTCCACTGTTAGTACCAGTTTTAGTCACTGCACTGTTTCTCCCCCCCTCCCTTTTTTTACTTGACAGACCCTGGGTGTCGTTTTACACCGGTGACAGTATGCCTGGTGGGCCGTAGCCGCATGCACAGGGCAGCGCGTTACGCTGCATGGGGCAGCGCGTTACGCTGCGGCGACAGAGTGGGTACCTGACGGGGACAGGGTGCATCCGCACGTCCCAGGTGCTATGGTAAGCGCGGCATGTTATGGCGGGAACTGTTGCCATCCCTTTTCTACATCAGGGATGCTGGCTCGCCAGATGTCCTGGTTACGTACCTTAGGGGCGATGGTTTGGGGCGGGTCACTGGCCTATCGCGGAAAATTGCGGTTCGCAGTGACCTGCCCTACTCACATTATGTGTGGCTTGCCACATCCCTCAATTGGTCGGACACGATACCGCGGTATGCTTACAGGGGGCGTTTGGCCTCAGGGCTCTGACTGAGCCGACGCTCCGTGAACGGGGCTATTGCCCGGTTCCTTTTGACAAGGGCGGGGGATGCGCCATTAGCCTCCCCGCCATCAGTCTGCAAATTTACGAGCTTTACTCAGGGGATGGGGCCCATCTGTCGCAGGGAGGTATGGACCTCTGGATTAGTGGACTGGCGAGCAGGCCTGTCGACCGAGCTGACGGTCTTGGGGGGGGGGGCGGTGAGCCTTTTTGGAAGCCTCCCCGTGTGGCGGGTATCACTGGTAAGGTAAACATTATGACCCACAGGTATCCGGCAGGTTCGCAATTGACTGGACAACAATAGACAGGCATAAGTTGATTAAACGTTAAATTTATAATTCGGACTAGGGCATGAATCAATAAATGTGGCCCAATGCCGTTATCCACTTTTACCAGTGTCGGAGTCCTTTATTGGGGGGTGCGCCTGCAATGCAAGCGCGGCGCCAAAATGGCCGCCGCGCCCTTTGCGGGCCCCCCCCCAATAGGACGAAGGCATCCGGGTAGTTAGGGGCGTGGCCAGCTCCCTTATAAAAGGGGTGGCCATGAGGCAGCCGAGCTGCCATTTTGCGAAGCGACGGAGCGGAGAAGTTTTTCCCCTCCACCCCCTCCCTAGTTAACAGTGTGATATTTTGGTCGCTTCGGGGCCGGGTGGGAATTTTTGGCTGGGACCCACTATTGGCTTTCGGGTCCTGGTTTTTTCGCCCATCCCACACTGTTGCTATGGTTTGATATAGGGGTTTCTGTGATGCTGTTGACTTTGGTCACATGGGCGGGTATCACTGGTAAGGTAAACATTATGACCCACAGGTATCCGGCAGGTTCGCAATTGACTGGACAACAATAGACAGGCATAAGTTGATTAAACGTTGTCCGGTCAACGACGACCTAGGCGACGGGGTGATGGCTACAGCTAGACAGCATGCATCACCCCGTGATTTTACGGATACACGTCAGAGGGTGGGGTCATTAGTTAGATATTGACTACGGTCAACAATTTGTTTGTTGTCAACAAACAAATTGATACAAATTGATACATTGTAACCAATTGCCGTTGGCAATTTTGAGGTGGTACCTTACCAGTGTTACTTCGGCCTGCTTGCCTTAAGAATTATGATTGGTCGTTTTACCAATAGAAATTTATAATTCGGACTAGGGCATGAATCAATAAATGTGGCCCAATGCCGTTATCCACTTTTACCAGTGTTGGAGTCCTTTATTGGGGGGTGCGCCTGCAATGTTGCATGTGCCATCTTTCAGTCTGTAAAGCAGCTGTTCTTGTAATTTAAACATAGTCAATTCTACTCAGGTACTCAGAACAAAGCCACATTCTGCAGGCACTTGTTGTGATCCAAGGTTGTGTTGAACTAGCAATAATAGAAATAAAATTATATTCTTTGGTCTTCTGTTTTGCAGCTTTATCACTAGGTGCTCACAGAAAAGCTTGTGCAAGGTGGTGCTTTTCTCAATGGTTTAAAGTGGATCTACTTGGTTCGTTCAATTTGTTTTAAGCCAAAGATTGAAAAATAATCTTTAACAAAATTGTCATCTTTAAAATATAGTAATATTTCATCCTCTCTGCACTATTCAGATTGCCTGGAACTAATATGCTTCCAGCAAGCACCATCTCCAATTTTTCTAAACTGCCAGTTCCTAGAAAATTTGTTTAAGCAAAATACTTATGTTGTTAGAAGCAGAGAAAACCTGTACTGTATTATGAAACACATTTATTTTTTCCATTTACAGGTCAGAGTAGCATCTACGCATACAAAATGTCTAGAAGATCCTGCAATAAATTAAAAGCTGACAATGACAAATTGGCTACAGTCATTAAATCCAGTATGCCTATTATTAGATTGCAAAGCGACCATTTGGCTTAGACCAGCAGGTTTGCCTCCAACCTACTCTCATACAATAATCATATAATCAAGATGTTTTTTCAGGAGATGACTGTGAAATTCAGTAACACCCTTTCCACTAAATAAGTTATGACATCAGATGACCAGTGGCTTTTATCTCTCAATATTCTAATAAACGTGTGAGCTAGCTACCAACATACTAAACATGTTTATTAAGAAGAGTCTTCCAATTACCTAGGCATAACACAAGGGAATTTGGCACAGGAAAAGGAAGCACAAATGGGTAAGCAAATTGCAGCTGTAGCAAAATAGAAATTCTTTGGTCACATAAATTTTAGGCCCTGAGAAGAAGGGAATGGTAAACCACTTCTGTGTATTTTCTACCTAGAAAACCTTTGAAAGGGTAGCCACAAGTCAGAACTGACTTGATAGCATGATGATGATGATGATGATCAAAGTGAAATTGTGGGAGGGGTGCTGAGGACTATCCTAAAGAATTTAGAGGAAAACTATGTTTTGAAGACAGATCGGAAGGAAATATCTGTAAAGGTAGGCCCCTGAAGTATATAATATAAAACCCCTACTTATGAAAAAAAAAAAGTCCATTCCGTAGGCTTTTGCTTAAATCAATTTTTTATTTAACTCAAAGCAAACCCATAGGAAAAATTATTATTTTTTTATATAACTCGAAGCAAACACTTAGGAAAAATGAATTTTTATGTAAATCGAAGCAAACCCATAGGGAAATGAATTTTTACACAACTTGAAGCAAACCCATAGGAAAAAAGAATCTTTATGTTACTCGAAGCAGACCCATAGGAAATTGTGTAAATCAGGGCATGGTTTTAGCACAAAATTATTATGTAAGTCGAATTTTATGTAACTCGAGGCATATGTAAGTCGGGATTTTACTGTATAATAGTAAGGCAGAAAAGAGGAAACAGGAGAATGTTCAATGGCAGACAGCGGAAAGGCATAAGAACCAAATATTAAGTTTGAAATAGATGGACAGAGGTTAAAGCGACATTGAACTTTGAAGGAAAGAATAAAGCAAACATGACAAGATTCAGGCTACATCTCACATATAGCTAGGCAATCTGTTTTTGTTTGTTTTTGTAACCATAATACAGGTTAAAACAGGGGTATGCAGATACCCTCTGCGTGTACCTCCATTCCCTATTGTGTCCTCATTACAGTGATACCTCATACAACGTCCAAACTTGTTTCCACAAGTTTGGACTTTATACGGATTTGGACTTTGTATGAGGCATGCAAAATCCTTGCCGCGATGCCTTGTACAACGTTGTTTCCATAGAGATACATTGTACTGTAACAGCACAGACTTCAGGGCAAAGTCAAGGAAACAGACAGGAAACTGACAGAACTTTAAGAAATCATTGTCTAAAGGCTAAAAACATTACAAAAACATGTCAAACAACCCTGATTGTCAAAGAACCTGAAGAATGCTGCAAAAATCCCAGGAATGCTTCTAAAAATTCTGATGGAAAAATTCAAAAAAATCCAAAGTCATGCTCAAAACCACTCCTAAACACTCTTCACCTCATGCAAAGCCCACAAGAGCAATGCACGCATGTGTCCTGCCTTTTATACTGCCCAGGCACAATGCAACCTGGGGAAAACCCAATGCCTCATACAAAGTCGCATGACTTTGTATGACACAACTTTTTTCAAGGAATTAGGTGATGTTGTATGAATCCGATGTTGTATGAAGCGGACTTTGTATGAGGTATTACTGTACTTGCAAAATCTGCTACTGTATGTGTTCTTTCATTACCATGGCAATGGCAGGAGTTGATCAGCTTGGAGGCTTATGTGGTGGACTAGGTCCAAAGAAATTATCCAACAAGAATGACAAAATAAGGTGGGGAAGATCTTTCTTCTTGCCATATCTGATTGAGTCCTGGTGGTGAAGTAGTTAAACTGCTGTACTGCAACCAAAAGGTTATTAGTTTGATCCTGACCAGGTGGACTCAGCCTTCCATCCTTTCATGGACAGTAAAATGAGTGCTTGGCATGGTGGAGACAAAATGCTAATTAACTTGTGAACTGCCCAGAAAGTGCACTAAGTGCTACGGCAGGGGTTCTCAACCTACACCCCACGAGCCAGACTCAGTCCACGACACCATTTCATATGGCATGCATCGCTGTTGCCACCGGAAGTGGATGCATTTATGACAGCCATGGATGCACCTGCAGCTGTCGTAAATGCGTTTATAACAGCCACAGACATGTTTTATGGCAACATTTATGGTGTGTGTGTGTGTGTGTGGGGATCACCAGTCTGGCCCATGGGTGTGGTCCAGCCAATGGCTTGAAAAGGTTGAAAAACCCTGTGCTATGAGGTGGCATATACAGTAAGTGTAACCACTTTGCTTTTGATCCAAATTATCCCCTCCTCATTCCACTTTCCTACGAAAGGGAGGAAAAATACATAGATCTGTATTTATTTTTTTAGTCCCAAAGTTTAGGACAGAGAAATTCAGATGTTTTTTTTTTATTGCAGAGCCTTTTCTTCCTCACATCATAACAAAATCAAAGTGTGTAAAAAGGCTGCAGGATGAAATCTTTGAGGAAAGCCATTATGTCTATAAGAAAAAACCATTCTTCCTATCAGGTAGCATGCAGGAGGGTGCAAATGGACAGAAAAATTAATATTTACTTTGAAAGCTACAGAAAAAATATTTTTCAGGCTCTGCACAATGAACCCTAACAGAGAATCTCAGATGGCCCTTCAAATGTACTGTATATAGAAGAAATGACATGGGAGTACAGTTGCCACCGTGGCATTGAAATTCCTGTCATCGTGTCACAACTAAGTCTGGGCTAGAGCTGGTGTATGAGCCAAATCCCAAATCCCGGATGTCCTGTTACCACTAACTCTTTGTCACACCTCCGCACTGCAAAAATCAATAAGCTAGAATGTCAAAGGACTCAAATGGCCCACAAAGCCTTGCTACACATTTATTAGACAAAGATTTCTATCTTACTTCAGACTTTGCAGCATATCAGGATAGAAATCAATTTCAAGTCATTTCCTAGCTAGGAAATAGCCTTTGAAAGAGAGCAAAGTTCCATTCAAGCCTGGATCAAATATAAGGACCAACACAAAAGGCATTTAAAGTTGCCGAAGCTCTTAATAGGAAAAGGGGGGAGGGGTTTCAGGCAGCCCAGTTCTTTTTAATGCAAAGGTTATATATGTCTACTCCAGGGTATGGCAGATCCAACTGCAAATCATTTACTCCTTCAAATGCTGTGGGATGTTAGACAAAGGTCCCTTGTCCTGATTCTCTTCAGTTTATTTATTTGTTTGTTTATTTATTTGACTTGTTTAGCTGCCCCCTCGCCAAGGTGATGCTGGGCGGTTTACAACACAAGACACCCCAACATAACCCATTAGAGCAATCCATACATATGAATAAAACATAAAAATACTGAAACCTCTAAAATCTAAAAATTTTAAAATCACAAAAACTTGAATCTAAAATCTCTAAAATCCCATAATAAAATTGTCAGATGGTCATATGAGCCAGAGGGGTGGAATAAATCCAACAGCAGCATCCCACACCCGCTGGGCCAGCCATGTCTTTAGCTCTTTCCTAAATGCCGGTAGTTGTGGTTGGAGGCAGAGGTCCATTGGCAGGAGGTTCCAGAGGGCTGGAGCGGATACCGAAAAGGCCCTTCATTTAGTTTAGCTCATTCCTCACTTTCACACATTTATTTCTGAATAAGTCCGCATTGCATTTGTGGCCCATATTTCTTCGCAGACCAAAGACTTAAAATCTCACTTGAGATGAGGTGACTTCAATTTCCACTGCCTGTTTGCCTTGATGCTTTGTGAACAAAGGGAATTTTGATGTTGTAATATTGTGCAGTATCGAAAATCTTTCCATCAAGTCTAGCTAATCAACGAAGTTAATAAACCACAACAGTTTGTATTTGTGTAGTATTTTAAGTGTATTACCTTGGTAATCCCTAAGAAAGTTAAGACAGAATCATGATCTCTGTATTATATACTGCAGGCCAAGACTAAAAGACAGCAGGTTACCTAAGATAAAAAGTGTCTTGCTGCTTCTCAAGACAAAGGGTCAGCTTAACCCAGTATCATGTTTCTGACAGATCCTTTCATGAAGCTCACAAGGAAGGTATGACATCAATAATCTTCTCTCCCTCCTTGTTGTTTGTACCTGTAGAAAACAGTATACCAACTCATATGGTTTTTGAAAGATAAGGCTGAATCTGATATTTATTACAAACAGCTTCTAGTAAACTCTATGAATTTGTCTAAACATCTTTTAAATCCATCTAAGCCACAAGCTAGTAACACTTTTTGGGCCAGCTAATTTCTTAAATTAATAATATGTTGCTACCATAGTGTGAAAAGGTACATTCTTTTATCTGTCTTCAATCTACTACTAATCAATTGGTATTCTCTCAAGATGCCCTAAAACATTTTTATCCTCTTGAGTAATGAGAATAGGTAAGAAGTAAACATTATTTGTTGCACATACACACAATTTTTTCTTACTGCTGCCGCAGACCTCTTTGTTAATATTTAACAAAATGAAGCTCCATTTATCTAATATCTGTGTTTCATCTCTTTCTTCCAAGTGGGTGCCACAATTTTGCACGTATCCATTACTCTAATTAATTTTTTCAGAAAAACTTAATGCACGAACAGTCATCCCTCTGGTATAATTTTGCATTTTCTTTGAGCAATTTATTCAATGAGCTTTCTAATATTCCATTAAAAAATCAATTCCACAATGCTGAGATTGCATTTTTCCACTCAAGGATATATATATTTTTTGGTAAATTGCTATGCAGTGGTAATGAATCAAAAATCTCTAACAGAAACATATAACTCTGTATAGTAAGCAATGTTAGACTATTTGCTCCTGAACTCACATAAATCTTCATTAAACCATTTATTATATATACATATAAAGACTTTGGCACATTTTCTATTCTTCTGTAATTACTCTATACTTTAACTGAACAGAATACATTAATATATTATCTTAGCACTTTCTGATGCAACTAATATGAGCTATGAAATGTTAGCTTTTTTTCCCTGCACACTTCCTCATTAAAGGAGTAGATTCTTATTAACATAGTCAGGATGAAAAGCAGCACAATGAAGAAACAGCTATAGTAATTTGATCACCTAGCAAAATCATTCATACTATTCCAAAGGGGATTTACTGTTTTGTACTTGTGGGATCCATTTTTGTTTCAAAGACCTTGTTGTAAAGGCAGCATTGTTGTATACATTGCATATCATAATCTTAGCTAGTTTATCAGACAGGTTAAGATGAGAAGGACTGGTCAAAGAACACCCACAGATGTTTGCAGCTCAGGAAGAATATTACCACTTATTTTCTTATTCAGACTTCTAACTTTTCCTGAAGTCCAACTCATTATCCATTTCTTTCCATATACTATTCTCTTTTTCTTTCTCATCTCCTCTGTTAAGTTATACTTTCAGCATTTGGAACTGTCAACTGTTTAACAACAAAATATTGTTTTGGGTCATATTGTTCAGTTATTGCAAGCATGGTATAATTCTGAGAACCCTTATTGCTACAAGCATGAGGTACAAGGGCTCCTGAGAATACAGAGATACAGATTGTTTACTGCTTGGACAGCATTCAATACACGTGGTTTTGGTTATTGTTCCATTCCCCAAGACATTCTAACATTTCCTATGACGTACCTTCCCAAACCACCAGTGTCTTTTGACAGACGTAGTTTGTCTCTGATCTAAGTCTCATGAGGCTTGGTACTTTTTTTTCTAATTAGAAGCATACAATGTTCTTAATTAACATTCTTTTCCCAGCTAACACTTTAACTTGAAATTGCAGGCAATAGTGCTGCCAAGGACTGGATGCATCAACCGGTGTCCTATAGAATGGATTCAGCTCCAAAACATGTCAAAGTCCTTCCAAAATTTAGTACAGGAATTGTGAAATGTTTGCCAATCTACCCTTTAAATCTTTTATCTTTTTGATTTGGTGATTTGGTGTATGGGACCAAAGACAACCGGACAACCGAAAGGTTGGTTTAACACAGGTTTATTGCATTGCATGAGGTTCCAGTGAAGCATGAGGAATGGCGGTGATACATCTCAATATATACAGTAGCTCTCTACATTTGAATCTTGTAGCACGGTAGCTGATTGGTTGCTACCGGCGTGGCCTCGCCCAGGCACGCCTCTTTCTTCAGCTGCTGAATGCAGGTCTTGCTTCAGCTGCTGAATGCAGGTCTTTCTTCAGCTGCTGAATGCAGGTCTTGCTTCAGCTGCTGAATGCAGGTCTTTCTTCAGCTGCTGAATGCGGGGAAGGTTTTCCCGCGGCTGTCCGTGATTGAGCAATGTGAACCATGTGAGAGTGAACGCTCGCAGCTGCCCTCTATAGGCTGTCTGCTCGCGTTCCTTCATAGCTGATATCGTTTGTATCTGGAGTGGTTACAATCTTGCCTTACAGTATAATGAACATGCATACATACATAACATCCCTCCCCCCTAGGATGGGACGAAGTCCCGCAACCATTGTGGCTTGCCGCACGTTCGCTTGGGGCGTGCTTGCGCCTGCCCTAATTCTGGAGAGCCTGTGATCCCTGACTCCGCGGGCGCTTGTCCTGCAACGGGAAACGGGGATTCGTTAGTGGCTCTGTGGGGCGTCCGTGCCTGCCTTGCGCTTGGGGAAGGGAATGGGATGAACAGTTGGGAGGTAAATCCCTGCCTATTGCCCTCGGACCCCGGGGACCCTCCTAGTGTGAACCGCGGCACCGATGAGGTCGCCCTTGGGGAATGGCTACCTTCTGATCCCTGCTCGGGGGACCTTAAGACTGTGGTGGTGGGCGGACTCGCTGATGCCTCTGGTCTTGGAGGTGTCGGTCTCCGGAACATGGGCGCTATATTGCATTCTAACTCACAGGGGCTACTGGGACTGGAGGTACCCGGGGCTGAACTGAAACCCCTCTTTTCGCTAGGACGGGTGGGGGACCACTCCGCTAACTCCCCCTGGTACTGTAAATCAACGTCTAAACCTCTATGGGCCTCTGAGCCTCGGGGGGACTTCCGCGGCTTCCGCGGGGTATGAGTGTGGTTGGGGCTCCTCCTTTCTGACGGGGACTCCCGCAACCCGGGGCTCCTCCTCTCTGGCAGGGACTCCCGCAAAAGATTTCCGTGGATCGATTCCCTTTCCTCCCCCCTTGGTGGGGACCCATGCTCCCCTTTTCCTCCCCCTTGGGCTAAACGGGTGGGGGAGTACCCTAACGCTGAATCAATGCTGGCCTCATCCTCGTCTTGCTCTCCGGGGACCCTACGCCTGAGTTGGTCCACGTGTCGCCTCCACAGGAAACCTGTACTGGTCTCTACGCGGTATGAGACGGGGCCGGTTTGGTCTACTACGGTGCCCGGCACCCAGGCTGGCCCCGCGCTGGCGTAATTCCTGCAGTATACTGGGGCGCCTATGCCGAAACTCTTGGTGGGTTCCACCCCTATGTTCCGCCCCTTGTCCTCTACTCTCGTGGGGTCTAGCTTGGATATCCCCGTGGCCAGCTTCCTGCGCATCAACAGCTCTGCGGGGGAGTACCCTGACGCTAAGGGGGTGACCCTGTATCTCAGCAGGAATTGGCACAATTTCAGGTCGAGGTCTCCGGGACCCATGCGCAGTAGCGCGTCTTTCGTGGTGCGCACGAGGCGCTCTACTTGGCCATTGGTGGCCGGGTGAAAGGGGGCGGAGGTGACGTGCCGAATGGCGTTGCGTTCCATGAATGCCCTGAACTCGGCGGACGTGAAACAGCTAGCGTTATCGCTGACGAGGGTGTCGGGTAAACCGAACGTGGAAAAAACCCTCCTTAACTGTTTAATGGTTGTGGTCGAGGAGGTGCTCGAGACTGGAATGACCTCCAACCACTTAGAGAACGCGTCCACCACGAGGAGGAAAAGCGTTCCCCTGAATGGGCCAGCAAAGTCTACGTGAACTCGGGACCAGGGTCCCCTCGCAGCGTCCCATTCCCTAGGTGGCGAGCGAGCCTCTTCTGGCCTTGAGCTTTGGCACGCCTCACAAGTGCCGACCATGTGTTCGATGTCGGCGTCTAACTGGGGCCACCAAAAGTAACTACGGGCTAGTGCCTTAGAGCGTACGATCCCCGGGTGGCTGACGTGCAGCAGTTTAAGCACCCTCGGCCGGAGAGACGTGGGGATCACTACCCGCTGTCCCCACAAGAGGCAACCCCTCTCCAGGGACAACTCTAATCTCTTTTTGAAGAATGTGTCGAATTCCGCTGCTGGGGAAGACACGGGCCACCCTTTCTGCACCCAGGAGCAAACTGTGGCCAGCGCTTTGTCCTTGCCTGTCGCTTTGGCGATTTCGGCCGGTACTACTGGAGGGGAGTCTAGGACCTCTATCATTAAGACCTGGTGGTCCCTCTCTACTCCGCCCACGTGGCAGCAATCCCGGGGAATGGGGGACCTCGACAGAGCGTCGGCATGGCTTATCTCCCTCCCGGGCCGGTATACCAACGCGTGCTGATACGCGTTGAGAAAAATGGCCCATCTGAGCATTCTCGGGGACAGGATCTGGGGTGTGGGCTTGTCTGCGGTGAAGATGCCCAGCATTCCCCAAGGGCGACCTCATCGGTGCCGCGGTTCACACTAGGAGGGTCCCCGGGGTCCGAGGGCAATAGGCAGGGATTTACCTCCCAACTGTTCATCCCATTCCCTTCCCCAAGCGCAAGGCAGGCACGGACGCCCCACAGAGCCACTAACGAATCCCCGTTTCCCGTTGCAGGACAAGCGCCCGCGGAGTCAGGGATCACAGGCTCTCCAGAATTAGGGCAGGCGCAAGCACGCCCCAAGCGAACGTGCGGCAAGCCACAATGGTTGCGGGACTTCGTCCCATCCTAGGGGGGAGGGATGTTATGTATGTATGCATGTTCATTATACTGTAAGGCAAGATTGTAACCACTCCAGATACAAACGATATCAGCTATGAAGGAACGCGAGCAGACAGCCTATAGAGGGCAGCTGCGAGCGTTCCTTCATAGCTGATATCGTTTGTATCTGGAGTGGTTACAATCTTGCCTTACAGTATAATGAACATGCATACATACATAACATCCCTCCCCCCTAGGATGGGACGAAGTCCCGCAACCATTGTGGCTTGCCGCACGTTCGCTTGGGGCGTGCTTGCACCTGCCCTAATTCTGGAGAGCCTGTGATCCCTGACTCCGCGGGCGCTTGTCCTGCAACGGGAAACGGGGATTCGTTAGTGGCTCTGTGGGGCGTCCGTGCCTGCCTTGCGCTTGGGGAAGGGAATGGGATGAACAGTTGGGAGGTAAATCCCTGCCTATTGCCCTCGGACCCCGGGGACCCTCCTAGTGTGAACCGCGGCACCGATGAGGTCGCCCTTGGGGAATGAATCCCACCTTCGTCGCCAATTTGGTGTATGGGACCAAAGACAACCGGACAACCGAAAGGTTGGTTTAACACAGGTTTATTGCATTGCATGAGGTTCCAGTGAAGCATGAGGAATGGCGGTGATACATCTCAATATATACAGTAGCTCTCTACATTTGAATCTTGTAGCACGGTAGCTGATTGGTTGCTACCGGCGTGGCCTCGCCCAGGCACGCCTCTTTCTTCAGCTGCTGAATGCAGGTCTTGCTTCAGCTGCTGAATGCAGGTCTTTCTTCAGCTGCTGAATGCAGGTCTTGCTTCAGCTGCTGAATGCAGGTCTTTCTTCAGCTGCTGAATGCGGGGAAGGTTTTCCCGCGGCTGTCCGTGATTGAGCAATGTGAACCATGTGAGAGTGAACGCTCGCAGCTGCCCTCTATAGGCTGTCTGCTCGCGTTCCTTCATAGCTGATATCGTTTGTATCTGGAGTGGTTACAATCTTGCCTTACAGTATAATGAACATGCATACATACATAACAGGTGACTTTTGGTGATACACACAAAGCAACAAAAAAGCCATTACAGCTAAAAAGTGCCAGTTTTATAGTAGTAGAGGTGCAACATGTGAACCAGGAGAGCAAAACATGGAGTACAGTATTACTTTTCAAAAGTAATTTGTTATGTTTACAGGTAGTTACAAGGCACAATCCAATAAGTGAACTTACAGCTGGTGGAATAACTCACTCAAGCCGTAGTACCCAGTGTAGCCCTTGTGCAAACCCCAAAATAAGATCTGGAGCAGAAAGGGGGGAAAGGGATGTGAGAGAGGAGCTCATCCTAATAAATTTGCCAATGTACTATCAGCTTTAGCTCATAATTTCAGCTCCCACAGAAGTAGTTAGATAACACTGCAGTAGCAGGGCTTTTTTTTTTAAAAAAAGTATTTCATTATATCTGTTTCTGATAAGTATTTCAAATAGTTTCTTTTATTTTTCTAGTGCAAGCCATTGGCCCAAAACACACACTTCTGCTGCCTGCCTTGTTGTCACTTCAGCAGCTACAAGGGAAAATGAGTCAGCAACATGAGGTATTATATAGTATGAGCCAACACTAGAACCATGTGCTGTTCCTTTTTCATCATTTAATGAATTTCATACCACTATGAGTATGAAAGTAACTAAAAGGCTACTGTTGAACTGAAATATAATGAAGTTATCCCTCACAAGTTAACTTTATAATCTATTTATTTTGCAGATTTATATGGCCGCCTTTTTCGCCTCAATGACTCAAGGCGGCTTACAAAAATTAGTTAAAACCCATTCTTCATGCTAATTCAAACCAAATACTAAAATTATCTAAAACATCCATAAAATATTCCTGGTCCCTATAAAAGGGGGGACACTTGGGCAGGACGAATAAAAGCCCCGGGTAGGGATAATCTAAGGAAGTTAGTTGTAGTTTTTTATATCTAAAAATCAGACTCATAAGTTGCCAATAATTATATGCAGTTACAGTACTTTCAAAATCTGTCTCAGATGTTGTGGGAAGCTGTTAAATGAAAATACTGTGTCCCACAAAGGAGCTGCAGTTCAAGGAGCTCAGGGACAGAGCTCTGTCAGAGTCCAGGGCATGGGCGGCTGGGAAGTAACACAAAGACCAGGACCCAGGGCAGCCACACAACAGGCCCAGAATTAAGTCCAAGGTAGACAGGGATAGGATTAGTCCAGAAAACAGGACATAGTGCAAGCAAGCTGGAAGTTAGGTGGAAAGAGCAAGGATTCAGGCAATGTACAACAGTCCACAGGAACCAGGAAGAGGACAGGAGATCTTCAGAAGCAGGAACCAGAAACAAGGCAGAAGGTTTTCAACAGCAGGAACAAGAGAACATTGAAGGCAGGAAAAAGCAAGAGGTTTTCAAAGACGGGAACTTTAGTGTAAGGGACCAAAGACAATGAAACAGCCGAAGGGTTGGCTTAACACAGGTTTATTGCATGATGATCCGGAGGAACATGTGGTAATGGCGGATGAGTAGCTCAATATATACAGCTGGCTATACATTTGAATGTGGCTCGTCGACAGACTATTGGTTGCTGCCTGCGTGACGTCGTGGGAGGTCACGCCCATCTTGACCAGGTGAAGAGGTGGCGGGGAATCTTCCCGCGCTGCTGAACCAGGTGAATCTGAGCCATGAGAGCTGGACGCTCGCTATTGCCATCTAGTGGTCACTAGCTCGCGTCCCCTTATCAGGTTTACATTGATACAGCTGATGGTTATAATGTTGCACACAGAAAGGTTACATTGTTAACACATGGCAAAGGTACATTGTTAAAGGCACAGCTTTACAGAACACAACATCCCTCCCCCCTAGGATGAGACGAAGTCTCTCAGCCAAGATGGCTTGTTGCATGTGCGTTTGGGCCGTGAAGAGGGCTGACCCCCCCCCCCCGGGGGCGCTACTGCTTCTTTGTTCCCTGGTCCCTTGTCCTGAAATGGGAGAGGGAGACTTGTTAGTGGCTTGCCGCTGTCTGGCGGCCTTAGGGGAAGGGAAAAACTCCATTGTGGGCAGACCGGGGGCAGTCGGGGCTAACGAAAAACCCCTCTTCTCGCTTGGACGGGTGGGGGACCACTCCGAAAAAAACCCCCGGTTCTGGAAATCAAAATCTAACTTAGTAGGGGTATCCGCATTTGTGGGGACATTCCGCGAGATATGTATGGGGTCGGGTTCCTCCTCCTCCTCAGAAAGATCCCCTAGGATATCTACGAGAATATCCCCCTCCCCCCTTGGTGGGGACCCGCGGCCCCCTTTCCCTCCCCCTTGGGCTGAACGGGTGGGGGAGAACCCTAACACTGATTTTTCCTCTATTTGGTCTGTGCCCTGCTCATCGGAGACCCTGCGTCGGAGCTGATCCGCGTGCCGGTTTCCACGCGGTATGACACGGGGCCGGTTTGCTCCACAACTACGCCCGGTACCCAGGCTGGGCCCATGCTGGCGTAGTTCCTGCAATGCACAGGGGCGCCTACACTGAAACTCTTTGTAGCCTCTAGCCCGATGTTCCTTCCTTTGTCCTCTACCCTCGTGGGGTCTAGCCTAGTAAGGATGGTGGTCAATTTCCTACGCATTAAGAGTTCTGCGGGGGAGTATCCTGACGCCAACGGGGTCACCCTGTACCCTAGCAGAAACTGGCACACTTGCAGGTTCAGATCCCCGGGGCCCATGCGCCGCAACGCGTCCTTCGTGGTGCGGACGAGGCGCTCTACTTGGCCGTTGGTGGCCGGATGAAACAGGGCGGAGGTGATGTGCCAAACAGCGTTGATCTCCATGAATGCCCTAAACTCGGAGGATGTGAAACAACTAGCGTTGTCGCTAATTAATGTGTCGGGTATGCCGAACGTGGAAAAGAGCCTCCGCAAATGCCTAATGGTCTGGGCCGAGGAGGTGCTCGTGACTGGGATAACCTCCAACCACTTAGAGAAGGCGTCCACTACGAGAAGGAACAGGGTGCCTCTGAACGGGCCCGCGAAATCAACGTGCACCCGGGACCACGGCTCCTTAGCCGCGTCCCATTCCCTGTGGGGAAGGCGGGCCTCCTCTGGTCTGGAGCATTGGCAACTTTCACAAGTGCCGACCATGTGCTCGATGTCGGCGTCCAGCTGGGGCCACCAGAAGTAACTCCGGGCCAGCGCCTTGGATCGCACGACGCCGGGGTGGCTGACGTGCAGCAGTTTGAGCACCCGCGGCCGAAGGGAAGTGGGAATCACTACCCACTGCCCCCACAAGAGAAACCCCCTCTCTAGGGACAGTTCTAGCTTTTTTCTGAAAAATGGAGCGAACTCCTCCACTGGGGAGGACGCCGGCCACCCTTTCTGCACCCAGGAGCTAACTGCCGCTAACGTCTTGTCCTTCTCTGTCGCTTTGGCGATGTCAGCGGGCACTACGGGGGGCAAATCCAGCACCTCTATCATGAGAACCTGATGGTCCCGCTCCCCCTTGCTCACCTGGCTGGGCGTGAGGGGAAGGGGAGACCTAGATAGAGCGCCCGCATGGCTGATCTCTTTCCCGGGCCGGTAGACCAACGCGTGCTGATACGCGTTGAGAAAAATGGCCCACCTGAGCATCCTCGGGGACAGGATCTGTGGGGTGGGCTTATCTGCGGTAAAGATGCCTAGCAGGGGCTTGTGGTCCGTTACAATGGTGAAGGGGCGGCCGTACAGAAAATCGTGAAATTTTTTCGTCCCTGCGACTATTGCTAGTGCCTCCCTGTCTGTCTGTGCGTAGTTTCTCTCCGCTTGGGACAGGGACCTGGAGTAAAATGCTATCGGGGCCTCCCTTCCATTTTCCAACACGTGGCACAGCACCGCCCCCACCCCCACTGGAGATGCATCACAGGTCAGAACTACTGGGCGTTTGGGGTTGAAGTGGGTCAGTATGGCGTCGGACGCCAGGAGGCTTTTTAGCTCGCTAAATGCCCTTTCTTGGTCATCGCCCCACTTCCATGCCTGGTCCTTCTTTAGCAGTTTGTGTAGCGGTTCAGCCACCGCTGCCTTCCGGGGGAGGAAGGAGTGGTAAAAGTTGAGCAGCCCTAGGAACGACTGCAGCTCGGGCTTGGAGGTGGGGCGGGGGGCTTTCTTAATGGCTGCCACCTTGGACTTGGATGGTTTTATTCCCTCCGGAGTCACACAAAACCCTAGGAACTCAACCTCGGTTGCGAAGAAGACGCATTGGTCCTTTCGCAGTCTCAGCCCCGCTTTTTCGAATATTGTCAGGACCTTCCCCAACCTTTTGGCCAATTCAACCCGACTCCCCCCCCCCCGGTTATTAACACGTCATCAAAATAAGGCAACACCCCCTCCAGTCCCTTCAGGAGGCGTTCCACGAGTGACTGGAAAATTCCAGGCGCCGAATTCACGCCGAACTGGAGACGCGTCACCTGGAGCGCCCCCTTATGGGTGACTATGGTCTGCGCAGCAGCTGCGGCAGGGGACACCGTAAGCTGCTGGTAGGCCTGTGCTAAGTCGAGCTTAGCGAAACACTTTCCCCCGTGTAACCTGGCCAGCAGATGGCTGACTACCGGCACCGGATATGCATTCGGGCGGATCGCCTTGTTGATGGTGCACTTGTAGTCGGCGCATATGCGGACCTCCCCATTGGCCTTTAGTGCGGTTACAATTGGAGTTTCCCACTCCGCGGAATCAACAGGCACAAGGATTCCCTGGCCCACCAATTTGTCCAGTTCCACCTCTATCTTGTCCTTAAGTGCGAACGGCACCCGGCGTGGTTTAAGACGAATTGGGCGGACCTCCGGGTCCAGGTCGAATGTCACTGGGGGCCCCTTGAATTTCCCCAGTCCTTTTTTGAAAACTTCGGGGTGCGCCTCGCACACCTCCAGAATTGGATCAGTCCCAACGGCGTGCATCCCAACGGCGTGCACCCCCCCAATAAACAAACCCAGGGGCTGGAACCATTGAGTCCCGAGGAGGCTGCAATCTCCCCCTTTGAGCACGACTAGGGGCAGGGACGCGGCGTGCTTCTTGAATTTAACCTGAAATTCTCCCACCCCCAACACTGGAATGCTGTTCCCTTGCACGTCCCGTAGTGTGGACCTCAATGCTTTGAGCTTGGGTCGCTTGTGGGGGGCAATTCCCAAAAACTCCCTCTGGGAAATGATTGAATATGAGGACCCCGAGTCAATTTCCATCCTAATGGGAACCCCTTGGACTAGTACCTCAACAAAATAGCGGGGGTGTCCTGCAGACACGCTGAACACTGGGGCGTCGTCCTCGCTGCCATCGGAGATGCGGCCCACGCCGTCCTGCTTCCGCGTGGCCTGGGCGCCGTCCTTGGGTCTCGTTGAGCGGTCTTGTCCCGCGGAACGGTCTGCGGAGCTCCTCCGGGTCTCGCGCTTCTTCCTGCACACCTTGGCGATGTGCCCGCGGCGGCCGCAGTTGTGGCACTCGGCCTTCCGGAATGGGCACTTTACGTGGTCGTGGGCCGCTCCACAGCCGTCGCATTGCCGGCTCTCCTTCCGGACCCTCCGGACGTCCTCGTCGTTGCTGCTCTCTGTGGACGACCTCGAAGTTCGCCGGGCCGCCTGTACCGGAGCCTCTGCCTTGCTCGACTTCGGCCGCCAGTCCTGGAGTTCTTGGACCCCGGCCTTTGTAGCTTCTGCGGCCTGGGCCGCTCTGACGACCTCCTGCAACGTGGGAGGCGGCTCTTGGTTCATTAATGTGCGCTGGGTCTCGGCGTCATTCAGGCTGCACAGCACACAGTCCCGGAGGGTGATTTCGGCATTCTCCCATTTGCACGGGCCGGCCGCCAGCCGCAGGGCCACCACGAATGCGGCGACCGTCTCCCCGGGCGCTTGGACTCGCCTCCAGAACGCACTCCGAGCGGGAAACATCACCGTGGTGGGCCGGACGTGCTCACGCAGCATCTGCATGAGTTCCTTGGCCTTGAATTCGCTCACCCTCCTCGGTGCAATCAGGTCCACCAAGGTCCTTTTGGTTTCTTGTCCGAGCATCCTGGTGAAGATGGCCCTTTTCTTTGCCTCTTCCGTGACTTCGGACTCAATCAGTGCTGCCTGGAAGTCCATCTCGAAGATCTCCCAGTCGCCCGGTTTCCTGATTTCGAAACCGGCGCATGTCTTGGTCCCGTGGGCTGCCATATCCCACCTTCGTCGCCAATTTAGTGTAAGGGACCAAAGACAATGAAACAGCCGAAGGGTTGGCTTAACACAGGTTTATTGCATGATGATCCGGAGGAACATGTGGTAATGGCGGATGAGTAGCTCAATATATACAGCTGGCTATACATTTGAATGTGGCTCGTCGACAGACTATTGGTTGCTGCCTGCGTGACGTCATGGGAGGTCACGCCCTTCTTGACCAGGTGAAGAGGTGGCGGGGAATCTTCCCGCGCTGCTGAACCAGGTGAATCTGAGCCATGAGAGCTGGACGCTCGCTATTGCCATCTAGTGGTCACTAGCTCGCGTCCCCTTATCAGGTTTACATTGATACAGCTGATGGTTAATGTTGCACACAGAAAGGTTACATTGTTAACACATGGCAAAGGTACATTGTTAAAGGCACAGCTTTACAGAACACAACAGGAACCAACAATAATCCAGGAACCAAGCAACTGGAAGTCCAGGAACCTTCATTGCTTAAGCAGCTTGTGTTGGGAAGAGACAATTATTACATAACTCAGCCTCCCAGAGTCTCCAGGTGGAGCTTTTGATAGTCCAAAACCTTCCCCCCAAGGGCTCTTAGGTGAGATCTTGCAGCTGCAGCAGGAATGCAGGATGAAAGTCCAACCCTGCAAACACTAGATTTGTCCTCCAGGCTGGGGACCAATTCTGTGAGTATCAAAGCTACCTCTGGAGCACTCATACTGCAAATGCTAGCTCTGCCTTCAGATCTTGACAGGATCCATGAAACCAGCCTTGAAGTAAAGGGCATCAGGATCACATGTTGCTCAAACTTATGCTATGGAATATAAGATGGACTTTGGGGGAAATCATGCAGAACACTGACCCCAAAATGTTCTAAAATGGGGGTTATGTTAACTCTTGCTTTTTTGCTAAGCTCCTATGGTTACTCACACATAAACTAATTGAATCTACTCATTTTACAGTTCTCAGGTGGAAAGCTAACCACCACTTGCAGCTCCCCATGCACAGTGGGTAAAAGCACTGTGCTTGGAGACCAGAAGGAGAGAGTTTGATTCCCCAAGAGCTACACAATGGGGGACATGAAAGGAGCCTCATTTGGGCATCCCCTCAAAAATCCTTTCAACCCTGAGTAATCTCTGACATGAGAACATACAATACCTGCAGTGAGGCTGGAATTGTCTGAAACTCAACCAGTTCATCTGAAGCACACTCCTATGTTTGTCAGGCAAGTGCTACTGGGCTCACTCTTAATTAAGCATTCAAGCAGTTACAGTCTAAATTGCCTTGTAACTGTTGTCCACCAGGATCACCAACAATGTCCTGTTAAACTTCCAATTGCTTCATCCCATCCATTCTTCGTAATACCATCCAGGCATCAAAATCAGGTTTACTGAATCCCTGGTATACTTCATATATGGCTGGCAGGGATATCATATTTTAAAGAAAGCCGGCCAATCACACAGACACCCCTGGTCACACACACCCCTGACCCACTCTTTTGTAGAGTAATGTAGAATTCGTCAGTGTTCCAAACTTATAAAAATCTATAAAAATCACGGAGATGTTCCAGACTAAAGGTGCATTTGAGGGTGGGAATCAAATATTGGTGGTTTATTTCCAACAATATGCTTTTATTATAAGAACAAAATGTTTTTCAATCTGACCATCTCACATATAACCAAAGATTGCAAACATTAACAATATGGGAGAGACCAATAGTTTCCTTTGAATGCAGTATTTCCTCTGCTCTGTAGATGTCCTCCAGGGGCACAGGCTTTTAATTTAACAGCTTCCATTGATTTGCAAATATTCTATTATTATTATAAAAGAAAGCAAGGCAGTGAAGAAGGCTATGCAATCAATTTGAATAAAAGTAAAAATGTTCGATATAAATAGTCCTATGATGAGCTCAGACAGCAAGGTAAAAAAGAATAAATAACTTTGGATAATAAGTATGGCTCAGGCTATTGAAAATATTTTCCCCTGAAGAAACAAAGGCAATACCATATTTAGTTCTTGCACAAAAACATATCCAGCATTATTTTCACAAATAATTTTCTAGAGAATCTCTGTTACTGTTAGAATCCAACAGCCATGTTCTATCCAGCCTGAAGGTTTTTTTTATCAGCTGATGGTACTGAATCATATTAACAATGCATGCAGAAGGAAACAAAATAAAAACCCAGGTAAACTGTTCAATATGGTTTGTTTTTCTTCCCAGGTAAAACAATGCTAAAATTCCTGATAATGTTATTAAAATCCACCAAGAGAGTTCATATGCTGCTGTGGGAAGATTGTGCTGATTCAATATCCACATATTTACACAGATTTTAAAATATGCAGAGCAGTAGAATGGCTGACTAGTAGCAAAATACCCCAAAGGGGAAAATCTCTGTGGAAATATGCCCCAAAAGGCAGTCTGCATTGAGTAAGCTGTAGCCTCAATATCTTTCTTAAATCTTTTTCTTTCTTTCACCTGTTTCTGCTTTCATCATAATCCTTTTCTTCCCAAAAAGTATCTCTGGTCTTTTTAGGTCAGCTTGTTAAGCTTTGAGGTCACGGTGGTAAACATTTGGATGTCACCCTGCATGAGCCATGCAGGCAGTGGTGTGGTGGGATTCAGCAGGTTCGCACCAGTTCGCCAGAACCGGTAGCAGAAATTCTGACTGGCCCCGCCCATCCAAGTTTTGAAATAAAGTACTGTAGTCCTAATTCAGGTGCAACGCAGGGCTTTCCCCTTGGCCACGCCCACAGAGTAGGTAGTAAAACAAAATTGAATACCACCACTGCATGCAGACAAATGGTACTCCAAATATTCCCAGATCTAAATATAGGAGTGGGCAAAGGGAGACACTTAGACTAATGAATGGTTGGGGCCCCAAGAGCCTGTTATTCTCTATTGAGGGCAAAACTAGATATAGACTCCCCACTCCCCACCTCCTTCTCTTTTTGTTGAGAAGTGGGGTAGAGATTTAAATCATAGCTACATAAAAATGATTTTACTCTATCCCCCACACCACCATTTTCTGCTACAAAATCCCATAATCCAAATAGCTACTAATTAAAACCAGCCCTAAACATGTAGCCTGTTGAAACAAAACTCCAAGTTGTGCAGAAAGCAGAAAAGATCCTCAGCTGAATGGAGGGGTCACCAGAGACCAAGCTGAAGAATAGGCATGCTATGATACTTTGGGTTACTATGTGTGGATTTGAGAGTGGATAGTAAGAGAGGCTGATAGGAAAAATCCCTGTGTTGTAAGATTACAATATCACAGATTGCCTGAAATCTCAGTAGATGTTGAAATGACTAAACTGAGGTATCATTCTTTGAACATACCCTCAGAAGAGCAGAGTCTATTGAAATGGACAATAAAGCTAGGATAAGTGGAAGGCGAGAAGAGCAGAGAAAGATCTAAGAAGAGATGCACTGATTCAATAAAGGAAGCCATAGACCAGTGATGGCAAACCTTGGCATTCCAGATGCTCTTAGTATTCAATTATCAGAAGTCCAGGTCAGCACTCCTGCTGATCAGGGTTTCTGGGGATTGAAATTCAAGAACACCTGGAGTGCCAAGGTTCACCATCACTGCCATAGACTTTAGACAGAATCTTTGTGGCACAATGGTCAAGCTGCAGTACTGAAGCCAAAACTTTGCTCATTATCTCAGTTTGATCCTAATGGGCATAAGGTTGAGTCAGCCTTCCATTCTTACACCTTCAGTAAAATGACTACCCAACTTGTTGGTGTCAAAATACTAATTACATTGTGAACCACACAGAGAGTGTTCTAAGCACTTTAGGACACTACACACATACAATTGCTATTGTTATTGCTAATTTACAAGATCTGAGCAGGATTTTTGAAGGTCATCAACTGATAGCATGATCATTGTAAATCAGAGGCAGTTTGATAAGGCACAGCAACAAACCCGCTCAAATCCAAGTGTACAGTGGGGTCAAGGTGAACACCAAAGCCAACCATATTATTTTAATTCCAAAGATGTTTTTTTCCCCCTCATCCTTCACAGTATAAATAAAATACCTGCAAAATTAAACAACTTAAAATTTGCTTCCCATTTCGGGATAACTAACATTTTCTGTCTTACTTAACTATTGGTAGGGCTGACCTTATTATTAGATAAGACCTGGAAACATAGTGGTGTCTGTTGTGCTGTCTGCTTTACATTCATAGCTAATTGGGTGGGACAAGTGATTTGGATTGAAGGGCCCAGAGGATGGAGGGGAAGGAAGAAGATATCCAGTTTGCCCCTAAAGCTATATTTTCCTCTCTGCTGTTTGTAAATGGATGAATCATTTGGAGGACTTTGTCCCAGGTGAAACATCATACAGTCTACAAAAACCACTGATCTCTTTCAGCTTTCTTATATCTACACCAACAAAGTGATTTGGAAAGAGGTAGCTGACAAATTCATTCACACAAAGATGACTGGAACATTATTTTTTCATCTGGTCTATGCTCTACAGACCTGTTTCAGGAGACACTGGACTAGCAGAACAAAGTGTGTTGATTGTCACATCAATACAACATGGCCACCAGAGTAGCAGTACTTTTTGAAATGCAGGACTTCATAATGACAACTCTCACAGCCTTACCCTCCAAGAGAACCCACAATCATGGCCCTAGAATAAACATTCTATGTTGTTTTTCTATTATTTGTTTCAGTTAAATACTCTACCATGAATCACAGACATCCAAACCAAATCACTCACAACATTTCATAGTTATGTTTATGAGTCATAATAGCTGTCCTGTGTATACAGGTAAAACTCGGAAAATTAGAAAATTGTGCAAATGTTCATTCAGTTCAGTAATGCAACTTAAAAGGTGAAACAAATATATGAGATACTCATTACATGCAAAGTGAGATAGTTCAAGCCTTACTTTGTTATAATATTGATGATTATTGCTTACATTTTATGAAATCCCCAACCCCCCAATTTCATGTACCCCACAATCATCATAATCATCACACCATGATCATCACAATTATAACGAATTAAGGCATGCCATCTCTCGCTTTGCATGTAGTGAGTCTATCTGATATATTTGTTTCACCTTTTAAGTGAAATGAATGAACATTTGCACGATATTCTAATTTTCTGAGTTTCACCTGTATTTACCTGGAGGAAAGTTCCCCTGAACTCAGAAGTGCTTATGATTGTTGGCTCAACTTGTAAAATACATTATGTGTTAACAAAAGTATTCAACTAGATCAGGGCTTGGCAACCTTTTTAAGTCGGGGCCAGGTCATGCTCCCTCAGACAATTGAGGGGGGCAGACTGCTGTAAACACATCTGCAGCTCCCCTTAAATGTGGTGGTGGTGGCAATGGATGGAGCGAGGGGGCCCACGGGCTGTAGGTTGCTGACCCCTGAACAAGATGAAAGGCAACATTTAGCTTTTATTCAGGAATAAAGACACACTTGAAAATAAATTCTCACTTTTAAACTGCCAGAGGAAGAAGAAGCATCTCATGCTAGCATCAAAGGAAAGAGACACAATCAATCTCCCAGTTTAAAAAGACAAAGGGATATGTATTATTCCCTCTGACTTTTTAAGTGCTGAAATTGGCTATGTTGTTTTTCCCCTTGTTTGTTTTCCTTCTCTAGCCTTTTGTTGTTGTTGTTTTCCTCAATATCTGAGTACTTCTAGTCAGAGCTGGGCACCTGTTCCCCCTCCACCAACACCAAAGTTTTTTTTTTCTGGACTCCAGTTCCAAAAACACTGCAAACAATTAGTTATTGCGGGATCTATAGCTAAAAATAACTGGAGAACCACAGTTTTCCTGCCACTAAACTATGATACTCTCCTAGAAATAACCGTGAAATTGAAAGTCTTGTTATCACTTCATTTATCTTCCAGAGGAAAAATGGGATACCCTAGTGCAGTGATGGCGAACCTTGGTACTCCAGGTTTTCTTGGTCTTCAATTACCAGAAGCCTAAGTCAGCATTCCTGCTGATCAGGGCTTCTGGGAATTGAAGCCTAAGAACATCTGGAGTGTCAAGGTTCACCATCACTGCCCCAGTGCACTGGCAGATTATGCCATTGCTTCAGAGATTACACATTCACTTTTACCACATCACTGGAGTACACAAGGCCTTTCAAAATTTGCCACTCTATTTGCAAGAAGAGAAAGTGGGGAGACAATTTCAGTTTATTTCTCCAGTGACAAGAGGAATTCTGGAAATATCAACTAGAGGCAAGGACTGACCAATAGTTTCATTCCTTATTCCTCAAAGAATGTTTTGCTTTCTGCAATACCACTTTAAGTGGCAACAACACCATCTATGTTGCCGGTCTCATTACCATTTTGCTTTCCCCACCTCTATCTAGGCAGGGGATAACAGCAGGTAGAGAAAAAAAATGGTACAATTCTGCCACACAGTTTCAAATGTTTAAGAGAATAAAAAAAAGAAAAGTACTAGATTTTTATTTTTTAAAATTTATCTTTCAAACTAAACTTGAATGTTAGACTAGACTAGCAGTGTGAAAAGTATCAGCATAGCACTATGAACTGATGTTACCATAGTAGGGCACAGCATAATTGTTAGATCCCTTCTTCTTCTTTGAGTGCCATATCCAATTTCTAGTATTGGCTATCCTCATGGCAATCAGAAATGAAGATTGTCCTGGGAGCTATATAATGCAGTGACCTTCCATTTGCGTTCCACATCGTAGCATGATACCCATACCACTGATCCAGTTCTGTGACTCACTTTCTGGTCCTGAGCTCTTTTGGCACACAAAGTCCTCCTCAGCCCCAGGCCAGTCTTGATGAAGCTGCTCCCCTCAATCAAGATTGATTCAAGTGGGATTTAATCCACTTGGGGACCATCACCCTTCCCTGTGGACTTTGACACCCAAGGCCATGAGTCCTTAGTGTTGTCAGGTTAACTGTCGCCTGATGATTGACGTTGAGTTGCTGGCAGTATGACCTATTCTAGTTCCATAGCAGAATAACCTGGCCAGACAAATGTTAGATCCCAGGTATGTAAAAATACTGGGAAAATGGAAAAGGAAGGGTTATGTATATGTCAACACTCTGAGCAGAATAGAAGAAAGACATTTCTGCCTTGTTAACAGTGTCATTTAAGATTAGTAAAATCCTACATATAACTTGAGGTCGATTAAGGTCTTCTTTTGTTAAACATTTGTGCTTCTAGGTCACCAATAAAAAAAAAATTGTAGGCATTTGATCAGCACACTGATTAAAAGGAAAACAAACCATTGCATGTGAATTCATTTACCAGTTATTAAAAACACCTCTTACTGAATGTTTTTTCCCAGGAGACTGATGGAAGTTCATTGCAATTTGATAAACAAAGGCTAACACTTGATCTTAGAAGAAAAGCCTGTCTTTTTTTCCTACAGCAATAGCTTTGAGACTGTGTTCTACAGAAAACTTATGAGCAGCTTTATTTGATGATTCTCATTTAGACTCATGGCAATCAAGCTCCCTTTCAAGATGGTTTGCCTCCCACTCTTTGTATTGCCCAGCAATGAACAGCTGAGTGGGAGTGCTGAATATCTCCTGTAGAATACGCTCAATATATATTTGGTGGATAAACCATACCCACCAAATTTGGAAAATCTGAGGGATTATTAGTAAACTACCCCATCAACCATTAGCTAGGCTGTTGGGATCCAACTGAATGTGTAATCCAACAGTAGGCAGAGGGCCACAGATTGTCCAGCATTATAAGATGCCCAGTATTACCCATCACTGCCAACAGTATTTCACGAAGGTAGGGAGTTTGAAGGCCAGCAGTTGATGCAATGCTCTGGTAGATGCTGCATGACATGGTGGGCAGGGACTTCTACCACTCCTTTTAGATGAATTGCTGTGTAAATGCATGGTTGTTAAAATAGGCCGCTATGTCAATTGGGATGATTACCATTGAATAACTCAGGGATTAGGTTCCAGAGGCTGAGGCTGAGAGTTGGCAGGGCCTGAACTTGATGATCCATAGGGTCAATATTTCATTCTTAGTTGAACCAGTTAATAAAGTTTTACTTTATGATAGAATAACTTCTTGCTCTCTGTTGGGATCTTCTCTTATTTTCACTGGCACAGTCAGAATATTACAGCAGATTTCATGACTAACAAAGAGTAATATTCCTATGAAACTAGTGTTTAAAAAAAAGAAGAAACATTGCTTTCTGATAATTAAGAATAGATTAAGAAATCCATTCAGGATAGTATAGGACTGTGATGGTGAACCTTGGCACTCCAGGTGTTCTTGGACTTCAATTACCAGAAGCCCAAGTCAGCACTCCTGCTGATCAGGGATTCTGGGAATGGAAGTTCAAGAACAGCTGGAGTGCCAAGGTTCACCATCACCGGTATAGGAGAACAGAAACCAGGAGTACCTGCAACTAGATTCCATTTTTGTACATCTGTTTTTCTAGCAAAAGAGGTGGAAGGAAGAACAACAAATGCCTCCCAGAAAAGAGGAAATATGCCTATCATCATTAATCAGCATAAACATCTAGAAAAGAAAGGGAAGAAACACCTAGGACAGTGATGGTGAACCTTGGCACTGTTCTTAAATTTCAATTCCCAGATGCCCTGATCAGCAGGAGTGCTGACTTAGGCTTCTGATAATTGAAGTCCAAGAACACCTGGAGCACTAAGGTTCACTATCATGGCCCTAGGATGTATATACTCTTATCCTCCCCTACTCCTGTTTCAAATTACTTGCTATATGGGATGATGCTCCATTCCAATATAGATATAGCTAGATTTCAGCTCCTGTCAATGATATGGGATGGTGGAAAAATTAGTTCATTAATATACATAGAATCAGATGTTGCTCAATTCTGCTTTATGTAATTAATTTACTAACAGTTTAGATTTAGGTCTGTCTACTCAGAACTAAATTACATTTACAGGTAGTTCAACTATATATAGGATTGATGCCTAAATAAATTAACATGTTCAACAGACTAATATATTAAATCAAAATTAAATTGTCCTTCCTGAAAGATCTTTGGAAAGTCTTGACAATTTCAATTTATTCTCTTACTTTGGGATGTTGTACTAGATTTGTTGCAAGACTGTATTAACTGACACAAAATATCTTAAAAATCATCTTATAAATCAGCAGAAACCCAAGACTTTCAGTTCAACTGCTTTATAAATTACTACCTTTATCTTTAGAGACCAATTTTTCACATATAAATTAGAAAAATAAATCACAGAAAATGTAGACCATATAGTGAATTTATCTCATTGGAAACAGTCTCAGAAAGGACGAGATTAATGTAATTATCAAGTAGTGCAAAAGTAATTTAGTATCATTAAAGACAAAATGGAGCTAGGGCTCGAATCCCCATAAGAACATGAGATTCTAAAAAAGATATTGGTGTGAAGTCCACAGTCCAATCAATCTTTGCAAATGTCTTACATCCTTCCCTGAACAGCATTATCATGTGACCTTCATTTTTTATAGCTGTGAAAGTACCTTGGACTTGACAAGATTTATTGTCCACAACTAATAGTCCTTACATTGTCTGAGAATTCCATTCATATTAAACACTTATATTTTAGAGACCTTAATTCATAACTTTTACAAGCCCCAAACACCTCAGTTCCAAAACAATTTGGAATGAATCAATACATCATGCTTTCAATGCAGCAAACAAAATGAAGTGATACATTTTTGCTCTGCTGATGGCAGCTGTCTTCTGAGTCCTTGAGAAACTGCAAATGAATACTCAAAAGCCTTCCATGGGGTTGGAGTCTTTTTAGTATATTTTTAAATGAAGTATGTCATAACTCACAACATGAGATAGCTCCCCCCCCCCATACACCAATTTCCATTCAATAAGCATTTCTAGATGTGTGGGTCCATCTTAAGCAGACCTGCATGTAATATGGTTTTGTTGACTACTAGAATGAAATATCCAGTGGAATACCTTAAAACAGCCTCATTTACCTTACGTACCCTACAAATGATTTGGACTTTAACACCCATCAGTCTCAACAAGCATGGCCAATGGTTATGAAGACTTCAAGCTTCCATCCAAAACATTTGGAGAGTAATCTTCAATCACCACACCAGGAGTCTCGGCTAGGCTGGGCCCCTAAGTATTCAAATTCAAATTGAATCTCCTTCAATTTAGGATCACTACAGTACTTTGTTAGAATGGGGGCTCATATTTCAATCCTGACCTGAGGCTGGAGCCCATGATGGAGCCCAGCAAATATAAAGTAGCAACCTCTTGGCCAGACAATGTCTGAAGAACCAGGCTAAAAATATATGAACAGAGTAACAGAATATCTAAATCCTCATTGTTAAAAAGGAAATTGACTAAGGGACTGCAGTGGCTCAAGTGGCTAAGATACTGACTGGGAGGCGAAAGGTCAGCAGTTCGATTCCAGAGTACTGCATGACGGAATGAGCTCCCGTCTTTGTCCCAGCTCCTGCCATCCAAGCAGTTCGAAAGCAAGAAATTGCAAGTAGATAAATAGGGACCACTTCCATGCACTCCGTCCGGTGTCTAATCGTGCCTGAAGCAGACAGCACTGGCTCTTCGGCTTTGAAACAGAGATGAGCACTGCACCATAGAGTCAGATGCGACTGGCTTTCGAGCAAGGATACCTTAATATATGAATAGAACAAAATTACGACATCCCTGCAACCCTATGGTAAGATGCTTTGGTAAACAGAATAACAACTGGGGTGTTGATATTTAAGCATTTGTTTAGGTTGCTAAATAAATAATTTTTGTATCAGAAATTACTCTGGGTTGAAAGGATTTTTGCTGGAGAAACTCTATTCAGGGAATGCCTGAATGAGGCTCCTTACATGTCCCCAAGATCCATCATGCAGCACTTGAGTATTGAACCCCAACCCTTCCAGTCTCCAAACTCAGTGTCTTAATCACTAAGCCACTACAGTGCTGTATTTAGGCTGCTGAAAGCATGATATACTAAAATTTCATCGTATTACATTTCAGGATGTTATAGAGGCATAAAAAAAGACAATACCTAGGAAAGCAATAATAAAAATTGCAGTGTAACTCTATCTCTTTAAAGCAGGCTCTCAGCAGATATAAGAGTCTGGGAAAATCCAGAGACTCTGTACTGCCTACCTATTTAAAAAAAACTGATATGGCATATCCTTGTATCCTTTCTGCTCATGAACAGAGATCGGATGTGTCAGCACACGTAGTACTTGAGTAGCTTAAGAGGTTACAACCCAGCCTTCAAAAAGTGAAGCTCCTGGCTTAAGCTGAAAATCCCATCCCATGCAAATTGTTTCACTCAGCTGTGTATCCCGATCATAAACATACAAGCACAAACTCGGTTGCCTTCAGCCATTTCTAAGGTATCCAAGAACTGCAACCAGTTGACAGGAGCCCCACCCCCACCCCCTAAAATCTTTTAAAGACATAAGAAAGTGCAGCACAGCCATTTCCCCTGTGATTTAACCAAGCACCAAGCTGTGTTATTCACAGCTGTGGTATTTTATCCCTTGACATGGGCTTCCTTGGAGCGTTCGTATCTACATTAGCACATTTTAATGAGAATTCCTAACATTGAGAGGTTAAGAAATACCTTTCCTAAGTTCCTGCTGCTAAACTAATGCATTTTTATTAGATTACTGCAAGGGGGAATTTCAGCCCTTGCCTCAAGATGTGAATGAGAGCCTTTCAGGATTTTTATTTTATTTCTTACAATGCCAGCCCCCCCCCCCCCGCCCCGCCCCGAACTTCACCCAACACAGACAGTGCCTGCTGATAACTAGCAAGCAATACTTTATTTAGTAACAACTTCAGGCAATTGGCAGGACCCCAGTGGCATCTTGAGCCAAACTGAGTCTTCCAACAACAGAAGTGAGGAGGTTTAGTTTCAAAGTTTAAGTGGAATCTTTTATTTCTCACTGAGGTACAGAAACCACAAAACAATCATGTAAACACATTTCTCGGCTGTTTCTGGGCTACAAGATGTGTATGATGGAGAATGCTTTCATAGAGAAGTTCATATAGCTAGTTCCTACTCTGTGTTGCCAGCATAAATCTGAAGGATTTGCAGGGTTTTTCTGGGTTTCCAGGTAAGGAAAACTTCTCAGGGCATGTAGTGCTGGAGAAGAACCATCATGTTTGTATGGGAAGAAGCTTTAATACCTGGACATCACTCTCTATCCATTTCCAACAGGCACCAGTGCTCACTGGTTCAGCACAAACTGCCTTCTCTGCAGTTTTTGTGCAGCTCTAGTGTAGCAAAAAGTAGAAATGATGCCAGATTACTGGAGAGAGAGAGAGAGACATGCTTGTGTAAACTGGGGCATTTTATTTATTAGGAGCAAGGCATGAGGTAGAACCTGCCTTGCTCCAACCCCTGTACCTGTAGGATTAGCACAAAGTTGGTGGGAATGTCCTATGGGCTGGTGATCAGCCTTTCACAGCTCCCATCTACCTCACAAGGCTTAGGGAACCTCCTCCGTGAGACACACATACTGGAGATAAGACCACATGGGATGCCAGCCCTGACAAGCTTAACAGTAACTATTGCATCTGCTGAGTCTATTCTGCTGTCCAGGAGACAAAAAGAGAGAGAGAGCTTCCGGTCATTAAAATGGCACTTGTAATCAGGGTTCTCTCTAAGGTGGGTGTGGACCCAATGTGGAAATCACAAATTTACATTCTTAATTATTTTTTAACATTCATCTGCACAACAGTGAATTCTAAGCACCTGTAGTAATATTCATTCTGTCCACAATTGGAGGGGGGGATAGATGGTAATTTAGTTCCTACCAGGATCAAGTATACTGTAAGGCTAAGGGGTAGGTTGCTTACCTGTAACTGTTGTTCTTTGAATGGTCACCTATGAAGCCACACTAATGGGTTAATTGCTTATGTGCCAAGTTAACCCATTAGTGTGACTTCAGAGGGACCATGTCTTAATTGTCCATTCTTGATCAAACCACCCCCAAACACCTGCCATTACAACATTAGTTCAAAGCAATATACTCCCACCCAAAAGCTAGTATGAGGATTGAACATCAGTTCAAAACCTGATAAATTATGGCTTGGAGCTTTGACTATGTGAGCCTGGCTAGATGCTAATACAGTAATACCTCATACAAAGTCCGCTTCATAAAACATCACCTAATTTCTTGGAAAAAGTTACCTCATACAAAGTTGCTCGACTTTGTATGAGGCATTGGGTTTTTCCCAGGTTGCATTGTGCCTGGGCAGTATAAAAGGCAGGACACATGCATGCATTGCTCTTGTGGGTTTTGCACACGGCGAAGAGTGTTTAGTAGTGGTTTTGAGTGTGATTTTGGATTTTTTGGATTTTTTTTCATCAGAATTTTTAGAAGCATCCCTGGTGTGTTTTTTTTGTGTTTTTTTTGTTTTTTATTTTGCAGTATTCTTCAGGTTCTTGGACAATCATGGTTGTTTGACATGTTTTTGTAATGTATTTAGCCTTTAGACAATGATTTCTTAAAGTTCTGTCAGTTTCCTATCTGTTTCCTTGACTTTGCCCTGAAGTCTGTGCTGTTACAGTACAAAGTATCTCTATGGAAACAACGTTGTACGAAGCATCGCGGCAAGAATTTGGACGTTGTATGAGGCATCGCGGCTAGGATTTTGCATGCCTCATACAAAGTCCAAATCCGTATAAAGTCCAAACTTGTGGAACCAAGTTTGGACGTTGTATGAGATATCACAGTAGTGTCCTTTTTACACTGTCTAGGATCTCTCAATCACAGAATTGGTGGGGTTCAAATCCTCAGTTGATTCAGAAAATCCTAAAGCAATGTTTCCCAAAATTGTCTCCCATGCTATTGGATCACAATTTCCAGAGGTCTTAGCCAGCAAAGCTAGTGGTCAGTGATAAAAAGTTCTAGTCCAAAAACATATGGGGACATAAGTTTGAGAATTACTGTCCTAGAGCATCACCAGTGCTTGAAGATCTTCAGTGAAGGAGAGCCTTTTATATCTATTTGGGAAATTATCTCTATTGTTAAATTGCTCTTCCTACCGAGATATTATTCTTTAATGTTCAACCAATATTTCCTTTCTTGCTGCTTACTCCTTAAAGGATTGTTAACACACACCCTTATCTTTTCCCATACAATGAGTGCATATCAGTATGGGGTTTTTTTTCTTTTAAGCAATCACCATTGGCATGAGTGGCCTGTTAGCCTGAATTATGCCTTGCATATACAAGTTCCCCAATAATACTGGATGAGCCTGAAAAGCACAGGGAACCTCTGAACTCTGTTTGCATTACCATATTTTCAAATCTCCATGAAGATAAAAGGTGTGGAAATCAGCGCACTCCCATGGGTATTGGTTCAATAATAGTATATCAGAAGTGCAATGCTGTACAGTGCTATAATCAAAACAGCAGAGTAGCAAGGGAAACAGAAGAAACAGGGCATGCAATGTGTACCTTTTGACATTTTTAGCTGGAGCAATCTTCAGGTAATAACTGTTTTCCAACAGACTGCAGGTTTGCAGAATTGATTTGTTTATATACAAGAGCCAGGCATGGCTGATCACAAAACAGCAGCTCAGCAGGGCACAGGCCATCATAGAAGACAGAGATCAATGATTCTGTAGGCAAAAGCCACCAAAAATGCTTTATCAAGCAGTGCTTAGGTCTTTCCTGTGTAATGTCATCCATCCTTCATATAAAGCCACCAAATATCCACCAAAATAATCCAGATTACAGGATTTTTCAGAGCATATTCCTTTCTTTACATCAGGAGTTCTCAACCTTTTAAAGCCAGGGGCCAGATCATGCTCCCTCAGACAGCTTTGTGAGCCAGATGGCTATTTTGCCCTTCCTCCACCACATGGCACTTCCTGCTGTGGTGGAGGCTATGGGGAGCCACATGAAATGGTGCAATGGGCCGCATCCAGCACCATGGGCTGCAGGATGAGAATCCCTGCTTTACGTGTTCAATCAGTGATTCTTCATGATTGGGAGCTCCCCCAAAATTTGGAGCTGATGTGCCTCCTTCCTAGTCCAAAGGCTTCCCCCAGTGTTCAAAGAAGGCATAAGGGAAGCAGAGAGCATATCCAGGAGCCCTGTCTCTAAAACGAGTACTTTTTCTGGTCATACCTATTCAGCAGTTGCCTGGGAAGTGGAGGTCTGAAAGAACCCTTTGTGGCAGAACTGACGCAGAATAAAAGTCATTCAAAATGTATGCAAAACTTGAAATGACAAGTGAGCTACAAGTTACAAAAAGCTTCTTGCCTCATATATAGTAGTAATTTCATAATGAAATAAAACATATACAGTATAAGGAAAATGATTCAGCTACTGTATTTTATAAATGGGGGCATAAAAATGTAAAAGAGCTTCTGAGAAAGTGAGTAAACCTACAGCAACATTCACAAGCAAAACCCAGGGCCCCAAACATGCACACAGAGATTAAAGGAGAGGCAAAGCAAATGCCGAGGGCAGAAGCAAAGTAGGACAAGACAAGACATATACAGACATGTGGACATGCCAGAAATCAGGCAAAATAGTCATAGAGAGAGGCAGCACAAAGGGTAGACATGGGCTAGAGGGGGAAAGGCAAAAGAAACACTGCAGGAAAAATACATAACACACATATTTCCTCTCTCCTTAATCTTCTTTTAGCTATTGTATTCTGCTAGCCCAGGGCTTGCAACAAAGTGTGCGTAAGAAACACAGGCTCACACAAGCCAGCCCTGCCTCCACTATCCTAGTCCCACCCACTCTAGCCCAGACCACCCACTCTAGCTCTGACCTTAAATTAAGTGGGAGAGCATGAAGTAACTTCTTCGCACGCTAAATACTGAAAGAAGTCTCTGTTCACAGAGTCCTCCACTAAAAAGTCTTGAAAGTAGGACCAGCACACATATCTTGCCGAAATATACTTGCTTGCTCTCACTCTCACTCTCATAACCACACACCTTCAGGCACACCTACACACACACATACATAAAGAGAGAGAGAGAAGAAAATTTTCAAGGAAAATACACTCACTACTGCAGGATGGAATGAGCTCCTGTCTTTGTCCCAGCTCCTGCCAACCTAGCAATTCGAAAGCAAGAAATTGCAAGTAGATAATTAGGGACCACTTCGGTGGGAAGGTAACAGCATTCTGTGCACTCCGGTGTCTAGTCATGCCTGCCACATGACCACGGAAATGTCTGCAGAAGCAGACAGCGCTAGCTCATTGGCTTTGAAACAGATGAGCACTGAACGCTAGAGTCGGATACGACTGGCTTTCGAGCAAGGGAAACCTTTACCTTTACTACACTCACTTCCAACTGGCAAAGAAGACTGTCTCCACAATGTCACCCTTGTGAGTGTCACCACAGTGAAAACGATAGCCCTTCTATCACTGCTGCACTATCAATGAAGGTTAGAGAAAGCTGTAGCAAATAAAGTGAAGTATGCTGAGGTTCTAGACTTATGGGGACACAATACAAGAAAAAAAAAAGGATTAGGCTGCCAATTAAGAATTTTGTTGTCTTCCTCACCTGATTGCTTTTACAAGGAGATCTTCCATGTGCCTATAATACCCTTTTCCCTCAGGTCCATGTTTTGGCTGTCATTACTGGACCTGGAAAGCTGTCTATCTGTCCTTCTCATTATTATTACTAAAATTAAATTATAAGATTATAGAAAAGTGAATCCTTGCCCACAAGTTTACCAAATGGAGGAAGACTAGTATGGAATGGGTTGACTTGTATTGTAAATTTGGGTGTAGAACCGTCTCAACCAGGCACAGGCACAACTGTAATCAGGTTATGATCAGCGCCAACATGGTGAATATCTAAGTGGTTTACCAGTTCCTTCTTCTGGAACTGTATACCTTGCCTAAGGCCTTATAAGTTGGCTCTTCTCCCAGGAGTCACACCCGGGAATTACGCTCCTGACTCCTGGCTATGCAACCAGCTGCTCTGGCTCAGGCAGCTATCCAGCCACAGGCACTCTACATCACCCTAAACATCCCCATATGGTTGTTCTGTGGTGGGGAGGGGACAGGGAATATTCCTGATCATGGCTAATAGTAGAAATGTATAGTGAAACATGCAGCTACTTTATAATGGTGTATTGTTATATTGGTATAATATGTGGAGTTGTATAAACAACCAGTACAGTGTACTCAATGGTGTTGGGCTAGGACTCTGGAGACTGGGGTTCAAATCACTGCTTAGCGGTAGAAACTTATTGGGGGGTGGCAATGGTCAACCACCCCTTAAACATCTCACATACCTGTGCTGGTCACTGACTGTAATAATAAAGTGATTTGATTTGAAATATCTCACATACCACAAAAACCATGTTTAGGTTGCCAGAAGCCAGAGGCAACTTGACAGTTTATACCAAGGGTTCCCAACCCACGGCCCTAATCCGGTCCATGCATATAATTAATCCAGCCCACTGTGGCCACACAGACACCTCTAGACCCACCCACCACCACCACCAGAAGTCGTGATACGTCACTTACCATGGCGTTGGGAATTGTGACTTTTTCCAGGTTTTTGGGCATGCTCTGCTGTTTCCCAGGGTGGCAGGAGGCTTTTTGGAGCAATTTCGCTCCAGTTTGGGATTTTTTCACCCCTTACCTGCTGTGCTTCTGCAGCTGGAGCGAGACCATGGGGGACTTCCAGTGCTGGATGGAGCTTATGGCAGCGCCTGGGATCCCAGCATGGAACCATTAAGTCAGCCATGGTCACTTTCTAGCTGCCAAAACACAGAGAGGAATAGACGGAAAATTCCTAAATCAGAGCGAAATTGCTCCAAAAAGCTTCCTGGCACCCTGGGAAGCAGTGGAGGCTGTGCAACAACCCAAAAAAGCCACTTGATTGCTGCCGCTGCCGATGATGACAAAAACATAAGTAGTGGGTTGTTCAGTCATGCCTCCGTCCCCTGGCAGAAAGTGTCATGGGTGAGTCCGGCATCTGGTGGGAAAACATTGGGAACCTATGGCTTATACTAACAACATTGTATAGACTAGACCTAGAGCAATGATCTAGGAATAGGAAGGATGGCATTTTCAGTGCAGTAACAGTGGGATCCACCATATTCAAAGCAAAGAGGCTTTTTTTAAAATAAAAAAATCAGTTTTAGTCCAAGCCTCCTCCAGTGCCAGACCACAACATGAAAAGCTCCATATAGTTAAGGTTCATATGGCTACAGTTAAGCCAGTGATTAACTGGCTACAGAGTTAGATAAATGAGATTGCAATTGCCTTGCAAAAATATTTTCCAGAGTTAATAAACACTTTCCTGTAAAAGGGTAGCCTGAATAAATGAAGTTAAACCCCTACTAACAAGTAACTTGACAATGCAATTTAAACCACAACAAACAAGGCAAAACTGTGCTGAATTCAGTGCACTTCCCTTCCTCAGCGCCAAATTATCTGTTTGCTTTCTGTCTCTCTCTCTCTTTCATTGAAGACAAATGTGCAAAGTACTGTGCTGGCTTGTACCTTTACTCAATAACTTTGTAGCTGTGTTAGTTGTATGCTAAGTTTAAAAACTGTAATTCTGTTCAGACACTGGCTTCCTTCAATGAGTTACACTATGCTTATAGAAAGGTCTTGGACTTACCAAGGTGACTATTGTTGTGGTGCAGCAGCTCACAGCCTGCCCACCTCACCTTAACCAGACATTGTTTCTTGTGCCTGCCAGAGAAGGTACCAGGGCATGCCAGGGTGCTGGGACACGTTCATAAGCTGGTTGAAGTATTGGCATGCATGAGCTGTGGGGCCTGGGCTGGCAGCAGAGCAGTGGAAAGACTGGGGGTGGTCATAGCAGCATTTAGAGGGGGATACCTATATGAGGAGACTGTGGTGGCTCAAGTGGTTAAGATGGTGAACTCGCTGACTGGAAGGTCGGAAGTCGATTCCCAGGTACTGCATGATGGAGTGAGCTCCCATCTCTGTCCAAACTCCTGCCAACCTAGCAGTTCGAAAGCAATAAATTGCAAGTAGATAAATAGGGACCATTTCGGTGGGAAGGTAAACACATGTCCATGGAAATGTCTGCAGACGCAGACAGCGCTTGCTCTTTGGCTATAAACAGAGATGAGCACTGAACCCTAGATTTGGATACGACTGGCTTTCAAGCAAGGGTGACCTTTACCTTTACCTATATGAGGCAATTCCTGATGCCCCCTCTTGGGCAGAGCTTCAGTTACACACAACCAGGAACATAATGTTGAACTGTATGCCATGAACACAACTCATCACTTCCCCATTTTGCAGACACAGGTGATAACCCAAAATGCCCTCTGGTGCCCATCCCTGCAATACACACAATGTTACAAGCTACTGACAGATTTTTTGAAGAAGAATCAGTAGTGGATCGATAGATCAAAAATCTATCATCTGATAACACGATCCTAGCACACTAGTGAGTTAGCCATCAAACTGACCTAGTAAGGGGTATGCTAAGTGGCTGTCCTAGGTGCCCCATCTTGCAGAGCCACAAACTGGACCCAAAGTAAACACATGGGGGAAGAAATTATTTCTTCCTGCTTTTCTATTCCAATAGTTCCCCGACTCCCTATTCACCCTCCTCTAGGTACAGGCCTGTTCACTTCATTTTTCCACTTTCCTGTTTGGTAGAAGAGTGTGATAAATGGAGAAGGGCAAGTGGGAGTGGAATTAATAGGCCTACTAAATAGTAAGACGAACCACTTTTCCCCCTTCTTTTTTTCCTTTCCATGAAAAAAAATCAATTTTTATGTTTTTCATTATGTAGTCTGATCATCTTTCAATCACAACATAGCTTTCTCCCAGTGTATCCAAAAATCAATAAGATACATCTTGACCTCTTGTTTCACTCAAGGCAAATCCCAAACTATCCCACATGTTGGAGTCTCTCTTTCCCCATTTGTCAGGGCATCAGCAGTGGTAGAATGGCTGTCATTTTCACACTGGTAATACTCAGAAAGGTGACATTGTGAGGACAGCCTCATTTGCCAGTTGGAAGTGAGTATATTTTTTTCTTGAAGTGTGTGTGTGTGTGTGTGTGTGTGTGTGTGTGTGTGTGTGTGTGTGTGTGTGTGTGTGTGTGTGTGTGTGTGTGTGTGTGTGTGTGTGTGTAGGTATGCCTGAAGGTGTGTGTATGTGGGTGTGAGAGGAAGAGCAAGAGAGGATATCTGGGCATTATGAACCAAAAATTGATGCTTATATAGGAGGCATGAGTCTACATGTGCTAGCTTTCCCTTCAAGATATGTTTGCTGGCCCTACTTTCAAGACCTTCTAGAGGAGGCTTCTGTGAACAGAATGTACCCCTTCCTTTCCTGCTGATTCATTTGCTTTTCTCTTTTTCTTTTCTACTGTGCTGTCCTCTCTCAGATGCAGAAAACTGAAATGCTGGAGGTGGAGAAAAAGCGGAGATAAAGGGGGAAATGTAAATCACACTGTTGTGTCATCAAAGGCTTTGTCACTATACATTTTAGGCAACCCACACCTTACCACAACAGTGAAATATTGCACAAGAAGCATTTGCACCGCAGAAAAGAACTTTGGAACAAATAATAATTTACCATCTTTTTTCCATGTAACAGATTTACTTGATATCATGTGTTGTGGGTGGTTCTGCCAAATAAAGCAGGATATGCCAGGACATGTATTCTGTAGATCAAGGGCATTCTTCCATGTCAGCATAGCCAAAGAGCAAAAATGCATGTTAAACTGGACACACCCTGAATGTTAATTTTCATCTCAATAATAATAATAATAATAATAATAATAATAATAATAATAATAATAATAATAATAATAATAATAATAATAATAATAATAATAATAATAATAATAATAATTATTATTATTATTATTATTATTATTATTATTATTATTATTATTATTATTATTATTATTATTATTATTATTATTATTATTATTATTATTATTATTATTATTATTATTATTATTATTATTATTATTATTATTATTATTACCAAGCTACATTAAAATGCATCTTTCAGAGAGTTCCTAACAGAAATAGGGTTTATTTGTATCTCTGCATGTTCTAACTTGCTTTCCCAAAAGCGGGGAGTTTCCATTCAGAGGGGTCCTGATATTATGAATCAAAAGACACTCTTTTGTCATGGTGCCTTTTCATCCTTCAAGAATTTTATGTTTCAAAGGAACGAAGAAAAAGTGAGAAAACACAGAAGGGTCACAACACCATCTGGACACCTTTCCCCATGCTATAATTCAATAGGAAATGAACAATACAAGCCTCATCTGTCATCCAACATACAGTGGGATTTCTTCCTTCCCCATTTTCAGATAGTACTTCAGAATGTTTTAAGAGAAGAAGATGAATCGCAAGTTAAGTCCTGTAACACTGCTATAGCCACAGAAATAGAGATGGCTGCAAATAATGGTGTCATCCTGCTGTTCTAATGTCTGAAACAGGACCTAAAATGCTAGGAAAAGTCAATGCATCAGTAGCATATCACACTCACACATGCACACGCACACACACACACATACACACACACAGTGGCACCTCGCATAACGAACGCATCGTATCGCGAAAAATGTGCATAACGAAGCATTCGTTATACAACGTTGATACCCTGCATAACTTTTTTTTCTTATGCGGGGTTTTTGGTAACCAGGGTATACCCGCTTAATGGGAACCCTGGTTAACGAACTTTTGTTTTCCATTATGCAGTGTATCTCCCATAGGGAACCACATAAGGGAAAAAACCGCATAGCAACAAACTCTGTGAAATGGAGTTTTTTCATTATGTGGGGCCAATATTTGAAGGTCATTATATGAAACTGCTTCAGTTTGCATAAAACTGCCTATACTGTACTTGTATTCTATTTTGCTGAAGTTCCGTTCCCAATGCATGGAGTGCTGGTAAGACAGGGGAAAGGTAAGGCAGAAATCAGATTAAATAAATAAATAAAGCTGGCTTTGGAGATTGAAAGATTCCTCTTAAGTAAGGGAAATCTTTTCAATATTTCGTGGATAATACTGGATGCTTTTTTCAGATGCGATGAAATATCTAAAGTGAAGCTAAAACTCCAGCGTGCAGCTGAAACTCATCCTCAGGCAAAGTCAGACATAATGCAGAATTATAGTTTAGCACTAGGGGAACAAACTGGGATGAACCTCAGCCTTGATACGCTTCTCAATTCTTTCTATTCCTCTGGCATGCCATGAAAAGGAAATCAGAAGCATTTGCATCTTATTTTAAAGCAATAGTATTTGAACAGGGATCAACTAGTTCATAGAAACAAGTACACTTTAAGCCATGGTTTATAATCCTGGCTGCATTCCTGGAGTACTAAACTATAGTTTAACGGGTTTTTAAAATTATTTTTATCAACTTACAAAAGAAAGAAAGACAACACACACACAAAAACCCACTAAACAAACATACATATATTATTCCTCCTCTTTAATATTGCTTCCTAAATCCATTTCCCAACTTGTCCCTTAACCTTGTACTTTTAACTCATGTTTCATCAATATTTATATATTTCATTACTAATAAAGTTTGTTGTTGTTTCATTCCACTCTATCTGTATTATCAATTCTTCAAACTTTCTTAATTCTGCTGTCAAGGAAATATATTCTCTTTTATCTTCCCTTTTGTATCTTAGCCTTTTGTATCTTAGCCCTAATATATCTCCAATTGTAATATATTATACCAAGATACTTTAACCTTCTCAATCTTTTTTATATGTTCACTATGGGACACTTTGCTTAGCCAATCCTTCACTTTCCAACACTTTCTCTTTTATTAATCCTTTGTTAAGATTGTCTGGAAATTTCTCTAAATCCGTTATTTGAGTCAGTGGTGATATCCATAGGCTAAATGCTTTTTTAAAAGTTGTATTCCAAACTTGAAGAGTATTACTACAAAAGGGTTTGTGGGCCTCCACAGTGGCTAAGGGACTTTGTACCATCCTAAGAGGGAGGGATGTTGTGTTTGAATACAATTATTGCTGTAACATTTTGTAATGTAATTGGGATCAGTACGGTCCTCCATTTTGTCTCCTTCTTCTTGGTCTTGAAATATCGCGAGACTGCGTTCCCGCCTAAACTATGTAGTCATGTACAGTTTTCACTCTGGTCCGATGACCTTCCAGTCACCACACTTCCCTCCCGACCAATCCTGTTGTTTCTCGCCCAAATGTATCCATTCCTAAGTGTATATATTTAGCAGTGCTGTGCCATTGCTCCCCATGTTCTGACTGCCTAATAAAGTTGTTTGGCCCTGTTTGCTGTCTGCTTCGCATTTCTACCAGAACATCAAACTGACTCTCAATGAAACAATGAGAAAACTGACCTGCTTGGCAATAGGAGTCAGAAAATGGAAGAACACTTTCAGAACGCACCGAGGGGAAAGGGCCAAACCCTAGGCCAAAGTAAAATGCAATTACAGTAAATGTAACAATAAATACACTATTCAGAATGTCCATTGTTCAAAGATATAATAATTTTGTGTCAGAAATTATTCTGGGTTGAAAGGAGTTTTGCTGGAGAAACTCCACTCGGGATGCCCAAATGAGGCTCCTTTCATGTCCCCAAGATCTTTTCTCGCCAAAGTGGACCCTATTTATCTACTTGCAATTTCTTGCTTTCAAACTGCTAGTTGGCAGGAGCTGAGACAGAGACAGGTGCTTATTCCATCATGCAATACCCTGGTCTTGAACTGTTGACTTGCCAGCATTCCGGCTAACAAGGCAAGCTTCTTAACCACTGAGCCACTGAAGTCCCTTTTTTGTTCAAATATAATTAACAGGGAGAGGTTTTGATGGGACCATAGTGTATAGGAACAGAGGTTTAACCTTCATGTTTCTGATGTTATCCCAATGACATTATCCTCATCAGCTGCTATTGGGCTCATAATGATGATCTGAAAAGAAGAAAACTCCCATTGAAGAACAATGACACTGAACTCAGTGGGAGCTATTTCTTGAACAAAATATATCTGCTTGAGCTCTAAGGCATTATACAGATTTCTCATATGAATACTCATACACATATGTAATTCAACATTATTCCAAACAGAAGCTTTATTTAAAGACGTATATGCTTTGAACATTATAAAAAGACAGCTTTCCTGCCTATGTTCTCCGTTTTCTTTGGTATATAGGGCTAAGATACAAAAGGGAAGATAAAGGAGAATATATTTCCTTGACAAATTTTCCCCAAATATTCTCAACTGATTTAACAATAAAAAGTATAATAAACCACCATGCTGAGATGATTAAAAAAACATCCCATGCTCCTAGCCAAATTCTTGAGAATGAAACAGTTGAGGAGATAACTGTAATTCACATTTTCTTCTTCTTTACTATATGAGCACTGCAACTTCGTTGTTGTTGTTCAGTCGCAGTCGATTCTGATTCTTTGCGACCCCATGGACCATTGCCCTCCAGGCACCTCTATCCGCCCCCATCCCACCCATCCCTGTGCCTACTGCATCCACGATGCCATCTAATCCTTGGCTGTCCCCTTCTTCTTTTGCCCTCCACCTTTCCCAGCATCAAGGCCTTCTCAAGTGAATCCTCCCTTCACATTTGATATCCAAAGTACTTCAGCTTCATCTTTGTTATTTGTCCTTCTAAGGAGCAGTCAGGGCTAACCTCTTCTAATATTGACTTATTTGTTCTCCTCGCTGTCCAGGGGACTCTCAAAACTCTCCTCCAACACCACATCTCAAAGGTGTCTATTCTTCTGCGCTCAGCCTTTCTAATGGTCCAGCTCTCACAACCATCATTACCACCGGGAATACCATTGCTTTGACTATGACTTTTGTTTGCAGTGAGATGTCTCTACTTTTAACTATGTTCCCCAGGTTTATCTAGCTTGTCTCCGAAGAATCAGTCTCCTTTTTATTTCATGACTGCAATCCCCATCTGCAGTTATCTTTGCTCCTAGGAAAGTAAAATCTGTCAGTGCTTCTACTTCTTCCCCATCTATTTTTCAGGAACTGATAGGGCCTGTTGCCATTATCTTGGTTTTCTTGATATTGAGTCTCAAACCAGCTTTTGCACTCTCCTCTCCTGCATCTTAAGCAATAGATTTCTCCAGAGAAGACAAAACTCAGTTCAATCTTCTATAATAAGACATTCAGGAACAAGAAAGAGAGGGAAAAAAATCACTTATTCACATCAAATATTTTTAAACCGCATGAATCCAATCCTTATCATCGTCATCATCATCATCATTGAACTGTAAGCTGGAAGGGACCCTATGGATCATTAAGTCCAGCCCTGTCAAGGAAGCACAGTGCAGAATCAAACTTCCAACATCTCTTAAACTATTGAATTATCCAGCAGTTCTTTTCTCTAACAGGGTACTAAGCCCCTGGACAAAAGAATTCCCAAAGGCATGAAGAAATTCCCTATCTGTCCAAGACGGGGGGAGGGGGGGCACATTTTGACCTATAGCTTGGGAGACAAGCTATGAGAAACCTGGGGAACATAGTGAAAAGTAGGGACATCACCTTGCAAACAAAAGTTTGCATAGTCAGAGCAATGGTATTCCTGATGGTAATCTATGGTTGTTCAAAGATAGCGCAGAAGCATAGATGCCTTTGAAATGTGGTGTTGGTGGAGAGTCTTGAGAGTACTCTGGACAGCAAGGAGAACAAATACTGTAGGTCGATCTTAAAAGACATCAACCCTGACTGCTCCTTGGAAGGTCAAATAGTGAAGATGAAGCTAAAGTACTTTGGACATCAAATGAGAAGAGAGGATTCACTTGAGAAAGCCTTGATACTGGGAAAGGTCAAGGGCAAGAGAAAAAAGGGGAGGCAGAAAATGAGATGGTTAGATGGTATTGTGGATGCAATGGTCACAGAGTTGGTCGGGTTGAAGAGGATAGGGGTGCCTGGCGGGCGGTGGTCCATGGAGTTGCAGGGGGTTGGATTCGACTGTGCGACTGAACAACAACAAAATAGCAAAAACAATAACATTATATACTGGGCTATAGTGCTTAGAGCTCTGAATGGTTCACAATGTAATTAGCACTTTTGCCTGCAACATGCTTCAGGAGGATAGGAGGCTGAGTCAACCTTGAGCCTATCAGGACCAAACTTGCATCATGAGCAGTTTGGGCTGCAGTACTCCCAGGGGTGTGCTGGGCACCTTGGGAGGGCGGTGGACAGGAAGTGATAGGGGAGCGCATTGAGGGGGGGTTGGGGGGGGGATAAATCCCATACATTCCCATTACCTCTGCCTGCTTCTGGGGGGCACCAGTTGCTGGGGCGCACCGGGATTAGTCCCCATAGGCCAGCACACCACTGAGTACTGCAACCTAATCACTGTATCGCAAGGGCTCCTTTAAAGGAATAGGAGATGCATCTGCACCTGCCTTCCCCTTTTATAACCTTCTCTTCCTAGCCAATCAATTGAAAATTAATAAGTCAGTAACCTAACTAAGCAGAGGAAGAGTTTTTGGACAGGGATATAAGAGGTGCCATACACATACCTTTATCCTCTAAACTAGCCTGGTGTGCTGATTGCACATATGACAAACACTAAAGGGAAGAATCTGTGTTCTATTGAACCCACTAAGAATCTCTTTACATCCAATACTGTTCCCTCATGAATGGAATCTAGAACTTTATCCTCTGTATGTTGTTGACTAAATCAGTATGGCCTTTTCTTTTCATTTTGTTGGAGTTTTATTGATATATGAGCAGCTTCAGGTTTTGAAAATGGATATTAACTCCCATACCAAGCAGCATAAACAAAATTCATGTTATCGAACTTAACTGCATCAATCCCGAAGAGTTACTCACATCCGAATGTGATTAATAATCTCTAGCATTTAATTCTTGCTTGTCTCATGCCCATGTGCAAAGATGAAGCACAGAATTACTCTCCTTACTCCATAGAAGGGCAAGCTATTTTGTGGTGCTCTTGAAGATTGTTCTTGCATTTTTAAAGATGGATTAATTATGTTGCTATGTACAAAGGCGCAGTCATATAGAATGACAGTGGTTGCTGCTTTACTGCATGGATTTGGAAAGATCAGAAACACCAAAGAGAACTTCCACTGCTTACTGAGCTTTTTCTTCTGAATGTACAATTGCATCGCAGTTCACACAGATTATGGAAATTCTCATAAACAAACATAAGAGTCCTTGTTTCACTTGTTCCTAGAGGGGAGAAAACTCATGGGGCTTGAAAATATGTCACCAAGATGTCTTTTAGTGTCAGGACAGCTTATTCACCAAGAACAAGGATTTAAGTGAATACTTTCTATATCTGTAAATCCAGGCTGACAGCTGATTTCCTCACTGTCTCTGAATCCCTAACCCACTCTTGACTGTTCCATGCCTATATGTACAATCTATAGCAGCATTCCTCTTGTATTATATAAACAAATGCATAAAGATATCTGCAGAGCAAGCATTGAGAGCCCAACTAGTGTACTGGTCAAGCTGCAGCGCCACATCTGAAATGGCTCTATGTGAATGCCTTCTCACAGGCATTTCTGTTCTGGGGTATGTGTATACAGCGGAGATATGTGGAAATATTTTGCTAGTGTGCAAAATGGAAGATGTATAAGTGTCTCCTAGGAATATAACAGATGCTCACAAATGTCCCCATGCTAGGAAAAAAATAAGGCTGCATTGGCACACCAAAGCACTACAGTGAAAAACTGCCAGTCACTGGGGCATGGTTAGCACATGTAGTGCAGGTAGGTAACCAGGGGCCTTCCAGATATCTTTAACCAACAATTCTCCTCTGCCCCAGCCAGCAGTACTAATGCTGAGGGATGACAGAAACTACAAGCCAAAAATATCTGGAAGGCCACAGTCAGCCATCTGTGATGTAAAATTTCATGATTTGCAAATATCTGGAAATTTTGCATTGATTAAATACTAGTATGAAAATATCCTAGTGGAACATTTTAAAATAATGCAAGCTGTGGCATTCCTCATGATATTAACAAATTGGGTAAACATGAGAGGGGTAAAACAGTAAAAATAACAATTCAAAACTACTGTCCTTTTTGTTCATGAGAAATTGGGATGAGAAATACCACCACATATTGTGAATCTTCTGGGGAAAATGTTAACTATGAAATCATAACTGTTCTGGTCCCCTGTCTCTTTAGAGATGGGTGGAAGAAGGATCTTTTATTTGCCTTTTATTCACAGCTCCCGAGTGATAGATATCTGAGAAGGCATTCACATAGAGCCATTTCAGATGTGGCGCTGCAGCTTGACCAGTACACTAGTTGGGCTCTCAATGCTTGCTCTGCAGATATCTTTATGAATATCTGCTATCTTTCCCATTATTCACGAATAGCATTCTGCCACCCTTCCTGTCTTCCTTGAAATCATTTTTACTATTCCTTATTCAAAAGTTACCCATAGATTTTCAGATGAGTATTAGACTACAGTGGTACCTCGCTTAAAGAGCATAATGCGTTCCACTGGATTGCTCTTTAAGCAAGTTTGCTCTTTAAGTGAAACACCATTGTAAGTGACCAATTGTGACTTCTGATGGAGGAGATTGTGAACCCTGATTTAGTTGTTAAGCGAGTTTTTAGTTGGTTTTAATTGTTAAGCGAGGCGACCATTTAGATAAAATTCTGCTCTTTAAGTGAGTTAGTCTCTGAGCGAGGCACTCTTTATGCGAGGTTTTACTGTATTTTAAATTGAACCAGATCAAAGCATCTAGCATTCTGTTCATGCAGTGGCCAAACAACAGACTATAGGAAGCCTTGAAGTAGGAAGTGACTGTGATTGTATCCTTCTGCTCATGCTCCCATCACAGCAGATTTTGACAGTGAATCCTAGGCTTTGACTATTTGCACTTTGAAGTAATGCCTCCTTTCATCTTGCTTGAAACTGGCATTGGTTTTTAGTGTTGTAAGAGAGCACAAAAAGCTTGTCCCTAATCCAACCCTCCATATTAAGTACAGTAAAATTTTATGCAATCACCATTGTATCTCTTCTTACCTATTTAAATTATGCAACCTAAACATCATCAACTTTCTGCAAAACAGTGATCTGTTATACCCCTTTAATAAGGGTAGGTTGATCATTGTTACTTCCATCAAAAAAATTTGGATAACTGCCCTCCCACCATTCCAGGCAATGAACCACCGTTAGCCTTGATTGTTTTTGTTGCCTTTCTCTGCCTCATTTCCATTTCAAAATGTAACATTTTTGAAAGGGAGTGACTAGAATGGAACCCGATATTCAAGTCTGGCTACAGCATTGATTTATATGAGTACAATATGATATTGACAGTTTTGTGTTCCAAATCCTTTTCCAATTACTACTTAACACATAATTTTTCTTGGGTTTTTAAACAGCATCTATGAGGTGAGTGAATGCTACCCACCACTGTCCCCAATGGAATGCTACCCATCAAGCTACCCACCACTGTCTCCAATGCTCAGGCAAGAAAGTGATCCTTGTATGTATTACTCACCATGGAAAAGTCCTTGCAAACACTATATACACGGTGGAATCTTGTCCCTTTTGATTGCTCCAGAAACCATAGTAGGCCTCCTTTTTTCCAACATCTTCCATACTTGATCCTTGCCACAACACTTTATCCCCCTCCCTCCCCACCGGTGATGGATCAGAACAACACATTACTTAGCTCCTGGCTCTCTGCCATGGTATCAAGATGGACAACAAAGTGAATAACAGCAATGGACAAGAGATAATTTTTTTCAACCTTTCCCCATTTTCTCTAGTAACACATCACCACTATACCTGTCAAGCACAGCTCTGGAAAATCCAGGAACTGCTCTGGCCCGGCCGTGCATGCGCAGCAACAACTCCTTCTGCACATGTGCAGAACCCTTCTGTGCATGCGCAGGACCCTTCTGTGCATCTGCAGAACCCTTCTGCACAGAACCCATGCGCAGTAACTACTTTCACCACCAGTCAAATTACAGGGTGGTGGCGTGAAATTGGAGGAACGAGCGCTGAAATACAGGAAATCCCGGCCAATCTGGGATACTTGACAGGTATGATCACCACTGCTGCTACTCTTCTCCCAGCAAGGATTTCAGGTATGATTTTCATATGGAAGTACAATCTTGAACTTCAGCTACATTTAAAAAAAAAACATCTGGGAGAGAAATTGCAAGAAAAGGATCAAGCCAATTTCTCTTACCTGTAGCTTCTTCCATTGAAACCAACTCTCCACAAAACACCTTACAGCATAGGAGCAACAGCAAACGTTTTGCAACACATTAAGCTCTATGTACAAAGAGGAGTTCTGGCCCTAATACTGAGTATTATACTGTAAGAAATATAAAAGGCTGGTAACCATAAAAGCAATGGATAGCATTTTTGCGAAATTGCTGGATTATGGAACGACCATTTTCAATGGATGGATTGTGAGCCTCCAGCAAAGTTCCCTACTGTGTATTTTCCCCCGGTTTTCTATACAATGAAAATAAAATTATTTGTTCCTAGAACTGATTTTATGAATTTGCACATGAACAGCACAAAAGGAGTTTTCAGTCATGAATAATGCATATGAGGATATCTAATAGAGGCCAGACTGAGCATAGTGTTACCTATTATCCCACAAATCTTTTTAAAAAAATAATTATGATTGCTAGAGATTTGCTAACTATAAGAAAAGGAAAATGATTTTTAAGGACTTGGTTTTTACAGCACAGTGAATGTCCACCTCTCGGGCCGGGAATACTCAGCTTCACAATGATAAATGCATGTTGTCATAATCTCTCACTTCTCACAGAGCCCTGTTGCCCTCCCAGCACTGCCTCTTGTCGAACAGGGCTGCAATCAAAAAGTTCAAAAATAATAGCTGCAAAATCTCAAGCGTTCATAAGCATGTGCTTTTTTATCACTTCCTTGCAGTATAGATCTGGTGCTCTTGTTATTTATTACTTCTGAAGCTGAACTCTTCCCACTTGCTTTTTGTGAAAAAGGGGGAAGTGCCACTCTCATATCCCTTGCAAGATGCAGATACTGAATCTCATGCTCTCTAATGCTCTGAGAAAGCTTCTTCCAACCTCATGCCTTCCAGATTGCTGGACTACAAATCCCACTCTTCCCAGATTACCAATGACAATGCAGTCTGAAGAATGTGGGGATTGCAGTTTTACCACGCTGGGAGTGTGCCATGTTGAAGAATATCTCACTAAGATTGTGCATGTTTAGTTAAGCCTCTGACAGGACTAGTTGAGTTACATCATGGATAGTTAAGGAGACAGTCTCTGGCTATCATTAGCTTAGCTATCAGATAATAGTGATTGGCTGGACTGGCTGTGAAGCACAAGGATAGAAGGGATAGGATCATATAGGTAAAGTTAAGGTAAAGGTCTCCCTTGCTCGAAAGCCAACCATATCCGAATCTAGGTTTCAGTGCTCATCTCTGTTTATAGCCAAAGAGCCAGCACTGTTGCATCTGCAGCTGCTTCCATAGACATGACTCACCACCAGAGCACATGGAATGCTGTTTACCTTCCCGCCAAAGTGGTACCTATTTATTTATCTATTTACAATACAATATCTTGATTTTGAACTGGTAGGTTGGAGCTGGGACAAAGATGGAAGCTCACTACATCATGCAGCACTTGGGTCTCGACCTGCCGACCTTCCAGTTGTGAAGTTCAGCATCTTAACCACTAAGCCACCACAGTTCCTTAGAACCATATTGTTGTGTTCTGATGGGTTTATCTTACACATGGATTACAATGTATCTGAGCCAATGTAACCTTGCCTAGCAACAATGTAACCTTCAGCTGTATCATATAAACCCTGTAATAGGACGCGAGCTAATGACCACCAGCTGGCAGCAGCGAGCGTCCAAGCTCTCTTGGTCCGAACTCATCAAAGGCAACAGCGCGGGAAGTTTTCCCGCCACCATCTACACCTGGACAAGAAGGGCGTGACCCGCAATGACGTCACGCAGACAGTAGCCAATGGGCTACCATGGCACCACGTTCAAATGTATTACCACTGTATATAAAGAGCTATCGATCCGCCATTACCTCATGTTCCCTCTGTCCACGATGCAATAAACCTGAGTTAACCCAGCCCGAGGCTGTGTCCTGTGTCTTGGTTTGCATACACCAAATTGGCGACGAAGGTGGGATGATGGATCCCCACGGAACAGCCAGGGCACAGAGCGGGTTCAACATCACCAAACCGCAAGACTGGGAGCTGCTAGAGATGGACTTCCAGGCGGCACTGGTGGAACTCAGAGTCAAAGAAGACGATGAGGAGAGGAAGAGGGCCATCCTCACCAGAATGCTCGGGATGGAAACCAAGCGGACGCTGGTGGGCATAATCGCTCCGAAGAAGGTGAGCGAATTTAAGGCGGGCGACATCATGAAGCAGCTGCGAGAGCGGTTCTGCCCTTCGAGGGCAATGTTTCCCGCTCGGAGCGCGTTTTGGAGGCGAGTCCAAGCGCCGGATGAGTCGGTTGAGGCATTCGTGGCCGCCATGAGGATAGCCGCCGCCCCCTGTAAATGGGGCGACATCCTGGAGATGGCCCTCAGGGACGGCGTGTTGTGTGGCCTGAAAGACAAGGAGGTACAGCGCAGCTTGATGAATAAGGAACCGCCACCCACGCTGGCAGAGGTCGTAGAGGCCGCGGAAGCCGCAGAGTCCACGAATGCTGGAGTGGACGAGATGCACCAGTGGCGTGAGTGGCGTCCTAGAGCCGGCAAGGCGGAAAATTCGGTGCACGGGAAGTCCGGACAGTCGGTGCACGCCACTCGACGGGCCTCAAAGTCGTCTACGGAAGGCAGCGACGGCGAGGAGGTCCAGAAGGTCCGAAAGGGTGGTCGACGCTGCGAGGGTTGCGGAGCGGCCCATGAGCGCGCGAGATGCCCGTTCAGGAAGGCCGAGTGTTACACCTGCGGCCGTCGGGGGCACATCGCCAAGGCATGCAGAAAACGGAAGGAGGGCCGGAGGCAGTCACAAGACCGTGCGGCCAGACCGGACCGTCCAGCGAGGCCCAAAGATGGCGCCCAGACCACGAGGAAGCAGGATGGCGTGGGCCGCGTCTCGGACGACAGCGAGGACGACGCCCCAGTGTTCAGCGTGTCCGCGGGACAGTCCCATTACTTCGTTGAGGTATTAGTACAAGGGGCCCCTATTAAGATGGAAATTGACTCGGGGTCCTCCTATTCTATAATTCCCCAGAAAGAGTTTTTGAAAATCGACCCCCACGTGCGGCCCAAACTTAAAGCGTTGAGGTCCACGCTACGAGACGTGCAGGGGATTCTTATTCCTGTTGATTCCGCGGAGTGAGGCTGAACTGGCAAAGAGGTTGGACAAAGTATTGACCGTGTTCGAGAAAGCGGGGCTGAGATTGAGGAAGGACAAATGTGTCTTTTTCGAAACCGAGGTCGAGTTTTTAGGGTTCCGGATCACACCCGAGGGGATTAAACCGTCTAAATCCAAAGTAGCAGCCATTAAAAAGGCCCCTCGCCCCACATCCAAAACCGAGCTACAGTCCTTCCTGGGGCTCCTCAATTTTTACCATACATTCCTCCCGCGGAAGGCGTCCGTGGCCGAACCGCTCCATCGGTTACTTAAAAAGGAGGAGGCATGGATGTGGGGTGACGAGCACGAGAGGGCGTTCAAAGAGCTAAAGCAACTCCTAACATCTGAGGCAATCCTGACGCACTTCGACCCCAAACGGCCAGTGGTCCTAGTTTGTGATGCATCCCCGGTGGGGGTGGGGGCGGTGCTTTGCCACATGTTGGAGGACGGAAGGGAGGCCCCGGTAGCGTTTTACTCAAGGTCCCTGTCCCAAGCAGAGCGAAATTACGCACAAACCGACAGGGAGGCGTTAGCAATAGTAGCGGGGACCAAAAAATTTCACGATTTTTTGTATGGCCGCCCGTTCAAAATCGTGACCGATCACAAGCCACTGTTAGGGATTTTCACGGCAAGCAAGCCCACGCCGCAGATCCTGTCCCCGAGAATGCTGCGATGGGCTATTTTCCTCAACGCGTACCAACACGAGTTGGAGTACCGGCCCGGGAAGGAGATCAGCCATGCTGATGCGCTTTCGAGATCCCCTTTGCCCTTGTCGGACGACCAAAAGGCGAGAGCAGAAAGAGACCGCCAGGTGTTGCTAATTGAGGTTTTAGACGCACCCCCAATAGTACCAGCCGACATTGCTAGGGCGACGGGCAAGGACAGGACGCTGGAGAAAGTTAGTTCATGGGTGCAGAAGGGGTGGCCGGCTTCGTCCCCGAGTACAGAGTTCGACCCATTCTTTAGGAAAAAGCTAGAGTTGTCCCTGGAGAGGGGGTGCCTTCTGTGGGGCCAACGGGTGGTGGTCCCTACGCCCCTGCGGACGAGGGTGCTCGAACTGCTGCACGTCAGCCACCCGGGCATAGTTCGTTCAAAGGCGCTGGCCCGGAGTTACTTCTGGTGGCCACAGCTGGACGCGGACATTGAGCACATGGTCGGCACTTGCGAGGCTTGCCAGGGATCCCGACCTGAGGCGGCCCGTCTCCCGCATAGGGAGTGGGACACAGCAAGGGGGCCATGGTCCAGAGTGCACGTGGATTTCGCTGGCCCATTCCGAGGAACCATGTTTCTCCTGGTGGTAGATGCGTTCTCCAAGTGGCTGGAGGTTATTCCAGTAAAAAGCACGTCATCCGCCACGACAATTAGCCAGCTAAGGAGAGTCTTTTCCACGTTCGGTTTACCCGACACTTTAGTCAGCGATAACGCTAGTTGTTTCACCTCCGCTGAGTTCGGAGCATTCATGGAGGCAAACGCCATTCGGCATGTCACATCCGCACCGTTTCACCCGGCCACGAATGGCCAAGTGGAACGGCTGGTGCGTACAACAAAGGAGGCGCTGCGGCGCATGGGCCCGGGGGACCTGAATCACCAAGTTTGCCAGTTCCTCTTAGCGTATAGGGTAACCCCCTTAGCGTCAGGCTACTCGCCGGCAGAGCTCTTGATGCGGCGAAAACTGACCACGATCCTGTCCAGGCTAGACCCGACGAGAGTCGAGGATAAAGGGAAAAACATAGGGTTGGCAGTCTCGAAAGGGTTTGCCGCCGGTGACCCTGTTCACTGCAGGAACTATTCCAGCGCAGGGCCAGCCTGGGTACCAGGGACGGTTGTAGAACAGACGGGGCCAGTGTCGTACCGGGTCGAGACTAGCACCGGCCTCCTCTGGAGGAGGCACGCAGACCAACTGAGGCACCGAGTGAGTGGGCCAGTCAGTGGAGCTCAGCAACAGGATTCAGCGTTAGGGTTCTCCCCCACCCGCTTAACCCAAGGGGGAGACAGCAGTGGCCAACAGTCCCAAGCAAGGGGGGAAGGCAGAAGCAGCGGCCCCGACTCATATCCTTTTGATACGCCAGTCCTATCAGGGGCCGGGGAAGGGGGAGAGGAGTTCACGACCGCTGCCCCCGATTGTAATTTTGATTTTGATTTTGCGAACCGGGGGGGTTTTCAGGAGTGTTCCCCCACCCATCCAAGCGAGAAGAGGGGTTTTTCGTTAGCCCCCAGTGCCCCCGGTTCCTCCCTAAGAAAGAGCACACCTCCCAACAACGCCGCGGAGCCGCGGCAAGTCACTAACGAGTCTCCCTCTCCAATTACAGGACAGGAAACCAGGGGACAAAGAGAAGGTAGCAAACCCGGGGAGAGGCAGCCCGCATCGAGACCCCAGCGTGTTCGAAATAAGCCATCTTGGCTGAGAGACTTTGTCTCCTAAGGGGGGGGGAGTGTGTCAAGTGTGGGCTCGAGACTTTGTCTCGTCCTAGGGGGGAGGGGTGTTGTGTTCTGATGGGTTTATCTTACACATGGATTACAATGTATCTGAGCCAATGTAACCTTGCCTAGCAACAATGTAACCTTCAGCTGTATCATATAAACCCTGTAATAGGACGCGAGCTAATGACCACCAGCTGGCAGCAGCGAGCGTCCAAGCTCTCTTGGTCCGAACTCATCAAAGGCAACAGCGCGGGAAGTTTTCCCGCCACCATCTACACCTGGACAAGAAGGGCGTGACCCGCAATGACGTCACGCAGACAGTAGCCAATGGGCTACCATGGCACCACGTTCAAATGTATTACCACTGTATATAAAGAGCTATCGATCCGCCATTACCTCATGTTCCCTCTGTCCACGATGCAATAAACCTGAGTTAACCCAGCCCGAGGCTGTGTCCTGTGTCTTGGTTTGCATACACCAACACCAAACATATATATTAAGGCAGGGGAGGCCAGAATATGGCCCACAGGATAGACCTGACCCCGTGGACACCCTCACCACTACTGGAAATAGAAGCAGACATGCATCTGCAAAACACTGCCATAAATGTACCCATGGCTGTCATAAATGTGCTTATGACAACCGTGGATGCATTTTAAGGCAGGAGTAACCACGTGACCAGCCAGCTCAACCACGTGACCGCCACATGGCATGAAAAGTTTGGGAACCCCTGCATTAAGGGATATGTATATTTCCTCTTATTACACATTATCCCTGCAGGTAGGTAAATCATTCAGGCTTCATGCCTGATACATAAAACATGGAGACAAAGCCATGCTATCTGTTAGCTAACCAACTGAAAAACAAAGAGAGTTAATGCACAGAGTACAGATGGAAGCATGCTCTCTAAGATCTACTGTTTCTGAGTGCACTATCAATGACTTGTCTACTGAGATCCTTAGAGTAGGAACACAGCTGCCCCAGTAAAGCATAGTAAGAAGCTGGGAAAGGAAGCTTGGATGGAAAAGAAACTGGTGTGAAGAAATGAAGGTAAATGGAAAAGCCGAGAGGGAAAGGAAGTTGTGACACTGAGAAAAGGAAAGTTCTTGTTCACAAAGGACTTTGAAATTCTTCATCACATTTTGTCTGCAGGCTTCAACCATTTACGAAATCCAATTGAAATGTGTGCAAATTTGAAAAACACAACAATGGCCACAGGATTGGTAAAGGTCAGTGTACATTCCAATCCCCCAAAAAGGACAATGCCAAAGAATGCTCAAATCATCGAACAATTGTGCTCATCCCACATGCTAGCAAGGTCATGCTCAAGATATTACAGGATAGGCTTCAGCAGTACATGGAGAGAGAACTACCAGAAGTGCAGGCTGGGTTCAGAAGAGGCAGGGGAACTAGAGACCACATTGCCAACATACATTGGATCATGGAGAAAACAAAGGAATACCAGAAACAAGTCTACTTCTGTTTCATTGATTACACCAAGGTCTTTTCTTTGATTGTGTGGACCACAGTAAAATGTGGCAAGTAATTAAAGAGATGGGAATACAAGAACACCTCACATGTCTCATGAGAAATCTGTATATGAATCAAGAAGCAACCGTTAGGACAGGATACGGAATGATGGAGTGGTCTGGAATAGGAAAAAGAGTAAGACAAGGCTGCATTTTGTCACTCTGCTTATATGCAGAGCACATAATGTGCAATGCTGAGCTGGGTGAATCAAAAATTGGAATTAACATTGCTGGGAGAAAACATCAACAATTTGAGATATGCAGATGATACTACCCTAATGGCAGATAGTGAAAAAGACCTAAAGAAGCTCTTGCTTAGGGTGAAAGAAGAAAGTGCAAAAGCTGGCTTGAGACTCAACATCAAGAAAACCAAGATAATGGCAACAGGCCCTATCACTCACTGGAAAATAGATGGGGAAGAAGTAAAAGCAGTGACAGATGTTACATTTTTAGGATCCAAGACCACTGCAGATGGTGACTGCAGCCACAAAATAAAAAGGTGACTGATTCTTGGGAAGCAAGCTATGAGAAATTTGGGGAACATAGTTAAAAGTAGAGACATCACCTTGCAAACAAAAGTCCACATAGTCAAAGCAATGGCATTTCCGGTGGTAATGTATGGTTGTGAGAACAGGACCATTAGGAAGGCTGAGCGCAGAATAATAGACACCTTTGAGATGTGGTGTTGGAGGAAAGTTTTGAGACTACCCTAGACAGCAAGGAGAACAAATAGGTCGATCTTAGAAGAAATCAACCCTGACTGCTCCTTAGAAGGACAAATAGTAAAGATGAAGCTAAAGTACTTTGGACATCAAATGAGAAGAGAGGATTCACTTGAGAAAGCCTTGATGCTGGGAAAGGTGGAGGGCAAAAGAAGGGGATGGCAGAGAATGAGATGGCTAGATAGCATTGTTGACACAATGGGCACAAAGCTGGGCGGGCTGAGAAGGATGGTGAAGGACAGAGGTGCCTGGTGGGCAATGGTCCATAGGGTCGCAAAAGGTTAGAATCGACTGTGCAACTGAATAACAACAAGGGGTATAACTCAATATTAAATAGAAAAGATAGGAAGTGAAAAACCTACTGTCATGCTTTCTTATTTCTTCTCTAGCATTCTTTCCTTCAATCATCTTTTCTTTTATGATCCTGCCTTTGCCCAACAAATTGTGGTATGCACTCACATAATCATGATAACAATGGGAGCTAATTTTACTAGGAATAGTACAAACCTCCTTTTTGTTTTGTTTTTTAAAAAATCCTCTCAAGATTTTGCTTTAAAATCTTTAAAGAAGAACATTATTTATGGCCCTGTCTCCAAGGCCTTCGTATCTCATTTAAAACAAAACACAGCAACTGACTGTAACAAAGGATAAAACATGGAATGAAGATAGGAAAAAAGAAATGGTTGCAACGTTGCCATAACGTCTAGCTTCCGATGCAAGCAGCATTATCTCCCTCCCACCCGCTCTGCTTTTAGGCTTCTCCTTCTCTCTCTCTCTCTCTCTCTCTCTTTTTTTTTTGGGGGGGGGGAGGTGCTGCCCCACCAGCATCCTGCTGCCAAAATCCTATTTCTTGGGCATAAGAAGGAGTGTATGTGCACCAGTCCTTACCATTATCTTGTGGGATAACAGATGGACATGACACCCCTTTTCTTTCTCTGAAAGCATAAAGTTTATCTTTTGTTTTGCGGACATGCCCTTGTGGATTTGGGGATGGGTTGCACACTTTGCTTTCTGCTTCCTGCTATGGATAGCTCACATTTCCACATATGAAAAGCTCTGGGAAGTGTTGCCATTCATTTCTCTGACATCTTCCAGGTAAATCATGTCTAAAGGCTCTTGTCCTGCAGCAAAGCACCATTTGCCTGCCATAGCTATGGTTCTGTTCTATACTGTGACATATGCTTTCCCTAAGAATGCCTTATCAAGAGTATTGCTTGATTAATATGTTTGATCACTTACCAATTTATGCAGTATAAATATATAAAATCCAAATGATGTAGTACAGAGGTTCACAACCTATGACCTGTGGGCCAGACCTGGCCCCTGACGCCAGTCCGTCTGGCCTGGGGCGACAATCCTGGAAGTGGAAGCAGGTGCATTTACGGCAGCTGTAAACATGCCAGCGCCTGGGCAAATGCACCTGCCGTGGTTTGCGGCAGTGTTTAAGATGGGGGAAACCACATGTCCAGCCTACTCAGCTGTCTGACAGTGAGTAGTCTGGTCCGTAGCGCCAAAACCTTGAGAACCACTGATGTAGTACTTCAGGTGCTGGATTTGGGCTTTGGAAATCCTGCTTCAAGTCTTCACCAAAGAAACTGTCAGGGTAGCTTTAAATATGTGACTTCCCTTCAGCAACAACTATTTCACAGGTTTTTTGGGAGGCTACTGCAGAAAACATCCAAATATGCCAATGGACGAAAAGTAGGATGCACAGATAGAAAACAGAACCAAAGATATTTTTTAGGGATGTTGAAAGTATTTTGGTTTCTATAGTGGGATTTTCCAGTGGTGAGCAACTATTAAGGACTCTTTTTTAAAAATCACTAGAGAATATGTTCCATGTTTAAATGCCTTTTAAACAGCATTTTAAGAATAATTAATAACAACATGCCATCAAGTCAATTAAGGTTTATATTTATCCTGTCCAGAATCTTTAAGAAATACCTTAAGGTGTGATAACTGTGAGGAAATGTCAAATTTGTACAAACTTCTAGCCAAATCTGACATGTGCTGTTTCCATCTGCACACATGGAATTTGGCCCACAGTGGCTTTTCCATGGAACTGCAAACAGTGGCACATTAAAACCACAACCTAGACAGAAATTAGCACACAGTAAGTCTGGCATAGATTGACTGAAACAAGCAGAAGGTTCCTTTTTGCCTATGGCCAAAGCAGCCTGAGATGGCTGTATGAACAGTTGCTGCTATGCACGCTAGAGATGATAAAAGATGGGGGGGATGACCAAAGTCATGTCATATAAACAACAAAGAAAAACTACACGTTGGTAGTTTCTTTGACTGCACTGGTAACATCTGGATTCAAGGTGCACCTTTAACTGTAGATTTTCAAGTAGACCTTTCAAAAATGGAGTTGGAACTAAACCCACTTCCAAACACAGTAAAACCCCGACTTACATATGCCTCGAGTTACATAAAATTCAACTTACATAATGATTTTGAGCTAAAACCATGTCCCGATTTACACAATTTCCTATGGGTTTGATTTGCGTTACATAAAGATTCTTTTTCCTATTGGTTTCCTTCGAGTTACATAAAAGTTCAGTTCCCTATGGGTTTGCTTCAATTTACATACAAATTTCATTTTTTCTATGGGTTTGCCTAAAGTTACGTAAACAAATAATTGTTCCTATGGGTTTGCTTTGAGTTACATAAAAAAACGATTTCAGCAAAAGCCTACAAAACTTACTTTTTTTCATAAGTAGGGGTTTTACTGTACTCCATAAAACAGTGGTCCTAGTATCTGAGAAAGAAGGCAATTTGTATTTATATGCAGTCTTCTGGTTATGTTGAGAGTGAATGTGAGAAAACTAGTGTGTGTGTATAAACACATACAGTATATACATACCATACATGTACACATGTATATACACATATATCTACACAGAAGTAAATCAGGAACTTATCACAATAACAGGAATAACAAAAAAATATCAAATCTAACAAAAACATTTCAATTTTTTTCTTTTTTAGATGCAGCTCATTACAGGCTGGATCAAAATTCTCCTTACTTGAATAAAAGGCCCAAATCTATGGGAAGCTATTTCCACCAATGAGCATGTCCTCTGGTCACTTCGTCTGCTGATGCAGAGATCTTTCAGTATCTAGGAGACAATTAGAGCTACAGGAGAGAGGGGTAAAGGATGAATGAAAATCATCCGCCTTCCTCTTTCTCCTCCAAACACATCTCACAAGCAGAGTTCAGCTCATGGGAAATATGGAATTATATTATATTTATCTAACATAAATTAGTAAAGGTAAAGGTCAACCTTGCTCGAAATCCAGTCATATCCAAATCTAGGGTTCAGTGCTTATCTCTGTTTATAGCCAAGGACCCAGCGCTGTCTGCATCTGCTGACATTTCCATGGATATGTGGCTGGCATGCTTAGACATCAGAATGCATGGAACATTGTTTACCTGCCCACCAAAGTAGTCTCTATTTATCTACTTGCAATTTCTTGCTTTAGAATTGCTAGGTTGGCAGGAGCTGGAACAGAAACGGGAGCTCACTCTGTCATGAAGTACTCAGGTCTTGAACTGCTGACCTGCCAACCTTCCAGTCATCATGTTCAGCATCTTAACCACTAAGCCACTGCAGATATAAAAGTTACATAGATATAAAAGCTAGATAAACATAAAGGCTGAAACAGGATATCTCAAGGAGGGGAGTTTATTATATTTGTAATTTTAATTTTAAACTGCTTTTTAAAAAAATTACCTTTGCTGTTTTGTAAACCGCCCACAGTAATGGTTCCCAATGTAGGGTACATGCCCCACAGGGGAACTTCAATTCCCAGAAGCCTAAGTCAGTACATTAGCTGATCAGTGCTTTGGGGAATTGACTTAGGCTTCTGGGAAATGAAGTCCAAAAACCAAAGGTTGGGAAACACTGGCCAAGAGTAAGAACATATCTCAGATGGGTGGTATATGAAACAAACAAGCAAACAAACAGAGTTTGTGTATTTATGCGTGAGAGAGTTGTTCTGGGTAATTCACAACAGGATTTTAAAATGATAGAGATAAATAGACAACTTCATCCCCAGCCCTGCCAAAAGAATGGCTCCTGGTATTAAAGAAATATATTGCCATCTGGTTATCAGTAACCCAGAAAGAGAGAAATTCTATCAAGACACTAAGAAAGAATTGCCTATGGGTAAATCATTATCAAGGCCCAATTAATTCCAGATTGAAGACACCAGATTTAGATCTCTTCTTGTGTTGGTTATCTGAAACCCTGTAGATTGGATGCTTGTGTCTTTCAATGAACGGTATTTATTTAGCCACAGACAATTTGATTAGGTGTGAGTGTAGTAATTACAAATTAATAAAGCCAAGTCATGTTGTAGTTCAAACTCAAATCAAGTAATGTTGGGGTGTGTCTGTGCAAAATTAGAAAAAGAAATGAAGTATGTTACAAGAGAGGCTATTAAAGTGTCATCATTTTCCATTTAGGTTGAATAAAATTAACTTTGTGAATGGCAAAAAGAAGCCTTTTCTACTGTCAATTACTATAAATCCATCACAAAGTTTAAATTCCTAGTTTCTGATGCTAAGTCTTTCAAATCCTAGGACTTATTTCATTTATTTATTTTCTCTTTGATAACAGATGGATTTTCTTTTATCCTTAGTAATTTGCACCAATAGTAGATCATAAAGTCTTATAGGTACATAAAGTCTTTTAGAAACATTTAATAGAAAGAAAAATCCCATCTTTTCATACTCATATAGCATTAAGCCAGAAAAAAGGTTACCAATGGATGTTAGGAGCTTCATAGCTGATATAGGACAAGTCAAGATTCTGCTCTAAATCTAGCACATTGTGTTGCGACAAAGATACAGTGATATCTCATACAATGTCCAAACTTGGTTCCACAAGTTTGGACTTTATACGAATTTGGACTTTGTATGAGGCATGCAAAATCCTAGCTGCGATGCCTCATACAACGTCCAAATTCTTGCCGCGATGCTTCGTACAACGTTGTTTCCATAGAGATACTTTGTACTGTAACAGCACAGACTTCAGGGCAAAGTCAAGGAAACAGACAGGAAACTGACAGAACTTTAAGAAATCATTGTCTAAAGGCTAAATAAATTACAAGAACATGTCAAACAACCCTGATTGTCCAAGAATCTGAAGAATGCTGCAAAAATCCCAGGAATGCTTCTAAAAATTCTGACGAAAAAATTCAAAAAAATCCAAAATCATGCTCAAAATCTCTCCTAAACACTCTTTGCCTCATGCAAAACCAAAAAGAGCAATGCATGCATGTTTCCTGCCTTTTATACTGTCCAGGCACAATGCAACCTGGGGAAAAACCCAGTGCCTCATACAAAATTGCAGTGACATTGTATGAGGCAACTTTTTTCAAGGAATTAGGTGATGTTGTATGATTTCAATGTTGTACGAAGCAGACTTTGTATGAGGTATTACTGTATTGTACTGGTTTGGAAACATAATAAATCATTCATTTTCAAGCACAGCTACTAAAATCAGTGAGAGTTAATGTCAGCCAAAACATTCTTCTCCCATAGGTCTACTCCAAGCACAACAAAATCTTGATTCTCTTCCCCCCCCCCCATAATTTTAGTGTTGTGCAATTTGCTGTATTCAATTAAAACTTTATTGGAAAATGAAAGCCAACATTTGTGTCAGTGATTACACAGGGATGGTAGTTTATTAAGAGTAGCTGGAGATCTTGAAGCCTGGCTTGCTTTCATTGACAGTAAACTAGTTGGGCTGGTCAACTACTGCATGTGAGATTATCTCTTCCACAATATAAAAGGCACCAGGCATACAAGAAAGACTTGGAATAGCATAATATCATAGTCTTGACACAGACAGCCACCATAATAAGAATTAGATCATTGTCTTCATAGATGCTAACAGTTCTCAGAAGTGCATGCTTTGTGGAAAACTCTTTGCTAGGAAAGACTGCCATGGCTGACTCATTCCAGACCTCTAGAAGGATGGCCAACGCCTTCCATTGACAAGGCCATCTACTGTTTTAGGAGATGGTTGAACTCTGGCATTTAACTGCCTTAGGCATTTTTTGAAGAAAAAAACATCTTAATGGGCTGTTTCTATAATTGTGGCAGGTGGTATCTATTTAATTGGGTTGATCATCTTATCATATGAATGTTTAAAAGGTTACAAAAGAGTATACTATTATGATGTCACATAAGTTAGATATGTGGATGGAAAGAGAAAGGGGAGAATATAATATATCTCAGTTTACTGGTAAACAGGAGTAAAGATTGCAGAGTCTAATTTTTCTTTAAGTGGATGTCAGAAAAAGCTGTAATGTCCTCTCCAAGAAGTGTTATGAACAAACTGGGGAAATTTATAATCAACCCCTAGGACCAGAGCTGAAGTTCACTGGCTGACCGGCTAGTGGTTCTTTGATTCCAAATAAAATTATTCCCACTGAACATGCCTCTCCTGCTTTTTCTTTCCACTACAGTACTTGAATCCTAATGTTCAGTTTTTTGCTTCAAATTTCACAAAAGTGAGGGGGGTAACATTTATTTTGGCAAAGACACTCAAAACCTCATGCCAATCTAACCCATCTATGTAAAATAAATGAAAGATTTTTCACTAAACTAGACTTGTGCCACTACATGCCCCAATCTCGTTGTTCTCTGCAGGACAATGACAATAAAGATTTATCTATCTATCTATGCCAGGAAAGGTAATTGACTTAAGACTATGCAACTGTTATCAGTTTACATCAAATGTCAGCAATAAGATAACAAAGAATCAAACTTTCTATTAATTGTGCCAATGAATGTTTTTTAAGAAAGAAAACCATGTCAGAAGTACACAAAGGTTTTCTGGGTTGAAAAGATTTTTGCTGGAGGAGCTCCACTCAGGGGATGCACGAATGAGGCTCCTTTCATGTCCCCAAGATCTTTTCCCACTGAAGTGATCCGTCTTTATCTACTTGTAATTTCTTGCTTTCAGACTGCTAGGTTGGCAGGAGCTGGGACAGAGATGGACGCTCATTAACTAGGTATGCAAACCAAAGATTGAGATTTCAGTTCCCACTGTGCATTTCAGAAGTTCCCTCAGTCCCAGAATGTCCTCAGAAGTATGGAATGGTATACCTCTGTTAACTACACTATACAGTACAGTACCTAGAAAACCTTGAAAAGGGTTGCCATAAGTCAGAATTGATTTGATAGCACAGTTGATATAAAGTGGCCAACATCCAAACAATCAGTCTTAAGTAGATTGTCATTTATTATGACACATTTCTAGGGGTTTTCCCTTATAGCCACTGTGTGATAATATTTTCTCTTTTTCAGGTATGGAAAACCACACTGCCTATGTCTGAAATCATCACAGCAAAGCACAGGACTTAAATTTAGTTATGTCACTGACAAGTTAAATTTAGATATACTGTACTATTAAAACTGGTTGGGTTCAACTGTATCAATATTTAGCTCTACCAGAACTAGGAGGACATAAATTAGTCATAATGAGGATTCATTCCTGGTGATTTAGATGGATCTGCTATAAATATGACTAAATTTGTGTCCAGTCCAATGGATGGATAATTTGGATTTGAGTTATTATTCAATTAAAATCTTTGTTGGAAAATGAAGACCAACACTTGTGTCAGTGGTTGCATGGGATAAGTTTTGTGCCCTGAAATGCCAAACTCTCTGAATTTGGTTAGATATTGGAACTCGGGGGATGGGGACATCTTCAGATGGAATCAAGGGCATTTGTACAATTCTTTCTGGGTTACAGTGACTTGGTATGCTAGCATAATCAGTACACACATCACATACTGTTACAACACAGTGCTTCTGGTTATGTACAATAAAATAACATTTTTGGGATTCCCAGGGGGAGGTGAACCCTTCCATGCATATGTAATTCCACCCGTGAGTAGAATCAATTGCTTCCCAAATTAACTATATCAAGATATGGTAAAGACTAAAGAACACAATTTCTCTCTCTCTCTCTCACTCTCTCTCTCTCTCTCTCTCTCATTCTTTTGGTTTTTTTAAAAACTGAGATAAAATAAGAGAGGAAGACTGTGTTAAGAAAGAATATATGGTGTACACTGGTGGCTAACCTTGGCACTCCAGCCGTTCTTAGACTTCAGTTACCAGAAGTCCAAGTCAGCACTCCTGTTGATCAGAGCTTGTGGGAATTGAAGTCCAAGAACAGCTAGAGTGCCAAGGTTGGCCATCATGGTGTAGGAGATAGAGTGTCAGACCAGGTCTCAGGAGACATAGGTTCAAATCCCTACCTGGCCATGAAAACTCACTGGTTCTGGCAATGTTCATCCACTCATTGAACTCTCACAGGTCTCAAAAGCCCTGCTGGGGTTGCCATGTCAGAGGTGATTTGACAGCACATAACTACAACAGCCAAGGTAGGTTAGCTTTCATTCACAGCATCTTTAAGGGGAATAAACATCACAGGAAAACTATCTGTTCAATGTGGTGCTTGTATATACCCAGAAGCATCTGGCTGGCTGCTACTGGGAACACTTGTGTGCTAAAACTATCTGATTTTTTTTTTGATTGATTCAGCAAGACAGTTCTTTAGAGGGCAATAGTGATGACTTAGGTGGGAACAGCTTTCTAATTAATCTCTACTTTCAAGGCTTCTAATTAAGAACTGAATTCCAGCTGGCAGCACCTGAGAGTTGCCAGCCATCAATGGCTACAGGAAATGTTGTGCCCCGATAATATAATACATAATTATATAATAAAAATATAGTCTCATTGTGACAAATTGCATGGACGTACATTTCCCATTTGAGCACCGTCTGGCAGAAGAAGATAGGAACAAAAACTAGTGACAATTGCTTGAAAGATGATGGTAATAAAGATTCTAGACAGTAATGCTGACTGTCCTTCATATGTTTGCAATTGGGGGCATTCAGCACATTATACATTGAACTAACCTGAACTATGTAATTTGAGTTTGCAAGTCCCCCTTTAAGTAAATGGTATGGTCAATAGATGTTAAGCCGCTGCTCAAACTCATGAATTAAAAGTCAGTCATTTTTGTAATCCTATAATTGAACAGAGATATCATGCTATTTTACACAATAGCAAACCTCTATTTTTCTTCCTGGATATGATTTCACTAGCAGAGATTATAATTAAGACTAGGTACTAGTGATGCTACTTCTGTTCATTACAAAAATGCAATCTCTGGTATAAAGCTTCCATTCCCTGAGGTGATATAAGAAGGTAATATTCACATTTAAAATTGGGCTTGCCATTCTTTTTTTCATTTTCCAGTGTCCAAAGAGAGATGGAGAGAGTGAATAAAAGGAGAAAAAATAAAACATAAATGCCATGTACCTTTAACAGGAAAAGAAAGAAAAATCACTTGTAAACATAGTGAACATAACATAAGAACATAAGAACAGCCTTGCTGGAACAGGCCACAGCCCATCCAGTCCAGCATTCTGTCTCACACAGTGGCTCACCATTTGCTTCAGGGTATTCCCAAGCAGATGCCTTCACCTGCTTAGGATTCCCTTGAAATGGCATTGAGAGATATTCTGCCTATCTCGCCAAACCGGAGGTTGTCCTTAGGTATCCATAATTATAGCCATTGATACCCTTGTCCTCCATGAACTTGTCTAATCCTTTCTTAAAGCTGTCAAGAATGACAGCTGTGACCACTTCTTCTGGCAGGGAGTTCCATAGACCAGTAATCCTCTGGGTGAAAAAGTACTTTCTCTTATTTGTTTGAGAACTAGTACCCAACAGTTTCATAGAGTACCCCTAGTTCATGTGTTGTGCGATAGGGGAAACAGTTTTTCCTTATCTACTTTGTCCACACCGTGCATGATTTTATAAACTTCAATCAGGTCACCTCTTAGACACCGTCGTTCAAGAGTGAAGAGGCCCAACCGTTGCAGCCTCAGATGGTAAGGAAGGTGTTCCAGTCCCTTAATCATTCTGGTTGCCCTCTGCACTTTTTCCAGCTCCATAATATCCTTCTGGAGGTATGGCGACCAGAACTGTACACAGTATTCCAGATGGGGCCTCACCATAGATTTATAAAGAGGCAAAATGACACTTGCTGACTTATTTTCTATACCCTTCCTAATGATCCCTAACATTGAGTTTGCATTTTTCACTGCTGAGGCACACTGGGTTGATACCTTGAGCTGTCCACCAGGACACCAAGGTCCCTTTCCTGGTTTGTCGCAGAGAGTTCAGACCCCATCAGTTTATAAATGTAATTGGGGGTTTTTGCCCCAACATGCATCACTCTGCACTTACTAGTGTTGAAGCTCATTTGCCACTGTTTTACCCACTCACCCAGTGTCAAGAGATCCCTCTGGAGCTCCTCACAATCTCTCACAGTTTTCACTACCCTGTATAATTTAGTGTCATCAACAAATTTGGCTACCTTGCTATTCACTCCTACTTCTAGATCATTTATGAAGAGGTTGAAAAGCAGGGATCCCAGTACTGACCCTTGGGGGACCCCACTCTTTACTTCCCTCCCATACAACACTTGAGTTCCATAAAAACTGGATGGTATGTTGTAATTCTTTTATGTTTTGAAGAAAAGAGTTGGGGGGGGCATTGTTATTGTTTTTTTGTCATTGTTTAAAATTTTATCTGTTTGGGTTTATTGTTTATATTTAATTTTGTAGGCGAGTAGAGACAGCACAATAGCAGAAATAGAGGAGAAGGAGAGGAGAAGGAAATTGAGAGATGGATATACCTGAAAAACTACTCTGGGTGCCTTAATCTCCTCTGCTGCCCTCAGGTTTAGAGAGGGAAATTATCCTTTATCAGTGTTGATTTAAGATTCAATTAATATTCTGACTGGCCTCTGTACCTAGTACTTGGTGGTGGGAGAAGGGGAAATAATCTTGTCCTTATGCTCAGTTTTCATGGTGTGAGGGGGATGCCTTCAAGGCCTGTGTTAGATTGGCTACTCTTGCTCCATGCCCCCTGGTACTGTAGTTTTCTTCTACCAGCAGACACTGAAGCCTGACTGCCAGCCCAGAACCAAGGGTAGAAGCTGGGTGATAGGAGCCATCTGGGTGACAAGGAGGAGGTGCAGCTCAGTATCCACCTCGGTCACAGGAATAAAAGTAAAGGATGAGGAAGACAGTTGAAGCTGAGAGGACAGGAATGGGGAACTCTGAGGAGAAGGGTACCTTGAGGGATACTTTGGAGGAGCAGCAGGAGGAGTCACCTTGACTAGTCCTTTTGTTGTTGTTGTTGTTGTTGTTGTTGGGCAGATATGCTTGGGGAACACTGCTACCATATGGGAAGGGACCATGGCAGAGTTTTTTATTTGGTCCTTGGTTAGGATTGACCTGGTGCCCAGGGTCATTGGAGACAATGTCCCACATTCAAAACTGACCTCTGTTGTTTGCCTGAGCAGTGAGACTTGCAAAGGAAGCCTGTGTTTTTACCTCCCAATGCCCAGTCACAAAACAAATTAAGTTAACTGGCAAGATGGGGAAATAAGAACAGCTTGTGCTAGGACCAAACTATGTCTTCTACCAGTTAAAGGAACTCTGCTAACTTAGAGTTAAGCATCTAATGCAGTTTGACCTTCTCAAGAAAAATTGGCATTTGGAGTCAAGTTACAATTGTATATTTTATATTCTTAGCCAAATCTAATAATCATGCTCATTTTGGGGAAGAGGGAACAACATATGCCTCATAAGCACCACACGTAACTAGAAAATATTTTTCACACTCCAGTTGTTAACTCTCTTTTGGTTTAATCCTATATATCTCTAGCCAGAAGCAACTTTCACTAACATCCATGGGACTTGTTCCAAGCTGCATATAATATACTTTGATATCTCCGGAATAAACAAAACAGAAATTCTGTCTCTTCTAAATAATTAGATGGGGTTTCTCTTTTTAAATGTGGTGCCGATTAAATGTTGACACATGCTTCTTGGAAAGCAAAAGAAGTACAACTAGGAGTGTGACTCAGAAAGTCCCTAGTTCAAATCATAGTCATAAGCTCATTAGGTAGCCTTAGCCAAAAATGGATTCTTTCAGTCTCAATCCATACTCCACCATCTGGAGACAATAACACTGACCAATCTCACAGGCATCTTGTAGCAATTAGTGGGGTGGTGTATAAGGAATATTTTGAAGATTCAAGAAGAGCTAGATAAATGTTAAATACCATTATCATTACCAAACAGAAACATATCTAAAATAAAACTCCAGAAGAAAGGAAAATTTTCAGTTACTACAACATTTGAACATTTTCAAATGACCCATCATAAAAATGGCATATTTGTAAACTACGTTAGCAGGCTCTCATCAAAACAGCAGTGATCTGAGATAGAAACTAAGCAGCACTTCAGTGACCAAGTGCCTGGGATGTTCAATTGATGTGAATAATAAATAAATTTTGTGTCAGAAATTAGTCTGGGTTGAAAGTTTTTGCTGGAGAAACTGCTCAGGGAATGCCCAAATGAGGCTCCTTTCATGTCCCCAAAATCCGTCATGCAGCACTCAGGTATGAAAACCCGACCTCCCAGTCTCCAAGCTCAGCATCTTAACCACTAAGCCATCGTAGTGCTGCCAACTGATGAAAATGAATATCAAGCATTATTCCTATGGTGCCAGAGTGAGATCGGTGCCACCATCCTGCCAGGGGTTGATCTCTTTGTGCTGTGGAAGTACGATGAGGATAACTGACATCATAAAGGGTGTTTCCGTAACAGCTGTCCACTCAATTGCAGTCATCCAAAGGTCACCCAACTGTCATGCAACAGAGATGGACAAAAGCTACCCCAGTATCATGAATTTTTAGGTGGTTTGTAGATCATGAAAGATTCTGACTGTGAATATTTTAAACAGCAGAAACACACTCTCACACATCATCATGTTGTTAAACTGAAGGAAGATTGGGAAGAAGCTGTGAGAAAAATTGTTATGTGAAAGGACTGTTAATTCAGTCCTCGTACTGGAGCCAGAACAGTTTCTCACAGAGACAGATAAAAATAAGGAATAGGGCACCAGCATTCTCATTTCATTCTCACTCTGTTTTGTGTTGCGTGGCTTTTTTTGTCCTTTTCTTTTGAAAATCAGCACATTTTGCTGCTGTTATCTTTTTTAATGTAAATATTATTCAACACAATCTCCTCCTTCATTATAGCATGCATGCACATATTTTTCAAGCATTTGGATCTCAAGTGGTTAAAAATGCTAATTAACTTGTGAACCACCGAGAGAGGGCTTCCCTTATGCTAGGATTTCCAAAGCAAGATGCACTAAGTGCCACTGTAAGTTCTCAGAGGTGCAAAATCAGTGTTTTCACATAGAAATGTGAATCCAACAAATTAGTTTTACATTGCCATCATACCTGCAAACATACTTATTTATACATACTGTATATAATGTACACACAGGGACTGTGGTGGTTTAGTGACCAAGATGCTGAACTTGATGACTGGAACGTCAGCAAGTCAGCAGTTCGAAACCCAAGTGCTGAGTGATGGAGTGAGCTCCCTTCTCTGTCCCAGCCAACCTGGCAGTTTTAAAACGAGAAATTGCAAGTAGATAAATAGGTAACACTTTGGTGGAAAGGTAAACAGCATTCCATGCACTCCAGAGTTGAGTCATGCCTGCCAGATGACCACATAAACATCTGCAGCTGCATTCTGTGTTAGCTCTTTGGCTATAAACGGAGATGAACGCCAAACCCTAGTGTCAGATATGACCGGCTTTCAAGCAAGGGTGAGATTTACCTTTACCTTTCTGCACACACACTGAACATAGCAATGCCAAAAATTAGCTAGTCTTTATCACATCTCTAACCTACCACATGAAGCACTGAACCTTTAAGTAGCAGCATGTACTAAGAGATGAAAAATGGTGTTGCTTAATGGTGACTCTGATAACCCCTATTCTGTTATGATGTCATTAGAAATTATATGGATAAGCAAAGCTGATGTACAGATGGAAGCTCACTCTCAGTACATCAGTAAATGCTAAAACCAAGTGTTCAGCCTACATTAGATTCGGGAATAAAAGCATAAACACTAATTTGGAAAGAAGCTCAAGTAGGACTTACTTTGCAACAGACAACAATGTATACAAATACATTATATACCAGCTTACATTCCTGACCTTTAGCCATCACAACATGCCAAAATGGTAATGTTTTTGGAACTCTATGGTGAGACAAGATCCCACTTCATTTCAAGCAGTCAAAATGTGACTTCACAGATTTTCCTCTACAAAATTAAATACACAAACCATCAGTAGACAGCAGGGATACTGAGAAGTAAAGAAAGAGATATGCTGAGGCATACAAAAATGCATTCATACTGGAGTCCTTTCCCTAGTATTTGGCCACATTATCAGTTAGCAAAACCAGTCATATCCGACTCTAGGTTCAGTGCTTATCTCTGTTTCAAAGTCAAAGAGCCAGTGCTGTCTGCTTCTGCAGACGTTTCCATGGTCATGTAGCAGGTATGACTAGACACCAGAGCACACGGAACACTGTTACCTTCCCACCAAAGTGGTTCCTATTTATCTACTTGCAATTTTTTGCTTTCGAACTGTTAGGTTGGCAGGAGCAGGGACAAAGACGGGAGCTCATTCCGTCCTGCAGTACTCGGGAATCGAACTGCTGACCTTCTGCCTCCCAGTCAGCAGCTTAGCCACTAGAGCCACTGCAGTCCCATACATTATCAATTATTGCATACTAAAAAAAAAACTGCCACTAAGCACTCGTGCCCACCAATGTACATGTTAGGAGCCCTGCTGGTTTGAGCAAGAGTCCACAACATTTCCTCAAAGGTATCCATATTTCCAGTTATACCATCAATTGTCTATCAGAGACAATTTCATTAAGTTAAATACTAGGGAAATTATTGAAACCATTCCTATCAAACCATTACTTCCCCATCCTACCTATGCTGCTGTAGGCAGAAATCCCTCCCACCAACTCTTGTTGTTTTCCTCCCACAAAAACGAAGACAGGATGAAACAAACGGTATGTGTGGGACATCGGTTGGATAGGATTGTACCTTTCAACTACACGTCAAACACACAGATCTTTCTGCTTATACAGAACAGTGAATAATGCATATTGAAGACATAGTTGCAGTTCTTATGAAGTGTTCTAGGTAAAATCCCCAACAAATTATTTTAACGCAGGGATTCTCAACCAAGAAGTGCCATGTGGTGGAGGAAGGGCAAAATGGCCGTCCAGCCCCCGAAGCTGTCTGAGGGAGTGTGACTCCAACCCCCAGCTTAAAAAGGTTGAGAACTCCTGTGAATGTCTTCTGCTTTTAATCAGTTTAGTATTCGAAAGATCAGATTTGTATTGTTAGTCTTTTGCCCACTTCTACCGCTGCCACTGCAGTGGCTTAAGTGGTTAAGACACTGAACTTGAAGGTTGGAAGGTCGGAGTTTGATACCCGAGTACTACACAATGGAGTGAGTTCCCATCTCTGTCCCAGCTCCTGCCAATCTAGCAGTTTGAAAGCAAGAAATTGCAAGTAGATAAATAGGGACCACTTTGGTGGGAAGGTAAACAGTGTTTCATGCACTCCGGTGTCTGGACATGCCTGCCACATGTCCACAGAAACGTCTGGAGAAGTGGCGAGCGCTGGCTCTTTGGCTATAAACAGAGATGAGCACTGAACCCTAGAGTTGGATATGACTTGCTTTTGAGCAAGGGCGACTTTACCACTGCCACTAGGTGAAATCTCATGTGCCCTCTCCCACTGAATCACAAAGTCTTCCTCTTCTGGTCAAGGTGATATGGCATTCAGTTCAGGTGACTCTTTATAGAATGGGCAACTATAAAACCTCTTACAGTTTAATCCTGTACTCGTCTCCTCAAAGGTAAGCTGCTACTGAGGTAAATGCTTACTTCCTGGGAAAGTATTCGAGTACTGAAGCCTTAAACATAGCATACTGTATTTGAAACAAACCAGTTCAGTCCTACTGAAATTTAAATCTAATTTGTTAAATGGACCTGGGCATATGCCACAATTAATGCCACATCTGAATCTGCCTTACATGTCTTGCTTTTATTCTCATTTCCACAAAATAGACCTATGGACATATATTGTAATGGAAAACAACATTGCCTTGAAAGCTAAGCTCTGCTTCTAAAAATCAATTCTTTGTTTAATGCTGACTTTGGCTTCTATTATTATCCATGAGGAAATCCATATGCATACTGACAGAGGAGTGGACCTCTTGAGTGGGGAAACTACTTATGGCAGTGATGACCCTGGCTCTTCCTGGAATCTATCCGATGATATTTCTGTTCTATACTAAAATCCATACAGGGTATATGACAGATATACCTAGAACAGCCGGAGTGCCAAGGTTTGCCATCACAGACCTATGCTATTGCTATACGTAATATTCAGTTCTATATATAAACTCTGCTGCTATTGCCATAAATATACTTGCAGTAATTGTGGCAGCAAACATAAATATTGCAGTTCATATATAAGTGATAGTTCTGCATTCAAAACAACCCTGCAATCCAAAAGTGTGTTCAGCATAAAATAAGCTGAATAAACCAACTGAACAACAAAAGAAGCAGGCGTTTTAGAAATAAAATCATAAAGGCAAATTGCACTATTGTAGAGATGACACTTTTCAGTCCTGTAGGCATGAGCACACTCTCCTTCCATGCAGAAGGTGTTTACCAAATAGTGAGAAGTCAGGATCATTCATGAAAGATAATAAACAGCCAAACAACAATGTAACCCCGGACAGAAATGATGCAACTCATAAAGTTCTACCATCTTCTTTCTAACCACACTAAAGGTAGCATCTATTTGGGGTACACAGAAAGAGCCTCCTCGAAGATTGTGGTATTCTTGAACCACAATCAGGCATACCCTGGTAATAGCAACCTTGTGTTGCAGCCTAATCTTTCTCACACTAGGGCAGGTAAAGGGAACTGCAGAATAAACTCACCAAATGGTGTCTCCATTTTGGTATTTTCAGGTCTGGCCTCGACATGGAAGAAGCAGCATCTATTTGGGGGAAGAAGGTTGCAAGCAGCAGGCAATTAAGGTGAAGCACCCTACATACAATTTCTCACGGTTTGCATATACAGTATAAGGGTGGGAAAATCAAATGAAGGTGATAAATAAAGAAGAAGACTTAAACAAGTCTGTTTTCCAAACAAAGGTAGGGGAGGTTATCCCCACATCCTCTGAATGACTGCAGAGAAATAAATGTGTGGTTTTTTTTTTTTAAAAAAAATGTTGCACCACAGATTTCATCACCCTACTGAATTATAAAAGGAACAAGGACTACAAATAATATTGCATAAATCTTCAACCAGTTCTGGATGGCAGGCATTTTGTAACTTCTGTTTGTATCAGAGCCTGAGAACCTAATCTTTTACATAGTTAGACATTTTCAAAAGACTAAAATAAAAGAAAAAATCCTGGTGAGCATCTCCAGTAAGGCTCTGTTTTTCCCCTTTAGCTTCCTTTGAAAAGAAGGCATCCTTTAAAAAGGTTGAAACCCTAGGACAGTGATGGTGAACCTTGGCACTCCAGCTGTTCCTGAATTCCAATTCCCAGAAGCCCTGATCAGCAGGAGTGCTGATTTGGGCTTCTGGTAACTGAAGTCCAAGAACACCTGGAGTACCAAGGTTGGCCATCACTATTATATCTAGACCAGGGGTTCTCAACCTTTTCAAGTTGGGGGCTGGGTCATGATCGCTCAGACAGTTCGCCATCATGGCCCTAGGTGCAGCCATCAGAGATTAAGCCCATTGAGAAGAGATGGGCTTACTTGAGAGAAAATATGCAGAACATTAGACTGAACATCAGTTTCAGGAAAATGTATTTTTTTAAAAAAAAAATTGCAGGTCTCTCTCTCTCTCATATATATAGATAGATAGATAGATAGATAGATAGATAGATAGATAGATATAGATATAGATATAGATATAGATATAGATATAGATATAGATATAGATATAGATATAGATATAGATATAGATATAGATATAGATATAGATATAGATATAGATAGATAGATAGACACACACACACACACCATAGGTAGAATGAACATTGGTCAGTAGTGCATAGCTAACCACAAGGTTGTTTGAAAGAACAAGTGTCACAGTTTTAATTCAAAGCCTCATATTTAAAGCACCTACAACTATGTCACTTAAAATAGATTCCCCCCCCCCCACATCCTATATACCCTTATCTGGGACTGTATGTCCCATGGCATACAGCAAGGCATAACTCTGAATCAGCACAGATAGGATTGTGTTGAACATATCTCGCTTTCCTGTGCTATATTTATCAGCTTTCAAAATTCTTGTATAATGAATCACACATCTCCATTTTTTGAAAAATCAACATATTTCAACAGCATCAAGAAAACATGCTAAGATTTACAGTGCAACACTCCACTCTTTACCTTTACCATTTGGGAAACAAGTCACACTGATTAAACATAAATTACTCCTAATCATGTCTGCTGCCCAAAAAATGACTATTTATATTACAGTCTTATTGGAACCCCCAAGACGGTCACAATGAGCCTGTTCCACTGTTTTCCACAAAGCTTGGCCATCTATATCTCTAACTCCAAACCAATGTATACATAATTGTGAGAGATAAATAAATTGGAATGCTCAGATTATAAACTGCCACCATCTGTCTTCACCTAGTAATACAATCCCATAACCCAAGACAGCACTTCCTGACAACAGTGTTCCAGCCATTGATCTGTACCAGTTACTAATTCTAATTACATTAATGGATCTTACTCTCCTTCTTGATAATTCAACATAAGTACTCCTTCATTTGTCCTTTGCAGCCTATCAGCCTCTCAAGCATTATATTCACTTGCAGCAAAAAGAAAATGTGACTTTTAGTTGATTAGGCCAAATAATACAAGTGCCATCTAAAGACTCTGGCTCATTCTGGAATCTATCCAGTGATATTTTTGTTCTATACTAAAATCCATATAGGGTATATGACAGATATATCTAGACATGGGATAAGATATTAGAAAGAGATCCTCTTTTCTTTTCAACAACACAGGTGACTGCCATCTGCTTAAACAGTTGGGAAGATGTAAAAGCTATAGTTCATAAAACAGTCAGTGTTCAAGCTGATAAATTAGTCAGTGTTCGTATGGTACTCTTTATGGTTTGAAAAGTTCACAAGATAAAAATAAAACTCCTCACCTGTCAACCTCATTATTATGTAAAATGGACAACATAAGAAAAGGCCATGGAGAATTAAGTTAATCAAGCACAAATTTGGTGGTTATTCTGTTCTGTAAGATGAAGTGTTTCCTGAGGTTTTTCCTCCATCTTTTAGTAAAGGCCTCTGACTGCATATAAATTCTTACCATACCTGTCAACCTTTCCGGATTGGCTGGGATTTCCCGGTTTTCGGTGCCAATTTACGCCATTTCCTGCCCCGCGCTGCCGAAACCCCGGAATTTGGCAGCGGGGGAAAGGAGGTACTGCACAGCCCTTCTGCGCAGGTTGCCTTCTACGCATGCATAGAACCCCTCTACACTTGCGTAGAACCCCTCTATGCTTGCGTAGAACCCCTCTACGCTTGCGTAGAACCCTTTGTATGTGTAGAAGGCTACACATGCGTAGAAGGGGACTACGCAAGCGTGAAACCCTTCTACGCATGCATAGAAGGCGACCTGCACAGAACCGTTCTGCACAGGTCCCAGATTGGCCGGAGCCACGGTTTACAGGTATGATCCTTACACATATTTCTTGACATGCCTACACTAGAAGAGCTGTATGAGCCTTCAGGGATATGGCCACAGAAATGCAATGTTAGTGAAATTATTGAATCAAGAAAATTACGGGCCATATTCCTAGAGTGTTTTAAGACCCATTGAGATGGAAGAGCTACAGCTTGCCTATAAAGCCATTCAGGTTTTCAACATATCAGTCTGCACTAGCTATTTTATTTTATTTTTGGATGGAGAGATCCCTCTATGACTCCCCTTAAAGCCATTCGAGACACAAAAATAATTTAAAAAGAGAATTTCTACTTGTAGGTAAAGGTAGAAACATGTAGCTTTCTTCCAACATCTCCCACACAGACACAGACTCACACAAAGAGAGATACTTTAAACCAATCAAAATCCATCTATTTTAGGATAAACATCTAGCAAGAGTCAATCATTATCAGATGAAGTTGCTTCTAAGGCACTATCTTTCAAACCACAACTTAAGAGACTATTGGTGAAAACTGTTTTCTCCATGTGTAAATCAGTAAATGAACAGAACCAGACAATGGTTACCAAAATACAGTTGATTCTTTTTCATTGGAAAATAATAAAACAACAAAATATTCTGTGAAGCAGAGTTATACCTGTCACATCATTATTATATTTCACTAAAAATAATTATTAATACAAGAGACTTTCATTCATCATAAATTATGACTAGCTCATGTAAACTGCTTCCACTAACATGCACTCTGTTATACCACACATACTACAATAACAGGCTACATATCGTAGAAGTCCAAAGCTGGAAAACAAAAGAGGTCTGACAACATGATATTGGCTTTTGAACCTGGTTTGTATATTTAAGCATGCACTATGAAACAAGCATTTGCTTTCTTTTCTCTTGTTTTGTTTTTAATTTGTTTAAACCAGTCAAAGTGTCTAGCTTCCTGGCCTAACACTGTATTTCCATTGATCCACATCCATTTCTTTACGAGATGTTGTGCGGCTTCACATAACACAATATTTACTCTACCTTGGCACTGACCAGCATCATTAAATAATCTGCTTCGCATAAACCTTCCCAGCAATGTAAAAGCAGAAAGAAATCACTTTAGCTCAACTTGAAACAGATTGTTGTAGGGCTGGATATCAGAACTAAGGACAGAGGAAAATCAAGGTTCTCTACTTCTTGTGTAAGTTGTTCAATGAGTAACATTTCACAGTGCCTTTTTTTCATATTGGTTTTAGTGGTGCAGATTCAGGATCAATTCTTTCCATTAGCATGACTAATGCAGTATTACTTCTAAGATTTTAAGTTTGGTATGCAGGTGAGGGCCACAGTTTTTATTTATATTTTTATTGGGGGGGGGGGTCTACCTCTACCAGCTGCTTGCTGATTTTATAGCAGCTTCTCTTGACGGAAGGTTAGCATAAAACAAGCCAGGCTAGATATGTCCACAGAGTACAGTTTCCACATATGTAAGGAAGGGAACAAACAAGGTACCTGATTTAGTGTTCTTAGTTTTAACAGCCTCCAGAACAGTGACAAAAATGTGTGCCGAATCAGGTATCTGATACGTTCTCCACCCCCATTCTCCATACACAGACTGTATTAGTCCTACTAGAAGCAGGACATTTGACACTGATGTTCTGTGTCAGTTTAACAATCTCACTGGAGATTTTACTACTAGAAAACCGAATGGCCCATTAAATTAAAACTCCCTGGGCCTTTGTTAGGCTGAAAATCGCACATACTCCAAGAGTGAATTGTTGCCTTTCTCACTGACTAGATAATACAAAAGGTGTCAGAGTGCTGCTGATTTAAAGGGACATGTTTTTGGCAGGGTGTCTACCTCTAGTGGTTTAGAGTGGTTTCCTTGCTATAGTAACTGCAGTCTGAAACTTTATAAAAGGGATTACTGATATGTATGGGTTTAAGACTTCCAACTAAGCCTGCAGTCTCTGATGAAGTAGAGGAGACATAATAGTGATGGAGAAAATGAAATTATCTAAGATCTTCTCCTTCCCTGCTATGCTTGCTAATGTTGGGGTCTATCAAGGGCTGTCTATCCAAAGTGATGGGTGTTCTTGCATCTTGGCTGTACTGGTGATGTCTGCATCTGCTCTGTGGATGGGACAGCTGTTGTGGCTGGCCCTGTCTCCTCTATCCATTTATCTGTATGGTAATATCTATGGTGAGGCTTGAATAATGATTGTGTAGTGTCAAGTCAATTCTGGTTTATGGCAAACCTTCCTAGCATTTTCTGCGTAAAGATTGTATAGAAATGGTTTGCTATTCCACTCTTGTAGGGGTCCCCTGGGACTGTGTAGCTTACCCATGACTTAATATGTTAACTTTTCTCCCAGTAGGCACAGAAGGGAAGCAAATTACCAACCTCTGGCTCCACAGCCAGACATCTAAACCATGGATAAGGTAATTTCTGATGCTCATTCCCACCCCCCAATGAAAGTGGTTAGGCAGTGGGAGTAGATGCTCTGGTACAATTCCCCCTTTGCACAGCTACAGAAGCTATCTCTGTATCTAAATCATAAATTTAAATTGGGCCTGATCCTTCTCCCAATCTGTAACTCTCTGACTAGCTTTCTAAACTAGTGGACAGAGGGAAATTATGTTCTTGTGACTTTCTTTTTGCCTCAACTACTTGTTGCTCAGATGTTACAAGTGGATATATGTTTGCCTCTGATGTATGTACAGTAATGGAAATAGGCAAGCAATGTTGGTTAGGTTTATGTATGAGCAAGTACCCAACTTGCTTTGGCTACCTGGATGTCTGCAATATTTCACCACCATGGAAGTTACACTTCACTTTGGACTCTCCTGACTACGGGCTCTAGAGTGGAATTTTCAAATTTTATACTCTTTCTTTGGTGCTGCTCAAACTATTGGACCTCCCCCCCCCCAACAGAACTCAAATGGGCTGTTTATGCAGTCAAGCTGGTAACATTGGAGCCCTTGAATGGTTTGAATGGTGTAACTCCACTACCCTCATGGGTGCTCATGTGTACACTTGTCACCAAGTGTGGGTACAATTGTATGTCTCCAGCTACGGCTTTCTGTTGATCTGGCAATATGAATAATTATGACAAAGAAAAAGGAAAGAGGAAGGTTGAAATTGGAGGTCATCGCTGGCTTTTTCCTCACCTTCTTTGCAGCTATAAATGTTGCCAATCAGTAGGAGAACAATGATCACTAAGTAATGTGTGCTTTAATCTCTAGGGTGGATAAATGGAGGCAACCTTTGTCCACCAATGTACACAACTGTATCAGGGTTTATTCCAGATTACTGAACCAGAATAGAGATATTATGAGCATGTCTTCCAAGGGCAGGTCTCACTAGAAACAAGAAATGGCATGACAAGTAGATTTATATGGGCTAAAAATTGGTGAAGGAGAAAGGTGGCAGAGAGAAAACACTTGGATGTCAGTATAAGGCTTGTGACTGCAATGAAACTGTGTATATGAGATAAATACACAGAAACCCTATAATGCTGTGGGAGAGCTGGTCATACTGGTTGTACTGTGGCTGTAGGGCTGACACCTGTGCTGTGCCTACAGAGTGTGATTGTGAAGAAAATGCTCAACAGGTGTAATTACCTATGTGTGAGAGAGACAGATGTGGAAAGATGGCAGATACACCGAATCTGTGAAGATCACTTAGCTGAGATTCAGAGTTAGCATAATTCAACCCTCTTGGCTCACACACAACTGGACTGGTAGAAGTGCAAAGGGAAGTTGGCTTTAATCCCTTTGTGCATGCTAATTCTTTCAGTCATGGTTACAGAAGGGGAGCTTGGTCTCTCAACAGGGTAGTCAATCTAGATTGTTTGAGACAGGCTCTGCTTGCAAGTGTGACTTTAAGAAGACATTGAGCGGCACTGGTCGGGATAGGGGCCACTGGCTTCCTTCCTGTGCATGACAAAGATGAACTACTACCCTTAAATAAACAAAGACAGCCATGTGATCCATACCTAGATCTAAGAAACAGCACCTGGCCAAACATCTCGCCATTAGCGGACCGGAGAGGCTCTTTAATAGTGCCATCAGCTAGGGGTGCACATCTATCCATCACCCGAAGGAGGGCCTTCTCCGTGTCCGCACCAACCCTCTGGAACCTCCTGCCAACAGATCTAAGACTTCAAAGAGAATTGCTGCCCTTCAGGAAAGGATTTAAGACCTGGCTGGCGGGGCAGGTGTGGGGCCCTAATGGGAACACGGTCCCCGCCTGCTGGCTTATGTAAACAATTAAGAACTCTCTCTTCTTCTTTTTATAGTGGGTGGGATGGGTGGGTGGGATATGGGTCTTTTAAAGTGTTTTTATAACTTGTTGTAATGCCGCCCTGAGTCGGGTTCTGCCTGAGTGGGCGGCATATATAAATATGACTATTAAAATAAATTAAATTAACATTTTGGGACTTTCAGCGATAATTTCCCTACCTTACCCACAAGAAATTGATGCATGCCTGAAAAAAGTGATGTTGAATCACAAGAGCTTGCACAATGTTTCATTTTTAAGTGATCCAAGAAAAAGTACAGTATCACCTTCCTCCTGCAACTGTTCCCCTTAAATAAACTCAGCTGTTCTTAATGCACTGGCAGCAAAGAACCCCTTAACACAGGGGTGCCCAAACTTTTCAGGCCGCGGGCCGGTCATGTTCAGGGAGCCGGTCACTATGGCCCCCTACGTTAAATCATCCGGCCCACAAAGCCCTTGTCACTCCTCGAAGCAGAAGTAAAAAGCGCCCATATGGGAGTGCTTTATTTCCGCTTCCAGGAGCGATGAGGGCTTTGTGGGTCAGATGAATTGGCATCAGGGGCCAGATCCAGCCCCCGGGGCCATAGTTTGGGCACCTGCCTTAACATTTGCAAATCGAAGCAGAAGCCAGGATTTCCCTCTTATAAGTCTGAGTGACTGCCGATCAGGCAGGACAGTCTTCCTTTGACTCCAGCCCACTGAGAGACACTTGTTCCTCCGACAGATCCAAGGTCTGTGGGAGGGGAGGAGGGGGTGGGACGAGACCGACAGCGCGCCCTTCCATTGGTCCATCTTTCTTTCTCTCCATCCTGCAGCCAAGCTAAGCCTCCTGCTCCTGCCCACCCACCACCCACCCCCACCCCACCCCCTTTGCCCGCTCTCTGCCCTGCCGTCTTACCTGCTTGCTGTACTTGCTGCTGGCTTGACAGCTGTACTCGGAGCAGTGGTCCGACCCGATGGAGATGTTGTCGCCCGCGCCCACGAAGGTGTTGGCCGGCGGCAGGTCCTGCACGGCCTGGTGCTTCTTGCCGGCGGTGGGCGACTGTGGGTGGAGTTGGACGGTGGGCAAGGGCGAGCTGGACTTGTAATGGCGGGCCAGGTCCGGGCTGCCGGGCCCGCCGTTGACGGACCGGTAGCGGCTGAGGCTGGGGCTGTCGGCGGCCGAGAGCTTCTCGTTGACCCCGTCGTAGCGCTGCCCGTTGGGCTTGGAGGCCTCGACGGTGACGATGCTGCTGTAGAGGGGCTGCTTGGCGGGCTTCTTGCCGGCCTTCTTGCCCCCCTTCTTGCCCTTCTTGGCCTTCTCGTGGGGCTGCGGGGTGAAGAAGTCCTCGGGGTCCTTCTTGCCGGCCTCGTAGCCGCCGTGCTTGCCCTTGGCGCGGCAGTAGCGGGCAAGCCCGACGCCCAGGATGAGCAGCACCACGCTCACCACGCCGGCCACCACGCCCACCACGATGCTCAGCCGCTGCTTGCTCAGCTCGTAGCTGGGGTCGCCGGCGATGTCGCGGCCCAGCGGGGTGTGCAGGCTCCGCGCGACCTGGCCCTCCACCAGGCTGGCGTTGGCCAGGCTCTCGTTGACGAAGACGTGGAGCAGGGCGGTGGCGGACTGCGGCGGCTGCCCGCTGTCGTTGACCCGCACGACCAGCCGGTGGAGGCCCCGGTGCTTGGGCGCCAGCTTGCCCACCAGCGACACCACGCCGCTCGACGGGTCGATCTCGAAGAGGCGGAACGGGTTGCCACCCACCAGGCTGAAGCTCAGCTCGGCGTTCTGGCCCGCGTCGGCGTCGCGGGCTGCTACCGTGGCCACCACGGCCCGGGCCCCGCTGGAGGGCGGCAGCACCGTGTACGAGCTGTTGCCTGGCGCCGTCACCACCGGCGGGTTGTCGTTCTCGTCCATGACGAAGAGCGAGACGGTGGCCGTGGCCGAGCGGGCCGGCTCGCCGCCGTCCACCGCCATCACGCGGAAGGTGTAGCTGGTCTGAAGCTCGCGGTCGAAGGAGACGCTGGAGTAGATGGTGCCCGTGTCGTTCTCGATGGAGAAGATGCCCGCCGGGGGAGGGGGAGGCGCCCCGAGGGCGGACAAGGAGGACGAGGAGGCCGGCTGGCCGGCGGGGGCCTGGATGGAGAGGCTGAGCTGCGCGTTGCGCCCCTTGTCGGCGTCCATGACGGTCACCATCCCGACGGGGCTGTTGGGCTGCAGGTTCTCCTTGACGTAGAAGGTGAAGACGTCCTGCATGAAGCGCGGTTCGTTGTCGTTGCGGTCAGCCACCCGCACCACCACCGTGGTGGAGCCCTGCAGCGGCGGCAGCCCCTTGTCCCGCGCCGTCACCTGGAACTCGTAGGCGTCTCGCTGCTCGCGGTCCAGCGCCGCCTGGACGCGCACCTCGCCGGTGTCCGGGTCGATGGTGAAGAGGCCGCCGGGCGCGTCTTTGCCCGACAGCGGCGAGGCCTCCAGCGCGTAGGCCAGCTCGGCGTTCTTGCCGCTGTCGGCGTCGCTGGCCAGCACGGTGGCCACCCGCTCGCCGGGGGCGTTGTTCTCCGGGAAGGAGATCTCCAGCACGGCCTGCCCGAAGACGGGCGCGTTGTCGTTGGTGTCGGCCACCCGCACCAGCAGGGAGTTGTTGCTCGAGAGGCTCGGGCTGCCCGAGTCGACGGCCACGATCACCACGTTGTAGTCGCGCACCGCCTCGTAGTCCAGCGGGGCCGAGGTGTGCAGGAAGTACTTGCGCTTGTTCTGCGGCTCGCCCTCGCCCTCGCTGGCCGGCTTGAGCTGGAAGGGCACGTCCCCCACCACGGTGCAAGTCACCACCCCGTTCTCGCCTTGGTCCCGGTCGGAGACCTGCACCAGGGCGATCGGGGTGTCCACCAGCACGTCTTCGGCCACCGTGGCCACCCCGTCGCGCAGCGGGATGCGCCCGATCTTGCGGATGTCAATGGTGGGCACGTTGTCGTTCTCGTCGCGGATGTTGAGCACCACCGTGGCCTTGTCGGTCTTGGGCGGCTGCCCGCGGTCCCGGGCGGTGACGCTGAAGCGGAGCTGGTTCACCTCCTCCCGGTCAATGCGGTGCAGGACGCTGAGCCAGCCCGAGGACTCGTCCAGGCGCAGCAGGCGCCTCACTGACTCGGTGGCCGCCCCGAAGACGTACTCGATCTGCCCGTTCACCCCGACGTCCGCATCGGCCGCCCTCAGCTGCAGGATCGGGGTGCCCGGGCTGCTGTTCTCGGCCAGGTCCGCCTCGTAGATGCTCTTCTCGAAGCGGGGGCTGTTGTCGTTCACGTCGGTGATCAGGACGCGGAGGATGGCCTGCGAGGAGCGCGCCGGGTCTCCCCCGTCGCGGACGCGCAGGCTCAGCTCGTAGGAGTCGCGCTGCTCCCGATCCAGCGCCCCTTTGACGATCAGCTGGGGCTGCTTCTCCCCGTCGGGGGTGTCGGCCACTTGCAGCTCAAAGACGCTGCTCCTGGCCGCCGCGCCGTCGGCCTCCTGCCGCCGCTTGCTGCCTCCGGGGTAGAGGGCGCTGTCCGAGGCGGCAGAAGCCGAGCTGCCTCCTCCGCCCCGCCTGCCGCCGTCTGGCTCTTGGAGCAGCTCGTAGCGCTCGATCCCGTTGCGTCCGAAATCCCGGTCGGTGGCGGTGGGGAGGAGGTAGAGGGTCCCCACGGGGCGATTCTCCTCCACGGTGAGGGTGAGGACGGGGGAGGGGAACGTGGGGGTGTTGTCGTTGATGTCGAGGATGATGACCCGGCCCTCGAAGAGGTCCACCCAGCTTTGCGAGGGTCCGATCACCGACACCTCGAAGTCCAAGAAGCACTCGTTCTCGTCGAAGATCATCTGGCACTGCGGCAGCTTCTCGCGGTCGATGCGCCTCTCGGTGGTGCTCAGCTCGCCCGTCATGTTGTCGATCTTCAGGTAGTCGGAGCCGGACTCCAGGCTGAACGTCACCTCGCCGGAGCCCGTCACGATGCCCAGGTCCGAAGCCACGTTGCCGATGCGGATGTCGGCCGGACCTTCCTCGGCCAGCCGGTAGCGCAGCATCTGCTTCGCCGCCGCCAAACTGACCCCGAGCGGAGGCGGCAGCAGCAGGAGCCAAAAGCCGCAGGAGCAGTAGCAGCAGTGCACAAAGCCCACGAGCGTCCGCATCTTCCACATCCTTGGCCCGGCACCCCGATCCAAAGCCCCACCGACCGCCGGCTTCCTCTGCCCACCACCCTCGCCAGCAAATGCTGCCCGCCCCGCCGCCGCCTCCTTTGCCAACCGAAAAACGTTGCGCGTCTGGCTGAAGGCTCGCCTCTCAAATCCTCCTGCCTTGGCGGAAAACTTTGCTTCTCATCCTCTCCGGTGCAGTAAGTCAACGGCGGAGGGAGGGAGAGAAATCGGGGTCCGGTGGGTGGCTCTCCCCACCTCTGGCTCCCTTCCTTTCGCCGTGGCTCGATACTCACAGTTCACGGGGCAAGTGTATTTTGCTTTTTTAAAGATTCATCTCGGCAGAGAAATGGAGGGGGAGCAGTTCCGCCTCTTCCTCCTCCTCCCTCTCCTCCTCCTCCTTCCCCCGCCGATGGTACTGTAATCGCTTTGCAAGGTTTGCAAGAAAAGCTAGAGCAGCAATGAGAGGATTGATGCAACACTCCCTCCTCCCAGCGCCCCCCCTCGCCGCCCAAGTCGCCTTCTCTTCTACTCCAGTCCAGTCCAATTCACTCTGTGTGCGCGCGTGTGCGTGCGTGCGTGTGTCTGTTTCTCCGGTTCGCTAGCTTGCTCAGAGCCCTTTTACCGCTGTGGAATTAGCTCTTTTCTCTCCTCCACTCCGCATACACACGCCGAGGAGGGGGCGCAGGGAATGTCAATTGCTTCATTCAGAGAGCGCTGGTGTCCGGCGGAAAAGAGACAGCGGCAGAGAGAGAGAGAGAGAGAGAGAGAGAGAGAGAGAGAGAGAGAGAGAGAGAGAGAGAGAGAGAGAGAGAGAGAGAAGACAAGGCAGCCTCCAAATCCTCTTAGCAATAGGTGGAGGAGAGGGTGGGTGAATAAAAATAGCCCCGCCGTCAAGAAGCCAAAATCTACCGTCTCCGACGCTGCGGGATCGACAGACGGAGATATTTGGGGAGAGTGCCTCCCTCCCTTGCCTTTACAGAGCAGTCCTCCAGAAATCCCCCTCGATGCTCAGAATAGCGCCTAAATCCATTTTATCCGATCTCCTCCAATGTTCAGTTCCTTCTACGGAGAGGAGGGTTCTTTCTTTAAAAAAAAAAAAAACTGCGCAAGGTCATTAGTCAGACTCAGATAGCAACCTGGTACAGAAACTGGAGGCGATGTTCGTCCAAAATGCAACAAGGGATGGAAAGGAAGGCACATCGACCACGTTCACCGTCTCACACTCACGGCACAACAACCCTAAGTTTGCCTTTGCATCCGCAGTTGGTGTGTGTGTGTGTGTGTGTGTGTGTGTGTGTGTGTGTGTGTGTGTGTGTGTGTGTGCCTGTGTGTCTTACCTGCATTTACAGTGCATGTGTGAGAGCGATCGTAGGCTGCAGCACTGGGAAGAGCGATTCACAAATGAGATTGCAGTCTCTCGCTCGCTCCTTCCTTCCTGGCCGTCCTGATGCAGGTAAACCAGCTCTGAACTTCATCCCCCCGTTTCCGGATCGTCCCCCCTCCAGTTCAAAGGTTAGCTGAAAGGGGTGTGTGTGTGCGAGCCCAAAGACTGGATTTCGAAAGTCCTTGCCCACCCCGTCAATATATCCGAAGGGGGGGGGGAGGGAAAGAGATGTCACTGGGTGTTCTTTCCACGTGAATCACCGCCACCAATTCTGAATTACACCCTTAGCTTCAGAATTGAGAGAGAGGAGGGTGGATTGAAACCCCCCCCCCCCCATAAAAACAAAACAACACAGGACACCAGGTGTGTCGAAATGGTTCGGCGATCGGCGGATGGCTAGTTTAGTCACCACAGAGCCTTGGTCTCGAATGAACTACCGGAGTGGGTCGTTTTCTTGGGAAATGCACCGCCGCTCCGCGTGAGATCTGCCATTGCGGTGGTTTAGAGAGAGAGAGAGAGAGAGTCCCCCTTTATCCCCCCCACCGCTCGTCTCGCTCAAGTGCGGGTGGTTGGGTGGCACAAGACGCTCCGTCTCCTCTCTCTTTTTCTGCCTCTCACACAGACACTTGGTGGTGGTGGTGGGGAGCGAGCGAGCGAGACGACGGGAATGGGAAAGAGGAAAAAGGCAAAGGCAGCGGAGCATCAAGTTTTGCCCCAAGTGCTTGGGATGCTGCCGGGAAGCCACTCTCGGCGGCTCTTCACTGTGTCGCTGCTGCTGCAGAGTCGTCTGTGTATTACATACATCGAGAGAGAAAGAGAGAGAGGAGGGCAGGCAGGCAAAAGGAATGGGAGTCTGGGTCGAGAGAGGGAGAGAGAAATGAGAGAGGGGAGGAGTTGGGTTGGGAGCCGCGGAGCGCTGAGCTCTCCCAGCCAAGCCCAGCCTTTACCCTGTGCCTCCGTAGCTGATGCTCATGCTGGCAAGTGGGTAAGCCGTGCCCGGCCCTTATCTACACCCCTCCCCTTTTTTTTAATATGACTGTTGCCGCCATGATCGGACATCCGATCTCGCTGGTCTCCATCCCAATCGGCGATCCCCTCGGTTCATCCCTTCCAGGCCACACAATAACATCACATCAGATCCCTCCGTCCGCGTTAAAGGAGGTGCTTAAACAAACAAAAACACACACACACACACACACACAAAGTGGGGCACACCACCACCACCACCTTTCACACACACACACACACACACACACACACACACACACACACACACAAAGTGGGGGACACACCACCACCACCTTTCGCACACACACACACACACACACACAGTGGGGGACACGCCACCACCTTTCTCGTGAACTGACACTTTCCTTTCCGCTGTACGTACGACGGGAGGCGGGGGAGAAAGGGACCCTACGGGGTGTGGGTGAATGTGTGGGTCAAGGAAGGGGAGGAGCGGTGGTTGTGGATAAGGGGGCTGCCTGGAGCGGAGAGCAACCGTGTGCCTTATTTGTTGTTTTAACTTTTCCCTTGCGGATTTTTTTGGAGAGCTGCAGCGGCTAGGAAAGCAAGATCCAAACTCCGGGGAGGAGGATGCGGAGGTGGGTGGGGGTCGGGGTGGGCGTCGGAGGAGGAGGGCTGGAGGCAGCACTAAGCAGGAAGACTCACGCTTTTGGGGAGCAGAGGTGTAGATTGGAATCTCCAGCCTGGCGGAGAGTCCCAGAGCTAAATTATATATGTATATAAAATCGCCTGGAAAGATGGATCACTCCGCTTTCCTCCCACGGAAAGAGGGGGGAAGGAAGAGCCGCGGAGCGCGGGGAAAAAAATATAATAAGCCACGGATGCCTGTGCATGGGGAAGAGCGCGCAATTGGCAACTCTGTACATTTGTTTTTGTTCAGTGGCACAGTCGATTCCGACCCTTTGCGACCCCATGGGCCATTTTCCTCCAGGCACCTCTGTCCTCCACCATCCTCCTCAGCCCGCCCAGCTCTGTGCCCATTGTGTTTACATTACCATCTATCAAGCTCATCTTTAGACGCCCCCTTCTTTTGCCCCCCACCTTTCCCAGCATCACGGCTTTCTCAAGTGAATCCTCTCTTCTCATTTGATGTTCAAAGTACTTTAGCTTCATCTTCACTATTTGTCCCTCCAATGGACAGTCAGGCTTGATTTCTTCTAATATCGACCTATTTGTTCTCTTTGCCGTCGCAGGACTCTCTTCTAATACATCTCAAAGGCATCTATTCTCCTGCGCTCAGCTTTCCTAATGGTCCAGCTACGCCAGCTCCCTCGGCGCCCGCCTCTCCCCGCGACCCTCGCCCCCCTCCCCGCTTTCTCCTTGACTCAGTCAGGAGCATTTAATCGCCCGTGGCTTTTGCCTGCCTCGGCTCGCTCTTTTTGGGCGGGGGAGGAGGTTGCGAGCCAAAGAAGCCTGCTCGGCTCGCTCCTCCAGCCGCCGCCCCCTCCTTCCCTCCTGCCTGGCTCCCTCAGTAACCCGACCTCTTCTTTTTCTCCACACAAGTAGGCGCTGGTCGGGAGTCCGAGCAGGGGGCAAAAAGACCCCTCCAGGCAGCTGGTGGAGGAGGGCGAACCCGCCTGGGCTTGAGGGAGAATACGTGTGTGTGGGGGCGTACAACGGCAGAAAGGGGTGTGTGTGTGTGAGGAGAGAGAGAGGAGGTCCGGTATCTTCCTAAACCTCCTTCGGAGGAATGTTGAGAGCCCTCAGGGAGCCACGAAGACGGAGAAGCCTTTCTCTCTCTCCTCCCCCACCATTTTCTGACTAAAACAACCACTCCTTTGACAGTCTATGGGGCGGAATGCTCGCGCCAACGGGCGGGGAAATGCTGTGTGCGGAGGGGGTAAGGTGGCAAATGAATACCCGCCGGCGAGCAGAGTCAGCTGGAGTGGAGGCCGCCCCGCGCGTTTGTTCCGTTTGCTGCCTCACTCAGACCGCTCTCTGCCTTTTGGCGCGACACTGCAGTGCCGTGCAACTGCAACAACAGCCGTACCGGCGCTCGGCTCGGTTCAATCTCGCCTCCCCCTCACCTCCCCCCGCCCTGATTGGCCATCCGACCTCTCAAGCTCCGCCCCCCCAAGACCTCGCCGGCGGGACCCCCGGGCTGGCTTAGAGATCTGCCGCATCAGCGAGAAAAAGGCGACGGTCGGCGCAGGCTCAGTGCGCGGCGCCTCGCCGCAGTCTCGGTGTGGGAAGGGGGAGGGAGGGAGGAACCGGCGGCAGCTTCTCGGCGGGTTAAGTGGGATTAATACCAAATCTCTCGTTTTATTTGCCAAGCAATTTGACTTTGTTTTTTTTAATAAAAAAATAGAAGAGATGGGGAGGGGAAAAAATAACCTCGTTCGTTCCCTCCCCTTCGGATGAGCCGCCAGGGGGGAGGAGGGGGCGGTGGGGCAGAACGATCCTGATTCCTTGCCCAGGCGTGCCACGAGCGATCCCGACAAATACTGATGCAGAGCCTCGCCAGAGCAGCTGCTGCTGCATTGCATCGGACCACCGTCAGGGGAAATGTGTGACTGAGTGGGACCCGACCCACACCCCAGGCTTGTAGGGACTGGGAGCCAAGGAAATTGGGGGTTGGAAGGATGCCCTCCTTTCAACCAAAACCTTCGGAAACTTTCAGGGCTCCGAGGAGCCGGAAGCGAGCTTTCCTTCTTCTCGCCGAGATTCCCACCGGCGGCCGGCCTCGCACACCCATGGCCTTCTCGCCTAATGTCCCGCCCGGCCACGTACAAGAGGAGGGGTGGGGGCAGAGCGAGAGGGCGCCCTTTGGGAAACCGCGCCTCGGCTCTGCGGCAACTGAGACGGGGAGGCAGGGTCGTTTCTTTCCCGCGGCTTTCCGGTCTCTCTCGTCCGCCCTATAATAATTATTAATTTCCTGTCAGAAATTATTCTGGGCCGAAAAGATTTTTATTTATATATTTTTTGGCGGGAGAAACTCCGCTAAGGGGACGCCCGAATGAGGAGGCTTCTTTCATGTCCCCAAGAGCTGGGTCAGAGAAAGGCGCTCAAATCCGTCGCGCAGTACCCGGGTCTCGAACTGCCGACTTGCCGGCCTTCCACAAGGCGAGCGTCTTAACCGCTGATCCCGCCCTGGCCCCTTATTCCTCTTCCCCTCACAGGCGTTGACGCCTCCTCCGCCTTCCTCTCGCCTCAGGCCTGCTGCTTGCACGCGAGCCGGGGCACTGGGGCAGCCTTTCGCCTCGCGCCCTTCCCCTCACTAGTCGACACAGGCGGCCTTATACCGTCCCTCACACGCATAAAGTGACTCCACGTCCACTCTCCTCCCCATAAAGAAATAAACCAACCCTCTCCGGGAGAGGAGAGGGCTCTCCCCCTTCCATTCCACCCCCTTCTTGGCTCCCACAATGCCTCTTTCTCCCTTCTCTCGCGTCTCCTCCTTGCCCGCCTCCCTCCTTCGCCCGCCATTCTGTCTCGGAGGGCGCTTGGCGCGCTTTTCCTCCCTCCCGGCTCTATGGCGCTTCCCCTTGCCCAGAGGGCCACGGCGTCCTTCATAGTGGCTCGCTTCGCCTCCCGGAGAGCTGGAGGTAACGCCGCGGCCGCGCGCTCCCTCCCCGCTCCCTTCCTTTCCCCTCCCCCAAGCGGACCGCCGGTCGAGCCGGGCCCCTCCTATGCACGAGAGTGGCGCTCGTGTGGATATGTGTTGTGTGGGGGCACGTCATGCCTAAGCTACGTCAGGCGGAGGAGGGGGCGGGGTGCCCCCCGTCCCGATGAGGAGGGGGTGGGTGTCCCCCGTCCCGATGAGGAGGGGGCGGGGTGCCCCCCCCGTCCCGATCCCCCCCCCCAGCCCACTGACTCCTTCCGTCTCTTTGGGAGCGCACCCACCCGCCCCCTCTCCGCGCGTCCGATCTTTGGCCCTCGCCTGGGAAGGGTAGTGGGTCCCAGATGGCTCTTCTTCCGTGGCCAAGGCGATGCCCCGGCCAAATCCGCCCCCCCCGCCCCGGATCAGGCGGACTTTCCCTCCCTGGAGAGCCGAGCAACGGAGATTCCCGATTAAGCGCTGCTTCCTTAACCATTCAAAACAACGCCCAACTCCCCAGCCAGCGGCCACTGACTGGCATCGGCGTTCTCTCTTTCTCCCCAAACAAAAGCCGTGCGGGATTCCCTTTTTAGGACGAGGTCTTCCTCGTGGCAGATTTGGAGGGGACTGACACTGTCCCTTTCAGGTAGGGGAAGCTCGAGTCATCGCCATGTAGGAGCCGCTTTCCTTCCCGCTTACCTTCCTGCCCTAAGAGGAACTACTACTAGTCTTCCCCCACTCCACCCCACCCACCCCGATTTTCTTTTAAGTCTCCAATTTAAGGAGGAGATCCGCTATCCGACCCTCGAAGAAGTGGGGTGGGGGAGAGAAAAAGGGGGCGATCGCCTCTTGGGTTTTTGCAGGAGGAGGGCGAATGTGTCCCCGCCGTTGGTTTGAAAGCTGCCAAGGGGGAGCGGAAGCGACAGCAGTGCCTTTCAGAGGGGCGGGAGCCCCACTCCGGGGAAGGGAGCAGGCTCTGTGGATCCGGGGGATGAGCAAAGAGGAAAATACAGAGAAAACACGATTTTTCTCTCTGTGTGTGTGGAGGAGGATCGGAGAGCAGAGGTAACGCATAGTTTCCGCACTTTGACTGTGGGGAGAAACTTAACTCGACATCTCCACCAAGGGACAAACGGAGGAAATGACACAAAGAAATGACACCAGATCATCTGATGACCTTTTCCAGCGGTTAAGAGCAGCTTGCTGGGTTTGTGCACCTCGATTTTCTCTAGGGCAGATTTTTCTTCTTCAAGTGCTGTATCCGGCTCCGAATATTGGCTATCCTCATGGCCACCAGCCATAAAGATTGTCCTGGGAGTAATATAATGCATTGGCCTTCCATTTGCCTTCTGCATCACATGGTACCACTGATCCAGTTCTGTGCATCCCTTTTTGGTCCTGAGCCCTTTGGCCTACACAAAGTCCTCCTCAGCCCCAGGCAAGTATTGATTAAGCTGCTGCCCTCCATCAAGATGGGTTCAAGTGAGATTTAATCTGCTTGCAGACTATCACCCTTCCCTGTGAACTTCGCTACCCAAGACCATTCGTCCTCAGGGTTGTTAGGTTAGTTAACCACTGCCTGACACTCATAAAAACAGCCTTGCTGGAACAGGCCACAGCCCATCCAGTCCAGCATTCTGTCTCACACAGTGGCTCACCATTTGCTTCAGGGTATTCCCAAGCAGATGCCTTCACCTGCTTAGGATTCCCTTGAAATGGCATTGAGAGATATCCTGCCTATCTCGCCAAACCGGAGGTTGTCCTTAGGTATCCATAATTATAGCCATTGATACCCTTGTCCTCCATGAACTTGTCTAATCCTTTCTTAAAGCTGTCAAGACTGACAGCTGTCACCACTTCTTCTGGCAGGGAGTTCCATAGACCAGTAATCCTCTGGGTGAAAAAGTACTTTCTCTTATTTGTTTGAGAACTAGTACCCAAACGTTTCATGGAGTGTCCCCTAGTTCTAGTGTTATGCAATAGGGAAAACAGTTTTTCCTTATCTACTTTGTCCACATCGTGCATTATTTTATAAACTTCAATCAGGTCACCTCTTAGACGCCGTCGTTCAAGAGTGAAGAGGCCCAACCGTTGCAGCCTCAGATGGTAAGGAAGGTGTTCGAGTCCCCTAATCATTCTGGTTGCCCTCCTCTGCACTTTTTCCAGCTCGATAATATCCTTCTGGAGGTATGGCGACCAGAACTGTACACAGTATTCCAGATGGGGCCTCACCATAGATTTATAAAGAGGGAAAATGACACTTGCTCACTTATTTTCTATACCCTTCCTAATGATCCCTAGCATTGAGTTTGCTTTTTTCACTGCTGAGGCACACTGGGTTGACATCTTCAGTATTGAATTGCTGGCAGAATGGTCTACTCTTATTACCATAGCAGGATAACCTGGCCAGACTATTTTGGGCTGGTAGACAGAAAGAATCTAGCCAAGACTATAGGGAATAAAGTAGGTACAGGGAAAAGCACAAACTTCCCTGGAACCAAGTTTGCATCGTGGTGGCAGGTTGTGGGGATTAGAGGGAGGAGTAAGAGCCACAGAGTTTTCCTAAGACTGGCTGAAATGCTATCACTTAGTGTAAGTCACAACTAGAGTAGGCCTATTTGAATCAGGAAAACTCACAGAGGAGTTGATTTGGCAAATCCCCACTAATTCAGTAGGTCTATTCTCAATGTGATTTAACGTATACTAAGCAAGAGAATTTTACCTAATGTGTAAAACAAGCAGGAAGAGGCTTGTTACACTTGTAAGGCTTAACCAATTTTTTTCAGTATGAGGGTTTTGTGGATATTTTTATTTTTCTGAACACATTTTCCGAGAGGGGTCAAAGATTTGTGTGCATGATGATGAGGCTGGGGACCAAATGAAAAGGGAGAGAAAAGATAACATCTGCATTATTAATACTGCCATTAAACTTTCTATGTACTGTATTAATGATTACATAAGCAACCTAAAATAAGTAAACAAAACAAAAAGACACGTCTGTCAAAGTGGACTTGAACCATGAAAGCTAACATTAAAATACAGCAGTTAGTCTTTAAGGTGCCACAACATGTTTTGTCTTTTTGTTTTGTTTACTCTGATATGCTTGAAACACAGACTAACATGGCTACCATTTCAAAAAATTCAACTAAAATAAGGAAGTAGCTGGTGGAAAATGCTGTCAGCTGAGATCTGCATTAATTTCTGCTCTCACTAAAAATTTGGGTTTGCTAAAGCCAGAATTTTGCCAGCTGATTATCACAATGGTCTTGTACCAAATCTGCAAGAAATTAAAAACGGAAAGAAAGGCTGGTCCTACCATTAAAAAGTGGAAGTGAGCCATTTCAGACTCCAGATCTGGAGTGTTATAAAAGCAGCTTTTAATTAATTACTCCATTAATAATGCCTTTTTGTGCCAGGAAGCAAGAAAGGTGATTGTGGGATTTTTTTTCTCATGTGCCAAGATAACTTGGCTGGTTTTGAATACCATATGCACCAATCACCTTTTTGAAGAGGGTGCCACTTGTACCTTAGCTTAGTCAGAAAAGTGTCTTGGGCAACCCTTGGAGAGTCTCAGATGTTTTTTCATTCCTTGGAACCTGTGAAATAATACTATGAATAGAATTATTTTATGCTTATGCAGATTTCATTCCCTTGAAATATAATAACTTTAAACAAGGTGGTATTTGTGGAAGGTAGGACTCCACCTTGGCACTACTCGTTTTATAAATGGGCATCTGCAAAACAAATGAATGATGCTGTCAGTGTTTTGAACTGTTGCCATATACTGTATTAGAATGTACTGTACAGGAATTAAGTGCAGGTTTTGTGCATCATTGATCATTACATTAAGAGCATCTTATTTTCACTGTTTAAAATAAAATGGAAAACATAGGCGAACACTATTAAAATAGGCAGTTTCCCTTCCCATGGAGATAATATTCAGAATGAACAAGGAGATTGAAAAATGAACAAGAACAGCCTCTTGATAATAGGAGCTGGCAGTTGTGACTAGTCTGTTTCACGTCTCATAAGGGAACATCTGAATTTATCTCATTAAGTTGAAGTCCATTAGTAAGTTGAAACTAGAATATGATCATTTGAATCAGTAGAACCTCGGGAGGAGATGATTTACCAAATCCCCACTGATTTAATGGGCCTCCTCTAGTTGTAACTTTCTACTGCATTTCTGTCTGAAGAAGACAAAGGTCTAAAAGTTCTATTTTCATCCACATTTGACCTTTTGAAGTATGTCATTTATTTTTAAAAAATAGAACAAAAAAGATAAAGAAATGTGGGATGATTTCTTCTGCATCCTTGTCTGGGAATACTTTCTGCTGAGCTCAGTGGGATAGACTGTGTTTAGTATGGTTGCTAGGATTACAGTACACATTCTTTTAAAATCCTTCTGAGAGTTTTTAATGTAATTTAATAAAGAATTTTACATTCATTTTGTACTTAATGTAGATTTTTACATTTAATATTGAATATTACACCAGTATAATTTTATAGCGAATAAAACTTTGGATTCATGAGAGCATGAATAAATTTATCAGGGTGCATAAAATAAATACATTAATAAGTTAATCATATCTAAAATGAAGGAGGTTTAAGCATATTTTAATTAAATACTGATAAAATTCAGAAGAGACACAGTGGAGATAAGATTCATTTATTATCAGCATTTTAGTTTAAGATGTTTATCTATCAATAACTAAGGTTTATACTGTAATTTGATCAATTTGTTTATAATGTGTATTGATTGTTACTGTAGCAGTTTTGAAGATAAAAGTACCAAAAAGTTTGGCAAAAAGTTGTAAAATGATGTAGTTGCTTTTGTAAAAAGAAACTACCAGCCAATATGGATAACTGCATACTTGCACATCAATTAAAAACAAAAACAAAAACAAATGAAAAGAAAAAGAAAGAGAGAAGGCAGATGGCTCATGTGATGCAGTTCAGAGAGAGGACAAAGAAGCCTGGGAACACCATCACTATTGAAATGCTGTGACAACAAATGCTATTGAATAATGATACTGTATTTTAATTGGTTATTATATCACAAACAAGACTATAAAGACTATCAGTTTGGCTTATAGCCCTGTTTTACAAGATTAATTTTTAGAAATAACTTTCAGTCAAAATAGTCTCATATAGTATATACATGGATTATCTAGGGCAGGAAAAAAGGACTATATTCTGCAAAATATGGCAGGCTTAGACACTATTAATTAACAGTTATTTGTTAATAAATAGTAGTAATGATAACAAAAACAAAACAGTAAGGCTGAAAATGCTTCCAAGTGCACCTGCGATAAAGGCTTGACTTTTTACACTACACCTTTTACATTACACCTTCAGCCAATTCAAAACTTTCATTTATGTAATGAAACTGAACACATTTTACTATCCATCCAGCTTGCATCACTTGTGCCAAATTTTAAACTGCAAGGTTCTCAGGATGGAGGCATTTTTTGCTGTTTTCTAATAGGCTGTCATGTCTATAGATGATTGTATATAAGTAACAGCATTATTATTATTATTATTATTATTATTATTATTATTATTATTATTATTATTATTATTATTATTATTATTATTATTATTATTATTATTATTATTATTAGCTGTTGCATACATTAGTTGCTTTGTCAGAGCTAATGTTTCTGTTGGAATATACAGGTACTTGTATTGTACGGCTTCATTCATTTTCTTTAAAATTTTGGCCAAGTTTTCCTTATTAAATTGGTTCAGTTTTGGCAGTCACACTTTTTCTGCCATTTTCATTTGAGCTTTAATCTTTTCAACTAATTCAACACTGGCCATTGGTGCTGCAAGACCTTTTCCAGTTGTTGTTTTTGGGTTTCACAGTAGCTCTACTGGTCTTCTCTGTTTCATCCACTACTTGCTTCTCTATTAGTGAATTAGCTGCCTTATAAACTATGTTCGGGTCTGGATCTTGCACTGATCTTCTTTCAATCTCTTGTTATTCAAGTTTAGTGAAGAACTTGTGTTTCAAAATAATACATCTCTGGTCCATCAGTCTTCCAAATCTGGGTGATTTTCTTTCCAAATTTTGAATCCAGGTTTTGATAGCTTAGTCTGATAATAGGCTTCCATAATAGAATAGTTTTCTTCCCTCATCCAGATTCTTTTGGGTTTTTTATTGCCTTCCAGTAGCTCATCAACTCCATGCCCTGGTTGCCTAGCAGAGGGAGTTGAGCCATGTAGTCCATTTTTCAATAGATGCCCAGCAGCCATAGAATTAATCTCGGTCATCGTTAATCTGGGCAATGACTGAGCCGGCATGGGATTAGAATTATAATTTCTCACCATATTCAATGGGTTGTGGAACAAATTTAGTCTGGTTCTTGCGAACACACAAGCCTTCCCCCACCGGGTCAAGGTACTGCTCCATTTATATAACAACAACAACAACAATAACAACAACAACAACAACAGGATCATCAATTACCATAACTATAATTATTTTATGATACATTAATGCCGGTGCAATTCTTTTGATGTAAATTTTAACAGCAAATCGATGCAAGTTGAAAAGTCAGTGTAGGCATCTAGTGTTACACACTGAATCACACATCTTTTGTGCAAATGCCCCTGTCAATTTAACTTACCAGTAATTTACTAGTGAAATTTATGTCAATGGAGATACAGGTCAGACCCACCCCCTACCCCTGGTATCCATGAGAAATGTCTTGAGACCTAACACAAATACCAGAAACCAGGGATAACAGTCAACCTTATATTTTATATTGCACACAATGGTCTCTAGTGGCCATATCTGGCAATTTATTTGAAAATTTTAAACCTATAGTTAACTGAAGCCATGGATACTGAATCCATGGATATGGGGTGGGTGTCCTGTATACCAGTGGGCATAACTGCTAATAATAACACAGGCCTACAAGGAAAAAAATGGTTGGTACCTAGGATTTTAGAACTGATTTTAGCTATATTTGGGTCGCTGAATCCCAAGTATGAAATCAGTTTTTCTCTATCTGCTCTACTTTTTTAGATCAGTGTTGTTGTTTTTTTACGTGCAGTTCTCCGTGAAATCTGCAATTCTAACTCCATTTTGTGCAGTTCTAAATCACATATACAAGGATTGGTTCCTGTATATTTGCCCTATTGTCATTCGATGAATGAGGCTGAGCAAAAAGCCTGGACTTCATTTGTTGCAGTTGTCGGAAATTTTCTAGGCAAACGCAAAGCTGAAAACTGTTGAACTGGTAAACAAGATGCTTAACAGTTTCAAATCCCTTGGGTGTACTGTAATATGAGTATTAAGGTGCACTATTTACACAGCCATTTAGATCGTTTCCCTGAAAATTTAGAGGACATGAGTGAGGAACAAGGTGAAAGATTTCACGAGGATATTAAAACTATGGAGGACCGCTACAAAGGAAGATGGGACACGCACATGATGCCAGATTACTGCTGGAGTTTAAAAAGGGACTGTTCCAAAATACATTCAAGAATGTCACGGAAAAGAAGCTTCCGAAGTGTTCAATGACTAGTTGATTTCATCAATTACTTTTTCCTCTATCTTTGTATATAATATTATTTGTATACTATAATAATAAAAATTCTGTATTTAGGTTTTTTATTTGTTCCATGGATTTAACTTAAGATAGTGTAATGTATATTTCACTAAAATGTTATATCTTAGACATTTTTGCTCCTAGGCAAAAACTAGTGCCATATTTGAATTCAGGGGATCAAATTCATATGAAATCAGCTCAAAAAACCATGGCACCGAAGCAACTGTTGGCCTGTGTAATGATAGCAACAATAATAATGTAATAAATATTAGTATTAAAACATGCTAGAGAGTTTGTAAATGTACAATACTTTAATCTACATTTTGAAAGTGTTTTGCTTTCTGGCATAAAGGGGAGCTTTCTAAGAAACCCAGCCAAAATGATTACATGGCCATTCAGTAGCTTCTGTTATTAATTACATAACATTGTCTTGTTGTTTTACAAGCACATACTTTTCTCCCTTTCCTTCTACAGAGTGCATCTCCTAGTCCTTTTCAAACTCTCCTTCCCTCCCTTTAGATCAGAGGTGCCCAAACATTTCCCACCGGGGCCTGACCACACACCCTCAAACAGTTGAGTGGGCTTGTCATGTGATTCCTCTTGGTAATGCATGAATTGTACATCTGTTTTCAGCCTTTTTTGCTGCACCCGATGCTTCAAATGGAAGAGGAAGTGAAGTACTATAGGAGCATTTTTGTGCCATTTTTTTTAAAAATGCAACATTTTCACCACATTTTCATATGTTTCTGCCATGAAAATGGCACTTCCAGCCGCAGCGAGTCACTTCCGGTGTTGGCGGCAATGTGGTGACATCACACGCACCCACCCTGGCCTGCACTTCCCCCTTCCCTTCCAAATTGAGCCAGGCTAAGCTCACCTGCCTTCCCTGCTCACCTTGGAAAGGAAGGGGTGAAGTGCTTGCTCCCTTCCCTTCAGTCCACACACCCACTCTGCTCACCTTGGAAGGGAAGGAGCTCAGCCAATGCACTCTCCCTGCTTACCTTGGATCTCTAGAGGTGCCCTTGCCATTTCGAGGCTTGTCTCAAAACAGCAAGGACACCTCCTGAGATCTCTGCCCCACAGCCTTCCCATGGGGAGACCAGCCCTGCGGGCTTTGGACCTTGCCTGCCTCTTTGGAAAGGGAACCGGGGATCGGAGTGTCCGATCACCGGTTCCCTTTCCAAAGAGGCAGGCGATCCACTTGGGGATCAGGTTGCTTTGAGTTGGGAAGGGGGGACCCAGCGCCAGGCAGGACAGTTTCTAGGCGCTCTCCCCAGCCCTTCCCAAGTTAAAGTGGCCAGCAGAGGGCAAGCCCACAGTGGCTGCTTTGACTTAGGGTGTGTGTGTGCCTATAAGCTGTCCTGGCTGGTTCTGGGTTCCCCCAGCCCTTCCCAACTCAAAGTGGCCACCATGGGCTTTGGTGTAACATTGTGCAATAAATGTATTGTAGAAACGTTAAAAACTGCATAACGTTAAACCTTGTGGAACCAAGCTTTAACGTTATGCTGGGTATTACTGTATATCCAACTTGAGAAGAAATTTAAAAGAGCAGAAATTGGATATAATGCTAATAACATACAATTGTGGCTCATTGGCTGCATCACCTAGCCAAAGACTTCATTATCCCAGAAATAACAATTATGTTGTTGAAATTGCTAAATACTTTCTTAATAATCATTTTACAGAATCAGGACCTCTGAAAAGAGTGTGCGGAACCAAGCTAACACTCCCACAGGATGTTAGATCAAACTCTAGTGGACTGTTTTGAGGGGTATATCATGAACTGGTCTGTTCTGATGACAGTTTGTGAACAAAATTGAGAGGGGGGGGGCGGAGAGATGGTATTACAGTAAAATCCTCAACATTGAGAAAAATGTTGGGTGTATGCTAAGCATCCTGAAATCTGTTTCCAAAGCTTTGAATGAAATAAAGAAAAATAGATGTTTTATTGCTGATGCTGTCACAATTTGGAAGAAACTAAATGACCGCTTTAAAACAGAACTACACACTGACAAATTACAAGCATTAAAATAAATGGAACAAGCACTGTCTCTTGCTCATTTTCTTGTAAATATTATCTTGTATCAGGGTCAAACCTTAAGTGCTGAGTAAAGGGAGTACGCTATGACATGGGTATCCAGCAGTCATTCATCTATAATACCAACTATAATAAAATTCAGAATTAAGGGGATACCACTCAAGCAATATGTGTTTGCTCACGTTTTAAAGAAAGTTACCCCAGTGAACTGGTGAAAAGTACTTAAGTACTTGGATTTAGAGACTGTTGAAGTAACCATTTCACTTTTAACAGCTTCTGCTGGCATAAAAAGAACATTGTTTCTTTTGACTCATTCATTCTAAATTGAGAATCGTTTGGGACCCAGTAAAGCAGGAAAGCTCATTTTTCTTTTCCAGATTATGAACAAAGAAAAAGATGAAGATGAGTGAACTAAAGAAGACAGTATTTTAAGTTTTTCATGTGTGGACCAGGCTGATAGTCTAAGGTGTTTTTTTAAAAAGGTTTTTTTTTTACCCACCTCATATAACACACATGAATGTTTATGCAAATACAAGATTACATATGCTATAATGTTACTATTTTAGTTAAATAAAACTAATCCAGTCTGGCCAATTTATCCTGCTATGGTAATAGAGTAGACCATACTGCCAGCAGCTCAATGCCGATCGTCAGGTGATGGTTAACTTGACAACCCTGAGGACTAGAGGCCTTTGGTGGTGAAGTCAACAAAAAAAAAGGGGTGATGGTCCCCAAATGGATTAAATCCCACTTGAACCATCTTGATGGAGGACAGCAGCTTCATCAATACTGCCCTGAGGTTGAGAAGGACTTTGTGTACTGAATGTACTCAGGACCAGAAAGTGACTCGAACTGGATCAGTGGTCCAGGTGTCACACTGCAACATGGAAAGCAAATGAAAGGCCACTGCATTATATTCTCAGGACAATCTTCATGGCTGATCACCATGATGATCACCAATATTTTGAATCAGATACAACACAACAACAAGAAGAAAACTTTAAATTATAAATATTAAGGTAATATTTTTTTTCTTTCAAGCAGAAGTATAGAAGAAACGTTGTCCAAATATGAATGATTAACTATTAAATTGGAGATAGTACATTTTCAATAATTTAATAATTATCTATCAATGGCCTGTTTCTAATAGTATACCGGTAGCTAAATTAGTATTTTTTGAAATGTAAGTTTAAAACTAATCTGAAAAGTTGTTACTCCAAAGATCAAACCTTCATCTGGCTGTAAATATTAAGATTATATCGGCAAGAATGAATCTTTATGTAGAAAACCATTAGTTGAATCTAGACTTACTTGACTAGTGGTTTAAATCAGAGCCAAACTGCAGCTGGATACCAACAGGAATTTCTCTCAAAATTTCTAATAATGCAGACTTGATAAAATCTAGTACTGAGATTTCAAAGCAATGTATTTCAAAGGGCAGAAATAGATGTTATAGATAACATCATTAGAAACTGATACCATGCCAGAGTTGTAATATATGATTTAGTAATTATACTTGCAAAGCCTATACTAATCTCCCAATAAGCAGGTCCAGAACAAAGCTTGATGCTTTGCAAATTTCAGGAGGTAAATCATCACTATCTTCTCATGGGAGAAATATACAGTAGTTCTGGTAGTCTATTCTAGACAATATTTGGACTACTAATTATTTTGAAACTACTCTGTTCTGAATCAGTTTCTACTGCTTACTAGCTGGCACACCAGATTGTTGCATAGGTCAGGACTGACTGTTTTGAGGCACCCATCTAAACGCTTTTATAGAGCTAGTGTGCCATCCTTGGTTGGACATGTTAGGGTATTTACATGTGGTCAATGATCATAAAATCCTATAAATAAAGGCTATGGCTGCAGGATCCATACTTAGTTATCAGCAAATTGATTGTATACTTGAGGCTTGTGCAGTTAGGCAGAACTGGGACAAGCATGCTGCCCAAACGGAGAAAGCATGGTGGCTCCACATGTGAAGCTTGTTTGGCACTTCAAGGTGTTGTCTGAGCTCAAGGAGCTGTCCATTTTCTTCAAAGCTTTGAGATATCATTGTCAACTTGACTCAGAAATAGCAATACTGGAGATTTTTATTTGACTTGCCTTTTTAGGCAATCTAAACCTAATTCTTACTTTCTGGACTAATAAGTGAATTGGAACACAGTTATTCATCAGTTGCTGTATGTCTCTGAATTTTGTAATTCCAATTTTTGGGGCTTAAAATAAAAAAAACTTAGATAAAAACATTGTGCAAAATGTGAACATTATGGCAAGATAAAATGTGAACAGGAATGTTAGGGGGAAGTCAATATGAAAATAAACATGTTTTACGTTCGAATAAAATGTGCAGGACTGTATAGAAATTAGATGGCAAAGACAAACAGAGCAAATTGCTATTTCCAAAGGCAAAGATAATGAAACTGAGGCTGTCCTACTTTGCTCACATTAGAGTAAGAGAAGATTCTCTGGAAAAATAATGCTGGAAATGGTTGAAGATTTGGGGGGGGGTTATGAGAGAGAGAAAGAAAAGAGGTACACCAAATAAGAGACTGATTGACTCTCTAAAGCAATGTTTCCCAACCTTTGGTTTTTGGACTTAAATTCCCAAAAGCCTAAGTCAATTCCCCAAAGCATTGATCAGCCAATGTACTGACTTAAGCTGCTAGGAAATGAAGAACCCCCCTCCCCATGGTGCATGGGCCCCATGTTAGTAATTACTGCTCTAAATGGAGCCGCAGGTTTGAGTTTACAAGAGCTGAGCAATGCTCTTGAAGACAGGACATTTAGGACATCATTCATTCATAGGGTTACCATAAGTTGCAGGTGACTTGACAGCACACAACAACAACATAGCATGGATTTAAGTCTATGTATATAGAGCTAACATAGACTGGATATTGATTGTACGTTTCTCAGGGTCTGTCACTGAACTTACAAGCTAAAAGGTGGATTTCTTACATTCCTAACATCCAAGACACTACTTTGCACTATATGTGGTTAGGTACATATTTATGTAAAGTAAAAGAGTTAGAGATAGATAGATAAATCTTTATTGGCATTGTCCTGCACAGAACAACGAGATTGAAAAAACACCACTTATCGACCCAACAAAACCTAAACAAAATAAAACTACAAAATTATCAACATACTCCCAACCCACATATACACATTTAACCCCTAAAAAGCTCTAAAACTCTAAGATTCTAAAAATCTCTAAAACTCTAAAAACTATATACAGAAGTTCCCTCATAGACTTCATTCAAAGCCAGAACCGCTTTTGTGTAGAAACTATTTCTCAAGTGGCTGGTCCTGGTCTTTATGACCCTAAACCTTCTAGAAGGCAGAAGCTGAAAGAGATAATTTCCGGGATGCGTACTATCCTGCACAATCTCTATATCTTTCTTACAACACCTGGCAGCATAGATTTGATCTAGAGTGGGAAGAGTATGCCCGATTATCCCCTTTACGACCCTGGACAGCATTGTTCTTTCTCTAGCTGTACAACTCCCAAACCATAAACACAGACTGTAGGTTTACACTCTCTCTATGGTACAGTGGTAGAGTGCCAACAGCAGGTCCTTTGAAAGATTGTTCTTCCAGAGGATTCTCAAGAAGTATAACATCTGTTGTGCTCTCTTCATCAGATCTTTGGTGTTTGCTCCCCATGTTAGATCATCCCTCAGCTCCATTCCCAGAAATCAAAACACCGAGACCTGTTCCACACAATTCCCTTCAATAATAAGTGGCTGGATGTTCAATTTACATTTTCTGAAGTCTACAATGATCTTTTTTGTCTTTCTTACATTGAGGAATAAATTGTTTTCCCTACACCACTCCATCAGCATCTCAACCTCCTTCCTGTAAGCCGACTCCCCCTCTCCAGCAGTAATCAGGCCAACCACCATTGTGTCATCTGCAAACTCAATGATCTTATTGCTGGGGTAACTGGGAACACAATCATATGTGTAAAGTGTGTACAGAAGCGGGCTCAGCACACACCGCTGCAGCGTCCCTGTACGTATACTGAGATCCGCAGAGATGTGAGAGCCCATCCTGACTCGTTGGGAACAATCTGATAGAAAATCTCGTATCCACCTGCATAAGCATGGCGGAAGCCCCAGATCTAATAATTTGGGCACCAGTCTGTGTGGGAGAATAGTATTAAATGAAGAACTAAAATCTACAAATAACAGTCTTGCATAATTCCCTTGTTTCTCCAAATGGGTCAGAACAGCATGTAGGGCTGTAGCCACAGCATCCTCCATGGATTTCTTTCTATACGTATAAAGAGGGACATTAACTGTTGGACTCCGGCATACACGCCTGCACCTGTCCATAGTATCCTGCACCTTGCTGCCTGCACTCACCTTAACCCAGCCCGCAGAGCGCCGCAAGAGTCCTGCAGTTGGCAGTGGGGCAAGAGCCCCATGAACGCAAACAAAACAAAACAACTTCAATTCCCAACATCCTCCGTGCCGCGCCACCCCTCAGCCAATCAGGCTGACAGGCGAGAGCAAAGAGAACATTGGGAAATGCGGTGTGCCCATTAGAAACCAAGCCGCAGGAAAAAAAAGCCACTTCACGAACACAAACAAGATAAACTAAACTCCAAGCCCCAGCGTCCTCCGCGCCGTGACCACTTCAGCCAACCAGGCTGAAGGGCGCGAGCGTGCAGAATGCTGAAAAAGCTGGTGCGCGAAAAATAAAATAAAAAAACACCTCACACAACGGGAGTACAAGGCCACCGCAAGCGGACACTGCCTCACAGCCTCGCAAACAAACCCACAAAAAACCACGATGAGACAACTGCCGTCCTTTCTCGGAGCAATGGGGAGAAGAGGGACTCCCTCTCCTCCCGCTACCCCACCAAAGACACGGCAAGACCACCACTGGCCTCAAGGTAAGTTGAGCCGGGGTGGGGGAAAAAGCAGCAGGCAGCAATTCGTCAGGGGAAGCACCCTCCCTGGCAGATGACTGGATTCTGCCTTTCTACTACCCACACCGCTATTTCAAAAACTAGCACGAAACAGCGGTGGAGGTAATATAAAATTAGCAGCCAGCAATCCGCAAGGAAGAACACCACCCCTTACAGATCATTGCCTGCCAATTTCCCCATTAGGTAAGCCAGGGGAAAAAGGAGGCCAAGAGAAGAGAACCATCGTGAACCAGATAGCTCTTCTCTGCCTTCTTTTCACCCAACCTACCTAACAAACATTACTGGTCGAAAAGTGAGCTGACTGCCAGCTCTTCCTTTTACCCATCGCTGCATTGAAATCGAATTTCGAAGCACCAATGGGGAAAAAGAAGAAACGACAGACAGGCCGTTCTTCACACAGCAAAACACAACAACAAAACCCAACAGTTAACCCAAACGCAAAGCACTAAAATTAATAAAACACAAATAAATAAACAAATAATTAAAATAAACCCATTAACCAACAAAATAATAAACAACAAAATCAACAAAAAAACACCCGAAATACCAAAGGCTAATGAAAAACCATAAAAGCATACTAAAAACACCTATCTACAACACAAAAATACCTAACTCAACAAACAATAACACAAATTAAAGAAATAAATATGGGGAAAAAAACCAAAATAGATAACAACCAGAAATAATTAAATCACTTAAACACATCTAAAACCCACAATACAAACAAACAAACATGCCCAAACACTTTTTGGGGGGAGGGTTAAGTAGAAACTCTCTACTTAAACCCCCCAACCCAACACCACAAAATAATAATAAAAAAGAATAAACAATCAAGAGAACTTACCAAATATGTCCTCCCACTATGGGGTCCGGAACTAAACTGAACAAAGAAAGGAAATTCACAATAGTCTTAATAACAGCCCCACCTAGAGGCCGGAAGAGTAAAAACAGTGGGGGGGGGGGGAAATGAAAAAATCAAAATGACAAATATAAATATAATAAATCAAATAAATTCACAAACCACAAATGCAAAACACCCCCACCCAAACCACCCCTAACCAAAAAACAAAACAAAAAACCCACAAATAAAAACTGCCCGGCAAGGCCAGGCAAACTATGCTAGTCTCTTATATGCAAATTGACAAGGGTCAAGTCGAACTGGTACACAAGCCATCATACGGTTCGCACCAACTTTTCAAAGCATTTCATTATGACGGGTGTAAGCGCCACAGGGCGAAAGTCATTCAGATTATCTATATTAGGTTTTTTAGGCATAGGTATAATAGTAGAGGATTTCAGACAAGGTGGGACACTGGCTTGGGCCAAAGACCAATTAAAAATCTTCATAAAGTTTTCTGCCAGCTGTTCTGAGCAGTCTCTCAGCATTCTACGAGCCACTCCATCAGGACCCATAGCCTTCCTCATGTTTATCCCTTTTAATATTCACATCACTTCTCCCTCTTCCATCCTGGCAACATTCCCGAAGGGGAGTAATGATGATGACTCTGGCGACACTGCTGGAACCACTACTGGTGTCACCTCAAATCGGGCAAAGAAGGTATTCATCTCCACCAGAGAAGCACTGCTCTCTACAGGTGATGAATTACTGGGTTTGTAGTCAGTAGGGTGCTGGACCCCTGCCTCACCTGTCTGGTGTTGTGACTACTCAGGTGATCTTCAATTTTCCCTCTATACACAGCTTTTGCCTTCCTAATACCCCTCTTCAGGTTTGCCCTTTCTATACTATACAATATCCGGTCTCCAGTTCGAAAAGCAAAGTTCTCCTTCGTATAGTTTGTGAATCCCCACTATTGGGTTATGCACCTGCGCAGAACTGATCGGAGGCTTAAAAGCTCATTGGTCAAAACTTTTGGCGGTAAGACTGCCCACCGTACTGCCCACCCTGAGGCGCTAGTCCTCCATTTTACCTCAGTTCTCTTCTTTCCGCCTCAGCAGCAGGACGATCGTTGAGAGCTTCCTCAATTTTTTCATCTTTTCTGAGGAAAAGTCTTTGACGAACTTTACAATTTTCCCCCAGCAATCTTGTCCTTCGGGCAGGATTGCCACCCCGGTGCTGTTTCTTCTTTCTGGTGGACTCAGTTACCGACCTTGCTCCAGTCACCATTTCCCCCCTCAAGGGGGTGGCGGCTGGCCTGCCCTTTGGGGTGCTCGCCTTCTCGAACCTTCCGTCGGGAAAAAAATTTCATGGCTGCAGCTTTCAAGCAGTGTTCTGCTTGCCTGAAGAAGTTTCCTGCCTCCGATGGGCATAGCCTCTGTCTTTTCTGTCTGGGAGAATCGCACCAGAGCCAATCATGCATTTACTGCAACAACTTTACACGGCTTGCAGTTCAGAACCGGAGTAACTGGTTAAAAGCGCACCTTATGGAGCTCGCCTTGGCTCCTGCCACGGCTGCATCCACGTCCGCTGATGCTTTTCAGCCTACTCGGCCTCTGCCTCTACCATCTTCTTCCACCCTCTCCATCAGGAAGAAGAAAAAGGAGAAAAATGGGGAGAAGAAAAAGAAACATAGGTCGGAGGAAAGGCGATCACTCCCACCTACGCCTCGCCCTCCTATTTCTCCGGGGCCTTCACCTCCCTTTTCGGTCGCGAGATGTCCTTCACCCGGATCCTCAGTGTGGGGCGGACGATCCTCTTTGGGATCGCCTGCTAACGGACCCAGGGCTGGGGCTCCAGCTCGCCCACTGCAGGTGGTCGCTTCTCCACCTCGAGAGAGGGGCCGTCCACCCACTAGGCAGGCATCTGTCTCTCCGAGGCCTAGGACTCTGACGATAGACGAACCGCCAACCACCATTCCGGCCACCGTTTCATCTCCAATTATACCGGCCACCGTTTTGCCTGCCACCGTTTCGTCCCAGCCGTCTGCGGTGGATGCGACCCATGGACTTCTTCAAGGGAATGTTTGAGGCCATGGCGAAGTCGTTTGCCCAACAGTTCAAGGCCACTATCCCTGCGGCCTCTGCGGCTCCGGTACCGACCACCGCAAGCCCCAGGGATGTTGGCCCTGCTGCCGCTCCACCGCCCTCTCGAGGGTCGAGCGTTCGCTCCACTGGCCCACCCATATCATCTTGGTGTGGTCCAGACGTCGATGCGGTGAGCTCCCAGCCCGTCGATCCGCCCAGGCCGTACTGGCGCGGTCCCGACGTGAATACCAGGATTCCTCCCTCGTCCTCCGATGATTCCAGCATGTCTTCGGAGGAGGACGAGGGAGATGTCGATGCTGACAAGATGCTGGACCAGGCTATCGGTGCGGTTGACCCACCGCGTGGTGAGGACCAATGCTCCCTCATGGCGATGCTCACCCATTTGGGTACCACTCTTAATCTGAAGGTGGACCAACCGCCGCTGGAGGGCGAGGACCAAATGACTGCCAAACTGGACAAAAAGGCGATTCGGCCGGTCCACATCACCATGCTTCCTTCCATGTTGATGTCAGCGAAGGCAACATGGAAGAAGCCGGTGTTGTCTCACTCCGTTTCGTCCGAACTTGACGGAATGTACAGAGTCCTGGACGAGAATGTCGAGTTTCTCCAGGCACACCCTTTGCCTAACTCTTTGGGGGTCAAGGCCTTCCAGCATAAAACGGCCGTCAGCGGTTTTCTGGTACCTTCGACTCCGGAAGGGAAGAAGCTGGATGTGGTGGGCCATAAGTTTTATGCCACCGGTTCTCTCTTCCTGTGAGCTGCGAACTACTCAGCGGCTTGGGCCTCTATTAGTCCCACCTCTGGGAGCAAGTGAAGACCCTTGCTGCGAAACTGCCTGCCGACGCCCAGAAAGGATTCGACTCTCTGGCTATGGAAGGAGACTTTCTGGCAGAACAACAGATGCGGACTGCCAGGCACATTAACAATTACGTGGCCAAGGACATGTCCTCTGCCATCTTGCTCCGTCGCCATGCTTGGCTCAGGGGCACCTCTCTCGATGATGCCATGAAGAAGCTCATCAAAGAGTTTCCTTTTGATGGGCAAGGCTTGTTTGGACAAGACACTGATAAGGTGCTTAACGAACTGCGGCAGACGAATTCGACGGCTAAGTTCCTGGGGCTCACCACACTGGCTCAGCCTACCAAGCCACGGTTCCAGCCCTTTACCCAATGGTATCGGGGGAACCCCCAGCAACAGGGTGGCTTGACCGACCTGCCCAGGGCCAGTTTCTATAAACAGAGACGCCAACACAAGCCTCGCTACAAACCCTACAGACAGGGCAAGCGGACCGACGCAAAATCCAAGTCCCGGGTTTGAAGTCACGAAGGCCAAGGCTGTCTCGCTCCACCTCCCATACCTCCCCCTCCGGAACTTCCTCCAGATGTGGTCCGGCATCACGAACGACCGGTGGGTCTTGAAGATCTTGTCTGCTGGTTACGCCATCGAGTTCGTACGGATGCCTCGGGCAGGAAAACACCATTTCACCACCTTGTCCCCCCATTTGGAAGAAGAAATATCAACTCTTCTGTCCAAGGGAGCCATCGAGCGGGTAACACCGACCGATTGGGACAACGGTTTCTACTCGAGGTACTTTGTGGTTCAGAAGAAAGATGGAGGACTTCGGCCAATTCTGGACCTGCGCCGCCTAAACAAGTGCATCCACACCAGGAAGTTCCAGATGGTGACCCTCCAGACCATCCTCCCTCTCATCAACAAGGGGGACTGGTTCACAGTGATAGACCTCAAGGACGCTTACTTCCACATCAGCATCCTCGAGGATCACAGACGGTTCCTCCAGTTCAGAATGGGAAAATCTGTGTACCAGTACCGGTGCCTACCATTCGGTCTGGCTACAGCGCCGAGAGTCTTCACCAAGTACATGGCTCCGGTGGCTGCCTTCCTCCGTCAGAAGGGGATCAGGCTCTTCCCGTACATCGACGACTGGTTGATTGTCTCTCCCACCAGCTCGTCGTCCATTCGGGACAAGGAGTTCATGGTTCACCTCATGGAGAGTCTTGGCCTCAGAATCAACTTTGCCAAGTCAAAGTTGAATCCTTCTCAGCGCGTCGAGTACATTGGAGCGGTACTCTACTCACTAGCTACCAGGGCCTTCGCCCCCCAGAAACGCTTACTGGACATTGCACAAGGGGTAAGCGAATTTAGGAACAAGCCATTTATCAGGGCAAAAAAGGCACAGAGACTTCTAGGCCTCATGGCCTCAATGACAGTGGTGATTCCTCGCGCCAAGTTAAAGTTCCCCTTCGTATAGTTTGTGAATCCACACTCATGGGTTATGCGCCTGCACAGAACGGCCGATCGGAGGCTTGAAAAGCTACTGTTCAAAAGTTTTGGCGGTAAGACCGCCCACCGCACCGCCCACCCTGAGGCGCCCGCGCGCCATTTTACCTCAGTTCTCTTCTTTCCGCCGTAGCAGCAGGACGATCGTTGAGAGCTTCCTCAATTTTTTCGCCCTTCTGAGGGAAAGTCTTTTGGCAATTTCTAAAATTTTTTCTCGGTGATCTTGTCCTCTGGGCAGGATCGCCACCCCGGCTCTGTCTCTTCTCTCGAGTGGATTCAGTAGCCAATTTTTTCGCATCGATCACCGTCTCCCCCCTCAAGGGGGTGGCGGCTGGTCCGCCCTTCGGGGTACTTGCCTCCAGAAGCTTCCACTGGAAGAATTCTTTCCGCGGTTGATGGCTGCAGCGTTTAAACAGTGCACGGCTTGCCTTAAGAAGTTCCCGGCTTCCGACGGACACAGCCTGTGCCTTTTTTGTTTGGGAGAGTCGCATCAGAGCCAGTCTTGCCCGCATTGCAAAAAGTTTACGCGCCTCGCGGTGCAGAACCGAAGCAATCGCCTCAAGGCTCATCTGATGGAGCTCTCTCTGGCTCCCGCCGCGTCCGCTTCCACATCCACCGCTGCTGCCCAGCCACCGCCGGCCTCTTCCTCCGTGCTTCCGATGAGGAAGAAGAAGAAGAAGGACAGGAACGGTGAGAAGAAGCGCAAGCGTGGGTCGGAGAAGAGACGGTCGCTTCCTCCCACCCCGCGCACACCCGCCTCTCCCGGGCCTTCGCCGCCGTTCTCGACTGCCCGATGTCCTTCTCCGGGATCCTCCATCTGGGGAGGACGGTCGTCTTCCGGGTCACCTGATAAAGGACGCAGGGCTGGGGCTCCAGCTCGCCCACTTCAGGTGCTCCCCTCTCCTCCTCGGGGAAGAAATCCCTCGCCGAGGCAGGCCTCCGTCTCTCCACGGCCCAGGACGCCGACGGACGACGCGGTCGTCACCGTTCCGACGACCATTTCGCCGACACCGACGCCGGCCACCGTTTCGGCGCCCACCGTTTCGTGGGTCACCATCCCGCCGGCTACCGGAGCTCCACCGTCAGCGGACTCGGACGCGTCTCAGATGGCCCTCGTCCGAGAAATGTTCTAGGTCATGGCGTCGTTTGCGACCAGGTTCCAGACCTCCACGCCTGCGGCCTCTGCGGCTCCGGTTCCGACCACCGCAAGCCCCGGGCATCCCGGCCCTGCCGTGGCCCCACCGACCTCCCGTGGGTCGAGTGCCCGCTCCGCCGGCCCACCCAACCCGTCATGGTGTGGTCCGGACGTTGATGCGGTGGACGCCCATCCCGCCGGCCCGCCCAGGCCGTACTGGCGCGGTCCCGACGTGGATGAAAGACTGCCTCCCTCGTCCTCCGATGAGTCCAGCTCGTCGTCGGAGGAGGACGAGGGAGACGTCGACGCCGAGCGCACGCCGGAACAGGCTATTGGCTCAGTGGACCCACCGCGTGGTGAGGACCAACGCTCACTGACCGCCATGCTCACAAGGCTGGGCACCGCCCTCAACCTGAAGGTCGATCAACCACCGTTGGAGGGTGAGGATCAGATGACCGCGAAGCTCGACAGGCGTGCTGTGCGGCCGGTCCACATAACCATGCTCCCCTCCATGATGACCTCGGCGAGGGCGACATGGAAGAAACCTTTGGCGGCGCACTCCGTTTCGTCCAGGCTCGACAGCATGTACCGGGTCCTGGACGAGAACGTCGAGTTCCTGCAGGCTCACCCCCTGCCGAATTCCCTGGTGGTCAAGGCCTTCCAGCATAGGACGGCCACCAGCGGATTCCCGGTCCCGTCGACGCCGGAGGGAAAGAAACTGGACGCGGTGGGGCGTAAGTTTTACGCCACCGGCTCCCTATTCTTCCGGGCCGCCAACTACTCGGCCGCCATGGGCCTGTACCAATCTCACCTCTGGGAGCAGGTGAAGGTTGAGATGGCGAAACTGCCCGCCGACGCCCAAAAGCGGATTGACGCGCTGGCCACCGAGGGGGACTTCGTCGCCGAGCAGCTGATGCGCACTGCCCGGCATATCAACGATTATGCGGCAAAAGACATGGCCTCCGCAATCTACCTCCGTCGCCATGCTTGGCTCAGGGACACTTCCCTCGATGACGCTATGAAAAAGCTCATCGAGGAGTTTCCCTTCGACGGGCAGGGCCTCTTCGGTCAGGACACCGATAAGGTCCTGAATGAGATGCGCCAGACCAATTCCACGGCGAAGTTCCTGGGGCTCACCACGCCGGCTACGCCCGCCAGGCCAAGGTTCCAGCCCTTCACACGGCGGTTCCAGGGCAACCCGCAGCAGCAGGGACCGACGGAGCAGCCTAGATCCAGCTCCTACAAACAGCGGCGACAGCACAAACCCCGCTACCGGCCCTACGGACAGGACAAACGTTCGGGTGCGAGGCCCAAGCCCCGCGTTTGAAGCTGCGACGGCCGAGTCTCTCTCGCTCCACATCCCGTACCTCCCCCTCCGGAACTTCCTCCAGGCATGGTCGGGCATCACGGACGACCAGTGGGTCTTAAAGATCTTGTCCTCTGGCTACGCCATCGAGTTCATGCGGGTGCCTCGGGTAGGAAGACATCGTCTCACCACCTCGTCCCCCCATTTGGAGGAAGAAATATCAACCCTTCTCTCCAAGGGAGCCATCGAGTGGGTAACACCGTCCGACTGGGACAACGGCTTCTACTCGAGGTACTTCGTGGTCCAGAAGAAGGACGGAGGCCTTCGCCCTATCCTGGACCTGCGCCGCCTGAACAAATGCATCCACACCAGGAAGTTCCGGATGGTGACCCTACAGACCGTCCTCCCCCTCATCAACAAAGGGGGCTGGTTCACAGTCATAGACCTCAAGGATGCCTACTTCCACGTCTCCATCCTCGAGGAACACAGACGGTTTCTCCGCTTCCGTATCGACAATTCCGTGTACCAGTACCGATGCCTACCATTCGGTCTGGCAACGGCACCGCGGGTCTTCACCAAATGCATGGCTCCGGTGGCTGCATTCCTCCGCCAACGGGGCATCAGGGTCTTCCCGTACATCGACGATTGGTTGATCGTCTCCCCCACCAAATCGTCGGCCGTTCGGGACACACAATACACGGTTCACCTCATGGAGAGTCTCGGCCTCAGGATCAACTTCACCAAATCGAAGTTGACTCCCTCCCAGCGCGTCGAGTACATCGGAGCGGTACTCGACTCGCTTACTACGAGAGCCTACGCCCCCCAGAAACGCTTACAGGACATTGCGCAGGGGGTGAGCGAACTGCGCACCAAACCGTGCATCCGGGCGAAGAAGGCTCAGAGACTTCTAGGCCTGATGGCCTCAACGACGGCAGTGATCCCCCATGCCAAGTTGAAATTCAGGTCCCTGCAATCGTGGCTCCTTCACGAGTTCGACGCACTTCGGGAGAGCCAGTCCAAACGGTTGACCCCATCTCCAGAACTGAGGGACCAACTGCTGTGGTGGTCTACACCACTCAACGTGGCCACGGGGAAGAGTTTCTACCCCCCGCAACCCTCATTGCAGATACTGACCGACGCGAGCAACCTCGGCTGGGGCGCTGCTTGCGGGACTCTCACGGTCAACGACACCTGGACACCACACGAAACGGTGTACCACATAAATTACTTGGAACTGCTGGCCATTTGGAAGGCTCTGCGTTCCTTCGAGACTCTGCTCACCGGCAAGGCGGTTCAAGTGGCCTCGGACAATACCACGGCGGTGGCGTACCTCAACAAGCAGGGAGGAACACGGTCCACCACCCTCCTGTACCTTGCAGTGCAGTTGTGGGAATGGTGCCTGGAGAGGCACATTTTCCCAATTGGAGTGCACATTCAGGGCACGCTGAATGTTTTGGCAGACCACCTGAGCCGTCTCACCTCCACGACCCACGAATGGGAGCTGGACGACGGAGTGTTCCAGTCGCTTTGCGAGGCCTGGGGGACGCCGAGCATCGACCTCTTTGCATCGGAGTCCAACAGGAAACTCAGCAGGTACTGCTCCAGAGCAGGCATCGGACTGAACTCCGAAGGCGATGCCTTCATGAAACGGTGGGATCAGGACTATCTCTATGCCTTCCCTCCGTTTCCTCTGGTCCAGAAGGTACTCACCAGGATGTACCAACACAGAACCAATGCAATTCTGGTGGCGCCAGCATGGCCGCGCCAACCCTGGTTTCCGCTACTGTTGCGCATGTCGTCGCAGTATCGCACACTGCCGGAGTCACCGACGCTCCTCCAAATGGAGCACGGCCAGCTGCACCATTCGGACCTGCCCAGCCTCCACCTCACCGCGTGGAGGATAACCCCAGACTGTCCAGGATCCTTGAACTAGCGCGGCGCCCTTCCACAAGGAAGTCCTACGCTTCCAAATACAGGCGCTTTTGTGCTTTCCTGGCCTCCCGGCAAACGCCCCCCCCGCGGGTGGGACTGCAGGACATTTTAACCTACCTCCTCCAGCTGGCGGAGTCTGGCCTTAGCATCACCTCCATCCGAGTGCATCTCGCAGCAGTGGTAGCGCACTCTCCTGCTGGCTCGCCCGCTTCTGGGGCCTTCCGCGACCAAACGGTAAAGCGCTTCCTCAAGGGACTAAGGAACGCTTTTCCGCCGGCCCGGACACCGACGGCTCAATGGTCACTGTCCACCGTTCTCAACGCGCTCACCAGGACCCCCTTTGAGCCCATGGCTACCGCCGATGTTCGTCTCCTCACATGGAAGACGGCATTCCTGGTGGCTATCACGTCTGCACGTCGAGCTGGTGAACTGGTTGCCCTGCGAGCAGACGCACCTTTTCTCCAGTTCTCCAACGACCGCGTCGTTCTCCAAGCGGACATCACCTTCCTACCCAAGGTGGTCTCCAAGTTTCACATGGCACAAACTATCTCCCTGCCAACCTTCTTCCAGAACCCCACCAACGCCCAAGAAAGGACTTGGCACACACTGGATGTGAAACGAGCTTTATTGTTTTACACCAGCAGGACTAGGGAGTTCAGGAAGTCGCAACGCCTCTTTGTGGCTTATGGGGGAAAGTCCAAGGGTGAACCCATCTCTGCTCAAAGGTTCTCCAAATGGATCACCTCTACCATCTACCTGGCCTACGAGTCAGCCTCACTGCCACCTCCGCCGCATGTCAGGGCGCATTCCACCAGGGCGGTTGCCACATCCACTGCCTTTCTGGAGGGCACACCGCTTGAGGACATATGTAAGGCTGCCACCTGGTCCAGACCTTCCACATTTGTCCAGCATTACAGGGTGGACACCAGAGCCACTGCGGACGCCAGGCTTGGCCGTGTCGTCCTCACCAGAGGGCTCCGGACTCAACGCCCCTGACGGGTCCACCTATGGGATCTTCAGCTCATCGTGGGATCATCTCATCCGACTGCCCACCGACCAAGTAAGTGTGAGCTTGCTAATCTCCCATGAGTGTGGATTCACAAACTATACGAAGGAGAAAGTTCGGTTTCACTTACCAGTGATAACTTTCGTTCTTCGAGTATATAGTTTGTGAATACACACTACCCACCCTGCCTCCCCTCTTGAGCTGCACAGATGAGATCAATTGGTTTATCCTGTGCTTGGCTTAAGTATGGAACTGAGGTAAAATGGCGCGCGGGCGCCTCAGGGTGGGCGGTGCGGTGGGCGGTCTTACCGCCAAAACTTTTGACCAGTAGCTTTTCAAGCCTCCGATCGGCCGTTCTGCGCAGGCGCATAACCCATGAGTGTGTATTCACAAACTATATACTCGAAGAACGAAAGTTATCACTGGTAAGTGAAACCGAACTTTCTGGTCCCTGCAGTCATGGCTCCTCCATGAGTTCGACCCGCTCATGGAGAGCCAGTCCAAACGGCTGATTCCATCTCCAGAACTGGTGGACCAGCTAGTGTGGTGGACAACACCCCTCAATGTGGCCATGGGGAAGAACTTTTACCCCCCGCAACCTTCATTGCAGCTTTTGACCCACGCAAGCAACCTCGGCTGGGGGGCTGCTTGCGGGACTCTGACGGTCAACAACGTTTGGTCGTCTCACGAGAAGGTGCACCATATCAACTATTTGGAGCTGCTGGCCATTTGGAAGGCCCTACGTTCCTTTGAGGCTCTGCTCACCGGCAATGTGGTTCAGGTGGCTTCGGACAATACCATGGCGGTGGCATACCTGAACAAGCAAGGAGGGACAAGGTCCACCATCCTGCTTTATCTTGCGGTGCAACTTTGGGAGTGGTGCCTGGAAAGACACATCTTTCCAATTGGAGTACACATTCAGGGCAAGCTGAATGTCCTGGCCGACCACCTCAGCTGTCTCACCTCGACGACCCACGAGTGGGAGCTGGATGACGAGGTGTTTCAGTCCCTTTGCAGGGCTTGGGGGACTCCGAGCATCGACCTCTTTGCATTGGAGTCCAACAGGAAATGCCACAGGTACTGTTCCAGGCCAGGCATCGGACTGAACTCCGAGGGCGATGCCTTCATGAAAAGGTGGGATCCAGACTACCTCTACGCCTTTCCCCCATTTCCTCTGGTTCAGAAGGTCCTCACCAGGATGTACCAACACCGGACCAACGCAATCCTCATTGCTCCAGCGTGGCCTCGTCAGCCCTGGTTTCCTCTACTGTTGCACATGTCGTCACAGTATCGCACACTGTCGGAATCGCCAACTCTTCTCCAAATGGAACACGGCCAGCTCCACCATTCGGACCTGCCCAGCCTCCACCTCACCATGTGGAGGATAACCCCAGACTGTCCAGGATCTTGGAGTTAGCACAGCGTCCTTCCACAAGTAAGTCCTATGCCTCCAAATACAGGCGTTTTTGTGCCTTCCTGGCATCCCAGCAGGCGTACCCTCCACAGGTGGGACTGTAGGACGTCATGACCTACCTCCTCCACTTGGCGGAGTATTGCCTTAGCATTACCTCCATTCGGGTCCATCTGGCAGCGGTGGTGGCTCACTCTCCAGCTGGTTCACCTGCATCTGGTGCCTTCCGCGACCAGACGGCGAAGCGTTCCCTCAAGAGATTGCGAAACGCTTTTCTGCCAGTCAAGACTCCAACAGCACAATGGTCTTTGTCTGCCGTTCTGAACGCGCTCACCAGGTCTCCTTTCGAGCCTATGGCTACCGTGGATGTTTGTCTCCTCACGTGGAAGACGGCATTTCTGGTGCCTATCACGTCTGCTCAACAAGCTGGTGAACTGGTTGCTCTGCGGGCAGATGCACCGTTTCTTCAGTTTTTCAATGACCGCGTGGTGCTCCACATGGACATCACCTTCCTTCCTAAGGTAGTCTCCCAATTTCATATGGCGCAGACTATCTCATTGCCTACCTTCTTCCAGAACCCCACCAACGCCCAAGAAAAGACTTGGCACATGCTGGATGTGAAACGAGCTTTATTGTTTTACACCAGCAGGACAAGGGAGCTCAGGAAGTCACAGCGTCTATTTGTTGCATGTGGAGGAAAGTCCAAAGGTGAACCCATCTCTGCCCAGAGGTTCTCCAAATGGATTACATCTACCATCTACCGGGCCTACGAGTCTGCCTCGTTGCCACCTCCGCCGCATGTCAGGGCGCATTCTACGAGAGCGGTTGCCACGTCCACTCCCTTTTTGGAGGGCACTCCACTTGAGGACATCTGTAAGGCTGCCACCTGGTCCAGACCTTCTACATTTGTCCAACATTACAGGGTGGCCACTAGAGCCTCTGCGGACACCAGACTTGGTCATGTCATCCTTGCCAGAGGCTCAGGGCGCCTCGCCCTTGACAGTCCATTCTACCTGACCAGCATACTCTTTGTGGGATCATCTCATCCGACTGCCCACCGACCAAGTAAGTGTGAGCTTGCTAATCTCCCAATAGTGGGGATTCACAAACTATATGAAGGAGAAAGTTCGGTTTCACTTACCAGTGATAACTTTCGTTCTCCGAGTATATAGTGTGTGAATACACACTACCCACCCTGCCTCCCCTCTTGAGCTGCACGGATGAGATCAATTGATTTATCCTGTGCTTGGCTTAAGTATGGAACTGAGGTAAAATGGTGGACTAGCGCCTCAGGGTGGGCGGTACGGTGGGCGGTCTTACCGCCAAAACTTTTGACCAATGAGCTTTTAAGCCTCTGATCAGTGTTCTGCGCAGGCACATAACCCAATAGTGTGTATTCACAAACTATATACTCGAAGAACGAAAGTTATCACTGGTAAGTGAAACCGAACTTTTCTGGCTTTCAACAGTCTCTGAACTTCACCCGTCATCCAGGGCTTCCTGTTTGGATACATCTTTACATACTTTTCCCCAGTGATGTTGGCTGTGCAGAATCTAATATAATCCAGGACCTTTGATGTGTAGGTCTCCAGATCCTGATGGTCAAACACATTCCAATCGGTCTCCTGGAAACAGTCCTGCAGCTGTTGAGAGGCTCCCTCAGGCCACACAGTAACAATCCGTGTTTATATTGGGGCTTGTTTCCTAAGGGGTGTGTATGCTGGTGTCAAAAGCTAAGACACATGATCTGACCCGCCAAGGTGTGCCAAGGGCTTAACCTCATATGCCCGTTTAATGTTTGTATACACCTTGTCAAGAGTATTCTCCCCCCTAGTTGCACATTTAATGTGCTGATGAAATTTTGGGAATACTGCCTTCAAGTCTGGTATGATTGAAGTCTCCTGCAATGATCAGCACTGCCTCTGGGTATTTGCTCAGTTTAGTATTGAGGTTTTCATACAAAATATCCATGGCCATGCATGCATTTGCCGTTGGTGCCACATACACCACCATTAATACTACTGCTGTAAATTTCCAGGGGAGATAAAAGGCCTACATTTAATCATTAAAAACTCTACCTCTGGGGAACAGTGGCTATGCATCCTAACCGAGTCCATGCACCAGTTGTGATTTACACACTCCAGGTTACGATGGAGGTCTGTTCCAACCGCCTCCATTGTAACCTGAAAAAACTAAACCGAAACATCCACAGGGGTGCATTAAAAAATAAAAAAATGGTCCTGAATTGATCGTTGTAAACAAAACAAAAAATGTAAACCAGGACAGCATTTTCATAGGATTTGTCATTGTAAACCGCAGCAAACTAAAACTGAGGTGGTTGTAACCTGGGGTTTTACTGTATTTTGTCTGAGTCATAAGTAGATTGTTTTGTGAGTGACTGAATTAAATATATGTATAAAAAGATCTTTAAATTAAATAACTTTTTTTCCTATCTTAATTCAATGCAGCTAACAGCAAATTAGATATAATCAAATGGTCTGTTGTCTCCATCAGTACTAATTTGCAGAGTTCAGTCATGGGCACTCATTTCCATCATTCCTTTGATGGAGTCTTTTGCTATGTTGCCCAGTCCAGAGTCTCAAAAGGCCATCTGTTAATTCCTTAAAAGAGTGTAGGGTTGCTGATTCTTTTGCAACCTAGCCAGGATTGTGTTGAGCATTTTGCACCTCACATGGCATTTATGTTAACTGGCTGTTGGCAAGATCATGTGACACATTCTTTTTGGAAATGAACTTTCCTCATTAATATGCCATGAGGCACAGTCTTAAAGAAATATGATCCTCTTATACTCCTTAATTTAATATGGTCTGAGACTGGTATGTAGCTGTTTTGAGAGACCCTCGGCACCTCTATATTAGCAGCTACTTTGAGTTCCATGATGATAGAAAGATGGGATTTAAATGTGGGCAATCACTTCAAATGCATTTCTGTCGACCTCATTTAGATGTAATGTTATTCAATTGAGTTGATAATACATTTGTCAAAAATTAGATCTGAAGAGTCATATATATATATATGAGGTATTACTGTATAGGTTTAGTTCATTTATATATATATATATATATATATATATATATATATATATATATATATATATATATATATATATATATATATATATATATATATATATATATATATATATATATATATATATATATATATATATATATATATATATATATATATATATATATATATATATATATATATATAAATGAACTAAACCTATACAGTAATACCTCATACAAAGTCCGCTTCATACAACATCGGATTCATACAACATCGTCTAATTCCTTGAAAAAAGTTGCCTCATACAAAGTCATGCAACTTTGTATGAGGCATTGGGGTTTTCCCAGGTTGCATTGTGCCTGGGCAGTATAAAACGCAGGACACATGCATGCATTGCTCTTGTGGGTTTTGCATGAGGCGAAGAGTGTTTAGCAGTGGTTTTGAGCACAATTTTAGATTTTTTTTATTTTTTTGTCAGAATTTTTAGAAGAATTCCTGGGATTTTTGCAGCATTCTTCAGGTTCTTGGACAATCAGGGTTGTTTGACATGTTTTTGTAATGTATTTAGCCTTTAGACAATGATTTTTTAAGTTCTGTCAGTTTCCTGTCTGTTTCCTTGACTTTGCCCTGAAGTCTGTGCTGTTACAGTACAACGTATCTCTATGGAAATGACGTTGTATGAGGCATCATGGCAAGGATCTAGACGTTGTATGAGGCATCATGACTAGGATTTTGCATGCCTCATACAAAGTCCAAATCCGTATAAAGTCCAAACTTGTGGAACCAAGTTTGGACGTTGTATGAGGTATCACTGTATTGGTATTATACATACCACAGTTTGTGCAGTGCCTCAAGTGGCTAAGATGCTGATTGGAAGGCGGGAGGTCAGCAGTTCGATTCACGAGTACTGCAAGATGGAATGAGATCCTGTCTTTGTCCCAGCTCCTGCCAACCTAGCAGTTTGAAAGCAAGAAATTGCAAGTAGATAAATAGGGACCACTTTGGTGGGAAGGTAAACAGTGTTCTGTGCATCTAGTCATGCCTGCCACATGACCACGGGAATGTCTGAAGAAGCAGACAGTGCTGGCTCTTCAGCTTTGAAACAGATGAGTACTGAACACTAGAGTCGGATACGACTAGCTTTCAAGCAACGGAAACCTTTTCATTTACCTTTAGTGGCTCCAACAAAAGGTTTCCAAAATCATCATATTACAGTACAGTAGTGTCAAATTTAGCTTGTAGGAATAGGTGCCATTGCATCCTTGTGCATACTCAGTACAGGTCAAGCCATGTTGCCAGCCTATTGTGTCCTTGCATCTTTGCAAAGATGATTGCATAGATATTTGCTAAATATTGTTGACACACTTCTTTCTGATAAATATTGGGCACAATTCTATAGCAATCCCTTTTAGGTAATGTCCATTTATTTTTGTAGTCCACCATGCAGCTGTACCTCTGTAGTAGGGTGGGTTTGTAGCATTCACCAATTAAAAGCAAATAAAGTAGAACTTCGGATAAAGTCCAAACTACGTTCCACAAGTTTGGACTTTATCCGATTTTGGACTTTATCCGACTGAAATGGGTGATGCATCGGGTAACGTCCAAAAATGAACTTTATCCGAGGTTCCTATACCAAATACCTCGGATAACATCCATTTTTAGTGGTTATGGACTTTATGCGATGCATCATGTGTGCATGAAAACTGCAACTTTATCCAAATCGGACTTTATCTGAATCAGACTTTATCCAAGGTACCACTGTATAAGGTTACTTACCTAAGCAGCAACAGAAGGCTGACAATTCATCTATACTTTGCAATCAGTTAGAATTCTTTGCTGTCTTCAGTGGAAGACACTAGAACTCTCTAACAGAAAAGTGAACAAACTACAAATCCCAGGTTCCCCTAGGATAAAGCCATGACAGTTAAAGTTCAGTCAAACTAAAATCACTGGTGTAGAGAAGGTACACTCTGAGCTATGGCACTTTAATGTCCCCTGTCTCATTGGTTCTCCGGAATTCTCCATAAAGGTGAAGAAAAAAAACATTTGGAGACCAGCAAGATTAAAAAACCCATTCAGGTTTGATTGAATCTGAAATTCTTCATTTTACTTTATATTAAATTAATTTATTAAAGTAAGAACAAAATAATGTGTTCTCGATCAGGATCTCTATGTAGAAGTATGTATGGGGGAGTAAAACATTTTGCCCATCCACCAGCACTTCTGGTCCCACTCAATCTTGCAGTTGCCATCTGTAATGACAAAAAGAAAGAAAAGATCATATGTTTAATCTATGTAAACCATGTCAAATGTACGTTCTTTTTGTTGGGCACCATCTGGACTGAGTCCATATCAGGGGATAGTTGGAGCTTGAATTTCCACAGCAGTCCTGATTTATGTTAGGTCCTTCTGTCGTTGTTTTAGAGATTAAAATGAAAACAAACTACATTGTTGTGTCTTTAATTAAATGCATAGTTTGGCCTTTAAAGGAGGTAATAATATTTTATTTATTTATTTATTTATTTATTTATTTATTTATTTATTCGACTTACACCCTGCCCATCTGGGATGCCATCCCACTCTGGGTGGCTCACAATGTTAAAAAAGCAGAACAAACACCATAAAGCCATAGAAAACACCCACCCACCCACCCAGCACCAAGGACTACTAGTCCAAGTGGCCACAATGGGAATGTCTTCTATTTAAACTTCAACAAGCTGCCAAAAGCCTCCTTGAAAAGAAATGTTTTCAGTTTATTTTTTTAATTGCTATATTTATATAACACCTTCCTCTCCCTGGGGCGACTTAAGGTGGTTGCTTCTTAAAGGACCCTAAAGAGTCAATCAAATGCAGCTCCCCAGGTAGAGCATTCCAGTTAGACAGGGCCACCTCTGAGAAAGCCCTACTATGGGTAATGGACTTTCTAGCAAACCTGGGAGTCAGTACTTGGAGTTGAGTCTGCCAGGACTGGGGAGATACAGTAATACCTCATACAAAGTCAGCTTCATACAACATCAGATTTATACAACATCGCCTAATTCCTTGTAAAAAGCTTTCTCAATCAAAGTCGTGTGACTTTGTATGAGACATTAGGGTTTTCCCAGGTTGCATTGTGCCTGGGCAGTATAACAGGCAGGACACATGCGTGCATTGCTCTTGTGGGTTTTGCATGAGGCAAAGAGTGTTTAGGAGTGGTTTTGAGCGCGATTTTGGATTTTTTTGAATTTTTTGTCAGAATTTTTAGAAGCATTCCTGGGGGTTTTGCAGCATTCTTCAGGTTCTTGGACAATCAGGGTTGTTTGACATGTTTTTGTAATGTTTTTTGTCTTTAGACAATGATTTCTTAAAGTTCTGTCAGTTTCCTGTCTGTTTCCTTGACTTTGCCCTGAAGTCTGTGCTGTTACAGTACAATGTATCTCTATGGAAATGACGTTGTATGAGGCATAGTGGCGAGGATTTTGACGTTGTATGAGGCATCGCAGCTAGGATTTTGCATGCCTCATACAAAGTCCAAATCCGTATAAAGTCCAAACTTGTGGAACCAAGTTTGGACATTGTATGAGGTATCACTGTATGTATGAATTTTCTTGCCCCATGTTCTTGCCTCATAACCAGCCTGGCAGCCATATTTTGTACCCTTTGAAGTTTCCATATCAGGCACATGGTGAGCCCACATAGAGAGCATTACAGTAATCAATACGAGAGATTACCAGCAAGATAACTAGTGTTATGAGGGACCATCTCTCCAAGTAGGGACACAACTGAGCTATTTGGTAAAGATGGAAGAAAGCAGCTTTACACACTGCTGCAATTTGTGTTTCCAGGGTCAGATGGCGATCTAATATGACTTGGTCCTTAGGGGACAAGACCATCCCATCTAGTGTTGGGATCAGGGCTCCTAGTTGGGCAGATGGACCCTCCAGCACCTCCATCTTACCCAGTTTCAGTCTCTTGTTAACTTTGGTCCATCCCAGCCATCGAGGCAGGAAGTCATCCAGGCACCAGACCACATCCGCTGCAGATAATGTAAAGGAGAGAGAGTTGCATGTCATCTGCATGTTGGTGACAGAATACTACGAATCTCCAGATGACCCCTCCAAGCAGCTTCACATAGATGTTAACTAGCATTGGGGAGATAATCTACCCCTGAGGAACACCCCAAGCTGGACTCTCTGGGGACAAGTGCTGAGGAAGGAATGAAATCACTGCAAAACAGTGCCTCAAACCCCCAACTCCGACAATCCTCTCAGCAAGATACCATGGTCAATGGCATCAAAAGCGGCTGAGAGGTCCAGGAGTACCAGGATAGATGAAGTTCCCTGGTCAGCCTCTTGGAACAAGTAATCTTGCAATGTGACCAGAGCAGTTTCATTGCCATGGTGTGGCCTAAAGCCTGACTGGAATGGGCCAAGCAGTTGGATTCATCCAAGAACCCCTGCAGTTGGTCTGCCACGACCCTGTCAATGACCTTATCCAAAAAAGAGATATTCACCACAGGTCTATAATTGTCCATGACATCTGTAGCCAAATTTGTTTTTTTCATGAGGGGTTGTATAACTGTCTCCTTAAGTCTAGAGGGCATAACACCCTCAGCCAAAGATGTGTTAAAGATGTTTCTCAGCCACTCCCCTGCTCCTTAGCAGATTTTAGTAACCATGATCAGAGCGAGAGGTCATGGGATTACAACATGCAAGCGCCTTGTTCACCTCCTCAATTGATACAAGCCAAAATGATCACAAGAAGCCCAGGAGGATATCTCATTGGTCATCTCATCTCAATTTACTGTGACAACTGAAGAATCAAGGTCCCGACAGAACAGAGAAGGGTTAAGCACTTGTTCCCTCCTGCACTGCTTCCAGGTGCCACTTCTTCTAAAGCAGATTTAGTCAGGGGGCTTTGTTTCACATGTCTGTGCGAGACATATTTGTTTGCCCTACTAGCCACTACTAGAGGCCATTCCACTATTTATCAGTTGTACTTAATAGCAGTATAACTATGCTCCAAGCTAGAATGGATATGCAGAGAGAGAAAATGCATTTTTCAAAAAATGATTTCTGTCTTTCCATTTGTATTTGCCCTTTAAAACATGCAGTGTTACATTTCACTTTTCAGGAATAATTAATGTTCTCCTACAAGCCAAAAAGCAGAGTATGTCTACATTCTTTGCAGCAACTTGAGAAGGTAACAGAGAAAGACAACACAGGTTACTTAATTATTTCTTGGACAATGTGATTTGTTCTGATCTATATTGATCAAAACTATAATGTGCGATATAATTCTGTATTTGCTTTCACATCCTGTAAGTTTAATAGGTCATTAATTGCTAGATTGTTTTACTGTTTGACACACAAGGAATAATTGTGAATCTTCAATTCTGCTTTGATGAAGTTACTAGAGAGAGAGTGATGGTGCACAATCCTGGCAAGGTAAAAAGGCAAGTAAGGAAAGGAGTATATGTTTATGCCTACAATTTTATCACACAAACACATTTCTGCATAGTACCTCATGTCTTTGATGAATGGATGTTAGTCCATTAAAGCAGTCCATGAAGGTTCATGCTATAATGAACTTGTGAATCTTCAATGTAGGTCATAGGTTTTTAGTTGTAACTTTATAAAATAAAGTTAAATTTTGATTTTCATCAGTGCATGTTTATCTCCTAGCTGTTCCAGACATCTGGATGACAGGCAGATTAACATAGCCAGTGGAAGGCATAAAAGTAATAGATGAGGCCAGGTTGGCAAAATACAACTCATTCCACCTAACCAATGCTCCTTTGAACATCTCAGACTTCTTCTTTTGTCAGCAATAGCAACAGTGGTAATTGCTGGAGCAGCCTAATAAGACTTTCCATTTGGGGTTTGATATTGGTGCTTCTCTTTCCAAGAAGAGATGGGGGTAGCTTATTCACAGGGGAATGTTTTTTCTTCAAACTGGCGGGTTTGAACTAACATTTCTCCTGGCACATATACCAGTAGATTGATTTTTAATTACAAACCTATTCAAATTGTCAGTTTCGCCAAAATTTCTGCTTCCTCCTTGTCAGTTTAATTGCAAAGCATAAAAGATAGCTGATGACTAGCACGCAAATCCTGTCCAAGCTGATTTCTATCCAAATATTTACTGTACAAATGGCTGTAACTTTCCTGGAGCTGATTTAGAAGTAGCCTCCATTGTTTTGTTCTCAGACTGCTGCAGATATTTGGATACATGCATATGTTTCTCGGCTAGAAAGGGAAAAACCCTTGAAATAAAGGGCTTTGATTTTGTATGTGGGGTGCTGTTTATAGGCAAAGCTCTCTGCAGTGTCCTTTCTATACCTCCCCTAGGAGCTTTGCTTAGGGAAAATTTGTGTTAGGTGTGGGATATATCCCATTACTGACCCCCAGTCAATTGCCTGGATTGTCCACAGGTGCCCATTCACTGCCTATCCCAAATTAGAGTGCTGCACATTTGACACCCACCCACACTGGAATATTTCAGAGGCGGATACAGCAAGACAGAGGAAAAACTTTCAAAGCCTTTACACAAGAAAGATTGTCCCATACTGTGGAGAGCAATAGTAGGAAGCAGTGATGCACTGCAGCAGGTTCTGTCAGGTTCTGCAGAACCGGTAGCTGAAATTTCCCCAATCCATCCCCACTTGGTTGTCCATGCCCACCTCCATAGCCCATAATACAGGATGTTTGGCCACACCCACAGATTTGGCCAGTCCACAGAGTAGGTAGTAATTTTTTTTTGCAGTGCATCACTGGGAGGAAGGTGAGTTCAGACAAAAATAATGTAAATAAAAACAATCCCATCTCCTTCCCTTGGATCTGCCCTGGTTCTGGATAGAGTATCCAAATGGGCACATTAATGATAGTGATACACAATCCCTATCTCCACCCAGGTTCCGATTATGCTTGCCAGGTCTAAAAAATCAATTGGGACTTGTTCTTAACCAACCTGGTATTAATAAACAGACAGGATAGATCAGAGGGTTAGCTGAGGTGGCTACCTTTTATCTGGTGGATTGGAGGACAGTTAGAGAAAAGCAAGGCATTGAAGATAAACAACATATCAGGTTCATCAATACAAAACACAGAGAGAAAAACAGGAAGGCAATATGACATTTCAAATACATCACTATTAAAACCTGTGTTTTCAGTTATGCAATCAAGAGAGAGTGAAGGCAATTCTAAGGCATCTAAGGGGATTAATTCCCCCAAATCAACCAATCTACTTGTTCCTCACTGCAACCAGTTGAAGCACCAACACCTGAGAATGTCAGATCCAGTTTAAGGAAGGGAATTAGTAAAATAAAAAGTAACCTCTGTAGTTTCCAAGCCTCCCAGCAGCTGAGGAGTTAATCTCCATATATGAAATATCGCTCACCTAGAGTAGACACCCGTCCCATGGTGGCTCCGACCAGCAGCAGCAAAAACAAAGCCTTCATGACCATGTGGCAGGGAAATGAAAGAGAAACAAACTACAGAAGGGCCCTCCCCCACCACCTTCTCTCTCTCCTTCCACAAGCGAAAAGCCACAGCGACCTCTGGTGGCAGGAAAAACATACTGCAGCTTCGCCTGTGAGGGCTCCGGTCAGGATTTTTTTTAAAAAAATAATAATAAGGGATATTACGGGGAAATTAATAAAACGGGAGGGGGCGGGAAGAGGGGTAAAAATAAGTGGTTTTCCTGGGGAAAATGGGATTCTTGACAGGTATGGGCCCCCACCTGTTGGCTTATAAAATGAAGCCTCCCCATCTTTTTAATTCGGGCAGTTTTAATGTGGTTAGTTTTTAATAGGTGGGTGGGGATGTTGGGGTTTCAATTGTTTTTAATATGTATGTTTTTATCCTGTTGTGAGCCGCCCTGAGTCGGGTTCGCCTGATTGGGCGGCATAGAAATTTGAGTTATAAATAAAATAAATAAGTAAAAAAGAGAACGTTTACACACTATATGTGCTCAATGGTTACATGTCCTCAGAAGTCTTGCTAAAATGGCATCATGTCTTTATTTAGTGCCTGGCTTTGGCAGTCTGCTGAAACTGTGACCTGATGTTTACAGACATCACACATATCACCTGGGATTCATGCCAACAAAGTGTATGCATTGCTATTTCAGAGCATCATGCTTTAAAAGAGTGCAGGTAGGAAAATTCAGGTGAGGTAGTTAAAAGGTAAAAGTGGCTTTCTTGGCCATGTAGGCCAAGAAGGAGAAGATGTGGAGAAGTGTCTGCTTTCCTACAAGGCAAACAGACAACAAAACAAAGAAAGCTGCCCTGAATCGGGCTCGTCTGAGTGGGTGGCGTATAAATTCAAAAATTAAATTAAATTAAAGCTCACTGTGCATCCTAATTAGGGTCAAACGGCCCTGTTGCAGAATCACAGAAACTTTTCTAATTGGTTTGTTACATGTAAACAAAACAAGTTAATTTTTGCCTGGAAGGGAGTATTTTTTTGTCATATGGCTAGTCTGTGTTAGTATTTATTGCAGGCTTGGTTTTATTTTATTTATTTATTGACAATAATGTTTTCTTTCTCTTGCAGAATGAATGCTCTTTCCATGAAAACCAATATTTCTAGTTTTCAGAGTAACAGGTGCAGAGAGTTGTGTGCAAGAGATTACAGCTGGCTCTAGTTAAGAAACCAGGCCATTTTTGAAAGAAATTTGCAGAGTCCGAAGGAGAAAAGTTCAGATTGCATGTACTGAATGAAGCAGTTGTCTTGCCCAGTATAGCTGACTGGGTTACAGTGCCTGGCTGCAAAACTGGGCTGGGATTTCAAATCCCCATTGTGCCTTTCTCAGGAGAGGGGCCAGCTGAGTCCCACTTCATGATGGGTTGTATGTCCTGCAACTTATGTAGCCTTGAGCAAGTTGCATGGTTCCAGAGTGCCACTAGAGGAAGACATTTCTTAGTTCTTTATACCTAGAAAACCCTGTGAGGGCGGGTGTAAGTTGAAATCAGCTTGTCAGTAGATAATTATGTTATTATTACCCTCCTCTGCAGTTTTGACTCAGCTTAATTTAGTAATTTGTATGAAGGCGACATTTGTCATGGATGTGCCCCAACTCAAGAACCTGAGAAGTTTCAGAAGAATAAGTACAGAAGCTACAGTGATAGGATAAATGAAAATCATTTTAAAGGTGTGATTTTTCCTCCAAGTTACAAAAGTACAATAAGTTTAGATTATGCCTTTGGAACATTCAGCACCAGAGGCAAACAGATGTGAACATCCAGATTTGTATAAGAAAGCATTCAATGAACCATCTTCTCTACTCTTATGGGTCTAGATTTAACATTCCTTCCTGCTGGAACACAGAATGAGGAAAAATAACTGTATCAGTCCATGCTATATATGTGTTCACTGTTCCTGTCCCAAAGCACTGAAATCTGCACATCACACACTTGTACACTTCTCTTTCCTCTCTGTGATATTGTCCTTCTAGAGCAGTGGTTTCCAACCTTTTTTGGCCATGTGTCACCTAAGCATCTCTAAAATCCTGATGCCCCCGCCTGTGACATATAATTCTAATTATTTAAACAGTGAACTCCTATTCACTTGGAGGAAGCTTAAAAGACCATTCACTGTTAATAATTCATTCTCGAATCCCCCTCTTAAAAATCAAATTGTCTCCCTGTGAGGCATGTGCCCCACGTTGGGAACCACATTTCTAGAGCTTGGGGTGCAATGAATCCATTTTGTAAATACCCCCCTGCTTTGAATTCCCAAAAATCAAAATTATAACAACATATTTCAGAGTCTTCAGGGTTGTACTAGGCACCCTTCCCAGTAAGATTTGTATTCCTTTTGAATCTGTCCAAGTCAGCCTCACTGAGTTCAGAAATTATCTGAAGGTGAAGTGTGCCTATGAATGGCTTTTTCCTGAAGTTGAGATTCTTGATAAAATCATCTCTTTTTCCCATGCCAAAGCTCATTGTGTGATTTAAAAAAGACCTGCCCTGGAAAGTAGCTTACTTGTAAAGTGTACAATATCCCTCAGGGTGGGAAAACTTGCGTACAAAACTCAGAAAAAATTCTAAGTGACTTAAAATGTTATGGAAGCTTTTAAAATAAACTAACAGGGGGTGGGTACCCTCTATGCCAGGTAGGGCACACTTACCTGCGCTCTGAGTGGCGGCCACATGTGGTGGCCTTGCCTCTCCCAGTGGATCCGCGGTGGGTGCTGCGGCCACCTGCGGCAGTCTTGCCACTGTGGCCACATGCGGCGGCCTTGCTACTGTGGTTCCCCATGACCGGAGCACCCCGTTCAGGCTTCAGTAATGCTTCCCTGGTCAGGAGGCTCCAATGAGGTTCCCTGCTTCGCCAGTGGTTGGGAAGCAGCCCCGCGGTTGCGGTGCACCTGTTGGGTGCTGGCGCTGCACCCTGCTTTGCCGGCAGCAGTGATGCGGCTCTGCGGCTTTCCCCCTGCTTCACCGGTGGCGGAGAAGTGGTCCCGCGCTGTCCCCTGCTTCGCCGGCTATGGAATGGCCGGCGCACCTCATGGGTTGTTGGCTGGAACCCAGATATCTGGGTAGAGGCAGAGCCCTTGTTTGGTGCATGTGCAGCACAGGCCAACCTGGCCTGCTGCTCATGCCCAGTCCTCCTCGGCAGACTTCTGGCCGGTTGCCCTTGGTGGACTTCCGGCTGGGAGGGGGACCCCCAGTGCAACCCCTTTTTGGGGTGATGGACTATGGGGGGTGCTTTTGGTACCCCACCCCAACCTGGCCAAGAGCTCCAGGTAGGCGGGGTGTGGGTTTCTGGGGTGATGGGGGCCAAGGTGGTGTGGGTTAGGGGTAACAAACGTGATGACACCTTGATTTTAGGTATATAATAATCAATGCCTATACCTCAGTGGTTTAGGTATTTGGCTGAGAAGCCACAGGTTGGGAGCTCAATTCCCCACTATGTCATCTGTGAGAGGACCCAGCTTGTGTGGACTGGGCAAGCTGCACATTCCCAGGACACTTCCTAGAAGAAATGAATGGTAGAAAACTTCTGTGTATACTCTACCTTTACTAAAATGAAAAGGGTTTCCATAAGTCAGAATTGATTTGATTGTGCACACTGGTGATAATAATGAGGTACACAGAAAGAGCCTCCTAGCAGATTATAATATTTTCAAGTCACAATCAGGCATACCATGGTAACAGCTGTAGTAATCATATATTAGTTTGTGTATTAATGATATACATTAGTTTGACCCCATGATCGTCTTACATTTATAATCATTGTTATTTAGCATTAGCAAGTTCCGAAAGGTGGGGGCAGTGGTGCCATTTGGCATCACTGGAACTCCTTGCAAACTGGGAGCCTACATTCTTTTCCAAGGACACGTCCTAGCTGAACTTGCAAGTTAGTACAATGGTTCTTTGACCATTGTGTGGAAGAATTCCGGACTCTGATATGGGGCCTCACTAATCTTCCTTGAACATATGTACCCTGAACATATGTATCCCTTTTGGTATAAACTCCCTGGCCATCTGAAGCCAGGCATTCTTATCTGCAGTACGTCAGTGTAATATGAGATTCGTCATGTAGTTGTAGTTTCTCTGTTAGACACTAGTCTTGAACATTAAACGCATAGCCTGTAGTTTGTATATAAAAACCAGCTGCTAATAAAGCGTGTTGCCTGACTCTTGAAGTGTGCGTGTCTTAATTACTCCTCTCCGCTGGGGCAAACAACAGATCGCAACAAACAGCAACCTTGTGTTGCTGGCTAATCTAATCTTTCTCACACTAGGTCAGGCAAAAGGAACTGCAGAATGAAATAACCAAAATGTGCCTTCATTACGGCAGATTCATGTCTGGCCAAGACATGGAAGAAGAACAAGAATGATAATAACGATGATTCAAGTATGGAATTAGGTTTGCCCTTTTCACAAAATGTTTTAAAATATTTTTAAATACCCTTCCAGGTGTTATCATGCTTACTGAATGCTTCTGGGCATTTTTTTATGTCCCATGCTCTGTGGGGAAGCCGGGACTCCTCGGGGCGAGAGCTCTGGCAACTCTCACAAGTGCCCACCATGTGCTCTATATCATCGTCTATCTGGGGCCATCGGAAATAGCTTCTGGCCAGAGCCTTAGAGCGTACGATCCCTGGGTGGCTGTTATGCAGTAGCTTGAGCACTTTCGGTCATAGTTTTTCAGGAATGACCACCCGTTGGCCCCAGAGGAGGCAGCCCCTCTCTATGGAGAGTTCAACCTTCCGTTTGAAAAATGCTTTGAACTTCTCCGCAGGGGGAGTCGTGAGCCACCCTTTCTTAACCCAGGAGCTGACTAGGGACAGAGCTTTGTCCGCTGCAGTGGCTATGGCGAGGTCTGCGGGTACTATGGGGGGGGGGGTGAGTCGAGAGACTTGACCAGCAGGACCTGGTGCTCCAGTTCTACCTTGCACTCGGGGTCTCCCAACTGTGGGAGGGGGGACTGGGAAAGTGCATCTGCCTGGGAGATCTCCTTCCCCGGGTGGTGGAACAGTGCAAGCTGGTAGGCGTTGAGGAAAATGGCCCATCATAGCATTCTGGGAGACAGAATCTGTGGTGTGGGCTTGCCCGTAGTGAAAATCCCCAAAAGAGGCTTGTGGTCGGTCACAATGGTGAACTGTTGACCATACAGGAAATCGTGGAACTTCTTTGTTCCCGCGATTATGGCAAGGGCTTCCCTATCTGTTTGAGTGTAATTGCACTCTGCCTTTGAAAGTGACCTGGAGTAAAAAGCAACTGGGGCTTCCTGCTCATTTTCCAACACGTGGCACAGCACAGCCCCCACCCCCACTGGTGAGGCATCACAGACCAGGACTAAAGGTTTCCTCGGGTTGAAATGTGTCAAAACGGCATCTGAGGACAGGAGCCTCTTAAGCTCTTTGAAAGCTTTTTCCTGGTTATCTCCCCACCACCAAACCACGTCTTTCTTCAGTAATTCGTGCAATGGCTCCGCAACGAACTCTTTCTTTGGCAAGAAGGAATGGTAAAAATTTAGGAGCCCTAGAAATGACTGCAGCTCTGGTTTCGCGGTTGGGCGAGGGGCATTTTGAACAGCCACAACCTTTGACTCGGAGGGCTTAACACCATCGGGGGTTATCTTGAACCCAAGAAACTCAATCTCCCTTGCAAAAAAAAAACCACATTTGTCCCTCCTCAACCTCAGTCCCGCTTACTTGAATACTGTTAGGACCTTGTCTAGCCTTTTCGCTTGTTCTGATTCGCTCCCCCCGTTATCAAAACATCATCGAAGTATGGGAGAATACCTGGGAGGCCCTTTAAAAGGCGTTCCACGAGGGACTGGAAAATCCCAGGGGCCGAATTTACGCCGAACTGTAGGTGCGTTACCTTGAATGCACCTTTGTGCATGACGATGGTTTGCGCAGTGGAGGCAGCTGGAGTTACAGTGAGCTGCTGGTATGCCTGTGCCAAATCTAACTTAGCGAAACATTTACCCCCATGTAGAGTGGCTAGTAAGTGGCTAACTACCAGCACCGGATATGCATTGGGCTGAATGGCCTTGTTGATCGTACACTTATATTCAGCACAAATCCTAACCTCCCTGTTAGATTTCAATGCTGTAACAATCGGAGTTTCCCACTCCACAGAATCCACTGGAACCAAAATCCCCTGACCCACCAATTTGTCCAATTCCGCCTCAATCTTGTCCTTGGAGGTGAAGGGGACTCTTCTTGGCTTGAGCCGTATGGGTCGGATTTCTGGGTCCAAGTCAAACGAAACTGGGCCCCCCTGTACTTCCTGAGCCCCTTTTCAAAAACTGCCGGGTGTGCGTCGCACACATCTCGTGTTGGGTCAGTCTTGATGGCGTTTATGCCGGACAGTTCAATTCCCAGGGGGGCAAACCACTGAGTCCCCAGGAGGCAACAAGACCCTTGTTTAAGAACTACTAGGGGCAGTTTCTCCGTGAACCTTTTAAACTTCACCATGAAGTTCCCCACCTCCAACACTGGGATCCCATAACCCTGTATGTCCCGCAAGTTTGTCTTCAAGGCCCTCAGTTTGGGCCACGCATTAGGAGGAATGCGCAGGAACTCCTTCTGTGAAAGGATAGAGTAGGATGACCCCGAGTCTATTTCCATCCTAACTGGGACCCCTTGTAACAGTACCTCAACAAACAAACAAAAAAAAAAACCCGCCGGTGCTCCAGGGACACACGGTTCACTGCCGGCGCGTCATTGTCATCAGAGACCTTTCTGATCCTGGCTGCCTTCTGTTGAGGTCGTTCTGCTGAGCCCTTTTCCTCCATTCACCGTCACCTGCACACCTTGGCGATGTGGCCTCACCACCTGCAGTTGTGACACTTGGCCTTCCGGAACGGACACTTACTCCGGTCGTGGGATGCTCTGCAGCCATCGCATCAGCGACCTCCCTTGCTTCACTTCTCTGCCAACTCCTTCCTGACCTTCCGGACACCTTCGAGTGGTGGGGGCCTTGCCTTGAACAGCTTGACTCCAGCCCTTGTCGCTTCAGCCGCCTGCACTTCTTTCATCACAGTTTGGAAAGTCAGATCGTGGCCATGGTTCATCAGTTTTCTTTGAGTCTCTTCATCCCACAGGCCACAGAGCAGGTGGTCCCTAAGGGCAATCTCTAAGTTATCCCACTCACATGGGCCTGCTGCCAGATGGAGGGCTGCCGCGTAGTCAGCCACCGACTCTCCCGGGTGCTGGTCCCTCCTCCAGTATGCAGCTCTGGCCATGAAGATGGAAACCGTTGGCTGAAAATGCCCCCGCAATGCCGCCAGAAGTTGTTTGAGGGGGCCTCCTCCACTTTTCTCGGCACCATTAAGTTCACTAGGAGCTTCATTGTGGGGTACCCGATCAGCATGATGAGATGGGCCCGCTTCTTCGCCTCGTCGGTGATGTCGGTGACCGCCAGCGCACTCCGAAAATGCATCTCGAACAATTCTCATTGTTCTGGGTGCTTGATGTCGATGGTAGGTGTTGTCTTGATTCCGTGGGATGCTATATCCCATCCTCGTCGCCAATTTGATGTTGGCAGATTGATACGCAGCAGCCAGCAGTTACAAAGCTAAACATCTTTATTTGGTGGTATGCAATCTGAACATGTGGTAATGGCGGAGGTACAGCTCCTTTTATACAGCAACAACACATTTGAATATGGTAGCCCATTGGCCACTGCCTGTGTGACGTCATTCTGAGTAACGCCCTTCTTCACCAGGTGTAGTATGGCGGGAATGTTCCCGCCACTGACAGTAATTGGGGAATTTGTATCATGTGAGCTGAACGCTCGCAGCTGCCTTCTATGGGTAGGTAGCTCGCGTTCCATTACAGCTGAGAAACATTGTATTCATTACAAGGTTACATTCTTAAAGATATAGTGTTTCCATACACAACAGCATTGCAGTAAAAAAAAAGTATCATTTTCTAAACTCTTGGACATAGCTATATCTGCTTGTCCAGCAAGGGAATGGGATAGTAATTAAAGAAAGCTAGCTATTCTGTATGGCTTACTAATCTTTATCATTCCCTGAGCATAGACAAGAAAATGGGATAATAGGAGATTGTTCTATATTTTGTTCAAACGTTGAGAGGGGCCCATTATCAGCCTAGTAAACAGTCCTGGCATATGCTTGGCTTTACTCTCCTCAAAAGCAATGTACTGCTTCATCTACAGTATCACCAGACAAGGAATAACAAACCATAACAGGTCCCAGGCCTCACTGTTTTCACAGTGTCATTAAAAAAACCACTAGGGTGATGATTTATTGTGTTAGTCCAACAATTTTTTCATTTAGAAAAGTGAAAAACATTTCAGGTTTTTTTTTTATAAAAAAACCTACCCATCTGACAAAATTATCTAATGAAATATATCACCTTTCCTGTTTAGCATAATGTATCCTGATATAATATATCCAGTTGACCCAAGTGAGTGATTAAATTTTCCAATTCCTTTGTTGCAGCTCGTGTTTTCTTGGTCATGAGAAATAAAATCCATTGCACAATGCAATCACATTCTTCTGCATTACCTGGGGTGTATCAAGATATACATTTGGGTGAAAAGGAATATCATTTACCTAGAGGTCTTTTGAGATGACAAGATTAATATGAAGTGATAAATGAAAGCTGTGAATAACAGAGGCTCAGGTAACAGGGATACTTTTAACATTTCTCTGTGAGGAATATGTCTCTCATAGAAAAATCTATATGCTTAAGTCTGTTATGGACCCATTGTTTCCAAATATCTGGATAATGTTTTAGTTGTTAGTATTTATAGGTGCTCCAGTCGACCAAGATGGATCTACAGCCATTGCTGGTTACAGATTCAACTTTGAATGTCAACCTTTATGCACAATGCATTAATCTTTAGAGTCCTGTTGAACTCTGCTCGGACAGCTGGTTACCTGCTGTCATGAAAAACTATTAGCCTGATTAGGGCAGACTTTAGGCATCACTCTGGATTGAACCCTGACTTACAACAAACATTGTCTAAAGATCAAGCAGAAAGTTTTCACCAGAATAGCATACTTAGGCAACTGGCTGAGTCAGACTATGGTTGATGCCCAACACACTATAACAACAGCTTTGACCCTGTGCTACTCCAAGACAGAATATATCAGTGTTATATGGTATAAATCAGCATATACCAAAAAAGGGACGTATCTCTTAATAAATCATGCAGAATTATTATTGGCTGCCTGAAACCTTCCTTCCTGGAAAAAGTCTATTATTTTGGCTGGCATTGTACATCCAGAGGTAGATCAAGAGGTGCTAGCAAATAATTAAATAAATAAATAAGGTAATACAGCAGCAAACCCATCCAATTCATGGACACCAAACCTCTAAAATCAAGGAAATCTGAATGTGGAGAAAGCTAATCAATGCAGCAATGTGCAATATATGACCCGCCACATGTACAAAAGAAGATCTAGTAAATGGCCAAGTAAATGGTTCAAGTAGCCTGCTTCTTGTCAAAAACAAGCTTAATTATTTTAACATTTAATTGTTTTGAGTTACATCTATATACATCCATCTATATACATCCATATATATCCATATACATGTCACTGCAGGCTGTGTGTATTTAAGATCTGGAGGATACCTGGATTATCCTGTATTGCTAATGGGAAATGGCCCTCCTGCCTGCCATGGGAAGTGAACAGATATGTGTACAGCAGATGTGCATAAAATTCTCAATATTGAGAATTGCACATGATGGTGACTTGGACATGCAACCCACACCCCCACCCCACCCACTCCACACACACTGACGTGTAGATCATACCTGTTTTTCTACACTGCTAAGAGTGACAGGGAAACAATAATTGCTGTGAGAAACACAGAAGGAATTAATGGTGGCTTTTATTAAGGGTAGAATCAAAGGTGGTCAGGAAGCAGTGGTTGGAGGCTGTCAGAGTAGTCTGAGGTGATGACCGAATGTGGCTTTGGAACCACAGGCTGTAGAAATGCTGTTTATAAATACGTATGACATGCTGTGTGGATCTACTTATTCCCCATTTACTGTTTAGATGGATATGCTGTGACATTTTTGATGCAAAGTATCTACAAACACAGCACACAGTAGGGAGGCAAAGACCCTTTTGGAGAGTGAAGTAGTGCTAGAGTTTTACAACTAAAAAAGTCAGTAAAAACCTGTTCTTATTCTTGAACGAAGCTTGGAAAGTTACTTTCAAGAACAACCCACTCTTTATTGATCAAATACATTCAACAATAGTATAGCCTTCTAAATGTCCTATATTCTTTCCAAAACTCTTCTGGCAACAGTGGCTGAAAGACATGTTATTGTTTTTAATTTCTTGGATTACAGCTTCATTAATTCTCCATTTTGAGAGTTCTACCTTACCGAGGCCTAACTGAACAGGACACTAGGGTAGAGCTAGGCCCATGTTAAGCCATGAAGCCTTCTCAGATAGAACTTTTTTCCCCAGATGAGCCACATTTAGTCGTCTGTAGGTATGTTTCTGCCAAATGAAATTTCAAGAATTGAGAATCATGGGATTTATAGTCCAAGAAATCCAGAGATTCCATGCCTTGTGGTTAGTTGGGAATAGCCACTCACAACCATGTTCCAAGAAATAATTTTTAAGGGCAGTACCCTTGTTCAGATTAACAAATTTACTCAAATATTGATACTAATATTTCCATTTACCACTGAAGTGTCTGAGAGCACATACAAGTCAGAAAAGCAGATACTGGAGTAGCCAGAGGGGAAATGGCTGCAGTTTTACAAAAGCCTTATCCAATATGGTCTGTCATAATGGATTATAGGAATACTGTAGTAGGCCAAAAACACTGAAGGAGCCAATGATTTCACATCCTTGAGTTAGCAAATAATCCTTCACATTCACCTTCAGATGTTTGAACTGAATGCACCTAAGTCCAACTCTTTCCACATTGATCAACTTTCTCCCTCCTTTCAGGATATATTTGCTAACTGTTTGGCTCCCTTTTCTGTTGCTATGATAACTTTAATTCCAGTAAAGTTTAGGATGAAAGGCTACATAAATTATCCTTCAGAAAGACCTCAATAATAATAGAACAACCATAGTCATGTAAGTAGAAAATTAACAGTCTATTCTTCTATTCCAAAATGGGATGAAAACTGATAAAGCTGCCCCATTAAACAAAGTGAAGATTTTCTACAATCGCTGGAAAGAATTTTCTGACAAAGAGTGAAGTTCTGGAGAAATTTACTTTTGCAGGTGATACATTCATTTGATATGTAGAAGATATTTTTCTTGGAAAATGATGATGTATTCTCGTTTTTAGAGATCATTTTATAAGCCTGATCGTTACAAATGTTCCTAGCAGTCAGAAAATGCTTTGGAAAATATACATGATCTGTCATTCAGGATATTAAAATCCTAGCATAGAACATCAGAAAAAACACAGCTTGTATGTTATTTCTTCCCCCCTTTATTCTATAGATTTATTAGAGCTATCTAATTATTAAATCTGTCCTTTTCATTCTTTGCTCATGTTTGTCATGAAACATAACAAGTGGACAGGACAGGATAGGCAGACAGGTAGACAGACAGATATGTAAACCTTTGGAATAAGGATGTTTGTTGGTTGGTTGGTTGGTTTCTTTCTTTTTTTTTTGTTGGTTGGTTGGTTGGTTGCCCATTTGGGAAAGTTCCCACTCTGGGCAGTGTACATATAACTATCAAAATAATATAATAAAACATACAACAAATTAAAAATAAACCAAATAAATAAATAAATCCAAAATAAAGTAACTGGCATCTATGGACACAGAGAAAACTGAAATCTGATTGGTTAATTTATTGCTTAGGGGATAACATTCTGAAAAGCTTCCTTGAATAGGAAAGTTTTAAATTGGTTTTTTTTTTTGAAGAAATCCAGGAATGCGGCTTGGCGCAGCTCCACTGGTAGTGTGTCCCACAGCATTGGTGCCTCCACTGAGAAGGTTCTATTTCTAGTTATACCTGTAGACTGTCTAGCCATCCTTGGGGGCAGCACCTGAGCTGTGTAGACTGTGATAAACTAATGATGAGGGTAGTTGTTCTGAGGGAGAGACACTCTGACATATAATACACACGTGGAGGAAGCCAAAAAGGCCATTAACTTGGTCTTAACAAGCTTCCAAAGAACACGAAACATGGAAAACAAAAATAAAGTAACAAAATGACAATTGAAGTACTGAAATTAAATTAACTGTTAATAACTCATTCTTGAATTGCCTTAAAAATCTAATTGCCCTCCTGTAGGGTGTGTGCCTCACATTGGGAACCACAGGTCTAAAGATTGATCTGGACACAGAAGAAGAATTGCACTGAGACTATGTCTGAATAAGATACCAGACATCATATGTGTAAAACACTGCATGGTGCTAGCAAGAGATGAGCATGAAAGATGCTGAAAGGTAGGTTCCTCATTTTCATTGGGCCGTGTCATCATTCAGAAAAGTTGGTGTGAACGATTTGCACAGAGCTGGGTGCAAATTTTATTCATCTAGTTAACTACAGTCAGACATTCCACTACACACATCCCCAAATTTAGTGCTGTAAGCTGTTTAAAGCAAATATTTATTTGTTTTAAGATTATTTTCTTTTCTGTCACTGAATTTCTCAGACAAGCTACCACAGTGCTATTAAAGCAAGCAAAATAGGTGTTGGGTCCCCCCTTCCAACCCGATTTCAACTGAATTTATATGGCACATTTTTCAGAGGGATCTGTTACTTAACTATAGCCACATGGGGGTGGCCTTTATATGTTCATATTGTGTTTCAACAAGTTAACTCCTATTTGGTAACCTCTTCCAGAGTATTCTAGGTAGAGAATATGCAGAAGTGGTTTACCTTGCTTTTCTTTGGTCTGTACCCTGGGACTATGCATCTTACCCACAACTACGCAGACTGTCTCTGCCCCCAGAGGCACATTGTGGAATCAAACTTCCAATTGCTGTCTTTGCAACCAGATACCTGATCCACTGAGCTATCCAGCATACAGGCCACATAATTTCCAACTCAGGAAATGTGTATTCATTTTTGAAACAGGGTTCCACATTTAATGAGATGTCAAGCAGAGCTAAAGTGGGAACCAAGGTGAGTTTTATTTATTTATTTAAATTTATATGCCGCCTCCTCGCCCTAGGGCGACTCTGGGTGGCTCACAACAAGCATAAAACATATAAAATCATCCCATAAAATCATTAAAAAGACAACCCCATAAAAACCCATTAAAAACAATTAAAAGGCCTACCCCCCTCCCCAATCAGTACAAGAGAGGCACTTTATCTTAGAAGAGCCAACGGGCGGGGACCACTTCCCATCAGCCCCCCCCCTCAATTGTCCTGCCAGCCAAGTTTTGAGTCCTTTCCTAAAGAGAAAAAATTCCGTCCGCAGCCATAATTCACCTGGCAGAACATTCCACAGAGTTGGAGCAGACATGGAAAAGGCCCTCCTCATGCTAGAGAGATGTGCCCCTCTAGCCGAAGGAACAATAAGGGAGCCCCTCCGGTCTGCTCTGGTTGGACGGGCAGACACTCTTGGGGCAATGTGGTCTCTTAGGTATCCTGGCCCACATCCATGTAGGGCTTTAAAGGTCATCACCAGCACCTTGAATTGCACCCAGAGGCACACCGGTAACCAGTGCAGCTCCCGGAGCAGAGGCGAGGCACAGGCATAACGCCCACACCCCATCACTACCAGGGCTGCCACATTCTGGACCAGCTGCAGCCTCTGAATGGTCATCAAGGGCAGCCCTGTGTAGAACACATTGCAATAATCCAGTCTGGAAGTGACCAGAGCATGTGTGACCATGAGCAAGGAGTCCTGATCTAGGAGTGGGCGCTACTGGCGAATTACATGGAGTTGTGCAAAAGCCCTCCTGGGCATGACTGCCACCTGCTCTTCTAGCAGCAGTCGTGAGTCCAGGAGGACCCCCAAGTTGTGCACTGGGTCTGTCTGGGGCAAAATAACCCCATCCAAGACCAATGATGGAAGCTCCCAGGATAATGCAGGACCCTGAAACCACAGCCACTCAGTCTTGCTGGGATTCAGCTGTAGCCCATTGACCCCCATCCAGACCCCCACAGCTTCCAGACACCCAGATAGGACTTTGACAGCATCGCTTGGATCACCTCAGGCCGAGATGTACAACTGAGTGTCATCCGCATACTGATGGTACTGCACCCCATGGCAATGGATGATCTCACCCAATGGCTTCATGTAGATGTTAAATAGGAGAGGAGAAAGCACCAAGCCCTGAGGCACCCCATATTGGAGGGGCCTAGGGCTGGACCTCTCATTCTACAAACACACCGACTGGGTCTGGCCCTTCAGGAATGAGGAAAACCAGGACAACACAGTGCCCTGGATTCCCAATCCTTCGACCCGTCCCAGAAGGATACCATGGTCGATGGTATCAAAGGCTGCTGAGAAGTCAAGGAGAGCAAGGATGGATGGATGACCTCCATCCTGTTCCCGCCAGAGATCATCCATAAGTGCGACCAATGTCATCTCAGTACCATATCCGGGCCTAAATCCTGACTGGAAGGGGTCCAGATAATCCGCTTCATCCATGATCCCCTGCAACTGATGCACCACTGCCCTCTCCAATACCTTCCCCAAAAAGGGGAATTGGATAGGACCGTTGGGTCGAGGGATGGCTTTTTTAGGAGGGTGCGCACCAGAGCATGTTTTAAAGGTGGAGGAAACACCTCCTCCCATAAAGATGCATTGACTATTGCCCCGACCCAGCCACCTGTCACCACCTGGAGGCTTTCACCAGTCCCCTCCAGACCCTCCCCAATCATGCCAGGATTGAGCTACGAGCGAATCTGATCGGTTTTCTCCAACAGACAATCAGCAAAAGCCTCAGCAGACCTCTGCCATCCAGGCACCGACCCCCCCCCTGCCAAGGAGGGACCTGGCCACCCGAAACAGGGTGGCTGGACGATTATCAGCAGAGGCAATAAGGGTGGTGAAATATTGCCATTTCACCACCTCTATCGCCACCTGGTAGGCCCTAATTGCAGCTCTAGCAGGTGTTCAGTCAGTATCGCTCTGAGTCCTCACCCAGCGGCGCTCTAGGTGTCTCTTTCCCCATTTGAGCTCCTGTAGTTCTTCCATGAACCACGGGGAAGACTGGGATGAAGTGGAGCGATTTCATCCAAGGCCGCTGTCGTCATCCTGTCTCACTGGTTGACGAGGGCCTCGGATGAATCGTTTTGCTGATCCAGAGGAAAACTCCCCAGTTCCCTCTGGAATCCATCAGAATCCATTAGTCGCCGGGGGCAGGCCAGTTTAATAGGCCCTGCCTCCCTATGATGAAATGCAACCCCCAGAAATTCCAGGGTCGCCAGATAGTGATCTGACCATGGCACAGGTGTTATATCTATTTTCTGTAATTTCAGATCACTCTGCCACCGCTCTGACAAGAAAACTAGATCTGGTGTGTGGCCACTGCTCCTAGTCGGACCCTGAATTACCAGAGTCAGGCCCATGGCTGCCATGAACTCCCATGCAACCTCAGAGCCAATTCCCAGTGAAGGCAAATTGAAGTCCCCCAGAACCATCACCCTGGGGAACTCCAACGCCAACAGCCTCGAGGAGCTCAGGCAGGGAGTCCCTTACCCTGCAAGGGGGCAAGTACAGGATTTTAAGCATGAATTTAGGCATGAATTTTGGTGTGTGTGTGTGTGTGTGTGTGTGTGTGATTTCAATTTATTTAACCACACATTAATGCACACATTTTCTACAGTACAGTGTATGTACTGTCTACAATGAACCAGGGTGGCCAAAAACATGTTTCTATAAACAATTCCTCCTAGGATAAGTGCCAGCCTCTGTAGATATGGGTTAGCTGCACAGCTATAGGGTATCCACAGAAGAAGGGAGGGGAATGGTAAACCACTGCTGTGTATTTTCTACCAGAGAAACTCTTGAGAGGGCCATCATAAGTCCAAATTGACTTGATGAGATACAAAAGCTGCTCCCTTCTTCCGATTTATATCTCTTTTTTGGGAAGGTATCAACAAGAAAAATGTACTTTCTTCAGTCAGCTTTCAAGTCCCCCCTGGTTGTTGACTTTTGTGCTAGGTGAAGAATCGATGGAGAACAGGTGTATGCACATATACAGGTAAAGATCACAGTTGCTTGAAAGCCAGTCGTATTCAACTCTATGGTTCACTGTTCATATCTGTTTATAGCTGAAGAGCCAGCTCTGTCTGCATTTGCAGACATTTCCGTGGACATGTGACAAGCACGCCTAGAAACAGAAGTGCACGGAACCTTGTTTACCTTCGCACCAAAGTGGTCCCTATTTATCTACTTGCAATTTCTTGCTTTCGAACTGCTAGGTTGGTAGGAGCTGGAGCAGAGACGGGTGCTCATTCAAACATGCAGTACTCAGATTTTGAACTGCTGACCTTTCACCTCCCAGTCAGCGCCTTAACCACTTGCGCCACTGTAGTCCCTTGTGTACACATATACCTGTACATGAATTCTTACAGGACAACTCCCCCAAAATTACACCTGGCCAGGGCCCAAGAACCTGGGAGGTGTTTTCTGAGGCTTATGTATGTACATTGCCATTCATTATCTAAGTTTGCCATTCTAGGAAGTAAGGATGAAACTGATTATATATTGCACAAGTTGCCATGTTCAATTCTCTGCAGTACTTGACTTACCTTTTAGTGCATCCTTGTGGAACCTCCTGAACCAACTTCTAAATCAGCAGATTATTTTTTAGCCCCCACATCTTTTCATTAACTTCCATCTCTCCAAAAATACATCTACAGTGTGGGCTTGCTATTGAAACCTCAGTACCTTACTACATGCTGGTTCTACCTTATGTAAGGTTTGGATGTTTTGATGTTATAGGAAAGGTGGACACTTACCTTGAAGAAGTGGCTGAGTCATTTAGAGTGATCCAAGATGCAATATCAAAACTCCTTGGTTTTCTCCCTTTCTCACTCCACTCATTGCTGATTTTTAAAATATATATATATGAATACTCTGAATATATATATATATATATATATATATTATATGTTATTTGCCACAACTGCAAATATATATATGTTTTGTTCTCTACCTTTCAAGTGTAGCAATAACCAGACCATGATGACAGCCTTAGTGTTATTTTGCAGGCTGACTGTTTTCTTACAAGAAGCTCTCTCCTCTTCTCCCCAGCGATTACCATCATCCTACATGCTGTCAATCTCATGTTGGGGGTGGGGGAGACCAATCAAAACCATTGCAGACAATATAGGTAACAAGGGAGAGAAAAAAAAGGGGGAAAGAAAGCATCCACATTTCCAGAGGTGGGCACTTCTCTGATTTATCTTTTGTTCTCTTGATTACAAAGTACAGTATGCTTTTTTTGCATTCTTGAAAGCCACACACAACAAAGCACATCAAAAACAGCTGTCTGGAGAGGGGAAACAATTTTTTTGCTACACTAGTGCTTACTAATTGCTAATCAAAAGCCCATTGTTGATCATATATTACAGTGATTAAGGACCAGCCTTGTGACTAGGAAAAAAATAAAGTACAGTAGAACTCTGACTTACATATGCCCCGAGTTACATAAAATTCAACTTACATAATGATTTTGTGCTAAAACCATGCCCCTATTTACATAAATGTCCTGATTTACATAAATTTATGGAACATGATTTCCTATGGGTTTGCATTGAGTTACATAAAAAAAATCATTTTCCCTATGGGTTTGCTTCGAGGTACATAAAAATTCATTTCCCTATGGGTTCGCTTTAATTTACATGAGCATTTCATTTTTCCTACAAGCCTATGGAACTGAGTTTTTAAGTAAGTAGGGTTTTTACTGTAGTCATTAACAATATGGTCAACAGCTCAAAGTAAGAAGGGACATATTTTGGAGGATACTTCTGAACAGGTGAATCAGTACAATTATTTAATTGGGTTGTGGTGACATCAAAAAACTAGCTTTGTAGCAGCACCTCCATTGTGAGTATTCATATTCCGCTGGTGCTGTTTTGTGTCCTAGCTCTGAAATATATTGTTGACTAAAGGCAACACACTGAAGGCCAAAACACAGGTCATTTACTGCAGGAAGGTAAACCTTTCCATATGAGCCCCGCCCCTCCTCCCTTTGCCAGGAGAGGTAAAGGGCCGTTGGAGCCGGCAGAAGAAAACAGCCACCAATCAGCTGAGGTGAGCCCCGCCCCTCCTCCCTTTGCCAGGAGAGGTAAAGGGCCATCTGGCCGGCAGAAGACAACAGCCTCCGACCAGCTGAGGTGAGCCCCTCCCCTCCTCCCTTTGCCAGGAGAGGTAAAGGGCCGTCGGAGCCGGCAGAAGACAACAGCCTCCGACCAGCTGAGGTGACCCCCACCCCTCCTCCCTTTGCCAGGAGAGGTAAAGGGCCATCTGGCCAGCAGAAGACAACAGCCTTTGACCAGCTGAGGTGAGCCCCGCCCCTCCTCCCTTTGCCAGGAGAAGTAAAGGGCCATCGGGGCCGGCAGAAGACAACAGCCTCCGACCAGCTGAGGTGAGCCCCGCCCCTCCTCCCTTTGCCAGGAGAGGTAAAGGGCTGTCAGGGCCAGCAGAAGACAACAGCCTCTGACCAGTTGAGGTGAGCCCTGCCCCTCCTCCCTTTGCCAGGAGAGGTAAAGGGCCGTCTGGCTGGCAGAAGACAACAGCTTCTGACCAGCTGAGAAAGTCATTGTGACCACCCTCAGCATCAATGTCCCAGGCTTCCGCCTCCCTGTGGGGGGCTCAAAAGGCTGGTGGCCGCAGATGAACTTCCACCGCCGCCCTGGAGACACCTGTGGCCAGTTTGGAGCTTGCTGGGACCACCCCACCATTGGCATCCCGGGCTCCCGCCTCCCTGCGGGGGGCTCAAAAGGCCGGCAGCCACAGCGGGATATCCACCCCACCCTGGAGACACCTATGGCCAGTTGGAGCTCACTGGGACCACCCCACCATCGGCTTCCTGGGCCTCTGACTAGCTGAGGTGAGCCCCGCCCCTCCTCCCTTTGCCAGGAGAGGTAAAGGGTCATCTGGCCAGCAGAAGACAACAGCTTCTGACCAGCTGAGAAGGTCGTTGTGACCACCCTCAGCATCAGTGTCCCGGGCTTCCGCCTCCCTGTGGGGGGCTCGGTAGGCTGGCGGCCATGGAGGAACACCCACCACCGCCCTGGAGACACCTGTGGCCAGTCGGAGATTGCTGGGACAACCCCACCATTGGCATCCCGAGCTCCTGCCTCCCTGCGGGGGGCTCAAAGGGCCAGCGGCCGTGGCGGAATTTCCACCGCCGCTCTGGAGACACCTGCAGCCAGTCGGAGCTTGTCGGGACCACCTCCACCATCAGTGTCCCATGCTCCCGCCTCCCTGCAGGGGGCTCAAAAGACCAGCGGCTACAGCGGAATTTCCACCACCGCCCTGGAGACTCTTGCGGCCAGTCGGAACTCGCCGGGACCATCAACATGGGTAGAGAGACTGAGAGTGTTATGGAATACTGAACTAGACAAAATCACATTCCACACGCTAAGACAGATTTAGGAGTTTTTATTATTAATATTGTTTAGCCAAACAGATTCAGGAACACTTTACCAAGCTAATAGTCCCTGAATGAATATACATTTTCAGAGCCATCTTTTTATAGCATAAAATTTGGAAATTTCTACACATTACATCACTATGGGATAAGCCAAAATTATTAATTAACCTTCTGACATTTCATTAAGTTCAGGTTAGAATATTCAGTAACTGTTATTTAGATCATAAGGAACATGTCTCATGTCACATCATGTCATGTCACACAAATATTATTTACGGTTCCCTGTCAGCTGTACAAACTGTGCTGAGCTTGTGGACACAAAGCCTTCTGTTTACTTTAGCCTTGTCATCAATTCTATATGATAGGTCAATCGGATCTGTTTAACTTTACAGAGTACTGAGAAAATAATTTTTACTTTTAAACCAGAATTAATATCTTAATTCTTTCACCCCTACTTCATTCCCTCCTGATTTCTTGAAAATTATTAAAGTTTAATAACTTTTTCACATTCTATTGCAATACATAAACATTTCTATCATGTTGATTGCTGATTCCTCAAGCTTCTGCTGGGCGTTGAAAAGACCGCCTCCAGTTTGGGTCTTTAGTCAAGCTGCCATCTTCTCTCTTGCGTTGATTATTTAAGCAAAATCTATGCATTTCAATCTTTCCAGGGTCTTAAACTGGAACAGAAAAAAGATACTATCGACAGTATATAGTTCTTTTTGGTTTTGCAATAATCCTTCTTATCAATGTTTAACTATAATCAATCTCCTGGCTTAAAGCCATGTGTTGCCATGGAGATGGGGAGGGCAAGCCTCCTCCACTGATTCACATATTGATTTCTACTGCAGTGAGTAATAATTTCCTTCTATGTGCGCCAGATCTGGCCATCTCTATGTGTTTAGGACAGAAATTCAAATGAGGAAATAGGATACTTTGTACAGAAGGGAGTTCTCATATCATGCATTGTTATTGGCTAAAACCTGGACTTATTGATTTACTTTCATACAATTCTGCAATGCTTTCAACAATCCCACTTGCTTTCTCAACCTCTTCCTATCTGTGGATTAAATGAACAAGGATGATTCCACTAAGCCTCCCTGCTTTAAGTTAGTATTCCCTTACTGGCTTTTCATTTTATTTTCGTGTACTTCAGATGTTTTATACCTTCAAGTCCTCAAATTCTTTAATCAAATACAACTCCTGTGTTTGTTTTGGCTGTTTAAACATAGCTGTTTTTCGCTTTGCTTCTGCCCTTTTTGCCAACTGTGCCTTCTGTTTTCTGATTAATTGCAAGGGATCTAGGCATTCTGGGCAGCTTTGATCAGTCTTTGATTACTAACCCATAAATGTCCCTTATTTTCCAAATCATCTGGAGGGCATGGCCAGTATGTACTTGTACGTCTACAGAAAAAGTAAAGTTCCTTCTTGCGCAGGCCTTCAAGTTCCTCTGGAGTTAGGCAACTGACCTGTGACATTTACACTTTTATTTCTGCATACTTTCACATACTGCCTGAAAAAGTTGGGACAAGCCTAGTAGCCTTAAAGCTTGGGGCTGACTAGGGATTCAAATTCTTGGGGTTAGCTATCAAGTACTCAGCTGTTTTTTTGGGGGGTTTTCCCCCTTCTTTTTTTCTGGGATTTCTCAAATTCCTCTGGTTTCTTCGATCATCTCATTCCTCTCTTGGGGCAATTCCTCTGCCAATTGCCCTCTTGCTTGCAGTAAGCACTGATTGTTGCCTCTTCCCAAAGCAAGGGCGATAATCTCAGCTCTTTAATATTATCTCATATTCTCCTTCTTCTCTTCCTCCTCCTCCCTATTAAAGTAGACCTTGCTCGCAATTTGCACCAGTTCACTTGTGTTCTTTCCCAATGCTCCTTCCAGCTTTTGTAACTTTTTCTTTATATCCGGTGCACTCTGTGTAATGAATCTTTCATCTAACATCTGGCAGTTTTCAGGATCTTCCATATTAATCCCTGTGTTCACTTTATAAGCCTCAATTAACCTGGCTAAGAAACTTTCAGGGGATTCTTCTTTTTCTTGAATTATATTAGCAGGTTTGCTAAAATTGACAGGACCTTTTGCTGCTTCCTTTAAGCTTTCCAAAATCAAATATCTGTACTGTTGAAGACTTGTCCTGTGTGTTGAATCATTAGGATCCCAATTTGGGTTTTGTTCAGCAGCTGTCTCAAAGCGTGCTGCCTCCTGGTCAGCGTTTAGGAAATTTCTACGAAGGATCCTGTCTTTTGCTAGTTTTAATTTTTCCTTATCCTCCCTGTTCAATTACATCTTTCAAGATCTCAGTTACTTTTCTTAGTTTTCTGTGGTTGGGGAAGTCTCACTTCTGTCTGGGGTCTGAAGTCTTCCTGCAGAGTGACTGCTTCCCACATTTGCTAATGCAAAGTCTGGATAAATATGTGGAACTTGGCCATCTTGTGGCGCTTATTTTGGCATGACATAAGGTGGAGGTCTTTGAAACAGAATTTCATCTTTTTCATTTCTGCTTAAAATTTTCAATCTTTCTTCTGTCTGCCATTCTATTTCTGGGGTATTGGGTGTTCTGACCACTTTCCTTCCTAATTTAGATTTCTTATCTTTGAATTTCTTTTCCTTCATTAAATATGCTTTTACACATTCTGCCTGGCATTTCCGTAGCCAAGGGGGGGGGGGGGGTCACGGCTTTCTCTGCAACTGTTGCGTGCCATACAGACATATAAGGATACTGATCCCAATGTTTATTCTGCATTATTCTTCAAAACACTCTATTTATAAGACCCAAATCTAAGGAGCTTTCTGGAGGCCACCCTACTTGGAAACTGGGCATTCATATTCACAAAACTTTCTTAACTTAAATTTTGTTAAAGGGGGTTCATGTGTCTCTGGTGTAAATATCTCAAAGTTCTCTAGGAAACACCGTAGCGATGTGCTTGGAATGCTACTACCACCACCCATTCTAAACTAAACACTACCACCGGTTTGGGGCACCCGAAAAATCAAGGGCTACCATCTTAGGAATTGCTGTCCCGTCCCCTTGAAGGTGATCAGGCTCCACTTCCACTCCTCAAATGAGTGGGCACACATAAGTATACTTCTACAGTTTCATACAGTTTCATACAGTTTCATACAATTTTATACTTGCCTGCAGGCTTTTGAAAATCCACCTTCTAGAGTTCTCTGTCTGTCTTAGCCTTCCGGATCCTTGACTGGTCTGTTTCTTCTGACAGTTACTCGCTGCCTCTTCACTGATTTCCTAGAGTAGATCAAAGGTCTACTATGCCGGCATTTTAGGTTATCCCTGGAGATAAACATCCCTCCGGCATGTGCAGGGTTGTCAAACAGTGAGATCTCGGCAAATCACAAAGTTTTGTGAGATTTCGGAGAGCGTGCAGTTTGAAGTTTGACAGGTTCACTATGAATCCATTTAATGCAAATGAAGGGGTTAAGAAGTGTACATAGGTTAATTGACCAATCAGCGTTGTTCCTGCTGTAAATGTATCTTTCTCTGTGTGTATAAAAGTCCGTGTTTTGCCCCATCCAAGTTGTGTTCAGACCCTCCAAATAAAGAGCTGTATTTCACTTTCAATGCTTGTCATCTCCAATTTCTGAACACCAAATGGCGATGAGGATGGGATGGCATTCCCACAAGGCAGCAACATCGGGCCTTTCGATGCAGCCCATCTGGACAAATGGGCGATCTATGAGAGCCGGTTCCGCCATGCCATGGTGGCCGAGAAGATCACGAACGGGGCTCAGATGCATTCCTGCTTCCTATCCCAGTGTGGATCCAAGACATTGGAGCTGGCCATCCACCTCGTTCTTCCTCAGGATGTGGATGAGGTGCCATTCATTGAGATCCTGGCAGCACTGAGGAAGCATCTGCTGTCCGAGGTGTCGATTTTCCCAGCCAGGGTGCCATTTCACCGGAGAGAGCAGTGCCCAGGAGAATCCATTGCTGAGTATGCCGCCATGCTGTGCCTTGCTGCCGCCCCATGCAAGTGGGCCAAGCTTGAAGAGGCACTCTGGGACCATCTGCTGGCCAGCATGATGGATGAGGATTGCCAACGTCGCCTCATGACCCATCAGATGCTAATCTTTAAGTCCGTGCTGGATGAAGCACTGGCGTCTGAGGCCACATGGTCTGGAGTAAAGTTTTCCCAGCATCACCATGCAACTGCCAGTGCCACTGACTCAGCCATCCAGGCCCACCACTGCTCATCCTCTTCATCGTCAGTGTCTCCTGGTTCAACTTCGTCATCTGGGTCCAGTGACGATGAGAGCAAAGTCCGAGTGGTTTGCTGAAGACACTGGGAGCATCACGACGACCGGGAGAAGAAGCCTCTGCGAAAATGCAATGGCTGCGGGGCCCAGCATGACCACAAGAAGTGACCGTTCCATAACACAGAATGCCACAACTGCAGATGGAAGGAGCACATAGCCAAGGTATGGCGGCAGCGTAAGCGGAGACCCCCAATGCCAGAAGCCAAGCATGGTCATCGGTGAGAGTCGTCCATCGCCAAGGTGTCCTCTGAGCCAGACCAGAGCCAGGTGGCCAACATCAGCAATCGGTTCTATGCCGACCTGAGTCTACAGGGCGTCCCCTTCAGAATGGAAGTGGATTGAGGTACTTCATTTTCAATAATTCCACAACGGGAGTTCCTGAGAATTCCCCCGACTGCTCACCACAAGCTTAAGTCCCTTAAGACTTCCCTCCGGCATGTGCAGGGTTGCCAGATTCCGGTCCTAGGGGTGGGTAACTTTGTGGTATGTTTAAAATTCATCTGCACCACCCTGCCCTTAGTTGTGGTCAAGCAGGGCACTAACAACCTGATAGGGGTTCAATGGATCAAGACCCTAGGGATCCGGCTTTCTGGCATAAATGCAATAGACTCTGACCCAATTTGGAACGTCTGTGCTGCACATCCTGAGGTTTTTAAGAAGGGGTTGGGGTTGTACAAAGGGCCCCCTGTTGACTTTGAACTTGACTCTGCCGTTCGGCCCATCCGAATGAAGCTGCGCTGGGTGCCCTTTGCCCTCAAGGAAAAAATAGAAGTGGAATTGAACAAACTGGTTGGGCAGGGCATCCTGGTGCTAGTTGACTCTGCTGAATGGGAGACACCAATTGTCACCGCACTGAAAAGAGTTGCAGAGAGTTCAGACCCCATCAGTTTATAAATGTAATTGGGGTTCTTTGCCCCAACATGCCTCACTCTGCACTTACTAATGTTGAAACTCATTTGCCACTGTTTCGCCCTCTCCCCCAGTGTCAAGAGATCCCTCTGGAGCTCCTCATAATCTCTCACAGTTTTCACTACCCTGTATAATTTAGTGTCGTCAGCAAATTTGGCTACCTTGCTTTTTACCCCTACCTCTAGATCATTTATGAAGAGGTTGAAAAGCAGGGGTCCCAGTACTGAACCTTGGGGGACCCCACTCTTTACTTCCCTCCACTTGGAGAAGTGTCCATTTAGTGCTACCCTCTGTTTCCTGTCCCTTAGCCAGTTGCTGATCCAGGACAAGACCTGTCCCTTTATTCCATGACTAGTAAGTTTATTCAAGAGCCTTTGGTGTGGGACCTTGTCAAAAGCCTTCTGAAAGTCCAGATAAACAATGTCAACTGGATCCACATGCTTGTTGACACTCTCAAAAAATTCCAACAGATTAGTGAGGCATGATTTGCCCTTGTAAAAGCCATGTTGGCTCTCCTTTAGCAGTGCCTTCTCTTCTATGTGCCTATTAATTCTATCTTTTAGGATGGTTTCCATCACTTTACCTGGGACACGTCAAACTGATAGGTCGGTAATTTCCTGGATCACCCCTGGATCCTTTTTTGAAAATTGGTGTTACATTCGCTACCTTCCAGTCATCAGGCACAAAGCCTGATTTGAGGGAAATATAATATATTTTGGCTAGGAGATCAGCAATCTCCACTCTTAGCAAGCACAGGAGGGACTCTCAGTTGTCGTTTTCACCTCCATCATTAGATTTTAATTTAGAGCGATCCCCTGCTCCTCTCAATGACAAACGGGGCTATGATTTGAGTTTTCAGTCCTCTCCCACTAGCCAAACTCTCACTCCAGCCGGATTGCCAGACCTACGGGCCCCTGAGCCGGCTCAACCAAGTGTCCGACCCAAAAGGGAAATCAGACCACCATCCTGGTTAAAAGACTTTGTCTATACCTAGGGGGGAGAAATGTTATGTATGATAACTGTGTTTTACTAACATGTAAAATATTCAAACTGCCGAGTTCCCACGCAAACTTCTGTCAAACAGCGATGCTGTTTGACAGCCGTGAGATCTCAGCAAATTGTGAAGTATTGTGAGATCTTGGCAAATAGTGAAGTATCGTGAGATTTCGGAGAGCATGCATTTTGAAGTATGACAGGCGCGCTATGCATCCATTTAATGCAAATGAAGGGATTAAGAAGTGTACATAGGTTAATTTACCAATCAGCATCGTTCCTGCTGTAAATGTATCTTTCTCTCTGTATATAAAAGTCCATGTTTTGCCCCATCCAAGTTGTGTTCAGACCCTCCAAATAAAGAGCTGTATTTCACTTTCAATGCTTGTCGTCTCCAATTTCTGAACACCAAATAGCTGGAAAAGAACAAGCTGTAAGATAATCTCATCTGGTGGGGGTGGGATCTAGAGCACTGTATGGAAGGCTGCAGGTTGGGTATTCTTGTTGGAGAGACTCACAAAGCCACAAAATGTATCCATACATCAAAGCCACAAAATGTATCTTTCGGGGAATTATCTAGTGTCCTTACCATTGCTTCTGCACTGGCCTTCCTGTCAGTGCAGATGATTCTGGGTGCTGGTGTAAAGTGTAACTACACACCCATTCAATCCTCCTATCATAGGACTCATTCCACCTTCCAGAGACCTGTAGCCATTCTGGAAGCCGACACCACCTTTGTACTGCTTCAGAGTACCCGTGGTCCTTTTCCAGACTAGAGAAATTTATGATAGATTTCAATCACTGACTGTTTATGATTGCAAATCAGCCTGATCAGGTAGGACATGCAGTGTAAATTAACTTAATGTAAGGGTAAGGTAATGGTCGCCCTTGCTCGAAAGCCAGTCATATCTGACTCTAGGGTTCAGTGCTCATCTCTGTTTATAGCCGAAGAGCCAGTGCTGTTTGCATCTGCAGACATTTCTGTGGACATGTAGCAGGCATGCCTAGACACCGGAGTGCACGGAATGCTGCTTACCTTCCCACCAAAGTGGTCCCTATTTATCTACTTGCAATTTCTTGCTTTCGAACTGCTAGGTTGGCAGGAGCTTGGACAGAGACGGGAGCTCATTCCATCATGCAGTACTCGGGTATCGAACTGCTGACCTGCTGCCTTCCAGTCAGTGTCTTAACCACATGAGCCACTGCAATGGCTTAATGTAGCATTGCCAATAAAGGAACTGGAACTGGAAATCTCCCACCAGTTTAAGTTCTATGTAATAATTACACATCTTCTGTATTAATAAAGCTTATTCAGATGAAAAAAAATAGAAAAGTTTAGAATCAGGTACAAAATAGGGAAAAAAGGAACATTTTTACTCTCCCAGAATAAAACATATTTCTTGGCCTAGTCTAGTCAGCTAATATATTATATCACATTTTTCTGCTGTTGACTCACAAGTACATTCTTTCTCTGTGGTAGCACTTGTGATACATAATCCAAATCAGAAATATCAGAATCATGGCACTTCTTCTTCCCATTCAAATAAACTTCACATTCCAATATAACAAAATCCAATTTTCATTTCTCTTCCCACCTCTTCCTGGATTTAAACCAATACAATCACAGCATACAATGTCCACCATTCTTAGTTCCATTCTCGTAGCTTTCAGCCTGTTTTGACTATTTTCAAAACAGGCTGCACCTGCATTGAAGGTTGTTTCCCAGGCTTCTCATGGAACAAAGAACTCAAAGAACTACTTTACCTCACTAAAAGCAAAAGCTTCATTTTAATTCATTACCAAAATGTAGTGCTAAAAAATCCCACCACCACACAATATATCCAAGACCTGTACAAGAGAAGATCTAGTAACTAGCAGAGACATGACTATGAAGGTAGCCTGCTTCTGATCAAAATTAGTCTAATTATTTTAACATTTTAATTTATTTTAAATTTTAACTATATTTCATATACAGGTACATTCATAATTTAGACAGACAGAAAGAAAAAAAAGGTTTGTATGTGATAGAGAAGAATTCCTGGGTCAGGGCAGGAAAGAGGATAGGGCTTACATTAGGAATTCCATATCTGGGTGTAGAGGTGTACCTGCCTAGGAGATACCTGGTGAAGATAGGAAATAAAACAAAACAAAGCAGAAAATAAAGGTAATATGGCTACCACTTCAAAAATTTCAGTGTTGAAGATAGGGAAAGGATGTGCCTCCAGCAACTTCTTGGCAGGGAAAGAGAGCACTTGGGGGATCTCTGTCAAAGGGTGAAAGCTGGCTTTACCCTGCCCCCCTGAAGAGAGTCCAACACAAACCAACCTGAGCTGTCTGTTGCTCTAGTTGCCCTGGCTTCCATAAAGTTGACTTCTGACGAAATGAGTAAGAGTTGCAATGTCATGGTTAGGATTTGTAGTCTGTTTTCTCATTACAGTTTAGCTGTTGACTGTCACCTTTCCCAGTCTTATCCCTCTTTCCACAGAAGAAGGATGCTCCTCCCTCATATTATGTCAGGGTTTCATGAGAAGACATAAGATAAATGTAAATAGCCTTCTGCCTCTTCATTTATTGAATGCTGGTTCAAAGGAGATGTCATCAGGACCAAGGAGTGATTGAAACTGTGGTCTCTGTGGTCATGTGTATTGGGAATCAGATTTTTTTTTTAAAAAAATAATTGTGTCAGAAGCACACAAAGGTGCTTTCTGGGTTGAAAGGATTTTTTGCTGGAGGAACTCCGCTCAGGGGATGCCCGAATGAGGCTCCTTTCATGTCCCTTTCATTAAAGTCATCCCTATTTATCTACTTGCAATTTCTTGCTTTTGAACTGCTAGGTTGGCAGGAGCTGGGACAGAGACAGGCACTCATTCCATCATGCAGTACTCAGGTCTTGAACTGCTGACTCAGATGACCTCAGAGATCACTTTCTGAATCATGTGTTGGTTGCAAAGATCTCAACTTTACACCAGTATTGAAGAAGAAAAAAAGATCTGGCACTACAGAGAGTGAGCTCCTTCATTGACAAATTGCTTTTGTGATGACATAGCCTGGTAGGACAAGAAGTTTTCTTAACCATTCAGTGGGGCCACAGATGGGGTATAGTGGCTTACCAATAATGAGCAGCATCTTGCTTCCCAGTTAGGTAACCAGTGAACATTTGCCGCTCCTCTTTAGTTTTCTGTTGCCATATCAGATGATTTCAATTTCAATTTTAATTTATACCCTGCCTTTCTCGGCCAAGGCCGACTCAGGGTGGCAACAGCATATCAATACAATATAACAACATAATAATATAGCAATACAAAAGTAAATTCAGTACAAAAACCAGCACACAATAATAACATAATGTAATCAACAAAAACAAAATACAAAACTAATAACATTCAGCCACTAACTACAATCCGATAACCCGAAATACAATATAGCAATACAGAAAAATAAATCCAACACAATTACAATTGGTACAAATCACATAATACAAAATTTCAAAATATCACATCAGCATCAAATATCTTTAACATCACTATACACAAAATCCCCAGGTGACGGAGCACAGCTCACGTCCTAGACGGAGCCTCAGTTCAACATTCTCAGCTGAGGAAATATCAACAGCTGGGGCTGGTCTATCTCCTTGTCTCTCGTCTTACTCCCTGTCCCTGCTCTCACCAAGGGCAGGAAATGGCAAGTCCAGGAGCCTTGGAAGCACCAAGACCTTGAAGCCATGCCGGTCGCCCCACCAATGGACCAGTCTCTCTTCCCTGCCCCTGCTCTCACCAAGATTGGAGGTCTGGCGAATCTGACAACTCCAGTCATGATGAAGCAGTCCTCAACCACGCTCCCACCTCCTGAGAGGCTGGTGTTGGGAGCATTGGTGGCGGCTTTTCATGGTCCCTGCCATGATGGGACTCAGCTGTGCTCCCACCTCCCGTGACTGGCAGGGCCATGGGAGGGAGCCAAAGGCACTGGCATTGGAAGTGGTGATGGTGGCTTTTCACGACCCCACCGTTATGGGACTCACTTGTGCTCCCACCTCCTGTGACCAGCAGGGCCATGGAAGGGAGCCAAAGGCACTGGCATTGGAAGCAGTGGTGGTAGCTTTTCACAGTCCCGCCATGATGGGACTCAGCTGCACTCCCACCTCCTGTGACTGGCAGGGCCACGGAAGGGAGCCAAAGGCGCTGGCATTGGGAGAAGCGGCAGTGGCTTTTCATGGCCCCGGCCGTGATGGAACTCAGCTGTGCTCCCACCTCCCATGACCGGCAGGGCCACGGAAGGGAGCCGAAGGCCGATGGCAGAGGACAAGGCAGATATTGTGCCTTCTGGCAGTTATGGCCCTGATTTCAAAATATGGAGATGAAAGGACCGTTCACTTGGGAAGGGCATCACCCACAGTTTGTTGTCATAAGCGACATTTGAAATATATGTAGATTTTTTTTCCTCAGATGAAACAACCAAAGGATTTTGTATTTATTTATTTACGGACATACTAAATTTCTCTGAGGCATTTGCATATCCCTCTATCAGATTTTTCCTGTGATAAAATTGCAGACACACGTTGAAAATACATCTTGGATAAAAACATCTTGGGGCTGCCCAGGGAAGCCAACAATTTCTATGAAGTCTTGTGAAATGACTTGGATGAAATATATCTGCTTACGCTCATGCAACAAAACAAAAAACCTCACTGTGAAGATAATTTGAATGCTTGTTTTTACCTCACTCAGTTCACATTTCGTTAAAAAGATCAAGAGTTTGATTGGCTAGAATTAGCAAAATGGTCTTGATTTCATGTTTCCTTGATGGTATTGCTGATTTCTCTGTGCAAACTGAATTAGTAAGCAGCCTCCCATAAAAAATGCAGAGATAAAATAGCACGGCTCTTGCCCGAGATAATGACCCAGAAGAAACAGATAACGTTGCAGCAAAAGCAGACAGTGCTATTTGTTTGTCTGCTCTGCCAGTTGTAATGAAATGTGCTGTTATTACCTGATTTAGGATTATGGAGAAAACCACTCAGGTAGTAGCACTCTCCTTTTTTGGCAAGCTTCTCAGGTAGAGAAGCAGACAAGATATTTATCTTCCACTCCTGCTGCAAACCTTTACCCTTCAGAATAAATTCATTTTTGTCTTGCTTTCCTCCTCTTTCAAAGTCACACAGTAAAGGAAATGGTGACTTTCCATTGCTGTTCAGGTACAGCCATATATGACTTGAGCACTGAAGCATAGGACATAAATAGAAGATTCATTATGTGCTAAAAGGACTGGGGAAAATGTATTGCATAAGATTGCCAAACTGAAAACAGTAGAAGGAAAAATTACAGGTGTGAAATCCATATAAAGTCACTTGTCCATTGAAAATAGAAATACAGCTGCCATCCTCAGTAGGTGCACATTTCAGTGGTGAAATGCTGGCCCTTCATAAAGAATGTATCAGGTTCATTAGCTAACTCACAAACTATGAATTGGGAACTCAACCATTCACACTGAGTATATCAGCTTTAGTCCTATGCGCCTCCACAGCAGAATATGCTGCTCCAGTATGGTGTACATCAACATGTGCAAAACAAGTTGACATTGCTGTTAATGAAGCCATGCACATTTATTTATTTATTTATTTACACCACTTTTATTCCGCTTTCCTCGCCCGGAGGCAACCCAAAGCGGCTCACAAACTTTAAAACCATAAGTAAAACATCACATAAAATACAACCCTATCTAAAACCAAATAAAAACACATTAGAAATTACAACATCAAACCCCCTCCCCCCTGTTAAAAAGGCTGCAGAACAAATTAATCCCTGCTCATGCTATACCAGCCAGCGGGATTGAGAAGTGGAGTCATTCATGCCCCACACCCGCTGGCATAGCTATGTTTTTAGAGCATTTCTAAAGGGGAGCAGCTCTGTCTGGAGGTGCAGTTCAGATAGCAAGAGGTTCCAAAGGGCCGAGGCAGACACTGAGAAGGTTCTCCTTCTGGTCCCAGTCAGATGTGCTTCTCTCGTAGATGGGACCACTATGGAGCCTCCATAGTGGTCCCATCTACGAGAGAAATTTATATACCTTGGAGGTAAGACTTTGGCGATTCTTGGATCCATATACAGTTGTATCATGTTGAAAATATTGTAAATATATGTAGATTATTTGTATAATTATATTGTATAATAATTATAATGTATTGTATTTTTTGTAGAATACCCAGTTGAAACTGTAGTGAAAAGCTGTACACCGGATAGCTTTGGTTTTCACTTGGAATAAGGATTTATGTGGGTGTTACATACCTGAAGTAAAGGATTTGAGTTACTATTGCGGAAGTTTTCATCACCTGAAGTAAAGGAATTTGAGCTTATTTATGACTTTGAGTCATTTCTATCGACGGATTTCTTCTTCATATTGATTTTCATCCTTTAGCCATTTGTACTGTTCTATCATATTATGGGCCTGGAGTGTTGCAGCTTCACAAGTGGTGTGGTGGGCTGGTGCAAGGCCCGATATCCGGTCTGGGGTGGGTGGAGAGGAGGGGGGAGGTGGAACCTTCCAAATGGCCTGGACTGAGGTAGGATGGGGAGGAGGGGTGAGGCGGAGCCTTCCAAAAGGCCTGGACTGAGATTGGATGGGGAGGAGTAGGTCCCCAGTAGGTCCACTGCCATGTAGGGCTTTAAAGGTCAAAAACAGCACCTTGAATTGCACCTGGAGGCACACTGGCAACCAGTGCAACTCCCGAAGCAGCGGCGAGGCATTGGCAAGGGCGTCGGAAGTGGGGGGCAGGGAGGGTTGAAGCCCCCCCTGAAATTGCCAGGCAGCCATGGGCCCTTTTGGAGGAACTAGGAAGTCTCTTCCTTTCACTAGCCATCTCAGTCCGGGCCTATTGGAAGGCTCCACCTCACCCCTCCTCCCCATCCAATCTCAATCTGGGCCTTTTGGAAGGCTCTGCCTCACCCCTCCTCCCCATCCAATCTCAGTCCGGGCCTTTTGGAAGGCTCCGCCTAACCCATCCTCTCCATCCAATCTCAGTCCAGGCCTTTTGGAAGGCTCCGCCTCACCCCTCCTCCCCATCCAACCTCAGAATTTACAATGTGGTTTCTAATAGACTTAGTTTTCTTAAAACCGAATACAGGAATTTGTGCGCACCCTGGTAAGTCCTCTACAATATGCCAAAACTTATTGATTTCTTGATCTTAAGAGCCAGAGGAGAGTAATCAAATGAACAATGTAATCAGGAAAGGGTACCTTTATTCTTGTGTGTAAGAAATTTACTCCTAGGAGTCAAATTGACTCTATAAAGCTGCTGTTTTACGATGTTGTCAGGATAGCCCTTGTCCTTAAGATATCCCTTGATCATTTCTGCTGATCTTCTAAAATCACTATCTAAGGTAGAGTTTCTCTTAGCCCTAGAGAGGAGGCCAAACAGAATATTTCTTTTCAGATGAGCGGGATGGAATGATCGATAATTCAAATATGAGTTTCGATCAGTTGGTTTTCTAAAACGTCTCATGCCCAGTCTATTATTGGCTATATATACTGAAATGTCCAAAAATGGTATACAGTTGCTATCTGAATTGCCTGAGAAGTGCAAATTAATGTCTAGAGTGTTAATCCAGCTGGTGAACCTAGGGATGATATCCATATTATCAAAGATGAAAAAAAGGTAATCTATAAACCTTTTATATACAATCATGTGTTTATGATAAGGGTTCACCATACTGTTCAAGATGTAAGATTTCTTGAAGTCTACCATGTATAAATTTGCTATTGCCAGTGCTAGGGTAGACCCCATTGCCACCCCTTTAATTTGTAGGAAAAAAAATCATCTTTATACCTGGAAAAAATTGTTTTCTAAAACCACATCCATGAGGTCTAACAAAAAGTGCATGGGAGGCAATAACAATTTCCTGGTGTCTAAGGTGGTTTCTACAATAGGTCTTACTTTCTCTAAAGGAATATTTGTGTATAATGATTGTACATCTAGGGTCAAAAGCCCTGCGCCAGTAGGCATGGAGATGCCCTCAAGTTGATTAATAAAGTCCGAGGAGTCCCTCAAGAAAGAGGGAGTTTCTCTGGTAAATGGGTTGATGAAAGAGTTAATGTACTTAGCACTCCTTTCTAACAGGGATCCAATCCCTGCCACGATTGTTCTGCCTGGGACAAGAGGATTATGTTCAGAAATTTTAGGTAATATGTAAAACACTGGTACTTTGGGGAAAGCGTAATTAAAAAACTCAAAAGTTTTATCCGAAATATAATTAAGGGACAACCCTTCATAAAGAACAGTGCTTAATATAGTGGCTACTCTTGTAGTAGAATTACCATTAAGTTTTTTTTATAAAAATTATCATCCTCCAGTTGTCTCTGAATTTCTCTCTCGAAATCAGAAGTGTTAAGGATCACCACACCCCCTCCTTTGTCCGCTGGTTTGATTGTAATAGATACATTGTTGGCCAAATCATTCAAAGCTTTTTTCTCTGCTAATGAGATATTCCTGTACAACCTCTTTTGCATATTCTCAGTCTTACAGATATCTTTAAGCACTAGGTAGCGAAATACCTCTATAGCTGGGCAATCTACCTGTGGAGTGAAAGTAGAATTAGGTCTAAATTCATCCTAGGACCCAGGTTCTAAGCCTTTAAAAATATCTTAAGTTTAAGTAATCTTATAAGTTTGAAAAAATCAATCCTGGTAGAAAAGGCATTGTATGAAGCTGTAGGAACATAATTGAGTCCCAAACAACACTTGTACCTCAGTCAGAGTAAGAGTCCTAGAGGATAGGTTGAAAATCACATTCTCTTCCTCCCTCTGCGGTTGCGTTGCTCTAAAAAAGTACCACTAGATGTGGAGGGCTCCGTCCTATCCCTTGTTTTTCTCAATTCATAAGTTTTGGATGTTCTCGAATCCACAGATGAGGACCTGTTGTCACTATCTGAAGACTCAAAATTGGAGCTATTAATCGGCTTCTTCCACGTGACCCATTTTTGCCTTTTATTGTTGGTGAATTGCCATCGGTAGACTTTGGACGAGTTATAATCAGAGATATCTCTATCAAATTTCTTAGTTTTGAACTCAATCAAATATTTTTTAAACTCGTCCAATTTCTTAGTAAGTTCAGAAAGACATGAGTCAGTGGAAGTGTCTGGATGCTGTGTTCTTAAATCAGTTTTTAAAGTTTCTATAGTTGAAGTTAATGCCAAAGTCTCCTTGTTAGATTGTTCTATAATAAGTAATATAAGGTCGTATGAACAGTGGTCCAGAATGGAACTCCACTTGTCAACAAACTCCTTATTATCCGCAAATAAAGTTGGACTTTTTTGAATTCTCAAACCCCGGGGGATGCGGGAACATTACCTGAATTATTTTTTTTCAAAGACATGTCTGCCACATGACCTGTTGGGTCTTTGGCTTTGAAACAGATGAGCACTGAATTGCAAGAGTCTGATATAAATGGCTTTGGTGCAAGGGAAATGTTTACCTGAAGGATTTTTATTTTTTTTTAAAAAGACATGCCTGCCACACGACCTGTTGGCTCTTTCACTTTGAAATAGATGAGCACTGAATTGCAAGAGTATGATATAAATGACTTTGGTGTTTTTAAGATGAATATGTCATTTAATAATAGTAGTTATATTATTCATTGACATTTCAGTAGTGTATTTATTGTAATTGGTGTGTTATATGTTTTAATGCAGTAAAAAAAATTAAAAATTTGAAGGAATGAGTAGTCTTCATTAATAGAAATTAAATTTCACTTGTTTCCAGCTTGCTTTTCCCCTTCTGATGCAATTCTCACACCTTCATATGCTCTTTTAGTGAAATTCTCGTCTCTACCCCCCCCAATCCGCAATCCCCCCCAACCCACAAAAAATGCAGGCCCTTTTCTTAGGAGCAGGGCCCTTTTCAAGGTTGCCCCCCCAGCAAACATAGTTTCTATGCCTCTGGGCACGGGCATAATGCCCGCGCCCCATCACCACCTGGGCAACCACATTCTGGACCAGCTGCAGCCTCCAAATGGTCACCAAGGGCAGCCCGATGTAAATTGCATTACAATAATCCAATCTGGAGGTGACTAGAGCATGAGTGACCATGAGCAGAGAGTCCTGGTCCAAGAGCGGGCATAATTGGTAGATGACACGAAGTTGTGCTAAGGCCCTCCTGGCCACGACTGCCACTTGCTCTTCGAGCAGTAGTCATGAGTACAGGAGGACCCCCAAGTTACGCACTGGGTCTGTCTGAGGCAGTGAAGCCTCATCAAGAACCAAAGATGGTAGCTCCCAGGATAACATGGGGCCCCAGATCCACAGCCACTCAGTCTTTCCAGGGTTCAGCTGAAGCCCGTTGTCCCCCATCCAGACCCTAACAGCCTCCAGGCACCTGGTTAGGACTTCGACTGCCTCACTTGGGTCCCCATGGGCCGAGATATACAGTTGGGTATCATCAGCATACCCTCACCCCATGGGAATGAATGATCTCACCCAGAGGTTTCATGTAGATGTTAAATAGAAGAGGTGAGAGTACCGAGCCCTGTGACACCCATATTGGAGAGGCCTAGGGCTCGACATCTTGTCGTCCAAGGACACAGACTGGGTCCGGCCCCTCAGAAATGAGGAAAACCAGGACAACACAGTGCCCCGGGCCCTCAATCCTTGGAGCCGTCCCAGAAGGATACTGTGGTTGATGGTATCGAAAGCCGCTGAGAGGTCAAGGAGAGCGAGAACAGAAGGATTTTCCCTGTCTCGCTCCCACCAGAGATAATCCATGAGTGAGAACAAAGCTGTCTCAGTACCATAACTGGGCCTGAAACCTGACTGAAATGGGTCCAGATAATCTGTATCATCCAGAACATCATGGAGCTGCTGTGCCATTACTCTTTCCAAAACCTTCCCCAAAAAGGGGAAGTTGGAAAATATGTTACTACGCATAGTAACAGGATGCCTCAAACCCACACCAGTTGAGAAAATATACCCTTTTGTTGGTATCGCTCCACCTAAGATCAGGAGAGAAGAAGCAGCGGACACTGAGAGAACTAAGCAAGAGAATGACACTCAACATCCTCTGAGCCTCAAGTCCACCAGCTCAGATCTAGGTTGAGCTTTATGGTAAGAACAAATGTTCTCAAGGGTACAGAAGAACAAACCAAATTAGAAGATGGAGGAAAGAGCTCATTGGACATATATTATTGTACTATATCTTTATTCATAAGGTGTATGCCTCATACCTGAGCAGAGGAGTGTTGGGCTCCCCCTGGTAGAGGAAAAACCACCCCCTAAGACACTCCCCTTAGCATGACTGCTTCCCCTCATGGAGAAGAAGGCAGCCAGCAAGCCCGGCTTACTGTAATAATTCTATTTTAAATTTCCCCCTATTCTCCCCCTATTCGACTGCATTTCATATTGTGGTGATTTTTCATGGAACTATTTTTTACACTTTAATCAGTTAATTGTCTACTGTCTTAGCCTTTTGTGCCTCAATTTCATTTTTAAAAACTCTGTGTTTAAGAGAAAACCACAGAAGTATCCTGTTTATGCTATATGCAAATATACTTGAAGCCGATTGGCTCATTGACTTCCCTTTAACACCCTCTTTCCCAGGAGGTAAGGAGAGGTGGTTCACGACCACCCCACAAAACAAACCTCGGTTGACTCCTATTTCTTAGTCTCCAGATGAATGTGGTGATATATAGAAGCAATCAATAAGGAATATATAAAAGCCAGAGCTTGTGTAAGGGCTGCTACTCTTAACATTTCTGAGTGGAGGAGATGTGGGGAAGGGGATTGTGTGGGCCAAGGGATCATCTGAAGCTGTGTCCCTTTGCTTCCCCTGAAGAATTTTGGCATTTTTCAGACCTCTGCAGGGTCAAGTCCACCATGCTGCTGGATGGTGAGATAATACATCATTCGACACACAATATATTATATTGCAAACATTGTACCATATGTTTTAATGCCTTTAAGCTCATTATGATAGGATGTTCTCCTTCCTGAAGCTAGTAGATGGGTAAAAAACTCTTGGTATGTATTATGTTTAGATATCTTGGTTTAAGGCTCACAACCAAACTAAAATGTGTTGTCAGAGTGTATGATATTGTTTTCATTTTATTGTCTACAGAAAAATACTTAAGATTATATCCTGGTGAAGAAAAATTATTTTGAAAAACTGGCAATACTGGAACAGTTTTGATGATATGTTATTTCTTCACTCCTTCACATTCTTGCAGTAAAAGAGACTTGAAAGATACTCCTGCCTCATACAGTAAAACCCCGGCATATGACTGCCCTGGGTTACGTTTGCCGCTGGTTATGGCCACACATTTAATTAAAATAATTCCCTGCATTACAACTGATTTTTAGTTTACGACCGAAAATTGTGCTACGGTATTTTAAACTCTGATTGGTAATGATCTCCCTACCTTTTCCATGCCTTAGATTTTTTCATGCTATGACAGAGGCTGTTGGAATTGACCTTTGTCGTAACCTGAGGTTTTACTGTATTTAAGAAATCTAGATATTTTTAATTTTTAAAATATAGATTTTATTTAAAATGTTTTAAATCTAGGTTTTAATAATGATTAATGCTTAATTGGTTTTAATATAGTTTTTGTATAGTACTTTAAGGCTATTAGCATTGTAATTTGTGTATCCGACAGACAGTAAGTAAAACAAAAGACAAAAGACAAAAACATTGTGGCACCTTAAAGACTAGCTACTATATTTTAATATTAGCTTTCATGGTTCAAGTCCTCTTCTTCAGACATAAGAGCTACTTTCTCTAGGACCTTACAAGTTGTTTCACCCAAACTTGGAAGCACTTCACCTGACACCCTGAAGGATTCTCTATCACTCCTCCAAATATTAAATGAATCCCCTTAACCTACAGTATAACTAGAAAAATTATGCCTACAATGGGCTAAATTCCAATAATTTACATTGTCCATCAGAAAGCCTGCTATATCTCCACATCTCTCCACAGTACTCAAATTTCTACTCCACCTTAAAGAGTATGGTCTATCTATGTCATCCCTACATTTTTATTTATCAACTCTTATTTCCTTCCAGCACTCTAACTCCCCTGCAAAAGAGCTTTAAACATCCTACCCTAAAGAAGTTTCTAAAAGGTTTGAATAATGCATATCCTGATGTACATAGACTGCTTAAGTGTGTGTATGGCTTCAGCATGTCATTATATACTTTTTCTTAAAACTAGCTTCTCAGGTTCCTTATACAGGGCAGATTTAGTCATAGGTTCAGTTCCTATTGATCCTTTTGGATCCCTACTGCATGTCTACATTGGAGTAATAGCTATGATCTGAGGTTTAAACCTATATAGAAGCAAGTCCAACTGAAAAGAAGGGAAAAGATACAGATACTGGTTGTAAAATGATGTAAAATGCCCATTAAATTAATTTCTTCTAAGTATGAATAAAGAGGCAACTGTGTTGAGCATACGAAACATTCCAAAATCCATGTTGTGGTAATACCTACATTTGGCCAGCCAAAAGGGCACATAATAACTGGACAAGCCCTTGAGAATGCATCCCATCTCTCCTTCAAACAAGGAAATAAGTAGTAAGCAGGGAGCAAATGAGGGAAACTGACCTTGATGGTGAAGTAAATGATGCCGATGTTGTTTACACATGCAGTAAGATATTATGTGAGACAGACATTGCAGATGCAAATAGAGCTTATCAGGTGTTGGAGTTCCCCCTGAATGAACCATACATTTCCAGGAAACAAAGAAGGCAATAAAAGGCTATCAGCTTTGAATTTGTTTTGAAAATACAAATAATCCTCTTTGAAACAAACTGTCGCTTTAACCATAGAAGTACTATATGTTCTTTGCACAGTTGAGCAAGGCTTAATTATTAAGATAAGTCTTTAATTCATGCTTTGAACCTATAAAATTGTGGAATTCATGGGACTAAGACAGCATTCTGAGGCTTCAAGCAGATACTGGAACAATTTATTACGCGCGGGTTCAGAGCCACTTTTGTAAGTCAGACCCTGAACCACGAACAGCACAAAACAGCATACTTTTATAGTTAAATCGGTTACAGATAAGAGCTATATTCATCTTCCATATATGGATACATTCCAGTAAATTTAAACTTGTTACATTCTTATTGGTTCTTAGCAACTTGTTTTCATCTCCCATACCCCAATTCCCTATCATTTCCTTTGGTTCCACAAATAACTTATTTTTCACTGTGGTATGGTGAAATATGCTGACCCATTGCTTGCTCCATCTAACTAGAGCAAAGGTGAATCAAACTGTATCAAACTAGCATTCTGATTACATGGCCTTTACAATAAATACAGAGGCCTTATCCTAAAGCAAACTTTAGCAAGCATTCTTATCACATTTCCCTCCCTTGAAAGATTTTTTCCCATGAAAACTTTCATATGGCTAATTCTTCAACATTCAATATTGCATTTGGCCTTGCAGTTACAATCACTCGTTTCTATATTGATGAGTACTAACCCTATGCAAGCGTAACACATATTCACCAGTATTGGGATGTCGTGTAGGTCGACACCTATCCATGATAGATGGGATACACTGGATACAACAGCAAACCAATATACGCATGGCTATTCCTACTGTAAGGTAATGCATTAAAACTTGAAACCAGGATCCTGAAGGGAGCCAGGATCAGAGTGCATCCCACCAGGAGGGCATTATATCTTGCCTGATGCCATCCGTGATGTTCTTCAGTGCCTTAATAGACTGTTCAATAGTCCTACTATTGTCTGTTAGATTAAAACAACACATGTCCTGTATCTCCTCACAACCATGATGATGTAAGAGCAACAGATAGTCTATTGCGGCTCGATTATTGAGGATTGCTTGATGCAATTCCATTTGCTCAGCGTTCAAAGCAGCCAGGGCTCTTGATGTTTGATTAATAGCTTTTACTAAAGCACATGCTACAGCGTTTATAGTTCTGGCATTCCTTACAGCTAAACCTGGGACCCTGACTAGGCTAATACCCAGAGCAACGTATTCCGCTTTTGACAATAGTCTGACATTTGACTCACAGTCTTCAGCTAAATGTTCTGAGGTGTCCCGTTGCATCCTAGAACCTTAAGGCAGCAGATAGTATCAGCCTGATTAGCAGGGGTGTAATTCCATGTGAGGTTTCCACAGGTCCAAAACCACCCTTGCGGCACACGAACTGGAGACTTATAATAAACAACTTTCACTGTCTTGGCAACATTCCGTGACTGCCTGCCTACCCTACATGTCCTGTACGTATATTCCGACAACCAATTATTTTGACGTACGTTAAGTTCTCAGGTTTAGCTACATGTGGTGTATATATCTCTAGAGCACTAAGGGGTTTGACTTTTGGCAAATCTGGGGTGGGGTCCCATTTGTGATCGAGGATCATATACCAATTTCATGTCCTTATCATCATGAAAAAAGTGAGATGCTTTAAAGTTCCCTTGCAACTGCCTTGGATCAGTACACACTGGAATCAGACAGTTGCCTAGCACTGCATGCATGTCCATCATGCGAGTCATACAAAACTTGCTGTGGTTCACAGCCCTAGCTATATTTCCCCAGATATTATACTGCATACGGCTTGAAATTATGCTCCTTTTACTCCTTCGTCCTTGGGGTTGAGAAACCAGTTTATACTCATTTATCCAGATATTAGCCACATTCCTTAGGTCTAACTTTCCCTTGGTATTATCTGGAGGACTCATAGCGGAAGAGTCCACAGGGACATCTCTGTATTCCTGCGTTAGACCTCCATGTATGGTTAACTTACACACACCCCACCATTCCAGACTAAGATGTTCCACTGTATAAACAGTCCAGGCTGGGACCTCAGGGGTTTTGCAATCTATCTGGACGTTGTCAGGTCTGTCAACTAGTGGGGAGGGGTCTGCACATATTCCTAGGAACAGAACCCACCCTGCCCATTTACATTCCTCTCGTATCATATTGTAGTCTGGCCATTTCCTGGTCAGCACAGAGTACATATATCTTACTCCAGAACAGTTCTCTAAACTCACAGGGCGAGAAGCAATATGGCCATTGTCTAATTAAGAACATAAAGGGTTTTGAGGCACATTGGGGTCCAGGGCTACCTACTGTGTAGTCATGTACTATTTCATACTGGGTTGCAATACACCTTTCCCTCCATTTACCTTCATTTTTCACACATATTGCATACACGCGCGCGAGCGCGCACACACACACACACACACACACACACACACACACACATAAAGATAGCAGAAGTTGATTGTAGAATCCTCATGCTTCAACCGTGCGTAGAGAGACAGCTTCCGGTTTGTGTCTCAGCAGGATGCAGGACTATTGTAGCAAAGTTCATATATGTTTTTAAAGCAAAGTTCAGCTTTTACCAGTCTTCTGGCTGAATTTCAAAACCAAAGGCTTATCTGTCTTCTGGACCTGGTACTGCACCGGATCAGAGTCGGCAGCTGACTTCAGGCATGTCCAGTGGATCCAGGATTTTCCCTCCAAGGTCTTAACTGCAAGACGAGAACACATGACCACAGTATACGGTCCTTTCCATTTTGGTTTCAAAGGTTCATTTTTCCAATGTTTTACCCACACCCGATCACCCGGCTTGAATCCGTGAGTTGCCTTGGAAATCGGGGGTGGACAAACTTCCTGCATATACATTCTAAGTTGATTAACATGCTGATTATGCTGCTGCAACTGGGCTAACAATTTTCTAGCCTCCATCCCCCCTTTATGAGCTAAATCAGGCCATCCCTTGAATACATGTTTGAACAATGCTGGCGGATGACCAATCAAAAGCTCATAAGGCGAGAGGCAATATTTTGTATGGGGGGGGGGTAGTTCTCAGAATTTACAGTGCCATAGACAAAACCTGGACCCATGTAGATTGTGTTTCCATACATAATTTTGTAATACATGTTTTTATAGTCCTATTTGCTCATTCTACCTTTCCCCCTGACTGAGGGTGAAATGAACAATGATACCTCTATTGGAGACCAGAAGCCTCTGCCAGGTGTTTATTGATTGAATGAACAAATTCACAGCCATTATCTGACGACAATCTAGACGGGCATCCGAACCTTGGAATCACCTCTTTTAATAGGCACCTGGCTACCTGTATAACCTGCTTGTTCCTAGTAGGGAAAGCCTCAACCGATCCTGAATATGTATCAATGAAAACCAACAGAGCCTTATAACCATTGCACTTGGGCATGTCTGTGAAATCTAGAACTAAATAATCCATTGGGAGATAAGAAATAGGCTGACTTCCTTGGGTTAGAGACCATCCTTGTCTTGCATTTACTTGGGCACATACTGCACACTGTGAGGTAGCTTTTGCTGTTAAGGCTGTTAAGTTAGGTATAAAAAAGAATTGCTGTAGCTGCATAGCTAGTGCTGTTTTCCCTATATGTGTCATGGCATGAGTTTCCCTTACTAAGGGCCATGTTAAAGCAATAGGGACAATTGGTCTGCCATCAGGCAGAATGTACCATCCTTTATCTAGTGTGGCTTGCAAATCAGTCTTGGCTTTGTCTTCCTCCCCTTGAGTATAAAGTGGTTGAAATCGCACCTTAAAGTCCACAAATTCTTTGACTAAAAATAATTCTTTAACATGATCTGGTATCTCAGCCATGGCTATTCTTTTTGCTTCTGCATTGGCTCTTTGGTTACCCTGGGCGACGAGATCATCAGATTTTTGGTGACCTGGGCAATTGACAACAGCCAGTGAAGATGGCAACTGTGCCTCTTTAATTAGTTTCTTAATTAATGGAGCATATTGAATGATTTTCCCCCATGGAGTCTGTATAGCCCCTTTCCCGATATATTGCTGCATGAGCCTGGACTGTCAAAAAGGCATATCTGCTGTCTGTGTAGACATTTAAAGACTGGCTTTTGGCATTCTCCAATGCCCTGATTAGTGCCCATATTTCTGCAGCTTGAGCTCTTGGCAACAGACCCACCACTGCCTGCCGCCACCTCCACTCGCATGCTGGGCAGCAGAACTGAGGGAGGTGGAAGAGGGAGGACCCGGCAGGCCATCCATCACCCGTGGCAACAGACCCACCATTGCCCACCACCACCTCTGCTCGCATGCTGGGCAGCGGAGGTGAGGGAGGTGGAAGAGGGAAGACCCGGCAGGCTGTCCATCGCCCGCGGCAACAGACCCACCATTGCCCGCCACCAGCCACAATCAAAGAAGCATGCAAGTAACTTAACTAAAACAACATAGTCTGCAACTATAGCAATGCAGAGACTTGATATAGTGGACTTTTCTTTCATACTAAGATTTTACTTTTACTTTCATAACAAATGAAGTAGGATTAATATAGCAGAGGTTGCAATTACAGAAACTGACTTTTTATTACAGTAGAGACTTCTGACAATGTGTTTCCAAACTGTGACAATTTGAATTAATATAGTAACTCATATAACAACTGATGTAGATAGCGAACCTACAAGTAGAGACTTGATATATTGAACTTTCCTTAACTGTGTTTTTATAATTTTAAACTGATAATATGCATGATAATACGTTGTTTTGAACTGTAATAACATGTATGATGTGAGGATACTGGTGTAGAAACTGGCAAACCACGCCAGAAATTTTGCCAAGAGAACCCTATGGACTAGAACAAAAGGCAAAACAAAAGAGGCAAGTTAGATGAAACAGGATGCTTAACACAGATCAAAAGAAGGGGAGGGACGGGAGAGGGGGAGGAGAAATACAGTGTTGCAAAGAACAGTACTGCATAGGAACATGGAATGTGAGGTCGATGAACCAAGGAAAACTGGAAGTGGTGAAAAATGAGATGGAAAGAATAAACATTGACATCTTGGGAATCAGTGAGCTAAAATGGACAGGGATGGGTGAATTCAAATTGGGAAACCATCACATCTACTACTGTGGTCAAGAAAATTTCAGAAAAAATGGAGTAGCCATAATTGTCAACAAAAGAGTGAGAAAAGCAGTAATGACATACAATCTCAAAAATGATAGAATGATGTCAGTCAGAATGCAAGGCAAACCTTTTAATATCACTGTAAACCAAATATACACACCAACCACGGGTGCAGATGAAGCCACAGTAGACCAGTTCTATGAGGACCTACAACACCTCATAGAACAAACACCAAGAAATGATGTCCACATTATCTTGGGAGATTGGAATGCCAAAGTAGGAAATCAAAAAGTAGATGGAATAACAGGCAAGTTTGGTCTTGGAATGCAGAATGAAGCAGGGCAAAGATTGATAGAGTTCTGTCAAGATAACACACTGGTCATAGCAAACACCTTCTTCCAGCAACACAAGAGGCGACTTTATACATGGACATCACCAGATGGCCAACATTGAAACCAGGTTGGTTTCCTACTCTGAAGCCAAAGATGGAGAACCTCCATACAGTCAGCAAAAACAAGACCTGGAGCAGACTGTGGCTCAGATCACAACCTACTAATAGCAAAATTCAGACTTAGACTAAAGAAAATAGGGAAAACAATCAGGCCAGACAGATATGACTGAGACAACATCCCTAAGGAATACATGGTGGAATTGATAGACAGAGTGCCAGAAGGATTATGGACAGATGTGCGGGACATTATGCAGGAAGCAGCAAGGAAAACCATACCAAAAGAAAAGAAGGGTAAGAAAGCAAAGTGGTTGTCTGATGAGGCTCTTAAAATAGCAGAGGAAAGAATGAATGTAAAAGTCAAAGGAGAAAGGAAAAAATACAATCACTTGAATACAGAATTTCAAAGAAAAGCAAGGAGAGACAAGGAAAACTATCTAAATGAATAGTGCAAAGAAATAGAGAAAAACAACACAAGAGGCCGGACTAGAGATATTTTCAAAAAAAATTGAGGAAATCAAGGGAACATTCAAAGCAAAAATGACCATGATAAGGGACAAAGACAGCAAGGAGTTAGCTGATGCAGAAAAGATTAAGAAAAGATGGAAAGAATACACAGAGGAAATTTACAAAAAGGACCTCAACACCACTGATAATCACAATGATGAGAACATTGAACTTGAGCCAGACATCCTAGAGAGTGAAGTCAGAAAGGCCCTAAAAAGCACTGCAAACAACAAAGCTAGTGGAGATGACGGTATCCCAGTTGAATTTTTCAAAGCTCTAAAAGATGACAGAATCAAATTACTGCATTTGATATGCCAGCAGATCTGGAAATCAAAACAGTGGCCACAGGATTGGAACAGATCAGTATACGTTCCAATCCCAAAGAAGGGTAGTGTCAAAGAATGTTCAAATTATCGCACAATTGTGCTCATCCCACACGCTAGCAAGGTGATGCTCAAGATAATACAGGATAGACTTCAGCAGCACGTGGAGAGAGAATTGCCAGAGGTGCAGGCAGGGTTCAGAAGAGGCAGGGGGACTAGAGACCACATTGCTAATATATGTTGGATCATGGAGAAAACAAAGGAATATCAGAAACAAGTATACCTCTGCTTTATTAACTACACCAAGGCCTTTGACTGTGTGGACCACAATAAAATGTGGCAAGTACTTAAAGAAATGGGAATACCAGAACCCCTCATATGCCTCATGAAAAATCTGTACAAGAGTCAAGAAGCAACAGTTAGGACAGAACACGGAATGACAGAGTGGTTTGGAAAAGGAGTAAGACAAGGCTGCATTTTATCACCCTACCTTTTCAACCTATAACAGAGCACATAATGTGCAATGCAGGGATGGAGGAATCACAATATGGGATAAAAATTGCTGGGAGAAACATCAACAATTTGAGATATGCAGACGATACCACCCTAATGGCAGAAAGTGAGGAAGATTTGAAGAAGCTTCTGATTAGGTTGAAAGAAGAGAGTGCAAAAGCTGGCCTGAGACTTAACATCAAGAAAACCAAGATAATGGCAACAGGCCCTATCAGCACTTGGAAAGTAGACGGGGAAGAAGTAGAAGCAGTGACAGATTTTACTTTCTTGGGATCTAGATGGGGATTGCAGCCATGAAATAAAGAGGCAATTGATTCTAGGGAGACAAGCCATGAGAAACCTGGGGAACATAGTGAAAAGTAGAGACATCACATTGCAAACAAAAATCCGTATAGTCAAAGCAATGGTATTCCCGGTGGTAATGTATGGTTGTGAGAGCTGGACCATTAGGAAGGCTGAGCGCAGAAGAATAGACGCCTTTGAGATGTGGTGTTGGAGGAGAGTTTTGAGAATCCCCTGGACAGTGAGGAGAACAAATAGGTCAATCTTGAAAGAAATCAGTCCTAACTGCTCCTTAGAAGGTCAAATAGTAAAGCTGAAGCTGAAGTACTTTGGACACCAAATGAGAAGAGAGGATTCACTTGAGAAAGCCTTGATGATGGGAAAGGTGGCGGGCAAAAGAAAAAGGTGATGGCCAAGGATAAGATGGCTAGATGGCATTGTGGACGCAGCAGGCACCGAGCTGAGCGGGCTGAGGAGGATGGTGGAGGACAGGGGTGCCTGGAGATCAATGGTCCATAGGGTCGCAAAGGGTCGGAATCGGCTGTGCGAATGAACAACATCTACTACTGAATATCCTGCATATCTTGTTCCATTATACACAAAACTAGACCCATCCATGTACCAATTTGACTGTGCATGTGATAAAGGCACATCCTGTAGGTCAGGGCGACATGATTTATCATATTGAGCACTAATAGAATTGCGCTATAGGCCTAGCAGCCGGGAAACCAATCTCAATCCAGTCATGAAGCTCACTGGTGACCTTAGGCTAATCACTTTCTTTCACCCTTTTATACTTCACATGATTGCTAAAATATGACAGTGGGAAGCAGGACTATATACACCAACTAGAGTTTCCTCAAGGAAGGGTTTAAGAGCCTAGATACATCTTAGTCTATTGTCTCAGCTATGACTATTCCACTTTGGGTGATCTGCTAGGTGTCCAGGCTCATAATGAAGTATGACGACCTGACCTCATTGCTCTTAGCTTCAGAGACATAAAGAAAGCCCTTCACCATGTTAAGGTGTGCATACAAGAAGATGATAATAATTGTGTGATATCAAGTAAATTCTGATTTCTTGTTGCACTTTTAATAATTCAATAGTTGCACCAAAGTGTAATTTATCAATTGTGGAAAGCTTTAGATCAGAGTTGAATTTGAGTTGAGTCAAACTGGGTGACTGAATTATTCCATTACTCTTAACGTCCATTGACACTGTAAGAATCTACACATGAGGTCAGGGACGCGATGAAAAATGAAAAATTCATACTTGTTACTTACTTTTGAAGAACTTCTATGAGATACAGGTAATTACTATGTTCTGTTTGGTCTTATTGTGTTATGGAACCGAGACTGTTTATATTGTATATAGTTAACACTGTATATATGTATATATTGGATGTTATCTTACACCATTATTATGAGTCATTATTGTTTATTAATTGTAGATTCCTTAGGAAAATTTCCCATTGAAAATTCCAGTTTACCGGAAGGAATTCGAATTTACTTTATGAATATTTGACAAATTTTCTTCATGAATATTTGACTTGCACATTTTGGATGTGAATAAACCGTTTATGGATTACTAATGTTGCCTTTTCCAATCGGCTTTCCCCTGTTCTGCTCATCCACACCGTTTGGTTCCTTTTGTCTCCTGCTTTGACTTTCTGAATTGCCAGTTTTGGATCAGACCCATATTTCTTGGCCTGCACAAATTCCTATTTAATAGCCAAAGGCTATCTCCATATGTTTCACTGTTACACAAACCATACATGTCGTTATTACTAAGCCTCTGCTTGTTGTCATTTCATTCAAGGAGTATTACTATAAATGAAGAATAGATCACAGCTTGTTAGCATGGTCAGTTAATCAGAGCTTGTCAGCTTGGAGAGTCTCGGGCAGAGTCATAGTTTAGACAAATGTTTCTAGGTTCTGGAGTATATTATAATGCTGAGTGTAGTGAGTGCTATATAATTATACCCAATCCTGAATAAGGTAAACACATGACGATCCTCATTTCCCTTTCATTTGTATCAGTCCTGACATATGGTAGTTTTCTATCAAGAAAAATCTCTATTTATTGAAGGTTTCCCTAAATTCAAAAACACGATATGTCCCTTGTTCTTGTCCACGTAGAGAAGAGGTTGTTCTCTTCCTTCTGCTCTAGATTGGAAAATATATTCTAGCACACCTCTCTAACTCCTATGTTTGACTTATTCAGGATTTATCATGCCTGAACAGGGTATGGATAGACATAATGTCTATGGTTGCTGTATCTTCAGAATGCATAGCCATGCATACAGCATGCCTATTTCACATTGTTTCAGCTACCTATAATTCTATTTAATGTGCCACTTCCTTCAAGCATGCACAGGCATATGGAAACCTTGTGGATTTTCCTTCTATATCTGACAGCAAAAAGTTGCATGTGTGAGGCCTCTTAATGGCTCCCTCTATGTCCCATTAATGCATTGTCAATCATTTGCTATCCAGTGAATGTTATAGTTCCCCATCACATAAATCAAAAATACTGTATAAGTTTTGGGAAATAGCAATTTGTGTGCAAAGTGTTTAGCCAATATTGAAACAGATAACACATGTTAGAGGCCCTCTCCAGGCACCAAGTTTCATTAAATCATGGATAACAGCAAAGTCTCACGTCTGAAAATTTTCATCTTTCATCTTTAATTTACATTTCTTTTCTACACCATATCCTCCTGCTGGTTTAGACATTTGATCATCCTGCACTAAAATGAAAAGCAGGCACTTACAATATTCATAACAAATGAGGAAGGCACCTTTAGTGTAAGGGACCAAAGACAACACAACAGCCGAAGGGTTGGCTTAACACAGGTTTATTGCATGATGATCCGGAGGAACATGTGGTAATGGCGGATGGGTAGCTCAGTATATACAGCTGGCTATACATTTGAATGTGGCTTGTTGACAGACTATTGGTTGCTGCCTGCGTGACGTTGTAGGAGGTCACGCCCTTCTTGACCAGGTGAGGAGGTCGCGGGGAATCTTCCCGCGCTGCTGATCCAGGTGGCTTTGATCCATTAGAGCTGGACGCTCGCTACTGCCCTCTGGTGGTCACTAGCTCGCGTCCCCTTATTAAGCATACATTGATACAGGTGATGGTTATAATGTTGCACACAGAAAGGTTACATTGATAACACATGGCAAAGGTACATTGTTAAAGGCACTGCTTTACAGAACACAACATCCCTCCCCCCTAGGACGAGACGAAGTCTCTCAGCCAAGATGGCTTGTTGCGTGTGCGTGTGGGCCGTGAAGAGGGCTGCCCCCCGGGGGGCGTTATTGCTTCTTTGTTCCCTGGTCCCTTGTCCTGAAATGGGAGAGGGAGACTCGTTAGTGGCTTGCCGCTGTCTGGCGGTCTTAGGGGAAGGGAAAAACTCCATTGTGGGGAGACCGGGGGCCGTTGGGGCTAACGAAAAACCCCTCTTCTCGTTTGGACGGGTGGGGGACCACTCCGAAACCCCCCCCCCCCGGTTCTGGAAATCAAAATCTAACTTGGTAGGGGTACCCGCATTTGTGGGGACTTTCCGCGAGGTATGTATGGGGTCGGGTTCCTCCTCCCCGGAAAGATCCCCCAGGGTATCTATGAAGACATCCTCCTCCCCCCTTGGTGGGGGCCCACGGTCCCCTTTTCCTCCCCCTTGGGCTGAACGGGTGGGGGAGAACCCTAACGCTGACTTATTTCCTGCCTGATCAGTGCCCTGCTCATCGGAGACCCTGCGTCGGAGCTGGTCCGCGTGCCGCCTCCACAGGAGCCCTGTGCTGGTTTCCACGCGGTACGATACAGGGCCGGTTTGCTCCACAACTACACCCGGAACCCAGGCTGGGCCCATGCTGGCGTAATTCCTGCAATGCACGGGGGCGCCTACACTGAAACTCTTCGTAGCCTCCAGCCCAATGTTCCTCCCCTTGTCCTCTACCCTCGTGGGGTCTAGCCTAGTAAGGATGGTGGTCAGCTTCCTGCGCATTAAGAGCTCTGCGGGGGAGTATCCTGACGCCAACGGGGTCACCCTGTACCCTAGCAGAAACTGACACACTTGTAGGTTCAAATCCCCTGGGCCCATGCGCCGCAACGCGTCCTTCGTGGTGCGGACGAGGCGCTCTACTTGGCCGTTGGTGGCCGGGTGAAAAGGGGCGGAGGTGATATGCCGAACTGCATTAATTTCCATGAATGCCTTGAACTCGGAGGACGTGAAACAACTAGCGTTGTCGCTAATTAACGTGTCGGGTATGCCGAACGTGGAAAAGAGCCTCCGCAAATGTCTAATTGTCTGGGCCGAGGAGGTGCTCGTGACTGGGATAACCTCCAACCATTTGGAGAAAGCGTCCACTACAAGGAGGAACAGGGTGCCTCTGAACGGGCCCGCGAAATCAATGTGCACCCGGGACCACGGCCCCTTAGCCGCGTCCCATTCCCTGTGGGGAAGGCGGGCCTCCTCCGGTCTGGAGCATTGGCAACTTTCACAAGTGCCGACCATGTGCTCAATGTCGGCGTCTAGCTGGGGCCACCAGAAGTAACTCCGGGCCAGCGCCTTGGATCGCACGATGCCGGGGTGGCTGACGTGAAGCAGTTTGAGCACCCGCGGCCGAAGGGAAGTGGGAATCACCACCCGCTGCCCCCACAAGAGACATCCCCTCTCTAGGGACAGTTCTAGCTTTTTTCTGAAAAATGGAGCGAACTCCTCCGCTGGGGAGGATGCGGGCCACCCTTTCTGTAGCCAGGAGCTTACTGTCGCTAAAGTTTTGTCTTTCTCTGTTGCTTTGGCAATGTCGGCGGGCACTACGGGGGGCGAATCCAGCACCTCTATCATGAGAACCTGATGATCCCGCTCCCCCATGCTCGCCTGGCTGGGCGTTAGGGGAAGGGGAGACCTAGATAGGGCGTCCACATGGCTGATCTCTTTCCCGGGCCGGTAGACCAACGCGTGCTGATACGCGTTGAGAAAAATGGCCCACCTGAGCATCCTTGGGGACAGGATTTGAGGGGTGGGCTTATCCGCGGTAAAAATGCCTAGCAGGGGCTTGTGGTCCGTCACGATGGTGAAGGGGCGGCCATACAGAAAATCGTGAAATTTTTTCGTCCCCGAGACTATCGCTAGTGCCTCCCTGTCCGTCTGTGCGTAGTTCCTCTCTGTTTGGGACAGGGACCTGGAGTAAAATGCTATCGGGGCCTCCCTTCCGTTCTCCAGCACGTGGCACAGCACTGCCCCCACCCCCACTGGAGATGCATCACAGATCAGAACTACTGGGCGTCTGGGGTCGAAGTGGGTCAGTATGGCGTCGGACGCCAGGAGGCTTTTCAGCTCACTAAATGCCCTTTCTTGGTCATCGCCCCAATTCCATGCCTGGTCTTTCTTAAGCAGCCTGTGTAGCGGTTCAGCCACCGCTGCCTTCCGGGGAAGGAAGGAGTGGTAAAAGTTGAGCAGCCCTAGGAACGACTGCAACTCGGGCTTGGAGGTGGGGCGGGGGGCTTTCTTGATGGCTGCCACCTTAGACTTGGATGGTTTTATCCCCTCAGGAGTCACACAAAACCCTAGGAATTCAACCTCGGTTGCGAAGAAGACGCATTTGTCCTTTCGCAACCTCAGCCCCGCCTTTTCGAAAATCATCAGGACCTTTCCCAACCTCTTGGCCAATTCAGCCCGACTCCCCCCTGTTATTAACACGTCATCAAAATAAGGCAACACCCCCTCCAGTCCCTTCAGGAGGCGTTCCACGAGTGACTGGAAAATTCCTGGCGCCGAATTCATGCCGAATTGGAGGCGCGTCACCTGGAACGCCCCCTTATGGGTGACTATGGTCTGCGCAGCAGCTGCGGCAGGAGACACCGTGAGCTGCTGGTAGGCCTGTGCTAAGTCGAGCTTAGCGAAACATTTCCCCCCGTGTAACCTGGCCAGCAGATGGCTGACTACCGGCACCGGATATGCATTCGGGCGGATCGCCTTGTTGATGGTGCACTTGTAGTCGGCGCATATGCGGACCTCCCCATTGGACTTTAGAGCAGTTACAATTGGAGTTTCCCACTCCGCAGAATCTACAGGCACAAGAATTCCCTGACCCACCAATTTGTCCAGTTCCGCCTCTATCTTGTCCTTGAGTGCGAACGGCACCCGGCGTGGTTTTAGGCGAACAGGGCGGACCTCCGGGTCCAGGTCGAAAGTCACTGGGGGCCCCTTGAATTTCCCCAGTCCCTTTTTGAAGACTTCGGGGTGCGCCTCGCACACCTCCTGAATTGGATCAGTCCCAACAGCGTGCATTCCCACGGCATGCACCCCCCCAATGAACAACCCCAGGGGCTGGAACCATTGAGTCCCGAGGAGGCTGCAATTTCCTCCCTTGAGCACGACCAGGGGAAGGGACGCGGCGTGCTCCTTGAATTTGACCTGAAATTCTCCAACCCCCAACACTGGAATACTGTTCCCTTGCACGTCCCGTAGCGTGGCCCTCAATGCTTTGAGCTTGGGCCGCTTTTGGGGGGCAATTCCGAAAAATTCCCTCTGGGAAATTATTGAATATGAGGACCCCGAGTCAATTTCCATCCTAATGGGCACCCCTTGGACTAGTACCTCAACAAAGTAGCGGGGGTGTCCCGTAGACACGCTGAACACTGGGGCGTCGTCCTCGCTGCGATGCGGCCCACGCCGTCCTGCTTCCGCGTGGCCTGGGCGCCGTCTTTGGGTTTCGCTGGGCGGTCTCGTCCCACGGAACGGTCTGGGGAGCTCCTCCGGGACTCGCGCTTCTTCCTGCACACCTTGGCGATGTGCCCGCGGCGGCCGCAGTTGTGGCACTCGGCCTTCCGGAAGGGGCATTTCACGCGGTCGTGAACGCCGGCTCTCCTTCCGGACCCTCTGTACGTCCTCGTCGTCGCTGCTCTCTGTAGACGACCTCGAAGTTCGCCGGGCCACATGTACCGGAGCCTCTGCTTTGCTCGACTTTGGCCGCCAGTCCTGGAGTTCTTGGACCCCGGCCTTCGTAGCTTCTGCGGCCTGGGCCGCTCTAACGACCTCCTGCAGCGTGGGAGGCGGCTCTTGGTTCATTAATGTGCACTGGGTCTCGGCGTCGTTCAGGCCGCACAGCACACAGTCTCGGAGGGTGATTTCGATGTTCTCCCATTTGCACGGGCCGGCCGCCAGCCGCAGGGCCGCCACGAACGCGGCGACCGTCTCTCCGGGCGCTTGGACTCGCCTCCAAAATGCACTCCGAGCGGGAAACATCGCCGTGGCGGGCCGGACGTGCTCATGCAGCAATTGCATGAGTTCCTTGGCCTTGAATTCGCTCACCTTCCTCGGTGCAATCAGGTCCACCAAGGTCCTTTTTGTTTCTTGTCCGAGCATTCTGGTGAAGATGGCCCTTTTCTTCGCCTCTTCCGTGACTTCGGACTCGATCAGTGCGGCCTGGAAGTCCATCTCGAAGATCTCCCAGTCGCCCGGCTTCTTGATTTCGAAACCGGCGCATGTCTTGGTCCCGTGGGCTGCCATCCCACCTTCGTCGCCAATTTAGTGTAAGGGACCAAAGACAACACAACAGCCGAAGGGTTGGCTTAACACAGGTTTATTGCATGATGATCCGGAGGAACATGTGGTAATGGCGGATGGGTAGCTCAATATATACAGCTGGCTATACATTTGAATGTGGCTCGTTGACAGACTATTGGTTGCTGCCTGCGTGACGTTGTAGGAGGTCACGCCCTTCTTGACCAGGTGAGGAGGTTGCGGGGAATCTTCCCGCGCTGCTGATCCAGGTGGCTTTGATCCATTAGAGCTGGACGCTCGCTACTGCCCTCTGGTGGTCACTAGCTCGCGTCCCCTTATTAAGCATACATTGATACAGGTGATGGTTATAATGTTGCACACAGAAAGGTTACATTGATAACACATGGCAAAGGTACATTGTTAAAGGCACTGCTTTACAGAACACAACAGCACCATACACTTTTCAGAAGCAATGGTTATGTAAAAAGATTGCAGCATGCTATGTTGAACATGGATGCCATCCAAAACAGGTTATTTTTGAAAGAGCTGCACACTCTCCTTTTATTGATCCCAACAGTAGAACGGATTTCCTCACATACAGATCGTGCATAGCAAAAACTAAGGCCAAACTATATGTCAGGGGTTGCCAAACTACAACCCATAGGCTGGATTGCTGCTGTCACTGGAAGTGTCCCAACACCACCAGAATTATGTAAAAAATACACCAAAACGCAGTGAAAATGCAGCAAAAAAATAAAAAATGCAGCAAAAATGTGCTGCACTCACTCCTATGCCACGGGAAGTGGCTGAGGTGGCAAAAAAGTCCAAATACATGTGGTGAATTCAACCACCACCAGCGCCACCGCCAGTGCTGCCGGGAGGAACCACATGACTATTCTGCTCAGCTGAGCTGTCTGGGAAAAGTGTGGGCACCCCTGCTATATGCAAAGCAGGTTTGCTTTCAGATATAATTATATAGTGACTCATTTGAAATCAAAATATTTAAGACATTTTGAGCCATGCAAAGTGAGAATAAAATAAATGAATAAAAGGTTATTTATGACTACATAAGCCTTAAATTTTTTAGTGGGTCTACTCTGACTATGGCCAGGTATGGAATGAATTTACATATACCAGATTAGTTTTCTTATCATTTTTAATATGGAAGGAAGACACTGATCTGGATTGGGAACATAGAGGAGAAAATGTCATCCAACACTTTGCTGCACTATGGCTGCTCCCTGGTGAAAGAATATGGTTAAATGTAAGGCACCAGGCCTGAGTGAGAAACTTTCCATTGCCTAAAGTACAATAAAGATTGTTGCTCTACTCAAAACCAAAACTAGGTTCTTTACTCAAAACCCAAAAATCCCTCAAGAATTTTGTGTTTAACTCCAGCATGCCTGTTCACTTATTTTATAGATTTACACCTTTTTGATTTATGAGGCAAATAAATACAAAGGTTCCTTTATTTATTTATTTTAAAAAATTCTATTTATCAAACAACACATACATAAAAAAAGAGAAAACAATAATTCAAAAACAAAATATCACTTTACAAACTAATTCCCAGACAATACAAAAACATACTAAGCCTAATACTTATTACCTCAAATTAAAATATGAATATAGGATATCATTACTGAACAATTTGAATTATTCACTATTTTAACTCTATAAACAATATCTACTCTTATTGCTGTTCTTATTTTTTAAATATAACAATTAAGTTTTTTACACATGACTATTAACATATTTGTAATTGGAACTGCAGTGGTTCAAGTGGTTAAGATGCTGACAGGAAGACAGCAGGTCAGCAGTTCAATACCCGAGTACTGCACAACGGAATGAGCTCCTGCCAACCTAACAGTTCTAGCTCTTTAGTGTATGGGACCAAAGACAACCGGACAACCGAAGGGTTGGTTTAACACAGGTTTATTGCATGAGGTTCCAGTGAAGCATGAGGTAATGGCGGTGATACATCTCAATATATACAGTAGCTCTCTACATTTGAATCTTGTAGCACGGTAGCTCATTGGCTGCTACCGGTGTGGCCTCGCCCAGGCACGCCTCCTTTCCTGCTGCTGAATGCAGATCTTTCTTCAGCTGCTGAATGCGGGGAAGGTTTTCCCGCGGCTGTCCGTGATTGAGCAATGTGAACCATGTGAGACTGAACGCTCGCAGCTGCCCTCTATGGGCTGTCTGCTCGCGTTCCTTTACAGCTGATATCGTTTGTATCTGGAGTGGTTACATTCTTGCCTTTACAGTATAATGAACATGCACACATACATACATAACATCCCTCCCCCCTAGGATGGGACGAAGTCCCGCAACCATTGTGGCTTGCCGCACGTGCGCTTGGGACGTGCTTGCGTCTGACCTAGTACTGGAGAGCCTGTGATCCCTGACTCCGCGGGTGCTTGTCCTGCAACGGGAAACGGGGATTCGTTAGTGGCTCTGTGGGGCGTCCGTGCCTGCCTTGCGCCCGGGGATGGGAAAGGAATGAATAGTTGGGAGGTGAACCCCTGCCTGTTGCTCTCGGACCCCGGGGACCCTCCTATTGTGAACCGCGGAACTGATGAGGTCGCCCTTGTGGTTCGGCTACCTTCTGATCCCTGCTCGGGGGACCTTGAGACTGTGGTGGGCGGACTCGCTGTTGCCTCCCGTCTTGGGGGTGTCGGTCTCCGGGAAATTGGCGCTATATTGCATTCTAACTCACAGGGGCTACTGGGACTGGAAGTACCAGGGGCTGAACTGAAACCCCTCCTTTCGCTAGGACGGGTGGGGGACCACTCCGCTAACTCCCCCTGGTACTGTAAATCAACGTCTAAACTTCTATGGGCATCTGTGTTTCGGGGAAACTTCCGCGGGGTATGTGTGTGGTCGGGGCTCTTCCTCTCTGTCGGGGACTCCCGCAAAAGATCTCTGTGGATCGATTCCCTTTCCTCCCTCCTTGGTGGGGACCCATGCTCCCCTTTTCCTCCCCCGTGGGCTAAGCGGGTGGGGGAGTACCCTAACGCTGATTCGATGCTATTCTCGTCTCCGTCCTGCTCTCCGGGGACCCTGCGCCTGAGTTGGTCCACGTGTCGCCTCCACAGGAAGCCTGTACTGGTCTCTACGCGGTATGAGACGGGGCCGGTTTGTTCTATTACGGTGCCCGGCACCCAGGCTGGCCCCGCGCTGGCGTAGTTCCTGCAATGCACCGGGGCGCCTACGCTGAAACTCTTTGTGGGTTCCACCCCTATGTTCCGCCCTTTGTCCTCTACTCTCATGGGGTCTAGCTTGGAGATTCCCGTGGCCAGCTTCCTGCGCATCAACAGCTCTGCGGGGGAGTACCCTGACGCTAATGGGGTGACCCTGTATCTTAGCAGGAATTGGCACAATTTCAGGTCGAGGTCTCCGGGGCCCATGCGCAGCAGCGCGTCTTTCGTGGTGCGCACGAGGCGCTCTACTTGGCCGTTGGTGGCCGGGTGAAAGGGGGCAGAGGTGACGTGCCGAATGGTGTTGCGCTCCATGAATGCCCCGAACTCGGCGGACGTGAAACAGCTAGCGTTATCGCTGACGAGGGTGTCGGGTAAACCGAACGTGGAAAAGACCCTCCTTAACTGTTTAATTGTTGTGGCCGAGGAGGTGCTCGAGACTGGAATGACCTCCAACCACTTGGAGAACGCGTCCACCACAAGGAGGAAAAGCGTTCCCCTGAACGGGCCAGCAAAGTCTACGTGTACCCGGGACCAGGGCCCCCTTGCTACGTCCCACTCCCTAGGTGGCGAGCGAGCCTCTTCTGGCCTTGAGCTTTGGCACGCTTCACAAGTGCCGACCATGTGTTCGATGTCGGCGTCTAGCTGGGGCCACCAAAAGTAACTGCGGGCTAGCGCCTTAGAGCGGACGATCCCCGGGTGGCTGACGTGCAGCAGTTTAAGCACCCTCGGCCGGAGAGACGTGGGGATCACTACCCGCTGTCCCCACAAAAGGCAACCCCTCTCTAGGGACAACTCTAGTTTCTTTTTGAAAAATGTGTCGAATTCCGCTGCTGGGGAAGACACGGGCCACCCTTTCTGTACCCAGGAGCAAACTGTGGCCAGCGTTTTGTCCTTGCCTGTCGCTTTGGCGATGTCGGCCGGTACTACCGGAGGGGAGTCTAGAACCTCTATCATTAAGACCTGGTGGTCCCTCTCTACTTCGCCCACGTGGCAGCAATCCCGGGGAATGGGGGACCTCGACAGGGCGTCGGCATGGCTGATCTCCTTCCCGGGCCGGTATACCAACGCGTGCTGATACGCGTTGAGAAAAATGGCCCACCTGAGCATTCTCGGGGACAGGATTTGGGGTGTGGGCTTATCTGCGGTGAAAATGCCTAGCAAAGGCTTATGGTCAGTCACTATGGTGAAGGGGCGGCCGTACACAAAATCATGAAATTTCTTGGTCCCCGCAATTATTGCTAGTGCTTCCCTGTCTGTCTGAGCATAGTTTCTCTCCGCTTGGGACAAGGACCTAGAGTAGAACGCTATCGGGGCCTCCCTACCATTCTCCAGTACGTGGCATAACACCGCCCCCACCCCCACCGGGAATGCATCGCATATCAGGACCACTGGGCGTTTGGGATTGAAGTGGGTCAGTACAGCATCTGATGCCAGGAGTCGCTTCAGGTCATTGAAAGCCTTCTCCTGGTCGTCGCCCCACTTCCATGCCTCGTCCTTTTTTAACAATTTGTGTAGCGGTTCTGCCACGGCTGCCTTCCGCGGAAGGAAGGAGTGGTAGAAGTTGAGCAGTCCGAGGAACGACTGCAACTCGGGCTTGGAGGTGGGGCGAGGGGCCTTCTTGATGGCGGCTACCTTGGATTGGGCTGGCCTTATTCCCTCGGGAGTGACACGGAACCCTAGGAACTCAACCTCTGTAGCGAAGAAGACGCATTTGTCTTTCCGCAACCGCAACCCCGCCTTTTCGAATATTGTCAGGACCTTTCCCAACCTTGTTGCTAGTTCGGCCCGGCTCCCCCCTGTAATCAATACGTCATCAAAGTAGGGTAACACCCCCTCTAACCCCTTCAGGAGGCGTTCCACAAGTGACTGGAAGATCCCGGGCGCCGAATTCACGCCGAATTGGAGGCGCGATACCTGGAACGCCCCTTTGTGGGTGACTATGGTCTGCGCAGCAGCTGCGGCGGGGGTCACCGGGAGTTGCTGGTAGGCTTGGGCCAGGTCGAGTTTAGCGAAACACCTCCCCCCGTGTAACCTGGCCAACAAGTGGCTGACTACCGGCACCGGATACGCATTAGGGCGGATCGCCTTATTGATGGTGCACTTGTAATCAGCGCATATGCGGACCTCCCCGTTGGCCTTGAGCGCTGTTACAATTGGAGTTTCCCACTCCGCAGAATCAACAGGAACAAGAATCCCCTGGCCCACCAATTTGTCCAACTCCGCCTCTATTTTGTCCTTTAGTGCGAAAGGCACTCTGCGCGGTTTAAGTCTGATTGGACGTACTCCAGGGTCCAGGTCGAAAGTCACTGGGGGGCCCTTGAATTTTCCGAGCCCCATTTTAAAAACCTCGGGGTGCGCATTGCACACGCTCTGTATTGGATCAGTCCCGGCGGCGTGTGCTCCCACGGCGTGCACCCCCCCAATGAACAACCCCAGGGGCTGGAACCATTGAGTCCCGAGAAGGCTGCATTTACCTCCCTTGAGGACGAATAGGGGAAGCGTTGCGGAGTGCTTTTTAAACTGGACCTGGAACTTCCCAACCCCCAACACTGGGATGCGGTTCCCTTGCACGTCCTTCAGTGTGGCCCTCAACGCTTTGAGCTTGGGCCGCACGCGGGGGGCGATTTGCATGAACTCCCCCTGGGAAATAATAGAGTATGAAGAACCCGAGTCCACCTCCATTCTAACAGGGGCCCCTTGTATTACTACCTCAACGAAGTAACGGGGGTGCTCCGTGGAAACGCTGCAAACCGGCGCGTCGTCCTCGCTGTCGTCGGAGATGCGCCCTACTCCGTCCCGCGTCCTCGTGGTCCGGGTGCCGTCCTTTGGCCTCGTGGTGCGGTCCTGCCTCGCCGAGCGGTCTGGAGAACTCCTGGTGGCCTCGTGCCGTTTCCGGCAGACCTTGGCGATGTGCCCGCGCCGGCCGCAGCTGTGGCACTCGGCCTTGCGGAATGGGCATTTGGCGCGGGCGTGGGCGGTGCCGCAGCCGTCGCAGCGCCGGCCCTCTCTCTGGACCCTCCGGACGTCCTCGTCGTCGCCGCTCTCCGCAGACGAGTTCGAAACTCGCCGGGCCATGCGCACCGAGCTCTCTGCCTTGGCGGGCTTCGGGCGCCAGTCCTGAAGCTCGTGCACCCCGGCAGTCGTGGCCTCCGCGGCCTGTGCCGTGTCGAGGACTTGTTGCCACGTGGGAGGCGGCTCCCTTTTCATCAGCGCGCGCTGAGTCTCTGTGTCCCTCAGACCGCAGAGCAGGCAGTCCCGGAGGGTGACGTCGGGGAGCTCCCACTTGCATGGGCCGGCGGCCAACCGCAGGGCCGCGGCGAACTCATCGACCGATTCCCCGGGCGCCTGGACTCGCCTCCAGAACGCGCTCCGAGCGGGGAACATCGCTATTGCTGGCCGGAGATGGGCGCGCAGCGCCGCCAGGAGCTCTGTAGCTTTGAGGTCGCTCACCTTCCTCGGTGCGATCAGGTCCACCAAGGTCCTCTTGGTCTCATGTCCGAGCATGCGGACGAAAATGGCCCTCTTCTTGGCCTCATCTGAGACTTCGAGCTCCACCAGCGCTGCGTTGAAGTCTATCTCAAACAGCTCCAAGTCTCCCGGCTTCCTGATCTCGTAGCCGGCGCATGTCTTGGTCCCGTGGGCAGCCATATCCCACCTTCGTCGCCAATTTAGTGTATGGGACCAAAGACAACCGGACAACCGAAGGGTTGGTTTAACACAGGTTTATTGCATGAGGTTCCAGTGAAGCATGAGGTAATGGCGGTGATACATCTCAATATATACAGTAGCTCTCTACATTTGAATCTTGTAGCACGGTAGCTCATTGGCTGCTACCGGCGTGGCCTCGCCCAGGCACGCCTCCTTTCCTGCTGCTGAATGCAGATCTTTCTTCAGCTGCTGAATGCGGGGAAGGTTTTCCCGCGGCTGTCCGTGATTGAGCAATGTGAACCATGTGAGACTGAACGCTCGCAGCTGCCCTCTATGGGCTGTCTGCTCGCGTTCCTTTACAGCTGATATCGTTTGTATCTGGAGTGGTTACATTCTTGCCTTTACAGTATAATGAACATGCACACATACATATATAACAAGCTCCTACCAACCTAGCAGTTTGAAAGCAAGAAATTCCATGGAAACATCTGCAGAAGCAGGGAGTGCTGCCTCTTCAGTTATGAAACAGAGATGAGCACTGAACCCTAGAGTCAGATACAACTGGCTTTCAAGCAAGGGTGACCTAGTACGTTGGTACAGAAATCACAAAGCATATATCTTGAAAGGTTAATAAGACAATATTATAAATCAGAGATTCACTGAACAATTAGATATAACTAAACTAGTTATGTAACTGTAATACTCTAACGTTAAACTATAACAAAGTTATTCAAAAGAAAACCATTGAGCAATGCATTTTAGACCTATATGCTTCTATATTGACTTAACTATTTGGTTACATAAGATTAAATGTAACTTAGCTTTTACATGATTATATGCATAAAGCAATTGGTATGCTATGTGAGTCGAGCAGATTGCTGATGAATGAGCCAGTGATCAGGGAGGCTGCTGAACATATGACAACAGTCAAAGCTGCCAGAGGAAAGAAGCTGCATGAGAAGAGATAGAAGCTCTTCAAAAGAAGAAGTCATGGACTCTGACCAAACTACCACCAGACAAGAAAGCCATTGGGCACATGCAGGTCTTCAAGGAGAAGTAGAAGACAGAGAGGAAAAGGAGAAGTCAAATGCTATAAGGCAATGCTATTCCTGAAAATAAGGTCCTCCTGAAAAAGGAGAAGTGCTAACCATCTCATACTCTGCCTCCCCCCTTTCTTTTTGCTTCAACTAGCAGAGGACCCGGCATTGGCTAGGGGTACCCTACTCGGGCCAAGGAGAGACCAGGGCCCGCCCACCCCATCCCAGCTGCCTTACCTTTTTATCTGCTGTCGTCACGGCTGCTCTCTCAGCCCCGCCACGAGGCATCATCTCAGCCTGACTCTGGCCACCACCGCCGGCCTCCCCAGCAACTACAGTCAGTTTGTAGTCATCACAGCCTGGCCCCTCTGTCCTCCCATGGGTTGTGTCAGGCAGAAGGGAGGCTCCATTTGGGTGGGTGGGCAGAGGACCCATGGGGGGAGGAGGCCTACAGAAGGTGTCAGCCCGGTCCCGTCCTCCGCCCGCCCCCCGGCTGTGGGTTCTCCCTTCCCCCTGAGGCATGCCTCAGGAGTGCAGAAGAGCCATGCTGTGGTGGCTGCCCACTGACAGTAGTCCCTGGGGTGGGGGCAGCCACAATGGCCATAATTGCCCCCATCTATACTGCCGGCTAGGCTGTGCGCCACCTGGAATGCCGGGCAAACTTTGGCGCATGCATGGAATTTTGCGCATGCGCCACAGCCTGGAGCACCAGGCAGGATTAGGCGCATGCATGGATTCTCATGCATGCGCAGTCACCTCCCCTGGTTGTTTCTGCCAGCCGGGGGAGGGGCATTGCAGCCCCTTTTCGAGGGCAAGGACCCCAAGGTGGGCTGCTGGTTACCCACCCCGGCCACCCCAGACGTTGAAGGTAGGTGTGGACGCAGTTTCCAGAACAATCAGTGCAGGGATGTCACTTTGTATGAGGGAGCCCTGTGATGTCACATAGCCCCAGATCTTGTTAGGTGGGAATTGGTTGAGCTGTGGCGATGGCATCACAATGCCCCCTAGTTGGCTTTTCCCCCTTGCTTTTTCTCCTGTCGGTGAGGGCATCCCCTTTGTGGATTGATTTAGGGGATGTACTCCTCCCCATGGGGCTTGACACCCCCACAGTCACCGTCTCTTTGGTCCAAGGTACGTATGTGACAAGTTTCAGCGCGATCGGTGCAGGGGTGTGGATTTGTATAAGGAATATACAGAACCAGACCTTGATTTTAGTTATATAAATAGATCTTTCATAGCATCAGGGCCTTCTCCAGTGAGTCCTCTCTTCTTGTTTGGTGGCCAAAGTACTTGAGCTTCAGCTTCAGTATTTGTCCTTCTAAGGAGTAGTGAAGGTTGATTTCTTTTAGGAATGACTGATTTGACCCCATTGCAATCCAAGAGATTCTCAAAGGTCTTCTCTAGAACCACAGTTCAAATTATTATTCCCCGCTCAGCCTTCTTTATGGTCCAGCTCTCACAGCCATACATTACTACTGGGAAGGCTTAGTAATAGTTGTAACATTAGTAATCTTAAATAGTAATTTTACTATTCCTTAATTCCTTTTTAAGTACCCTCATTTTTACTTCTATTTATATATTTTAAATACCTTCCTTTTAACTTCTGTTCATTTTGCTGTACTGTGCTAGTCTTGGAATGTAATAAAGATTGATTGATATTGGGAAGACCATAGCTTTAACTATGCAAACTTTTGTTGGCAAGGTGATGTCCTGGAATGTTCGCAAATACCCTTTTCTTAGGGATGGATATATCAATTTATTCTGTCACATGTCACTTTTCATGAATTCAGTTACAGAAATTTCAGATTTTGTAATTTAGAGAAGTAATCTGATCCCATCCCAATCTGTGCATTCTTTTGGGAAGTATTAATGAGTGCAGTTCATTTAAAATGTAGAGCAGATTTTTTCCCCCCTGCCCTTCAGTGTCCACTTTTATCAGATCATTAATGGTATAGAAACAAAAATGGTAAAGCTTGCCACTTTAACTGTAATGAAGTCTCTAGAATGTGACCTCCCTATATCTGCCTGGGACTTGTATCTCTAACCACACAAAGTGAGGTCTGTCTTAAGAACCTTGGGTCATTATCTATTTGTTGGAATAATTCTGGACAAAAACATTTTAGCATAATTCTTTACATAAGAAGCAGTAGTCCTACATATGTCTAACAATTGCATGAGTAATTGAATTATATTCAACTTTGCAGTGTGCTAGAACAATTTTCTTTACAACCTAAATTTTGAAATGTTTGGGGGGAAATTATTCAGTTTCCGTGCTTAAATAACAAAAAAACTAAAAACCTAAAGCATGCCAAAGTGAAATAAGTAACTAGAAACCAATTAACCAAATGCTTTAAAAAAAAACAGGGGAAATATAAGAATAATAGTAACAGTTACATTTTAAAAAAAGTCTCAGTGTTTTTCGAAAGAATCTACCTGTAAACTTCAATGCAAGATGACAAAATATCAACATAGCTATCTAATTACAAAGCTAACATTGTTTTGAGAGTGATTTGATATTATCTCTTGTTCTGTAATTTGTTAGGTTAGGAATATGTATAGTATCAGCCTGAAGGTCAAGAATGAGTTCTGAATAATTATCTAAACAGATAGGATAGCTAAAGATAAAGGTTTCCTTTGCTCGAAAGCCAGCTGTATCAAACTCTAGGGTTCAGTGCTCATCTCTGTTTCAAAGCCGAAGAGCCAGCGCTGTCTGCTTCTGCAGATGTTTCTGTGGCCATGTGGCAGGCAATACTAGGAAGCAAATATAATTCTGTACACTGTAGGATATGACACAGATAGAAAGTAAAATGGTGGTTAGAATTCAATAGAAGTGAGTTTTTCTCCCCCAGAACTCTTAAATGTTTCATGCAGTCAGAGTTTCGATGGTGGTTATTTTCTAAACTGTGTCAAGAACACATATATTTACAACATACACAACCATGAGATACACAGAAACCAAACAAATTGAAGGCTAATACTTTGCTGCGTCCAGACAGACCTAGTCCCTGGTGCCTCTGTAATTGCATGACTGCACAGGCTTTCATGTAAATCAATGCTTTCATGTAAAACATTAACATCAAGTTAAACATTAATTAAAAGCCTTATCTTTGGATTTTTCCCCACTTTCTTAAGTTAAAACTCAAACTATTAAAATGATACCAGTGTGTTCTCCCCCCTCCCCCCTGTATTAATACTTTGATTAATGGTGGTTGAAGGGTGTGGAGGTCTCATGGAGGATGTCTTGGTCTTATTGGGAATAAAGTAAAGCTGGCAAATGTTCAGCAAAACCATTTACTGATAGAAAAATATGCTTTCTTTGAAATAAACATGTTTAGGCAAATGAGGACCAGTTTAAGTAGTATATTCTTCAGAAAAACTACTACATGCTGAAAATGCTGTATGTCAGAAACAAGAGAAATCAATACTTCTTGGAGGGAGTAGGACAAAAGTTCATTACAGGGCCTTTATCAGAAGGATAGTTGGATGTAGCCAACAGGGAAAGATAAATGTTTAAATCCAAAATCCTATAACACCAAACTTCTCATGCAATGGAGTAGAACACAAGCAGCTCAAATTTTACCATATGCCCAAAGAGATAGCAAAAAGCTTGTTCCACAAACATAAGTTGGGTGATAGTGATAACAATCTCTCTTTGTGCCATGGTGATATTTATGCATGTGAAGGTTCCCATGTTGCTGAGCCAGCAGGTATTTACATTGTCCCATTGTTAGGAGAATCATGGACTACGTCTGCCGGAAGAGTGAGCTTAGTTCCAAAGGGCAGTTCACTGGACCTCAGAAAGGATGCATGTAGTTCTCCAGATGTAATAACAGTAATATCTGTAGAGCAACACATTCCTCACCCTGCTGTAGAGACAACATTACCTCTGTAATGAAGTAACTGAGTTTTGTTCACCAAAATGATCAAAAGGCTTGGGGAACTATCCCATCATGTGGGACTCTTTATCTGAGGGGGAAGATAGCATATGTGAGGGACATAAAAGAGATATGAAACCCTTTGAATGATGTAGAAAGAAGTTTCTCATTCTCTCTTCTAATAGTACATAACAGAATACTAGATGACTTATTGAATGGTGATTCAGATAAGTATTAAGTGCCACCCTGGCAGTAGATGCTTTGTTCAACAAACAGAAAGAATGCAAGCGCGGCGCCAAAATGGCCGCCGCGCTCTTTGCGGGAGCCCCCCCACCGGACGAAGGCATCCGGGTAGTTAGGGGCGTGGCCAGCTCCCTTATAAAAGGGGTGGCCACGAGGCAGCCGAGCTGCCATTTTGCGAAGCGACGGAGCGGAGAAGTTTTTCTCTCCTACCTCCGTCGCTTGTCCACCTGAGCCTCTTGGCTGCTGATTCTCTCCTTTTAGGTTTCCCATTGACCGGCTGCAATGCCCTCGAAGAAGAAGGCATCTGCGAACGCGGCTCGTTCCGCGCGGAGGCGCACTCCGGGTCGGAGGACCGCGGCTGTGCCTCCCCAGCGGCCTCCTCTGCCCGAACCCACCGGGAGCGGTGGGATGGGGTTGATTCCCCCTTGGCCGGAGGCAGGGGGTCCGCGTGCGGGCACAGTAGGGGCCGCGGCTCCCGGCCCGCAAGCGGCGGCCGCCGCTGCTGGCGTCACCCATTCTGCTGGGCCTTCTTCCGTTGGGGCGCAGCTTAATGCGGGGGCTTCCAGTCATGGGGGGTGGGGTGGCCCCCTTCCATGGCAGGGTTCTTCCCCGGCCCTACTGGGCCTGGGCTTTGGATCGTGGTCCTATTCGGGCCACGGGGTACAGGGACCGGTGCAAACGCCTGTAGTTAGTGGGCCGGCTGGCCCTTTACCCCCCCTTGGTTTAGGTGGCTATGTCAGCGTGGAGGCCCTCCTGGCCCGCGTTGCGGCCCTTGAGGCTTCCCTGGCCCGGGTTAGTCACCCTGGGGCCCCTTTTGTGGGGCCGATCGGTACATTGTCTGCTGGGCAGCGGCAGGCGGTGGGACGGGTTGAGCTGCCTGAGGCGCGTGGCCCGGCTTCGGCCACTGCCCCGCAGCTCCCCAATCAACAGGCCGGTGCTGATCTAGCCCCGTCGACGAGCTCTAGGGCGGTCGAGAGCTCCGACGCTCCCAGTGGGTCGGAACCCCCGGTGGGGGCGGCCCATGGGGGCGCAGCGTGTGAGTATGCGGTCCAAAATAGCACACAAACACACATGGCCACTTGGGGGGGGGCTTTTCAATGGCCTTGGCCTCGCACGGGCGGGGCGGTGGTCCAGTCACTGACGCCCCACCCAGTGACTTCACCTATCACCCTGGGCCCTGGGGTAGGGGGTCCTTCTTACCCGGTCGGGAATTTTCTAGGGGTGACCGGGTTAGTCCAGGCTCCTTCGCAGATGCCCACAGTTTCCACCGTGCCTGTGTCGGCTTTGCCGACGGCGGGATATACTTTGCCACTGGGTGACCATTTGGCACAGGCCACCAGAGAGAAGATCTGGCGGGGGGAGTATGTGGACATCTTCTCCCTCCTTAACAGAGAGCCCACCAAGGAGGAGAGGGAGGGGCAAGATGAGAAGGATAAGGAGCAAGCGCGTCGTCGCAAGCCACCACGTACGTGGGCCAATTGGTTGCCGGCCTACCTCATCTACATGGCGGTATACCTCAGGCAATTCCGATGGTCCAGTATTTGGACAACATTTACCGGGCGATGGTTGACTTCCCGGGCCCGTCGTGGTTGGCTTACGACGAGGAATTCCGTATGCGGATTCCCCTGCACCCGGAGATGAGGTGGGACGAGCCCTGCCAGCGGCTGTGGCTGCTGTACATGACTCCCACGTGCCCTGCGCCCGGGGAAAGATACCATTGTGGACATGCAGTCCAGCGAGTGGCCCCAGCACAGGCTCCCCGCCAGGTGGCGGGGCAGGGGGTTCCAGCCCGCCTGCTGTGCTGGACTTTCTCGTCCAATGGTTCCTGCAACAGGAAGAACTGCAAGTACAGACATGAGTGTCCCTCCTGCGCTGGCCCCCATGTGGCCTCTGCCTGTCCCAGGCCTGGGGGGATGCGGGGCAGAGGAAGGGGCGGACAGGGGGCTGGCAAAACTGCCGCGGAGGGAGCTGGTTCACCAAAAGGCCCCCTCCCCAATTAATGTGGACATGTTGGAGCATTGGCTCGCATTGTACCCGAGGGAGGAGGATGCGGTTTACCTTCTTCAAGGTTTTAGACGGGGGTTCCGTATCCCTTTTGTGGGCGACAGGTCCCCCCAGGATGCCCCTAACCTTTTGTCCCTTAGGGGGCGGGAGGAGGTAGCTGCTGCCAGCATTACTAAGGAGGTTGATATGGGCAGGGTTGCCGGCCCGTTCCCTACACCCCCGTTCCCCAATCTTAAGGTGTCACCTTTGGGCTTGGCACCCAAAAAATCACCGGGCGAGTTTCGCCTGATTCATCATTTGTCTTATCCAGCCGGCCGATCGGTCAATGATGCTATCCCTGATGACCTTTGCTCAGTCAGGTATACATCTTTTGACCACGCGCTGCGCATGGTGCGCTCATGTGGCCCGGGTGCGCTGTTGGCCAAGTGCGACATTAAGTCGGCGTTTCGCCTCTTGCCAGTGCACCCGGGCGATTTTGAGTTGCTGGGTTTCAAGTTCCGGGGTGAATATTACTTTGATAAGGCCATGCCTTTTGGCTGTTCCATATCATGCTCGGCTTTCGAGCGTTTTAGCACGTTCCTACAGTGGGGTTTTGTCCGCAGGTCAGGGTCCCGGTCTGTAGCCCATTACCTGGATGATTTTTTATTCGGGGGTGAACGGGGCTGGGACACGTGCACACGTCTCCTCAACACATTTCAGACGCTAATGGAGGAACTCGGTGTCCCTTTAGCGCCCAAAAAGACCGAGGGCCCATCTACTCAGCTAGTATTTCTGGGGGTGGAGATTGACACGGTAGCGCAGGCTTCTAGGTTACCGGGGGATAAGGTGTCAAGGATTGTGGCCCTTATCTCGGACTTGCTTGCTAAACACAAGGCGTCCCTGCGGGAACTGCAGGTGCTACACGGTCACCTCAATTTCGCTTGCAGGGTGGTCGCACCGGGCAGGGCGTTTGCTCGGCGCTTGTGCGACGCCATGGCAGGCTTATCTAGGCCCCACCATAGGGTTAGACTCACCCGGGGTATCAGGGCAGATATGTTTATCTGGCTCCAGTTCCTGAGGGAGTTCAATGGAGTGTCATTTTGGAGGTCTGACCTCCTGGCTTCCCCTCGCTTTCAGATACAGTCTGATGCTTCAGGGTCCCTGGGTTATGGGATGTACTTCAATGGGAAGTGGGCCTATGGTGGGTGGCCACCAGCCTGGGCAGGGACGGGTCGCCTGCGTGATCTCACGTATCTGGAATTTTTCCCTATCCTGGGGGCTTTGATGCTATGGGGCGAGGAGTGGGCCAACTCAGTTGTCCATTTCTGGTGCGACAATGCGGCCGTCGTCCACATTGTCAACTCACAGACTTCCAAATCGCCCAGGGTCATGAACCTAGTGCGCCAGTTTGTGTTGCGCAGCCTGCGCCTCAACGTACTTTTCAGGGCCAGGCATGTCCCGTGGGTCAATAATGATATCGCTGATGCTTTGTCCCGCCTGCAGATCTCCCGGTTCCGTGCCTTGGCCCCGGATGCAGAGGAATTTCCCTCGCCACTCCCGGAAGAGATATGGACCATTGGCAAGGAGAGGTGAACCGGGCGATTGGCTTGTCACTGGCGCCACGCACGCGTAAGGCGTATCACCATGCATTCAATTCTTTCAAAGCCTTCTGTATTCAATCCCGGCTGCCAGAAACCTGGCCGATCCCAGTGACCCATGTACTTCGGTTCATGGTTTACCTGCATGCCCAGGGCCTTGCACCTCGCACCATAGCATCTAGGCTGTCAGCATTGGCTTTTATGGCCAAGGTGGGGGGTCATGTGGATAGTACCGCTGACTTCCGTGTGAGACATGTTTTGGAGGGGTGGGGGCGGGAGCGTGGGCGTTGCCCGGACGACCGCCACCGAATTTCCCCGGGGGTTCTTACCCAACTGGCCCGGGGCTGGCCTGGCCTCTGTTTTGATAGATATGAGGCAGCCCTATTTCATGCAGCCACAATGGTGGCATTTTTGGGAGCGCTCCGCATCAGCGAGTTTGTGATGCTGTCTAAGGCGGATGCAAGTCGTAGGGCACTGGAACTCGAGGATGTCTATGTTGCCAAAGACTGGGCTCAGTTGAGGATACGCTCCTCTAAGACCGATCAGCATGGCGTAGGCAGTGGTGTGAGACTGCTACGGTGTTCTTTGGCAGACATCTGTCCGGTTGGTGCCCTACAGGAGTTTATTGCACTGCGTGGCACGCACCATGGCCCGTTTTTCTGTCACCAAGGTGGGTCTTCCCTTACTAAATTTCAATTTTGGAGGGTGCTGCGTAGGCACTAGACATTGTTGGCCTCTCAGGGGCTCGTTGCGGCACCCATTCGTTCAGAAGGGGGGCGGCTTCTACTGCAGCTGTTTTGGGTGCTCCGGGGCTGAAATACGCCGCATGGGAGGGTGGGGTTCGCGGTGTTTTCAATTCTATGTACGCCCTCTCCCACAGTGAGTACCAGCCTGGTCACCACGTCTTTTCTCTCCCTCGTTTTTTTCCCTTGACAGACCCTGGGTGTCGTATTACACCGGTGACAGTATGGATGGTGGGCCATAGCTACATGCACAGGGCAGTGCGTTATGCTGCGGCGACAGAGTGGGGACCCCGACTGGGACTGGGTGCATACGCAAGTCTCACATGGTATGGTAAGCCTGGGATGTTATGGCGGGAGCTGTTGCCATTCCTTTTTTCAGGTCGGCATGCTGACCCGCCTGACATTCTCATCATACACCTTGGGGGCAATGATTTGGGCCAGGTCACCGGCTTATCGCTAAAGCATGCGATTTGTGGTGACCTCGCCTACTTGCATTACGTGTGGCCCGCCACCACCATTGTTTGGTCGGATGTGGTGCCGCGGCACACGTATAGGGGAGGGTTCGACCTCCCGGCCCTTGACCGGGCTAGACGCATGGTGAACAGGGCTGTGGCCCGGTTCATTGTCAGTAGGGGTTGGGGGAGGGTCAGCCCTCACCCCGCCATTAGTCTGCGAAATTATGACCTTTATGCAGGGGATGGGGTCCATCTGTCGCGAGGAGGTATGGACCTCCTGTTGGGTGATTGGCGAGCAGGCCTGTTGACCGAGCTGACGGTCTGGGGGGGCGTCGAGCCTTCTTTGAAGCCCCTCCGTGTGGCGGGTAGCACTGGTAAGGTAAACATTATGATCCACAGGTATCCGGCAAGTTCGCAATTGACTGGACAACACTAGACAGGCATAAGTTGGTTAAACGTTGTCCGGTCAACGACGAACTAGGCGACGGGGTGATGGCTATAGCTAGACAGCATGCATCACCCCGTGATTTTACGGATACGCGTCAGAGGGTGGGGTCATTAGTTAGATATTGACTACGGTCAACAATTTGTTTGTTGTCAACAAACAAATTGATACAAATAGATACATTGTAGCAATTGCCGTTGGCAATTTTGGGTGGTACCTTACCAGTGTTACTTCGGCCTGCTTGCCTTAAGAATTATGATTGGTCAATTACCAATAGAAATTTATAATTCGGACTAGGGCATGAATCAATAAATGTGGCCCAATGCCGTTATCCACTTTTACCAGTGTCTGAGTCCTTTATTGGGGGGTGCGCCTGCAATGCAAGCATGGCGCCAAAATGGCCGCCACGCTCTTTGCGGGAGCCCCCCCCACCGGACAAAGGTATCCGGGTAGTTAGGGGCGTGGCCAGCTCCCTTATAAAAGGGGTGGCCACGAGGCAGCCGAGCTGCCATTTTGCGAAGCGACGGAGCGGAGAAGTTTTTCCCCTCCACACCCTCCCTAGTTAACAGTGTGATATTTTGGTCGCTTCGGGGCCGGGTGGGAATTTTTGGCTGGGACCCATATTGGCTTCCGGGTCCTGGTTTTTTCGCCCATCCCACACTGTTGCTATGGTTTGACATAGGGGTTTTTCTGTTGCTGCTGTTGACTTTGGTCACATGGGCGGGTAGCACTGGTAAGGTAAACATTATGACCCACAGGTATCCGGCAAGTTCGCAATTGACTGGACAACACTAGACAGGCATAAATTGGTTAAACGTTGTCCGGTCAACGACGAACTAGGCGACGGGGTGATGGCTATAGCTAGACAGCATGCATCACCCCGTGATTTTACGGATACACGTCAGAGGGTGGGGTCATTAGTTAGATATTGACTACGGTCAACAATTTGTTTGTTGTCAACAAACAAATTGATACAAATAGATACATTGTAGCAATTGCCGTTGGCAATTTTGGGTGGTACCTTACCAGTGTTACTTCGCCCTGCTTGCCTTAAGAATTATGATTGGTCAATTACCAATAGAAATTTATAATTCGGACTAGGGCATGAATCAATAAATGTGGCCCAATGCCGTTATCCACTTTTACCAGTGTCTGAGTCCTTTATTGGGGGGTGCGCCTGCAAAGGAGTTTTGATGAAGGAAATTCTAAAGAGTTGTTTTTGTTATGTACTGTCAGAACCAACTTACAGCAACCCTAATGGGGCTTTCAAGATAAATGAAATATTTAAAAAATGGTTTTACCAATTCCACACTCCTAGTAGGTTTCTGTGGCTGAGTGGGGATTTGAACCCTGTTCTACAAGCTCACTCCACTGTACCACAATGGGTATCCAATCAAATATCAGTATATTTGGAAAATGGTGGGGGGAAGCAGTCTAAATTTTCAGTGGCTAAATTAGGGAAGAAAAAAGAAGGAACTTTAATAACACGCAGAATCCCCACTCTTTGGCTCTTAATTATAGAGAAACAGTAAAACCCCTACTTATGAAAAAAAAAGTCCGTTCCGTAGGCTTTTGCTTAAATAAATAAAAATTTGTAACTTGAAACAAACCAATAGGAAAAGTTATTTTTTATGTAACTCAAAGCAAACCCATAGGAAAAAGAATCTTTATGTAACTCGAAGCAAACCCATAGGAAATCGTGTAAATCGGGACATGGTTTTAGCACAAAATCATTATGTAAGTCGAATTTTATGTAACTCGAGGCATTTGTAAGTTGGGGTTTTACTGTACTGTGCATCTGATCACTTTTTTCTAATAGTCACTTAAAGCCCACCGAGAGGGTCTTCCATTGTATATTAATGCCACTAGTTGTTTCAGAACACTGAGAAATATTCTATCATTCATATTTAATTGTTACAATGTGATCTCAGAATGCTTCATGTTAAAAAATCATAGAAGAATGTGAGGTTCCACTATGGTGTGTGTGTGTGTGTGTGTGTGTGAGAGAGAGAGAGAGAGAGAGAGAGAAAAAGTGAAAGTGAAAGAGAGAGAGAGAGAGATAATTGGGTCTGAGGGGGGAAATGCTATGCTAGAGTAAACAATTCAGAATAAAATGGATGAGTCTCAGCACTTGATTGTTCTGACGCTAACTTACGTTGTGGCTAAGAAGCTATTGTGAGGACAGAATATGGAGAGACAAAAATGTTTTTTATAGGCAAATATGTCAAACAAGGGTGCATGTCATAGCCTGCAACTCATATCCAAGAATGCATTTTTCCCCTGAAGCAGGAGAAATGTCACTGGTGTGAGTTTGTTTAAGGTGGATCCCAGTTTGCCATGAAGTGACCCGCACACTGTGATCTCGGAGCAACATGAAGCGCAACATGCAGGATTTTTATTTTTATTTTATTTATTTTATTGTCAAATTTCTATACCGCCCACTCAGCCAAAGCCGACTCCGGGCGGTTCACAACAATGGGTAAAAACATATAAAAACAAATAAAACAGATAAAAACCAGCAATAAGAACCCACCCCTAAAAAGAGAGGGGTGCAGGAACTGAAGAAACCGTGGGGCAGGCATCCTCCCCTATATTAACCACCCAACGGAAGCCACCCCTCCACCTGCACCCCAAACTTGGCCCGCCAGCCAGGTTTTTAGTTCTTTTCTAAAGGGCAACAACTCCGTCTGGAGACGCAGTTCCACAGGCAGGAGGTTCCAAAGGGCCGGTGCGGACACAGAGAAGGCTCTCCTCCTTGTGCCAGAGAGGCGAGCCCCCCTGGCCGATGGCACAATTAGAGAGCCCCTCCGGTCCGCTCTGGTTGGACGGACAGACGTCCTTAGGGCGATGCAGTCTCTAAGGTAACCTGGCCCACTACCATATAGGGCTTTAAAGGTCAAAACCAGCACCTTGAATTGCACCCGGAGACAAACTGGTAACCAGTGCAGCTCCCGCAGCAGTGGTGAGGCATGGGCATAACGTCCACACCCCATCACCACCCGGGCCGCCACATTCTGGACCAGCTGCAGCCTCTGAATGGTCATCAAGGGCAGCCCCATGTAGAGCGCATTACAGTAGTCTAGTCTGGAGGTAACCAGAGCATGAGTGACCATGAGCAAAGAGTCCCGGTCCAGGAGCGGGTGCAACTGGCGAATCACCCGAAGTTGGGCAAAGGCCCTCCTGGCCACAGCCGCCACCTGTTCTTCTAGCAGCAGCCGCGAATCCAGGAGGACCCCCAAGTTGCGCACCGGGTCGGTCTGGGGCAGAATAGCCCCATCCAAAAGCAAAGATGGTAGCTCCCGGGATAAGGCGGGACCCCCTATCCATAACCACTCAGTCTTGCTAGGATTCAGCTGTAGCCCATTTGCCCCCATCCAGACCCCAACAGCCTCCAGACAGCTGGAAAGGATTTAACACCAGGACTGCAATGTATCCTTTTCTCTGTTTAATCTGTACACAGACTATATCATATGGTTAGCCAGACTAGATTCAGATGAAGATGGAGTAAAAATTTGTGGAAGACAGATTAATAATGTAAGATATGCAGATGACAACCATTTTACTGGTAGAAAGTAGCAATTCCTTGTTATAACTTTTAATCAAAGTGAAAGAAGTAAAGGTAAAGGTAAAGGTTTCCCTTGCTCAAAAGCTAGTCATATCCGGCTCTAGTAGGCAGTGCTCATCTCTGTTTCAAAGCCAAAGAGCCAGCGCTGTCTGCTTCTGCAGACGTTTCCATGGTCAAGTGAAAGAAGAAAGTGCCAAATCAGGACTGCAATTGAACACTTAGGTGAAAAATATATGGCTACAGAAAAATGATATGTCATTGACAATCAAGACTGAGATCATTTATATTACAGTATCCCAGATCACCATGTTAGGATGTGAAAGCTGGATAGTAGAGAAAATGAGAAGGGTGGAAAGTGATTAATTTGAAATGTTGGCTGGAGGAGAACTTTGTGGATACCCTGGACTGTCAGAAAGACAAACAAGTGATGTCCTAGAGCAAATAAAGTCTGAAATATCTTTGGAGGCAAAAAAATGACAAAGCTTAGGCTGTCCTACTTTGGGCACATCATGACAAGGCAAGGCCCTCTGGAAAAGATAATAATGCTGGGAAAGATTAAAAGCCACCACCGCGAGCTCCTTCCCAGTAGGGGAAGTCGGAGCACCTTGTGGCTGAGGTTGGGGCCATAAAGACCGGCCCGCCTCATCCCCCTTGCTGCCGCCACCACAAACTCCTCCCCAGTCAGGGAAGTTGGAGCACCTTTGGGATGAGTTTGGGGCCATAAAGACTGGCCTGCCTCACTCCCCTTGCCACCGCTGCAAGCTCCTTCCCAGTCGGAGAAGTTGGAGCAACTGGGGGCTAAGGTTGGGGCCATAAAGACCTGCTTGCCTCGCCCCCTTGCTGCTGCCGTGAGCTCCTTCCCAGTCAGGGAAGCAGGATCACAGCTGGAGCACCTTCCCCAGCCTTGCACTGTTATGAGGGAATGGGAGCACTTGTGCCTGGCCCCATGAAAATGAGTCCCTTCCCCGGTCTGGCATTGGCTGCAGGGAAGGAGGGAATACCTGGGCACTTTGGCGTGCGGGCTTAAGAGCAGCTACCACCCCTACCTTGCTTGAGTCCCTTCCTCAGCCCGGCATTGGCCGCAGGGAAGGAGGGAACAGCTGGGCTTCGCAGCATTGCCTTGCCGCCTTGCTCTGTTGATGCCACCTAGAATGTTGAGCCGGGCTCTGTTCATGGACGTTGGGCCTTGTGAAGGAGCTGTGCCTGGGTTTAGTTAAGTTTTGTTAAGGTTGTTGAGCCTTGGGCTCCGAACCCCTGGATTTATTTATTATCATGTAACATTGTATGATATATTTTGTATTCCTGTACGGTGATTGAGTAACTGTTTTCTTTATTGTATTTAATTTTGATACACTTTATTTTGTATGCTTTTTCTATGTTGTAATTGCCGCTTTGGGACACCATTAGGTCAAGGAAAGAGGGATATAAATAATAACTGAAATGAAAAGAAAAGAGGAAGACCAAATAAAAATGAGTTGGCTCCATAAAGTAAGCCACAAGCTTGAGTTTGCAAGTCTATTGAAAACATCCTCCTAGAAGCAGAAATAGAAAGGAGAAGGCAATGAGAGGGAAATTTATTTGCTTTTCTTGATTGGCTTTTGACAGGAAGAGAAAACTGATTCAAAAGTCCACTCTACTTTCATATCCTATATTACCGATCAGGATTTCAGCCAATGGGCTCAGGATGGAATAAATTTAATGAAAAATTGGCACAGGAGTGATGTGGGCTGGAAATAGACCAATTCCCAACAAACCACTACACTGTTTGCAAGGATACTGAGAATCTAGCCACACCATATGCAAAGGTGTAGACAGTATTGTAATCACATTTCAACACTCAAAATAGAACTCTTGGATTCTGTTATAAAATAGTGCATCTTGCAACTGACACCAAGCAAGGTAGCCAAGCATGGCTAACATCATCTTTCATTCTGCTATCATTTCATATTAAAGTGGAACATATTTTGATGAAAACAAACAGCAAAGTGCATCAGTTGCTATCCTCACCGCCACCCCATTTTCAATAGATGCTATGTTTTTTTTTAAAGGAACAAGCAAAATAAACCAATGACAATGCATCCTTCTATTCAGGAAGGCAGTTACAGGCATATTTCTTTTGTGAAGTTAGTGTGAACAGAAATAATTAACACTCTCTGGGGAGCTATGCTACATTCACTAGCCATTAAGTGCCTAATTCTCTGATCATCAGGTTTTTTTTTTTGGGAAATCTAATGGGAGGCTAAAGGTTGAAATATTAACTTCTACTCCAATATTTGCAATACAACTCCATCAGTTAGTTTTCTTGCACATTGACATTGTGAGATGTATGGATGTGTGTGTGGGCATGGATCAAATCACAGTTATTTGTGCATTTTCATGTCACCTGTGAAGCATAGCGGGCAGACCTGGCTGTGATGAATTAGAACCCTGCATGGATCTCTCATGTACCATGCGGTAGTCTTGGGGTTAAAGTTTATGCAAATATAAAACATGTACACTAATGTGTTTTTGTGTGTATGCATGTGAGAGAGTATGCAGATGAATATCTGCCTCTTTGTGTTTTTGCCAGAACTTTCTTTGGTACAATAAGGTCTGTCCATATCTCTTCCTGCCCAGTTTTTCTTGATGATATGATGGTGTCACTGCCAAACTTCATAATAGAATCAGTTAGAAGACATGTTTCTTGTGCTATATCTGGGTCTTGTGCCATTGACATGGTCATGAACAGAGTCTGGAACATGGGAGGGATGGCTATGCTTTAGGCTTCCAGAATCTACCTTGCTTTTCTTACTAGAGCATCTCCCCCAGTGACTTAGTGGTTAAGATGCTGAGCTTGGAGATTGGAAGGTTAGGTTTCAATACCCGAGGGCTGCACTTGGGGACATGAAAGGAACGTCAGTCGGATGTCCCCTGAGTGGAGTTTTTCCAGCAAAAATCTTTTCAACCAAGAGTAATATCTGACATGAAGTTAATATTATTAATAGACCCCTAAAATGTGATGCAAAAGACAGACAATAACATTAAATATTTTAACCCCAGGAACAAGTTTAGAGTTCCAGAAAAGGATAGAGTTTGTAAACTATCCACACAGAGTTATACTTCTTGTTACCAGCACAGTATCTGAGGTTGTTTAAAATTAAGGAAAGTGGAGATCTTTGCTGATGTAGTGCAAATCATTCACAGCTCTACAAGTAGTTGTCCTAGAATAATCTATCCAGAGTATGACATGAATATAATTCTTCACTTATATCATTCAGTGAATGCAGGAGTTTAGGTCCTCAAGAAGGGCCTGCTTTCACATCCCACTGGCTCTCCAAGGTTCCCTGCCAATACTGTGTGGCAGGCATGGCTTGTATCCCTTTTTCAGAGAATTATCTTGCATTGATTGTTGCAGTGAAGTTTGGAAGCTGAAATGATCCAGAAGGGAAGAAAAATGAACAAAAAGGGAAATGGCCTACCAAAGAAATTTCCTGCAAAGTGGAGGATGTTAGAGAGATGGAAAAAGAGTTCCCATAAGGAGGATGACAAGTGTGAGATAGAAGATTGGCTTGACACCCCTGAGTGTAGTGAAGAAGAGACAAAATACAACCCTCCACTAACCAACTATATCCAGGACCTGGAGTACTTAAAATATCTTGCCTTGAAGAATCTGGTGCAAGCAGATAAGCCCAAGACCAGGCTGCAAGCCACCTGAGAGGTCCTGAAGAAAGACTAGGTTGATTGGGAGGATTTGACTTCAATTCAACATTGTCATTTGCAATTGGAGTTGCAGTTGAAACGTCTGTGTCAGTAGACAATAGACATTAGGGAAAAGAGGCTGAAGGTTTATAAGAATTGACAGTAATATGGATAGATCCTCCCTAATTTCTGGAAATAAAAGCTATTTGCATCTCTCTCTAGTCTGAAGATCATGCTCTTTCATGATCCCATTGATAGACAACTTCTGCCTTAGGGTATCTCAGATCCTTGTTTCGAAGAGAGCCTGGGCTTTTCGTTGATACTTAAGCTTTTAGCTTCCTTCTGCTTTGAGATTTCTGGTTCTGTTATTGCTTTCATTTTATAAGGTGAGTATTTTTTTTAAAAAAGCAACTCAGCTTTTTGACCCTCAAGGTGCCAAAGCACCAAATGCCACCACTTCTCTTCAGAACCTTAATAAATTCCAAAGTTGAAGCAGGTCCTTACTTATACATAGCTAGTGACCTGTTGCCGAAATGTAGAGCAGAAAGGAGATCAAGCACTCTGGCAGGCTCCCTGTAGCATGACTGTTCTTTCTCTGTCAGCATGTAATACAGCTGACTGTGCAACAGGGAGCCTGCTGGAGGGGGTCACAATTTCATTATTTCATTCCACTCCACATTTCAGAAATAGCAAAAATAGCTATTATTTTTAACTAGTGCCAGTTAGGGAACAATTGTAATTACCTCCACCAATATTTCTTTTTAAAAAGCTCAAACTTAAAATTCAGTTGCAATCCTTTCTTAGAGACCCAATTCATACACATGTATAAAAAATTATTTTAAAGGGGTAGTAGCAATAACATTTCAAACCATTTTGGAAAGTGGCGAGATGTTTGAATGCTTTATATATCAATAGCTACCTGTATTTTGAATATAAGCATTCCGAGGAGAATATTCTATTATCCGGTTCAAGCCATTTAAGTAGACAGAAACATTGCAGGCACACCATCCAAAGAAAGACTCAGACACCGGTATATGGATAAAGGCATTGGGCCACTTTTATTGAATAATGCCCTAGTCCGAATTATAACTTTCAATTGGTATTCATCCAATTGTAATTCTTAAGGCAAGCAGGCCGCAGTAACACTGGTAAGGTTCCTCCCAAAATTGCCAATGGCAATTGGCTACAATGTATCCATTTGTATCAATTTGTTTGTTGACACAAACAAATTGTTGACCGGAGTCAATAAACTATCTACTGACCCCACCCTCTGACGTGTATCCGTCAAATCACGGGGTGATGCATGCTGAAAAGCTCCTGCCATCACCCCTTGCCTGGTTCGTCTTTGACCGGTCAACGTTATTACACCTGTACCTGTCTAAGTGTTGGCCAGTCAATTGTGAACCTGCCGGATACCTATGGGTCATAAATATTTACCTTACCAGTGCTACCCGCCACACGGGGAGGCTTCAATGAAGACTCACCGCCCCCCCAGACCGTCAGCTCGGTCAACAGGCCTGCTTGCAAATCTTCCAAAAAGAGGTTCATACCTCTAGCCGACAGGTGGACCCCCATCCCCTGCATAAAGATCATAATTTTGTAAACTAATGGTGGGGTGTCGGATGACCATCCCCAAACCCTTGTCTGCCAAGAACCGGGAACAGCCCTGTTCACCGAGTGCCGAGCGCGGTCAAGGGCACGGAGGTCAATACCTCCCCTGTAAGAATGACGCGGTATGATGTCCGACCATAGCAGCCTTGTGGACGGCCACACATAATGCAAATAAGCTAGGTCACTGCAAATCGTGAATTTTAAAGAAAGGCCAGTGACCTGGGCGAGGTCATTGCCCCCAAGGTGCAGTACAAGGACATCAGGCGGTTCAGCATCCCTGATGGAAAACAGGAATGGCAACAGTTCCCGCCATCTCATTCTGTGCTTACCGTACCAACGTATGCGTGCGGTTGCACGCAGTCCAAGCTGGGGTCCCCACTCTGTCGCCACAGCATACTGCGCTAACTGGTACTCATACCTGAAGAGGGCGAACATATAATGCAAAATGCATAGATCCCCATCTTCCCATATGGCGTATATCAGCCTCAGAGTACCCAAATGCAGCCGCAGTGGATGCAGCACCTATCCTAAATGAATGGGTGCCGTATCGAGCCCCGGGGAGGCCAACACTGGATAGTGCCATACCGGTCACCTTCCAAAATTGAAATTTAGTAAGGGGAGACCCATCCTGGTGGCAGAAAAACGGGCCAGGGTGCGTTCCACACACTGCCAAGATCTCCTGTAGGGCACCAACCGGACAGATGTCTGCAATGGAACATCGTAGCAGTCTAACTCCACTGCCTACGCCATGCTTATCAACTTTTGAGGACCATATCCTCAACTGAGCCCACTCATTAGAGACATAGACATCGTCGAGTTCCAGTGCCCTACGAGTTGCATCCGCCTTAGACAGTAGTACCAACTCACTGATGCGGAGCGCTCCAAAGAAGGCCACCGTGGTAGCCGCGTGAAAAAGAGCCGCCTCATACCTATCAAAACACAGGTTATGCCAGCCTCGTGCAAGGTGGGTAAGCACCCCCGGTGAAATTGTGTGGCGAGTGTCAGGGCGGCGGCCACGTTCCCTTGTCCACCCCTCCAAAACATGTTGTATGCGGAAATCATTCACGCAGTCAGCAAAACCCCTCAACTTGGCCATAAATGTCAGTGCCGACAGCCTGGATGCTATAGTGCGAGGAGCTAGACCCTGACTGTGTAAATAAACCATAAATTGTAAATCTTGTTCAACTGGAATGGGCCACACTTCGGGCAACTGAAGTTGCACACAAAAAGTTCTAAATTGAACGAAAGCATGGTGATACGCCTTACGTGTGTGGGGCGCCAAAGACATGCCAATTGCCTGGTTCACCTCTCCTTGCCAAATGTCCAAATCTCGGCCGGGAGTGGTGAGGGGAATTCCTCTGCTTCCGGAGCCAAGGCACGGAACCGGGGGATCTGCAGGCGGGATAAAGCATCAGCAATATCATTTTTAATACCTGGTACATGTCTGGCCTTAAAAAGCACATTCAGGCGTAGGCTACGTAACACAAACTGGCGGACCAATGCCATCACTCTAGGTGACTTAGACGTCTGAGCGTTGACAATGTGCACTACCACAGCATTGTCACACCAAAAATGGACCACTGAGTCGGCCCACTCCTCGCCCCATAGCATCAAAGCTCCCAGGATTGGAAAGAACTCAAGGAATGTAGGATCGCAGAGGCGATCCGTGCCCCGCCTTGCTGGAGGCCATTGGCCATAAGCCCACCTCCCCTCAAAGTAAATCCCATATCCCAGGGAGCCGGAGGCATCCGACTGTACTTGGAACCTAGGGGAAACTAAAAGGTCGCATCTCCAAAAGGAGACCCCATTAAATTTCTGCAAGAATTTAAGCCAAACCAAAAGGTCAGCCCGCATGCCCCTGGTCAGTCGGACCCTATGATGGTGCTTTGACAGGCCAGACATGGCGTCGCATAGGCACCGCGCAAATGCTCTGTTGGGCGTGACCACCCTGCAGGCAAAGTTAAGATGGCCATAAAGTACCTGAAACTCACGAAGTGACACTTTACGTTTGGCCAGCAAGGCCAAAATCATCGCGGAGATCCGGGTGACCTTGTCAATGGGTAACCGGGATGCCTGTGTGACCGTGTCAATTTCAATACCCAGAAATAAGAGCATAGTGGATGGGCCCTCGGTCTTTTCGGGCGCTAAAGGGACACCCAGTTCCCGCATTAGCATCTGAAAAGTAGTAAGGAGACGCGTGCACGTGTCCGAGCCCCGTCCCCCCCCCGAACAAAAAGTCATCGAGGTAATGGGCTACAGACCGAGACCCAGACCTGTGGACAAAGGCCCACTGAAGGAAGGTGCTAAAACGTTCGAATGCTGAACATGAAATAGAGTAGCCAAAATGCATGGCCTTATCTACATAAAACTTCCCTTGGAATCTAAAACCCAATAGCTCAAAGTCCCCCGGGTGCACTGGCAGTAATCGGAATGCCGATTTAATGTCACATTTTGCCAGGAGGGCACCAGGACCACAAGAGCGTACCATCCGTAGGGCTTGGTCAAAAGACGTATACCTGACCGAACAAAGGTCATCAGGAATAGCATCATTGACAGAGTAACCCACAGGGTACGATAGATGGTGGATTAAACAAAATTCCCCTGGGGACTTTTTGGGTACTAACCCCAGAGGGGAAACCTTCAGGTTGGGGAAGGGTGGTACAGAAAAGGGGCCCGCTACCCTCTTGGCCTCTACCTCTTTGGCAATACTCAGGGCAGCCACCTCCTCCCTACCCTGCAGAGAAAGTAAATTGGGGGCATCTTGGGGTCCCCGCACTCCTTTGAATGGGATACGGAAGCCCCACTGGAAACCCTCCAGGAGGTACCTCGTGTCCACCCTCCTTGGATAAGTTGTGAGCCATCGCTCCAACATATACACATTAACTGGGGAGGGGGCCTTTTGACTGGCTAGCTCCATCAGCAGAAGCTCTGCCCGCTCCCTGTACACCTCTACCTCTGCCCCGTGACCCACTGGCACATGGGCACGCGGCGGCAGCGTGGGGGGCAGCGCAAGAGGGACACTCGTGTTTATATCGGCACTGCCGCTTATTGCACACGCCATTAGCCGAGAAGCTCCAACACAGCAGGTGCAGGCCGGAGCGTCTCGAGCAGCTCAACCCGGCTGGCCGCCTGGTGCAGTGTGGCAGCCGTCGAGGTAGCTGGTGGACACGAAGGGCCCCCGGCAGAGAGAGAAGGGCCCCCTCCCATAGGGGGCTGTGCAATCCCCAAGGATGCCTCTAGCACTGCTAAACATGCTAGTAAAGCATCCACTGCCACAGATCCCCCAGCATAAGGCGGGCCGGGTGGGCCGGAAGGCCCACTAGGCATTTGAAAAGGAACACCGAAGTGAGAGCCTGGGCCAGAATAGGGCCATGCCCAAAACTCCGGCCCATGAGGGGCTGGAGGAGGAACGGGTTGCGTGCCCGCACCAGGCCCTCCCTCGCTGTCCTGACCCATGGCCAGCAACTGCGGGCTGAGGGCCAAAGCCCCTGAGGGGCCGGCCTGAGGCTGGCCAACCAAGGCCGGCTGCCAAGTACCAGCCTGAATCACCTCACCGGTATCGGTGGGCAAGGCTGGGATAGTGCCCTGCCGCAGGAGCGCAGCCCTGGTCCTCCGACCTGAAGGCTGCCCCCCGTCCTGTGCAGGGCCCGAAAAAGTCCTCCCCTTCGGCCGTGGTTTCATCGCCGGGGCCTTCCGTTTGGGAGGAATATCTTCGAAGAAAGAGCAGGATCCCTTTCCAGGGATCGAAAACCTAGTGCCAAATACACAGAGCAGCCAGCAAGCTAAGGCTCTGTGCTAATCCTCCCTTCCCAGCCGGGAAGGATCAAGGGCTAAACAGCCGAAGACTACGGACAAACAGTGACGGAGAAAACTTCTCCTCTCCGTTGCTATTTCTAAAATGGCAGCTCGTCTGCCTCGTGGCCACCCCTTTTATAGAGGGGTGGCCACGCCCCCTAACTCACCCGGATGTCTGAGTCCGGGTGGTGGGGGCCCCGCAAAGAGCGTGGCGGCCATTTTGGCACCGCACTTTCAAACACTCCTTCTAGCAACAAGAGCTCAACTGCACTTCCACTTTATTCATTTCTATATCAGGCTCCATAGTTTTGAAAGTGAGATACAAATGGATGTTGCTTCACCCTCAAGGTATAAAGGGAGGTGCTTTTGCTGAGAATTGAGTTCACAAAATGTCTTAAAGCTCCAGGGATAGGCTGTTGCCGCCACCAGGTAGTGTACAAGTGCAGCATACAAGATTCATTTGATGCCTGTTGTGGAGGGGATTAAAAAGTAAGGCTATCGTGAAAAATTTTCTATGAAGAACAAGGTGAGCTGAAGCAAGAGCAGAGCAACTGCGGCACAAATAGGGAACTCTGTGGCATATAATGGCTCTTAATATTCCTGTCCAAGTAGATCAAGCTTCACAAATATCTAATGCTGGTTCATTATCCTGGACTTGTTTCCACTCTCCCCACATGGCTATAGGGCTTGCCACGTTGGGGCTGGGGGAATATATGATTGCAGTGGCAGCTAGAAAAAGAAAAGCTGAGGAACTGATCTCAAAAAGAAAGTTCTGGACTACTCGAACTTTCTTACAATCACTAGGTGGCAATGTAATAAGGGTGAGATTTTTGTTTCTGTTAATAAAATTGGAATACGTTGAAAGGAACAAGTGGTAGATTTGTTGATCCCTGCTGCAGTGGTTCAATAGACAGCAATAAATGAATTAGAAAAAAATAATCAAATGTAAGGATGTGTCACTGGAATCCAACACCAAGATCATCCACACTCTTGAATTCTCTATTACCATTTAAGGATGTGAAAGATGGAGAGTAAAGAAAGTTTACAGGAAAAAAATAATGATTAATTTGAAATATGGTGCTGGAGGAGAGCTTTGTGGATTCCCTGGACTGCCAGAGAGACAAACAAGTGGAGAGCAAATAAAGCCTTAATTCTTTTCAGAGGCACAAATGATGAAACTAATGCTTTTGTGATTTAGGCAGATCACAAGAAGGTCAGATTATTTGGGGGGGAAACATACACAATAAAAATAGGAAAGGTCAAAGGTAGCAGTACCAATGATGAGATAGATTGACTCCTTAAAGGAGGGATAGGCAACCTATAGCCCATGGGCCAGATTCAGCCCATGGTGCCAAATCAACCAGCCCATGCCCTCACTCCAGCCATCACCACCACCAGCAGAATCGACCACAGACTCATTTACAGCTGTTGTAAACATGTTTATGATATCCGTGGACTACAACATCTAAACATTATCCCTGTGCCATGGTTGGACCACTATCTAGTGACCTTGGAGCTCCCAGGAGTAACTCCTAACTGCGGGGAGGTGGGGTCTATTATTCTGGCCTACCCTCGGCACCTGATGGAGCCAGAAGTATTCCAAAGGGAGCTGGGGGAGTTTCCTATGGATTGGCTGCACGATACTACTGAGGCCTTGGTCACCCCCTGGAATGAGAGGGCTGCTACAGCCTTGGACGTTATCGCGCCGCTACAGACTCTCAGCACACATGGGCATCGGGTGACCCCTTGGTTCTCTGAGGAGCTAAGGGAGTTTAAATGTGTAAAGAGATGCCTAGAGCGCCCTGGATGAGATCCTGGGGTTGCGAGGAGTCCACCAGAAAAATAGGGCGATAAGAATGCTTTTAAAATGCTCTTTAATGTACCATGGGGAACAAGGATTATCGGAGAAAGAGCCCCTGATAAGCGATATAGGGTAATAAAGTGCGTATCTGAGTGTGTTGACACAATAAAGTCATACAACAGTTATATCACATTACAAACATTATCAGTGATCTTGAGTATATATATGTAGACATAAATCTTATAAAACACGTAGCTGGAAAAACATGGGATGAACCTATAAAGGTAATACGAATACAAATTTCAAAGTCACAATAATTGTGCAAGAGAATATTTTGTCACAGCACGTATATCATGTAGAGTACTTAGTATAGCCCAAGAGTAAGGCTAAGGAGTCTATGAAATAATATGCGTTGAAAGGCAAAGTTCCATGAGTAACGATAGCAGTGATATTGATGTAATTCTTCGAAACTATAGCTGAAGGTTTGCGCCTTGAATAGCTTTCTCAACATTGTCTGTACAGGGGGTCACAGTACTCCGAATGTTCGGAACCATGTGGAGAGAATTCATCAAATAGATGAAGGCAGAATTTCACAGTCGATATCCGTCCGGTTTGCTCGGATATTTCGTATCTTTTTCAAGATTCTGCAACATTGTAATAATAACGTCAATTTTATACAGCCCGTGGGAGAATTATATCATGATGTATGCTAACATTGGCACCAATACTATGTTTCCTACCTTGGAGATAGTTACTTTACACGCGCTCTAATGTAGCCTTCTGGTGCTTTCTCTTGCTTGGCTGAAGCATTAGAGACTACGCTATCAGTGTGAATTTAAGTGCTCCTAATGATGTATCTGGGGCAGGTGTGTTGAGGAGAAAGAAAGCTGAAAAGTCTAAATCGGTGTTAAGTCCCCGGGGGGTCAGAGTTGCAAACTGGTGTATAAAAAATGCTTCCTTCTGGAGGAGGAAGCGTTCAATGTCCACTATTTGATGTTTGTGTGGTTTAAAGCTTTCTAGAATGACTACTTTCATGTCATTGCAAGCATGATTTTTTGCCAGAAAGTGAGAAACCATGGGAGCGGTGGTAACTATATTCCTGATTCTCGATTGGTGCTCACTTAGCCGAATTTTGAGGGGGCGATTGGATTTAACGATGTAAGCCATGTTGCAGGCACATATGATCATGTATACACAGTTACTGGTCCCACAATTGGAGAAACCAGATAGCTTTAATTCGAACTCACTGCTGGGGATCCGAATCTTGTCCACTTGTAGCATGTTTGAACAAAACTTACAGTGTCCGCATCTATAGTGACCTGAGCGAATTGTCATGATGTTGGAAGATCTAGGTAAGCAGTCGGCTCTTGTCACTAGGTTACCTAGGGTTTTGGTTTTCCTGAAGCCTATAGTGGGACGATTGCTTAATCCTGGTATGGCATCCAGAACGTTCCAGTGTTGGAATATGATCTTTTTAATGTCCTGAGCCATGGGAGTATAGTCCAGCGACCAGAAAATATTGTTGGTGTTTATGGGTCTGTCTCTTCGTTGGAATAAGTCAGAGCGAGGTCGTGTTTTTACTTCGGCTAATGCAGTATTGATGACCTGGTTTGGATATCTGCATCTTACCAGGGCATTGCCAATCTTATTGGTGGCTCTGTTGAAATCTGGCTCAAAGGTGGAATTCCGTTTTGCCCTGAGAGAAAGACTGTACGGGATCTTTGTTTTCAGGAAATGGGGATGAAAAGATTTAAACTGTAAGTATGAATATGTATCTGTAGGTTTATGGAATAATTTCATGTTTAATGTCTTATTTGAAATGAAAATTGTCAAATCCAAGAAAGGTAAGCGAAAAGGGTGCACCGAGTGTGTGAAAGACAGGTTGTCATGTAGTGAATTGATCCACGTGATGAAGTCATTCACCAAGGAGGGATTATTGAAAACGAAAAAAAGGTCATCAATATAACGTTTATAGGTAACGATATGAGTAAAAAATAGGTTGACAACAGGATTAAGAATGAAGGTTTTCTCAAAATGGATCATAAAGATATTAGCCACCGACGGTGCAAAATTAGACCCTATAGATACCCCAGACACCTGTAAATAAAAAGAATTACCAAAGCGGAAGAAATTGTGTTCGAAACAGAGATCTAGAATGTCTAACAAAAAATGAGTGGGAGAAGTTGGGTCTGCCCTGGAATCTAGTCAATGGGCAATGATGGTGCGTGCTTCATCTAGAGGGATGTTGGTGTACAACGACGAAACGTCTAGCGTTAATAGCACAGATCCATCGGGGACTTCTAAGCCCTCCATTAATTCTATAAAGTGGCCTGAGTCTCTGACGTAAGTTGCTGTTTCTGTGGAGAAGGGCCTGATATGATGATCGAGAAAGACTGCAAGCGGTTCTAATAAGGAATTGTTCGCGGACAAGATAGGTCTGCATGGGATATTTGATGAAGAAAGTGTGATTTTATGTACCTTGGGCAGTAAATAAAATATGGGAACTAGTGGGGAGTTCAGGAGCTTTTTCTCCGATATTCCTTGTTCCCCATGGTACATTAAAGAGCATTTTAAAAGCATTCTTATAGCCCTATTTTTTGGGTGGACTCCTCGCAACCGCTGTAACTTTACACCCGAGCTGTCTCTCTCCTTGCCTGTTCTTCCTCACGGCTATGTCAGATGAGATCCTGGAGCATCTCGGATCGAACACGAGCTAGAGCCTCTATTAGAGCCTACCTCATGGCGATACGGGCAGCAAAACAGCCATGGCCAAGAGGGTCTTTGGGCAAGTGCATGCTATTAATCAATTGCACCCACTCCTGGACCGGGAGGCCCTGCTCATGGTCACCCATTTGGACTATTGTAATGCACTCTACATGGGGCTGCCCTTGATGAACATTCAGAGACTGCAGTTGGTCCAAAATGCAGCAGCCCGTGCGGTGGTGGGGTATAGTCATTTTGTCTATGCCTCGCCACCGATGCAGTAGCTGCGCTGGCTGTCTATATGTCTCCGGGTGCAATTCAAGGTGCTGATTGTCACCTTTAAAGCCCTTCATGGTAGTGGACCAAGATACTTTAGGGACTGTATCATCCCTAGGACATCGACCTGTCCCACGAAAGCAAACCGAGAGGGCACCCTTCAGGTGCCATCTGTTGGGGAGGCTCACCTCTTGAGCATAAGGAAAAGGGCCTTCTCGGTCATAGCCCCCACACTATGGAACCTCCTCCCCAAAAAACTATGCCTCCAGGCCCAGTTGCTACCATTTAGGAAAGAATTGAAGATGTGGTTGGCAAAATGGGTCTGGGCGCTGGGATTGTCAACAAGCTCCCCTTTTTGGCTCATCTGAGGCTTCCCCCTCCTGTAAATAAAAATTTAAAGGTTTTTGTAGATTTTATATTAGTTTTTGGATAATAGATGGCACGGCGGGGGTAATATTGTTATGTTTTAAAGGTTTTTAAAAATTGTTTTACCTGTATATTGGTTTTAACTTGTGTATACCACCCAGAGTCCTTTGGATAGGGCAGTATATAAATCTATTAAATTAAATTAATTAAATTAAATTTATGGCTGTTATAAACGTGTTTGCAACAGCTGTAAATGAGTCTGTGGCCAGTTCCACCACCGGTGGCACCAGTTCCTGGGCCACCAATCTGGCCCTCCAATTGTCTGAGGAAGTGTGACCCAGCCCCCTACTTCAAAAGTTTGGCAACCCCTGCCTTAAAGGAACCTATAGGGTTTTTACAAGAGTTGAACATGTCTGATGAGGGCAAGACATTCTGGAGGTTTATAGGATCACCATAAGTCAGAGGAGCCCCCCAGGGTGGGCTTGGCCCATCCTGAGTTGGCAGTTTTCCCACCCTGGCAAGGTGTGGTTTCCCATAGGAATGCATTGAAAAGAGGCTTTGTTGCCCACTCTGAAAAAATATTTGACCACCCACCTCTAGAATCCTGACTATGGCCCTGGTACTTGTATCCCTCTTCTGATGTTATTGCTTTGATCCATTCTTTATTATTTAACTCAAATCCATCAGCTTTGACAATTTTCCTGCCTTAACAGTAATTGCTGCACACTTGTCCATTCAAAATTGTGTCCTAGCCACATGGGAAATGGCCAGGAATTATCTGAGCTGAACTCCAGAACATCTGATAAGCACCAGACCATCTACTTCTATCCTAGTGCAGAAGCTGCTTCAATGCCTGCCTATCCTTCTCAATCAACACTGTTAGTGTCACCAGCTTTCCAGTTTTTGTGAAGCTGTTGTTTCATATTGTCCTCTACCTGATCCCTCCAGGGATGGGGAACTTGCAGCCTTGAGGTGAACCTGGGCTTCTGGGAATGGAAGTTCCAGAACACCTGGAGGACAAGCCTGTTTCCTCTAGGCCAAGGTTTCTCAACCTTGGACCTCCAGGCGTACTTGGGGCAAAATGCTAATTAACTTGTGAGCCGCCCAGAAAGTGCACTAAATGCTATGGGGCTGTATATAAGTGTAATTGCTATTGCTTTGAATAATTCAATACTTATCCCAATCATCAGTGAATGGTCAGGGGAAATGAATTTTTAATGTGTTATAGATCATTGCTAAATCGATGCATCACTTATTTAATTAAAAATTGCATATATGCGTGTCTATATATTGTCACCTGGGTGACAGTAGGAACACTCCAGCTTCCACAATTAGTGGACACCATAACTATGAGTGACCTCTATGAGCTCCAATGAGCAGACTAGTTACTCTGTCTGGACATTTATTTCTGTTACTACTTTTTTTTTGCAGTTAATATATATGAAACAGTAGGGGAAAAGTCTGCAGGAAAAACAAATTATTTTCATAGTGATAGTAGATTCTGTGGCTTATTAAATTTTAGGAAAGTTTGAGACTTTTTTTTATGAACATGCATATAAACACATTTTTAATAAAGAGAACTGTCATATGCCTATATTGAGATAAAGATACACATTTCAAGGTGTGTTAAAACATGATTTTTGAAGAAAGTGTTTAAATACTGACGACCTTTGCAGTGGAACTGTACTATGAATAAAATCATGTCACTATGACTCTGGTTAAATATAAAGAAATTTGCGCTAATGACAAAATATATAATACACAGCATCGCTAATTTGATGGCATCTGTGCCATCAACATGGACATGAGTATAGGTTCCTTATTTAAAAAACAGTACAGGATGAATCATTATTTTTGAACAAGTGCTTAAAATATTGCTGCTGCTTCAAGATACAATTTTAGACCTGTATGGGGTAAGCAAAGGCATTACGTATAACAAATAAAATAATAACATATAAATATTATAACCCAATTTTCCTTTTTTTTGGAACTCAATTTAAACAGCTCTATGAAAAATATGTATCATGATCATGTGAATAGTTGTGTAATTAATGCAAATTTTACAAAGTAAAATGTCATTTCCTGTGAAAATATCAATCTTTAAATGCCATATTTTAAGGTAGAACACAAAATACTTTGGAAGTACATAATCACCCACCCACACTCAGACCATCTCCTGGCATTTTGAATTGTGGATGGAAATGCAATATCCCATATTCACAAATCAGAGACACTTTTCTTTCTTTCTTTCTTTGAAATATTGTATGCAGTGTTATAGACACAGCAGTTCATTCATGGCTCCCTACACAATGAATGAAACAGCCCTGAAAAAAGAATCTCATGTGCTGGTCGCACTGTGCTGGTCACACTGCAAGATGACTTGCTCTGGGAGGCTGACCAGGGGTCTTCATCTATCCTGTTACTCCTAGACCTCTTGGTGGCTTTTGATACCATTGACCATGGTATCTTGCTGGGATGAATCTCAGAGTTGGGGGCATGAGGCCCTGCTTTACAGTGGTTTCATTTCTTCCTTGGCGATTGTCCCCAGAAAGTCTAGCTTGGGGATGTTTATCTGGTCTGTGGACTCTCCAATGGGGTGTTCCTCAGAGGTCAATCATTTGCCCAGTGCCATTTAACATCTTCTCTGGGAGGAGTCATTTAGAGATTCGGAGTATGCTGTCACCCACCTGAGGATGACACACAACCCTATTTCTCCTTTACATCATTTGCAGGGGAAGTGGTCTGGTGTCCGGATAACTGCCTGGCCCTGGTGTTGGAATGGGCCAAAGCTAACAAGCTGAGGCTGAACCCGGGTAAGGTAGAGATGTTGATGTTGGAGGGTCCATTTGCCTGACTAGGATCCTTGACAACAATGCTAAAAGAGATGGTCTTGTCCCCTAAGGACCAAGTATGCAACTTGGGAGTCATATTAGATTGCCATCTGACTCTGGAAGCACAAATTGCAGCAGTGTGTAAAGCTGTTTTCCCCCCATCTTTATCAAATAGCTCAGTTGCATCCATACTTGGACGGGCAGTCCCTCATAACACTAGTTATTTCACTGGTGATCTCATGTATTGATTATTGTAATGCTCTCTACATGGGTCTGCCCATGTTCCTGATACAGAAACTTCAATGGGTGCAGAATGCATCTGCCAGGTTGGTTACTGGGGTGAGAAAATTTGCACATGCCTCCCCAGTCCTGGCAGAACTGCATTGGCTGCCCATTTTGTTCCATGTCAGGTTCAAGGTGGGTGTCTTAACTTTCAAAAACCAAAACGGTTTGGGACCTTCCTACTTGGCAGAGTATCTTCCCCTTAGAAATCAGGCCTGCTTCTCCCTCTCATCTCAGAAAACTTAACACCAGGTTCTGACTCCCAAGTTGTTTAGAAAGTCCGTTACTCACCGTAGGGTTTTCTTGGTGGCAGCTCCGGCTCTATGGAATGCACTGCCAGGGGAGCTGCATTTGTTTGACTCCATAGGGATATTCAAAAAACAACTGAAAACCTTTCTGTTTGAAGAGGCCTTTGGAAGTTTGTTGAAGAACAAATAGAAGACCTTCTCATTGCCATTCTGCCACAAGAGCTGAGATCCTCGATTCTGATATTGATTAGGTGAGTGGGGGGTTGTTTCATTGTCTTAATGGTCTTAATGGTGTTTATTTAGCTGTTTTAGTAGTGTAAGCCAACCATTCCAGATGACCAGGGTATAAATCCAATAAATCTATACCTATGAGGCAGAGGTGAGGCTTCTGTGCCCAGGAAATGCTCCCACACTCGTAGCACAATCCCTGTCACAGCCCGCACACACCTACCTTTCCTTGGCAAGACACGACCCATCCGTGTCCCGGCCCCCGAGGTTTGGCACAGGCCCCACAAACCATGACATAACAACTGCGCATGCACGCAGGTCCAAGCGAGGAATGTCCATGTTGCATGGCCGCGCCAGCACGCACAGATCTGCATGCATCACAAATCAGGGGGAAAGGACTGCACGTGCATGCAGTCCTACAGGGGGAACAGCAGTGTGAAGAGCCGTTGGCTGGCACATGGATGGCAACACACATGCACGGCCAAAACCAAGCACCGCCAATGTTCCAGCCAATGGCGGCAGAGGTGGCTGCCCTGCACAGCTCCCACTCTGCAGATAGCCAGGCAGAGGGGCAGCCTTGGCTTCTCCGGATGGCAGCCAGCATACAAGCACTTCCTTCGCTCACTGCATTCCTGAGATGGTGCAGTGCCAGCCCTGCCTGCCCTTCTATGGGACCCAATGGCCGAAAGGGTGACCCCTGTGCCCACTACAGACATGGCTGGGCAGAAGCCCCATCAAGGCTTCTGCAGAACGCAGCTAGCATAAGGGCGCTCCCATTGCCTGCTGCTTTCCAGAGACGGCATGGTACCAGGCCCGCCTGGCCTTCTCTGGGACCTGATGGCTGAAAGGGCAGCCCCTGCACCCACTTTGGAGATGGCCATGTGGACGGACTGCCTTGCCTTCTCCGGAAGGCAGCCCCCTGCCTTCCGGAGATGGTGCAGCACTAGGCCCACCCTTCCTTCCACGGAACCCACCAAGTGACCGCATGGCGCCTGCACCTACTACAGAGATGGCCGGGTGGAAGGCCCGGCTTGGCATCTCTAGACGGCGACTGGTGTATGGACGCTCCCTTTGCCCACTGCCTTCTGGAGACAGCGCAGCACCAGGGTCACCTGCCCTTCTCAGGGAGCCACCAGTCAACCAGATGAACCCTACGCCCACTCCTGCAATGTGCATGCCTGAGGGGCCACCAGACAAGGCATCAGCCACAGAGAGGGGGGCGGGGCGGAGGACAAACTGCAGTGAGGGGATTAACAGAATTGTTTGTGCGTATGTGCGTGATTGTGTGTGTGCATGCACAGTTGTGTGGTTGTGTGTGTGAGTTGGGGTGGGTATGTGGTTTGGTGTGTGTTTGTATGAGTGTATATGTGTGTGTGTGTGGTTGGATGTGTGTGTGTGTAGGGAGGAAGGAGTGGGCTTGGGTGCCTACACTGCTCATTGTGTGTATGTCCCTGTGTGGGTGGGGGGAAGCCACCGCCACTCCCAAAATCCCCAGGCGAAGCTGGGCCCTAAGCTAGTTATAAATAAGATATTCTGAAAGCACATTCTGTAATGATTCAATTATATCTGAATCTGAAGTGAAGTTATAAGCTCTTGGAAATGTATGAATCATCTGATAAGGAGTTAACATACCGTATTTTCCGGCGTATAAGACGACTGGGCGTATAAGACGACCCCCAACTTTTCCAGTTAAAATATAGACTACCCCTCTTCCAATGCACACCAAATAAAAATTAACCCACACTCAACCAAGATGCGCAGCCCTCCGAGTCGAATGGGCAGGTTCTGGTGGAGAGCCAATCCACGCTCACATTCTCCTCCTCGAGGTACAGGAAGATGTGTGCAGCTTGCTTCCCCTTGCTTCATACTCCCCGCACAGAGCAGGGACTTGGCCGCGGCACCCCCCACCATATTCACCGGACATATGAAGCAAGGAGAAACAAGCTGCAGTTAAGTACCTGTCCTATAAGATGACCCCCGACTTTGGCACATATTTTTCGGGGTTAAAAAGTAGTCTTATACGCCAGAAAATACAGTATTTGGATATTGACAGAGACCAGTGAAACTCATCCTTCCTACACAAAAGTAAAATGTGTCAGAAGACAATATGATCTTATCTGTTTGTCTCTGGGTTACTATCCAGACATTAGGAGAGACACTATCAAGATCTAGAGATATACTCACAATATATGTCACCATGACAAAGTCATCCAAAACAAAGAAGATTTTTAGGAGGAAAAGAATCAAATTATGTTTGATAGCTTAAGTGCATTATTATAATGTAGTTTTTAAAAGTATCCTAATCTATTTTTGTTTACAAATTATTAAAGTACATAAGTACTCCAATGTTAAAAAGAAAGTTTTTGTGCTAAAGTAGATTAGTATAATACATTATCCTTTTTTTAAAAAAGAAAATAATTCTATTAATGAAGTGGGTTAGAGTCTCCCCTGCCCAAGATTGAAAGATTAGCCTTTTTATATAGCTAGAGTAGGCACCCTATAATAATGCTGAGACATTGTGGAAGACAGTAGGATCTATGACCTTTTTATATAGTGTTGACCAAAGAACACTTCTGTCTAGGATGCACATGAAACAGTGAAAGACACCTCCCTAGCCAGCCATGTCAGTCAAATCAACCTTGGTTACAAATGCACTGAGTGATGTCACAGTCAGACTGCTCTCATATCTGTGCTATTGTTGCTTCTATGTGCCATCAAATTGTTGCTGATTTATGGATGCCCAAGATACACATCTAGGAGTACTCAGTAAGTGGCTTACTGCAGGGATAGGCAACCAATGGCCCACGGTCCACATCCTCCCCATGGTGTGAAAACAACTGGCCTGAACCCTTGCTTCAACTGCCACCACCACCACCTCTGCCACCACCTCTGGAATCGGTCATGGACTCATTTACGGCTGTTGTAAATTCATTTACAACAGTCATAAATTAGTCCAAAGCCAATTCTAGCAGCAGCGGCTGGCCCACCATTCTGGCCCACAAACTGTCTGAGGGAGTGCGACCCAGCCCCCAACTTCAAAAGGGTGGCAACTCTGGTTTACTGGATCAATATAAAACATGGCAATGCAGGATAAGTCAGCCTAAGGATAGTTGCTGCTGCCGTCGCCTCCTCCTCCTCCTCCTCTTCTTCTTCTCTCTCTCCCGCCCCCCCCCCCCCAATTGGGTGTCAAGGGAGATGTAAGGTTCTTCTTCTGGCACTTCTAGCAGCCTCCACCAGTGTTATTTGATATTCTTGTCATATTTCTTTATGTTATCTCTTCACATTCCTCTGGGTCTACCTCGTGGTCTTTGTCCTTCTCTTCTTCCCACATGTGCCTTGTAAGGTACGGAATTCCAAGACATTCTCCCCAAATGGGCAAACCACTTTATTTGCTACCTCTGTATGTAGTGCAAAAATGGGTTCTGTTCCAATTCTTTATCTTATAACCTCATTCCTGGTTTTATCCCTTGTACTCACTCCAGTAGCCTTCCTCATCTCATTTCCATGATGACCAACTTTTATTTACATTTTGTTGTAAGTGTCCATGTTTGGCACTGGTAAAATAAGTTGGGAATGAATATGCTTGATATGAGGTGTTTCTTTGTGATGATTGATATTGACTTGTGTTGTAAGGACCGAGCCAACTGTCCCTTACTGCATCATATGTTAATCTCCTTGTCCGTTTTGCCATTTTCAATAAATGTTCCCAGGTACAGTAAAACCCGTATTTATATAAAAAGTCTGTTCTGTAGGCTTTTAAGTAAAGGTGATTGCTTAATGACTCTAGATGAGTTTTTAACAGTTTATTTCCAATATTTTCTCACCATTTGGAGGTTATTGTCTCCTTTTCTACCACAATATCCTAGAATGACGATAAGCAGGGAATGTTACAGAAATGCAAGTGCGGCACCAAAATGGCCGCCGCGCTCTTTGCGCCCCCCGGATGCAGACATCCGGGTTAGTCAGGGGGCGTGGCACCCCTCTATAAAAGGGGTGGCCACGAGACAGCCTTGCTGCCATTTTAAGAGAAGCGACGGAGCGGAGAAGTTTGCTCCGACGCTGCTCCCTGGCTTGCTCGCCTTTTCCAAATTTGATCGGAGGATATCTCTCCTCCGATCAGTGCCTGCTTGGGTGGCTATGGCACCCAAGCGCAAGTCCCAGGCGGCTCCTAGGCCACGACTTAGGGAAAGGGCTTGGCCCACCCCCTCGACCTCCTTGAGGCAACCACCGGGCTGGAGGGCTCGGGCAGCCGCCCCACAGGGGGGTGGCAGGGTGATAATCCCCACTGCCACCAATAAGGGTGACCAGGCCTTTGCGTACCCGCCCAGTCGGAGGACTCAGGCGGGGGCTGCGCAGGCCTGCTCCCCTGGGGTTTCTACCCCTGTTGCACCTTTGCCTGGCATGGGGCATAGCGGCCCATTCGGGTGCGGCATGGGATTGCGCCCCACTGTTCTAACGGCCCCCCATGGGCCGGATTATTGGGCATGGCCCTATTCTGGCCAGGGATTGCCACACGGTTTTATCCCTCCACCCGCTCATCAATTGCCCGGTGGGCCATTCAGCTCATCCGGCCCACCTTATTCTGGTGGGTCTGACACTGTCGATGCTCTCCTTGCCCGCATATCGGCACTTGAGGCATCTATGGGAATTGCTCCACCACCTTCGTATGGTGGGCTTGGCAACTCTTCAGCTCCGGCCCACATGGCAGACACGGCCGTGCAGCGGGCCGCCAACAGGGTTGAGCTGCTGGAGGCCATCAGGCCAGCGCAGGCAGGCGCCTCACAGCTCCCCATCAGGCCGTTACAGCAAGGCATTCCACCGGGGACCAGTCCTGCTTGGCAGGGACGCACCGGGACACAGAGCTCGATAGCCATCATGAGCTCCGATGCCCACCGCGGGCCAGAACCCACAGTGGGGGCGGCCCATGGGGGTGCACCGAGTGAGTATCCTGGTCAAGTCAGTACACCGGTGACACTAGCTCATAACACTGGGGGGTCCAGTGGCCATGGCCGCAACAAGTTACTGCGGGAGGGCAGTTCAATCCAAACTACCCTGTTACTTCCTGGGCTCCCAATTACCCCCCAGTTATTACAGGGGTGACCACCCCTATGCTTCCGCCTAACTTCTCGGGGGTCCAACAGGGCCCATTATGGGTTTCCCCACTTCAATCCGTGCCAACGGCGGCCCTGCCGACGGCTGGTTACTCCCTACCCCTGGGCGACCATTTATCTCAGGCTACTAGGGAGAAGATATGGCGTGGGGAATATGTTGACATTTTCACCCTCTTGAATCATGAACCCACTAAAGAGGAGAGGGAGGGGCAGGACGACAGGGACAAGGAGTTGTCCCGTCATCGTAAGCCACCTTGCACTTGGGCCAATTAGTTACCGGCCTATCTGATATACATGGCAGTATACCTACGGGCCCGTCCTGATTTGGCCATCCCAATGGTCCAGTACCTGGACAATATTTACCAGGCCGTGGTTGATTTCCCTGGCCCATCATGGTTGGCCTATGATGAAGAATTTAGTATGAGGGCGGCCCTTCACCCTGAGATGAGGTGGGACAAGCCATGCCAGCAGTTGTGGCTGCTGTATATGACCCCCACGTGGCCAGCGCCTGGTGACCAGTACCACTGTGGCCATGCCGTACAGCAGGTTGCTACTATACAGACTCCCCACCAGCCGGCGGGGCAGGGGGTTCCAGCCCGCCTGCTGTGTTGGAGTTTCTCCACCAATGGAGTGTGCACCAAGCGCCAGTGTAGATTCAGGCACGAGTGCCCTTCTTGTGCTGGCCCTCATGCCGCCTCCGCATGTCCACGGGCCGATGGGTCACGAGGCAGAGGAAGGGGTTTTCAAGGGGCGGCCAGAGCTCCCTCTGACGGTGCTACCCATTCAAAAGGCCCCCTCCCCAATTAATTTCCCGGTGCTTGAACGATGGCTGCGCGCTTATCCTAGACAGGATGATGCGATCTACCTGCTTGAGGGCTTCTAGTTTGGCTTCCGCATACCTTTTAAACGTGTTCGTGGGCCTCAGGATGCCCTGAACCTACTGTCTCTCAGGGGTAATGAGGACATTGCTGCGGAGAAGATAGCCAAGGAGGTTAAGGAACAAAGGGTGGCGGGGCCATTTAACGACCCCCTAACATATCCTAACTTGAAGGTATCCCTTCTAGGTTTAGTCCCTAAGAAGTCCCCGGGTGAATTCCGTCTAATTCACCACCTTTCTTACCCTGTGGGTTCCTCGGTCAATGACGCTATACCAGATGACCTTTGCTCTGTCAGATATACATCCTTTGACCAGGCCTTACAGATGGTACGCTATTGGCAAAGTGTGATATCAAATCGGCATTCCGATTGTTGCCAGTGCACCCGATGACGTTGAGCTATTAGGTTTTTGTTTTCGGGGCAAGGCCATGCCTTTTGGCTGTTCAATTTCCTGTTTGGCCTTTGAACAATTTAGCACCTTCCTCCACTGGGCTTTTGTTTGTAGGTCGGGGTCCCGGTCTGTAGCCCACTACCTCGATGATTTTTTGTTCGGGGGTGGACATGACACTGGCACGTGTGCACGCCTGCTCACCACATTTCAGGTCCCCCTAGCACCTGAAAAGACAGAGGGCCCAGCCACCACCCTTAGCTTTTTAGGTATTGAAATCGACACCGTCGCTCTGACATCCAGGTTGTCTATGGAAAACGTGCGCTCGGCCCCGGTGGGGGCGAAGAGGCCCGCTGGCCACGCCATCGGTCGGCGTTCCGGGCCCCGCCCTCCCCCCCTCGCCAGGACTTAAAAGGCGAGGGGGCCTGCCGGGCAAACCACCGCCGCTGCGCTCAGCCCCGGTGGGGGCGAAGAGGCCCTCCCCCCTCGCCAGGACTTAAAAGGCGAGGGGGCCTGCCGGGCAAACCACCGCCGCTGCGCTCGGCCCCGGTGGGGGTGAAGAGGCCCGCTGGCCATGCCATCGGTCGGCGTTCCGGGCCCCACCCTCCCCTTCATAAGACTCTGAAGGCAGGGTTTTTTGTGGGTGGGTTCGGTAGAATTGTTTTTTATTCTGATGTGGTGCTGATATTTTGCATTTTGTGGATTGTTTTGCTTTATATTGTGATTTGTGTCATTCTATTTACTTGAAACATTGTATTTATTATTGTATTTTGAACTTTGTATCTTGTAACCTATATGTAAACCCCTTGGGTTGCCCTGGGGTCATTTATATGTTGTTAGCCGCCCAGAGTCAGCCATGTGTTGAGTAGGGCGGGATATAAATTGAATAAATGAAATGAAATGAAATGAAATGACTCGGATCTTTGATGCGATTTTGGCAATGCTTGCCAAGCATAAGGTGTCTCTCCGGGAGTTGCAGGTGCTTCACAGCCACCTCAACTTCGCCTGCAGGGTAGTGACACCAGGCAGAGCCTTTGCCAGGCGTCTGTGTGATGCTATGGTGGGCCTTTCTAAACGACACCACAGGGTACGGCTGACTAGGGGTTTACGAGCAGACCTTTCGGTTTGGCTCACATTCCTGCAGGACTTTAATGGTGTCTCCTTTTGGAATCTGAGCTTATGGTCAGCCTCCAGTTCTAAGTACAGTCGGATGCCTCCGGCTCCCTGGGCTATGGGATTTATTTTGAAGGACAGTGGGCCTATGGTCAATGGCCTCAGACATGGCAGGGCACGGATCGCTTACGCGATCTTACATTCCTGGAGTTTTTTCCAATTTTGGGGGCCCTTATGCTCTGGGGGGACAGGTGGGCTAATTCGGTGTTTCACTTTTGGTGTGACAATGCTGCGGTGGTGCACATTGTCAATGCCCAAATGTCAAAATCCCCCAGAGTCATGGCCTTAGTTCGCCAATTTGTTCTTAGGTCCTTGTGCCTTAATGTGCTCTTCAGGGCCAGACATGTGCCAGGCATTAATAACGATATTGCTGACGCTTTATCCCACCTGCAGATCTCTCGGTTCCGTGCCTTGGCTCCAGACACAGAGGAACTTCCCTCTCCACTCCCGGCCGAGATATAGACATTTGGTGAGGAGAGGTGAACCGGGCGAACGGCATGTCTTTGGCACCTCGCACGCGTAAGGCGTATCAGCATACACTCCTTCAATTTAGGACCTTTTGTAGGCAAAGGCAGTTGCCTGAAATGTGGTCGATACCGGTCGACCAGATTTTACAGTATATGGTGCACCTTCATGATCAGGGGTTGGCCCCATGCACCATCGCCACCAGGCTTTCCACCTTGGCATTTATGGCCAAGGCACGGGGCTTTACTGACTGTGTGAATGACTTCTGCATACGCCACATATTGGAAGGGTGGATACGTGAACGTGGCCGCTGCCCGGACCCACGTCACCCTGTTTCACCAGGTGTTCTGACCCACCTTGCACGAGGTTGGCATAGACTGTGTTATGATAGGTATGAGGAGTCTCTTTTTCATGCAGCTACCACCGTAGCTTTCTTTGGAGCTCTGCGAATCAGCGAGCTGGTCCCATTGTCAAAGGGGGACGTGTCTCGTAGGGCACTGGAACTCGACGATGTGTCTATCAACCAGGAGTGGGCTCAGTTGAGGATCCATTCCTCCAAGGCCTATCAGCATGGAGTAGGCTGTGGTGTTAGACTGCTACGATGTACATTTGCTGACATCTGTCTGGTTGGTGCCCTACATGCATTTTTGGCAGTGCATGGTACGCGCCCTGGCCCATTGTTCTGCCACCAGGATGGGTCTCCCCTTACCAAATTTCAGTTCTGGAGGGTGACCGGTATGGCACTTCACAGTGTGGGCCTCCCTGGGGCTCGTTATGGCACCCATTCATTCAGGATAGGCGCCGCATCAACTGCGGCTGCGTTTGGGTACTCTAAGGCTGATATATGTCAGATGGGCAGGTGGGGGTCCGTGCATTTTTCCTTATATGTACGTCCCCTAACTGTATGAGTACCAGTTATGTCCTTAATTCCTTTTCCTTCTTTTACAGACCCTGTGTGTCTACACACACCGGTAGCAGTGTGGCTGGTGGGCCACAGTTATGTGTACTGGGCAGCAGAGTATGCTGCATCGTCGGAGTGGGGACCCCATCTCGGGCTGCGTGCATCCGCACGTATGCGGTGGTATGGTGTGCGCGGCATGAGATGGCGGGAACTGTTGCCATTCCTGATGTCCATCAGGGATGCTGGACTGCCTGATGTTCTGATTCAGCACCTCGGCGGTGATGATCTAGCACAGATCACTGGCCTTTCCTTAAAAATGTCGGTGTGCAGTGACCTGCCGTTTCTACATCATTTATAGCCGTACACACGGTTGCTATGGTCTGACATTGTGCCGAGACATTGTTATAGAGGAGGCATGGATCTCCGTGGTTTGGACCATGCCCGGCGGTCAGTGAACAGGGCTGTTGCCCGGTTTCTTGTTGAGAATGGCTTGGGGACAGCCATTCGACACCCGGGGATAGGGTTGCAGGATTTTGACCTGTATGCAGGAGATGGGGTCCATCTGTCGGCCAGAGGTATGAACCACTTTCTGGAGGACGTGTAAGTGGGCCTGGCGACCGAGCTGATGGTCTGGGTGGGGCGGTGAGTCATCATGGAAGTCTCCCCGTGTGGCGGGTAGCACTGGTAAGGTAAAGATTTATGACCCATAGGTATCCGGCAGGTTCGCAATTGACTGGCCAACACGTAGATAGGTACAGGGGGAACAGGATTGGCCGGTCAAGGGCAAACCATGAAAGGGGTGTTGTTAGGAGCTTCATAGCCTTCATCACCTTGATATTTGGATGGATACACATCATAGGGTGGGGTCAGTAGATAGTATATTGACTTCGGTCAACAATTTGTGTCAACAAACAAATTGATACAAATTGATACATGTAGCCAATTACCATTGGCATTTTGGGTGGAAGCTTACCAGTGCTACTGCGGCCTGCTTGCCTTAAAGAATTACAATTGGATGATACACCAATTGAAAGTGATAATTTGGACTAGGGCATTATTCAATAAAAGTGGCCCAATTCCTTTAATCCAATACCGGTGTCTGAGTCTTTTTTTGGGTGGGTGCGCCTGCAATGCAAGTGCGGTGCCAAAATGGCTGCCATGCTCTTTGCGGGGGGCCCCCACCCAGATGCAGACATCCGGGTTAGTCAGGGGGCATGGCCACCCCTCTATAAAAGGGGTGGCCACGAGGCAGCCTCACTGCCATTTTAAGAGAAGCGACGAAGTGGAGAAGTTTTTCCCTCCACCTCCTCCCTAGTGGACAGTGTGATTTTCTGGTCGCTTCGGGGCCGGGTGGGAATTTTTGCTTGAACCTTCAATTGGCACTTTGGTTCTTGGCTTTTTCGCCCATCCCACACTGTCGCTAGTGTTTGAGATATGGGGTAAGTTGACTTTGGTCACTTTTGGCAGGTAGCACTGGTAAGGTAAAGATTTATGACCCATAGGTATCCGACAGGTTCGCAATTGACTGGCCAACACGTAGATAAGTACAGGGGAAACAGGATTGGCCGGTCAAGGGCGAACCATGAAAGGGGTGATGTTAGGAGCTTCACAGCCTGCATCACCTTGATATTTGGACGGATACACGTCATAGGGTGGGGTCAGTAGATAGTATATTGACTTCGGTCAACAATTTGTTTGTGTCAACAAACAAATTGATACAAATTGATACATGTAGCCAATTACCATTGGCATTTTGGGTGGAACCTTACCAGTGCTACTGCGGCCTGCTTGCCTTAAATAATTACAATTGGATGATACACAAATTGAAAGTGATAATTTGGACTAGGGCATTATTCAATAAAAGTGGCCCAATGCCTTTAATCCAATACCGGTGTCTGAGTCTTTATTTGGGCGGGTGCGCCTGCAAAGCAAAAGAGCAACAGAGTTACAAATACAATTGCTATCGTTGTAACTTTCAGTGATGGTGCAAATCATCCCCCCAAAAAAACAACAACAACAACAACACCCTTTGCTTTTGTTAAAAGAGTGGGGAACAGTGCTATAACCATGACTAATAGTGAGATCAGCTTGAGCAATTGTTGGAGAATTTTTCCTTCCTTTGGACAAATTCAGTATATTTTCCCTATTTCATTTTCCAGAATTAGATGGAGAATTTCAAAAGGTCACTTCTGCAAAGGTCTGTTTTGTAAACATGGATTGGATGGATGAGGGTGCACATTTCTTGTATTTCCATGCCAACCACAGTCATGTAAGGCTGTTGTGTACAACTATGTGGACTGCAGCAGAAAAATGAGTAAGCATTCTTAAAAATGCTTTGATTTTGGCATTCTTGGTTCTCTATACATTTAAAACACATAATTTGCTTCTTTTCTGTCAAATTCAGAAAACTACCCCTTCACACACACACAGCGAGAAAAGAGAATGTTATTACAAGAAAGAAACAACTTAGAAATCAAATAATTTTGCCTACAGGGACATCATTTCATTTGTATAACAATTAAAATGAGAACATACTTTGAAGAAATGAGAGATAAAAGATGAATTATGTTGCATATGGACTACATTTTGAATTGCAAAATCTGATTTACTGGCTGGTAATTGCAAACATCTTCTACACTCTAGAAACGTTGTCATGCTATTTCAATGAGGCAGACAGAAAATCCCTTCCTCTCTCCTCAATTGCTTCTGTTTCTTATTTCTCTGTATGTGTTCTTTCTCCTTTCAAATAAACCATACGCTGTCAAATTAAATGTTCATTTATGTGAAGGTGTCCTTCTCCCTTACAATTCAGGTGCTCAATCTAACAACTCCATAATCAAAACAGTGATATAAATACCAAACATCCCATTTAAAAAGCTGCATTGGGAAGATGACAGAGATCCAGATTATCAATTAATAAATTAAATAGGCACAGAATTGAAACCACCAGGACACTCGAAGAATACAATCTGATTTTTGGAGACAGCCATTTTCTTACATGGGATGATGCTATGGGAAAATCCTTTTCATTAATTACCAGCAATTCATGCTGTAGGAGATGAGGCACAAGAAATATCACATGAACTGATCTTAAGCAGATTTAACTGGAATTGGATTATGTTTTAGGTAAACCACCAATCAATCAATCAATCAATCAATCAATTTTGGACCAGTCAATTGACCATGGCAAAGTACAAGAAGTCAAACACTAAAAGACAAGGACATTACATGTAGACAGCAACTAAAATTGTCACAATAAAATTGGCACATGTTGAGATTGGATACATAATAGGTAAATCCTTGCATATAAAATGATTTAAAATTGGCACAATAAAACTGGTACATATTGAGTTTGGATACATAATTTGTAAAACTTTACATATAACATGATTTAAAATTGACACAGTAAAATTGGTAAATGTTAAGATTTGATAGATAATAGACAAAACTTGACATATAAAACAATTTAAAATGTACAATTAAAATGTATTAGGACTGTTACGGGCATCATTGGTGGAGAGAGCAGTATTGTAGGTAAAGCCTTTCCAGCTAATATATCCATTAGCTCCATTCCAATAAATTAACAAACACTTTATCTTCTAAGGTTTTTGGTCGGGCCCATGCAAAGACGTAAAAGCCATGCTTCTGGAGAGGGAAGACTTTAGAAATCCCAAAATTTTGGCTGCTCAACAAAAGTAACATTGAAACTTTGGGATGCATTTGTGCAAAATAAAATTAACATACATTATGTTTTATCGATTAATCATTTTAAGCTAAATGTTATAAACTGCATGATCTTAACTGATTTTATTTTGATCCATTCAAGACTGAATAATGTAACTGCAGTCACAAAAATATCATCAGTAAAACAAACATATAAGAGAGTAAATAAGACAAAAAAAAGAGACAAAATTGTTGTGGCACCTTAAAGACTAACTCCTGCATTTTAATGTTAGCTTTTGTGTATCAAGTCCACTTTATCAGACATACAGGTGAAACTCTGAAAATTAGAATATCGTGCAAATGTTAATTCATTTCACTTAAAAGGTGAAACAAATTTATGAGATAGACTCACTACATGCAAAGTGAGATATGTCATTTTTTAAAATAATTTTTATTTCTTAATACACATCCAATAATTAAAAAAAGAGATAACACACAGAACAATATAAGAAAAGAAAAGACAAAATGCACAATAATATAAATAAGCAGAGGAAAAAAAGAAACAAAACAAAACAAAATATCACCACGTGCTATATACAATGCTACAGAGACAGAATTTCCCCTTTTATCTATTATCGTCTCAAAAATGCAATGTAATCCGGCACCGGCAATTGCCCATGACCATTAATCAAGGTATAGTCTATCAAACATTTCCAAATTTCCTGAAATTTGCTTTCTTTAATTAACCCTTTTCTTAAATTTAACTCCCAGGTGAGCTTATCATTCAACGCTGTATTCCACAACTCCTTATACCAATCCTCTATTTTTGGGGTAACATCACATTTCCAATATCGCGCTATACATTGTCTAGCACTAGATAACATAATTGCTAAATATTCCCTTTTTTGATGCTCTACCGCCTCCACATCCGTTTACAAAATTAAAATTACATCCAATTTCATTCTTACATCTAGAATTCTCCCAATTTCATGTTCCACCTTCATCCAGAATGACTTCGTCTCTTTACACCCCCACCACATATGTTAATATGTTCCAGTTTCCACCTCACACCTCCCACAAAATTTCGACTTTGTATTGTCAATTTGGTATAGTCGTACCGGAGTCAAATACCACTTCCACAGTAATTTATAATTGTGCTCTTTTATTCTTACAGACAAAGACCTGATTATTCTCCTTTTCCATTTAGCATTCCACTGCTCGTCTGTAATTTTAATATTCAAATCTAGCTCCCACGTTTCTTTTAAAGCTTTCTGATGCTGATCTGAGTCATCTAAAACCTTATATATTTTGCTTACTAACCCCTTAACTTTTACCTGCCCACTTTTTAGACTAAGTACCAACTCTTCAAATTTCGTCCGCTCCCTATCCAAGCTCAGTTCATCTGAATATCTTTTATTCCAACTGTCAATAGACATCAATTGAAGCCAATTCAATTTAAGTTGTCTACCTATATCTAACTTTCTTTCCTTGTCTCTACATGCTGCTATCCAATCCTTTAATAAAGTTATTTTATTCTTATTCAATACTTCTTCTACTCTCCAATCCATTCTCAATGGGAATGATTTCATATCACTCAAGCCTAATATTGGGGACAACCCTGGTGCCAGTTTATTTTTCAATAATGTCCAAGTTTTTAAAAGAGCTTTTAACAATTTATTTGCAGCATTAATCTTAGCTTTCCCTTTGCCCAAAAAACATTAATATTTCTTCACCCAGTTTCTCTCGCAATTCAATTTTTCCCCAAATCGGTTCTTCTTTCACTAAAATTTTACAAATATTCTTCAATTGAAATGCCCAATAATAGTTTTTAATATTTGGAATTCCTAACCCGCCCTTTTTTTGTGATGAATACCATAAAAACTTTGGTATCCTGGCCCTTTTTCCACCGTTACAAAAATTATTTAATATAGTTTGAAAAACCTTTAATTCCTTCTCTTTCATATATATTTGCAGGGTATCAAATAAGAAATTTAATTTGGGTAAAAGCTTCATTTTACATAATGAAACACGTCCAAACCACGACAAATTTAGCTTCTTATACCGTAAAATCATTTCTTTTAATTCTTTTTCCAATTTATCATAATTTAACCTCTTTAAATCATCGTATTTGAAATGTTTATCCCCAGGTATTTTATATTATCTCTAATTTGTATTTTAAATTTAGCCTTTAAACTTTCTTGTATGTCCAAATCCACATTAAAAAGAATTGCTTCTGACTTATCCCAGTTTACCTTAAGTCCCGTCACCCTTTGAAATTCCTCTAAATGCCCATATATCTTCCCTAGTGCATTCTGTGGATTTTTTATTGTTATTAGGGTGTCATCAGCTTATTGGCTAATTTTTATACCCTCAATTCCAATTAATTCCTTATTTTCCCTTATTACATTAGCTAACAATTCCATGGCCATAATAAATAAAGATGCCGACAATGGGTCTTCTTGCCTTGTGCCCGCTTCCAATTTAATCTCCCCTATTAATTCCTCATTTAATTTAACCCTAGCCGAGCCTTGCTGATACAACTGCTCAATTACCCCACAAAATTTTTGTCCAAATACATATTTCCTTATAATTTCCTTTATAGTTATCGATTGGATCGAGTCAAAAGCTTTGAATATATCCAGGGAGAAGAAACCTACATGCTCCTCTTGTTGCTGAGCAATAATTGTCAAGTCAACCATCTTTCTCGTCAAATCCGACATATACCGATCCCTCATAAATCCCCCTTATGAATGTATTTGCCACTAAAATTATTCAATCTGTTAGCTAAAATTGCCGTGAAAATTTTTGCGTCCTGATTCATCAGGGAAATCGGTCTATAGGATTCAATTTTTTCCAGATTTTTCCCTACCTTTGGAATTAAAATTATAATTGTACTATACCACGATTTAGGAACTCTCCCTCCCTCCAAAATATAATTAAAAATCCTTTCCATTTTTGGTAACAACATCTCTTTAAAGTCTTTATAAAACTCCACTGATAAACCATCCTCGCCTGGAGCCTTGCCTATCCTTAACCATTTTATGACCTCCTTTATTTCCTTTGCAGGCGCACCCCCCAAAAAAGGACTCAGACACCGGTATATGTGGATAACGACATTGGGCCACATTTATTGATTCATGCCCTAGTCCGAATTATAAATTTCAATTGGTACTCAGCCAATTATAATTCTTAAGGCAAGCAGGCCGTAGTAACACTGGTAAGGTTCCTCCCAAAATTGCCAATGGCAATTAGCTACAATGTATCCATTTGTATCAATTTGTTTGTTTACAACAAACAAATTGTTGACCGTAGTCAATAAACTATCTACTGACCCCACCCTCTGACGTGTATCCGTCAAATCACGGGGTGATGCATGCTGAAGAGCTCCTGCCATTACCCCATTGCCTGGTTCGTCGTTGACCGGTCAACGTTAACAAACTTGTACCTATCTAGTGTTGGCCAGTCAATTGCGAACCTGCCGGATACCTGTGGGTCATAAATATTTACCTTACCAGTGCTACCCGCCCATGTGACCAAAGTCAATAGCAAAGCCCCTGTATCAAACCATAGCAACAGTGTGGGATGGGCAAAAAAGCCAGAACCAGGAAGCCAATTTTAGGTTCCAGCCAAAAATTCCCACCCGGCCCCGGAGCGACCAAACTATCACACTGTTCACTAGGGAGGGGGTGGAGGGAAAAACTTCTCCTCTCCGTCGCTTTTCCAAAATGGCAGCTCGGCTGCCTCGTGACCACCCCTTTTATAGAGGGGTGGCCACGCCCCCTAACTCACCCGGATGTCTGAGTCCGGGTGGGGGGCCCCCGCAAAGAGCGCGGTGGCCATTTTGGCGCCACACTTTCATTGCAGGCGCACCCCCCAAAAAAGGACTCACCAGTGCTACCCGCCACACAGGGAGGCTTAATAAAGACTCACCGCCCCCCCCCCCCAGACCGTCAGCTCGGTCAACAGGCCTGCTTGCAAATCTTCCAAAAAGAGGTTCATACCTCGGGGCGACAGATGGACCCCATCCCCTGTGTAAAGATCATAATTTTGGAGACTAATGGTGGGGTGTTGGATGACCCGCTCCAAACCCTTGTCAGCAAAGAACAGGGCCACTGCCCTGTTCACCGAGCGACGAGCGTGGTCAAGGGCCTGGAGGTTGATACCCCCCTGTAAGCGTGACGCCGTATGATGTCCAACCATAGCAGCGTTGTGGCAGGCCACACATAATACAAATAAGCTAGGTCACTGCAGATCGTATGTTTTAAAGAAAGGCCAGTGACCTGGCCCAAGTCATTGCCCCCGAGGTGCAGCACCAGGACATCAGGCGGTTCAGCATCCCTGATGGAGAAAAGGAATGGCAACAGTTCCCGCCATAACATTCCGCGCTTACCATACCACCTGATACATGCGGATGCACGTAGTCCAAGCTGGGGTCCCCACTCTGTCGCCGCAGCGTACTGCGTTGCCCAGTGCACATAGCTGTGGCCCACCAGCCATACTGCCACCGGTGTGCGGGGACACACAGGGTCTGTAAGATAAAAATGAGACAGGACAGTGACTTATCTGGTACTCATACTTGAAGAGGGCGAACATATAATTCAAAACACTTCGATCCCCACCTCCCCATATGGCATATATCAGCCTCAGAGTACCCAAATGCAGCTGCAGTAGAAGCAGCTCCTATTCTAAAAGAATGGGTGCCGTAACGAGCCCTGGGGAGGCCAACACTGGACAGTGCCTTACCGATCACCTTCCAAAATTGAAATTTAGTAAGGGGAGACCCATCTTGGTGGCAGAAAAACGGGCCAGGGTGCGTACCACGCATTGCAAGGAACTCTTGTAGGGCACCAACCGGACAGATGTCTGCAATGGAACATCGTAGCAGTCTAACACCACTGCCTACACCGTGCTGATCAACCTTTGAGGAACGTATCCTCAACTGAGCCCACTCATTGGAGACATAGACATCTTCGAGTTCCAGTGCCCTACGAGCTGCATCCGCCTTAGACAGTAGCACCAGCTCACTGATGCGGAGCGCTCCAAAAAAGGCCACCGTGGTAGCCACATGAAACAGAGCTGCCTCATACCTGTCAAAACACAGGTCATGCCAGCCTCGTGCAAGGTGGGTAAGAACCCCTGGAGAAATAGGGTCGCGATTGTCAGGGCGGCGTCCACGTTCCCGTGTCCACCCTTCCAAAACATGTCGTATACGGAAATCATTCGTGTTGTCAGCAGAGCCCCTCACTTTGGCCATGAATGCCAATGCTGACAGCCTGGATGCTATGGTGCGGGGAGCTAGGCCCTGACTGTGTAGGTAGACCATAAATCGGAGAACGTGTGTAACTGGAATGGGCCACACCTCGGGCAACCGGAGTTGCGCACAAATTTTTTTTAAATTGACTGAATGCATGGTGATATGCCTTACGCGTGCGGGGCGCCAGCGACATGCCGATCGCCCGGTTCACCTCTCCTTGCCAAACGTCCAAATCTCGTCCGGGAGCAGCGAGGGGAATTCCTCTGCGTCCGGAGCCAAGGCGCGGAACCGGGGGATCTGCAGGCGGGATAAAGCATCAGCAATATCGTTATTAATACCTGGTACATGTCTGGCCCTGAATAGGACATTGAGGCGTAGGCTGCACAACACAAACTGGCGAACTAACTCCATGACCTTGGGTGATTTAGATGTCTGGGAATTGACAATGTGCACTACCGCAGCATTGTCACACCAGAAATGAACCACTGAATTGGCCCACTCCTCACCCCATAGTATCAAAGCTCCCAGTATCGGGAAGAACTCAAGGAATGTAAGATCACGTAGACGATCCGTGCCCCTCCAGGCTGGAGGCCATCGGCCGTAGGCCCACCTCCCCTCAAAGTAAATCCCATATCCCAGGGACCCCGAGGCATCCGACTGAACCTGGAACCTAGGGGAAACCAACAGGTCAGATCTCCAAAAGGACACCCCGTTGAAGTCCCTCAGGAACTTAAGCCAAACCAACATGTCAGCCCTCATGCCCTTGTTCAGTCGGACCCTATGATAGCGCCTGGATAGGCCAGTCATGGCGTCACATAAGCGTCGAGCAAAAGCTCTGCCAGGCGCGACCACCCTGCAGGCGAAGTTAAGGTGACCATGGAGAACCTGGAGCTCACGAAGTGACACCTTGCATTTGGCCAGTAAGGCCAAAATCAACGCAGTGATCCGGGTGACCTTATCCATGGGTAACCTGGATGCCTGCGAGACCGTGTCAATTTTAATACCCAGAAATGTGAGCTTAGTTGATGGGCCCTCGGTCTTTTCGGGCGCTAAAGGGACACCGAGTTCCTGCATTAGCGTCTGAAATGTATTGAGGAGACGCGTACACGTGTCCCAGCCCCGTTCACCCCCGAACAAGAAATCATCGAGGTAGTGGGCTACAGACCGGGACCCAGACCTGCGAACAAAGGCCCACTGAAGGAAAGTGCTAAAATGTTCAAATGCTGAACAGGAAATAGAGCAGCCAAAAGGCATGGCTTTATGAACATAAAATTTTCCTTGGAATTTAAAACCCAATAACTCAAAGTCACCCGGGTGCACAGGCAACAAACGGAATGCCGACTTAATGTCACATTTTGCCACAAGTGCACCCGGGCCACAAGAGCGCACCATGCGCAGGGCCTGGTCAAATGATGTATACCTGACCGAACAAAGGTCATCAGGAATGGCATCATTGACTGAATGGCCCGCTGGGTATGACAGATGGTGCATTAAACGAAACTCCCCAGGGGTCTTTTTGGGAACCAACCCTAAAGAGGAAACCTTCAGATTGGGAAAGGGTGGCATAGGAAAGGGGCCAGCAACCCTACCTGCATTAACCTCCTTAGCAATACTTAGGGCGGCCACCTCCTCCCTACCCTTCAGGGAAAGTAAATTAGGGGCATCTTGGGGGCACCGCTCCCCTTTGAATGGGATGCGAAAGCCCCGCTGGAAACCCTCGAGGAGGTACCTAGCATCCTCCCTCCTCGGATGAGTCGAGAGCCACCGCTCCAACATAGCTACGGTAACCGGGGAGGGGGCCTTTTGAGTGACCAGCTCCATCAGCGGCAGGTCTGCCCGCTCCCTGTCCACCTCTACCTCTGCCCCATGACCCACCGGCTCGCGGACACGCAGCGGCGGCGTGGGGGCCAGCGCAAGAGGGACACTCATGTTTGTATCGGCACTGTTTCCTATTGCATACACCATTGGCCGAGAAACTCCAACACAGCAAGCAGGCTGGAACCCCCTGCCCTACCAGCTGGCGGGGAGCCTGTGTTGGAGCAGCTCCCTGGACCACATGGCCACAATGGTACCTCTCCCCAGGCGCCGGGCGCGTGGGGGTCATGTATAAAAGCCACAGTTGTTGACATGGCTCATCCCACCTCATCTCCGGGTGTAAGGGCACTCTCATTCTAAATTCCTCATCGTAAGCCAACCACGATGGGCGAGGAAAATCCACCATTGCCCTGTAAATATTGTCCAAATATTGGACCATAGGAATGGCCAGGTCAGGCCGAGCCCTGAGATACACCGCCATATAGAAGAGATATGCGGGTAACCAGTTGGCCTAGGTGTGTGGTGGCTTGCGACGGCGAGACAGCTCTTTGTCCTTCTCATCCTGCCCCTCTTTCTCTTCGTTGGTGGGTTCCCTTTCAATAGGGAGAAAATATCGACATACTTCCCCTGCCAAATCTTTTCCCTTGTGGCCTGGGCCAAATGATCCCCGAGGGGCAAGGAATACCCGGCCGCCAGCAATGCCGACACCGGCACAGTATTGACACGGGGTATCAGGAGAGGAGCCTGGACCGTCCCTGCAACACCCAGTGCAGCCCCGGGGGCAGAACCCCCCCCCCGCCCAATGTTATGCCAATATGGGACCAAGCTGCACCCGGGTAAGCCGGGAACTGATGCCCACCCGCCCCGACATTACGAGGCCATGGCCACTGAAACCTATCCCCGGAAGTGGAGTGTGATGTGGGCACATTAGCTTGAACCTGATACTCACTGGGTGCACCCCCGTGAGCTGCCCCCACTGGGGGTTCCGGCCCACGGCGGGCGTCGGAGCTCGCGACCGAAATCGAGCTCTGAGGGCACATCCGACCACTACCTGTCTGCAGTTCCTGATGGACGGGGAGCTGTGAGACCGCAGCGGGCACAGGCCTGCGCGCCTCGAGCAACTCAACCCGACTGGCCGCCTGCTGGAGAGTGGCGGCTGTCGTGGTAGCAGGCTGGCAAAAGGGGGGCCCAGATGGCAATGAAGCCCCCCCATGGGGTTATTGGTGATCCCTAGGGATGCCTCTAGCGCCGCTATGCGGGCCAGTAATGCATCCACCGTCGCAGATCCCCCTGCATAAAGGGGGCCAGGTGGGCCGGACGGCCCACTGGGCAATGGTCCAGGGCCCCCGACTTGAGAGCCAGGCCCCAAATAGGGCCATGCCCAAAACTCCGGCCAATGAGGGGCCGGGGGTAAGCCCTGCTGTGCAACCGCACCAGGCCCTCCCCCATGCTCAAAGCCCATGGCCGGCAATTGCGGGCCGGGGGCTGAAGCCCCTGTAGGGCCAGTCTGAGGCTGGAGAGCCGCGGGCCATGGCCTAAGCTGCCTCATCCCACCGGTCCCGGTGGGTGCCTCTGGTAAGGAGTCCTGTTGGGGGGCGCAGTCGCGGTCCTCCGACCCGACAGCTGCCTCCTGTTTGGGCGAGCCTGATTCGCTATAGCCTTCTTCTTGGGAGGCATAATGTAAGCGTGATCCCTTTCCAGGGATCAGAACCCGATGGTTGGGAAGCCAAAGATTAAGAAGCAAAGCTCCCGCTAAAGCTCCGCAGCCAAGAACGGCTCTCTAAAAGAGACGAAGAGCGACGGAGAAAACTTCTCCTCTCCGTCGCTTTTCCAAAATGGCAGCTCGGCTGCCTCGTGGCCACCCCTTTTATAGAGGGGTGGCCACGCCCCCTAACTCACCCGGATGTCTGAGTCCGGGTGGGGGCCCCCCCGCAAAGAGCGCGGCGGCCATTCTGGCGTCGCGCTTTCATTTGTGTTATCTTTTCATCCATGTAACTCCTATGCTCTGAGCTTAAATTTATTCTTGACCACTTATCTAAATATCGCTCTAATTCATCCTTATTTATGTCCTTCCTCGAATACAATTCCTGATAAAAAGCCTTGACAATTTGAATTTTATCTACTAACTTATTGCACCTTCTGCCATACTTATCTATCAAAACTGAAATTCCTCTTTTATCTTTCTTTTCTTCAGCCGCTCTAGCTAATAGCTTAGAATTTTTATTACTGTACTCGAAGTAATCTCTTTTCAAATAAATTAGATTCTTCTTAACCTTTTCAATATCTTTTTCAATAAATTCTCTTTTTAATTTTTGCATTTTATCAAATATGTCCCTATCTCCCGTTCTTGCATGAATACCCTGTAATTTCTTTATTTCGTCCTCTAACTCTTTTTGCTTTTCCTTAGTTTGCCTATTATTAATACAAGAGAGCCTAATGCTTTCTCCCCTGAATATTGCCTGAATATCCCATAATATTCCATCATTTACATCCTTTGTATCATTAATTTCCCAGCACTCTTCCCATCTTTTTATTATCATTTCCTTACTCTTTTGGTCTCTATATAACCTTGTATCATAGTTCCATGTACCCCTTTTTTGTTTTTTATCACTTAGTTTAAATTCCGTAATTATTTTAGCATGATCAGATTCCTTAATCATACCAATTTCAATATTTTCAACCTTATCTATCATACTTTCTGAAGCCAAAACATAGTCAATTCGTGAATAAGAATTGTGCACATGCGAAAAAAATTTATATCCCCGTTCTGAGCCTCTAATTTTCCTCCAAACATCCTGTAGTCCCGTCATTTTTAACCACCTATCCATCACCCTATTAGTACATGTGCGTTTAGTCACATTTGTAGTATCCAAACCTGATCTGATCAAATTAAAATCTCCAACCATTATTAACTTGGACACCCTTTCTGATTCTATACTTTGATACACCTTATCTAAAAATTCCTCCTGTTTTTCGTTTGGCGCGTATACATTAACAAAGGTTATATCCTCATTATTAATAAATCCCCTTGTTATAAGAAATCTCCCTTCTGGGTCTACAACTGTCTTTACTTTTGTAAATCCTAACTTTTTTGATATTAATATGGCAACCCCTCTTGCCTTAGACGTACCCAATGCCTTCTCATAATATTCTATCCCCTTTATATACAATTTATTTACATCCTCACTTTTTTGATGCGTTTCTTGCAGGCATATCACATCTGGCCTATCTTTCCTAATTACCGCTTCTAAACGTTTCCTCTTAATAATACTGCCCGTGCCTTTAACATTCCATGATAACACCCTCATCGATTTCATGATTCTTTATTGTTTTTCCCTTGCAACAAATTCCATCTCCTACAAGCATGTGCTAATCCAACCCACAAAACATAAAAAAACAGTTGAACACAAAACATAAAACAATAAATCATCACCCTCCCCGCCATTTTGAAACGAAAAAGAAAAACACCCCTGTAAAACAAGGGGGGAGGGGGAGGGGAGACAACACTCACAAACCAAACTACCACTTCTCCTGCCTAATTACCCATTCTAAATACTATTTAATTTTTCATGCCACCAATTCCACATGAGGATTCTATCATCACTTTATATTGTGCATTACAGTTACTTCAATTGCAATTTTTACACCATTATATCATTCCACACTACCTAGTTCTTCCTGGCTAGACAACGCAACCCTCATATCCTTCATCCATTCTTCCTCTTCCCTGTCATACGTTGTGTAAACCCCTGCTATTATCAGCTCCTCTTTAAGATCTTCCCATTCCTTGGAGTTTCTGTCAATTATCTTTGCCTCTGCAAGTATGTCTAAGACATATGACCCATCCCTCAACACGTATAATTTTCCAGATACTATGAATTTTAGCTTTTTTAGGGCAAGCCAGAAATAAACAATTCCTTTTTCCCGCAACTTCCTGGTTACTGGTTTGATTTGTGTTCTCCATGTTCTCTCGCCAATGGAAATATCATTATAAATCTCTATGCTATTCCCTTCCATTTTCAATATACTTGACCCAGATTTCCTGATATGTCGCATTAACATCACCTTCAAACCTTCACTGGCAAACCTAAATAGCACATTTCTATCTCCTGCATTATGTTTCTTAGACCCTAATCTGTGCACACTTAATACATCCTCAGCCTCGAACTTCCTACCCATACCTAAACCATTTAACCAACTCATTATTCTGGCCTTCAGCTGATCAGGGCAGGCCTCAGAAACATGCCTAATTATTATATTTCTTTTTCTAGATTGGTCTTCAAGTAACTCCAGTCTCACTTCATGATCATCCACTTTTACTTCTCTCCCTTTAGCTTTTTCCTGCACCTCTTGGACATCTCTCTTTACATTTTCAACCTCCTTTGAAATTGAACCCATTCCTTCTTTTATACCATTCACCTCTTTCATTATCTTGGCTGTTTCAACTTTAGTTGATTCCATCAAACCTGTCACCACTGACAACATTTTTTGCTGAAAAGCCTCAAAACTCTCTTGCTGCAGTTTAATAAATTCTTGATTATCCCTCGCTCGCTGCTCTTCTAAATTTTGGAACTTGGTCTGAAGATACTTCTCAAGACTATCTAGTCTCACTTCAATGGAGCCTCTACATTCATTCACATCAGTGCTGTCCCCTTCCACACTTTCCTCTGCACCTCCTTCTATTACTTTCTTTTTTATAGCTCCCCGAGCATTGGCCTCTTCAAATTCAATTTGCTGATCTTCTTGATTTATATCTAACTGTTGTGATTGCTGTTTCTCTTGTAATTTCTTCTTTGCTGCCATGCCTGCTCTAAGCCTATCCAGCTCCTCAGCTTCCAAAATTTCGTCCTTTAAAGACTTCCTTCGTTCCCCACCACCTGCTCTTACTAATCTACCTGTTCTTAGCCAAATTGGATCTATTTCTATCTCTTCTCTCTGCTGCTTTCTTTTTTATTTTTGACTCATTCACTCTATTCCAAAATAGTCCTAAACAGATCTACACAACTTTATCCACGCTTTTAGCCAATGTACCCTATACAATTATCTCCTTATGCCCCAATACATAAACAACCATAACTTACAATCCCTTTTATAATTAACTTCAACCACTATGGACATTAAAGTTAATCCAGCTTATTACTCTACACGAGGCATGTATACAAAACACAGATCTTGAAGGAAAAAAAATTGTTCCTATAATCCAGCCAGTTGAGCAGTACACAGCTGCACTTGATGATAAAGCAACTCCAGGGCTAGCCTTGATTTTATCACTGTCCTTGGCACAGCAGCTGTGAAAACTAATTTTCTTTTTTCTTCTTTTTTCCCCCCTTTCTTTCTTCTTTCTGCCACAGTCAAAATCACAGTCACAAAGTGCCCTCCACCGTCTGAGCACCAGCTCTATTTTATACCCCCACAATGGTCCAATGATCAGGGCTCATGGAAGGATCCTGCCCCAGCAGTCAATCAGACACAATATCCTCTGCTCTTCCAGCACACTACTTGTAAAATAAGTTCAACACAATCCAAGTCCAAATTCCAAGAATAGAGGAAATAACACTCCTTAACGACTTCCACACTTTCAGTCAACGTTCAATAATATTTTCGGGGGACGCACGTCCAACCAATGCTCTGGTCAACACGGGCTGCCCAGACTCCTGCTCCGGATTAGGGCTCTTTGGGATCAAATGGGACTCACTTCCGCAACCCCCAATTGACTCCCCTCAGACCCCTATCCCCACAGAATAACGACTCCTTCTCCGCCCGACACAACCAGAGCACTCTCCTGACCACTTTGTGTTCCAGCGTCCCCAAACTCCAAGCGGTGCTGAGACTTCAGCCGCCCACAAAAGTGCTTCTCCTTGCCGAGACCTCCTTCCTAAACTCCGTCCTCTGTTCTCCGGCAGCGCCACTCCAGCCGAGACCAAAATTGTTATTCCTTCCACCCCGAAACTCTGCACGCGAGATCGTGCTCGAATCTCCTCCTCTCTCCTCTGCTCCACTCCGCCGCTCGAGTCTCCTCCACGCACTGCCGAACCCCAGATTTTGCCAAAATTCACTTCTCTCGAACACAGCTATTGCCAGCTCCTAAGGAAGCGCCTCTCTTTGCTGTCACCTCTGCTCGTAAACTCCATTCTCCAGCAGCATCACTAACTCGGCTCTCCACACTTGAGAAACAACTGCAACAATTTTACTCTTTTCCGTTGTCCTCCAGGCTCCAAATGCCTCCAATTACAATCTACCAACTTCACATTCCTTCCAGAAACATTTTCCTTCAAAAACGTAACAGTTTAGCACTATATATCCACATTTGTGGCTCCCCTTTCCAGACAGTGGTGAGAAAAACGATGTGCTCAGTCTGCCATGATGCTCCTCCCCCGTGAGATATGTCATGCCTTTATGCGTTATAATTGTGATGATCATGGCGTACAGCATACATGAGATTATGTGATGATTATGGGGTTCATGAGATTGGGGGGGTTGGGGTTTTCATAAGCTGTAAGCCATAAGCATCAATATTATAACAAAGTAAGGCTTGAACTATCTCGCTTTGCATGTAATGAGTCTATTTCGTATATTTGTTTCACCTTTTAAGTTGCATTACTGAACTGAATGAACATTTGCACGATATTCCATACCTGTCAACCTTCCCAGATTGCCCGGGATTTCCCATTTTTTGGCGCTGATTTGCACCATTTCCTGCCTGGAGCTGCCAAAACCCCGGAATTTGGCAGCGGGGGGAAAGAGGTACTGTGCATCCCTTCTGTGCAAGTCACCTTCTACGCATGCGTAGAAGGCTTTTACACTTGCATAGAACCCTTCTATTCTTGCATAGAACCTTTCTACACATGCGTAGAAGGCTACGCATGCATAGAAGGGTTCTACAAAAGCGTAAAATGGTTCTACACAAGCGTAAAAGCCTTCTACACATGCGTAGAAGGCGACTTGCCCAGAACCATTCTGCGCAGGTCCCAGATTGTCCGGAGCCATGATTGACAGGCATGCGATATTCTAATTTTCCGAGTTTCAATTAGGAGCACAACTTTGTGACATTATTTTTTATATATCAGGTACAGAGATACACAATGGTTGGATAGCATAACAGATAGCTATTTACAAATAATAATAACAGAATATCAGTGTGGACAGTTACAACTAGAATAACAGAAGATCCCTAACTGGGGTTAAATTTATTACCATAAACTTTGCTTTTCTCGAGTTATAAATAGTTAGCTAACATTAAAATACAGTCTTTAAGGTGATACAACATTTTTATCTTGTTTTGTTTACTCTCTGATATGCTTGCACAGACTAACAAGATTGCCACTTCAAAAATCAATAAAACAAGTATTCCTTGATAGGAATACATATAATCCACTATGATTTATATAAAGCTCACTTACTCACTCATTCACATTCATGCTCACACTCACACTCACTCGTTCATTCATTCATTCACTCCAGTTTGTGTCTAACTCTGATAGAAAATGACAAAGTACCAAATCCATATACCTCTGCAGGACTAGGCAGTAATATCACTTAAATCCTTAAAACACCATAGATTATACAAAATGGAGATATTAAGAGTTCAATTTTAGAGAGAGAACATTCAATGTTTTCTTTTTTGTTCAGCCAGAAAGACTACAGATGACTACAGATGAATATTGCACAGCCTTTACATTTATATGCCTATTTTTTCTATAGGAAAATTGCATTAGTTTCACCTGATCCATAACTGCTTCACATTTAGATCAAATATATTGCCCTCAATACAGGGGTGACACACACACACACACACACACACACACACACACACACACACACACACACACACACAGAGAGAGAGAGAGAGAGAGAGAGAGAGAGAGAGCTTGTTATGTCCAAGGAAAGCTACGGTAATATATTAGGATAAATTACAAAACTTAAATTGTTGATTTCATTCAGTTCTATAAAATCTTGGACACATATATTAATGATTTTATTCCTTCATGAATGCAACCTTAATGTGTTGAGAAGGTATGAGTGCATCAGGGAAGCTGGGCAATACCATTAGATGCCAAAAGTCCATTATGAGGCTAGCTAAAGTGTCAATCAAGCTAAGATGTCAACAGCTGAAACAGCACATTAAGACGTAGACATCAGCAACAGACAAATAAGGAGAAAAGTATAAAGTGCAGCTGATGGGAGCAGCAGTCGAAGAAGAGGAGAACCAAATAAAGCAGAACTAAACAGCATTAGAGAATTTAGTCAAAAAAATGAAGCAGAAGAGAGACTTATAGAAATCTTTGATGCCAACTTTTTGTGCATGCTGCAAGTATGCACCTCTGGTATTGCAGTAGACAGCGGTGCACACAGATATCTGTGGATGGCCATAACCAATATAAAAATCAAATGGCTATATAAATGGATGCATAAAGTGGAGAAGTTCTGTGTTTTGTGCAAAAATAAGACTACAAATAGACTGTGGTATAAACATGGACAACTTTTTTATTTAAAAAAAGAGTTTATTAAATTTAAATAGTTTATTACTATTTTTTAAATAGAGTAAACATGAAAAACACTAAAATAATTAAAATGTCAAAGTATATTTTACATATCACTCCTGAAGACCTCATGAATAGTGTTAGAGAACAGATTTTCCTTATTAAATTAAATTGATCATGAAGCAGAAGAATTAAGATTGAAAAAGAGATTGCATAAGGGATGAAGGCAAACAGTATATTTCCACAGTCAAAAGGAATGGATGACTGGGGAGACAGGTTAAATTGTTAAATTGTTTAAATTGTTAATGACAGTTAAGTAGCAAATAAAAGTGGACAGAAATAGAATAAGATTCCTAAACACAACTTTCACTGAGTTGCATGCAGGGACAAAGAGAAGTGTTATAATAAACATTCTAAAGAAATAGGAAAGAACAAGCAGAAAAGGGAAACACACACGATGTCTCTTTCCAAGCAATCAAATGGGAATGTATGCCTAGATTAGCGATGCTGAACAATCAAGAAAAGAATATATCATCTGATCAAGATGTAAAAAACATGCTGAAGAACCAAACAAAAAAAGATGACAGAATCTTGTGGTAAAGAACCTGCAGTTTTACAAAGAGATGTAAAAGCTGATCTCAGAGCAATTCGTGCTGACAGGGTACCAGTGGAGTTATTTCAAACTGAATCTATCAAAATCTTGGCAAGAATATTAAAATAAATAAATAAAGGAATACAGTTAATGGCCCAAAGCCTGGAAAAAGTCAATATATAATCCAAATTTAATGAAAGGATGAGCCAAAGACAGCAGTAACTATGGATAGTTCAGTGAATTGCTGTGGGTGTGTTGCAACATTTGATTATCCTGATGCAAAGCCTATGCTCTGGACGAAAGGTTCTTGCTAGGGTCAAATATGATATGTAAGCAGTTCCAGTCGGCAAAAATATCAGTATTTTATTTCCCTGCCTGTTGAGTCCAACCACAGAAGATACTATATGGAAATCTGGGTTAGATTCTGAAAGAATAGAATGGAAACAGTAACTACTACCTGTGCTCTCTCTACTGGCACCAGACTGGCTTGCCCTGCTCAAATTATCAGAGAACACATAAACCCAGCCTCAGCCACCACCACATCATGCTATAACTGCTGGTAATAGCTGCTACTATCTTGCTAGTTCAGCTCATGACAAACTCGTCTAAGACCAGATTCAGGCACTAGAGTCACAGTGTGACTCCTATTTAATTTATACTGGTGTGTGGTTTTAGCATTTATATCTTTTGCCACTTTAGAAAAATATTTTGAAAAGTCTTATTAATTTTATTTGTCGTCTCCCCTGATCCTGTAGCACCAAATTGCCAAACCACTTCTAAACATAGCAATCTGAAATCCTGTTTGTTCCTCTTGGACAAATATACTACACACTTGGGCTACAGGTTCTCCCATTAGGACAAAAAAAGGGGACATAATTTTATTGTGTTTTATTTCTTTTGATTTTGACTCAAGGTTTTACATCTGGCACAAAATGAGGACAGGAGTACAATCCAGGGGTTGAAAGGAATAATTATCTCACTACCTATCAAATAAAGAGGCAGGATGCATATTTGTGGCTTGGGCCACAATCATTAAATAAATTGAATCCTGACCTAACCTGCAGTGGGGCTGGTAGTGTGATTGCTGATACCAGAGCAGAAGACAGCTTGTCTCCTCTCAAGATCAGATGGGAAAATCACTTGCCCCGAGGTAGTGCTATACCTTGACAGCTACTACCCAGGCTGGCTAAATCAGGGAGGCATCTCTATTAGTGTTTCCAACTCTATTCCCATGAATAAATGTTGACCATATCATGGAGATGGCATGTGGTGTCTCCTAAGTGGCCAACGGACTAACCCAAATTGTGCCAGACACCTAGGTTTCACCTTGTCCAATGATGCCCTGAGGGATTCACCACTACCACCCTAACCAAGCACTACCTGCCTAAATGTGACCTATTTAAACAACTGCACCTCTAAGTCATAAAAAAGGTCCTGCATGCCAGCAAGGGATAGGTGAAAAATTACCCATCTTCCCTAATATGCCAATCAGGAAGTGTTGTGTATTGAGGCACAATTGCAAGTTGCACGGGCAGCGCCATGCAAAAGGAAAATGGCGGTTTCCCACCATCCAAATTAGAAGCCTAAAGTGGCATGAAAACCTCCTGCACAGGGCACGCTCATTATGCTAATCCACACCCTGTAATTGGTTACAGTTTTAGATCCTGTTCTCCATTGGTTAATTACATATATACCCTGTTATGATTGGTTAGTCATGGTTATCTGGCAGGTCGCTACTTTGTATTAAGGAGCAACTGCCGAGAAGACACTATGTAAGCCCCATGAGTAAACAAGGGTGGGGCCGGACCGGATCTACACTTCCTACACTATACAGGTAGCCAGCAAATGCTAAGCCAGGGTCTCTTCCATTATGCTATGCTTCTATGGTAGCTAGTTATTGCCTCCTACACAGCAAGAGTCCAGAGGGACTGATTCCACTGGGATTGTGTAACCATCTCTGTGTCCTGAGCACCTTGTAAGTTCATCTCTAAAAGACTGTTGAATAAAGACTTGTTGCTGTGTTGTTCATCGTTGTCTGGGCTAGTGCTTATAAGGGCCAGACATAACAAGAAGGTGGGATAAAAAATTCCTGTCTGGCTCCTGAAGGTGACCTGAACACTCTAATCACATGGGGACAGCAAGAGGGCCATTGCAATTGATCAAAGAGGCCTGTTTGAGGGCAAGACAGGCCTGTGAGTTAGCCTGACGTGCTGCCCCTCCAGACCTCTGAGCATCTTCTGATCAGTCGTGTTCCTTTAACAAAGTGTGTGTGTGTGTGTGTGTGTGTGTGTGTGTGTGTGCGTGCATGCACGCGTGCACGCATGCGCATGCAGGGCCAGCCATTTTTACTACCAGTACACATGTACTGGTGTGAACCTGCTGATGCCCACCACTGCATATATATAATACTGTACATCAAAAGTCTGGGAAATGTTTATCAATAAAAATTAAATTGTGAAAATACAATCAGATCCATAAACATATGGGCAGTTCCAGTAATCAGATAGCCTCTGAAATAATAGATTGGACCCAAAGGGAATTAGAAAAATTGGATCTAAAAACACAGAAATTAATTAACATGTGTCACCCACTACAACCAAAAAGTAATGCAAAAAATTGGAAGCTGTGGATTACATCAAATACAACGGGTTAGTAGAGGAACGAAAGAACAATTGTATCAATGGAAGCAGAAAAAAATTACTTAAGATGGTGAAAATGGAAAACATTTTGAAAACAAAAGAAACAAAGGCTAAATATAAGAAACAACAATTTAAAGATAGGTTAAACAACTTGAAAATTAAATTATTGAATGGAGAAGAGGTTAGAAATATTGATGAAAAAGCATGATAACAAATTAATTTGGGCATGGCTAAAACTGGGGACCATTAAAAAAATTGAAGCCTTGGTTTTTGCTGCACAAGAACCAGCACTCCAAATTAATTTTATGAAAGCTAAAATTCAGGGAATTTGTGCAAAGAGCAAATGTCAACTCTGTATTTTTGCTGTATTTTTGCTGTATTGCATCATTGTGTTGCTGATTGCATGAATCCATATATATATTTGTATTACCCGTGTAAACCGCTTTGAGTCACCCACTGGGTAGAGTAAAGCATTATATAAATTAAACATGAAATGAAATGAAAAAATATATACCACTAAACATAATACAAGAGAAAAAATATTAAGAATACATCAATAAATGTGCTCCTACAATCATGGGACGTAATTATCTTATCCTCTAATTCTAAACTAATTTTTCCCCTTTATTCTTATCTCCGATTTCCAGAAAGTTGAATATTTTTGACTTTGTTTTACCCCTTTAAATTTAACAAATACATAATTAATAGCCATTAATAATCTCATAGCTGTTACCATAATTACAATCAGCTCTTACTTATATATATTTATTTCTCTATTTCCAAAATCCTTTAACAATGCAATCCTAGGACACATTTTTAATTTTAAATCCATTATCTGATTTATTTCCCAAAAATCTTTTACTCAAATCTTATTCACAACCTTACACTCCCAACATAAATGAAAATATGTCCCAATCATTTCCTTATATCTCCAACATTCCTTTTTATAATTATGATCATAGTAACTTAATCAAACTGGTGTAATGTGCCATCTCCACAATAATTTGCAGCAATGTTCCTTAATTCTCACTGACATGTTTTTCCATAATCCTTTGTTTCCATATTCTATCCCATTCTACCTCTTTAATTGTGACCTTTAAATATTGACAAAATATTCATCCAAATTTTTTACAAAATATTATCTCTGTGTTGGCTACCTCTAAGTCTTCTCCCCAATTCATGGCGAACACACATTGCAATATGTATGTTGTTATGTATGGTGACCTTTGGGACACCCTGTATTCTGACACCCTCAGAAAATTCAAATTCAAGGAAAATGTTAGGTAGATAATAAAGTGTTGCTAGAATTATTACATTTGGCCTTTAAGTCTTCAAAGTGAATTATTATTTTAAATATAAAAAGTCAGGATATTGCTGATCAAAAAACCTAGATACTGTGAAGTAGACAAAGCTACAACACTTGTAAAGGAAGAAGAATGCATTATCACAGATGATGAGTCACCATTGCTGCAGGAAAAACCAACCTGTCAAGAACACTATAAAACCGTGCCTTTCTTTGTTTATTTCTAAAACTTTATCTTTCTTTCAGAATAAGAACAAGAACAGCTAACTGCTGTTCTGTTGCTTTTGTTGAACACTGAGAGGGTTACAGGCTAAGAGAGCCAGCATTCTCAGTCCTTGACTCATTCATATATGGACATGTGATCTTTCTCAGTTGAAAACTGTACTTAATTTGTATAGTGTCTCCTAATTCATTTATAACATTTGTATACATCAGTATTTTTTTCCATGATGGTGAACAAAAGAAGCAAGAAAACATGAAGGAAATATATTGCAGATGCATTTATTGTGAGGCCTCATTGCAGCCCATTAACCACATATGCATCTTTCAGTAGAGATACCCATGCAATATTCTCATTCTCATTTATTTCCTGAACTGTTGCCTTCCCCTGAGAGTGAATCTGTTACTCCTGGATTTTCTCAGTTTCCAATTTTTCCATTCTTCCGTTCAGTCCAGTTCAGTAAGATAAAATAAAGGGCGAAAACACCTATACTTATTTCTCTGAATATATACATTTTCCTATGTGTGTTTTATCATTTTCCATACAAATTTCCATAGTCATTTTTTTAAAAACAAATGTTGCTCCCATTACACATATTTTTGTGTACACTCTTCCAGGCTGCCTACGTTTTTGAAAATTGTTTTATTTGAAACATCATGTGCTGAACATTCTGAGAAGTGTGAATAATGAAGAATAACTGCAATCTGGCTCACATATTGATTATAATGACCAATCTGATAAATTGGAAATGTGATGTCATGGACACCTAATTGCCTTCCTCCTCTTCAACGACCCTTACACAATATAGTCAGATAATCCCCTGAATATACTATGCTGTTGCAGAACATGACCAAAAATAGACCTACAATGAAGGACAAGAATATTCCCAAATTTCAAATATTGTTTTGGACATGGGCATTTTATACCTCAGAATACACTTGAATTATCAGTAGGGTCAGAGAAGGCTCCACACATGTGCAATTTTGTTTATCCAACTGTATAAGGCAGTGATGCCCAAACTTTTTTTCGCGGGCCAGTCCCGCCACCAACATGCAGCTGCAGGAGCCAGAGGTGGGCTGCTCCCACTGCTGACAGTTTTGATATCAGCAGCGGCAGTGATCACGCTTTGTCCCGGCTGCTCTGAGCAGCCTCTGACTTAGTCCCATCCCCTCTGCATGCTTTGCCAATGCCGATCACTGCATTGGGGAAATTTTTGGCGCCTCCTCTGTTTCTAAATCCATGGTGCTGGAAGGGTAAACCTGGCACGCTGAGGTGATGTCATCCTGGGCATGCCAGGGGGCTCTCCTAGTGCCACAGATTTTGAAACTGAGGAGGCTGTGAAAATTTCCCTAATGCAGCGATCGGCTTTGGCAAAGGCTGCAGAGGGGATGAGACCGAGCCAGAGGCTGCCCGGAGCAGCCGGGACAAAGCACGATTGCTGCTGCCATCACCTCCGCTGCTGACATCAGGTGGTGGGGGCGGGTGGAGGGGCTATCCATGGTGAGCAGACCATGGATATGTGGCAGGCATGCCTCAACATCGAAGTGCATGGAATGCTGTTTACCTTCTGTTGTGTTTGGAATATTGTGCCTTTAAGTAATGTAACACTCGAATGAGTGGATATAATAATCATCAGCTGTAACACTGTAACCTTCTGTATCAGGATGCGAGCTAGTGACCACTAGGGGCAATAGCGAGCGCCCAGCTCACATGGTTCCAATTCCCCAAATACCTACAGCGCGGGAAGATTCCCGCCACCACCTCACCTGGACAAGAAGGGCGTGACGGGGAATGACGTCACACAGACAGTAGCCAATGGGCTATCGAGGAGCCACATTCAAATGTATAGCCACAGTATATATTGAGCTGTTCATCCGCCATTACCACATGTTCCCCCGGACCATCATGCAATAAAGATGTGTTAAGCCACCCTTTCAGCTGTTTCTATTGTCTTGGTTCTCATACACTAAACCTTCCCACCAAAGTGGTCCCTATTCATCTACTTGCAATTTCTTGCTTTCAAACTGCTAGGTTGGCAGGAGCTGGGACAAAGACAGGAGCTCATTCCACCCTGCAGTACTCGGGAATCGAACTGCTGACCTTCCACCTTCCAGTCAGCATCTTAGCCACTTGAGCCACTGCAGTCTTGTAGCCACTCTAATTTTGAAAAAAGTAACTACTTCAGTTACATTTGAATAATGACAAAGCAAATCATTATTTTAAAATATAACCACTAAATGTTTGGATCTGAGACCTATAATTTTAGCCAAGAGAACTTGTTTACTGTTGCTTTTTCAGGAATATAACAGATTGTGGGTGAAGTGTTTCACCTCAGTCTTGCCAATGTGCAGTTTGCAATTAGACAATGGAAAACCACCCTGTTGGTTTAAATGGGGGTTCCAATTGATGCATGCTGTCATGAGAATTCTCTTCATGTGAGCAGTGATCAAGGAGAAACTGCCTGTGTAATTTACCATACAAAATCCCCGATAGCAGAATACCAGCTATTATTTTCAAAAAATAAATAAATAAAAATTAAAATTAACTCCTAGCTCTGGAAAAAGTTCTAAGCACAGCATTCTGTTTGTTCAAGAAATTCTCTTCGCAAGTTCAGTTTCATGTTGTTCCCTTTCAGATACACAGTTCTCAAATTAATTCTGCCAATTTTAAAAAAAGAAATACGTAGATTTTGGCATGTTTTTCTTTAAAAAGCAAACCGGATAAAATCTTCACATGTACCCATATGTATTCCTGCTTAGGGTTATATAATAAGATCATATAGCCAAATTGTTCCTGCTAAGAATCATATGGTAGACACAAGATTTTGCAGTCTTCATCTGTCTGAAATCATTCCTGGCACAGAATACAAAAGCAGATTTCTTGCAGAGTCTGAAAGCAACATCAGTCCAAGACAACTGCTTTATCAGAAACGTGCTGCTTTGTGAGCAACATACTTCTCAAGGAATGCTGACAAACTAAGAGTTGCTTGGAAAGAGAGATAAAAAAAGATTAAGTAGCTGGAAAAGCCTCACTTCAAATGAAAGGCAACATGTGTTAAATAAGTATAGAATGATGAAACAGCAGCTAGGGGGATGTATAACATTCTGCAAATATATGGAGGTATAAACACTAAGGATGAGAGGAATTATATAGCATCATAAAAGAGGAAATAATTAGGAGTTATAGACTATAGTTAAGGAAAGGGCAACATTGACAATGAGATGAAGTAGGCTGTGAAATAAACCTCCACCAGAATAAAGAGTTACAAAATTTGCAAAGAAGAGGAAGCTAGTATTTCAGAAAATGTACAATTATAGGTCCTTGAACGCTCACCATTTGAAAAAACTATATGAAGGAGAGGAACCTTAATATTGCAAAAATGTGACAGACATAAGTGTTATCTCTATACCATTACTCAGAACTGGTTAACAGTTGTGTATAAATGTCTTCCTTTCTCTACATTCAACACTTTTCCTCAATGAAGATTTCTAATCCAGTATGCAGGTCATCACTGACATGTTATACATTCAAAAGAGTCCTTCCACAATAACTGGGCAGTGGAACCAGATTGTGGGCCTTCACTTCACTGTTGAATGTGCCACCGGCCCTTCCATTTGCCATTGCAGGTGCACCCACCCAAATAAAGACTCAGACACCGGTATTGGATTAAAGGCATCGGGCCACTTTTATTGAATAATGCCCTAGTCCGAATTATCACTTTTAATTGGAGTATCATCCAATTGTAATTCTTTAAGGCAAGCAGGCCGCAGTAGCACTGGTAAGGTTCCACCCAAAATGCCAATGGAAATTGGCTACATGTATCAATTTGTATCAATTTGTTTGTTGACACAAACAAATTGTTGACCGGAGTCAATATACTATCTACTGACCCCACCCTATGACGTGTATCCGTTAAAATATCAAGGTGATGCAGGCTGTGAAGCTCCTGACATCACCCCTTTCATAGTTCGCCCTTGACCGGCCAAACCTGTTTCCTCTGTACCTATCTACGTGTTGGCCAGTCAATGCGAACCTGCCAGATACCTATGTGTCATAAACCTTTACCTTACCCAGTGCTACCCGCCAAAAGTGACCAAAGTCAACTTACCCCGTATCTCAAACGCTAGCGACAGTGTGGGATGGGCGAAAAAGCAAGAACCAAAGGGCCAATGTAGGTTCAAGCAAAAAATTCCCACTCGGCCCTGAAGCGCCCAGAAAATCACACTGTCCACTAGGGAGGGGGTAGAGGGGAAAAAACTTCTCCGCTCCGTCGCTTTGCAAAATGGCAGCCAGGCTGCCTCGTGGTCACCCCTTTTATGGAGGGGTGGCCATGCCCCTTAACTAACCCGGATGTCCGAGTCTGGGTGGGTGGGGCCCCCGCAAAGAGTGCAACGGCCATTTTGGCACCGTGGTTGCATTGCAGGCGCACCCACCCAAAAAAGACTCAGACAGCGGTATTGGATTAAAGGCATCGGGCCACTTTTATTGAATAATGCCCTAGTCCGAATTATCACTTTCAATTGGTGTATCATCCAATTGTAATTCTTTAAGGCAAGCAGGCCGCAGTAGCACTGGTAAGGTTCCACCCTAAATGCCAATGGAAATTGGCTACATGTATCAATTTGTATCAATATACTATCTACTGACCCCACCCTATGATGTGTATCTGTTCAAATATCAAGGTGATGCAGGCTGTGAAGCTCCTGACATCACCCCTTTCATAGTTCGCCCTTGACCAGCCAAACGTGTTTCCCCTGTACCTTTCTACGTGTTGGCCAGTCAATGTGAACCTGCCAGATACCTATGTGTCATAAACCTTTACCTTACCCAGTGCTACCCGCCACATGGGGAGGCATCCATGATGACTCACCCCCCCCCAGACCGTCAGCTCGGTCACCAGGCCTGCTTGCATAACTTCCAGAAAGAGGTTCATACCTCTGGCTGACAGGTGGACCCCATTTCCTGCCTATAGGTCAAATTTTTTACAAGCCTATCCCCGGATGTCTACTGGCTGTCCCAAGCCATTCTCAGCAAGGATCCGGGCAACAACCCTGTCCACTGACCGCCGGGGACGGTCCAAACCACGGAGGACCATGTCTCCTCTAAATCGGTGTCTCGGCACAACGTTAGACAATGACAACCATGTGTATGGCCATAAATGATGTAAAAAAGGCCAGGTCACTGCACCTCGACATTTTAAGGAAAGGTCAATGATCCGTGCTAGATCATCGCCACCGAGGTGCAGCATAAGAACATCAGGCGGTCCAGCATCCCTGATGGACATCAGGAATGGCAACAGTTCCCGCCCTTCCATGCCGCGCATACCATACCACCGCATACATGCGGATACACGTAGCCCGAGCTGGGGTCCACACTCTGTCGCCGCAGCATATTCTACCGCCCAGTTTACATAGCTGCAGCCCACCAGCCCCACTGCCACCGGTGTGCGGATACACACAGGGTCTGTAAAAGAGGAAAAGAATGTAAGGACATAACTAGGTACTCATACAGTGAGGGGACGTACATATAAGGAAAATACGTGCAAACCCTCCGCGTGCCCACCATATCTGCCTCCGAGTACCCAAACGAAGCCACGGTCAACGTGACGCCTATCCTAAATGAATGGGTGCCATAACGGGCCCCACACTGTGAAGAGCGGTACCGGTCACCCTACAGAACTTAAATTTGGTAAAGGAAGACCCATCATGGTGGCAGAAAAACAGGGCAGGGCGCGCAGCAGGCACTGTCAAAACTGTATGTAGGGCACCAACCAGACAGATGTCAGTAAATGTACATCATAGCAGTCGACACCACTGCCTACTCCATGCTGATCGGCCTTTGAGGAACAAATCCTCCACTGAGCCGACACCTGGTTGATAGGAACATCTCCGAGTTCCAGTGCCCTACAAAAAAATGTCCCCCTTCAACCATGGGACCAGCTCGCTAAGTCGTTGAGCTCCAGAAAAAGCTACAGCGGTAGCTGCATGAAAAGAGACTCCTCCTACCTACTGCAACCTCATCTATGCCAACCTTGTGCAAGGTGGGTCATAATATCTGTGAGAATAGGGTGACATGTGTCCGGGCAGCAGCCACATACACGTGTCCACCCGTCATCATCTATGCCAACCTTGTGCAAGGTGGGTAATAATATCCGTGAGAATAGGGTGACGTGTGTCCGGGCGGTGGCCACGTACACGTGTCCACCCGTCGATTTCCATAGTCAGGAAAAAACCACATGCCCTGGCCATGAATATCAAGGCGTAAAGCCTGGTGGCTATGGTGCATAGAGCCAACGGCAGATCATAAGGGCGGACGATACATTATAAAACCTAGGTGACCAATGGCGGCTACATGTTTGGGCAATTGCCTTTGCCCACAAAATACTCCAAAGCAAAGGAGTGGATGCTGATGCGCCGTGCGCATGTGAGTTGCCAAGGCATGCCACTCGCCCGGTTCACGTCTACTTGCCAAATGACCATATCTCAGGCAGGAGTGGAGAGGGTAGTTTCCAAGCATCTGTAGCACAGTCACGGAACCGGGAGATCTGCAGGCAGGATAAAGCATCAGCAATATCGTTATTAATGCCTGGCACATGTTTGGCCCTAAGGAGTGCCTTAAAGTGCAGGACCCAAGAACAATAGGCGAGCTAAGGCCATGACTCTGGTGGCTTTAAACGTTTGGGCACTGACAATGTGCATACCACAGCATTGCGACACCAACAGCGAGGCACAGAATTAAGCCATCTGTCCTTCCAGAGCCTAAAGGGGACCCAGATTTGAGAAAAAATTTCGGAAACATAAGATCGCGTAAGCGATCCCTGCCCTCCCATCCCTGGGGCCAATGACCATAGGCACACTGTCCTTAAATAAATCCCCCCACCCCAATGAGCCGGAGGCATCCGACTGTATTAGGAACTGGGGCTGATGCCTCCAAAAGGAGACAGCATGAAAGTCCTGGGGAATGTGAGCCAAACCAACAGGTCCACTCGTAGACCCCTAGTCAGCTGTACCCTGCGGTGTCGTTTATCAAGACCCGCCATAGTGTGTCCCAGACACCAGGCGAAGGCACTGCCTGGTGTTACCACTCTGCAGGCGAAGTTGATGTGGCCATGCATCACCTGCGACTCTCGGAGAGGCACCTTCCACCTGGCAACAGTGCCACAGTGCAGCATGGGCCACTCCCCTTGACCGACAATTCGGTCACCTGGCCCTATTGCACGTTATTCAAAAGAGAGGTGCATCCACTTGTTGACCGGTGAACCCCATCTCCAGAATACAGGCCAGATACCTGTAACCCTATCCCCAGGTGACAAATGGCTGGCCCGAAGCCATTCTAGACCAGGAACCAGGCAACAGCCCTGTCCCCTGACTGTCGGGCATGGTCCGACCGCTGGGTCAAAGTCTCACCTATGATATTGCCTCAGCATGATGTATGACCATAGCAATCATGTAGACGGCCATAAATGGCCAAAAAATGCCAGGTCACTGCACTCGGAAGTCTATAAGTCTGGGCCAGCAATCCGTGCAGATCACCGCCTCCGAGGTGCAGAATTAAAACATGTGGCAGCCCAGCATCCCCAATGGACATCAGGGATGTCAACAGTTCCAGCCACCTAAATGCCGTGCACACCATACCACTGCATACGCGCGGGTACGCGTAGCCCGAGATGGGGTCCCCATGTTGTCAAAGCAGCATACTGTGCTGCCCCAGTGCACAGAATTGTGGCCCACAAGCCACACTACTGCCAGTGTGTGGAAACACACAGGGTCTGTAAAATCAGGAGGGGGAATAAAGGGCAGAATGAGGCACTCATTCAGTGAAGGGACGGACAGACAGAAAAATTGGGCAAACCCCCACCTGCCCATGCAACATATGTCAGGCTCCAGGCACCCAAACGCATCCACAGTTGATGTGGCACCTAACCGGAAGGAATGGGTACCAATTCTAGTTCAGTAAGGGTAGACCCGGCTTGGTAGCAAACGACAGGCCAGGGTGTAAACCACGCGCTGCCACAAACACCTGTGGGGAAGCAACCGGACCTATGGCAGCGCCAGGCTAATACCCTATTCCGGCTGATCGGCCCTTGAGGAGCGAAGCCTCCACAGAGCTCACTCCTAATCGAGCAGCACATAATCCATTTCGAGTGCCCTGCAAAAACACGTTCCCTGTTGAAGATGGCAGCTGCTAACTTAATCTGAGAGTTCCAGATCAAGGGACAAATGTGGTTGCCCGAAAGTAGGCCCCACCATACGGAGCATAAGCGCTGCCATGTAGGAGTCATATATATTAACTACAAGTGCTAGCAGGGCTCATCGCTGGCATCTCAGGGTGAAGGGCGGCCCTAATCATAAGGTCTTGACCAAAGCTAACCATGACGGGCCAGGGAAAAAACCACAACAGCCCGGTAATCATTGGCCATTGTGATGGCCACGCCAGGACAGGCCCTTACATATCCAGCCACAGATGCCCAATAGGCCGGTAACCAATTGGCACATAGGGAGGCAGCTTGCGGCAACAGGGCAACTCCTTGTCCCTGTCGTCCTGCCCCTCAATCCCCTCATCAGTGTGTTAACGTTGCAGGAGGGGAAAAATGTGAATATATCCCCCAAGTCCCATAGACTTGCTAATAGCCCAGGAGAAATGGTCACCCAGGGGTATAGAGTAACCGGCTGTTGACAGAACCACTGTAGGCATGGATTAGAGTGAGTAAACGCATAATCGGCCCTTCAGGCCCCAGAGAAATTAAGTAAAAACATAGGAGCGGTCACCCCAGTAAGAACCAGGATGTAATTGGCCTATTGCGACCATGGCCACTATACCCCCCCAGCGTGATGAGCTAGTGTCAAAGGTGTGCTGATTTGACCAGGATACTCACTCGGTGCACCCCCACAGGCCGCCCCCACTGGGGGTTCTGGCTTGTGGTGGGCGTCGGAGCTCGCGATGGCCCTCGAGCTCTGTGTCCCCGTGCGTTGAGGCCGGATGGGGAGCTGCGAGGCACCAGCCTGCGCTGGCCTGATGGCCTTCAGCAGCTCAACCCTGTTGGCAGCCCGCTGCGCGGCCATGGCTGGCCTGTGGGCCGGAACCGATGAGTTGGCACGCCCACCATCGAAGGTGGTGGAGCAATGTCCATTGATGCCCCCAGTGCCGAATTGCGGGCAGGGAAGCATCCATGGCATCTAACCCACCGGGACAAGGTGGGCCGGATGGCCCGGATGGCCCAACCGGGTGATTGATGCGGGATAAACCCATGTGATAATCCTTGGCCAGAACAGGGGGATGCCCAGTAATCCTGCCCATGAAGTGCAGGAATGACGACGGGGCAGAAACCCGCACCATGCCCAAGTGGGCTGCTATGCCCCAAGGGGGGCAAAGAAGCAGCAGGGTAAGAACCCCAGTGGGGCAGGCCTGTGCTGCCCACCGCCCGAGCCCTCAGCCTGGGCCCATTGGTGGCAGCACATCTAATGACCCCACAACCCACCTGCGGGGGTGCCGTCCGAGCCCCACGGCCCGGTGGCACCCCAAAAAGTAGAGGGGGTGGGCTGAGCCCCCCCCAGGCGTGACCAAGGGGGTCGCCTGAGTAAGCGTATCCCTTCCTGCAGTACTCAGGAATCAAACTGCTGACCTTCTACCTCTCAGTCAGCATCTTAGCCACCTGAGCCACTGCAGTCCAGTGCTGATTTCAAAAGAGAGAGACATGTAAATGTCTCTCATCTGAAATTGTAGAAAAAGGAGCCTCCAAAAGAGGTGAGCAGGGGAGGAAGCGACGGAGCAAACTTCTCCGCTCTGTCGCTTCGCAAAATGGCAGCCAGGCTGCCTCGTGGCCACCCCTTTTATGGAGGGGTGGCCATGCCCCCTAACTAACCCGGATGTCCGTGTTTGAGTGGGTGGGTGGCCCACAAAGAGCACGGCGGCCATTTTGGCACCGCGCTTGCATTCACTCACTCGCATGGACATTTACATAGAAAAATGTGATATTTGGGCAGCCTCATAAGTGCATAGCCCCCATGTGATCAAAACTGTCCTGCAGAAGCTTATAGGGAAGGAACTCCCCATTTATGGACATTTTTCTTGTGGATATCAGCTTCAATATTTAGATGAGTTGAACCAGTAGCACGTATGTCACTGCAAATGGAGCTAGTATTACAGTCAGACTGATGAATGTGACTGTAAACTGACTGATTTGTGTGCATACCAGCTGCAGAACTTGTTTTGTATATAAAGGTTTGTGTGAAGAGAGTTAGTGTTGTTTGTCGGAATCAGAGCTGTTGGTTAGTTAGTTCTGTCAGTTATCCTTTGAAATTTGGATTGAAGAGTAATAATGACTGTGGGCTGTTTTGTGAAGAAACTGTCAATCATATTGTGCCCTTGTTGATACTTGTGTTAAAGTGAGTACCTATTTATCAGTCTCTGATATTATTCAATGTTTATGTCAAATGGAATCCTAAATTCTTTGCATTCTATGGAAATGCATATGCCAAATATTCTCAATAGACATACTAACATCCTCTTGTATGTGGATAATATGATCTTGATGGCATACTCTCAGATTGGACTGAGAAGACTTACGAATAAGTGTAGTGACTATTGTACTTCCAAGTTGTGGTTTTCGGGGAATGTTGTCCCAAACATAACTGACATATAGATGGAGAACCAATTGAAGAAATAGATTCATTTTCACACTTAGGAGTGGTTTCTATGGACACTGGGTTCTGGGCCAATTATCACAAACAAATTTCAATAAAGGCAACAGCTGTCAATTATATGTCACAGCAAGAACTCAGTACCTACAGACATTGCTAGAGAGAACAAAATATTGGGATTCTAATGAAAAACTAGCCTATGTCCATCAGGGCACAAATAAATATATAATCATCAGAACTGTCAAGTTGGGGCTATTCAAAAGAGGAGATGTTTTATCGATCAGCTAGGGATTGAATGCAAAGGTGATGAAGTTTACTCATAATTTTATTATATAAATTTTATATCTTATTTTACTGATATTGTATCACTCTATTGTTCACCTATTCTTACCCTATTTTATGTAATTACATTTTAGTCAATATTTTCCACTACATTTTAACTTGATACAGCCAGATGACAATAAATTAATAAAGAATGAATGTTTATCTATATTTAAGAAACAAAATGTATTTAAGTTAAAAAGTAAAAGTTTATATTAAATGAACTCTGCCAGATTGAAACATTGTTCTTGCATTTTGTTTTTTACCTGTTAATTGAACCTTTTTATTACCCTTTGTATGTGAGAGAGTGTACATGTGTTTCATAAAACTATGTTTCTTTTAGTTTGCAAAACATGCTTATTATAGATAGCAGCCATAAGACACTGTGCCATCCCTTGCCACTAGTCAGTGTTATGACATATGTTTATGTAATATCACCAAAGTAAACTAAGCTGTGACTTCCCACCAAATATTATTACTTTTAAAAAGGAAAGTGTGAAGTCAGCCCAGTAGTGTAAAAGGGAACACTGGTTTTTGCCTGAGTTGTTGATAGGAACATTCAAAGAGATGGAGTTCCTATTCAGAAGTTTAATAGCAATTGTAAACTTAATTTATGTGTTGGTGAGTTCCTGTCATATAGGCAATGACAGACCCACAGATCATTGAGAGAAATTACTTACAAACTAATGTTGCAGTGTTAATAGCAGCAGTTTCTATAATATTTACCTGCAGAATTTGGACTGGTGGTTTTGCAGAAAGAAGTGTCAGCATTGTAGTTAGTAGTACACTGAAAGTGATTCTTTTATATGCTCAATCTATTCAGAGAACCATAGTTCCTAGAATTTTATAAATGAGAGCTAGAACACTTTGACAATTTTTAAGCATGCACATATTGCAGTATAGATGTTAGGCTAGGTCTGGCCAGACATCCCACTACAGTAATGGAGTAGACTGAACAGCCAGAGACTCAATGGCAAGTGTTGGGAGGTGGTAAATAATCTGACTTCCTAAAGGGGCCAACGGATATAGGTGGATGAACCCCTTTAGGTGGGTTGATGGTCCCCTCAGTGGAGGAAATGCCACTGGAAACCATCATATTGGGCCCAATGGCAAAATGAGCAGAGGAACTCTGATTTCCAATGGTCATGGAGGTAGAAGAGGCCATGCCAGATGGACTGGCTGTGAAGGCACACCTTGTCCATATTGTCAAGGCTGCAGTAGTCAATTGCAGTCCCAGTGTTCACAGTGTGCATGATCATAGAGTGCGGGTTACTTCATGGCAAGCTGGGATCCACCTTAAACAAATCCATGCCAGTGCCATTTTTCCTACTTCAGGAAAAAAAACCATTCTCAGATATGAGCTGCAGCCTACGACAAGGACAAACAAGCAGTATCAAGGTTTCCAATGGCCCTTTCCATAACTGTCAGGTCACTGATGTATGCCAGAGCTTAATTCATCTTGATTGCCTTCTAGTAACTTAGAGGGCTAATAGCTTAGGGAGGGTTCAAAAAGAGATCCAATTCTAGCTAGCAAAAGATAAGCAGTGCCCATGCCAAAGCTGGCCCAGTTTGGAAATAAAGCAAAGCTATTTCCTCTTTTTAGGAAATGCAATAGGTTGACACATTGTAGTGCCAATCCACTTTCAGCTTCCTGCCCAGGCCAAGCAGTACTCTAAACACATCTCATTTCATTCACACAACATTTATTTGGCTCAGGTGACCTTGGTGCAGACATGGAGAAATGACAGGGGTTTCTTCTTCCCTCCATTCTCTGGTACCAAGGATGATTCCAGCACATTTACTGCAGCTTCTGTTACTTCTGTTCTTGGTGCTTAGCACAATGAACTCCACATATGGTTGCCTGAACCATACAGTGAGCTCCAGTTGCCAATCTCCTGGGTTTGGAGATCTTTGAATGCTCCACAGTTGGGTTTGTGAAGCTGCCAGGATTCATAGAGAGAAAAATGAACACCAATGACATTGGTACTTTGCACTGCAGTTCGGTTTCCTCTGATTTCAGGAAGAAGTAATTATCACATCCTTTCATGTTTCATGTGATAAGTGAAACCTTGTACAAAATAACATTCACGGTCTTTTCTTCCATATCATCAGTTTTTCTTCAAAGAAGAAATAAACCTATTTCACTTTATCTAAAATCTTTTCCTTTAAACTCTGACCCCCTCCTTTCCAAAAAAAAAATTACATCAGTCATCAACAATATCACATAATCTCAATATTTTCATTCATTCTCTTGTGTCTAGGAGACAGCATCTGAATGCTAATCATAGACACAATCTAATTCAAGCAACTCTTGCTTTGTTGCAATATAATTGACTGGCAACTGTGAGGAAGAAAATTTCCGTACGAGGATTGTTATAACCTAATGAAACTTATGTGTCTAGTGTGGTGAAGCTTTAAAGAAATGTGCAGTGATGGAAAGAAGAGTGTTAGGTTGTTCAGGTACATCAACAAAATACAAAGTCGCATAACCAAAAACATGTTTCAGCAACTACAGCCAGCAACCAAGGATCATTTCTGCATTAAAGTAGAAGAATAAGGTAAGATAAAGGTTTCCCTTGCTCGAAAGCCAGTTGTATCTGATTCTAGTGCTCATCTCTGTTTCAAAGCCGAAGAGCCAGCGCTGTCTGCTTCTGCAGACGTTTCGGTGGTCATGTGGCAGGCACGGAACACTGTTACCTTCCCACCGAAGTGGTCCCTATTTATCTTCTTGCAATTTCTTGCTTTCAAACTTGCTAGGTTGGCAGGAACTGGGACAATGCAAGCGCGGCGCCAAAATGGCCGCCACGCTCTTTGCGGGGGCCCCCCCACAGGACGAAGGCATCCGGGTAGTTAGGGGCGTGGCCAGCTCCCTTATAAAAGGGGTGGCCACGAGGCAGCCGAGCTGCCATTTTGCGAAGCGACGGAGCGGAGACGTTTTTCCCTCTTACCTCCGTCGCTTTTGGCTTTTACTGGGAAGCCTTTTGGCTGCTGAATTCTCTCGTTTCGGCTTCCCATCGATTGGCTGAGAGGCCCGCGAAGAAGAAGGCGGCTGCGAGCGCGGCTCGTGCGGTTCAGAGGCGCAATCTGGGTCGGAAGACCACGGCTGCGCCTCCCCAGCAGCCGCATTTGCTTGCACCCACCGGGACCGGTGGAATGGGGTCTATTCCCCCTGACTGGAGGATGGTGGCCCACACACGGGGCCAGTAGGGGCTGCGGCCCTCGGCCCGCAAGCGGTGGACACCTCTCATGGTGTTGCCCATTCCGCTGGGCCTCCCTTTATAGGAGCGTAGCTCGCTCCGAGGCCTTCTAGCCTTGGGGGGTGGTCCGGTCCCCTTCCCTGGCAGGTTGCTACATCGGCCCCAACGGGCCCGGGTGTGGGGTTGTTGCCCTATTCGGGCCTCGGGGTGCAGGGACCTGTACCCATGCCTGTAGTAGGCGGGCCGGCTGGTCCTTTGCCCCATGTCAGCGTGGAAGCCTTATTGGCCCGCGTTGCGGCCCTTGAGACATTCCTGGCCCGGGCTAGCCACTCTTGGTCTCCCTTTGGGGTTCGTTTTGACGCGTCGTCTGCTGGGCAGTGGCAGGCGACGGGACGGGTTGAGCTGCTTGAGGCGCATGGCACGACCTGGGCCACTGCCTCGCAGCTCCCCATTCAACAGACCGGTGCGGGTCAGGCCCCATCGACGAGCTCGACGGCGGTTGCGAGCTCCGACGCCCCCAGTGGGCCGGAACCCCTGGTGGGGGTGGCCTACGGGGGTGCAGCACGTGAGTATGCGGTCCAAGCTAGTGCACCTACACACGTGGCCACGTTGGGGGGGGTTTCCAATGGCCTGGCCTCGCGCGGGTGGGGCGGTGGTCCAGCCGCTGACGCCCCACTTGGCGATGACAACTACCACTCAGGGCCCCGTGGTGGGGGGTGTTTTCTACCCTGTGGGGAATGTTTTGGGGGTGGCTGGGTTAGTACAGGCCCCCTTTCAGATGCCAGCAGTTCCTGTTGTGCCCGTGTCGGCCTTGCTGACGGCGGGGTATTCCTTACCGCTGGGTGTCCATTTGGCACAGACCACCAAAGAGAAGATCTGGCGGGGGGATTACGTGGATACCTTCTCACTCCTCAACAGAGGGCCCACCAAGGAGTAGGGGGGGGCAGGATGAGAGGGATAAGGAGCAGGCACGTCGTAGCAAGCCACCACGTACGTGGGCCGACTGGTTGCCGGCCTACCTCATATACATGGCGGTGTACCTTAGGGCCCGGCCGGATTTGGCAATTTCGATGGTCCAGTATTTGGACAACATCTACCGGGCGATGGTTGACTTTCCGGGCCCATCGTGGTTGCCTTATGACGTGTAATTCCATATGCGGATTCCCCGGCACCCCGACATTAGGTGGGTTGAGCCATGCCAGAGGCTGTGGCTTTTGTACATGACGCCCACGCGCCCCGCGCCCGGGGAGAGATACCATTGTGGACATGCGGTCCAGCGGGCGGCCCCAGCACAGGTCCACTGCCAGGGGGCGGGGTGGGGGGTTTCAGCCCGCCTGCTGTGCTGGACTTTCTTGTCCAATGGTTCCTGCAATAGGAAGAATGGCAAATACAGACATTAGTGTCCCCCCTGTGCTGGCCCCCAGGCGGCCTCTGGCTGTCCCAGGCCTGGAGGGATGCGGGGCAGAGGGAGGGGTGGACAGGGGGCTGGCAAGACTGCCGCAGATGGATCTAGTTCACCAAAGGGCTCCCTCCCCAATTAATGTGGACATGTTGGAGCGCTGGCTCACATTGTGCCCGAAGGGAGAGGATGCGGAGATCTCCTTCAGGGTTTTAGGCAGGGGTCACGTATCCCTTTCATGGGTGATAGGTCCCCTCAGGATGCCCCCAATCTTTATCCCTTAGGGGGAGGGAGGAGGTGGCTCCTGCCAGCAATGATAAGGAGGTCTATGCGGGCAGGGTCGTTGGCCCTGTCCCTGCGCCCCCGTTCCGGGGAGCATATTATTGCACTGTTGCCATGCCTTTTGGCTGTTCCAATTCGGGCTCGGCATTCGAGCGTTCCTCCATCTTCCTAGAGTGGGCTTTTGTTCGCAGATCAGGGTCCCGGTCTGTAGCCCATTCCCTGGATGATTTTATTCGGGGCTGAACGGGGCTGGGACACGTCTACACGTCTCCTCAACACATTTCAGGCGCTAATGGAGGAACTTGGTGTCCCTTTAGCGCCCGAAAAGACCGGGGGCCCGCCTACACAGCTAGTATTCCTGGGGATGGAGATTGACACGGTAGCACAGGCTTCTAGGTCGCAGCGGGATGTGTCAAAGCTAGTGGCCCCTATCTCGGACTTGCTGGCCAAGCGCATGGCATTACCAAGGGACCTGCTGGTGCTACATGGTCACCTCAATTTCGCTGGCAGGGTCGTCGCACCGGGCAGGGCATTTGTGCGGCGCTTGTGCGACGCCATGGCAGGACTATCCAGGCCCCACCATAGGGTTAGACTTACCCGGGGTATCAGGGCAGACGTGCTTGTCTGGCTACAGATCCTGAGGGATTTCAATGGGGTGTCATTTTGGAGGTCTGAGCTCCTGGCTTCCCCTTGCTTTAAGATACAGCCTGATGCCCGGGATCCCTGAGTTATGGGATGTACTTCAATTGGAGGTGGGCCTATGGTGGGTGGCCACCATCCTGGGCAGGCACGGGTCGCCTGCGTGGTCTCACGTATCTGGAATTTTCCCTGTACTGGGTGCTTTGATGCTCTGGGGCGAGGAGGAGGCCAACTCGGTTGTCCACTTTGGTGTGACAATGCGGCTGTTGTCCACTTTGTCAATGCACAGAGCTCTAAATCGCCCAGGGTTATGGACCCAGTGCGCCAGTTTGCGTTGCGCAGCCTGTGCCTCAACGTTCTTTTCAGGGCCAGGCATGTCCCAGGGGTTACTAATGATATTGCTGATGCTTTGTCCTGCCTGCAGATCTCCCGGTTCCGTGCCTTAGCCCCGGATGCGGAGGAATTTCCCTCGCCACTCCCGGTCGGGATATGGAACATCGGCAAGGAGAGGTGAACCGGGCGATTGGCCTGTCACTAGCGCCACACACGCGTAAGGTGTATCACCACGCATTTAATTCTTTCAGAGCATTCTGTACCCAATTCCAAATGCCAGGAACCTGGCCGATCCCGGTAACCCATGTTCTGCGGTTCATGGTTTACCTGCACGCCCAGGGCTTTGCACCTCGCACCATAGCATCTAAGCTGTCAGCGTTGGCTTTTATGGCCAAAGTGGGAGGTCATGTGGACAGCACCACTGACTTCCGTGTGAGACATGTTTTGGAGGGGTGGGTGCGCGTGCATGGGCGTTGCCCGGACGACCGCCACCCGATTTCCCCAGGGGTTTTTACCCAATTGGCCCGGGGCTGGCCTGGCCTCTGTTTTGATAAGATGAGGCAGCCCATTTTATGCGGCTACAACGGTCGCCTTTTTTGGAGCGCTCCGCATCGGCGAGCTTGAGATGCTGTATAAGGCGGATGCAAGTCATGGACAGCACCACTCACTTCCGTGTGATACATGTTTTGGAGGGGTGGGGGCGCGCGCGTGGGCGTTGCCCGGACGACCGCCACCCGATTTCCCCAGGGGTTTTTACCCAATTGGCCCGGGGCTGGCCTTGCCTCTGTTTTGATAAGATGAGGGGCTACAACGGTAGCCTTTTTTGGAGTGCTCCGCATTGGCGAGCTTGAGATGCTGTATAAGGCGGATGCAAGTCGTAGGGCACTGGAACTCGAAGATGTCTGAGTGAACAATATTGGGCTCAGTTGGGGATACGCTCCTCTAAAACGTATCAGCACAGCGTAGGCAGTGGAGTAGACTGCTACGATGTTCCTCGGCAGACATCTGTCCGGTTGGTGCCCTACAGGATTTCCTTGCACTGTATGGCACGCACCATGGCCCGTTTTTCTGTCACCAAGATGGGTTTCCCCTTACTAAATTTCAATTTTGGAAGGTGACGGGCAAAGCGCTGGCCAGTGTGGGCCTCCCAGGCGCCCGCTATGGCACTCATTCATTCTGTATAGGGGCGGCCTCAACCGCAGCTGCTTTTGGGTACTCAGGGGCTGACATACGTAGCATGGGACGGTGGGGTTCGCAATGTTTTCAGTTTTATGTGCGCCCACTCCCGCCGTGAGTACCAACCCAGTCACCTTACCTACTTTCCCTCATTTTTCCTTACGGACCCGGGGTGTCGTATTACACCGGTGACAGTATGGCTGGTGGGCCATAGCCACGTGCACAGGGCAGCGCGTTATGCTGCGGCGACAGAGTGGGGACCCCGACTGGGACTTGGTGCATACGCAAGTCTCACATGGCATGGTAAGCCCGGGATGTTATGGCGGGAGCTGCTGCCTTTCCTTTTTTCAGGCCAGAATGCTGACCCGCCTGACATTCTGATCATACACCTGGGGGGCAATGATTTGGGCCAGGTCACCGGCTTGTCGCTGAAACATGCGATTTGCGAGGACCTCGCCTACCTGCATGACGTCTGGCCCGCCACAACCCTTGTTTGGTCGGACATGGTCCCGTGCCATTCCTACAGAGGGGGTGTTGACCTCCTGGCCCTTGACCGTGCTAGACGCATGGTGAATAGGGCAGTGGCGTGTTTCCTTGTCTACAGGGCTTGGGGGAGGGTCAGTCGTCACCCCGCTATTAGCCTCCAAAGTTATGACTTGTATGCAGGGGATGGGGCCCATCTGTTGCGAGGAGGTGTGGACCTCCTGTTGGGTGATTGGCGAGCAGGCCTGTCGACCGAGCTGACGGTCTGGGGGGGGCGTCAAGCCTTCTTTGAAGCCCTTCCGTGTGGCGGGTAGCACTGGTAAGGTAAACATTATGACCCACAGGTATCCGGCAAGTTCGCAATTGACTGGACAACACTAGACAGGCATAAGTTGGTTAAACGTTGTCCGGTCAACGACGAACTAGGTGACGGGGTGATGGCTATAGCTAGACAGCATGCATCACCCCGTGATTTTACAGATACGCATCAGAGGGTGGGGTCATTAGTTAGATATTGACTACGGTCAACAATTTGTTTGTGGTCAACAAACAAATTGATACAAATGGATACATTGTAGCAATTGCCGTTGGCAATTTGGGGTGGTACCTTACCAGTGTTACTTCGGCCTGCTTGCCTTAAGAATTATGATTGGTCAATTACCAATAGAAATTTATAATTCGGACTAGGGCATGACTCAATAAATGTGGCCCAATGCCGTTATCCACTTTCATTGGTGTCTGAGTCCTTTATTGGGGGGTGCGCCTGCAATGCAAGCGCGGCGCCAAAATGGCCGCCACGCTCTTTGCGGGGGCCCCCCCACAGGACGAAGGCATCCGGGTAGTTAGGGGCTTGGCCAGCTCCCTTATAAAAGGGGTGGCCACGAGGCAGCCGAGCTGCCATTTTGCGAAGCGACGGAGCGGAGAAGTTTTTCCCCTCCACCCCCTCCCTAGTTAACAGTGTGATATTTTGGTCGCTTCGGGGCCGGGTGGGAATTTTTGGCTGGGACCCATATTGGCTTCCGGGTCCTGGTTTTTTCGCCCATCCCACACTGTTGCTATGGTTTGACATAGGGGTTTTTCTGCTGCTGCTGTTGACTTTGGTCACATGGGCGGGTAGCACTGGTAAGGTAAACATTATGACCCACAGGTATCCGGCAAGTTCGCAATTGACTGGACAACACTAGACAGGCATAAGTTGGTTAAACGTTGTCCGGTCAACGACGAACTAGGCGATGGGGTGATGGCTATAGCTAGACAGCATGCATCACCCCGTGATTTTACAGATACGCGTCAGAGGGTGGGGTCATTAGTTAGATATTGACTACGGTCAACAATTTGTTTGTGGTCAACAAACAAATTGATACAAATGGATACATTGTAGCAATTGCCGTTGGCAATTTGGGGTGGTACCTTACCAGTGTTACTTCGGCCTGCTTGCCTTAAGAATTATGATTGGTCAATTACCAATAGAAATTTATAATTCGGACTAGGGCATGACTCAATAAATGTGGCCCAATGCCGTTATCCACTTTCATTGGTGTCTGAGTCCTTTATTGGGGGGTGCGCCTGCAATGCAAGCGCGGCGCCAAAATGGCCGCCGCGCTCTTTGCGGGGGCCCCCCCACAGGACGAAGGCATCCGGGTAGTTAGGGGCTTGGCCAGCTCCCTTATAAAAGGGGTGGCCACGAGGCAGCTGAGCTGCCATTTTGCGAAGCGACGGAGCGGAGAAGTTTTTCCCCTCCACCCCCTCCCTAGTTAACAGTGTGATATTTTGGTCGCTTCGGGGCCTGGTGGGAATTTTTGGCTGGGACCCATATTGGCTTCCGGGTCCTGGTTTTTTCGCCCATCCCACACTGTTGCTATGGTTTGACATAGGGGTTTTTCTGCTGCTGCTGTTGACTTTGGTCACATGGGCGGGTAGCACTGGTAAGGTAAACATTATGACCCACAGGTATCCGGCAAGTTCGCAATTGACTGGACAACACTAGACAGGCATAAGTTGGTTAAACGTTGTCCGGTCAACGACGAACTAGGCGACGGGGTGATGGCTATAGCTAGACAGCATGCATCACCCCGTGATTTTACGGATACGCGTCAGAGGGTGGGGTCATTAGTTAGATATTGACTACGGTCAACAATTTGTTTGTGGTCAACAAACAAATTGATACAAATGGATACATTGTAGCAATTGCCGTTGGCAATTTGGGGTGGTACCTTACCAGTGTTACTTCGGCCTGCTTGCCTTAAGAATTATGATTGGTCAATTACCAATAGAAATTTATAATTCGGACTAGGGCATGAATCAATAAATGTGGCCCAATGCCGTTATCCACTTTCATTGGTGTCTGAGTCCTTTATTGGGGGGTGCGCCTGCAAAGACAGGAGCTCATTCCGTCCAGCAGTACTCAAGAATCACACTGCTGACCTTCCGCCTCCCAGTCAACATCTTAGCCACTTGAGCCGCTGCAGTCCTTAAAAGTAGAAGAATAATGTACCAGAAAGAGGGGGGGGGGACTACAACCTGAATTCTTGTTAAAATATAAGAGTTCTATTTAAGAGAGACATTCAGTTTCTCACAAGGGAAAAGTTAGAATCTGTGAAAAACACACAAGATGGAAATATGATGAAATTCTGGCCTTAGATTATGCTATGCATGTCATTCAGCAAGGCCCAGCTCCTCTCATTTCTTCCTGATCATTTGTTCAAATGATTCCTTTCTGAAATATGATTCCTGTCCTCCCATGAGTAGAACTCAATTGCACCATTCTGCTTCAATCCAGAATGTATACAAACCCACCCAAATCAGAGCAATTCTGGATTGTCCTGACTAACAATCAATATGTTCTGAGCTTTGGTTAGTACATTGTACAATTCTCCACAACAGTTGAAAGACAACAACAGCATTATCCCATTTGGCTTTGGTGAACCAATTCATTGTGATGTGCATTTATTACAAGGCAGGCCTATGGATGGAAAAGATTCCCCCCCCCTGCCTTTGAGATGCTTACCAGAATTATCTATTTGGAGGTAATCTGGAGATTTGTTATGAAAGAAAGTGTGTCTTGATTCAGAAATCTGCACAGTTCTGAGTCCTGTAGTATCATTTGTCCACACAAAGTCATGCATATATTTTAAAAATCTGAAGAGTTAAAAATCTGAAAAATAGAAAAATATTTGCTGTATACTCAGTCAGTAGAGAAATTGTGTACAAAAATATAAATTAGAAATTTTCTTTCTTTCTTTGAGAGAATTATGCAATTTAAAATGATAAACATATAATACAGGAAAAATTCAAAATGAATTAAAATGTTAAAAAAACTAGATTGTTTTTTTTTAATCAGAAGCAGGCCATTTCAGTAGCTTTATTGCAACCATTTATTTCATCTTCTTTTGTACAAATGTTCATAAATGCATATAAACGATCTATTGATTGCATTCTACATTCACAGATATTTGGTCCCATCTCCAACTAGCCTCATTTTACTTGATTATTATTCCTACTTTGCTTCAAAGCATTTCAAGTGACTTACAAATGGTCTAGCCAGAATCTTGTCTTGGTAGGATACACTTTTTGGCATTGCAGGTGCACCCCCAAAGAAAGACTCAGACACCGGTATATGGATAAAGGCATTGGGCCACTTTTATTGAATAATACCCTAGTCCGAATTATAACTTTCAATTGGTGTATTCATCCAATTGTAATTCTTAAGGCAAGCAGGCCGCAGTAACACTGGTAAGGTTCCTCCCAAAATGACAATGACAATTGGCTACAATGTAACTATTTGTATCAATTTGTTTGTTGACACATACAAATTTTTGACCGGAGTCAATAAACTATCTACTGACCCCACCCTATGACGTGTATCCATCAAATCACGAGGTGATGCATGCTGTAAAGCTCCTGCCATCACTCCTTGCCTGGTTCGTCGTTGACCGGCCAAAGCTATTACACTTGTACCTGTCTAAGTGTTGGCCAGTCAATTGCGAACCTGCCAGATACCTATGGGTCATCAATCTTTACCTTACCAGTGCTACCCGCCACACGGGGAGGCATCTATGAAGACTCACCGGCCCCCCCCCCCACCAGACCATCAGCTCAGTCACCAGGCCTGCTTGCAAATCTTCCAGAAAGAGGTTCATACCTCTAGCCGACAGGTGGACCCCATCCCCTGCATAGAGATCGCAATTTTGCAAACTAATCGTGGGGTGCCGGATGACCATCCCCAAACCCTTGTCTGACAAGAACCGGGCAACCGCCCTGTTCACCGAGCGGCGAGCGCAGTCAAGGGCACGGAGGTCAATACCTCCCCTGTAAATATGACGCGGCACGATGTCCGACCATAGCAGCCTTGTGGACGGCCACACATAATGCAAATACGCTAGGTCACTGCAGATCGTGAATTTTAAGGAAAGGCCAGTGATCTGGGCAAGGTCATTGCCCCCGAGGTGCAGTACAAGGACATCAGGCGGTTCAGCATCCCTGATGGAAAACAGGAATGGCAACAGTTCCCTCCATTTCATTCCGCGCTTACCGTACCAACGTATACGTGCGGTTGCACGTAGTCCAAGCTGGGGTCCCCACTCTGTCGCCGCAGCATACTGCTCTGCCCAGTGCACGTAACTGTGGCCCACCAGCCATACTGCCACCAGTGTGCGGGGACACACAGGGTCTGTAAAAGAGGAAAAGAGAATAATGACTTAACTGGTACTCATGCCTGAAGTGGGCGAACATACAATGCAAAACGCATGGATCCCCATCTTCCCATCCGGCGAATATCAGCGTCAGAGTACCCAAATGCAGCCGCAGTGGATGCAACACCTATCCTAAATGAATGGGTGCCGTAACGAGCCCCAGGGAGGCCAACACTGGTTAGTGCGATACCGGTCACCTTCCAAAATTGGAATTTAGTAAGGGGAGACCCATCCTGGTGGCAGAAAAATGGGCCAGGGTGCGCGCCACGCACTGCCAAAAACTCATGTAGGGCACCAACCGGACAGATGTCTGCAATGGAACATCGTAGCAGTCTACGCCGTGCTACGCCGTGCTGATCAACTTTTGAGGACCGTATCCTCAACTGAGCCCACTCATTAGTGACATAGACATCGTCGAGTTCCAGTGCCCTACGAGTCGCATCCGCCTTAGACAGTAGTACCAACTCACTGATGCGGAGCGCTCCAAAGAGGGCCACCGTGGTAGCCGCATGAAAAAGAGCCACCTCATACCTATCATAACGCAAGTTATGCCAGCCTCGTGCAAGGTGGGTCAGTACCTCTGGTGAAATTGGGTGGCGAGTGTCCGGGTGGCGGCCACGTTCCCGTGTCCACCCCTCCAAAACGTGACGAATGCGGAAATCATTCACGCAGTCAGCAAAACCCCTCACTTTTGCCATAAATGCTAGTGCCGACAGCCTGGATGCTATAGTACGAGGAGCCAAACCCTGACTGTGTAGATAAACCATAAATTGTAAAACCTGTTCAACTGGAATGGGCCACATCTCGGGCAACTGTAGTTGCACACAAAAGGTTCTGAATTGTACAAAAGCATGTTGATACGCCTTACGCGTGCGAGGTGCCAAAGATATGCCGATCACCCGGTTCACCTCTCCTCGCCAAATGTCCAAATCTCGGCCGGGAGTGGCAAGGGGAATTCCTCTGCTTCCGGAGCCAAGGCACGAAACCGGGGGATCTGCAGGTGGGATAAAGCATCAGCAATATCAATATTAATGCCTGGGACATGTCTGGCCTTAAACAGCACATTTAGGCATAGGCTTCGTAACACAAATTGGTGAACCAATGCCATAACCCTAGGCGATTTAGACGTCTGAGCGTTGACAATGTGCACTACTGCCGCATTGTCACACCAATGCCGAACATGAAATAGAGCAGCCAAAAGGCATGGCTTTATCTACATAGAACTTCCCTTGGAACCTAAAACCCAATAGCTCAAAGTCCCCCGGGTGCACTGGTAGCAATCGGAATGCCGATTTAATGTCACATTTTGCAAGGAGGGCACCAGGACCACAAGAGCGCACCATCCTTAGGGCCTGGTCAAACGACGTATACCTCACCGAACAAAGGTCATCAGGAATAGCATCATTGACAGAAGAACCCGCCGGGTACGATAGATGGTGGATTAAACGATATTCACCCGGGGCCTTTTTAGGTACTAGCCCCAGAGGGGAGACCTTCAGGTTAGGGAAAGACAGTTTGGAAAAGGGGCCACAATGGTATCTATCCCCAGGCGCCGGATGCGTGGGGGTCATATACAAGAGCCACAATTTCTGGCAGGGCTCATCCCACCTCATCTCTGGGTGTAGGGCCACCCTCATTCTAAATTCCTCATCGTAAGTCAACCACGATGGGCCAGGGAAATCAACCATCGCCCTGTAAATATTGTCCAAGCATTGGACCATAGGAATGGCCAGATCAGGCCGGGCCCTAAGGTATACCGCCATATAAATAAGATATGCCGGCAACCAGTTGGCCCAAGTGCGCGGTGGCTTACGACGATGGGACAGCTCTTTGTCTCTATCATCCTGTCCCTCTCTCTCTTCCTTAGTGGGCTCACGGTTCAATAGGGAGAATATATCCACGTACTCCCCTCGCCAAATCTTATCCCTCGTGACCTGTGACAAATGATCATCCAGGGGCAAGGAATAACCAGCCGTCGGCAAAGCCGCCATCGGCACATTCTGTATAGAGGGCATATGCAGCGGGACCTGGATAGCCCCTGCGATGCTCGGCACTGCCCCAGGGGCGGACACCCCCACCCTTAACGAGGGTCAATTTTGAAACCATGGGGCACTGGGATAGGCTGGTAACTGATGCCCACTCGCCTCAACTTGACAAGGCCAGGGCCACTGAACTCCACCACTGGAAGTGGGCTGTGGTGTTGGTGCATCAAATTGAACCTGATACTCACTAGGTGCACCCCCGTGAGCCGCCCCCACCAGGGGTTCCAGCCCACGGCGGGCGTCGGAGCTCGCAACCGGAATCGAGCTCTGGGACCAACCCTGACTGCTCCCAGTCTGGACATCCGTACGAACGGGGAGCTGCGAGACACCCACTGAGGCTGGCTGGACTGTCTCAAGCAGCTCAACCCAGATGGCCGCCCGCTGAAGCGTTGCGGCCGGCAAGGTAGCCGGGGCCATTGAAGGGGCCCAATGGAAAGAGTAGCGCCCCCTCCGAAGGAGGCTGTGCAATGCCCAAGGATGCTTCCAGCACTGCTAACCATGCTAACAGAGCATCCACTGCCCCAGAGCCCCCAGCTTAAGGCGGGCTGGGTGGGCCGGACGGCCCACTAGGCAGTTGAGGAAAAGGTAACCCAAAAGGAGAGCCAGGGCCAGAATAGGGCCATGCCCAAAACTCCGGCCCATGAGGGGCCGGAGGGGCAGAGGTTTGGACAGCACCACCAGGCCCCCCCAGGCCGCCCTGTCCCATGCCAGGTAAAGGCGGGCCAAGGGCCGAAGCCCAGGAGGGGCCGGCCTGTGGCTGACCAGCTCCCAAGCTGGAGCCAGGCTGCCAAGTGTCAACCTGACCAGCCCCACTGGTACCAGTGGTCAAGGCTGGCACGTTGCCCTGCCGTGGGGGTGCAGCCCTGGTCCTCCGACCCAAAGGCTGGCCCCCATCCGGCGCAGGGCCAGTAAAAGTTCTTCCCCTCGGCCGCAGCTTTAGCGCCGGGGCCTTCCGCTTGGGAGCCATGTCTCCCTAGGAGAAGAAAGGCAGGATCCCTATCCAGGAATCGAACTCCAAGCGCTTAAGCACCGCGGAGCAATCCAGGGGCTCCGCGTGCTGCAATCCTCCTTTCCCAGCCGGGAAACTAAATGCAAGGGCTCAGTAGCCGAAGACTACGGAGAAAAAACAGCGATGGAGAAAACTTCTCCTCTCCGTCGCTATTCTAAAATGGCAGCTCGGCTGCCTCGCGGCCACCCCTTTTATAGAGGGGTGGCCACGCCCCCTAACTCACCAGGATGTCTGAGTCTGGGTGGGGGGGCCTGCAAAGAGCGTGGCGGCCATTTTGGCGCCGCTCTTTCATTCTTTCATTTGGCAAGATGTTTTTCTTTACTCTTTATAGGCTTAGCCTAACTTGCTTTAATATTTAGGGCTTGGACAGTGTGCAGAAAACTTCTCAAGTTTAGTCCTTGTTTAGGTGGGGTTTGGTGTCCATGAAGAGGATAGGTTGGTTGCTGGATTATCTTACTTTGTTCATTATTTCCTTAAACGTTTCGAGATTCTTCCAGAGGGCCAATGCAAGAAAATTAATACATGCTTTTAGTAGTTAGGTTTCAGACAGCCATTAATAATCTTGCATGATTCTTTAAGAATTATATCCACTTGTTTGGCATGTACTGATATGTGTTTTTATCACACAGCACTAGTGTATTCTGCAGAGTAGCACAAGGCAAAGCTGTTGTTCTTCTTGTTTGTGGGTATGCACCCTAGTCTCAACCAGTAGTCCTTTTTTGGACCATAAAATGACAATAATTTCTATTGTAATAGAAAGAGCATCTCTTCACCAAAAGAGAAAAATTGAATAAATAATGCATGCAATATGAAAAATGCAAATAGCTTATTTATATACTTCAAATTTGCCTATGTACATTTTTCAAAACAAGAGGGGGGGAATAAGTCCTAAACATGGAGATGATCAAATAATGGGATGAGAGAAGTAGATTTTGTTGAAACACAACAAAATTAAACAAGTAATTCTTTTTATCATTCTCACTTGACTCACCATTTTAAAAATATTTGAGCTAAAAATTAATGGTGAGAAAAGACTTGAAGATTTAATAACATAAAAACCTGATTTATTAATTACATTCAAATGTGATGAGAATCCAAAAGTTAGTTTAATGAAACTCATCAACAATATTCGATCTTCCATCTACTGGAATCATATACTGTATGTTAATTATGTACACAAATATGCAAATGTATTGCCTTCTTCAACTTACTCATACTATGTTTCTATTATGGATGTGGATGCTAAGTAAGAGGACTCTCTTATGTACTTGCTATTAATACTGTCTCAAATATTTTAAGAAAATGTGAATATTTCAACTAGAAATCTGACAGCTTAAATCAGCTCAGTATGTAATTGAACACTACTAAAGTTCCATGTCATAAGGAGTAATTTTCTTTGTTAACCCTATTTTTCTTCTTTCAATATCTATTCTTCTGACCTCTTAATCCTGCTACATCTGGGTGACAATAAGAACTTTCTTGTTCAAAGCCATTTTTGGTTTGTGAGTCACAAGATCGTTATTTTGCTCATCTATTGTTCCAGAATGCTGCTTCATAAATAATGATTTAGAAGTCCACCATTGAATCATTTCATTACTCTAGCACAAATCCACTGTTTCTTTGTCCTCCACTGCCACTCCCCTTTTCCTCTTGGTTTTCCCCACCACAATACTTTTCACCCTGATTCACAAAACAATTGCCTTCTAGAATCCCGAGAAGATTCATTCGTAGCCAAAACGACAGCTTCCATTTAACTCTTGGAATATGGCTTATGACTACAGAAGTTCTGAGAGTTTAGTTCTCTGAGAGACTGGAATGTTTATGAACATTCTGTACTATCATTCAACTGATGACAGTTTGAATAATTCCCATAAAACATTAAAATATAACTACTGGAGTTGCCTAAAGTGAAATCTCAAAGGATTCATCCTCAGTCAGTAAACAAGAATGGTTTGAATGTTTCCAAATATTCTTAACATTTATATTTCATTTTAATTTCCATTCCCATTTTGAACAGCATTGCTTGTAATATCAGCTGAGAATTGGGTTGGTATTTCTCAGGAGCCAATATGCTTCAGGGATCTAAGAGACACACTAGGGACAGTGGTTTTGCTTCTAAACAGAATGCAACATTCTATGTGAAAATGAATGTTTCTAATTGTTTTTATAAGATGAAACATGTTTTCCCTTGTATAAAATTTTATCAGGGATTCCCCCCTCCAAATGGCACTTCTGGTTAGGGAATAATGGGACTTGTCAAAAAAGTAACTTTTCAAAACTCTATGTTTAGCATAATGTGTTAACAGAAATAATTGTAAATTATTACATTGATTATTACCTTGTGCTAATCATAGAGTTTAGAAACATTTTATCCGGACATCTTCCCATTTGCTCAACAAAAACAGATGTCCACATACTGCTTCTGAATATTCAAAGTGTTTCTTATCATTATTGCATGTAATTTCAAAACATCACTATACGATAAATATTAACAACCTGTGTTTCAGCAATGATATTTGAGACTGGGACTTTCTGATTTTCCTTATGTACATATATCTGAGAAGATGTCCCAAAACAACTTACTAGTATAATACTGGTAACTGTGAGTCAGCTGCTTCTCATCCACTTCTGTTCTTTCAATAAGTGACAGTTGATATGCACAAGTGATAATATCCATTCAAGTGAAGAGATTGCTTTTGGAATCAAGTATACCATGATGTGTCTTCTAGAAGTATCTGTGAACAGAACCTGAAATGGGGGAACCAAGAAATATCTGGTCTCAAAAGGACTAAGTGTGCAAAATGTGTTCCCTCTCTCCCTATAAAAACCATAGGAAAAATCAAGAAATGTGAGCAACAATCATTGTTAACTTTGAGCCCTACTACTGAATGAATGTTGGAGAAATTCAGTAACAAGGTTCCTATACTGTACCCTTAAAACACATTTCAACAAAGTATTTGCATAAAGCTTTAGTGTAAACCTGGTGTGTATGAATACCTCCCTGATCTATACCCAGATATTTGTTGTACATGTTATGATTGACTTACTCCTGTACCAATTTGTTTTCTTTTTAAATATATATTTTATTTTTCTGGATCAGTGCAAAAATAAAACCTGAATGAGGAAAACAATGGGCTATTAACTAACATACACAGCTTGTTCAATTGGAGAATACTCAAAGTACTCAATGAGGGTAGAAAACGATAATTCCTATTTTAGTTTAATATCTCCCCAAAAGAAAGTCTATGACCCTCCAGGAAAATGTGAAGTACAAAGAGAGGGGACAGGATTAGATCTTGAGATTATTTCTTTTTTAAAAAATCAAAGAATACTTTATAGCTTGGATTGAATTCAGAACCCCAGGGCCAGATGAACTGCATCCAAGGATATTGAAGGAACTGGCTGAAAAACTCTCAGAACCACCGTCTCTTATTTTCTGGAGATCATGGAGGATAGTGAAATGACAGCTGACTGAAGGGAGGTTAATTTTGTCTCTGTCTTCAAAAAGCGAAAAAGAGGAACCAGGTACCTACAGATCAGTCAGCCTTACATCAATCCCAGAGAAAATTCTGCAGCAGATTAAAATATGATCACTCTACAAGCACCTTAAAAATGCAGTAATAACAGAAGCCAACACAGAATTGTCAAGAGCAAATTTTGTAATACATATCTTACTTACCTTATCTTGATCAGGGAACTTCATTGGGAACAATGTAGATGTAATATATCTTGACTTCAGCAAAGCTTTTGACAAAGTGCACCATAATATTCTAATTAGCAAGTTAACTAGGGCAAGCTGGATAGAAGAACTGTCAGGAGAATACATAGTTAGTTGCAGAATTGTCAGAGAACAAATGGTGCCTTTTCAAACTGGCAGATGCAACATATGGGGTATCACAAGGCTCAGTTCCAGACCTAGTGCTCTTCAACATTTTTATTAATGCCTTGGATTAGGGAGTGCAGGGAATACTTATCAAATTTGTGACAAAATTCAGTGGAGTAGATAATATTCCCGAAGACAAAAACAAAATTTAAAATGATCTTGATAGGTTTAAGCACTGGGATGAAACAACAAGATGAAATTTAACAATATATGTGCATTGTTCTATACCTAGGGGAGAAATAAATACACAGTCACAAGAACAGGGATACTTGGTTCAGTAATATTGTGAGGGAGAAGGATGTTAGAATTGTTGTAGATGTAGATCACAAGCTGTACAGTATATGAGCAAACAGTGCAATGTGGCTGAAAAAAGGAAAATACTATTTTAGACCGCATTAGTAGAAATGTAGTCTCCAAATCCCATGGAATACTATTTCTATGCTATTCAGCACTTGTTAGGCCACATCTTGAACATTGCATTCAATTTTGGACACCATACTTTTAGAATGATGTCAAGAAACTGGAAATAGTTTAGATGAAGGCAACAAGGATGATCAGGAGACGGGAAAGCATGACCCATGATGAAAGTCTGAAACAACTTGGCATGTTTAGACTTGGGGAAAAACTGAGGGGAAGATTTATTCTCAATCACCTGAGCGTTCAGTACATGCAATAATTGGCTAAAGTCACTAGAAGCCAGATTTTGTGTGAACATCAAGCAAATAAATAAATAAATAAATAAATTCCTGTTAGAGCAATATGGTCATGGAACTAATTAACTTGGGAGGTGGTGAGTACTCTAGCATTAGAGGTATTCAAGATAATATTAGATGATCTTTTTTATTTGGATTCCTGCATTGAGCAGGATGTTGGACTCGGTGGCCTTATAGGCCCTTCTAACTTTGTTATTCATCATTCATTTATTCGATTTGTATGCCGCCCACACAGCATATGCCGATTCAGGGCATATTCTTTGATCAATTTGAGAAATATGATGGATAGTCATGCTCTTTCTAGGTGTGGGAGAGAATTTGTTTTAAAGTAATATTTTGCTCATAGAAAGGAATAACTTTTCATATTACTCTAAATTACAAAGCAACAATAATGAGCCCCTGTGGTACAGTGATTAGCCTGAAAACTATGCTCATGATATGAGTTTGATCCCAGCTGGTTCAAAGTTGACTCCCATTTTTCTAAGGTCAGTAAATGGGTACCATCCATGTTGGGGGCAAAATGCTAATTACCTTGTGAACTACCTAGAATGGAGTCATATTATATATAATGCCTAATTATAATATGACTATATTATATGATATGCTAATTACCTTGTGAACCATATATAATATGACTCCATTCTAGGTGGTTCACAAGGTAATTAGCATATCATATAATATAGTCATATTATAATTAGGCATTATAGTTGGTATAGGGCAGTGTATCAAAGTAATTGCTATTGCTGTTGCTAATGTTTGTTAGAATATCTGGAAAGGGGCTCACTGTGAAGGTGATTTTCCTCATGAATATTTACCTTCTGGGGATAGGACTAGGCAGGACACAAAAATGTTTTGGACCCAAATATCCACCAATGGTCTAAGATGAAAAGAAAATTGAATTTAAGAATACCTGATTCTTCTTCAGACAGCAAACTAGAAGCAACAGACAGGGTCTGACATTTTTTGTGGTACACTAACAAGGAGAAATGAAGGAGAAATGGTAGGAAAGGGAAGGAAAATATAATCCTTAATGACATTCTATCTATTCAATTAAAACTCACACAAGAAAGAATACTTTCATTTATCCACAGTTCCTTCCCACAATCCTGATACTATAATAGAAAAGTGTAAGCTGATTAATATTTAAAACAGAGAAAAAGAAAGAAACACTAGAATGTTATGAGATGCCTCAAGATAATGCAATAACATTCTTCTATCCTGCCTAAATGTGAAATGGAATTTATAAAGGACCTGATGACCTCATTGTCTCACCTTCATCAGATCTCTGTAGTTTGACTATTGAGGATAATATTGAGGCTTCATTGATGGTTCAGTTTGTCAGTCTCTTTCTCTCATAGCACAATGCTGGGGATGACTAGCCCACCATATAACCAAATGGGGTTGTCCTGCTCTATCATGTCATGAGCCAAGAAAAGTAGAAATGGCTTGCTTTAGTCTACAGGGTGTACCAAAAGTCACTTACTTGCGCAACAACAGATAACTTGTAATGTGTGCTTGTGTGTGTGTGTCCAATGAGGTGGCCAACATGTAGAGTATATTTTGCAAAGATTTCATAAGATTTTGCAATGAATATTTTGATAATAAATATACATTTTGCTACAACTCCCCATTTCCCCTACTTTTGGGACACCATGTAGTTTGTAATGGAAGACAGTACACATGCCACAGGCAAATGCTTGTGGTTTGCTCCATTCTGTAGCTTTTCTCTGAAGACGGTTTACATTCTAATATATACTATGCAATACTGAGCTAGATGGATCACTAATCTGATTCTATGTAAGGCATATCAGATTCTTGCTTTCACTTCTACCATATCTTGGCCTTGCCCTCACATTGTACTTCTCCCATGGTGAAATGAGGTATATATTTGTCAAAATACATCTGATTACTCAGTATAAATATTAAAATACAAGCCCTCATTTGTATTCCTTTCTCCATGCACCAGGAAGAAGAATGCTTTTAGATTTCAACAATCAATAATTGTTCTGAGACTTTGCCAGACACTCTCAATATCAATTGTTTTTTTAATCTGGTGCAAGCTATGGAGTTTCTCTATATCCGGAGAAGCTTCTGAATTATTGTTCCATTAAGGTTGTAAAATTAATCCATTGAACATACTTTAAAAATCAGTAAATATATAGCATAGGTGCATCATTTTAGAACATTACTGGAAACACTAGCTATTGATACAGCATAAGAGGAGCTATTTGTCAATATCAATATTGTCTTCTGATGATCTGAAAACATTTAAAATGAACATCTTTTCTACAGTTTAAAAGAGTGCTATGCAGATGTTTGAATACAGCAGTTCACAGATTTTTTTGTTCCTGTGCCAATATAAAGCGGTCAGTTTGAAAGAAAATACTATATGAATATACTGCTTTGGAATATACACAACTCTGATATTAATATCCCAGTCAGTTGTTGTGTGACATCATGATGTAATGTGTTCTCCTAAAAGGCATATGTTTCTTAAGTATGAATCAAGCTCAGAGTGCTTTGCCATTCACTTCAGATGTTTCTCTCCATTAAGGATATGGAACCATTTCCACCCAGAAAAACTTGTTTTAAATAGAAGGTATTTGTGATGTATACTGAGACTTCCAGAATTGGAGGAATAAATAACATGTATAAAGTCAAGAAGCAACAGTTAGGACAGAATACGGAATGACTGTATACATGTTATTTATTACTCTAATTCTGGAACTCTCAGTATACATCACAAATACCTTCTATTCAAAACATGCTGGCAAGGTTATGGTCAAGATAATACAGGATAGACTTCAGCAGCAGATGGAGAGAGAATTACCAGAAGTGCAGGCTGGGTTCCGAAGAGGCAGGGGACTAGAGACCAAATTGCCAACATACTTTGGATCATGGAGAAAACAAAGGAATATAAGAAACAAGTCTACTTCAGTTTCATGGACTACACCAAGGCCTTTGACTGTGTGGACCACAACAAAATGTGGCAAGTAATTAAAGAGATGGGAATACCAGACCACCTTATATGTCTCATGAGAAATCTGTACAAGAGTCAAGAAGCAACAGAGGGCAGAATATGGAATGACAGAGTGTTTGGAATAGGAAAAGGAGTAAGACATGGCTGAATTTTGTCACCCTGCTTATTCAATTTATACATAGAGCACATAATGCACAATGCAGGTTTGGATGAATCACAATTTGGGATCAAAATTGGCAGAAAGTGAGGAAGACCTAAAGAAGCTCCTGATTGAGTTGAAAGAAGAGAGTGCAAAAGCTGGCTTGAGACTCAACATCAAGAAAACCAAGGTAATGGCAACAGGCCCAATCAGTTCCTGGAAAATAGACGGGGAAGAAGTAGAAGCAGTGACAGATTTTACTTTGCAGGCGCACCCCCCAAAGAAAGACTCAGACACCGGTATATGGATAAAGGCATTGGGCCACTTTTATTGAATAATGCCCTAGTCCGAATTATAACTTTCAATTGGTGTATTCATCAATTGTAATTCTTAAGGCAAGCAGGCCGCAGTAACACTGGTAAGGTTCCTCCCAAAATTGCCAATGGCAATTGGCTACAATGTATCCATTTGTATCAATTTGTTTGTTGACACAAACAAATTGTTGACCGAAGTCAATAAACTATCTACTGACCCCACCCTATGACGTGTATCCGTCAAATCACGAGGTGATGCATGCTGAAAAGCTCCTGCCATCACCCCTTGCCTGGTTCGTCGTTGACCGGTCAAAGCTATTACCCCTGTACCTGTCTAAGTGTTGGCCAGTCAATTGCGAACCTGCCGGATACCTCTGGGTCATAAATCTTTAACTTACCAGTGCTATCCGCCTAAAGTGACCAAAGTCAAAGAAACCCCTTTGCTCAAACACTAGCAACAGTGTGGGATGGGCAAAAAAGCCAGAAACCAAGGACCAATTGTGGTTCAGGCCAAAAATTCCCACCCGGTCCCGAAGCGACCAAAATATCACACTGTTCACTAGGGAGGGGGTGGAGGGAAAAACTTCTCCTCTCCGTCGCTATTTCTAAAATGGCAGCTCGTCTGCCTCGTAGCCACCACTTTTATAGAGGGGTGGCCACGCCCCCTAACTCGCCCGGATGTCTGAGTCCGTGTGGGGGAGGGCCCGCAAAGAGCACGGCGGCCATTTTGGAGCCGCACTTTCATTGCAAGCGCACCCCCCAAAGAAAGACTCAGACACTGGTATATGGAGAAAGGCATTGGGCCACTTTTATTGAATAATGCCCTAGTCCGAATTATAACTTTCAAATGGTGTATTCATCCAATTGTAATTCTTAAGGCAAGCAGGCTGCAGTAACACTGGTAAGGTTCCTCCCAAAATTGCCAATGGCAATTGGCTACAATGTATCCATTTGTATCAATTTGTTTGTTGACACAAACAAATTGTTGACCGGAGTCAATAAACTATCTACTGACCCCACCCTATGACGTGTATCCGTCAAATCACGAGGTGATGCATGCTGAAAAGCTCCTGCCATCACCCCTTGCCTGGTTCGTCGTTGACCGGTCAAAGCTATTACCCCTGTACCTGTCTAAGTGTTGGCCAGTCAATTGCGAACCTGCCGGATACTTCTGGGTCATAAATCTTTACCTTACCAGTGCTACCCGCCACACGGGGAGGCGTCCGTGATGACTCACCGCCCCCCCCCCAGACCGTCAGCTCGGTTGCCAGGCCTGCTTGCACCACACCCAGAAAGAGGTACATACCTCCAGCTGACAGGTGGACCCCTTCTCCTGCCTACCAGCAAAAAAATTTGTAAGCCTATCCGCAGGTGTCCAATGGCTGTCTCCCAGCCATGCTCAGCAAGGGACCGAGCAACATCCCTGTCCACTGACTGCCGGAACAGTCCAAACCACGGAGATACAAGTCTCCCCTAAATTGGTGTCTTGGCACGATGTTAGACCATAACGACCGTGTGTAAGCCATACATGATATAAAACACCAGGTCGCTGCCCCTCGACAGTTTATGAATAGCAGTGATCCGTATAAGATCATTGCCGCTGAGGTGCCTAATAAGAACATCGGGTGGTCCAGCATCCCTGATGGACATCAGGAATGGCCACAGTTCCCTCCCCCTTGTGCTGCGCATACCATACCATCGCATACGTGCGGATGCACACAGCCCAAGTCGGGGTCCACTCTCTGTTGCCGCAGCATATACTGCTGCCCAGTGTACATAGCTGCGGCCCACCAGCCCCACTGCCACCGGTGTGCAGAGATACACAGGATCTGTAAAAGAGGAGAAGAGGTAAAGGACATAACTAAGTACTCATACAGTGAGGAGACGTACATATAAGAAACTACGCGTGCACACATATTCGCCTCCGAGTACCCCAAACGTAGCCGCAATCAACGCGACACCTATCCTAAATAAATGGGTGCCAAAACAGGTCCCACACCACGAAGCGTGGCACCGGTCACCCTCAGTAACTTTACTTTGGTAAGGGTAGACCCATCCTGGTGGCAGAAAAACAGGCTGGAGCGCACAGCAGGCACAGCCGAAAATTCATGTAGGGCACCAACCGGACAGATGTCTCAATGAACCCTCGTAGCAGTCTAACTCCACTGCCTACGCCATGCTGAACAACCTTTGAGGACCGTATCCCCAATTGAGCCCACTCATGTGTGACATAGACATCGTCGAGTTCCAGTGCCCTACGAGACACATCCGCCTTACACAGATGGTACCCAACTCTGGCACCCACTCACTGATGCGGAGTGCTCCCAAAAAGGCTACCGTGGTAGCTGTGTGACCAAGAGCAAGCCTCGTGCAAGGTGGGTCAGAAACTCTGGTGAACTGGGGGTGGCGCGTGACCAGGCGGCGGACACGTTCACGTGTCCACCCCTCCAAAACACGACACATACGGAAGTAACTCACGCAGTCATTGAAACCCCCCCCCCCATGTTGGCTACAAATGCCAGTGCCGAAAGCCTGAAGGCTATAGTACGGGGGGCCAAACCCTGACTGCGAAGATAAACATGCATTGTATAACCTGGTCCACTGATATTGACCAAACTTGAGGTAACTGTAGTTAACCGCAAAAAGTTCTAAATCGCATGAAAGCATGTTGATACGCCTTACGCGTGCAAGATGCCAATGACATGCCCGGTTCACCTCTCCTTGCCAAATGTCCAAATATCGGCCAGGAGTGGCGAGTGGAATTCCTCTGCTTCCGGAGCAAGGCACGGAACCGGGGGATCTGCAGGCGGGATAAAGCATCAGCAATATCGTCATTAATACCTGTAACATGTCTGGCCCTGAACAGCACATTTAGGCGTAGGCTTCTCAAAAAGACTTGACACACCAATGCCATGACCCTGGGGGATTTGCACGTCTGGGTGTTGACAATGTGCACCACTGCCGCATTGTCACACCAAAAATGGAGCACTGAGTTGGTCCACTCGTCACCCCATAGCATCAGTGCTCCCCAATTTGGGAAGAAACTCAAGGAAGGTAAGATCGTGGAGGCAATCCGTGCCAAGCCATGCATGAAGCCCTCGGCCGTAAGTCCCCCTACCCTCAGAGTAAACCCCATAATCCAGGGAGCCGGAGGCATCCGACCGTACGTGAAATCTAGGGCAGACCATAAGGTCTGATCTCCAGGAAGAGACCCCGTTAAATCCCTGGAGGAATTTGAGCCAGACCGGAAGGTCCGCCCGTATGCTCCCGATCAGCCGGACCCTGTGGTGACGTTTAACAGGCCAGCCATGGCGTCACAAAGGCGCCTGGCCAATGCTCTGCCGGGTGTAACCACCCTGCAGGCAAAGTTAAGGTGGCCATAAAGTAGCTGCAGCTCACGAGGGGACACTTTATGTTTGGCAATCAATGCCAAAATCACCGCAGAGATCAGAGCCACCTTATCCATGGGTAACCCGGATACCTGTGCGACAGAGTCAATTCCAATGCCTATAAATGTGAGCTTAATAGCTGGGACCTCGGTCTATTCAGGCGCTAAGGGGACACCTAGTTCCCACCTGAGTGTCTGAAATGTAGTGAGGAGACACGTGCACGTGTCCAAGCCCCGTTCACCCCTGAACCAAAAGTCATCGAGGTAATGGGCTAGAGACCGGGATCCCGACCTGCGAGCCAAGGCCCACTGAATGAAAGTACCGAATTGTTCGAATGCCGAACATGGAATAGAGCAGTCAAAAGGCATGGCCTTATCTAAGTAAAATTCCCCTTGGAACCTAAAACCCAATAGCTCAAAATCCCCTGGGTGCACTGGCAATAATCGGAAAGCCGAGTGCATAGGAAAGCTGTGCCAGGAAAGCACCGGGACCGCATGAGTGTACCACCCTTAGGGGCTGAACAAACGACGTTTTCCTGACTGAAAATGGTCAGCAGGAACGGCATCACTGACCGAAGAACCCGCAGGGTAAGCTAGATGGAGGATTAGATGACATTCACCCGGGTTCTACTTCAGTACTAGCCCCAGAGGGGAGACCTTCAAATTAGGGAAAGGTGGTCCCAAGAAGGGGCCCGCTACTCTCATAGCCTCAACCTTCTTAGCTGTGCTCAGCGCAGCAACCTCCTCGTTACCTTTCAAGGGAACTAAATTAGTGGCATCTTGGGGCCCCTAACACCCCGAATGGAATACGAAAGCCCCATTGGAAACCCTCCAGCAGGTACCACACATCATCCCTTCTTGGATAAGCTGAGAGCCATCGCTCCAGCATGAGTACACTAATTGGGGAGGGGGGCTTTGACATGGCTAGTTCCGTCGGACAGAGCTCTGATCGCCCCCTGTGCACCCCTACCTCTGCCCCGTAACCCACCAACCCGCGGGCATGCGGAGGCGGGGTGGGGGCCAGCGCAAAAGGGGACACTTGTGTTGGTAACGACACTGGCGCTTATTACACACGTCGCTAGCTGAGAAGGGTCAACACAGCAGGCGGGCTGGAACCCCCTGCCCCACCGGTCAGCGGGGAGCCTGTGTTGCAGCAGCCCGCTGCACAGCATGACCACAATGGTACCTATCACCAGGCCCCAGTCACGTGGGAGTCATGTACCAGAGCCACAATTGCTGACAGGGCTCATCCCACCTCATCTCAGGATGTAGGGCCACCCTCATCCAAATTCCTCATTGTAAGCCAACTATGATGGGCCCATGAAATCAACCATCGCCCTGTAAATATTATCAAGGGATTGAACGATCGGGATGGCCCAATCAGGCCGGGCCCTGAGGCATACCGCCATATATATAAAGCATGCCGGCAACCAGTTGGCCCAGGTGCGCGGTGGCTTACGATGACGGGACAGCTCTTTGTCTCTGTTGTCCCGTCCCTCTCACTCTTCCTCAGTGGGCTCACAGTTCAATAGGGAGAATATATCCACGTACTCCCCTCCAGATCTTATCCCTCGTGACCTGTGACAAATGATCACCCAGGGGCAAGGAATAACCAGCCGTCGGCAATGCCATCGTCGGCACATTCTGTATAGAGGGCATACGCAGCGGGACCTGGACAGCCCCTGCGATGCTCAGCACTGCCCCAGGGGCAGACACCCCCACCCATAACGAGGGACCATTTAGAAACCATGGATACTGGGACAAGATGGTAACTGATGCCCGCTCGCATCAACTTGACGAGGCCAGGGCCACTGAACCCCACCATTGTAAGTGGGCTGTGGTGTTGGTGCACTTAAATTGAACCTGATACTTACTAGGTGCACCCCCGTGAGCCGCCCCCACCGAGGGTTCCGGCCCATGGCGGGCGTCGGAGCTCGCGACCGGAATCGAGCTCTGGGATCACCCCTGACTGCTCCCAGCCTGGAGATCAGGTCAAACAGGGAGCTGCGAGATATCAGCTGGGGCCGGCCGGACCATCTCCAGCAGCTCAACCCGGTTGGCCGCCCGCTGAAGCATAGTGGCTGGCAAGGTAGCCGAGGTCGATGAAGGGGCCCCTGTTGAAGAAAGAGTAGCACCCCCCTCCAAAGGAGGCTGTGCAATGCCCAGGGATGCTTCCAGCACTGCTATCCGTGCTAATAGAGCATCCACTGCCCCAGAGCCCCCAGTACAAAGCGGGCCGGGTGGGCCGGACTGCCCACTAGTCAGTTGAGGAAAAAGGCAACCCAAAAGGAGAGCCAGGGCCAGAATAGGGCCCTGCCCAAAACCCTGGCCCATTGGGGGCCGGAGGAGCAGTGGGTTGGACACCCGCACCAGCCCCCCCCCTCGGACTGCCCTGTTCCATGCCTGGCAAAGGCGGGCCGAGGGCTGAAGCCCCTGAGTGGCCTGCCTGTAGCTGACCAGCTACCAAGCTGGAACCCGGCTGCCAAATGGTAGCCTGACCAGCCCCACTGGTACCAGTGGGCAAGGCTGGCACATCGCCCTGCCTTGGGGGCGCAGCCCTGGTCCTTTGACCCAAAGGCTGGTCCCCATCTGATGCAGGGCTGGTAAAAGTTCTTCCCCTTGGCCGCGGCTTCAGCTCCGGGGCCTTCCGCTTGGGAGCCATGTCTCCCTAGGAGAAGAAAGTCACATTAGGATCCCTATCCAGGGATCGAACTCCTAGTGTTTAAGCACCGTGGCAGCCAAGCAATCCAAGGCTCCGGGTGCTTCGATCCTCCTTTCCCAGCCGGGAAACGAACTGCTAAGGCTCGATAGCCGAAGACTAATAAGGAAAAACAGCGACGGAGAAAATTTCTCCTCTCCATCACTATTTCTAAAATGACAGCTCGTCTGCCTCGTGGCCACCCCTTTTATAGAGGGGGCCACGCCCCCTAACTCACCCGGATGTCTGAGTCTGGGTGGGGGGGCCGCAAAGAGCGCGGCGGCCATTTTGGTGCCACACTTTCATTCTTAGGATCAAAGATCACTGCAGATGGTGATTGCAGCCATGAAATAAAAATGTGACCGATGCTTGAGAGACAAGATATGAGAAACCTGGGGAACATAGTGAAAAGTAGAGACATTACCATGCAAACAAAAATTCACATAGTCAAAACAGTGGTATTCCCGTGGTAATGTATGGTTGTGAGAGCTGGACCATTAGGAAAGCTGAGCGCAGAAGAAATGTGATGTTGGAGGAGAGTTTTGAGAGTACCCTGGACAGCGAGGAGAACAAATAGGTCAACCGTAGAAGAAATCAATCTGGACTGCTCCTTAGAAGGTGAGATAGTAAAGATGAAGCTAAAGTACTTTGGACATCAAATGAGAAGAGAGGATTCACTTGAGAAAGCCTTGATGCTGGGAAAGGTTGAGGGCAAAAGAAGAAGGGAGTGTCCAAAAATGGCTAGATGGCTAGACAGTATTGTAGACACAATAGACAGACAGCTGAGTGGGTTGAGGAGCATGTTGGAGGGCAGAGGTGCCTGGCGGGCAATGGTCCTTCCCGGATTGGCCAGGATTTCCCAGTTTTCGGTGCCGATTTTTGCCATTTCCCGCCCTGCGCTGCTGAATCCCTGGAATTTGGCAGTGGGGGAAAGGAGGTACTGTGCAGCCCTTCTGCGCAGGTCGCCTTCTATGCATGTGTAGTAGGGTTTTACGCTTGTGTAGAACCCTTCTACACTTGCGTAGGACCCTTCTACACATGCGTAGAAGGCTACACATGTGTAGAAGGGGGCTACGCAAGCGTAAAACCCTTCTACGCATGCGTAGAAGGTGACCTGCGCTGAACTGTTCTGCGCAGGTCCCGGATTGGCCAGAGCCGGGGTTGACAGGTATGATCAGAATCGACTGTGCAACTAAACAACAAATACAGTTCCCTCTCAGTCAGAGTAACTGTAACCATTTCCTGTGTCTAGGCTAGCCACAAATATGCCTATTTCAGAGCTGATGGCTGTCATTTTGCCACTGTTTAGTTTCATTGGGGATAGCTATATTTTATACTCCTTGTACCACTGAAAAATGGATGATAAAATCATCTCTTGATTAGTAAAAAAAATTGCTTTGAAATAAAAGCAAGAATAAAATGGTAGCTAAAAGAGATTTCAAAAGAGAAAAAGGATTGTTCTTCTTTCTGTTCAGCAGTTAGTATAAATGGCAGCATTGAACAAAAAGAAGAAGTCAATTTTGAAAAATATATTTGGTGGTAGCAAAACAACAACTGATAACTTTTGAAATTTTCCAGACATTGTTCCACTCCTTAGGAAAGACCCAGGAAGCATTATCTTTATTTTGAAATGGCTCAGGTGACCCAGTTAGTGACAAAAGTAATTAAGCTATCAGAGAACCACTGTGCTATAATGGTCTAAATTTTGGGAGACCTAAGTTCAAATAAAACTCACTAGGTGACCTTGGACCAATCCTGATCTATAGCAATAGCAGTAGCAATTACACTTTGGCTATAACTGGAGATGAACACTGTACCCTAGAGTCAGATACAACTGGCTTTTGAGTAAGGGCGAACTTTACCTTTACCATAATAGAAGATGAGGCTGGCTGGATAGTTCAGTCAGTAAGATATTTGACTGCAGAACCAGAGGTTGGGACTTCAATTGCCCATTGTGTCACCAGGGAACAGAGCAAACCTGTGTAGCCATAGACAAGCTTCACAGTCCCAGGGTGCCCACAGAAGAAAGGAGTGGTAAATCTTCTGTGTACTCTCTATGTAGAAAACTTTTGAAAAGGTCACTTAAGAATTGACTTAATGGCAGAGAATTTTTATCATTAGTGGAAAGGTTCAGCTGTGGCTTACTGTTTCAGAAAGCTATCCCAACCATTATCTGATTTTCAGGTTTCTGTGCTCTCCTGTGTGATTGCTGGCATACCTCCTGGGCGTCAATCCAAATTATAGTTCTCAATAGTGGAGACCCACTGATAGAGTTCCCAGATCTTAGGTGTTAGTAGTAGGCGTTTAGTAAGTAGAGACCATCAAAGTAAATGGAGCAAATTCTTTCATTGCTTAAGGAAATAGAAATATGGGGGCAAAATGGTCATAAAATACAATGCATGAGGGCATAATCATTAATAATTGAAACTGTAACTGGCTTCTTGTAAGGTAATGTGTATATAATTAATGTGATACTATGCAGTCAAGGCAAGATGAAAAGTTCCCAAACCGATCATATTAATAAGCTCTATTATTACAAAAAATGAATTTGGGACACTAACAGAGTTTTTCAGCCATCTGTCTGATTGATGGAGTGAAATAATTGCTTATTATCAGTTGCAATATATATTTTCTTACTGATTTTTTTTAATATTTTCATTTGCTCATTTTGGCTGGCACACTCTTCCTGATTTAAATAGTTTTAAGCAAGCTGATGCATAAAAAGGTACCTCACTGCATTTTAAAAATAAATTTTGGGCTATCTGACATAAGGGCTAAAATCAAGTGGCAAAAAATTCCTAGACTGCACCATTTCTGGCTGCAGGGAAGACATGGAATCCTTCATTGGAGGGTAAAGGTAAAGGCCGCTCTTGCTCGAAAGCTAGTTGCATCCGACTCTAGGGTTCAAATGCTCATTTCTCTTTATAGCCAAAGAGCCAGTGCTGTCTGCGTCTGCCAGGGCCACCATCAGGGCAGTACTACCAGTACTGCTGTATAGGGCCCAGAGCTAACAGGACCCCTGCCGCCGCTGGCCATAACTGTGACATTACAGTGAAAAGTATGTGTGTGGGGGAGGCAATAGGATTGCTTAGTATGGGGCCCAGAAATTTCTGATGGCAGCCCTGGCATCTGCAGATGTTTCTGTGGACATGTTGCATCCATGCGTCAACACCAAAGTGCACAGAATGCTGTTTATCTTCCCACCGAAGTGGTCCCTATTTATCTACTTGTAATTTCTTCCTTGCAAACTGCTAGGTTGGCAGGAGCTGGACAGAGATGAGAGCTCACTCTGTCATGTAATACCCGGAAATCAAACTCTGACCTTCCAGTCAGTGAGTTTAGCATCTTATCCACTTGAGCCATCTCAAGAGACACCCCATTAAACCATAACAGGAAATTGGCAAGTTATAGAAAAGTGATCAGCACCACTTTTAAACTGGCTGGTCAAATTTACATGTGCTGCAAGGTTATATGTGTACCTGTCATGTGCAGAAGCATCAAGGTCAACCTTCCTAGCAAGAGGCAGAATATAAGCCATCCATTACACACAACTCTCTCCAACTCCATTGAGAGCCACATTGATTGTTTTCTGGGTGCAGGATACTATGCAGCTAGGAAACAGCTCAGTGACTTCTCCAGAATGGTGTATCAGCAGTGTAGATGGTCATAGCCAGTTGCCTTCTGTAGTGACATAAAAATAATCACTTTATTATGGTTTATGATGGGGTGCCCAAACTATGGCCCAGGGGCTGGATCTGGCCCTTAACACCAATTCATCCGGCCTGCACCACTCTCGTTGCTCCCAGAAGTGGAAGTAAAACATGCCCATACAGGCACATTTTACTTCTGCTTCTGGGTGTGATGAGGGTGGTGTGGGCTGGATGATTTGGTGTTGGGGGATGGATCCAGCCTCTGGGCCTTAGTTTGGGCACCCCTGGTTTAAGCAGAGAAAATTGCAGCCTAAAAATCCATCCCATCCTGTTGCAAAACATATATTTTGCTAAACGGATTGCAAGGCGCCTTTTACTTCCGTTTTGAGTGGGAGGAACCATCTGACTGGCCCGCTGAACCATGTGACTGGCCCACTGCCCAAAAAGTTTGGGCACCCATGGTTTATGACCAGCACAGTAAAACAAGAGTTAATTTTTTAAAAAAATTGAATGTTTAAAATATAATTTAAATATATTATTTAAAAAAAACATATCCAGGTAATTTTTAAACATTTAATTGCTTAAAATGTAGTTGAAATACAGTCAAAAAACATACATTCAAAGAAATATAATAAAATCAGTTTTTAAAATCAGTGCTATTCATGGATTGTGCCACTGAGGGGCTTGCCAGAATTGTTCTTCTACTCCTGATCAGTGTCACACAAAATTTGGTGGTACAGTTAAAGGTAGAGTTTTCCCTTGCTTGAAAGCCAGTTGTATCCGACTAATGAAACTTTATTTAAATAGCAGCCAGTGAGTGTAAGTGCTGTTTGATTGATTGGGATATTTGCAGAGCAGTGGGGATATGAGTCTATGCCAGATATCCATAGAGAAAGGTTGTTGTTGTTGTTCAGTCACACAGTCGATCCTGACCTTTTGCAACCCTATGGACCATTGTCCTCCAGGCACCTCTGTCCTCCACCATCCTCCTCAGATGCATAAAACATGCATAAGGTTTACTTTTTACAATTTTTTTATTTTACAACAGAAAAAATACATAACACAAAAATACAACGAGACACATCAAAAACAAATATAAAAAAGAACCAACATTAAGTAAAACACACTCCTAAAAGAAAATCCTCCACCCACAAATGTACATGTAACATATAAAGACATATTAAATTTAAATAACACACATACCTGTAACATATAAGAACATACTCGGGTTTCTCCAATCACCCTCACCTGACCCTTCGCCTTCTATCTGCTTCACTCCCCGTGTTCATCCACATGAAGAACCATCTCTGAGTGCCAAAGAAGGGGCAGGAGACCGGAACTAAGATGGACCCTTGTTGTTTAAGAACATTGAGTGAGTCTTAATGCTTGTGGTGATGCAACAATTTCTGTTACTTTTTTTCTCCTGATGGTGGTTATCTTACTATTACTCATTTTATTACTTTTTCTTTCAAATTTATTTCTATTCAGTCTTTCAATCATAAACTTATCACTGTCCTACTATAGTTAGAATAGTTATCATGGGTTTTTAATATTCTTGCTAAATTAGTTGCAGGTTCTTTATACATCCAGTACTCTTTGTAGATTTTCCCTTTAAATACTACCATGTAAATTATTATATGTCAGTCTATTATACTTAATCTTAACAATCCATGACAAGAGATTATAATTTTCTTACTCTTATATATTGCTATTTCTTTATATCAATCTTATTTGCAAACTTTCCTCTTTATCCTAAACCTCCATCTTAGGGGCAAGAGAACTGTTAGAACCAAAGTCACAACACATTCAGGATCGATATTGAAAGAAACAATTTCAAGAGCAATATAGTCACAAATGCAAGCGCGGCGCCAAAATGGCCGCCGCGCTCTTTGCGGGGGCCCCCCACAGGACGAAGGCATCCGGGTAGTTAGGGGCGTGGCCAGCTCCCTTATAAAAGGGGTGGCCACGAGGCAGCCGAGCTGCCATTTTGCGAAGCGACGGAGCGGAGAAGTTTTTCCCTCTTACTCCGTCGCTTTTACCTTGATTGGGAAGCCTTTTGGCTGCTGACCTTCCTCTTTTTGGCTTCCCTTAGGTCCGACTGAGATGCCTTCGAAGAAGAAGGCGGCCGCGAGCGCGGCTCGGGCGGTTCGGAGGCGCAATCCGGGTCGGAGGACCGCGGCTGCTCCTCCCCACCCGCTGCCTTTGCCGGCACCCACCGGGACCGGGGGGATGGGGTCTATTACCCCCTGGCTGGAGGCTGGGGACCCGAGCAGGGGTCCAGCATGGGCTGCGGCCCGCGGCCCGCAAGCGGCGGACGCCGCTCCTGGTGCCCATTCTACTGGGCCTCCCTCTATTGGGGCGCAGCTCACTCCAGGGCCTTCCAGCCTTGGTGGGTGGTGTGGTCCCCTCCCTTGGCAGGTGCCTACGTCGGCCCTGCCGGGCCTGGGTGTGGGGTCATGGCCATATTCGGGCCCCGGCGTGCAAGGACCTGTACCCACACCCGTAACAGGCGGGCCGGATGGCCCGTGGCCCCACGCCGGTGTGGAGGCCTTACTGGCCCACGTGGCGGCAATCGAGGCTTCCTTTGCTCGGGCCAGCCACGCTGGGGCTCCTTTTGGGGTTCACTTTGACGCGTCGTCTGCTGGGCAGCGGCAGGCGACGGGACGGGTCGAGCAGCTTGAGGCGCGTGGCACGACTTCGGCCACTGCCTCGCAGCTCCCCAACCAACAGGCCAGCGCGGGTCGAGCCCCGGCGACGAGCTCTTCAGCGGTCGTGAGCTCCAACACCCCCAGTGGGCCGGAACCCCCGGTGGGGGCGGCCCGCGGGGGTGCAGCATGTGAGTATGCGGTACAAACTAGTGCACCTACACATGTGGCTATGTTGGGGGGGGTCTTTCCAATGGCCTTGGCCTCGCATGGGTGGTGCGGCGGTACAGCCGCTGACGCACCACCAGGCGACGTCAACCACCACCCAGGGCCCCGGGGTGGGGAGCGTTGCCTACCCTGTGGGGAATGTTTTGGGGGTGGCTGGGCTAGTTCAAGCCCCTTTCCAGATGCCCGCAGTTTCTGCTGTGCCTGTCTCGGCCTTGCCGACAGCGGGCTATTCCTTGCCACTGGGTGACCACTTGGCACAGGCCACCAGAGAGAAAATATGGCGAGGGGAGTATGTAGATATCTTCTCACTCCTAAACAGGGAGCCCACCAAGGAAGAGAGGGAGGGGCAGGATGAGAAGAATAAGGAACAGGCACGTCGTCGCAAGCCACCACGAACGTGGGCCAACTGGCTGCCGGCTTACCTCATCTACATGGCGGTGTACCTGAGGGCCCGGCCGGATTTGGCAATTCCGATGGTCCAGTATTTGGACAACATCTATCGGGCGATGGTTGATTTTCCGGGCCCGTCGTGGTTGGCTTATGACGAGGAATTCCGTATGCGAATTCCCCTGCACCCTGAGATGAGGTGGGATGAGCCATGCCAGAGGCTTTGGCTTCTGTACATGACGCCCACGCGCCCTGCGCCAGGGGAAAGATACCATTGTGGACATGCGGTCCAGCGAGTGGCTCCAGCACAGGTTCCCCGCCAAGTGGCGGGGCAGGGGGTTCCAGCCCGCCTGCTGTGCTGGACTTTCTCGTCTAATGGTTCATGCAATAAGAATAATTGCAAGTACAGACATGAGTGTCCCACCTGTGCGGGCCCCCATGCAGCCTCTGCCTGTCCCAGGCCTGGAGGGACGCGGGGCAGAGGGAGGGGCGGACAGTGGGCTGGTAAGACTGCCGCAGATGGAGCTGGTTCACCGAAAGGCTCCCTCCCCAATTAATGTGGACATGTTGGAGCGTTGGCTCGCATTGTACCCGAAGGGGGAGGATGCAGATTATCTCCTTCAGGGCTTTAGGCAGGGGTTCCGTATTCCTTTCATGGGTGTTAGGTCCCCTCAGGATGCCCCCAACCTTTTGTCCCTTAAGGGGAGGGAGGAGGTGGCTGCCGCCAGCATTAATAAGGAGGTCAATGCGGGCAGGGTCACTGGCCCTTTCCCTGCACCCCCGTTCACTAACCTTAAGGTATCGCCCCTGGGCTTGGTTCCCAAGAAGTCTCCAGGCGAGTTTCGCCTTATCCATCACTTGTCCTACCCAGCCGGCCGATCGGTCAATGATGCTATCCCTGACGACCTTTGCTCAGTCAGGTATAATCTTTTGACCACGCGCTGCGCATGGTACGCTCATGTGGCCCGGGTGCGCTGCTGGCTAAGTGCGACATTAAGTCGGCTTTTCGCCTCTTGCCAGTGCACCCGGGCGACTTTGAATTGCTGGGTTTCAAATTTCGGGGCGAATATTATTTCGATAAGGCCATGCCTTTTGGCTGTTCCATATCATGCTCGGCTTTCGAGCGTTTCAGTACCTTCCTAGAGTGGGCTTTCATCCGCAGGTCAGGGTCCCGGTCTGTAGCCCATTACCTGGATGACTTTTTATTCGGGGGTGAACGGGGCTGGGACACGTGTACACGTCTCCTCAACACATTTCAGATGCTAATGGAAGAACTCGGTGTCCCTTTAGCGCCCAAAAAGACCGAGGGCCCATCTACACAGCTAGTCTTCCTGGGGGTGGAGATTGACACGATAGCGCAGGCGTCTAGGTTACCGCGGGATAAGGTGTCAAGGATAGTGGCCCTTATCTCGGACTTGTTGGCCAAGCGCAAGGCATCACTGAGAGAACTGCAGGTGCTGCATGGTCACCTTAATTTCGCCTGCAGAGTGGTCGCACCGGGCAGGGCTTTTGCCCGGCGCTTGTGCGACGCTATGGCAGGATTATCCAGGCCTCACCATAGGGTTAGGCTTACCCGGGGTATCAGGGCAGACATGCTTGTCTGGTTACAGTTCCTGAGGGAGTTCAATAGGGTCTCATTTTGGAGGCATGACCTCCTGGCTTCCCCTCAATTTCAGATCCAGTCTGATGCCTCGGGATCCCTCGGTTATGGGATGTACTTCAATGGGAAGTGGGCCTATGGTGGGTGGCCACCGGCCTGGGCAGGCACGGGTCGCCTGCGTGATCTCACATATCTGGAGTTTTTCCCTATCCTGGGTGCTTTGATGCTATGGGGCCAGGAGTGGTCCAACTCGGTCGTGCATTTCTGGTGTGACAATGCGGCTGTGGTCCACATTGTAAATGCACAGACTTCCAAATCGCCCAGGGTTATGGACCTAGTGCGCCAATTTGTGTTGCGCAGCCTGCGCCTCAACGTACTGTTCAGGGCCAGGCATGTCCCAGGGGTTAATAATGATATTGCTGACGCTTTGTCCCGCCTACAGATCTCCCGGTTCCGTGCCTTGGCCCCGGATGCGGAGGAATTTCCCTCGCCACTCCCGGAGGAGATATGGACCATTGGCAAGGAGAGGTGAACCGGGCGATTGGCCTGTCGCTAGCGCCACGCACCCATAAGGCGTATCACCACGCAATTAATTCTTTCAGGGCATTCTGTACTCAATTTCAACTGCCAGGAACCTGGCCGATCCCGGTAACCCATGTTCTGCGGTTCATGGTTTACCTGCATTCTCAGGGCCTTGCACCTCGCACCATAGCATCTAAGCTTTCAGCGTTGGCTTTTATGGCCAAGGTGGGGGGTCATATGGACAGCACCTCTGACTTCCGTGTGAGACATGTTTTGGAGGGGTGGGTGCGCGAGCGCGGGCGTTGCCCGGACGACCGCCACCCGATTTCCCCAGGGGTCCTTACCCAGTTGGCCCGGGGCTGGCCTTGCCTCTGTTTTGATGCATATGAGGCAGCCCTGTTCCATGCAGCCACAACGGTGGCATTTTTTGGAGCGCTCCGCATCAGCGAGCTTGTGATGCTGTCTAAGGCGGATGCAAGTCGTAGGGCACTGGAACTCGAGGATGTCTGTGTAGCCAAAGACTGGGCTCAGTTGAGGATACGTTCCTCTAAGACCGATCAGCATGGCGTCGGCAGTGGTGTGAGACTGCTACGGTGTTCTTTGGCAGACATCTGTCCGGTTGGTGCCCTACAGGAATTCCTGGCACTGCGTGGCACGCACCATGGCCCGTTTTTCTGTCACCAAGATGGGTCTCCCCTTACTAAATTTCAATTTTGGAAGGTGACGGGCAAAGCGCTGGCCAGTGTGGGCCTCCCAGGTGCCCACTATGGCACTCATTCATTTCGTATAGGGGCGGCCTCAACCGCAGCTGCTTTTGGGTACTCAGGGGCTGACATACGTAGCATGGGACGGTGGGGTTCGCAATGTTTTCAGTTTTATGTGCGCCCACTCCCGCCGTGAGTACCGACCCAGTCACCTTACCGACTTTCCCTCATTTTTCCTTTACAGACCCGGGGTGTCGTATTACACCGGTGACAGTATGGCTGGTGGGCCATAGCTACGTGCACAGGGCAGCGCGTTATGCTGCGGCGACAGAGTGGGGACTGGGTGCATACCCAAGTCTCACATGGCATGGTAAGCCTGGGATGTTATGGCGGGAGCTGCTGCCTTTCCTTTTTTCAGGCCAGAATGCTGACCCGCCTGACATTCTGATCATACACCTGGGGGGCAATGATTTGGGCCAGGTCACCGGCTTGTCGCTGAAGCATGCGATTTGCGAGGACCTCGCCTACCTGCATTACGTCTGGCCCGCCACAACCCTTGTTTGGTCGGACATGGTCCCGCGCCATTCCTACAGAGGGGGTGTTGACCTCCTGGCCCTTGACCGTGCTAGACGCATGGTGAATAGGGCAGTGGCGCGTTTCCTTGTCGACAGGGCTTGGGGGAGGGTCAGTCGTCACCCCGCTATTAGCCTCCAAAGTTATGACTTGTATGCAGGGGATGGGGTCCATCTGTCGCGAGGAGGTATGGACCTCCTGTTGGGTGATTGGCGAGCAGGCCTGTTGACCGAGCTGACGGTCTGGGGGGGGCATCGAGCCTTCTTTGAAGCCCCTCCGTGTGGCGGGTAGCACTGGTAAGGTAAACATTATGACCCACAGGTATCCGGCAAGTTCGCAATTGAATGGACAACACTAGACAGGCATAAGTTGGTTAAACGTTGTCCGGTCAACGACGAACTAGGCGACGGGGTGATGGCTATAGCTAGACAGCATGCATCACCCCGTGATTTTACGGATACGCGTCAGAGGGTGGGGTCATTAGTTAGATATTGACTACGGTCAAATTTATAATTCGGACTAGGGCATGAATCAATAAATGTGGCCCAATGCCGTTATCCACTTTCATTGGTGTCTGAGTCCTTTATTGGGGGGTGCGCCTGCAATATTGATTTGCAAACTTTCCTCTTTATCCTAAACCTTCTTCCTAAATAATAACCCTAATTTGTTACCTTCAATCTAGCTTGCCCAAACTTGACATTCCTTGACAAAAAAAAAGTTTATTTACATTTTCTTATTAAACATTCCCCTCTCCTCCTGATGGTGGTTATCTTACTATTACTCCTACTATTACTTTTCATTCAAAATTTAACCTTACATTATTTCCATTCAATATTTCCTTTTATACTCATCACTTTACTGTAATAACCATTGTTGTTTAATACTCTTTACAAATTTCCGTACTTTTATATATTACTATTTCATTACTGAAACAATTACAATACTTACTCTTATATATTGTTCCTTTTACCGTACAGTATTCTCAAGTGGCTAAGACGCTGACTGGGAGGCGGAAGGTCAGCAGTTTGATTCCCGAGTACTGCATGATGGAATGAGCACCCGTCTCTGTCCCAGCTCCTGCCAACCAAGCAGTTTGAAAACAAGAAATTGCAAGTAGATAAATAGGGACCATTTTGGTGGGAAGGTAACAGCGTTCTGTGTGCTCTGGTGTCTAGTCATGCCTGCCACATGACCACAGAAATGTCTGCAGAAGCAGATAGCACTGGCTCTTCGACTTTGAAACATTTTATTTATTTATTTATTTATTTAAATTCAAATTTTTATGCCGCCCCAATAAGGTAAACCCAACTCTGGGCAGCTCACAACAAGTTAAAACATACATAAAAAACAGTTGAGCCATTAAAACCGAACATACCCACCCACCTATCCTATTTATCATTAAAAGACTACCCATGTTAAAACTGCCTGCATTAGAATTAAAAGAAATGGGTACTTATTTAATAAGCCAACAGGCAGCGACCATCCTTCCATTTGGGCCCCAGACCTGTCCCGCCAACCAGGTTTTTAGGTCTTTTCTGAAAGGTAGCAGCTCCGTCTGCTCCCACAGCTCTACTGGTAGGAGGTTCCACAAGGCTAGTGTGGACATGGAAAAGGCCCTCCTTCATGTACCAGAGAGATGAGCCCCTCTGGCAGATGGAACAATTAGGGAGCCCCAGATACAACTGGCTTTCAAGCAAGGGAAAACTTTACCTTTAACTTTACCACCAAATTTTGTGCGACAGTGATCAGGATTAGAAGTACATAGATGAACACTGAACCCTAGAGTCAGAAACGATTGGCTTTCGAGCAAGGGAAACCTTTACCTATTCTTTATAACCTTCCTGTCCACTTTTAATTTTTTCCTTATCAATATTGCTTCCCAATCCTTTAAATTTCAAACCCTGAATTGTTACCTTCCATCTAACTTTCCCACTCTTAACATTCCTTGGTAAGAGGTTATTTACATTTTCAACAAATTTCGTACTCTTACACACATTCACCTTTACCCTTGCCCTTCTCCCTAGGATTTCCCATTTCTTTTTTGTTCTGGGCTATGACCTCCCATAATTAAAAGTTCTTCTTTAAGTTTCTTCCATTCTTCCGATCCTTCTTTGATTGTATTCTTGATTCCAAAATGTCAAGGTAGTCTGTTTGTTTACTTATTACAGAAGCTTTCCCTGCCCAAAAAAATCTTAACTGTTGTGAATGTTGCCAGTTATAGTTCACACCCTTATCTCTTAACATCTTAGTAATTGGTTTAAATTTTATTCCCCACAACTTTTCTTCCTTTTGCTATTTCCTGAAAAATTTCCAATTGTTCACCTTCCATTTTTGGTTCTGTAGTTTCATCTTATCCAGTATCACATGGGGACAGTCTCTCTGGCATATGGTATCCTTTGGAACTTTCCCTCCGAAACTGCTGAAAGAAGGGCATGGCAGTGAGTCAACATAAATGCCCTTTGGTGGTTGGACATCTCAAGTTGTGTCAGATACTGAGCTGGGGAAACGATGTGTCTTCAAGACTTTGGAGCCAAAAAAGTTGGAACTCTGGCGAGGTCAGCTTGCCTCTCTGTGTCCAATATTCTGCAGTGACATGCAAACAGAACAATTTCAGAACCTTGTTGTTACTCTTGTTTGTGGTCAGGTCTCTTTTGACTCACAGCAACCCTAAAAATTAAGTTGCTCCAAAAGGTTCTATCATTAACAATCCTGCTCAGGCTTTGCAAATTAAGGCCATGACTTCCCCTACTGATTCAATCCATCTCATGTTTGGTAGTTGTTTTGTAAGCATTATCTCCAATGCCAAATTGGTCCTCTGTTAGAGTTTTTTAGATGGTCTAGCCATAAGGGACTGCAGTGGCTCAAGTGCCCAAGATGCTGACTGGGAGGTGGAAGGTCAGCGGTTCTATTCCCGAGTACTGCAGGACAGAATGAGCTTCTGTTTTTGTCCCAGCTCCTGCCAACCTAGCAGTTCAAAAGCAAGAAATTGCAAGTAGATAATTAGGGACCACTTCAGTGGGAAGGTAAAAGCATTCTGTGTGCTTCGGTGTCTAGTCATGCCTGCCACATGACCACAGAAACTTCTACAGAAGCAGACAGCGCTGGTTCTTAAGCTTTGAGACAGAGATGAGCTCTGAACCCTAGAATTGGATACGACTGGCTTTCAAGCAAGGGAAACCTTTACCTTTACCTTTAGCCATAATAACCACAGAAACCCAGACATATTAAGTCATCACAAAGTGAGGAATTCTCCATTGACTCACACACTTTGCAATATGTGTCCAACCAATCACCGTCTCTTTATTCTGAGGCCATATACTGTATACATAATTGCCATGCAATCTCATTCTTATGCCTGTTGAATTGATCCACAAAAGCCCATATTAAATTATTGCACTTAGTCTTTAAGCTGCCACAACATTTTTGCCTTTCATTTTTCTTTCTGTTTTTTTCTTGTTCGATGTGGAATTTTATATGGAGTGTTTTATTTCAGTCATAATCTTTCCACCAGCTCTCACCTTCAATCTCTGATACTTCCCCCATTTTTTTCTGTTTGGAGTTGAGTATGTGCACCTCTTTTCATATATCTCTCATGACTCTGTCCTATACATCCAGCCTTGTCTTAATTTTAACAGAGATACTACTTGTGGTAAACAATTGCATTTAATTTTGTAGAAAATAGGCAGAACCATTCCGGGTAGGCTTTGTTTGTCAAGAAAACACTGCAGTGTACAGGATTTAGAGCTTGTAGCTTTAGCAAAATGTTTAAATATTTTAATTCCATGTGCCCCAGAAACCTCTGGGGTGAGATTATATGTCTCAGCTGTAGGTGCCTCTCCTGCCCTTATTGAAGAGTGGGGCTTGTTTAGCAGGGCATGTTGCCAATTGGAAGGATATAGTTGAAAGTCTTCCTGACCAAGCTGCGTATCTTGGAATATCCTTCCAATTGGCTGTGAGCCCAGGACAATGGTTAAAAGCATTTTCAAAACTTGTATAAATTTATTAAAGTTCAGATGACAACCATGGCAACTTGTAGGACTTGCATGGTGTTCTCCAATTGATTTACTTAGGGGATTTCTCCCAATGTTTGGTCAAAACTGTATACTATGTATATGAAAGTCCCCATTGTCCAGATAAAATGAAATTTAAGGGTAGATTTGGAGCTGTTTTTATTGGTAGATTCTGGGGAATCTATAGAAGTAAAGAGTTTTTGATAATACAAGAAAAACTGAAAGTGTTATAAAACTTTCACTGAGGGTGAAAGGTATCCTAAGGCGGTGGAAGAAAGCAGAAATGCATACCTTAAAAATATGATAGAATGTTAATTACCAACTGATGAAAGATTTCATCATTCTTCCATATTCCCTTTGCTTCAGATGGTCTCTTGAGAGCAAAAGAAATTAGAAATAAAGTAATAAATTTGTAATATTAGCTAACACAAAAGGTTCTTTGGAAATGAATTAACTGAAAACTATTTCCCCTCTCTAATCTCTGGAGGCTTTAGAAATTTGCTCAGGAGACAAATGTTAAAAATGACTCTTTAAAATCAGTCATATATAAACATATGTGGCATACAAAGAGGGGGGAGCAGGAAAGCTTTCACTCAAGACACACAAGACCACTTCATCTGCACTTTCACCACTAGAGAGAAAGGTACACACAATTAAATTGCTCAGGTCAATTGTATGACAAATACATGTCAATGTGAATGTGCCAACACAGAAATGGCACATGTAGTTCTCATGTGTTAACTGAACATCCCTTTCATGACCTTCCCCTTCAAAAGACCAGATAAGAAACTGAGGGGCCCAATTGAATGGTGAATCCACTCTGATTTTAGTCTAGCTTTACTACTCAAATCAAATCAAATCTTTATTATGGTCCAAGACCAGCACAGAACAGAAAAAGGAACAGAAGTTAAAATGAGAGTACAGTACTTGAAATATATCAACAGTGCTTTAAAAGGAGCATTTCTGCTCAGAGTTAAGGAGTAGTAAAATTGGTAGAGCTTTATTACTGTCATCCAAAACTGCTGAACCCTATTGTCAAAGCAGGCCAAGCATGCTAAATAGCTCTTTAAAGTTTGGAGTAAATAGTTCTTTAAAGTTTGGAGTAAATGCAGTACCGGATTCACTCCTACACTGAAAACAGAGCCACTTGTCTCTATTTGGCTAGATTATGCAAGTTGGCATTCAAAACATATAGGCTGCCCTTTCTCGAAAGCCCGTCATATCTAACTTTAAGTTTCAGTGCTCATCTCTGTTTACAGTCAAAGAGCCAACGCTGTCTGCATTTACAGACATTTCCATGGACATGTGGCAGGCATGCCTTGACACTGGAGTAAGTCAGAATGCTGTTAACTTCCCAACAAAATGGTACTATTTTTCTACTTGCAATTTCTTGCTTTTGAACTGCTAGGTTAGTAGGAGCTTGGACAGAGATGGAAGCACCATTTGTCATGCAGTATTCAGGTCTCGAACTGCCAACCTGCCGACCTTCCAGTCATCAAGTTCAGCATCTTAACCACTTGAGCCACCACAGTCCTTTCGAAACATCTAGAAGTCACTATTTTGGCTGAAATCTGGTTGTGTTATAGATGCCCACTTGCTCACATCCTGCTGTATAGCTATTGCATCATGGAATTTTGAAAGCTACAGTTTTATGAGAGAATCTAAAATCTTGGAGTGCTGTTCCTTCTCATAGTATTTCAATGGAAACTAAACTATATTTAGATACTGAACACAGGATGCATGTGTGTGATACAAACTGACAAAAGGAGCAAAGATAGAAATTCTGTTCTCAGCACTCTCTATGCCTTGCAGTCTTGAGAAATGGCATGCTAGACAGTTTGACATGAACAATCGTTATGAGTTTCTTGCCTTTGGTAATTTTGTGTCATAAGAATGTGACAAGTGCCAGAAAACAAATTCATACAGAGAAGGCAATCAGATATGTAATTATTTTTATACCTGAAAGAAACATTCATCTAGGTGTGTGGCTTGCATTCTGACTCCACAATAGTCCATACAATTTGCTTTTGGTTTTCAATTTCAAGTAATAAGGTTTTTTTTTTTCCATGCAGCAAATAAAGTTCTGTCCCTCACAAATAACAGAATCTCAGTTCTAACTCAGTATCTCTTAGTATAACTTCAAACATTATGCAATGATTTCAATCTGAAGCAATACAGCTTAACAAAATTTTCTTCAAAACAATCCACTGTGCTTTTTGATATCCAATATTACAGAATATTTGATGTCCAATGATACTTGACTCAATATTTGACTTTGCCATGATATTTGATAGCATTTTATAACTGCCAATGTAACTGTATATCTCATATGATGGTAGCAAATAAAACTAGTGGAATGAACAAGAAAACTGTGTTCATTCCACTAGACCCAGAATCCCCCAGTAAAACCTGAAAGGAACAAATTGAAGGCTAATAAAAAGACATCATTTAGCACCAGAAGTAATCTGTGGATAATGTTTGTAACCAATTTGAAAAAGAATTTCACTGCCTGATGTTGTAATTGGCACTCATGTAGGGTTAGTGTAAATTTATTTATTTATTTTAGTCACATTTCTACCACCGCCCTCTCGCCGAGGCGACTCTGGCTGCCCTTGTCCAAAAGCCAGTCATATCTAACTTTAGGGTTCAGAGCTCATCTCTGTTTATAGCCAAAGAGCCAGCACTGTCTGCTTCTGCATACATTTCCATGGACATGTGGCAGGCATGCCTTGACACTGGAGCACTCAGAATGCTGTTTACCTTCCCACCAAAATGGTATTATTTTTCTATTTGGGTGGCTTACACATATAGACATGACAGAAAAAAAAATCTACAGTAACATTAAGCTAAAAACATTAAAATATTAAATTGTTTAAACAATACTTGGATATGCCTAGCCAACTTTGGTGACAATTACACAATCTAGGCCCTTACAATGGTGGCTGCATAAGCTTAGAGAGGAAGGAATGTTTTCTGCCTGCAATCATTGTTTTGAGACCAGAACAACTTCATCCTACAAGCTTGGGAAAAGAAGCAATCCATGCTATTGATCAGACTATCAGATAATTTGTTCTCACAATTAACCTGGTCAATCCAGAAGGATGCAACACTGCATCCAGTGATGCACTGCAAAAAAATTGCTACCTACTCTGTGGGTGTGGTTAACTGTGGGTGTGCCAAAGAAGCAAAAACTGCTCATGGCTGCTAATGAAGGAACGTCTTTTAAAACTAGCTTGTTTTACTAAAAGTGACTCAATAAAGACTGTTATTTCATGCATGTTTCTTAGTGTTATTTTATTGTTTTAAAAGTTCACTGGTTTGGAACTTTTTTGATTATCTTCCTCAAAAAACAATATATTCTGAAATGACAAAAAACAACACAAATACTCATATCGAGTTCTAGATTATATACATTATTTACAAAGCTATATACAACGTATTTACATAGAATTTTCTTGATAACTGAATCGATAGTTATACAACATTTAAAGATCATTTACTATATAGTTAGCGTTCAAACATACCTGTAATAATTCTTTAATATTTATTCTCTTTCATGCTCTATGCCTCTGTAGCTATACTGTAGCTATACTCATTTGGGCTCATGAGTGTTAATAGAGTGTGTTTGAAAGCAATTAAATATTATTCTGCAGGTGTACAAAAGCGGAAGTGCTGACTCACTCTATAATTATTCATGAAAAATTTAAAGGTAACTAGAGAGTTCTAATTCGTTATTGAGACCATAAGGTTGGTAGGTTTTGAGTCTGAAAATGAAAAACGCTTCTCTGCGTAAGAGCATATTGTCTATGTTTATTGTCTGATGGGGTTTCGATCTTATGACTTCAAGGACGGTAACTGTAAAATTGTCAGCTGAGTGTTGTAAATAATGAGCCACTAGGGGGGCCTTCTCTATTTTATTTTTTTATCCATGAGAGGTGCTCACTTATCCGAAGTATAAGTGGGCATGTCGATTTCCCCACATAGTTAAGAGAGCAAGGACATTGCCATAAATATATGATGTTTTTTAAGTCACAGTTGCTGAATTCTCTCAACTCAATTTTGAAATTTACCTCCGGAAACACTATAATATTTGTCTCCCAAATCTGTCTACAATTAACGCAATTATTGCATTTAAAATGCCCCCGTACACTGCTGGATGGTTTTGGGTGATTTCTCAGTATGTCAGAGTGAGTTAACATATTGCAAATTGATGTTTTTCGGAACCCGACCAAGGGTTTTTCACGACATCCAGGGATGTCTGTTATAAGATACCAGTATTTTTGAATGATTCTTTTAATGTGATTCGCTATAGGGGAGTATTCTAGGGACTAAAACAGTCTCTCTCTATCCATGCATGTTTTCCTGGTAAGTAATTGATGTCTGGGAGTGATGGCTACTTTTTGAAATGATCTGTCTAGAATCCCTGATGGGTAACCTCTTGATGTCAATTTGGTTTTGATGTAATCTGCGGCTGCAGTAAAGTCACTAGATCTGGTGGAATTTATCTTTGCGCGAGTAAAGAGACTAAATGGAATGTTATCCCTGAGTGATCGAGGGTGGAAAGAATCATAATTAAGGTATACATTAGAACCGCTATCACGATATGTGGACTCGTTTGTTAATCAATATGCAAAGGACACTCCAACATATATTAGGGACACCACGGACTACATCAACAAGCACATGAGTACCTGCACAAGCAGGTTTATTAACATTAGATGTCTCTGTGCTCTACACTAATATCCCTCTGGAAGAAATTCAGACCATCGTTTCTACCCTCTTGAGTAACCATCAGCAGTCTCCACCTGAACACTTCATTCTAGAGTTGTTGGATATCATCCTGGAACAAAATTATTTTAGATTCAAGGAAACATATTACCTCCAAATCAAGGGAGTGGCAATGGTCTCAAATTTAGTCCCCAGCCTGGGGGCTAAAAAAAGTAACCCAGGGACTTCTCTATGCATTGCCTACAAGCGGATGGGTCAGGCTCACTCACTCGCTTGCTCGCCCCTTTTTTAACGCTCCACAGTGATAGCCCGCCTTTGGCTCCCTGCTTCTCAGCGCTGCCGAGGGTGGCTCAAAGCCAAGAGGATGAAGGAAGGAGAGCAATGGCGGGGAAGACCTGACTCTCCTTTCTTCCTCCTCTTGGCTTTGAGCAGCCCTCAGCAGCCCTGAGAAGCAGGGAGCCAAAGGCGGGCTATCACTGTGGAGTGAGTGAGTGAGCCCGACTCCTCCACTTGCAGGCAATCCTCCTAGCTTGCTGCCTTGGAAATGCAGGCCACAGTGGCGGGATACATGTGGACAGAGGTCCTGGCTGGGTTGCACGGAGGGCCCCCCTCCCCATGTGCTGGCTAGTCGGCCCCCACAGCACTCACCTTACCTGTGGGGCATCCTCCTCTGTGCAGCCCAGCCTGGGGCTTCCCCACATCTGCCTCCTCCTCTGTGCAGCCCAGCCTGGGGCTTCCCCACATCTGCCTCCTCCTCCATCCCCCCCCCCAAAGAGAGAGAGAGGGGAGACTCACTGGAAGGTGCAGTTCAGGTGGGCCACAAGGAGGAGCTGAACTGCCACCAGCCACTGTACATGACATCCTGCACTGGGAGGAGGAGGAAGCATGCACCCACTCACTGCCACTGCCACTTGCCCAGAGCTGCTTGGCTGGACTGGGGGAAACTCAATATGCCTGATGCACTTCCTTCTATGTACTTCCTGCGCAACTCCTGAGCGAGGTGCATAAGGGCATTGCCAAAGGCATGCAGGAAGTACATAGGAGGAAGTGCACCAGGCATGGTGAGTTCCCCCAGCCCAGCCATGCCACTCTGGGCAAGCGGTGGCAGCAGCAGGTGGGCGCACACTTTCTTCTCTTCCTCCCGGCCCCCAGCCGCACCTTGAGTGCAGGGGAGGTGGAGGAGGAGGTGGGTGTGGTATGGGGGGGGGAGGTGGGCATGGCCAGCTGGTTCTGCTACTGGTTTTATAGAACCAGTTAGAACCACCTGCAGTGCAATGCTCACTGCATTATCACATTTCTAAAACCAACATTAAAACTAAACTCAACTTGTTACAACTAATTCATAAAGTCATATCTCAATTATATAATCCAGTGTGTAGCCAGGCAAACAGAGAAGTGCCTCAGCACCATATCAATTGACTGAAATTAGCTGCAGAAAGTTGTACGAACCTTAAACACCAACAGGATTCAGGGCATTAGGCTCATAATGTTTGATAAAAGTATTGATTCCAAATGTAGCCTATTTAGACCTATTTTGAGAGGAAGCATATTTAGTCAACTGAATACACAATGTCCATAGGAAGGATGAAATTTGCATTCTGGTATTCTCAAATTAGGATACCCAGTATGGTGCAGTGGACCTAGTAACAAAATAGGATTCTGGAGACCTGGGTTCAAATTCCTGTTCAGCCATAGAAATTTACTGGGGGAGTATAACTAGTGAAATGACTCCTCAGAATATTTCACTTATTGAAAGTCCTATTAGGGTTGCTGTGAGTTGGTTCTGGCTTGATGGCACATAATAACAATTCTCATGTCAATCAGCAGCTGGATTTATGCATAAAAAATAAGCACATTTAACTGTTGTGCATAGGAAAGCTGCGGGATCCGCGAGCATAATTGGCATAACTGTCCCTGACAGAGGCCACGCCGGTGAGAACGCTCCTGGCCTCTGGGTTCTGCGGGGACAGAAATTGGGGAGCGGATTAATAGTCATAAGATTGATTCACCCATATCTGACCTGACAGGCAGTCCGGCAGGAGGAAATTGAATGTCTAACTAGCAGTTAGGAAATAGGTAATTCCGCACCTGCAGATTACCCCAAGCCCTAGCGCAAATAGTGGCCATATTTACTCTTGTGAAAGCCATGAACAATGGATTTCCCCTGTCAGTATTTGCCTTAGTTAATTAACTTCCCCAAGAGAGATTCCCAATTAACCCGGGTAAACATGTGATGTGATTTTCTGTCAGATGACGATTCTATCACACGCTGCCTTGAATTCCTATATATGATGATGATTTTCCCTCAATAAACCACTGGTCTTCGCTCCATCTTGCCTCGTTTCGTTACTTGACCAGTCTCCTCTGGGACCCCACTGCCGCTCCGCGGCCCCGATCCAACATCTGGTGACCCCGACGTGATCCTACTCATGAGTAAGCGATCTACGCGGTCCGGTTCTATGCCAGAACCGTGTCCCATTCATCCCGGAGGACAGCGCGGCAGCTCTGGTCGGAAAGCCATCTGGCCGGGGTGACAGCTACGCAGCGAGGCACTCCAGAGAGGCATCCTACGGCTTGCATCGCGGAAATGCGTTCCGCTCAGGGGCAGGCTGTGAAACCCTGATTTCAGCGCAGAGGCCGCCGAGGGCCCGTGGCAGCAGTCCACGCTCTGAGCTCCATCCCAGAGATTCATCACGCTGAGACCTATTGCCTAAAAGGACACGTCAAAATCGTCCTGAGGAGGAAACTTCGAAGGACCAGGCAGGTAATATGGGGACTTGTCCTCAGCGGCAACGTCCGACCGCTAACCAGAGAATTCACATAATGGAATTCAAGGCCCTGGCCAGGGTATACCAAATACGCCTTCACAGTGATAAGTTAGCGGAACTCTTAGCGTACCTGGGGGCCAATTGTCCGCTTTATCCAGAAGCAGGTGTGCTTGACCTCACACTTTGGGATCGGATAGGAGCCTGCATTCAGCAAGCACCGAAAGCTCCAGACAGTGCAATTGGCACATGGAGCAAATGTAGGAAGCTCTTAGCAGAGGACGACCCAGTCCGGATAGAGACCCAGAAACCCCCAGTGCAGTCAGAGCCATCAGCCCCAACGGCTCTCTATCCATCATTCCAGCTCAAGCAGGGTAGTGTAGGGAGCTTTCCCTCAGTGACAGCTGCAGACGTCACCGACGGAATGCGTGAGATGGAAAGCGCTGGCGCTTCACTGACAGTTACGGGTTCCCTAGCTACCAAGAGCGCGGTTCAGTGCATGGCTGAGGCAGAAATCAGCAAGGGGGAATTGCTAGCAGAAGATCAAGCTGAGCTTAGGCAGCTATGCCCAGTTCGCATAGAGGTAGATGCCCTCATGGGTCAGCAGCAAGCAGTCCACTCGCCTTGTTCCGTATAAGCTGCTCATGGCCATACGGAAAGCCATTACAGAGACAGGACTCCAGAGCCGATTTACTAGGGGCACGCTTCAGCAAGTGTGCGAAACCATGATGCTCATTCCGTACGACTGGAAGGCCGTCATGCGAATGATGCTCAACCCCAGCCAGTATCTGCTATGGGACAGCGAGTATCATCTCGAAGCGCAGGCAAGGGCTGCCAGGATGGGCGGAGCAGTAATTCCTGACCAGTTATATGGTTCAGGTCCGTTCAAATCCGTTGACGTGCAAGTCGCCCTGCCACTCGCCACTCTCCACATCGCAGCTGAGACAGCCTTCAAGGCTTACCTCAAAGTCCCGGCAGCTGGCAAAGCAGCCAAAAATTACACAGCAGTCAAACAGGGCACCCAGGAGTCCTACATGGACTTTATCAATCGATTAGAGGAAGCGATCAGTAGACAGATCGATAATGAGCAAGCCCAGCAAGAGCTCATGATGAAATTGGCTAAGGATAACGCCAATCTCGACTGCCGTAAGATCTTGCAGTCATTGGGCAATCGTCCCAACTTGACACTCACAGACATGATTAGGGCATGCGCCGATGTTGGCACAGATTCCTACAAAATGGGTCTGTTGGCAGCGGCGGTGCAAGGAGGTAGGAAACCCAAGAACAAAGGAGCGTGCCACACTTGTGCCAAGATCGGTCATTTCGCTAGGGAATGCCGATCCAGAGGCAGCGGCCAATGCACCGGCCGTCCCAAGGCTCCAACCACCCCATGTCCGAGGTGCAATAAGGGTCTCCACTGGGCCAGGAACTGTCCGAATTCGGGAAACCGGAACGCGGGCACATCTCTGGCCCTGGTCCAAACAGAGGCCTCCCTCGCTCTGGGAGAGCCAGAGCTGGATTAGATTCCAATCACATTCCAGACATTGCGAAGGCACAGGCCAACCCCAAAGGTAGTACAGGGCTAGAATTGACTTGCCAGGCAGACGTCACATGCGACCTACCAGGCACAGTCTATCTGGTGGATTCCCAGTACATGGGACCCCTGCCCAAAGGCTTCATAGGCTTAGTTTTGCCTCGTAGTGTCGCAGGAGCACATGGAATTCTTGTAATTCCGGGAGTCATTGACTCCAATTTTTCGGGTGTTCTCCAAGTTCAACTCTGGATGCACCTACCCCAGAGCATTCACAAGGGAGACACGCTAGCACAACTGATTATGGTTCCTTGTAACTCGCCAGCAGATAGCCAGGGAAGGCTCAAGAACAGCTCAGAGTCCGGGTCGGAAGACCGCTCGAGCGCAAGTGAGGCAGTGCAAGGATACCAGGTCTTAGCAACAGTGGAAACCAACATAGAGTGGAAACGGCAGCCAGTTATAGAGGTATCTTTGAATAAAAAATCGTTCATGGGCTGTTAGATACCGGAGCTGACGTCAGCGTGGTCAGCTGAAGTCAGTGGCCGCAGGAGTGGGCCATTGAGCCGGTCTCCGATGTGTGGGGGTTAGGCGGCATCCAAGAAGCGTTTAGGAGCCGGGAGTGGGTGGAGGTCACGATCCCTAAGGCTGACGGCACAGTGGTCATTCGGCCGCACATTCTGGACGTGCACGTCAACCTTTGGGGGCGAGACATTTTGCAGCAATACCGTGCCACTCTTACCTTCGGGTAATGGCTCTGCCACTTAAATGGCTTACCAACACACCAGTCTGGGTGGAGCAATGGCCGGTAGTGGGGGAGAAATTAGTCACCCTAAAGCAACTGGTTAAGGAACAGCTAGATGCAGGACATATAGAGCAGTCCACCAGTCCTTGGAATTCACCCATTTTTGTCATAAAGAAAAAGTCGGGGAAAGTGGCGACTCCTCCACGATCTCAGAGAGAGCAATAAATGTATTCAGCCAATGGGTCCGCTTCAATGCGGCATTCCGAATCCAAATATGATCCCCGAGGGTTGGGAGATCCTGGTCGTAGACCTTAAGGATTGTTTTTATACTATTCCCCTAGATCCTAGGGACCGGGAAAGGTTCGCCTTTACGGTGCCAGTTGTGAACCACAGCGAGCCCACACAGCGTTACACGTGGAAGTATTTGCCACAGGGGATGCTCAATTCGCCCACCCTGTGCCAAATTTACGTTCACAACGCACTGGCAAAGTTTCGAAACCTTCACCCCACAGCTTTAGTGTGTAATTTCATGGATGACATCTTGGTTGCAGCGCCGCAACTCGGCAGCGAAATGTTTAAAGACCTCCAGGCCACCCTGGGGGGAAAAGGGTTACTCATTGCCCCAGAGAAAGTACAGAGAACCGAGCCATTCTCATACTTGGGTCATCGGCTTCTCCATTTTTTCGCAGCACCAGTTTTGCCCCAGATCAACTTAAAAGACTCAGTCACCCTGGTAGAGTTGCAGCAGGATTTAGGTAACATTAATTGGGCCAGACCGTATTTCAGATTGGATACGGATCTTTTGAAGCCACTCTTCTCGCTGCTAACGTTAGGTAAGCAGCCGGCAGACAGGATACAAATTCCTCGAGAGGCACGCTTGACTCTCGAAAAGGTCAACCAAATTCTCAGCCAAAGATGGGTGGACATGATTGCTCAGGGGCCATATGCCCCGATCCTGAACTTGTACATTGTTCGGGCCGGATCCATGTTCACCGGAGCCCTAGGAGTGGAGTCCGAGCAAGGAGCGAGTATCATGGAATGGGTGTATTTACCGAACACCTCTTCCCGAAACATCGTTCCCCCCCAAGAGTTCGTCTCCGCGGTGGTCTACCGCGGAAGGCTGAGAGCAAGGGATATTTCAGGGCACGATTTAGCAAAAAAAGTGATCCCATTCACCAAAGAGCAAGTTCAGCAGCTGATGCAGCTCGCTGACTCGCTTCCAATAGCCTTGGAAGGATTCACCAGATGCTTGGCATACCACTTGCCAAAGGACCCCAGACTTGTCTTGCTTCAAACGCAGACAGTCAGCTTGTATGAATTGATATCGCTAGTTCCACTTCAGGGGGCCAGAACAGTTTTCACGGATGGGGGTCGCACATATGGTGTCTTGACTTGGCAGGAGGGCCAGGCTTGGCGCATGCTTCTAACTCTTCCACAGAAGTCCGCGCAGCAGGCAGAGTTGGCAGCGGTGAACCTCGCTTTGCGCACCTTCGCCAAAGAATGCCTCAACATTATCAGTGACAGCCAATACATTAGGAATTTGCTTCACAGTCTACTGGGAGCATACATCACTCCCGCAATAGACAAAAACTTGCTGAGTTTGTTCCTCACAGCTCAATTTCACTTGCGGAACCGCACAGAAGCGCTCTATATTGCCCACATCCGAAGTCACCAGGACCTACCTGGTCTGATTTCCATGGGCAATAGCAGAGCGGCCGCGGCCGCAAAGGAAATTCAGCAACGGTCAGTTTTGGGTGTATTCACAACTCCGATTCAGAGCAATGCATTCTTTCATCAGAATGCCAAAGCGCTCACCAGACAGTTTAACCTGCCACTCTCTCAAGCCCAAGGCATAGTTCGCTCTTGTCAGCATTGTGCAGGGGCACCGGGGGGGCCCTCGTGGGGGGTCAACCCATGAGGGACAGAGGCTAATCAGGTATGGCAAATGGACGTCACACATGTCCCGCAATTTGGCAGATGGCAGTACATGCACGTTTGCATTGATACCTTTTCACAATTCGTCTGGGCAATGGCACAAAAAGGGGAGACAGCTTCCCACGTGGAGCAGCATCTCCTTTCCTGCTTTGCGGCGATGGGCAAACCACGGCACGTGAAAACCGATAACGCCCCGGCCTCCAGGCAGCTGGCCGACTTCATGGCCACCTGGGATATCAAACATACCTTTGGCGTTCCGTACAATCCACAGGGGCAAGCGATTGTGGAACGAGTCAATCGGACACTTAAGTACTACATTGACAAACAAACAGAAAGGGGGGAGCCACCAGCCCTCCCCAAATCTCAGGGTCAGGCACAGCATTGTCTGAACAAGGTGTTGTTCACGTACAATCACCTTAACGTTTTTTCGGATTGCACGCCACAGGAGAAGCACTTCCGCCACTCGGAAGCTCTCCTGTGGCAGATGGTGCGTTACCGAGTGCCACCGGATCCTTCTTAGAGGGGCCCGGCGCCACTCGTAACCTGGGGAAGAGGGTATGCTGCAGTTATGTCTCCTACAGGTGTCATCTGGATTCCAGCCCGGTGCGTCAAGCCCCATTTGGAGCCACATGGCGTGGACCCAGGCCGTCCCGAGTCCGATCCCGGAGATGGAGAACCTCACCCTGACCGGGGGGACCCGGCGGAGGAAGCAGTGACAGCAGATGACAGTGCCGAAGGTCACCTGGGAGATGGTCAAGGCCCTTTGCCATGAGGCAGCGGACGCCGTCCAACGCGAGGACAGGGAACCGACACCGGAGAACATCTTGCCTGCAGTCTTTGCCCTGATTACCACCAATACCGCGGCAGTCACCATCATCCTGACCCTCTCCCTACTTGCTGGGGGAGGTGTTCAGGCAGCTTCGCTGAAAGCCAGCGACCTGATGCCAGGCGGAGACCTCTCTGCCCGGATGCACTACAACCTATGGGAAAGGTTGGCGACTCTCGTCAACCAGTCTGATTTTTGCCTAAAGCAGAATATCGGTTCTGCCTCAATCTTGAGCACCTGTCTCATCCCGGTGTGCCATTCTCCGGAGGCGCACACCAGGAACGGCGACTGGCTGGTGAAGCGGATTTTCGGTCCGTTTTACCCAATGGGTTTCTCAATGTACGCTCGCTGGGGAACTCAGTTAACCAAGACTTTGCCGGCTGATGCAGCCACTCTCTACACTCCTCGAGTGGCGGTCAGCCCGAACTCTACTTGTGCCTGAATGACCGGCTGCTCCGCGGTCGGCCGGACTCAGTGCCGTTGCCTCGACACCGGCAGCAGCAATTGGACCTGTGATAACCCAGAGACAATTGGCTCAATGTATGCTCATGTTACCTTGCCTTCACGTTGGTTCTTTACATGCAATCAGTACATTTGGAATTACATTCCCGCTAATGTATCAGATTCCACATGTTGTATCAGTCACTTAACATTGTTGCTCCCCACTAGAGATATGGTTGTCCCAAGCACGAATGTTCCCTCACCCATACGGTGCGCTCATGCCACCCAGTTAGACAGCTCATGTGATAGTGACATTAGGGTTTTGAGTCAAGCTGAGTATGTCTCGTTGGCAGTCAGCATACTTGGCATGCCAGGCTTAGCCATTGGCAACACTCGGAGAATTGGTCAATTGGCTTGCGGTCTGGCAAAAGCCATCAACCACACCTCCTCGGTGATAGCACTGCTCAACCAGGAGCAGGCAGAGCTTCGCATGCCATACTAGACAATCGAGCAGCAATCGATTACCTTCTGTTGTTACATCACTTGGGTTGCAAGTCTGTCCACGGCATGTGTTGCTTTAACCTTACAGACAACACGCACAAGGTACAGAGCCAGCTCACGGACCTCCACACCCTGGTCAAGAACATCAAGGAGGATGCTTCTTGGGGGTGGTGGGATTCGTTGTGGTCATGGTTCCCATGGGGTTGGCTCCAGACAACACTCAAGGTGATTGTTGGGATGGTGATACTGGGCACGGCAGTGTGCTGTTTCGTGCAATGTATTCCCTCACTGATATTGAGATGTCCCCCATGGAAGGAACCCCGAAGCGTCATCCCCCCACACCAGCTGATGCCACTCCTACGCAGGGCCGTCTGTCATGTCCACAACAAGTAAAGGGGGAGTACGGGATCCGTGAGCATAATTGGCATAACTGTCCCTGACAGAGGCCACGCCGGTGAGAATGCTCCTGGCCTCTGGGTTCTGCGGGGACAGAAATTGGGGAGTGGATTAATAGTCATAAGATTGATTCACCCATATCTGACCTGACAGGCAGTCCGGCAGGAGGAAATTGAATGTCTAACTAGCAGTTAGGAAATAGGTAATTCCACACCTGCAGATTACCCCAAGCCCTAGCGCAAATAGTGGCCATATTTACTCTTGTGCAAGCCATGAACAATGGATTTCCCCTGTCAGTATTTGCCTTAGTTAATTAACTTCCCCAAGAGAGATTCCCAATTAACCCGGGTAAACATGTGATGTGATTTTCTGTCAGATGACGATTCTATCACACGCTGCCTTGAATTCCTATATATGATGATGATTTTCCCTCAATAAACCACTGGTCTTCGCTCCATCTTGCCTCGTGTCGTTACTTGACCAGTCTCCTCCGGGACCCCACTGCCGCTCCACGGCCCCGATCCAACAGAAAGCATTCCCAATTGTAATGCAGTCAGATATTGTCTAAATCACTTTAGTCAGTTGGGACATGCATACAGTTTAAAACATTTGTTAGAAATTAAGCAAGAAAGGGATGGATCTCATCCTGTGAGGAAAAAAGTGAACAAGAGAGAGAAGAACAAATAGAACCAGCAACTGAAATGTGTAAGGAAGGAGGGTCATGGATATGAATTTTATATGTGTGAACATCCTTAATTTAGTTGACCATTCACTAAATAATGAGACAGCAACTGCCTGGTTCATTGTTCATTAGGACTAACTGTTTCAATGTGAGTCCACATCAGAGTCTTAGCTGAAAATCCAAATTGTTATGCTTTCTATTGACAATCATTGAAAATATAAAAATAAATGACCATAATTTTTTTCCCTGGAAAGATGGAATAAAGCTACATATAATCATCTTCCAACCATGGAGTGGTCTCATTGACTGCCTGAAATCTTGCTGTTGCTCTTTTTCATGCACAAGACTGATAATGACACTAATTAAAAGTTTCTAACCATTCTCCCAAGTTACCAAGGTTTCCTAGGGATCCCTTTCCTCCTAGAGAATCCTTTGGTGGTCTCAGGATGGGAGAAGTGTTTAATCCCACAGTTCTTGTCACTGGGACTGGAAGCAACAACTTTTAGACATCAAAGACTTCTTTCCCATCTGGGGGGGGGGGAGGCTCTAAAAGCTTCACCAGGATGAAAGGAATCCCAGGGGAGTTTCAAAACCTGGGGGAGGGCTGTAAACTTTTAATGCATTTGAAAAGGTAGCTCCTGATGATGGACACATGTGGAGCTGCACTAGCAGAATTTCAGTCATTTGTTGCATACCCATGTGAACAGATCCAAGGACTGCTAAAGAGAGAAGCAATATAAACTAGAGATATCAAACTAACAGATCTGTGGATAGCAGAAGGGGACAAGATTGAAATTTTATTCAAAGAGGGAGATAAACATAACTTGGCTTTGAAGGTGACTTGTAAGACACAGTGTTGGAATTTTTTTACAGATTTGAGGTGGCTTTGGAGTTGAGTTCTGATATTAGCTTAGTATTTTTATTATTTTCTGCTCAACTAACTTTCAATCTATGCGTTTGTTAAACAGTACAAAAACTATAATCCTGAATTAAACTTCCCTATCTATTGACAAGAAACATGACCCTGGAACTTCCAACAATTTAGAGATACAAAGGACCTGGAAGACTAGCAGAGCTTTAATAGGAATCATCTTAATGAATTAAGATTTAAATTATAATCTTACTTGGACATTTTCTTTTTCTCTTAATTTCAAAATCAAAACTGAGGGATAGAAAAAAAAATCAACAGGTATTTTTCAGAAAGATTTTGAATATTCTGCGAATAAGATATAAACATTCTCTGTTACATTTATGGAAGAAACAATTCATCTTGGATGTTGGCTGTTAGCAAACTAGCCCACTGAGTTAAAACTTGAAAGAAATCCCTTCTGAGTCTCAAAAATAATAAGGGCTACAGTTTTTCAGAACCACATTTGGCTTCCCAAATTTAATTAAATATTTTTATCACTCTCTTGAATAGTTTCACAAAAGAAAATGGAAATAAACATCACCACCTACAGGTTTTCTTTTTCAAAATACATAATTATGTTCATGGCTACTTGGGGGAAAAGTCCATTTTGCAGGATTCCAGCTGTTTTGCTGTGTGACCTTGTTCTAATTCCATTCTCATCTTAGATCGCAGGTGGTAGGGAAATGCTTAAAAATTTAGTATGCAAACTGTAGGGAAGAGATGTTGTTCCCTGTGGTACTTTGGAGATAAATAATAGAACTTCACCTTGGTGGTGCAAAGAAAATCTTACCAACTAGATGCATTATAAATTGTAGCAAAATACAAAATGGTCAAAATTACTCTACTTTGCCTGACAGAAGAACTATTGTGTACATTTCTATACAACTTAAATGACTTATTTTATTGTTATTTTGTTGCTAATTGAATCAATATGTGCTGAAATCAAGTGATGGCTTGTTAGCATGGTTGAACTGTCTCATATCTGCAGTTCCATATTGCTGAAACAACAGCAGCGTTAACCACAACAGCAATAACAATAGCAATAGCGGCAGTGGCGGCAGCAGCAGCAACAACAACATGTTGAGCAGTACCCTGGCACCTCGTCAGTTAGCCATAGTTAACTGCAGCAAGTTAAACAAACCTTATGCAAACACCAACAGAATTCTTTTTCATCTCTTTCAATTGAGTTATTTCAGGCATTCACTTGTCATTGAGGAGAAACTGGAGATTTATAATGCTCATGGATGTCTAAAATGACTTTGGGTGTGATCACATGAAGAAACAGATTACTGTTTAGACTAGATGTGAAGCAGTCCAGTGCAATATATTTCTTGGTTATCACACAACACACAAAGAAATGTGCTCCAGCCTGATCCCAAATCCATCCCCAACCTGGATCTTTTTGAGCCAACTACAGGGGTTCTACTTTTTCAGGGCAACCTGGAGTGACTCCCTGGCAGATGGAGGGGTTGTTTTAAGGCAGATTACTCTCATTAGAGCAGTGATTCCCAATGTGGGCCCACGCTACACAGGGTGACTTCAATCCCAGAAGCCTAAGTCAGTACATTGGCTGATCAGTGCTTTGAGGAATTGACTTAGGCGTCTGGGATTTAAAGTCCAAAAACCAAAGATTGGGAAACACTGCATTAGAGTGATCCTTTCTGGTGCAATCAGGCACACACTTTTGCAGCTGTCTGACTGCACTCTCAGATGCATTTATAGACTTATTTAGTTCCTCTATATGTATTGACTGTATCCACATTGTTTTACTTTGCAGGCGCACCCCCCAAAGAAAGACTCAGACACCGGTATATGGATAACGGCATTGGGCCACATTTATTGAATAATGCCCTAGTCCGAATTATAAATTTCAATTGGTACTCAGCCAATTATAATTCTTAAGGCAAGCAGGCCGCAGTAACACTGGTAAGGTTCCTCCCAAAATTGCCAACGGCAATTGGCTACAATGTATCCATTTGTATCAATTTGTTTGTTACAACAAACAAATTGTTGACCGTAGTCAATAAATTATCTACTGACCCCACCCTCTGACGTGTATCCGTAAAATCACGGGGTGATGCATGCTGAAGAGCTCCTGCCATCACCCCATTGCCTGGTTCGTCGTTGACCGGTTGTTGTGTTCTGTAAAGCTGTGCCTTTAACAATGTACCATTGCAATGTGTTAACAATGTAACCTTTCTGTGTGCAACATTATAACCTTCAGCTGTATCAATGTAAACCTGATAAGGGGACGCGAGCTAGTGACCACGAGATGGCAGTAGCGAGCGTCCAGCTCTCATGGCTCAGATTCACCTTGTTCAGCAGCGCGGGAAGATTCCCCGCCACCTCTTCACCTGGTCAAGAAGGGCGTGATCTCCACGACGTCATGCGGGCAGCAACCAATAGTCTGTCGACGAGCCACTTTCAAATGTATAGCCAGCTGTATATATTGAGCTCCCCGTCCGCCATTACCACATGTTCCTCCGGATCATCATGCAATAAACCTGTGTTAAGCCAACCCTTCGGCTGTTTCATTGTCTTTGGTCCCTTACACTAAACCGGTCAACGTTATTAAACTTGTACCGGTCTAAGTGTTGGCCAGTCAATTACGAACCTGCCGGATACCTGTGGGTCATAAATATTTACTTTACCAGTGCTACCCGCCCATGTGACCAAAGTCAAGAGCAAAAACCCCTGTATGAAACCTTAGCAACAGTGTGGGATGGACAAAAAAGCCAGAACCAGGAAGCCAATTGTAGGTTCAAGCCAAAAATTCCCACCCGACCCCGAAGCGACCAAAATATCACACTGTTCACTAGGGAGGGGGTGGAGGGAAAAACTTCTCCTCTCCCTCACTTTTTCTAAAATGGCAGCTCGTCTGCCTCGTGGCCACCCCTTTTATAGAGGGGTGGCCAGGCCCCCTAACACACCTGGATGTCTGTGTCCGGGTGGGGGGGGGCCGCAAAGAGCGCAGCGGCCATTTTGGCGCCACGCTTTCATTCTATAATACTATGAGCTTCAGATGCCTGGAAGAAAATTCACGTTGTGTGCAACTGTAAAATCACATCATCCCATCTATTCACTCACAAACACTAGAATATTTGGACAAACAGATATAAGAAAGCAAATAGCAGAAAATTTTAGCTTTAATTTGGAGGGACTTCCTCTTCAATGCTCTAGATCAGATGAGAAACTGTCAAAATGAATGCACCTTTTGGTGATTTCATTCTGCAGTTCCTTTCATCTGACCTAGTGCGAGAAAGATTAGCCAGCAAGGCATTGTTGCCATTGTCAGGTTACACCTGTCTGTGGTTCAGAAATACCACAGTCTTCGAGGAGGATCTTTCTTGGACATATGGCATGTGGAGCAACATACACATATAAACCTGGCACCTGCTGGAAATGGGTGGATGGACATGTAAACCCAGGATTGAAACTGATTTCTGCATATACAGGTACGTATAACCATCTCCATCCCTAGTACTGTTTGCCATGGAATTTGTGCCCTGGCAATAAGTCCCTAAAACTTTGGCTGGCGCCCTGAAACCAGGCAACCCCATCATGAAAGCAGCAGTAAATTGTACAAACCCCCAGAGAAAGTATTCAAACACAAATATTGAGTTTAGAAGTACAACTTTATGGGCCATAAATAGAATATTTCTATAATAAAATATAGTTGCACAATAAATCCATTCACTATAGTGGGAAAATGTAATATACTCAAATAAACCACTGAAAATTGTTGATTCACAAAAAAAAAAAATCTTTACTGTCTTAAGTTTCTTTAATCACTTTTTCAATTCAAAAATGTCCAAAAAACAAATGGTACTTTTCTTCCGTAAAATATAGTCGCTCGACTTTGTATGAGGCATTCAGTTTTTCCCAGGTTGCATTGTGCCTTGGCAGTATAAAAGACAGGACACATGCGTGCATTGCTCTTGTGGGTTTTGCACAAGGTAAAGTGTGTTTAGGAGTGGTCTTGAGCGTGATTTTGGATTTTTTTGAATTTTTCATCAGAATTTTTAGAAGCATTCCTGGGATTTTTGCAGCATTCTTCAGGTTCTTGGACAATCAGGGTTGTTTGACATGTTTTTGTAATGTATTTAGCCTTTAGACAATGTTTTCTTAAAGTTCTGGCAGTTTCCTGTCTGTTTCTTTGACTTTGCCCTGAAGTCTGTGCTGTTACAGTACAATGTATCTCTATGGAAATGATGTTGTATGAGGCATCACAGCAAGGATTTGGACGTTGTATGAGGCATGGCGGCTAGGATTTAAGTCCAAATCCATATAAAGTCCAAACTTGTGGAACCAAGTTTGGACGTTGTATGAGGTATCACTGTAATTCCAATAAAATTCATGTATTATCACAGGAAGTTTGTTTCAAGTAAGTAATTCCAAAAAAGTATAATTCCAAAAAAGTGTAAATTTCCTTTCTGAAGAAAATTAGATAAATCTCTTTTCATACACTATCATCAGGAAAAGGAAAATATTCTGTAGAAGATACAATAACAATAATTAATATCCATATCAACACTCCCTGTACATTTTCCCATCTTACACAATACAAAATACATTGGTCAATCCTTAACTTACCTATGCAGTTCTCAAAAATTTTCCGCGTCTTAGCCTCTCATGTTTTTTTCTTTCTGGGCCATGATGTTAAATCCTCTACCCACCCTCACTAACCTTTAAGTTCTCTATAATTACATTAGTCCATACACCTGACAAACTTACAAAAATACTGACATCTGGATTAACATTGTATAATCATTATTTAAAGGAAACATGACAAGTCTTGCTCTACATTCAAACCATTGGGATGCAACATATTAAAACAATGAATAAAGTAAGCCTCCCTTTTCAACAGTACAGTCAAAATATCTGTTCTTTCAAACTGCTTAGTTTTCATTAATTCCAAAACTCCAACTCTCAAATCCTCAGCCTTGTGGCCCTTTCCCAAAAAATGTTCGACAAGGGGTGACTGTAGAATGCTATTCTTTATCCTGGATTTATGTTCGTTTATGCGCACTTTGATTTTTCATTCAGTTTTCCCAATATAACTTAATTTGTATGGACATACACACAAGTAGACACATGCCGAACTATTGCAATTACTCAAATGTTGAAGAACGAATGGTTTCTTAAAACTTGGTAACATGACAGTTTTTGTCTCCCTAACCAAATTGCATGCGCTATACCAGTGGCATCTGAAATGTCCATAACCAATACTTCTAATGGGTCTCTCAACTGACAAGTCCGTTTTTGCAGCTATGTCTTTCTAAAACCTATCTCGGGTCTCATCTCACTGCCAATATTTCTATACAATCCTCCTAATGTTGAATGCTAAAGGAGAGAACTCTATTGATGATTGAATTTGCCCAATCTTTTCCTTGCAGTCTTTCTCAATTAGCTTACGCCTCTCCAAATTTGTTACTCTATTGAACACCTGTTTAATTATCTTTTCCAGTTAACCCCTGTCTAATAGATCTCCTTTGATGGTTGTGGCAGATTTCTTGAAATCTTCATGTCGAGTGCTGTTTCTCTTAGCTCTAGCTAAAACTCCGTATGGTATGTTTTCCTTGAGGACCCTTGGGTGGAAAGAATTGAAGTGGAGATACGTGTTCCTATCCATCTTTTTTCTGAAGAGACTCAAACTTAATTTGTAATGTTGATCCTTAAACACATTTAGATCTGGAAATGGAATTGATTCCTGCTCAATTACATGTGTAAAAGTTACATTAGGATTTTGATAATTAGCCCATTTCACAAACTCCTCTAAAGTTCTCTTTCTCACTATTTAATAACAATAATAAATCAGAATAATTCACCCTGTGATATAATACAATGCCAAAGGGGAGCTGCCGCCTGTCCAATTATAACCTTTATAATCAAAAGTTCATTTGATCCGGCACCGGCATAGAACCACCTCTTTTTCTTAATGTATAGTCGAGATATGGTTTCCAGATCTTCTCAAATTTATTTTCTTTGACTATCCCTTTCTTCTCATTTAGTTCCTATGTCAATTTATCATTGTAATGAAGTTGAGGTTTTCTGGAAAGAGACTGAAAAGGAAATAGGGATGTTGGGGAGACAGATCAAGATTGTATCAGGCACTGCCATGCTTACAGATTTGGACAGCCTAATATTAAATAAGGAGGAACAAGAATTCATCGCAGTATTTATGTCTACAGGTAGACAGTGTATAGCAAGAAAGTGGAAGGACCTAACGAAATTGTATTAGAAAAATGGCATAGGTATTAGAAGAATGGCAATTGGCCCTGAGCTTCTGTTTCTCTGGACAAATTTTCCTGTGAGGAAGGCAATCTTGATTGTATGTATGATTCAGAAAAGGTTAAGAAAACACAATTACTAAGAAGAAGAAGAAAAAGTCCCACATCTTGCAGGCCTTTTTATTTTGCAAATTGTTCTTTAATTACTTTTGTCCACTATCTATTCAGGCACTTTATTGTCTTCTATACCCCACCCATTGTTGTCAGATTATGAAGACAACTAGCTCTTGGACCTGGATAACCTTGACATCATCTGTCCTATGCTACAGTTGTAAGTGCTAAATCAGCCAGCAAGCATGCCGGAGATGAAAGCAGTCTCTTGGGATATGTCAAAAAGGAAATCCAAAAAGCTGAATTCAGTCAGTGCACAAAAAAAAAATATATAGCAGACACTTCAAAGGAGCAAGCAAAATGACAGAACAGAAGCTGAAGTTGAGACAAATCAGAGTTCCAACAGTTCATCTATCTCAGTAAGGAGTGGCCAGAAGTGGAATCAAAGGGGCATCAAAGTGATGTGTTAGGTTATCAATGACCAGAGTTCCTGAAGCATATTTTCTTTAACTGAGGATATTCCTTCAATGTTGACCGATATCACTGTCCATTTGGGCCCTGGGAAGGGCCATTGGTTAAAATATCACTTTGTAGTAATTTCTAGAGGTGCTTCTGGATTGAAAGGATTAGCCAGTGATAAATCACCATTCCCAGGGGATGCCTGATTGCTGAAATAGCAATCTTCAGAAAGTTTCCTTTCATGTCCCCCATGTCATCTAGCCCTTTTAATTTAATGTAATTTAATTTTTAATTTTGTTTTAGAGGGGTTAAGTTTAGCTTTGTATGTTATTATATGCTTGTAGTGCGTCTGACACAAATAAAGAATCAATGACCAGAAATGCATTGTTGTGAGATTTCTATACTGTGATCTGGCTGATTGGACCTAATTCACAAGGTATGGATTGTGTGCCTAGTCACATACCTATATGCATGACTGTGATACACTCTAGATTCATTAATTAGCCACAAGCCAAGGCATGTTACACAAACATTATGCAAATACCAATAGGATTTTTGCCAATGAGTCAGAAACTGTAGGGATGCTGAGAGCAGGGGGCAAGGTGGGTAAGTTTAGAGTTGTCTTCAGCAACTGTTCCTGAGGTAGTCAGCATTCTTATGCAGCTACACCTGGGTGACTTCTTTGCAAACCAGCAGGCACTTACAAAATTATCCTCTTTTCCTTTGATGTGGCCTGGGTTTTACTCTCTCTTTGTGACTTGGGCACTAGACTTCCTTCTGAATAGTATCTGAGCCTCCCTTCTTTGGATTGATATGTTCCCCTTAAAGGACTGGGCTCTGTCTCATACATTTATGTCTCTCTGGACAGGGGGTCAAGGTCTTCTTCTGATGTAGACCTCTGAAGCTGTGGCATGCTATCTTGGTTATATCCCTCAGAGAAGATGTGTCCAGGAAGGTTATGGCATCAGTGCACCCTGTAAATTCTGACTAAGGTCTCACATATTTTTCTTGGGGTATACCAGAAAACCTGTGGTTGGCAAGTTGTCATATCAATTCAGTTGACAGACTGAAAAATTCCCAAAAATCCTGAACCACAGATTTGACTAATTTCACTGAACCTCAATTGAGACTTGAAGGCAGTTCCTTCTGGGATGTACATCTTGAGTATGTGTTTGTATGGCTGCATGTGCACACATGAAACTTTTTAGTATATATAACTACAATTTTGTTGAAAAAGTTAAATTCTCTGTGGTACTTCATGGTGTTTGTGCTTGATCAATTAATCTCTTAAGGATCTCAATCTGTGTAACTATTTGCGGTGCCATGATGACCTTTACCTCAACTAAAACGTTGTTGCCTCATTATGTACAATTATGTACTTAGTGTTATCAGGTGATCCAATATATTTGGTAAATTAGAACTTGGGGTCCTTCAGAGTTACTTGAGGTTAATAATCAAATGCCATTAAAATGATTTCAGGAAAAGAAAACAGATTTTTGAAACTTCATGAGTACTGTATAGAAAACATGAGGTTTAGTCTGAAGAATAAATCTTGTGAAAAATGATTAGAAGAAGTATTTTAAACTTCCTTTTGCTCTCTCTCTGTAGGGCAAATGTGTGTATATATAAACCTTTCTCCACACTAAAAGTTCTTAATGCAACAGATATTTATTTATTTTTAGCATTTATATCCTGCCCTGCTGATGCAGGCACTCAGGCAGTTTACAAACATAAAAATAATTATACACAACAATAAATAAAGTTACTAAAAAGGCACAACTGATATCATAACAATAAAAAAGAAAGAAACCTAGAAATATAAAAGAAAAATATAGAAAGCTATGTAAAACATACAAACCTATAGTATCAACATGTTCTACAGAGACATATAGTAATAAAATTTTATTAAAATATCCATCAAAACAAACAAAACATTAAATGAATTAAAATGTCCCTCACTTGCCCATAATTTAATCTTGGAAAAGCATGAAGCTACAGATGAATATTTTCCACACCCACCTTTCACAATTCAATCTCCAAGAAAATCTCTCTGGCTAGCCTGTTAACTACTTTTCCCCAAGATGTATCAACCCCCTCTCCTCTCCTTTATCTTCCTCTTCTCTCTCCACCCCCGCCACCAAAAAATAATAATGCTGGATAAATAATAATATAAATATTATTATAAATAATAATATTTACTGCTGCCTGTTCATTGACAATTTAGTAATGTGCCTCACAGAGAATCAACTGACACTCTGTGTTTAGGAATCTTCTGCCTTGGCTGTATCATCACAACAACATTTTGAGGTAGATCTGGTTGATGGATGATGTCTCACCCAATTAGCTTCATGGCCAGGAGGGGATTTGAGCCAAGGTCCTCTAAGTCCTGGTGCAACACACTATTTACTACTCCACACTGGCTTTCGTAAATGATCTCCTGATTTTAATGCTCATACTCTGCAACTTCTTGCCAGTTTATATCAAAACCTTTTGGTGGATTCCAAGGGATGTTACTGTGCATTTGTTTAAACAAACACATGTTTAACTAGGTGCCAGAAGGACAGGACAGAATACACTTTTGAAGGAGAGAATAGGTGGGCCGCACTTTTCCTCTTCCACAACTAAAGAGTCTCTCCTGTCACCTTCAAGCAAGTTGCCCTTACTCATATTTACTTCTGATGTTAGGATATTTTCAAGAAATGGTTGGGTGGGTGGTTGATGGTTGAAGTTGGTGGAAAGTTTAAGAATCCCTTCCCATGGGTTAATTCTCCTTTAAAAGTCTCATCCTCCTCAATATTTAGATGATAGGGAATGTGCTGCTTCTGAGATATTGCTGGGTTACAGTTCAGTCTTCTCTGATAATTGATCCTGCTCATTCCATGATTCTGGAAATGGAGTCCAACAATATTAAGACAACCACATTCCATCAGCAACATTTATGAGGGAAACACAGGCTAGGACAAGGCAATTTTACTCTTAGACTTTGTATAGATAGTACTAACAGTCCCATTTTTAATTGTTAAATAATTGGTTGAAGAAGAATAACACAAGCAGAGGTTTGCACAGTGAGAGAGTAATCTTTTATTTGAGTTTTAATTTAAATTTTTCTCTGCATGTCTTCATTTTGTCGCTTCTTAAACACTCTAGTGACAACCCCATGTAGCGGGATATTTACTGCTTCTTTGGATTTATTGTGTATTTTGTGGGAGAGGCATATTTAACACCTTTTCAGGATGCTGGGATGTCATTATTTTCTGTAAAAGATGATGGTTTCCATTAAAGCATAATTTGCTATTAAAAAGGTGTATGTAGATCTTAATCTATTAGGTGTTTTCCCTTGCTAGAACCGCTTGTAGAAGGCACTTAGCAAATAATGAGTGATCAAACTGTCACAGTTGTTAAATGTTCAACAATGGATGAAGAATAGTGAAATTTTAATTAACTGCAAATGTTCTAAAAGAAACCTCACATTAAATTTCTGTTCAAGACCTCTTCTGCAGCAGCACTCAAGGTTGGCTGGTACATCTAATTTAATGAATAACAGTAATCAAGCTATAAGTAGGTGACACATAAATTGTTCACCCCTGTTGACAGACATGTTAGCTTCCATGTAATTCTTCAAATTGATTCTATCAAATGCATGCTGTTTGTGCTTTCAATTGATCAAATTAAAAACAGCCTTCAAAATACTTAATCATCCATTTGGGAGGTTTCCTTAAGCATAGACAACCAGCAGAAAATGATGTAGTACTGGATTCTGAAGCAATGCTGGGGAAAAGGTACCATGTCCCAGGGCACCAGCCCTGGGGCGTGGCTTTGCCCTCCTCCCTGGGGAGAGGCAGACTACCAGCATGCCCAGGGGTGTGCCTGGCTGGGGGGAGGAGCCAGACCTCCTTATAAGGCACATCCTCCCTGACCCGGGCCTCACCTTAAAAAGCAATAGGTGAGTGAAAGTTCAGCTCGCCTGCTGCTTCACTTGATCTGCAGCCTGTGGCATGCTCGGCAGCTGCGAGCACCTCGCAGGCACTTAGCTGCAGCTGTGCTGACTTCTACCAGGACCCCAGTGGTGCTGGCCAGAGCAGACGCATTCTGGGACTGCCGTCGGATGGGCGGCCCCAACGAACTGCAGCTGTGCTTCACTGGGGGAGTGTCACACAAGGGGTTGGGGGTTCCGGGCAGCCCTGTTGGGTTCCAGGCATAGAGGCCCCGATTCCGGGTGCCTTCCTCGGGGCTCCAGTGGCAGGTGGCTGGTGCGGGGTCCCCAACTCCCCCTAGTAGGGGCTAGCTTAGTGTGGGAAGGACTTGAGTCTCTACAGGGGCCACCCCCAATACTTGGCTGGCGAGCCCCTGGCCCAACTGGGCACCAATTTGGGGGAGAGTTGGCTCACCTGTCGGAGGTATAGGGAGGCCAAGCAGCACCCCATGCTGTGCCTGCACCTGCTCCATTCGGCTTACCTGGCCCCTACCCATAATTTTTCTTGGTGGGCCCAGTCACATCTGGCCCCTCCACACCCAGATAGGCCAGATAGGGTGCCAGACCCCAGGGCTAGGTAAGTGTTCATAGCAGCCTTGGAGAAGGTTGCTGGTGCGATGCCTTTACAGGAGGGCCTTGAAATGCCTCACCGCTTGTACAGAGAATCCAGTGCATGTTGAGTGGCTAATTGGAAGGATATGGCACTGGCCCTCCAGCACTGGGTGGAGGCTTGGGAATCAGGTCAGAACAAGAGTCATGCATCTGTGTCTCTTTCAGTGCAGGAGCCCAAGGCACCTGCTGTGCCTGAAGTGCATGGCCTGGGCAGCCAAACTTTAGGTCTGGGGCTGGAGCATCACCGGTGGCCACTGCGGGAACATCTTGTGAGGCTGGGGCACCTGGGGGCATGGCCCCGCAGTCTGGTGAGTCAACTGCCACACAGAACACCAACACTACACAGGATGGGGGAATCAGTTCGAACTGGCCCCCAAGCCCCCAGCAGTATTGGCCTTGGTTGAACGCAGGTACTATGGCCCAGGGTGGTGCTGTGGGGACCTCAACGATGCCACAATACCCCTGGGGTATTCTCTGTCTGCCCTGGTTTCTTCCAAGTCAGGCAGGAGTCAGTCAAGTGGGGAGTGTCCAGCCTCCAGTGGCCGGGGCCGCTTTTCCAGCCCCAACCAACATGGGCTATAATTTGGTGCCAGTGGAGGCCTTGCCATTTGGGGATCACACTCTCCCATTGGGTAACCATTTATTGCAAGCTACCAATGAAAAAATCTGGTGCAGCAAGTATGTAGATGTTTTTAGCTTACTAAATAGGAATTCGGAGAAAAAGGAGGCTGGGAAAGAGGATGATAAGGATAAGGAGCTAGCGAAGAAGAAGAAGCCCCTCAGGACTTGGCCTTAGTAGCTGCCAGCCTACCTCATTTACATGAGTGTGATGGTGCGGGCTTTCCCTGCAAAGGCACCACAGCTGATTCAGTACCTGGATATTATATACTGGGCATATGTTGACTTTCCAGGCCCAGCATGGTTGCTTTACGATGAAAACTTTTGTATGCTGGCCGCAATCCAGCACACCATGCAGTGGGATGAACCAAACTCGCCCCTGTGGTTGCAACGCATGACCCCGTCACACCCGGTTTTGGGAGATAGATAGATTACTGAAAGAGTAATTCATTTGCCTAGTGACGTTCACTAGGCACTGAAAGAGTCATCGGGTGAGGCCATTGACGTGAAAGGATAAATGTTAATCTTCCTGATGAACATTCTTGAAAACCATTTCTCAAAAACCATTTACTGGAATGGGTTTGAAGTGTGAGAAATTCATTTTTTGAAATATGATAAATTTACACGTTGAACTGTTCCATGAACAGTTGTAATGATAAATTTACATGTTGGATTGTTCTATATTTGACTACAAGAGACTTTTATTCTGAACTCCCATTGAGGAAATTATTGGATTACAGTTACACTGAATATAAGGAATTTATTTTGAAGAATACTGAATATAAGTGCTTTTAGTTTTTGAATAAATACAGTTGCTTGAGCTTTAACGGTGCCTATCTGCGGGAGCATGGGAAGGGACACGGTCCTTTGTTTATACATGCTGATGGCTCACCTTTAACCAGGTATCAGTTCTGGCTGGTTACCAGTTCAGCACTAGAGGCTGTGGGCCCGAAGGATGTGCATTTTGGCACCCATTCATTTTGCATCTGGGCAGCTTCGACAGCTGAAGCCCTTGACTACTCATCAGAAGATATTAAAAGGATGGGACATTGGGCTTCTGGCAAGTACAAGCTGTATATTCGTCCTCTGAGCCATTGATGTGCAGGCACCCTCACACTTCTCTCTTGTTGCAGGTTACACCTTGGGAGACCGGAGGGCATGAGTTCTATTGGTGGGCCACAGTTACATTTACTGGGCGGCTCAATGCACAGCTGCTCTTCCCGGGATACCGATTTGGACAAGGTTTGGACTAGGTGGCCAAGTTGGAGTGGAAAGGCTGAAGGGGTATTACCTGGGGGGGGGAGTTCTGGTCCTGCTTGTTTTCTGGTCATTCAGATTTGCCTCCAGACATTGTTGTGTTGCATTTGGGGAGTAATGACTTAGGTAGGTTAAATGGGGTAGCCATTAGTTTAGCAGTCCAGCACGATCTGACTGGCAGAGGTCAGATACCACGGGCTGAGGTATGCTTTGTGTGGTCTAACATCAAAAAGAGCCTTGAGGGGCCTATCTAAATGCATGTAAACAGAGAATTACTGCTCTTTTTTAAACATGCAGAAAGTAAAGAAAAGCTGTTTCATTTTGTAGGAGTTAATGTATCTGAAATGCTTTGATCATTGTAAAGCTCTTTATGTGAGAAAAGTGAAATACAATAGATCAGGAAAAGACAGTATTTCATTAAAGCCAATTTGAAATGAGAAATGATCAGTTTCAAATGTGTTTGAAAGAGCAAATCTATAAGCACAAAAAAGCGAGAGAAAAAAAGGGGGGAAGAGAATCTTATAAAGATTGTCTGCCCTATGTCCAAAGGCCATGCTTCATGCCTTCTGATTTTTTAAAAATGCAAAAGGCCACTGGTAGTGTGTAAGGTGCAAATGCAAGTAATGGTACGAAACACAGTACAAACATGTTAAACAAAACCAGAAAGGATAACAGAAGCTACAACAGTGCAAAGCAATGATAAGAAAAGTCAAGGTATATAAAATGAAGACCTCAGAAAAGGTTTTGATAGATAATAGGAGTCTTTGGAATCACACTCTCTTGAGGCACGGGGTAGACAGCAAGACCTTTAAGAAGAAGAAATATGATTTATTATGGACAAAAAAGCAGTTGCTGGTGAAAGGCTTCACAGTTTTATTATAAACCAGAAATAGGACAAAATCATTACATGTATGTCCATGTTGAAAACCCTATCATAAGTTCACATTTAGGTGATAGCAGCTTATCAAATCACATATCTATCAAATAATTTGTTTACAAATGTGTCAAAAGATCATAGGATGTGCCCAATAGATTAATCTTGTTAAATACAGTAATACCTCAGATAACGTTAAAACTTGCTTCCACAAGTCTTAGCGCTATCCAATTTTTAGTGTTATCCGATGCATGCATTAGATAACGTTAAAAAAACGGTTCCCTTTCTGAAGAGGAAAGGGAACCGGGGATCGATCCGCCTGCAAAGGCAGCCGGTGTATGGGCACTCCATTTTGCGGCTGCCTTTCAGAGAAGGCAAGGTGGGTGGCGCGCCTTGCCTTTTCTGGAAGGCAGGCCCCAAACAGAGCACCAGTTTGCCGGCTGCCTTCTGGGGATGGCAAGGTGGGTGCCCAGCCTTGCCTTCTCTGGAAGGCAGCCCCCGAATGGATCGCCAGTATTCCAGCAATCTGCACTCACCCGCCAGCCCTCCGGGAAGGGAAGTGGCTAGGCACTTGGCCAGTTCCCTTCCTGGAGGGCCAAACACAATGCATCGGATAATGCTAAAATAACATTATACGATGCAATTTCCCCCAAATCTTTGCATCGTTATCCGATTTTAGTGCCATCCGATGCATTCGTTATCCAAGGTATTACTGTACTAACATTACGTATTCACAATTCTCAATATTCATATCAAAACATCTCCTCTGGTGGCTGAACTTGGAGACTGGAAGTTTGGGTTTTGATACCAAAGGGCAGCACTTGGGGAAATGAAAGGAGTCTCATTCGGGCGTCAACTGAGTGGAGTTTCTCCAGCAAAAATCCTTTCAACCCAGAGCAATCTCTGACATGAAATTATCATTAAAGCCTTTTGGCAACCCACAACAGAAATCAGAGGAAAACCAATAGGTGGGGGGAAACAACAATGAAAGCTACAAACACAAGCTACATAAAAATCTATTTTAATAAAATGATTATTTTCTTGTGATTGGAGCATTAATGAAATACTGTGATACTGTACCTTGCTTAAAGAGCAATATGTGTTCCACAGAATAGTTCTTTAAGCGAAACACCATTGTAAGTGATAAATTGTGACTTCTGGCATAGTTTCATGTATGTTATCATGTAGAGATGCTATGTAGTTAATTTTGTTTAATTCTGATTAAGTATACTTAGCCTAAGTGCACCCATTTTGTGAACATTTCCCACAATTTTCTAGAAGATTTAACATACCTGCCTAGTGGCTGGTTGTTCAAGGCCATCCCTAGGGAATCAGCCTTTAACATGTTCTCTCTCACAGACTTAGATAAAGAACACTGATAAGATCACATCTGTGTCTTTGAAGTCCAGACAGTAGCTGGTTATCTACCTTTTCCCATCAGAGAGGGTATACAAACAGAAGCTTAATTCAGTTAGAGAGATCTCTCTCCCTAGAGAGATACACATACTTCCACACATCGATAGACTTTCCTAACTATTGTGTATGGATTATAATATGTCTTTAAGTCAATGTAACCACACGAATGAGTGAATGTAACAATCTCTAAAAGTAACATTGTAACCTTCTGTATGAGGATGCGAGCTAGTGACCACTGGGGGCAATAGCGAGCGTCCAGCTCACATGGTACAAATTCTCCAAATACCTACAGCCGCAGGAAAGATTCCCTCCACTACCTCACCTGGACAAGAAGGGCATGACTAAGGGTGAGGTCACGCAGACAGTAGCCAATGAGCTACCGGGGAGCCACATTCAAATGTATAGCCACCGTATATAATGAGCTGTTCGTCTGCCATTACTACATGTTCCCCCTGACCATCATGCAATAAAGATGTGTTAAGCTACTATAAGGCTGTTTCAGGCGTCTTGATTCCAGAACACAAAATTGGCGACGAAGGTGGGATATGGCTTTCCACGGGATCAAGACAACACAGACTGGTTTCGACATCAACAAATCGGAGAAATGGGAGCTGTTCGAGATGGATTTCAAAAGCACACTGATGGTGTCCGACATCTCAGACGAAGGGAAGAAATGAGCCACCCTCATCAGGATGCTCGGGTTCCCGGCCATGAAGATTCTGGTGGACCTGGTGTTTCCGAGAAAGGTAGATGAGGTCCCAGTCAAGCAGCTCCTGAAGGCGCTGAGGGACCATTTCCAACCAACGGTCTCGATGTTCTCGGCTCGGGACGCATTCTGGAAGAGAGTGCAGTCCCCCAGAGAGTCCGTGGTGGCCTTTGCAGTGGCCCTCCATTTGGCTGCCGGCCCATGCAAGTGGGAAAACTTAGAAATCGCCCTCAGGGACCACATGCTGTGCGGCCTGTGGGATGAGGAGATCCAGCGGAAGCTGATGAGCCAGAAGCCACCCCCAACTTTACACGAGGTCCTGAAGGAAGCGCAGGCGGCAGAGGCCACGAGGGCTGGAATTAAGGCATTCAGGACAAGGCCCCCTCAACACAACAGGGCAGCAGCCCCAGTGCAAGTGGCCAGGTGGGGGCCCTACTCCTCTGCGGAGAGCAGCGAAGACGAGGACATCCGAAAGGTGCAGAAGGATAGCCGACATTGCGATGGTTGCGGAGCGTCCCACGACCAAAGTAAGTGCCCGTTCCGGAACACTGAGTGCCACAACTGCGGACAGCGGGGCTACATCGCAAAGGTTTGCAGGCGATGGTGCGGGGAGCACAAGGGCTCAGCAGAACATCCCCCAAGGAAGCAGGATGGTGCCCGGCCCCCAAGGAAACAGGATGGCGTTGGCCGAGTCTCCGACGACAGCGACGTAGAGGTGCATGGCATGTACCGATGGGTCAGGATGGCTTTATCTCCCCCCTCTCTCTTTCTCTCTCACTCTTTCTCTACCTCCAGCAAGCTTTTCCTCCCTATCTCTTTCTTTTCCTTAGGTAAATCTTAAGCATGTGATTTCTAAGCAATCTTCTCTTTCTTTCCCCTGCTTCTAATTTTCTCTGCTTTTCTTTATTCTTTCCTTTTAAGGTTCATTCATTTCTAAGTAGGCCTTTAAATAACTACGTTGTTTATAGTAACTTCTTCATTTATTTTTATTCCTGAGTAACTCCATATGTCTAAGTATTTTTAAGCAATCTTCTGTATTTCTAAAGTGAACTCCATCTAACTGGATTTCTTATTTTTCTTATTTGGTACTTTATTTCCTTATTTGATTCATAAGTAAACATCTTTAAATTTGTATCAAAACACTTTGTCTGTGAGTTTGTTCCTGATTCAACCCTGCCTGTGTATGGTCCCATAAAAGGTTGCCAGTTTTCAGGTAACTCCAGCTGCAGCCGCTGCGCAGAAGCTAGTCACCCACAAAGGGGCATTTACAATTCGGCGTGAATTCAGCTCCGGGTATCTTCCAATCATTAGTGGAGTGCCTTTTGAAGGGTTTGGAGGGTGTTTTGCCATATTTTGACGATGTTTTGATAACGGGTGGAGCGAGTCACAACTGGCTGAGAGGCTAGACAGAGTTCTGACTGTATTCGAGAAAACGGATTTGAGGTTGCAGAAAGACAAATGTGTGTTATATGCGAAAGAGGTGGAGTTTCTAATATTCCAGGTAACCCCAAATGGCATAAAGCCCTTGGAAGCAAAGGTGTCTGCTGTTCAAAATGCCCCCCACCCCACCGCAAAACCTGAGTTGCAATCCTTCCTGGGGCTCCTAAACTTTTACCATTCCTTCCTGCCTAGGAAGGTGTCAGTGGCAGAGCCGCTTCATAGGTTACTTAAAAAGGATGTGGTTTGGCGATGGGCGAGAGTCAGGAGAGAGAGTTCAATGAGCTAAAGCAGCTCTTATCCTCAGAGGCCATTCTGACCCATTATGATTCTAGGAAACCAGTGGTCCTGGTCTGTGATGCTTCACCGGTGGGGGTGGGAGCGGTCCTGTGCCACGTGTTGGAGAGTGGGCAGGAAGCCCCAGTGGCCTTCTATTCGAGATCCCTGTCAAAAGCGGAGCGTAACTATGCACAAACAGACAGGGAGGTGCTTGCAATAATCGCAGGAACAAAGAAGTTTCACTACTTTCTTTATGGTCGCCTGTTCACCATCGTGACCGACCACAAGCCCCTGCTAGGCATTTTTACCACGGACAAGCCCACGCCACAGATCCTGTCCCCTAGAATGCTGTGATGGGCCATTTTTCTTAATGCATATAAGAGCACGCTGGTTTACCACCCTGGAAAGGACATAAGCCATGCGATGCACTCTCTAGGTCACCACAACCCCACATTGGCGACCCTGAGTGTGAAGTGGAACAGGACCACCAAGTGCTCCTGATAGAGGCTCTGGATTCACCCCCAATTGTACCCGCTGACATCCCCAAGGTGACAGGGAGATATAAGACGTTGGCCCTAGTGAACTCTTGGGTGCAAAAAGGTGGCCAACGATTTCCCCAGCAGAAGAATTTGCACCGTTTTTTAGAAAGAGGATCAAACTGTCCACGGAGAGGGGTTGCCTCCTTTGGAGTCAGCGGGTGGTTATTCCTGAGTCTTTGAGAGCAAGGGTGCTCAAGTTACTGCACGTCAGCCACCCAGGAATTGTCCGCTTCAAGGTCCTGGCCAGGAGCTATTTCTGGTGGCCCCAATTAGATGTTGACATAGAACACATGGTGAACACTTGCGAGAGTTGCCAAGGCTCTCGGCCCGAAGAGTCCCGACTTCCGCATAGAGAATGGGATGCAGCCAAGGGGCCGTGGTCCCACCTGCACATAGATTTTGCAGGTCCTTTCAGAGGTTCCTTTTTCCTCCTTATAGTGGATGCTTATTCCAAGTGGCTAGAAGTTATCCCAATGGCTAACACTTCATCAGCCGCAACAATTAAGCAATTGTGCAAGGTGTTCAGCTCCTTCGGGATACCCAATGTGCTTGTGAGCGATAATGCGAGTAGTTTCATGTCCGCTGAATTCCAGGCATTCATTGAAATAAATGCCATTCAGCACATCACCTCTGCCCCTTTTCACCCAGCGACCAATGGACAGGTAGAACGCCTTGTGCGTACAACAAAGGAAGTGCTGAGGCGCATGGGCCCCGGGGATCTGAACTTACAGCTATGCCAATTCCTGTTGGGGTATAGAGTGACACTGCTGGCATCAGGCTACTTGCCCGCGGAACTCCTCATGCGCAGGAAACTGACCACGATGCTAACCAGATTGGACCCCACCAGGGTGGAGGATACTGGGAGGAACATAGGGATAGGGGACACTAAGAGTTTCGAAATAGGCGCCCCAGTCCATTGCAGGAATTACGCAGCCGCAGGGCCAGCCTGGGTCCCGGGGGTAGTCATTGGCCAAATAGGGCCTGTCTCGTACTGCGTCGAAACCAGCACAGGTCTACTCTGGAGGCAGCATGCAGACCAACTCCAACGACGGGTTCCAGGTATTCAGAGCACAGAAACCGCACAACAAAACTCAGCGATAGGGTCCTCCCCCATCCGTTTAGCCCAAGGGGGAGAAGAGGGGGACCGGCGATCCCCACCAAGGGGGGAAGGGGCAGTTACAAACCTGGATCCTTTGGGTAACACTGGCAGGAGTGAGGAGAGGAGTGAGTTTGTCCCCGCAGATATCCCCGAGGTTGAATTTGATTTTGAGTTACAAAACCGGGGTGGGTGGGTTTCAGAGTGGTCCCCCACCCATACAAGTGAGAAGAGGGATTTTCCGTTCACCCCCAATGCCCCCGGTTTCCCCACATTGGAGTGTACCCCTACCCCAGAAGCTGCAGATCTGCAGCAAGTCACTAACGAGTCTCCCTTTCCTGTTGCAGGACAAGAGCTCAGGGAACAGAGAAGTGCTAGTTCCCCCAGGACAAGCCAGTCAGCCGCATGACCAAAATGCTCATGTGAAAAACCACATTGGATGAGAGACTTCGTCTCATCCTAGGGGGGAGGGGTGTTGTGTATGGTTTGTAAAATGTCTTTAAGTCAATGTAACCACACGAATGAGTGAATGTAACAATCTCTAAAAGTAACATTGTAACCTTCTGTATGAGGACGCGAGCTAGTGACCACTGGGGGCAGTAGCGAGAGTCCAGCTCACATGGTACAAATTCTCCAAATACCTACAGCCGCGGGAAAGATTCCCGCCACTACCTCACCCCGTACACCAGACTTACCTTGGGTCTGCATTTTGTCAGTGAGGGTAAAGAGCGTTTACTTACTACCTGGAGAGGAGCTGTTGAAAAGCTTCTTTAAAAAGTTTAGCCTTTAACTCAGGAGTTCTCAAACTTTTAAAGCCTGGGGCCAGTTCATACTCCCTCAGACAGTTTCAGGGGCTGGATGGCCATTTTGCCCTTCTGTTGTAATGGTCTGCGGGAGTTTAGGTGCTGAACTCAAGGAAGGCGCACAAGACAGATGTATGGTAGAAAAAGCCAGTCCCGAATCCTCAGGTGGTCTATATTTATTAGCTTGCATTCTGGATCACTTGCACACAGACTGCACATGATCCTTATTACAGAAGGCTTGCTTACATAGCATGTTGCTGGCTAAGGTACATTTGCCAGTCTAAGAAAGTACTGCATGCTTAGGTTCGCCATAGGCAGACTAATCAGCAGATGTAGTGAGACTCACTATTCCTGTTTTATCTCAGAGTCCTTGTAACTCCGGGCATCTATGCCTAGCTGTTTGGTCTAGCTGCAGTTTGCCTTTGCCCAGCTCAGTCCGTGGACGTAACCTGGATACCATGTGGTGTTTGCTAGACCTTGAGTCTCTACTGGGTGTTTCACCTCAGAACATTTGTCCTACTTCTCTCAGCATTCCCAGCCAAGGAACCATGGAGTCACTACTGCTACCTATTACTATTAGCCCATACCCAATTTCCTTTCCGGTCGAGCCAGGTTGGTCTGGAGCCGAACAAACCCATTGGGAAAGGTTGCTGTCCAATCAGTGACCTGGGCAACACACACCTTCCTCCACCACATAGCACTTCCAAGTGTGGTGGAGGTGGTAGAGGCTCACATGAAATTGCACCATGGGTCACAGGTTGAGAATCCCTCCTCTAACTGCTTCTTAAAAACATGGAGGAAGTAGGTTTAGTGTCTCAAGTTGGAGAAGCCACTCCAGATCAAACCCAATTTCTCATTTCCAAAGGTCATATGAGTGTTTGTATTAGAGACCTTACACAGCTATTACTCATTTGTGTCTGCCATTGTAGTTACAGTTGCTTTATTCTATTTTATTTTAAAAAGAGAAGAAATTCACATTCTTTTAAAGAAAAGAGAAAAAAGCAATACTTTTGATTGTGTGGATGATGAAAATCAATGGATTATTCTTGCAGGTATGTCTCAGTATTTGGTGGTCCTAATGTGTAATCTGTACTCTTAATATGAGTTACTGTTAGAACAGGATACAGTTAAACAGAATGATTTCCAATAGGCAAAATTGTCACACAATGGTTAATGTGACCTCTCCATAATTTCATGCAGAATATACCATGGAAAGCTGAATTAGAATCGGGCAAATGAAAATGGAGGGAAAAATATAAATTATTTAATACACACAGATGACACCAAGTTACTGACAGAATGCAGCAATTATATGAAATGACTATGTGTGCTTGCTATCTGTGTGTTTATGATAGTGAGAAGTTCATGTCAGTAATGCCCTTGCATATTTTAGGTGATAGCTTCATCAACTTCTGGTATATGGCTCCTGACATCCAAGCCTAGAGCTAATTTGATTCTCCAGATGATAAAATCTATTCCATATTGTTATTATTATGTGCCTTTAAGTTGGAACCAGTTTAAAGCAACCTTAATAGGGCTTTCAAGGTAAGTGAAATATTTAAATTCCATACCCTCAGTGAGTTTTCATAGCTGAGCAGTGATTTAAATCTAGGCCTCCTGAGTCCTAGGACATTACAGTATCCACTACACCATACATACATTCTTTAGTAGACTCTCCAAATACCAATGTATGTTTGAAATAAGGTCTCTAATGCAAACACTTTCAAATGCAGCCACTTCTATTGTAGATGGTTATCTTCTCCTTTTGTGCACTGTGAAATCTTTCTTATGATATTCGAGGTTTTGCTGGGTTATGTCTTTGTAAGAAAATAATGTAATTTCAGAAGAGCAATCTTGCTCATAGCTCACTGATCTGGCTGACTGATCTTTGCTGAAATGTTCAGCCGGCAGTTAACTAACCTGACAACCCTGAAAACTAGCAGCCTTGGTGAAGTCCACAGGGAAGGGTGAAGGTCCCCCAAATGGATTAAATTCCACTTGAATTCATTTTGATGGAGGGCAGCAGCTTCATCAATCCTGTCCTGGGGCTGAGGAGGACTTTGCATGCCAAAAGAGCTCAGGACCAGAAAGTGACTCGCGGAGCTGGATTAGTGGAAGGCAGATGAAAGGCCACAACATTATATTTGCAGGACAGTCTTCACGGCTGATTGTCATGAGGCTTGCCAATATTCAGAATCAGATATGGTACAACAAGAAGACGTATTCAGCTGGATATGCTTAAGGAGCCCATTATTAAGTACCCCCATATACAGGTAGGATTCCTAGTCAGAGGAGCTTTGAAAGCTGTTTCAGCTGAACATGTTTGTAGTTTCCACTTCAGACCTTCACACTCAACATTCAAAACTCTGGCTTCAGTAGAAGACCTATGAGGAAAGAGGGCTGATGGACATTGTCATGCAAACATAGACCAATTTATGCATGTACATGAAGGTCTGAATAAGGCTTGATTTGGAACTCTTTCCAGTGCAAGTCTTTGCATCCCTTGGCCCACTAATTTGTCCTAGAAAAACTCTTACTTGGATGAACAACATTTGCTCTTTCTGCCCCCTTTCAGATCAATTTGACCCTGAGGATTCCCTCTTTTCCTCCCTTGGAAGTATTTCCTTATCTATTAAAAGAACAAAATCCAATATTCATACAGAGTGATGTTTAATCCAGTGGTTTACTTAAAGCATTACACTTTTTGCTTCAGCCTGCCCCATACAGTCTCTGACAAGTAGCATACTTCTAAGCAAATACAAGTTTATCCTCTGTGTACCTGAAGAACTCATCCAACTAGATATTAATGACTTGGCTTTACTATGGGGTGGTGAAGTATCTCTGTTCCTAACATATGCTGAATGAACCATATGACACCCGTAAATCATTATCCTGACACTGTTCAGAGTTGATAATGATGGTGTTGATCTAACAAGGAAACAAACTATTTCACAGTACATCCTTCTTGAGATAACTAAATACACCTGCAACATATTTAATGGAAAAGAAGCATTAGCAGTCATACCTTGAGATTATGATAAAAAATTTCCTCCTCTACCTTTCTTCATTTATAAAAATTTTTCATGTTGTTCATAATAGAGAAGTAGAACTAAAGTGAACATGACTACATTTTTAAAATATGAAAACTCCAACATATATTGCAATTTTCCCACTCAAATGCAAAAGCAAAATTTCAAACACAAATTTGCATTTCTCTTTACATTGGATCCCCCCACCTTAAACCCATAAGCTGTCAACTGTCATATATTCTCAAACATTAAGTGCTGGCAAATCAAATACTGCAATTCAATTTAAATTAAGTAAACACAGTATAACATTAAATGATCTATTATTTTCTAATAAAAAGCAACATTCAGGAGCATCCTTATAAATCCATTTATCGTTGGTGTTCTTTCAATTTGACTGACAGGTGCTAACTTAAAATAATAATGTTAATAACCTTCCAAAACCTAGAATATGACTATTTTTATTGAATAGTTTTTATATTAAGGGTATGCAAAATTGTCCCTAAACTATTACCAGTATTTTTGTTGTTCTTCAACACAGTTTTACTTTGTGACTGAACAGATATTGTCAATTCTATTTTTCATGGACATTTTTTAACAACTTATGTAAAGGAAAAGGTCACCCTTGCTTGAAAGCCAGTTGTATCTGTATTGTGTTGTAGGGTTCAGTGCTCATCTCTGTTTCAAAGCCAAAGAGCCAGCACTGTCTGTTTCTGCATACGTTTCCGTGGCCATGTGGCAGGCATGCCTAGTCACCGAAGTGCATGAAACACTGTTTACCTTCCCACTGAAGTGGTTCCTATTTATCTACTTGCAATTTCTTGCTTTCGAACTGCTAGGTTGGCAGGAGCTGGGATGAAGATGCTTTAATCTCTATTTTCAAACTGTCGTAGTTCAGTCTCTTAAGCTCTTCAACCCTATTTGAGATGTTTAGCCCCAAGTATTTTAAATTCTCTTTAATTTGGATATTACCAATTCTCTTTATCTTCTTCCATTCCTCCTTTCCCATATTGCATAACATCATTTCTGATTTATCCCAGTTTATCTTCAATCCTGTAATATCTTCAAAATTTTTTAACTGCTCTTGAATTCTAACTAATGCTTTTTCAGGATGTTTAACAATTATCAATGCATCGTCAGCATATAAGCTTATCTTGTTTCCCATTACCCCTACTATTTCATCATCTTCTCTTATAGCTTTTGCTAACATCTCCATTGCCATAATAAACAAAATTGGTGATAGTGGACAACCCTGTCTCGTACCTGCTTCTAATTTTACCTCATCAGTAATCTCATCATTTACTCTAACTATGGCTGTACCTTGCTGGTATAATTGGTCAATTATCCTTTTAAATTTGTCCCTGAACCCATAACAATTAATTATTTCCTTGATTGAAACCAATTGTAATGAATCAAATGCCTTAAAGATGTCCAAAGATATTAATCCCACTTTTTCCTTTGTTTCACTATATCTAATAAATCTACCACTCTTCTTGTTAGATCTGCCATATGTCTCCCTTTCAAAAATCCCACCAGGTCTACATTTATATAATTACCCATAAAATTATTTAATCTGTTTGCTAGTATTGCTGTGAAGATCTTGGCATCCTGATTTATCAATGAAATTGGTCTGTAAGATTCAACTTTTTCCAAATCTTTTCCAGGTTTTGGCAACAATACGATTGTAGTTCTATGCCATGAAGTCAGAATTTGCCCTCCATCCAATATATAGTTGTATAATTTCACCAGTTTTGGTGCCACTATATCTTTAAAATCCTTATAAAGGTCAGCTGGTAGTCCATCTTCCCCGGGTGCTTTCCCCACTTTTAGGCTAGTTAATACCCCTTTTACTTCCTTTTCCGTTATTCATTCTTCCATACTATCTTTGAGCTCCTGTTTTATTCCATTGTTTATTTGCTTCTCTAGTTGTTTTTTAAGCTTCTCCATGTCAATCTCCTTTTTCGCATACAAGGCTTGATAAAATTCTTTTACGATCTTACATTTGTCACCAATCCTGTTACATCTTATTCCATCTTTATTAATTAAAACTCCAATTTCTCTTTTCTCCCTCTTTTCTTTAGCTGCTCTTGTCAATAGTTTTGAATTTTTATTACTATATTCAAAATATTCCCTTTTTAAATAAACCAAATCCCTTTTCACCTTTTCTATATCCTTTTCTACCAATCCAGCCTTCAGTCTTTGCAATTTGTCAAAAACCTTCTCGTCCTTCGTCCTTGTATGTTCATCCTGCAACCGCTTTATCTCAGTTTCAATTTTATCCTGTGTCATCTTAAGGTTTTTATATCTACTGCTAGCTAACTTAATACTCTCCCCTCTAAAAATTGACTTCATGGCATCCCACACTATGTTAAAATTTACCTCATCGTTATCGTTCCAATTCCAACTCTCCTTCCAACTCTCCGTAATTTGTTTTTTGAGTGTAACATCTTTAAATAATCTTTCATCATATCTCCAACTCCTTCTCGCCTTCCTTTTACCCTCTAACTTTAATTCCATCACCACTTTAGCATGGTCTGACTCCTTGAATATTCCTATTTCTACCTCTTCCAAATTTCTGATCATGCTCTCTGTTACAAATATATAATCTATTCTAGAATATGAATTATGAACCTGTGAGTAGTAAGTATATGTCCTTTCTGACCCCTTAAGTTCTCTCCATGTATCCTTCAAACCGAATGATATCATCCAATTATCCAAAGTCTGAGACTTAATATTTTTTCCACATCTTGATATATTTGTGCAATCCAGATTTGACCTTATTAAATTAAAATCTCCAGCGACAATCATCTTTGTTGTTTTTTTCCTTTATCAAAATTTTATATATTTTTTTCTAAAAACTCAGCTTGATGATCATTTGGGGCATACATATTCACCAAAGTTACTTCCTCATCCTCTATATTCCCTCTTACTATCAAATATCTACCCTCTGGGTCAGAAATACTCCTTGTTATTTCAAAACCCAACCTAGTCGAAATCAGAATTGCCATGCCTCTTGCCTTCGATGTGCCATATGCTTTTTCATAAAAAATTTATTCGGGGGAGGAGCATCATGGCAGACTGAGCACATCGTTTTTCTCACCACTGCCTGGAAAGGGGAGCCACAAATGTGGATATATAATGCTAAATTGTTACGTTTTTGAAGGAAAATGTTTCTGGAAGGAATGTGAAGTTGGTAGATTGTAACTGGAGGTATTTGGAGCCTGGAGGACAACGGGGGAGAGTAAAACTGTTGCAGCTGTTTCTAAAGTGCAGAGAGCCGAGTTAGTGGTGCTGTTGGAGAATGGAGTTTACGAGCAGAGGTGACAGCAAAGAGAAGCACTTCCTTGGGAGCTGGCAATAGCTGTGTTCGAGAGAAGTGAATCTTGGCAAAGTCTGGGGTTCGGCAGCGCTTGGAGGAGACTCGAGTGGCGGAGTGGAGCAGAGGAGAGAGGAGGAGAGCCGAGCACGATCTCGCGTGCAGTGTTCCAGGGTGGAAGGAAATAACGATTTTGGTCTCGGCTGGAGTGGCGCTGCCGGAGAACAGAGGACGGAGTTTAGGAGGGAGGTCTCGGCAAGGATAAGCGCTTTTGTGGGCGGCTGAAGTCTCGGCGCCGCTTGGAGTTTGGGGACGCTGAGAGCTGACAGCAAAGAGAAGCGCTTCCTTGGGAGCTGGCAATAGCTGTGTTCAAGAGAAGTGAATCTTGGCAAAGTCTGGGGTTCGGCAGCGCTTGGAGGAGACTCGAGTGGCAGAGTGGAGCAGAGGAGAGAGGAGGAGAGCCGAGCACGATCTCGCGTGCAGAGTTCCAGGGTGGAAGGAAATAACGATTTTGGTCTCGGCTGGAGTGGCGCTGTTGGAGAACAGAGGACGGAGTTTAGGAGGGAGGTCTTGGCAAGGATAAGCGCTTTTGTGGGCGGCTGAAGTCTCGGCGCCGCTTGGAGTTTGGGGACGCTGGAACGCAAAGTGGTCAGGAGAGTGCTCTGGTTGTGTCGGGCGGAGAAGGAGTCGTTACTCTGTGGGGATAGGGGTCTGAGGGGAGTCAATTGGGGGGTGCGGAAGTGAGTCCCAATTGATCCCAAAGGGCCCTAATCCGGAGCAGGAGTCTGGGCAGCCCATGTTGACCAGTGCATTGGTTGGATGTGCATCCCCCGAAAATACTACTGAGCGTTGGCTGAAAGTGTGGAAGTCCTTAAGGAGTGTTATTCTTCTATCCTTGGAACTTGGACTTGGTTTGTGTTGAACTTGTTTTACAAGTGGTGTGCTGGAAGGGCAGAGGATATAGTGTTTGAGTGACTGTTGGGCAGGGTCCTTCCATGAGCCCTGATCATTGGACCATTGTGGGGGTGTAAAATAGAGCTGGTGCTTAAGCGGTGGAGGGCAATTTGTGACTGTGATTTTGACTGTGGCAGAAAGAAGAAAGAAGAAAGAAAGTGAAGAAAAAAAATTAGTTTTCACAGCTGCTGTGCCAAGGACAGTGATAAAATCAAGGTTAGCCCTGGAGTTGCTTTATCATCAAGTGCAGCTGTGTACTGCTCAACTGGTTGGACTATAGGAACATTTTTTTTCTTTCTTCAAGACCTGTGTTTTGTATACTTGCCTTGTGAAGAGTAATGAGCTGGATTAACTTGAAAGTCCATAGTGGTTGAAGTTAATTATAAAAGGGATTGTAAAATATGGTTGTTTATGTATTGGGGCATAAGGTGACAATTGTATAGGGTATTGGCTAAAAGCGTGGATAAAGTTGTGTAGACCTGGTTAGGACTATTTTAGAATAGAGTGAATGAGTCGAAAAGAAAAAAGAAAGCAGCAGAGAGAAGAGATAGAAATAGATCCAATTTGGCTAAGAACAGGTAGATTAGTAAGAGCAGGTGGTGAGGAACGAAGGAAGTCCTTAAAGGATGAAATTTTGGAAGCTGAGGAGCTAGATAGGCTTAGAGCAAGCATGGCAGCAAAGAAGAAAGTACAAGAGAAACAGCAATTACAACAGTTAGATATAAATCAAGAGGATCAGCAAATTGAATTTAAAGAGGCCAATGCTCGGGGAGCTATAAGAAAGAAAGTAATAGAAGGAGGTGTAGAGGAAAGTGTGGAAGGGGATAGCCCTGATGTGAATGAATGTAGAGGCTCTATTGAAATGAGACTAGATAGTCTTGAGAAGTACCTTCAGACCAAGTTCCAAAATTTAGAAGAGCAGCGAGCGAGGGATAATCAAGAATTTATTAAACTGCAGCAAGAGAGTTTTGAGGCTTTTCAGCAAAAAATGCTGTCAGTGGTGACAGGTTTGATGGAATCAGCTAAAGTTGAAATTGCCAAGATAATGGAAGAGGTGAATGATGTAAAAGAAGGAATGGGTTCAATTTCAAAGGAGGTTGAAAATGTAAAGAGACATGTCCAAGAGGTGCAGGAAAAAGCTAAAGGGAGAGAAGTAAAAGTGGATGATCATGAAGTGAGACTGGAGTTACTTGAAGACCAATCTAGAAAAAGAAATATTATAATTAGGCATGTTTCTGAGGCCCGCCCTGATCAGTTGAAGGCCAGAATAATGAGTTGGTTAAATGATTTAGGTATGGATAGGAAGTTTGAGGCTGAGGATGTATTACGTGTGCATAGATTAGGGTCTAAGAAGCATAATACAGCAGACAGAAATGTGCTATTGAGGTTTGCTAGTGAAGGTTTGAAGGTGATGTTAATGCGACATATCAGGAAATCTGGGTCAAGTATATTGAAAATGGAAGGGAATAGTATAGAGATCTATAACGATATTTCTATTGGCGAGAGAACATGGAGAACACAAATCAAATCAGTAACCAGGAAGTTGAGGGAAAAAGGAATTGTTTATTTTTGGCTTGCCTTAAAAAAGCTAAAATTCATAGTATCTGGAAAACCATACGTGTTGAGGGATGGGTCATATGTCTTAGACATACTTGCAGAGGCAAAGATAATCGACCGAAACTCCAAGGAATGGGAAGATCTTAAAGAGGAGCTGATAATAGCAGGGGTTTATACAACATATGACAGGGAAGAGGAAGAGCGGATGAAGGATATGAAGGTGGCGTTGTCTAGCCAGGATGAACTAGGTAGTGTGGAATGATACAACGGTGTAAAAATTGCAATTGAAGTAACTGTAAGGCACAATATAAAGCGATGATAGAATCCTCATGTGGAATTGGTGGCATGAAAAATCAAATAGTATTTAGAATGGGTAATTAGGCAGGAGAAGTGGTGGTTTGGTTTGTGAGTGTTGTCTCCCCTCCCCCCCTCCCCCCTTGTTTTGCAGGGGTGTTTTTCTTTTTCATCTCGAAATGGCGGGGAGGGTGATGATTTATTGTTTTATGTTTTATGTTCAGCTGTCTGCTTATGTTTTGTGGGTTGGATTAGCACATGCTTGTAGGAGATGGAATTGTTGCAAGCGAAAAGTAATAAAGAATTATGAAATCGATTAGGGTGTTATCATGGAATGTGAAAGGCACCGGCAGTATTATTAAGAGGAAACGTCTGGAAGTGGTAATTAGGAAAGATAGGCCAGATGTGATATGCTTGCAAGAAACGCATCAAAAAAGTGAGGATGTAAATAAATTGTATATAAAGGGGATAGAATATTATGAGAAGGCATTGGGTACGTCTAAGGCAAGAGGGGTTGCCATATTAATATCAAAAAAGTTAGGATTTACAAAAGTAAAGACAGTTGTAGATCCAGAAGGGAGATTTCTTATAACAAGGGGATTTATTAATAATGAGGATATAACCTTTGTTAATGTATACGCGCCAAACGAAAAACAGGAGGAATTTTTAGATAAGGTGTATCAAAGTATAGAATCAGAAAGGGTGTCCAAGTTAATAATGGTTGGAGATTTTAATTTGATCAGATCAGGTTTGGATACTACAAATGTGGCTAAGCGTACATGTGCTAATAGGGTGATGGATAGGTGGTTAAAAATAACGGGATTACAGGATGTTTGGAGGAAAATTAGAGGTTTAGAACGGGGATATACATTTTTTTCGCACGTGCATAATTCTTATTCACGAATTGACTATGTTTTGGCTTCAGAAAGTATGATAGATAAGGTTGAAAATATTGAAATTGGTATGATTAAGGAATCTGATCACGCTAAAATAATTACGGAATTTAAACTAAGTGATGAAAAACAAAAAAGGGGTACATGGAGCTATGATACAAGGTTATATAGAGATCAAAAGAGTAAGGAAACGATAATAAAAAGATGGGAAGAATGCTGGGAAATTAATGATACAAAGGATGTAAATGATGGAATATTATGGGATACCATGAAGGCAATATTTAGGGGAGAAAGCATTAGGCTCTCTTGTATTAATAATAGGCAAAATAAGGAAAAGGAAAAAGAGTTAGAGGACGAAATAAAGAAATTGCAGGATATTCATGCAAGAACGGGAGATAGGGACATATTCGATAAAATGCAAAAATTAAAAAGAGAATTTATTGAAAAAGATATTGAAAAGGTAAAGAAGAATTTAATTTATTTGAAAAGAGATTACTTCGAGTACAGTAATAAAAATTCTAAGCTATTAGCTAGAGCGGCTGAAGAAAAGAAAGATAAAAGAGGAATTTCAGTTTTGATAGATAAGTATGGTAGAAGGTGTAATAAGTTAGTAGATAAAATTCAAATTGTCAAGGCTTTTTATCAGGAATTGTATTCGAGGAAGGACGTAAATAAGGATGAATTAGAGCGATATTTAGATAAGTGGTCAAGAATAAATTTAAGCTTGGAGCATAGGAGTTATATGGATGAAAAGATAACACAAAAGGAAATAAAGGAGGTCATAAAAAGGTTAAGGATAGGCAAGGCTCCAGGCAAGGATGGTTTATCGGTGGAGTTCTATAAAGACTTTAAAGAGATGTTGTTACCAAAAATGGAAAGGATTTTTAATTATATTTTGGAGGGAGGGAGAGTTCCTAAATCATGGTATAGTACAATTATAATTTTAATTCCAAAGGTAGGGAAAAATCTGGAAAAAATTGAATCCTATAGACCGATTTCCCTGATGAATCAGGACGCAAAAATTTTTACGGCAATTTTAGCTAATAGATTGAATAGTTTTAGTGGCAAATACATTAATAAGGATCAAGTGGGATTTATGAGGGATCGGTATATGTCGGATTTGACGAGAAGGATGGTTGACTTGACAATTATTGCTCAGGAACAAGAGGAGCATGTGGGTTTCTTATCCCTGGATATATTCAAAGCTTTTGACTCGATCCAATGGATAACTATAAAGGAAATTATAAAGAAATATGGATTCGGACAAAAATTTTGTGGGGTAATTGAGCAGTTGTATCAGCAAGGTTCGGCTAGGGTTAAATTAAATGAGGAATTAACAGGGGAGATTAAATTGGAAGCGGGCACAAGGCAAGGAGATCCATTGTCGGCATCTTTATTTATAATGGCCATGGAATTGTTAGCTAATGTAATAAGGGAAGATAAGGAATTAATTGGAATTGAGGGTATAAAAATTAGCCAATATGCTGATGACACCCTAATAACAATAAAAAATCCACAGAATGCACTAGGGAAGATATATGGGCATTTAGAGGACTTTCAAAGGGTGACGGGACTTAAGGTAAACTGGGATAAGTCAGAAGCAATTTTTTTTAATGTGGATTTGGACATGCAAGAAAGTTTAAAGGCTAAATTTAAAATACAAATTAGAGATAATATAAAATACTTGGGGATAAACATTTCAAATAAATATGATGATTTAAAGAGGTTAAATTATGATAAATTGGAAAAAGAATTAAAAGAAATGATTTTACGGTATAAGAAGCTAAATTTGTCGTGGTTTGGACGCGTTTCGCTATGTAAAATGAAGCTTTTACCCAAATTAAATTTCTTATTTGATACCCTGCAAATATACATGAAAGAGAAGGAATTAAAGGTTTTTCAAACTATATTAAATAATTTTTGTAACGGTGGAAAAAGGGCTAGGATACCAAAGTTTTTATGGTATTCATCACAAAAAAAGGGCGGGTTAGGAATTCCAAATATTAAAAATTATTATTGGGCATTTCAATTGAAGAATATTTGTAAAATATTAGTGAAAGAAGAATCGATTTGGGGAAAAATTGAATTGCGAGAGAAACTGGGTGAAGAAATATTAATGTTTTTGGGCAAAGGGAAAGTAAAAATTAATGTTACAAATAAATTGTTAAAAGCTCTTTTAAAAACTTGGACATTATTGAAAAATAAATTGGCACCAGGGTTGTCCCCAATATTAGGCCTGAGTGATATGAAATCATTCCCACTGAGAATGGATAGGAGATTAGAAGAAGTATTGAATAAGAATAATATAACTTTATTAAAGGATTGGATAATAGCATGTAGAGACAAGGAAAGAAAGTTAGATTTAGGTAGACAACTTAAATTGAATTGGCTTCAACTGATGTCTATTGACAGTTGGAATAAAAGATATTTAGATGAAACGAGCTTGGATAGGGAGCGGACGAAATTTGAAGAGTTGGTACTTAGTCTAAAAAGCGGGCAGGTAAAAGTTAAGGGGTTAGTAAGCAAAATATATAAGGTTTTAGATGACTCAGATCAGCATCAGAAAGCTTTAAAAGAAACATGGGAGCTAGATTTGAATATCATAATTACAGACGAGCAGTGGAATGCTAAACGGAAAAGGAGAATAATGAGGTCTTTGTCTGTAAGAATAAAAGAGCACAATTATAAATTATTGTGGAAGTGGTACTTGACTCCGGTACGACTACACCAAATTGACAATACAAAGTCGAAATTTTGTTGGAGGTGTAAGGGGGAAATTGGAACATATGAGCATATGTGGTGGGGGTGTAAAGAGACGAACTCATTCTGGTTGAAGGTGGAACACGAAATTGGGAGAATTCTAGATGTAAGAATGAAATTGGATGTAATTTTAATTTTGTTAACAGATGTGGAGGTGGTAGAGCAACAAAAAAGGGAATTGTTAGCAATTATGTTATCCAGTGCTAGACAGTGTATAGCGCGATATTGTAAATGTGATGTTACCCCAAAAATAGAGGATTGGTATAAGGAGTTGTGGAATACTGCGCTGAATGATAAGCTTACCTGGGAGTTAAATTTAAGAAAAGGGTTAATTAATGAAAGCAAATTTCAGGAAATTTGGAAATGTTTGATAGATTATACCTTGATTAATGGTCATGGGCAATTGCCGGTGCCGGATTACATTGCATTTTTGAGACGATAATAGATAAAAGGGGAAATTCTGTCTCCGTAGCATTGTATATAGCACGTGGTGATATTTTGCTCTGTTTCTTTTTTTTTTCCTTCTCTTTTCTCTCCTTCTCTGTTTATTTATATTATTGTGTATTTTGTCCTTTATTTTCTTATATTGTTCTGTGTGTTATCTCTTGGTTTTTTTAATTATTGGATGTGTATCAAGAAATTTTTTAAAAAAATTAAATAAATTTAAAAAAAAAGAAAAAAATTTATTCGTTTCTTGAGATTTCTGATGAGTTTCCTGCAAAAAAGATTATATCTGGCCTGTCTTTCTTCAAGACTGATTCAACCCTCCTCCGCTTAACCGGGGACCCTGTACCTTTCACATTCCAAGATAACACTTTAATACCTCTCATTGTTTATTTGCCACACTCTCTTTCCACCTCCGATTTCTCCATAGGACGTGATACCTAATACCCTACATTTCAAACAATACTTATTACATAAAACAAACAAATCTGACCTCCCCACTTTTTTCTCAAAAAAAGTCACTTTCAGCATCCAAAGAGGGGAGGGGGGGGAACATGGGAAGTGTGCGTGTCAACTAAAGCTCTAGCCAACTTTTCTCATTTAATAAAGACTATTTAAATTTGGGACCATCTTCTTCCATAGTAATTCTTAATCTCATTCCTCTCCCCTGTTTTGCTCCCTTCTAACCTTTACCTCCCCCTTCAATATCTACTATCAATGACTGTAACACCATCTCCACCCCTTGTGCTTCTTCTCCTCCTGTGGCGCCCCCCTCAAATGGTTCTCCATTATCCCTTCTTATGCCTCCAGATTCCAGCAGAGCCTTTCTCAGTGCTAACCATTCCCTTGAAGATGCTTTGACCAAGTCGTTTAAGCACAAATATTCCAATGCATCAGTCGTTTCATCAATAACATGCATTCTCTTGTCATGAAAAAATCTTAACTGTTGAGGAAATCTCCAATTATATCTAATCCCTTTTGCCATCAAAAATTTTGTTACTGGCTTCATTTTGTACCTCCAACCACGTTCATTGATAGAAATATCATTATATACTTCCACATCATTCCCATCAATTTTTAAAGCGCCAGAGCCAGCTTGTTTTAAGAAAGCCATCACCTTCAACTTATCAGGGTCGATTAAAGTGGCCCGCCCCCGGCAACTGATGGATCCGGATGGATTGCAGAGGGAACTGAGGGAATTTCCTCTGGATCGGCGACACGATTCACCTGAGGCACTTGTTGACCAGTGGTACGGGTCGACGACATCTACCTTGGATGTAATCGCTCCACTACGGCCTCTCAGAGTCCGTGGAGCTAGGTCATCCCCGTGGTTCACGGAAGACCTACGGGAGCTCAAACGGGCAAAGAGACGCCTTGAGCGCCGCTGGGTGAAGACCCAGAGTGATACTGATTGGACACTAGCTAGAGCCACTATTAGGGCCTACCTAGTGGTGATGGGGGTGGTGAGGAGGCAGTACTTCACCTCCCTTATTGCCTCCACTGATAATCGCCCAGCTACCCTGTTTCGGGTGACCAGGTCCCTCCTGGGTAGGGCAGGGCCTGTGCCTGGTTGGCAGGGATCGGCTGAGGACTTTGCTGACCATCTGGTGGAGAAAATCGATTGGATTCGCTCGGGGTTCAAACTTGGCGTGGACGGGGAGGGTCCGGGGGGAGCCAGTGCACAGTCTTGCGGTGTTACCTGGGATCGGTTTGATCCAGTTGCCCCGGATGAAGTGGACAGGCTCCTTGCGGCGGTCCACTAATTGTCCATTGGATCCCTGTCCCACCTGGCTGGTAAAAGCCTCTAAGACGGTGACAGGTAGCTGGGTCGGGGCTATAATTAACGCGTCTTTTCGAGAGGGGATGTTTCCTGCACTGCTGAAACATGCTCTTGTGCGCCCCCTCCTGAAGAAGCCTTCCCTCAATCCAGCAATCCTAACCAACTACAGACCTGTCTCCAACCTTCCTTTTTTGGGGAAGGTTCTGGAGAAGGCAGTGGCATGTCAGCTGCAGGGGGTACTGGATGAAGCAGAATGTCTGGACCCATTCCAGCCAGGATTCAGACCTGGATATGGTACTGAGACTGCATTGGTCGTGCTGATGGATGATCTCTGGCGAGAGTGGGATGGCGGTCATCCGTCCGTCCTTGCTCTTCTTGACCTCTCAGCGGCCTTCGATACCATTGACCATGGTATCGTTCTGGAACGGCTCCGAGGATTGGGGATCCAGGGCACGGTGTGGTCCTGGTTTTCCTCATTTCTGAGGGGCCGGACCCAGTTGGTGTGGTTGGAGAGTGAGAGGTCCAGTCCTAGGCCCCTAAAATATGGGGTGCCTCAGGGCTCGGTACTCTTTCCTCTCCTATTTAACATCTACATGAAGCCGCTGGGTGAGATCATCTGTTCCCACGGGGTGCGGTACCACCAGTACACGGATGACACACAGTTGTACATCTCGGCCCGTGGGGACCCCAGTGATGCAGTCAAAGTCCTTTCCAGCTGTCTGGAGGCTGTTGGGGTCTGGATGGGGGCAAATGGGCTACAGCTGAATCCTAGCAAGACTGAGTGGCTATGGATAGGGGGTCCTGCGTTATCCCGGGAGCTACCATCTTTGGTTTTGGATGGGGCTGTTTTGCCCCAGACCAACTTGTGCACAACTTGGGGGTCCTCCTGGATTCGCGGCTGCTGCTAGAAGAACAGGTGGCGGCTGTGGCCAGGAGGCCTTTCGCCCAACTTCGGGTGATTCGCCAGTTGCACCCGCTCCTGGACCGGGACTCTTTGCTCATGGTCACTCACGCTCTGGTGACCTCCAGACTAGACTACTGTAATGCGCTCTACATTGGGCTGCCCTTGATGACCATTCGGAGGCTGCAGCTGGTCCAGAATGCCGCAGCCCGGGTGGTGATGGGGTGTGGACGTTATGCCCATGCCTCACCACTGCTGCGGGAGCTGCACTGGTTACCAGTTTGTCTCCGGGTGCAATTCAAGGTGCTGGTTTTGAACTTTAAAGCCCTACATGGTAGTGGGCCAGGGTATCTTAGAGACCGCATCTCCCTAAGGACATCTGTCTGTCCAACCAGAGTGGACCGGAGGGGCTCTCTAATTGTGCCATCAGCCAGGGGGGCTCGCCTCTCTGGCACAAGGAGGAGGGCCTTCTCCATGTCCACACCGGCCCTTTGGAACCTCCTGCCTGTGGAACTGCATCTCCAGACGGAGTTGTTGCCCTTTAGGAAGGAACTAAAGACCTGGCTGGTGGGCCAAGTTTGGGGTGCGGGTGGGGATGGGGGTACCATTGGGTGGTTGGTATAGAGAAGTGTGCCTTCCCCCAAGGTCCCTTCGGTTCTTGCGCACCTTTTAGGGGTGGGTTTTTTAACTTTTAACTTTGTTTTATTATGAGTCTTTTATGTATTTACTGTCCACTATGTAAACCGCCCTGAGTTGGGTTGTACCTGAGTGGGCGGTATATAAGTGTGAAAATAAATAAATAAATAAATAAACCCCCCCCCCCAATTTGAAAATTTAACCAAAACATTCCTTTGAAACACTTTTCCCCTTTTTGATCCCACTCTATAAGCACTGACAATATCTTCGTTTACAAAATATTTTCCCATTTTCAAATTATTTAACCAATCAATTATTCTATCCTTAAGCTGGTCTGGCGCTTTTCCCCTCATATTACGAATCACTATATTCTGCTTTCTCATCATCTCTTCTATAACATCTATCCTTTTTTCCTGCGCATCCACTTTCATTTTAATTTCTTGCTCCTCCTTATGCAACCCTTTAATATCTCCTCGCATCAATTTCATATCATTTTTCATCGACTTAACATTAGCGTCCATCCTTTGAAAATTGAGATCAACCTTTTTTGTAAAATCCACAAACATTGTAGCCAATTTATCTTGTTTTCCCAAGATTTCATTTTCATCTTTCACCCTTGCATCTTCCATCTTATCAAATTTTTTAAAACAATTTGCCTAATTCCACCAATATTTGAATCTGATCCACAAGTGTTGGTTCCGGTGATGATGATGCTGGTGATGTTGATGGGAGGGCCTCTTCCGCCACAGGTTTATCCTTTTTCTTATGTTTCACCACGTCCTCCTCCTTTGCCTTTTCCCTTGCAACTTTATCCATTGTAATATCAACTAATAATTTCAGTGCTGCAATTCTTTTATCTCCCACTAGTCCCTCTCCTCGAGGTCGTTCCAGAGCTTTATCAAACAAGACTCCTGCTGTAGTCTTTATAGCCTCAGCCAAACAACTTAGTTAAAAGATGTACAAGGCTTGACCAACTCAATAAGGCCAGCTACTTTATTATAATCCTCAGAGAACAATGGATCCAGTTACGGAAGTTTTGCCGGCTTCTTTGTTTGTAATCCGCAAAAAAACATAAATCCAATTACATAGATTTTACCATCATTCTTTGTATGATCCACAGAAAATAATAGAACCAATTAAAAATAATATTACCAGCTTCTTTGTAATAATCCTCAGGGAACAATAAATCCAATTGCAAAAATTTTGCCAAATTCTTCGTTGGAACCCACAAAAAACAATAAGTCCAATTGCAAAAATTTTGCCAACTTCTTTTTATAATCCACGGGATACAATGAATCCAGTTCCAAGAATTTTGCCAGCTTCTTTATTATAATCCACAGGAAGCAGTAAATCCAGTTGCAATAGTTTTGTAATCCAAAGAAACTAATAAATCCAATTGCAGTGTTTTGCCAACTTTCTTATTGTAATCCACAAGGAACCCAATTGCAGGAATTTTGCCAAGGGCTTTATTGTGCTCCATGAAAGAAAAAAACCAATGAATCCAATTACAAAAAATAAATAAATACAATATTATATTCCACTTGATAAAGACCAAACCTTTATATTCCAATTAAAATTGAGGCATCCAGAAGACAAATCTTGATTGAAGTTAAATAATCCTCAGTAGCCAAATCCAAACAGAACTAATAGCAAATAGCCAGCCAACTTGACTATTTTACAATGGCTTTTGAGACTGCAGCCGTTATATCTCTAAAAATTTCTCCAGGGATATACAGTATCCATTAATTGTAGCACTTACAAGGTCTGATTCTCTCCAGGGGAGGGGAGGGGAGGACACGTTGTAACAATTTCCCAAATAGAAGAAGGAAAACAGAATAAAAACATTCCAGGAAGGGGAAATTAACCAAAAAAAACTTTAAAAAATTCGAACACCAGGGGACAATTTGCCATCTCCTTTGGCTCCATTTTTATATTCCAGGCCGCAGCGGCGGCTTCACAATGTGGCCCTTTTGTCTTCTCTTCCACCCCTCACGAAAACAAAAGAGACTCAAAAAGTCCCCCAACTTGCTTTTCCAGCCAGTATCTTCTTCCTTCCGCCCTCGAACCTACTCAAAAGCTCCGTCTCTGCCTACTTCTCTCCACCACCCGTTTCTTGGCGCTTCTCACCCAAAAATAGGTTTCACTTTCCGAAACTCCGCCGCCATTAATCCACAGCCACCTCCTTCTTCCCCACTTTCACTCACCCTCGGCACCTTCTCATACTTTCTGTAATCCTCCTCCTCCTTTTGACCAACATCAATCCGCCACCACCGCAGCTGCATTTTTCTTTTTTCTTTTTCCCGCTTTATATTGCCACTTTGTAACTCCAGAAAGGATCGCTTTTAAAAATTCACAGAGCTCCCGTCCATCCTCAGGGCGACTGGAGTGGTACTGCTTACGCCGCACCTCTCTACTCGCCTGATCTTCGGACTCTGAGCTCTTATTTTTACGAAATAGTACTCACAGGATCCAGGAGCACAAATTCAACTTTTTAAAGCTTTTTCCTTTGCCCATTTTTCAGCTGGTCCCCAATAAATTCCACATTTCTGCGCGAGCACACAAAGATCCGTCTTACTCCATCGTGCGCTTAGCCATGCCCCGAGGCTTAATTCTAAACAGATAAAGGCTTCAGCTTTTGGTCTCACTCACTCCCCTACTCCAATATGCACAAAGCATACTCACAGAGGGGTCCTACTTATTTCAATCGGAGCTCCCTCCCAATTTAAAGGGCACAGGATTGCAGCAAGGAGAAAGGAGGGAGCACAAAAGCACGTTCTCTCTGCTCCCTTCCCATGGTTGCTATTAGTTATTCTGATCATGTGTTTCTTTTGGGATAATAGTGAGGATGATTTTTCCCCTGCAAAATGACATAATGGGTGGCAGCCTCATAGCATTTCATATAACCAGTGATGTTTATGCAAAATAATATGTAATGAAAGGCAACTTAAGTTTAATTTCTGGGGGGAAATGTATGTATAACACCTAACATGTTTTTTTAAAAAATACTGGCCAGTCTCCTATTGGTGGCCATGTAAGTTTTGTGTAACTTCCTGCAGCCAATTACAGCTAATTGATGAGGTGAAGTGACACGTCTCAGTCATGTACCTGGTTGGGGAACTAAGATGCACCACAGCTGCAGCACATTATGTGAACTTTACATCAAGATCAACCAGACTATGACCAATGTTTCCAGCTCAGGGTCACTATAACATGTTTATCAAAATGGATGACATGGATGGTGCTCAAGGGGTGTGAAATAATTGGGAACAAGAAAAATCAGTTAGCAGCCATGAAGCAATAGTGACAATTAATGTGTAGTTTCAAAACAGATAATAGTGCATGATCATCATTCTGTTTCCAGCCTATAGATAAGACAGTTTATCATCCAAGGATTTCAGAGCTATAAAAACCAAGACCAGTTTGAAATAGAGATGAGACAACTAGTGATTTTCAAACAAATGAGTTATTGTCCTCTAAAATTAGAAAATATGAGTGAATGTACTTAAGTATTTATATGAAATATTGTCATGTATAAAGTAAAACCCTTAATGTTCCACTCAGGTCATATTCCCAAAATCTTCCATCTGGAAACAGTGTAAGTAATGATATTAGTTTAGTAGAGTAGATGGTAGATAAGTGGATCCTTCAGAAATGCCACAATCTACATGATTGAAGACAGCAACAATCTATTGGCAAATGACTTCATGAAACAAAAAATGAAGCAGTAGATGCAGTCCCTGCCCACATTAGTCAGAAGAAAACAGATAGCATTGATTTTTAATGCCTTTTAGGATGGAATTAAAAACCAGTAGAAAACAATTGCCTAAGCGAGTTCAGAAGAGGTGCTGCAAGAAAACCCTGTATTTCCAGGGTTAACACTGCAGTCGACTCAGTTGAAAGTGAGTCTCCACATGGGGAATCATTCTTATCCCCAGGTTTGGTCACCCACCACAAAGGCCGCAGTAGGGAAGGTCCCTCATGTAATGGGACTGAAGTACGTTCCAGGGGAGGGCCTAAAGCCAGACACCATAACTGTGTCTCAAGAGTCACATTCGTCAGCACATTCGTCTTGTAATTTGATGACATTATTGCTTTATTATTGTATTATTGATTTATTGTGTTATATTTACTTGTGTTGTTGTACTATCTTATTGTTACTATGTACACTGCTTTGAGTTGCCCGCTGGGTGAGTAAAGCGGTATAGAAATTAAACTTGAAATGAAAAAATGAAGAAAAAAACCCGGGGAAAAAACCCGGCCGTGGTTTAGAAAGTTTCAGTCTGGCATATTTTAACAGGCCTTCGATAAGAACAAGAGCAATTCCTGCTTAGCCAATAATATGGTGTACAACAGGTATTCTCAACCTGTGGCCCACGGGCTGGAAGTGGCCCACAGCACCATTTCATGTGGCCCTCTACAGCCTCCCCTACACCAGGAAGTGCCATGTGGTGGAGGAAGGGCAAAATGGCCATCCAGCCCCCAAAGCTGTCTGAGGAAGCGTGACCTGGCCCCCATCTTAAAAGATTGAGAATTCCTGGTGTACAATGCATCATCCTATGGCTCAGGGATTATGACCTAAATAGAACATTAAGGGTTTTACCTTATAAATGGCAATACAGTATCTCACTTTTATACTCAGTACATTCATTCATTGTACTTCTGTTCTTGCTGGATCATCACTCATTTGTTTGAAAATCAATAGTTGTCTCATTTCTATTTCAGACTAGTCTTGGTCTTAAGGCTGTTAGTACCCTTGGATGGTGGGCTGCTGATCTAAAGGGCTGGAAATAAAAAGGCTTTGTAAGCCAAGGGTATTTCAAGTTAAAATAATTTGTAGATAATGTCTTTGTAAGAATAAACTGAGAAGTGGTAAGTGAATGTGAAATCAATCAGCAGGAGGGGAAATTAATCAGCAAGTTTCCTTCAAACAATTATTGATAGCTTTTATAGTTTCTTCGGGGAATGAACATTTCTTTGGGGAAAAGAAAGAAGGAAGGAAAGAGATTGAAAGAAAGGAAATAAATATATAAGGCAAAAATCTGAGAAACCTCTAACCATTTTAAAGCCAAGAGGAGCATCACAGTTCTGTGTCCCTTACCATCTGAATAGTGTATGTCCTGCGGGTCTCAGACCACTGAACTTCAAATTTTTTCATGTTGAGAAGACATTGGGCATGAAATTAACAGTAGGTGGAGGTTGCAGAAGAATGGACTGCCACAAGGAAGTGTATTGTCTCCAACATTGTATAAAACACATGAAAGATCAACCAGTTCCTCACAATACAAAATTGCTCATCTATGTGGATGACATAGCAATGGCCATATAAAGATCAAGTTTTTAAGAGATAGCTGGGAAACTTAATGGAGCATTTGAAGAATTAGGATGGTATTATACCATTAACCATTTAAAGCAGTAGATCTCAACCTTTGGCATGCGGGCTGGATCTGGCAAGCACCAAATCATTTGGACTGCATCCTCGCTCCAGCTGCTGCTTTTGCCATTGCCTCATCAATCCTTGTCTCCTCCACTTGACTTGGCATATCCCTAATGGCGCTCCATAGCAGGGTGGATGTTGTAAGCCTTACAAGATCGGCCCAGCTATGGAGTGCCATTAGGGACATGCCAAGCCAAGTGGAGGAGACAAGGATTGAAGTGGTGGCAGCAGAAGCAGAAGCGGAAGCTGGAGCAAAGTTGTAGGCCAAATGATTTAATTCCATGTAGTTCCTCCAGGCCAATAAGCAGGGAAGGGGGGGAGAGTGGGAGGTGGCTTGGGGTGGGAGGTGGCCGTGGTGGCAGCGGCAGTGTGGGTGGAGTGGTGACTGGCTCGGGAGTGGTCCCACTGCTGCCCATGGCAGCGGTGGCACCTATCTAGCCCACCAGCAGTCTGAGAGATCGTGATCTGGCCCCTGGTTTTAAAAGGTTGAGGACCCCTGATTTAAAGTATAATCTGAGCAAGAATCAAATACACACTTTCCACCTTTGAAATCAAGATGCAAGTGGCAAATTAGATGTTACATGGCAAGGGAATCTATGATAGCATTCTTGAACATCAAAATACCTCGGCATGACACTTGGCAGGACACTCTTTTAAACAGCACTGCCTGAATATGAAAGCTAAGGTTTGTTCAAGGAATAATATCACCAGGAAACTGACAAACTATACATGGGGAGCTCAGCTATCCACACTGTGTACATCAGCATTGACTCTGAGCATACCTGTCAAGTTTTGGATTTGAAAATAAGGGAAATTTTGGCCACACCCCTCTGTGAGTGTGGCCAAATCTGTGGGCGTGGCAAATATAGCCATGTGACTTGCTGGGCTCTAGTCATGCCTGCCACATGGCCAAGAAAATGTCTGCAAATACAGACAGCACTGGCTCTTTGGCTGTAAATGGAGATGAGCACTGCACCCTAGAGTTGGATACAACTGGCAGATTTTACTTTCTTAGGATCAAAGATCGCTGCAGATGGTGATAGCAGCCATGAAATAAAAAGGCGACTGATGCTTGGGAAACAAGCTATGAGAAACCTGGGGAACATAGTTAAAAGTAGAGACATCACCTTGCAAACAAAAAAATGCATAGTCAAAGCAATGGTATTCCCGGTGGTAATGTATGGGTGTGAGAGCTGGACCATTAGGAAAGCTGAGCGCAGAAAAATAGATGCCTTTGAAATGTGGTGTTAGAAATAGGTTGAGCCTAGAAGAAATCAACCATGACTGCTCATTAAAGGTCAAATAGTAAAGATGATGCTAAAGTACTTTGGACATCAAATGAGAAGAGAGGATTCACTTGAGAAGGCCTTGATGCTGGGAAAGGTGGAGGCCAAAAGAAGGGGGTGGTCAAAAATAAGATGGCTAGATGGTATTGTAGATGCAATGGGCACAAAGCTGTGTGGGTCAAAGAACCCTTTCCCCATCTTCTTGGGGGACTTTTGTTTTGTTTTCTTTCTTGTTTACTCATTTTTAATTATTATTTTTTCCTGGGAAGCAAAGTGCAGAATAGTAAACCAGCCCCCTAGGGTTACCAACTGCTTGTAAGCAGCTTGGTTTTAATGAACTAGCCCTGCACATGGCTAGACCCCCCCATTAGGGTGGAGAAGCAAGGAGCAATTTCCCCAAATTAACCAATCTATTTTTTCCTCACTGTAACTAATTGAAGCACCAACACCTGAGAATGTCGGATCCAGCTTAAGGGGATTAGTAAAGTAAAAAACAACCTCTGTAGTTTCCAAGATTCACAGCAGCTGAGGAGTTAATCTCCCTCCAGATGGTTTGTTAGAAGGTGGAGTGCTCTCTCTCTCTCTCATATAGTGGTCAAGCAACACCCCCCTCCCAAGTTAACTCTAGAACAGAAACAAAAGCCTCCAGCCAGGATTTGCCCCTGCATATATGAAATATCGCTCACCTAGACTCCCGTCCCATGGTGGCTCCGACCAGCAGCAGCAAAAACAAAGCCTCCATGACCATGGGGCAGGGGGAAATGAAAGAGAAACTACAGAAGGCTCCCACCACCTTCTCTCTCCCCTTCCACAAGTGAAAAGCCACATAGCAGAAAAAAACATACTGCAGCTTCGCCTGTGAGGGCTCGGGTCAGGATTTTTTTTATTTAAAAAAGGGATATTCCAGGGAAGTTAATAAAATGGAGGGGGCGGGAAGATGGGTAAAAATAAGGGGTTTTCCTGGGGAAAACGGGATACTTGACAGGTATCACTCTGAGTGTCTCTTCAGCAGAGTATGCTGCTCCAGTATGGAGTACATTTGCACATGCAACACAAGTTGCCATTGCTGTCAATGAAACAATGTGTATAGTGACAGGATGCCTCAAAACTGCAGCAGTTGAGAAAATGTATCCTCTTGTTGGTATCACAACAAGGAGAGAAGTAGCAGCAGATGCTGAGAGAACTAAGCAAGAGAATGACCCTCAACATCCTCTGAATGGATATGTTTCTTAAGTGCATCAACTCCAATCCAGGAAGAGCTTTTTGGCAAGAACAAACATTCTTGAGGGTACATAAGAGCAAAATCAAATTAGATTATAGAGGAAGGAGTTCACTGAAGAAGGGATGACATTAAAGGAGAATATGGATGAGGAATTTAACGACCTCTATGTCATTTGGTGAACTCCAGTGTCTAGTCATGCCTGCAACATGTCCATGGAAATGTCTGCAAATGCAGACAACACTAGTTCTTTGGCTATAAAGAGAGATTAGCACTGAACCCTAGAGTTGGATATGACTGGATTTTGAGCAAGGGCCCTGAATAGGCTGAGGGTTGGGGTTCCTAAATGTAAGACCAACATACTCAAGTGGTGGCTGCTGATGGCTGCATGAATGTGGAGAGACACAGAGTCCAGAGCACTTGCTGGTCTGTTGACTGCTACGAAAAACATGTATCGACAATGATTTAATTTTGACCAATGATAAAGCCAATAAAATGGCTTCAATCTGGCAGTTTAAAGTTCAATCTAGACACAAAAGGAGAAGAAAGAAATTAACCACATGTTTCTCTTTTTTGCCATGTGTCCCTGATGACTTTATCATTTGCATCCAACTGTGCTCACAGTGTGCTATGTAGGTTGTAGAAAGATCTGCTCTTATTTGGAGGTTCCAATAAGGAGCAAAGCTGTTGTATACTCTTGTCCAAAAGCTGGCACTCTCTAATATGGAATGGCTTTCTTATGTTTCTCATGCAACTTTCTGAGAATTGGTGCATGTGACAATGAAATGGTGAGTGGATTCCTACAGAAGTCATCCCAGGTGATAAGCAGGATGACAGAAGCTAAAGCTAGATTGCTTTGTTTGCTTCCTGTAGCCTCCAAACAGGCGAATACCTGGATTTTTACCTAGCATACTGGGAACAATCAGAGGCAAGAAATTTTTTTGTACTACAGTTCATGGAAAATCCCAGCCATTGTGACTAGTGGCCACATTGGTTGGGCAATTCTAGAAGTTTTAATCCAAGGAAGTTGCATTTTCAAATTTGTTATATAATACATAATGTTAATGATACTTATATTCGATAATATTTTAGGCCTAGCTAGCATTCCCTTCATTCTTCTACTGAAATTCCTCTTAGTTCATGATAATTGACAGTCTCACTTTCTTAAAAAACTGGTCCATTTGGACTGTTTTGTACATAAGGTGTTATTTCAATAAATAGTTGTACATATTATCAATGCACAAGTTGGCAAAAACAAATTATGCTTTAATTTCCATTGATGTTATCTGTGTTGCCCAGAGATGGCTGTCAGCAGAAATGTTTTTTTAAAATCCTGTAATGACCAGAATTCATTGGGAATTTCCCCTGGGTAGAATTTTTGTGGTTTTAGCTGAATAATCCGAGAGGAGTTTTCAAATACATGGCTGGTCCTTGTTGAGGTTCTTTTTTTGTTAATAAATTTTTTATCGATTACTTTTTTAAAAAAATACAAACATGTATATAATATGACATAACAAAAATACATAAGCTTCGTAAAAAATAATCGCATAAATGATAATTGCATTATTGTCTGTTATAATACACATACCATTTAATAAACACATTGAAAATTAACACAGCGCCAATAACCAATTCATAAAACCTTCCCACAGTACTATAACTTGTTTGCAACTATCAACTTTTAATTTTCAACTACACATCACCCAGTGTTTATTTACAATGACCCGGAGAGTTCTGACTCAATGTTGTCTCCAAAAACTACTCTGAGATGGTACAGGTTTGCTATATTCCATACCCATAAGGGAGTGATCAACAAAGGGCTTCCAGATATTCCAAAATCTATTTGCCTTCAGTTTATCTCTTTTTACTTTTATCTCCCATGTCAATTTATCATTCAATGCTAGATTCCACATTTCCTTATACCACTCCCCCAATTGTATAGTAACATCATTTTTCCAATTTCTAGCAATACATTGTCTACCTATGGTTAACATAATTTCTAATAACTCTTTTTCCTCCTTATTTAAACATATACCCTCCACATCCGTTAACATAATGGTACCTGACACCAGTTTGATTTTCTTACCCATTATTTCCCCTGCCTCGTTTTCTATTCTTTTCCAAAAATCATTTATCATTTTACAGCTCCACCACATATGTTCGTAGGTTCCAACAGTCTCTTTACATCTCCAACATAAATTATCCCTTTTATTATCAATCTGATGTAACCTCTGTGGTGTCAAGTACCATTGCCACAGCATTTTATAATTATGTTCCTTAATTCTTACTGACATAGTTCTCATTATCCTCTTTTTCCACTTATTTCTCCATTCATCATTGCCTAGCTTTATATTCAAATCCTGTTCCCACTTCAATTTCAAATCTTCCTGTGGATCACTCCCCTTATTTATTAAAACATAGAGTTTGCTTACTAGACCCTAAATGCTCTTATCTCCTTTTCAAATTTTCAAAACCAATTCTTCAAAATCCGTCATTTCCCTATCTATACATAATTCTCTTCCATATTTTTTGTTCCAATTATTAACCTTCAGTTTCTGAAACCAGTCCAATTTTAACTGCACAAACAATTGTTCTTTCTTGGTTTCATCTCCACAACTTCTTAACCATTCTTTCACCAGAGAAACTTCATTTTTATCCAATATTTCCTTTATTTTTTATCTATTTTTATCGGAAAACACACCATATCTGCCAGTTCCAAAATTGGAGAGGCACCCAGAGCCAAATTCTTCTTTAATTTTTTCCACACATTCATGCGTCCCCTCATCATAATATTACTAGAAACTGTCATTTTAACTTTATCCCCTAAAAAGATCATTTTACCAATTTTCCAACTGTAAGCTCCACCTCTTAAGAACGGAACCTGTACCTTTTACATTCCAGGTTAATACCTTGATACTACTCATAATCTGTTACCATTTCACCTTCTCTAATTTCCAAACTCTCCATTAGGCATGCTACCACCAACCCCCTACCCTCAAAAAGAAAAATATATACAAAAAACACACAATATCGCTCTCCCCACTTTCTCCAGAAAAAAAAGCCGCCTTCAATATCCAAAGAGGGGGGAGGGGGAACATGGAAGATGTGCGTAGGAGTTAATGCATCGCGCCACCACATCTTTCTACAATCTTAGATATAAAGAATTGTTGCATCAACACTTATTGCTCACTGCTCCTTACTTGCCTCCTCCTCCACCATGATCAATGACAACCCCTCCTCCTCTCTCCCCTGCTGTGCCCCACCCGTAGCACCACCAGCATCCACCCACTCATAATCTCTTCTTATGGCCCCCGAATCCAGCAAATCTTTTCTAAGAGTTAGCCACTCCTCCGAACCCGCTTTAACCAAATCAAGCAGGCACAAATACTCCAATGGGTCGGTCCTCTCATCAATAACTTGCATTCTTTTTTCAAAAAACAACAACCCGCAATTGCTGTGGAAATCTCCAATTGTACCTTACACCTTTAGTCATCAACAGTTTGGTTACCGGTTTCATCTTATACCTCCAAGCTCTTTCCTTAACAGAAATATTGTTATACACTTCCATGTCAAAACCATCAATTTTCAGGGCGCCCGAACCTGCTTGTTTTTAAAAAGCCATTACTCTAAGTTTGTCACCCCAATTTGCAAATTTAACCAAAACATTTCTATGGACCACTTACCCTCTTCTTGAGCCCACCCTGTATGCACTCACAATGTCTTCCTGTACAAATTACTTTCCCATACTTAAATTGTTTAACCACTGGACCACCCTTACTCTTAAGAGGTCTGGCGTCCGTTCAACCATGTGACGTATAACAATATTCTGTTTTCTCATCATATCTTCCATAGCATCAATCCTTTTTACCTGTTCCTCCATTTTCACTTTATTCTCCCTCACCTCCTCCTGAGTCCCCTTTATGTCATTTCTCATAACCTTCACCTCATTTTGAACCAACTTCACATTTCCTTCTATTTTTTGCAAATTTAATTCTACCTTTTTTGTTAAATCCATAACAGATGCTACCACATTATCTTGCTTGTTCAACATTTCATTTCTGTCCTTCACTCTTCCATCTTTCATCTTTTCCATCTTCTGAAACAATTTACCAATTTCCACCATAATTTGGGTTTGATAATAATGTTCAGGTGGTGGTGATGACGATGGGGGGACCTCTTCCGTTGGTAGTTTTTCCTTTCTCTTTGATTTCACCACAGGCTCATCCTCCTTTGCTTTTCCTCTTGTGCCCTTATCCATGATAACGTCCACTGAAAGTTCTAATGCTGCAATTTAATTTATTTCTTTTAATTTAATTGTCACATTTATATACCGCTCACTCGGCCAAAGCCAACTCAAGGCGGTTCACAATAAAAATTTGAAAACAAAAACACATGTTAAAAACTGTTGAAACTACCCACCCCCTAAAAACAAGGGGTGCAGGATCCAAAGGCACCATGGGGAGGAGTTCTTCTACACCAACCACCCAATGGAGGTTACCCTTCAACCTGCACCCCACACTTGACCAGCCAGCCAGGTTTTAAGTTCTTTTCTGAAAGGCAGCAATTCCATCCAGAGACGTAGCTCTGTTGGCAGGAGGTTCCAGAGGGTTGGCGCAGACACGGAGAAGGCTCTCCTCCTTGTGCCAGAGAGGCGAGCCCCTCTGGCTGATGGAACAATTAGAGAGCCCCTCCGGTCCACTCTGGTTGGACGGACAGACGTCCTCAGGGCGATGCAGTCTCTTAGGTAACCCGGCCCACTACCATATAGGGCTTTAAAGTCAAAACCAGCACCTTGAATTGCACCCGGAGACAAACTGGCAACCAGTGCAGCTCCCGGAGCAATGGCAAAGCACAGGCATAATGCCCACACCCCATCACCACCTGGGCTGCCGCATTCTGGACCAGCTGTAGCCTCCGAATGGTCGTCAAGGGCAGCCCCATGTAGAGCGCATTGCAATAATCTAGTCTGGAGGTGACCAGAGCGTGAGTGACCATGAGCAAGGAGTCCCGGTCCAGGAGTGGGCGCAACTGGCGAATCACCCAAAGTTGGGCGAAAGCCCTCCTGGTCACAGCCGCCACCTGTTCTTCTAGCAGTAGCCACGAATCCAGGAGGACCCCCAAATTGCGCACCGGGTCTGTCTGGGGCAAAATAGACCCATCCAGAACCAAAGATGGCAGCTCCCGGGTTAACGCAGGACCCCTTATCCATAGCCACTCAGTCTTGCTGGGATTCAGTTGTAGCCCATTAGCCCCCATCCAGACCCCAACAGCTTCCAGGCACCTGGAAAGGACTTTGACAGCATCACTGGGGTCCCCATGGGCCGAGATGTACAACTGAGTGTCATCCGTGTACTGATGGTACCGCACCCCATGGGAACGAATGATCTCACCCAGTGGCTTCATGTAGATGTTAAATAGGAAAGGAGAGAGCCCTGAGCCCTGAGGCACCCCCCATTTGAGGGGCCTAGGACTGGACCTCTCACTCTCCAACCACACTGACTGGGTCCGACCCCTCAGAAATGAGGAAAGCCAGGACCACACCGTGCCCTGGATTCCCAATCCTCGGAGCCATTCCAGAAGGATACCGTGGTCAACGGTATCGAAAGCCACTGAGAGGTCAAGAAGAGCAAGGGCAGATGGGTGACCACAATCCCGCTCCCACCAGAGATCATACATCAGTGCAACCAATGCCATCTCGGTACCATATCCAGGCCTGAATCCTGACTGAAAGGGGTCCAGGTAATCTGCTTCATCCAGTACCCCCTGCAGCCGACGCGCCACTGCCTTCTCCAACACCTTCCCCAAAAAAGGGGAGGTTGGAGACAGGCCTATAGTTGGTTAGGATAGCTGGGTCGAGGGAAGGTTTCTTCAGGAGGGGGCACACCAAGGCATGTTTTAAAGGTGCAGGAAACAACCCCTCCCGCAATGATGCATTGATCATAGCCCCAACCCAGCCACCTGTCACCGCCTTGGAGGCTTTCACCAACCAGGTGGGACAGGGGTCCAATGGGCAGGTAGTGGCGCGCACAGCTGCAAGGAGCCTCTCCACTTCATCAGGGGCAACTGGATCAAACTGGTCCCAGATGGTATGGCAAGACTGTGCTCCAGCTCCCTCCGGACTCTTCCCATCCACGCCAGGATTAAACCCCGAGCGAATCTGATCGATTTTCTCCACTAGATGGTCAGCAAAGTCCTCAGCCAACCCCTGCCAACCAGGCACCGGGGTCCCCCTACCAAGGAGAGACTTGGTAACCTGGAACAGGGTGGCTGGGCGATTATCAGCAGAGGCAATAAGGGTGGTGAAGTATTGCAGCCTCACCACCTCCATAGCCACTAGATAGGCCCTAATAGCGGCTCTAGCTAGTGTCTAATCGGAGTCTCTCTGGGTCTTCACCCAGCGGTGCTCTAGGCGTCTCTTTCCCCGTTTGAGCTCCCGCAGTTCATCTGTGAACCATGGAGATGACCTAGCTCCATGAGCTCTGAGAGGCCATAGTGGTGCGATTTCATCCAAGGCCGCTGTTGTCATCCTGTTCCACAGGTCAACCAGCGCCTCGGGCGAATCGTGTTGCCGATCCAGAGGGAAATCCCCCAGTTCCCTCTGGAATCCATCAGGATCCATCAGTTGCCGGGGGCGGGCCATTCTAATAGGCCCTGCCTCCCTACGATGAAGCGTCGCACCCAGGAAGTCTAGAGCCACCAAATAATGATCTGACCATGGCACAGGTGTTATGTCTAATTTCCGTAGTCTCAGATCACTCTGCCACCTCCCCGACAAAAAGATTAAATCTGGTGTGTGGCCACTGCCCCTGGTTGGGCCCTGAATTACCTGAATCAGGTCCATAGCTGCCATGGAAGCCATGAAGTCCTGAGCCACCTCAGAGCCAGTCCCCACCAAAGGCAAATTGAAGTCCCCCAGAACCATCAGTCTAGGGAACTCCAACGCCAACGCTGAGATGGCCTCGAGGAGCTCAAGCAGGGAGTCCCTTACCCTGCAAGGGGGCAGGTACAGGAGTAAGACTACCAACTGACCCTTATAACCCAGACGCAGAAGCAGGGCCTCACAACCCAGAATTTGTGGAGCGGTAGCCCTGGCGACTCCCAGTGACTCCCTGGCTATGATGGCAATGCCACCGCCCTTACCCTCATCCCTAGGCTGGTGCCAAATACTGAACCCAGCTGGACACATTTCTGACAGAGGAACCCCATCCTCTGGTCTCAGGCAGGTCTCAGTGATACATGCCAGGTCGGCCCGCTCCCCCATAATGGAATCTTGTATCGGGGGGCCTTATTACATACCGACCTGGCATTCATCAGCAGCAGCCTAAGGGCAGGGTCACCGTGGGTCAGCTGCTCTGGACCTAGAGGTGTAACCAGGGGGCTGGAACGAGGGACAGATACTAAGCATCTGCCCCGCATTCCCCGAGTGCGGCCTGCCCCTCGGTACCCACTATATCGCCCCATGCCCATCACAACCTCTATATTGGCCTCCGGAGCCTCCCTGATTGCCTTGGACAGAATGCTGCCTCTCCTTCCTGGCTGGCCGGGCAGTCTCTCCCTCCCTCCCACCCCCATATAAAACCGCCCCACCCACTCCACCCACCACCCTCCACAAGGCTCCGGCGGTGATGGAAGTGGTGGGGCATTCTTCCAAATCTACCTTGAACCCTCAACTGGGGTGAGACATTCCACCTGCAATAGCGACGGCGGTGGGCCGGCTTTTCAAAGCCATCTCGAATCGTCACCTTAATTTTATCCCCATGGACCTCCAAGCCAGCCCCAGACAGACTGCTGCTGCTATTCACTGGCAGGCAAGTTAGTCCCTCAATCCTTCTAACTCTCTCTCCCTCCCTCCATCATCTCCTCCCCCTTTTGGCCCATATCTCCCCCCATCGCCCCAGTGGGCCGTAGAACTTTCAACTCCCCACCTCCTCCACCCAAGGCATAGGGAGGAGGAGGAAGGGAGGGCTCAGGACGCCGGTGTTGGAGGCTGCCCTGATGCCTGCAGTTGTTGTTCCAGTTGGCCTCCAGAGTCCCAGGCAATGGAGAAGCCCCTCCAGCATAGCCTCCCTTTAAGCCCCTGCTCAAGGCCAAGGCATAGAGAGGGGGAGGGAGGGAGGGCTCAGGACGCCGGTGTTGGAGGCTGCCCTGATGCCTGCAGTTGTTCCGGCTGGCCTCCAGAGTCCCAGGCAATGGAGAAGCCCCTCCAGCATAGCCTCCCTTTAAGCCCCTGCTCAAGGCTAAGGCATAGGGAGGAGGAGGAAGGGAGGGCTCAGGACGATGGTGTTGGAGGCTGCCCTGATGCCTGCAGTTGTTGTTCCAGCTGGCCTCCAGAGTCCCAGGCAATGGAGAAGCCCCTCCAGCATAGCCTCCCTTTAAACCCCTGCTCAAGGCTAAGGCATAGGGAGGAGGAGGAAGGGAGGGCTCAGGACGCCGGTGTTGGAGGCTGCCCTGATGCCTGCAGTTGTTGCTCCAACTGGCCTCCAGAGTCCCAGGCAATGGAGAAGCCCCTCCAGCATAGCCTCCCTTTATGCCCCTGCCCAAAGCCAAGGCATAGAGAGGAGGAGGAAGGGAGGGCTCAGGATGCTGGTGTTGGAGGCTGCCCTGATGCCTGCAGTTGTTCCAGCTGGCCTCCAGAGTCCCAGGCAATGCATTATATAGTTGTTAAACACTCCAATTGAGCCTGGTCCAATGCAGCCAAAGCTGCCAGCAATCCTTTGAATATAATATAACCTAGTTAATGGAGAAGAGCCAGCAAATCAATTGTTGTAATCCACAAGAAGCAGGAAGCAGGAACCAAACTACCAGTAAGTATTTTTAATCCAATGGAGCCAACCACCAAAATCAGCCACTAAACATGCCCAGTATTTTCAGGGAGCAAATGCCCCAATATATCCACTTGTATCAGCTCAGCAGGGGAGAGAAAGAGAAAGGAGAAAAATTCCCAAGAAAAAATTAAAAGCTATAATCCACACAGCGGAGTAAAAAGGAAAAAAGTAAATCCACTCTTAGGGCAAACGAAACAAAAGCCCTTTTCCCAGCGGCTGTGACAGCTTCAGGTTTCAAGGGGGAAGCCCCTCCTCCTTCTTCTTCCCCAACTCGGCAAACTTTTTTTAAAAAAAGAACCACTCTTCTTTACTTCAGCCTCGGCTTCAAAATGCGGAGATGATTAGCGCCCCAAAACCAAACACTTTTCTTCCATAGCCACTTCCACACACCTCAAATCAATCTGCAGCTCCCCTGGGTCTCTCAAAAGCCATTGTCCAAAAAGCAAACTCCACTTTCGATTTCCAGGATCGCCGCCATTATCTCCTAGTACAACGCCCCTCTATTCTCTTCTGCCGACTCTTGCCACCTCCAATCACTTCAGGGCAAAACAATCCGCTGCCACCTCAAGCTCCCATCAATATATATATATCAGTTGTTTAACTCACTTTCTTGCTGGTGCCACTTTTATTGGTTCACCACCGTCTCGCCGGTCCCATTCTCAGCTCCTCGGTCAGGAGAAACCGCGGCTTCCGTCGCTTCCTCTCTCGCCGAGGATACCTCTCAAACTTCGACCGCCCTGCAACAGCTTTTCCCACCAGGCAAGAAGGAGACTTATCGCCACCAAAATACCTCAGTAATTTGCCTCGTTAATTCCTTATTCTCTTTAATTACCACATTGATAAGCGCGAGCGCATAAATCAAGATGTTACTCACCGGCCATCTTAGCCACACACCCCTTGTTGAGGTTCTGTCTGTAGCCAGTAAGCATGGAGAAGAATATAATGTGGAAGTTTCTAAGCTCCATGTCAACTGCAAAGCATTGGGGACTGATAGTTTTTTTTAACATAAAACCATATACTGTAATAGAAAAACTACCATCCTCTAATGTGTTGCAATTCACGTGAACCTTAGAAAGTTTCACCTATGTCCTTTCCCATGTTTAATGGATGCCACTGAAAAGAGAACCATGACAAAAAACAAACATATATTTATTTATTTATTTATTTATTTATATTTATATTGCCGCCCACTCACCGTGACGACTCATTTTCGTTTATCTGAAAATGCCTCTGAGAACCTGGATTTATTTGGCTAAAGCCAGTGGTGGGCTCCAAAAAATGTATTACCACACTTTGGGTGTGGTATGGTGGGCGTGGCCAGAGGGAAAGCACTGCATTGCACCCAAATTAGGACTACTTTATTTCAAAACTTGGATGGGCGGGGCCAGCCAGTATTTCTGATACCTGTTCTAGTGAACTGGTGTGAACCTGCTGATGCCCACCACTGGCTAAAGCTACCAGAATTCTGGGGACTGCGGTGGCTTAGTGGTGAAGACACTGAACCTGATGACTGGAAGGTCGGCAGGTCAGCAGTTAGAGATCTGAGTGCTGCATGATGGAGTGAGCTTCCATTTCTGCCCCAGCTCCTGCCAACCTAGCAGTTCAAAAGCAAGAAATTGCAAGTAGATACGTATATAGGTACCACTTTGGCAGTAAGGTAAACAGCTTTCTGTATACTACAGTGACTAGTCATGTCTTCCACATGTTTATGGAAATGTCTGCAGATGCAGACAGTGCTGGCTCTTTAGCTATGAATGGAGATGACCACCGAACCATAGAGTTGGATACAACTGGCTTTCGAGCAAGGGAAACATTTACCTTTACCAGAATTCTGATTAGCAGAATGTCTGCTGAATTCTGGTTCCTATATGAGGGAAGGGGTGTGTGTGAAAAATTCCATGCCTATCAGACACATGAATGCAATTTACATTAGTAATAGTCCAAGAGTGTATTTTACTCTCTCAATTTAATGTTTTAAACACCTGACAAGGCTTAATGTTTTTGCAATTATCTCATTTATTCTGAAAAAGCATTTTCCTCGATGGTTTTCCTTTATTTAAATGAATCTCATTTAGCAAATCCTACAATAGCCTCTTATTTGTGTTGTGTATCCATAAAGTCATCCGCCACCGCTCGCACTCAGCTGCCAGCGATAGTGCAGCTGAAGGAGCTCAGCCCACGTGGCTCAAATCACCCAACCAGTAACAAGCGCGGGAACCTTTCCCACCACAGGTAAAACTTAGTCGGACCTTAGTCAGGTATGCAGTATGTCCCAATGACGTCACTGCTACCGCAACCACTGGGTACCCTTGGGGCAAAATTCAAATGTACTGTATGATATATAAAGAGCTGCATCTCCACCATTTTGCCATGTACAGATTGACCATGCTGCAATAAAGAAGTGTTTGGCCTGCCTGCTGGCTCTCTGTGCAATCAATCTGCCTACATCAAATTGGCGACGAGGATGGGATAATGGCTTCCCAGAGTTACCGTAGATGAGAGTGTTGTTTTGAGGCTTAGCGGTTAAGACACAGTATTTGCCAACTAGAAGGTCGACAAGTCAGCAGTTCGAGATCTGGGAGATTAGACAGAACTATCCAAAGCTCCCTAGGACTAGGGGTGTGCAGGGCACCATCGGAAGGTGCTGGAGTGGTGGGGGCGCCTATTTGGGATGGTGGTTGGGGAAAAATCCCATACATTGCTATTGGCACCCCAGGGCGCCAGAGGTGAGCGGTGGGAGGGACAAAGACTGATTGCCCAATGTACCAGCATGTGCCTGCCTAGGACCACACTAGTGCTCACCCTTGCTTGAAAGCCAGTAGTATCTGACTCTAGGTTTCAGTGCTCATCTCTGTTTACAGCCAAAGAGCCAGCACCATGTGCATTTGTAGATGATTCTGTGGGCAGGCATGAAATGCTATTTACCTTCCCACTGAAGTGGTACCTATTTATCTACTTGCAATTTGTTGCTTTTGAACTGCTAGGTTGGCAGGAGCTGGGACAGAGATGGGTGCTCATTCTGTCATGTAGTATGTGGGTGACAAACTGCTGACTTGCTGACCTTCCATTTGTCAAGTTCAGTGTCTTAACCACTAAGCCGCAAAATATATATCCAGAAAATCATCAACGGCAAGAAGTTTGTGGAAACAAATAAAATTCTTTTATTTTAAAAAGTCTATGAATGTGTATATTCTTCTCACTTTTTCAGCCTACATTATTCCTTTTAAAATTCATCTTACATGAAAAATGATACTCAGTCAATTATTATTCAATAAAACTAAATTCTAACTCAAATCCTTTCTTCATTTCTCAAAAATGTAACGTCAATTGTTATTCAATAAAACTAAATTCTAACTCAAATCCTTTCTTCATTTCTCAAAAATGTAACTCCGTATCCCTAAATCCACCCGGTAATTGGATTTTTCAATATGTATGAATATCTTCCTCAGGAGAATAAGAAGTTACACTGTAAAAGACAAAATCATTGAATACATCAGTTTCTCATATATATTGACAAAGAGACACAATAGGGATATAACATATAGCACTTACCAAAATTTAACACAATTATATCACAATTTCATTCACGTCATGCAGCCTCTTCAGGGAAATTTCTTTACGGGCTATTGACATTAAAAATCTTTTCCATCATAATGTGTTTATATAATGAGTTTAAAGCACTATGTGAAACTTGTGAGTTCGATGATTTTTCTAATGAGAACTGCTCCTATGTATGGGGGTCGAAAACTGCCTTAAAGGGGCACACCACATTGAGATCAACTTAACAACTGCTGCCCACAAATAACATGCATAATTTATATCTCGATTAAGTCCTTTTGGCATGAGAGTTTGGAATTTGTAAATGTACAATGCCTCTCTACATGAGAGAATCACATCCACATATGTCTTTTCATATGCCCGCGTTCTAATCACCTCCAGGACCGTGAATTTCAATTGATTGTCACTATGACCAACCTCTATGAAATGGGATACTAAAGGTGCCTTTGGAAACCAAGTTTCTAATCTTGGATCGATGTTCACTGATCCATGTCTTGATCACCCTACTCGTTTTGCCCACATACCCTAGTCCACATGCACACAAAATCAAATACACACAATTTGATTATTACATTTTGACAGGTGTTTTAAAGGAAATGTAAAATCCAGACCTGCAAGGGTGACACTTCTGGTTTCCCATGCAAAACTGCAGTGGCTACAATTGTGACATTTATAATGCCCCACACTGGTGAACTGAGCTGGAGGTAAATCAGCCATACAATCGGCTCGTGATACAAAGTTACCCACATGCTTAGTTTTTCTAAAGCCAACAACAGGTTTTCTGGAGCATCCTGGTATCACATCAATCACATGCCAATGTTTAAAAAATCACTTTCTTAATTTCAGTTGCCAGGAGTGAATAGTCCAAGGACCACTGCAATTCTGAAAAATTACTACATGATTTTCTTATGAATAATTCACTCCTAGGTGTTTCTTGAACCCTTATATGGGAATTGTTAATTATGTCATGTGGATACTCCCTCCTTGCTAATGCTAATGTGATAGAGTTGGTTGCTTTAACAAAATCAGAATGTTTACTTGAATTCTTGTAGCCCTTGCTATATGGGATATTTTTTTAAAGGAATTGTGGATGGAAAGAGTCATACTTCAGGTACGTGTGTCTATCTGTCCCCTTGTAGTATAATTTCATGCCTAATTTACACTCTGTGGTAACATTCACCAAAATGTCCAAAAAGGAACCATTTTACCCCCGACATTGTGCGAAAATTTTAAACTGGGGTTGCATGAGTTGAGCCATGTTACAAAATCCTGAACATATTTATCATTGTCAAATACAAAAAACAAATCATCTATAAACCTCCTAAAAATAATAACATGCTTAAGAAACAGATTAGTACCGGGATCCAAAATGGTGCATTTTTCAAATTCAGTCATAAACAAATTTTCTAAACTCAGTGCTATGTGACTCCCCATGGCCATACCCCTTACTTGAAGATAAAAACATCCTGAAACCTAAAATAATTATGGTCTAAACATATATCTAATAAGTCCAAAAGAAAATGTGTGTGGGGCAACTGTGTGGAACGTGAGGAAAGAACATTGTCAACTACTGTTCTAGCCTCATCTGTGGGAATATTTGTATACAGGGCTGAAACATCCATAGTAAAAAGACATGCTGTACTCGGTACCTCAAAATTCTCCAGTTAGATAATAAAATCTGAGGAGTCCCTTACATATGATGGGGTATTCTTAACAGAATCCTTGATGGAAATTCAACAAATTTGGCTATTGGTTCAAAGAATGAATTGGCCCCGGAGACAATTGGGCATCCTGGAATCTTATCCACCTTAGTTCTTACCTTGTGTATCTTCAGTAAAACTTCTTGCCGTGGACGATTTTCTGGATATATATTTTGCGACATTTCATCATCCTGCCATATATCGTGGTTCTTAACCACTAAGCCACCACAGTCCCTTTGTGATAGAGGAACCCTGCATAAATAGCTCCTCTACTGGAGGAGGAGGTGGAGGAAGAAGGTGGACAACAGCTATGGGTTCAGCTGTCATTCTTGCTACCTGGCCTTAGAAACCCAATGTCTTAGAGATGATGATTTCCACATCCTCTTGGCTTTATCTACAGAGCCCCTTGCTGCCAGGTAGGGGGACGCTTTCACCACTTGTTTACTTACTGTGGGGCCATTTTGTATGTATGAGTTACCTCAATTTACTTTCCTTTGTTGTTCCATTGTTTCTCTTTTTCTCATTATTTTTTGTACCACCACAGGAAAGTGCCTCTGCCAAGCACTGTGCAATCTATAGATCTGTCTGGCAGAATTCCATGTATGCAACTGCTGGGAAGGATCATGGAGGTATTTTAAATCCTTCATCAAGCCTGTATGGGGGCTTTTCCTCCAAAAACTAATGGCCATCCCAGATTAGACAGCCAGAGGCAGTTCCCCAAGAACCTCATGACTGCATGGGAGCAAATAGAGATATCTCCTCTTGCAGGTCCACATGTGTACAAGTCAATTGGATAGTAGTATATTTTTTAAAAAAATCTTTGAAACAGGGAAGCAGGGAGAATTTTTCTGTTTAGTTTTGTGTTTTGAGGCAGGGAGGAAACAAAAGTACTGTACTACCATATCTTTTTAGACCAACTCTTCTTCAATAGGGAACGGGAGGGAGTAGTGGAGGGGTAAAATTTGGAATCTACACTATTGTTCTTGCAGTGTGTCTTTTTCATGTTTAGTTTTGTGCTATAAGGCAAATCTAGGGACCCTTAATGTTTCTTCTCCCTTGTTGCTGTTGTTGTTGTTGTTGTTGTTGTTGTAATACAGGCATTAAACAATTACAGACAGCTGGGACAAAGCATTCGTTTTAGATAGGATAGGGAGGACCTATCCTATGCTATCTTCCCTATTTACCTTGTAGCTGCTGGTGGCATTGGAGATGCTTAGCCTCTCTTCTAAACTATCTTGATCTATGGGCAAGGTGGCAATACCCAGAGGAAGCAGATTAGCCTAAAGAAAAAACAGCTCTTTGACCTTCTGACCCACAACATCCCCAGTGATGGAGAAGATGTGTTCATTCTCCACACTGGTGAGGGTGGAAAGGATGCAGCTCAAGGGCTTAGTTGCTCAAAGTTGTTTACACCTCCCTCTGGGTGGCTTAAAAGCAGCATCCAAGTTGTATGCCATTATCCAGTTCACTCCATTATTCTTGCTAGGAATGATAACTCTAATTCAGCAGTGAGTGACAGAAAAGGAACTAGCTAGCCTGAGCTACCTACCTCCAACCTACTCCTCCTAGGCCCTAGCTACACCAGTCATTGGTAGATGTTGTCTCATCCAATGGCAGACACTCCACTACAGCAGGAGATGTTTTAACACCAGGTAAAGGATATTGGAAAGCAGCAGACAATGGTGAAATCTATAATCTTCACTTGAAAAAGCATGTTAGCTCAATTGTTGTGTCCATGAAGCCCAGCTCAGAGGAAGAGATGTTCATGATGCCATGAAGACAAATTGATGACATATCCTGTAAAACCTCAGTGATATAGCCTATGGTGTGCTATCCATACATTATCTGAAAGTGAAGTAGAATTCAGTAGTAAACATGTGGCCATCTTTCCTCTTTGGCTCACCTTGGCCAGATTGAGAAATAACTTTTTCTGAAACCCACTAGTGAGCAGTGAATAAGAAACTTTGCTGAAATGAATTAATTTCACATTAAAACATCCAATAAATATGGAAAAGAGACAATATTGTCTACTTTTCTCCTCTCCTTCCACAGACAGACAGTGGCATTTATGCATGAAAATCTCAATGCAAATCTAATGACATTCTTCTTATTTGTAGATCAGGTACACTCTTATTTATATTTCAGATCAAACTAGGGTAACATTATTTCTGCCTGACAGCATTTGGCTCACATCAAATGTCTGGCTGTGCTGACAGACTTCTGTGGGCTCAGCAACTTCCTGCAATTTCTTTGTGCAAAGTGTTACAGAGCACAATAAGTTGGTTGAAATGAACTCTGCATGATTGTCAGGCCAAACACTGTAGTATTAATCTTTGCTAAAGGAGTATCCAGAAAATGTATTCATAGAGCTGGAATTAAATCGAGCACCATTACCACATTACTGCATTACTGTTATTATGTATTTTTTTTAAAATGAAGAACCATCTTCCACATTTTTATAGGAGAAAGTGCTCTTGAATTGTATTATACTGTACAATTAAAGATCCCCTATGTTTCACCTTATTTCATAATCACCATTTCAAAGTACACTTTTGTAAACAGCCATAAATGAAATTGGAAGAGAAGGGTATATAATATGCTAATATTGTAGTGATTTGGCACAATATCTAGTTTTTAAAATCTGGAATGAGATGAGAGTGGAGAATGTGAGGGTTTTGGAAAACTCTGTCTTCTCAGTAAAAAAATATATATGTTCATTTAGATATTAGTGATTTAAAAAGTCTGTACATTTCACTTTTCAATCACATTCAGTTTCCTCTTTGAATCTCAAGTCCTTTTCATTCCAGATACTATACAAAGAAATTAATAACTTTCTATTTTTTTAAATAAACTAATATAAAATCAATACACATCTGAACCATCCAGGTTCAATGAACCTAAACCACTAGGAATGGGACTTTCAGGTATAACTGAATGAGGGGACACTCCAAAAGGTGCTCTATTTCACTTCTAGAGTCGTTTGGGACTTTACAGTAGAAGACATCCAAAATCGTAGATTTGTGATTATGAAAGAGAGGTTGGCAAAACTTACAGATTTCTTCTTTTGGAGTGCTTCCATTTTGCTCTTGCAGGCAAAATTGTCTCATTAATATTTCAAGAAATAGTACAATGACTCTCGGAAGGCAGGATGTTAGCAACCAGTAAGGATTAAGAAAACATTCTGGAAGTCTGGATATTAAAATAAATCCTGGGGGAAAGGCAATAGCTGTTGCTTACTCAGCTGTTATGTGACTTGTTAACTGTTGCTTCTGTGAGGTCTCCTTTCTGACTTCTACTTGCATTTACTCTGTTACTGCTCCTCTTCCTCCATTGCAGATTACTTTTTAGAAATTTATATTATATTATATTATATTATATTATATTATATTATATTATATTATATTATATTATATTATATTATATTATATTATATTATATTATATTATATTATATTATATTATATGTTAGATTATTTTCTGGATTACTCCATCTTTTTTTGATTCCCTGTTTTTTTCTTTGCTTAATCTTTTATTATTTTTGACTTTCAATTTCATTCTAAAGCACAGAAGAAAGGAAGCAGGCAGGCAGGCAAGCAAGGAAGGAAGCAGACAAACAGATGCTTTTTTTGAAGTAGGCCCTGTTTTTGCCTGAGTTGGGATTTTCAATCAAGAAACTTTTTGAAGTGTACACAAGATGCTGACTAGCCTGTTCTTGCTTTCATTTATTGTAGACTTGAGCCAAAGAAAGGAGAAACAGTGACTGAAGGAAGTCCCAGGTGAACATCTGTTTCAACGCGACAAAGTAGAGCTAAAGACCAATTTCTGATGAGGTCCTCTGATGAGGGGTGCCAAGGATATCGTCAGAACCAAATAACCCTTCCCAAAGAGACAAGAAGTATGGATACAGATATTTTCCCTTCAAAGAAGACAGTCTGGCAGAGCACAGAGGTTAATTAGACATTCATCCTTTATGCTGCAGTGGTTTGAGGCATGCTTTGATTAGCTACAGCAGTTATACTGTAATTAGTAAAAAAAGGAACACCACAATTTTTTTTTACAACTTTCATGGTTTCTGGTGGTATACACTATTTGCACGTCTTCTTGCTGCCCAAGATTTGACATACTTGGTTTGCTCAAATTTTGTTTAAGAATGATTATATTCCTTCATCTTTTCCATTTTTTGCCATAGAGAAGGATTCAAACTGTTGGAAACTGGATTTCAGTGCCAACTCAATTCACAATAAAACCGCTTTGTGGAACAGTAATATAAACCACATCACAACATCAATATCTCAATAGTATCTTTCATATATAAAGCCTAAAATCCATACACACATTTCCTTCTTCTTCACACCTATGATCATCAGGTCTTCACATGTAGGCCTGAGTTCATGGTGATAGCTAATTGTGTGGTGAAGGAGAAATTGTCACGCCTTTCTTCCCCTGGCCTTTTTCAATGTCTGGGAAAGTTGTTGGAAAATAGCAATCCTGCATGCCCTAACACTGGATATCAGTGGGAAGAGGGTTTTATAGTTTTATGCTATGCTCTTTGCCACTAATTTGATTGTTATTTTTCTTCATCTGTGGTATTTGAAGTAAGCCTCTACTCCTTCTTCCTGATTATTTTGTCCCTATTGTTATGTTGATAGACCTGTTTTTCCTCTGACCATCCTTCAAGTGGCAAGCATTCAGAAGTTCCTGCATACTGGAGACTCCTTTCCATCCTTTTTCTTCTGTCTATAACTGCAATTGTAAGTAAAGATACTTTTTATATACAGTTATTCCTCATACAAAGTCCGCTTCATACAACATCGGATTCATACAACATCACCTAATTCCTTGAAAAAAGTTGCCTCATACAAAGTCGTGCGACTTTGTATGAGGCATTGGGATTTTTGCAGGTTGCATTGTGCCTGGGCAGTATAAAAGGCAGAACACATGCGTGCATTGCTCTTGTGGGTTTTGCACGAGGTGAAGAATGTTTAGGAGTGGTTTTGAGCATGATTTTGGATTTTTCCATCAGAATTTTTAGAAGCATTCCTGGGATTTTTGCAGCATTCTTCAGGTTTTTGGACAATCAGGGTTGTTTGACAAGTTTTTGTAATGTTTTTAGCCTTTAGGCAATGATTTCTTAAAGTTCTGTCAGTTTCCTGTCTGTCTTCTTGACTTTGCCCTGAAGTCTGTGCTGTTACAGTACAATGTATCTCTATGGAAATGACGTTGTATGAGGTATTGCAGCAAGGATTTGGACATTGTATGAGGCATCACGGCTAGGATTTTGCATGTCTCATACAAAGTCCAAATCCGTATAAAGTCCAAACTTGTGGAACCAAGTTTGGACGTTGTATGAGGTATCACTGTACTTTTAATTATTCTGGACTGATTTTTTTTACCATCTAAATACTGGTCTTTCCTGCAAACACAAGGAGGGTGTTGTTTGATGAAACTGCGCTGATCTGTCCACATTTTTGTGTTGTTGCATATCCTGCCTTATACTCTGCTAACTAAAAGGAATAATCATATTCCTAGCAAACCCCTTTATATCAAATTCTCTAATGGCAGAACAACTCTGCCAAACAAATACCTCCTGGATATTAAAATCCTCACAGGACGGGTTCCTGAGGGTGGCCATTCCAAAAAAATGCCAGAAGATCAGAAATGGGGCGTGGTTAAGACTGCAATGGAGTAACACACATTTTGCTCTGCTCGTGCTCGGCAATGTGGAAAACAATGTGGAATTAGTGTTTCAATGAGGAATTGACTTTTCAAAAATAGGGCAATCCGAAGCCCTAAACTCATTTTACTGACTTTTAATTGAAATGGAGGTTGGCAAGGGAGGCATAGCACTGGTTGTGCCGACTGAGCTGCTCTAAGGCTATTCCATAATAGAAGAAAGTGGACTTCGGATTTTGGAGCTATTTTCATAAAGTAGTAAAAAAGAAGTGTGGCGGCGGCCTTGGAAGGGAGCCCTGAAGGAAAAAGTAAGTTTGGAAGAAAGAACGTGGAGGTTGCAGTCGGGAGAGGGAAGGAGGGTGGAGGATAAGGAGCTGAGAAGGAGAAGGAGACGGTGTAATGGCAGCGAAGAACAAAAGTTAAAAAGTGCTGATTGTTCCAAAGGTTGATTTGTGTGAAAGTATTAAGAGGGGTGTTGGATTGGAGCGAGAGAAGGAAAGATCGGTGTGAGAAGTGAGAAGAAGCGAAAAGAAGAAGGAGAACGAAGGAAAGCAAAAAGGAAAGAAGGAGGATATTGGAATGGTTGGGCTGTGAAGGGAGAGGGGCGATCGGAAGCCGCCGCCGCAGCTTGGGTTTTGGATTACTTGGAAGTAAGCTATTTCTTTACGTGCACATTGGATTATTTTTTTCTACGTAGCTGGGATCATTTTCCCCTGAAATATTTTGCTGGATCCTCCTGAAAGAAGGTTGTTTTCCATATTTTTATTTGGAACCATTTGATATAAAGTTGGAAACTGGTGCCGGTGGGGGGGGGGGTCCTTGTTTTTTTTTCCATTTGTTCTCTTCTCTCTTTTTCTTTTAAAAAAATATAAATTTGGAATACTTTTAGAATACAGATGAATAGTGGAAAACTATTTTTGGATCGTCAAAGTGGATTACAAATTGACTTTGGGATCGGTGGTTTGGGCTATGTCATCTTTTTGTGCTTCCTGTTACCATTTTTGGAGATACAGCAATAACAACAGTAACAGTGCTTTTAGAGTTACAACTTTAGAGTTACAACTTTGTTACACAGTGGATATGTTTTCCCTTTTTCTTTTGGAGGATAAAGTTGTTGCTAGCATTTAAAAGAATGCAAGCGCGGCGCCAAAATGGCCGCCGCGCCCTTTGCGGCCCCCCCCCACAGGACAGAGAATCCGGGTAGTTAGGGGCGTGGCCAGCTCCCTTATAAAAGGGGTGGCCACGAGGCAGCCGCGCTGCCATTTTGCCTCAGCGACGGAGCGGAGAAGTTTTTCCCCCTGCGCCTCCGTCGCTCGTTGGTATTGCCGGGAAGCCTTTTGGGTCGATTTTGCTTAGCTAGCTTCCCTTTTTTGCTCGAGATGCCTTCCAAAAAGAAGGCTGCTGCGAATTCAGCACGGGCTGTTAGGAGGCGCAACCCAGGTCGGAGGACCGTGGTGCCGCCTCCTCAACAGCCACCTTTGCCATCCCCGGCCGGGGCTAGTGGCTTGGGGTCTGTCGCCCCTTGGCCCGTTCAGAGTGCGGGCGCGGAGGGCGCTCCGGCCCGCGGCCCGCGAGCGGTGGACACCGCTCCTCCTTCCGCCCAACCCGTTGGGCCGACTACTTCTTGGCCGCAGCCTCTCCCGGGACCCTCTAGCCTTGGGGGGTGGCCCGGTGCCCCGCCTTGGCAGGTTTCCTCACCAGCCCTACCGGGCTTCGGCCCTGGCCAATGGCCATATATGGGCCATGGGGTGCAGGGAACTGTCCCCATGCAAGGGTCAGGTGGGCCGGCCGGCTCTTTACCCATGGTTACTGTAGACACCTTACTGGCCCGTATTGCGGCCTTAGAGGAGTCTTTGGCCCGGGCCAGTCAGGCAGGTGCCCCTTTCGGGGTACCTTTTGAGGCGCTATCGGCAGCAGGACAACGGCCGGCGGGGAGGGTTGAGCTGCTGCAGGCGGGTGGCGCGGCTCCGGCCACTGCCTCGCAGCTCCCCAGCCAGCAACCTGGCGCGGGTCAAGCCCCGGTGATGAGCTCTACATCGGTCGTGAGCTCCGACGCCCCCAGTGGGCCGGAACCCCCGTTGGGGGCGGCCCGCGGGGGTGCAGCATGTGAGTATATGGTGCAAACGAGTACATCCACACACATTCCCAATATAGGGGGGACCTTTCAGTGGCCTTGGCCTCGCGCGGGTGGTGCGGGGGCTACGCCGCTGGCGACCCACCCGGCGACAACTACTGCCACCATGCCCGCTGGGGCGGGCCTTGGTTCTTACACTGCTGGGAACGTACTTGGGGTGGCAGGGTTAACTCAGGCCCCTTTGGGTAGGCCAGCTATCCCCTTTTCGGCTTTGCCGACGGCAGGGTATTCCTTGCCATTGGGTGATCACTTGGCTCAGGCTACCAGAGAAAAGATATGGCGAGGGGAGTACGTGGATATCTTCTCACTCCTGAACAGAGAGCCCACTAAGGAAGAAAGGGAGGGTCAGGATGAGAAGGACAAGGAGCAGGCACGCCGCCGTAAGCCGCCGCGTACCTGGGCTAACTGGCTCCCCGCTTATTTGATATACATGGCGGTGTATTTGAGGGCGCGGCCGGATCTAGCTATTCCCATGGTCCAATATTTGGACAACATATACAGGGCGATGGTAGATTTCCCGGGCCCCTCATGGCTAGCATATGATGAGGAATTCCGTATGAGGATTCCCCTGCACCCCGAGATGAGATGGGATGAGCCGTGCCAGAGACTGTGGCTCTTGTATATGACACCCACACGTCCTGCCCCGGGGGATAGATACCATTGTGGACATGCGGTCCAGCGAGCAGCTCCAGCGCAGGTTACCCGCCAAATGGCGGGGCAGGGGGTTCCAGCCCGCCTGCTGTGCTGGACTTTCTCGTCCAATGGTTCCTGCAGTCGGAAGAACTGCAGGTATAAGCACGAGTGTCCCACATGTTCTGGTCCCCATGCAGCCTCTGCTTGTCCCAAGCCTGGGGGGGGTGCGAGGCAGAGGGAGGGGTGGACAGTGGGCTGGCAAGCCTGCCACGGATGGAACTAGTTCTCCGAAAGGCCCCCTCCCCAATTAAGGTGGACATGCTGGAGCGCTGGCTCGCATCGTACCCGAGGGGAGAGGACAGGGAGTACCTCATCCAAGGTTTTAAGCAGGGATTTCGTATCCCTTTTATGGGTGATAGATCTCCTCAGGATGCTCCCAACCTTTTATCCCTCAGAGGAAGGGAGGAGGTAGCCGAGGCCAGCATTAAAAAGGAGTTAGACGCGGGCAGGGTCGCCGGCCCTTTTCCCGCACCCCCTTTACCCAACCTTAAGGTTTCACCATTGGGTTTGGTTCCTAAAAAGTCCCTAGGTGAGTTTCGCCTTATTCATCATTTGTCCTACCCAGCCGGCCGATCGGTCAACGATGCGATACCTGACGACCTTTGTTCGGTCAGGTATACATCGTTCGACCATGCGCTGCGCATGGTGCGCTCGTGTGGCCCGGGTGCCTTGCTGGCCAAGTGCGACATTAAGTCGGCTTTTCGCCTCTTGCCGGTGCACCCGGGCGACTTTGAATTGCTGGGTTTTAAGTTTAGAGGGGAGTATTATTCTGATAAGGCCATGCCTTTTGGCTGCTCCATATCATGCTCGGCTTTCGAGCGTTTTAGTACCTTCCTAGAGTGGGCTTTCGTCCGCAGGTCAGGGTCCCGGTCTGTAGCCCATTACCTGGATGACTTTTTATTCGGGGGTGAACGGGGCTGGGACACGTGTGCACGTCTCCTCAATACATTTCAGACGCTAATGCAGGAACTGGGTGTCCCTTTAGCGCCCGAAAAGACCGAGGGCCCGTCGACCAAACTAGTATTCCTGGGGGTTGAGATTGATACAGTAGTACAGGCTTCTAGGTTACCGGGTGATAAGGTGTCCAGGATAGTGACCCTTATCTCGGAATTGCTGGCTAAGCGTAAGGCATCCCTGAGGGAACTGCAGGTGCTACATGGGCACCTCAATTTTGCCTGCAGGGTGGTCGCACCGGGCAGGGCTTTCGCCCGGCGCTTATGCGACGCCATGGCAGGGTTATCCAGGCCCCACCACAGAGTCAGGCTTACCCGGGGTATCAGGGCAGACATGTTTGTCTGGTTGCAATTCCTGAGGGAGTTTAATGGGGTCTCATTTTGGAGGTCTGACCTCCTGGCATCCCCCAATTTCCAGATCCAGTCTGATGCCTCAGGATCCCTGGGTTATGGGATGTACTTCAATGGGAAGTGGGCCTATGGTGGGTGGCCACCGGCATGGGCAGGCACAGGTCGCCTGCGGGATCTCACATACCTGGAATTTTTTCCCATTCTGGGGGCTTTGATGCTATGGGGCGAACAGTGGGCTAATTCGGTGGTGCATTTCTGGTGCGACAATGCTGCCGTTGTGCACATTGTCAATGCACAGACTTCTAAATCGCCCAGGGTCATGGATCTAGTGCGCCATTTTGTGCTGCGCTGCCTGCGCCTCAACGTCTTGTTCAGGGCCAGGCATGTCCCAGGGGTTAATAACGATATTGCTGACGCTTTGTCCCGCCTGCAGATCTCCCGGTTCCGCGCCTTGGCCCCGGATGCGGAGGAATTTCCCTCGCCACTCCCGGACGAGATGTGGACTATTGGCAAGGAGAGGTGAACCGGGCGATTGGCCTGTCACTAGCGCCACGCACGCGTAAGGCGTATCAACAAGCATTCGATTTGTATAGGGCTTTTGCTACTCGATTTCAATGGCCAGAGACCTGGCCCATCCCGGTGGACCATGTTCTGCGGTTCATGGTTCACCTGCATGCACAGGGCCTTGCACCTCGCACCATAGCATCCAAGCTCTCGGCGTTGGCTTTTATGGCCAAAGTAGGGGGTCATGTGGATACCACCTCTGACTTCCGTGTGAGACACGTTTTGGAGGGGTGGGTGCGCGAGCGCGGGCGTTGCCCGGATGACCGGCACCCTATTTCCCCAGGGGTTCTTACCCAGTTGGCCCGGGGCTGGCCAGGCCTCTGTTTTGATCATTATGAGGCAGCCCTTTTTCATGCAGCCACAACGGTGGCATTTTTTGGAGCGCTCCGCATCAGCGAACTCGTGATGCTGTCTAAGGCGGATGCAAGTGGTAGGGCACTGGAACTCGGAGATGTATATGTTGCCAAAGACTGGGCCCAGTTGAGGATTCGCTCCTCCAAAACAGATCAGCATGGCGTAGGCAGTGGAGTAAGACTGCTACGGTGTTCTTTGGCAGACATCTGTCCGGTTGGTGCCCTACAGGAATACCTGGCACTGCGTGGCTGGCACCACGGCCCGTTTTTCTGTCACCAAGATGGGTCTCCCCTTACTAAATTTCAGTTTTGGAAGGTGACAGCCAGAGCCCTCACCAGGGTGGGACTACCAGGTGCCCGTTATGGCACACATTCGTTCCGTATTGGCGCAGCCTCTACAGCAGCTGCTTTTGGGTACTCTGGGGCTGACATACGTAGCATGGGGAGGTGGGGCTCACAATGTTTTCAGTTTTATGTGCGCCCACTCCCGCCGTGAGTACCAATCCAGTCACCTTACCTTCCTTTTTCTCAATTTTCTTACAGACCCTGGGTGTCGTATTACACCGGTGACAGTATGGCTGGTGGGCCACAGCTATGTGCTCAGGGCAGCGCGTTACGCTGCGGCGACAGAGTGGGGACCCCGACTGGGACTGGGTGACCACGCCAGTCTCTCATGGCACGGTAAGCCTGGGATGTTATGGCGGGAGCTGCGGCCTTTCCTTTTTTCTGGCCTGGGGGCTGACCCGCCTGACATTCTAATCATCCACTTGGGGGGCAATGATTTGGGCCAGGTCACTGGCTTATCGCTCAAGCATGCGATTTGCGAGGACCTCGCCTACTTGCATTATGTCTGGCCTGCCACAGCCCTGGTTTGGTCGGACATTGTTCCGCGCCACTCTTACAGAGGGGGCGTTAACCTCCTGGCCCTTGACCGAGCTAGGCGCGCGGTCAATAAGGCAGTGGCGCGGTTTCTCACCACCAGGGCTTGGGGACGGGTTAGTCATCACCCCGATATTAGTCTACAAAATTGTGACTTGTATGCAGGGGATGGGGTCCATCTGTCGCGAGGAGGTATGGACCTCCTGTTGGGTGACTGGCGAGCAGGCCTGTTGACCGAGCTGACGGTCTGGGGGGGGGGCGTCAGGTCTTCTGTGAAGCCCCTCCGTGTGGCGGGTAGCACTGGTAAGGTAAACAGTATGACCCACAAGTATCCGGCAGGTTCGCAATTGACTGGACAACACTAGACAGGAATAAAGTAGTTAAACGTTGTCCGGTCAACGACGAATCAGGCGATGGGGTGATGATGATTGCTAACCAGCATGCATCACCCCTGTGATTTCACGGATACGCGTCAGAGGGTGGGGTCATGAGTTAGTTATTGACTACGGTCAACAATTTGTTTGTTGTTAACAAACAAATTGATACAATTTGATACATTGTAACCAATTGCCGTTGGCAATTTTGGGGTGGTACCTTACCAGTGTTACTTCGGCCTGCTTGCCTTAGGAATTATGATTGGTCGTTTTACCAATACAAATTTATAATTCGGACTAGGGCATTGAATCAATAAATGTGGCCCTTTGCTGTTATCCACTTTCAATGTTGTCTGTGTCCGTTATTGGGGGGGTGCGCCTGCAATGCAAGCGCGGCGCCAAAATGGCCGCCGCACCCTTTGCGGGCCCCCCCCCCACAGGACAGAGAATCCGGGTAGTTAGGGGCGTGGCCAGCTCCCTTATAAAAGGGGTGGCCACGAGGCAGCCGCGCTGCCATTTTGCCTCAGCGACGGAGCGGAGAAGTTTTTCCCCTCCACCCCCTCCCTAGTTAACAGTGTGATTATGGTCGCTTCGGGGCCGGGTGGGAATTTTTGGTTGGGACCCACATTGGCTTCGGGTCCTGGCTTTTTTGCCCATCCCACACTGTTGCTATGGTTTGATATAGGGGTCTTTCTTCGTTCCTACTGTTGACTTTGGTCACATGGGCGGGTAGCACTGGTAAGGTAAACAGTATGACCCACAAGTATCCGGCAGGTTCGCAATTGACTGGACAACACTAGACAGGAATAAAGTAGTTAAACGTTGTCCGGTCAACGACGAATCAGGCGATGGGGTGATGATGATTGCTAACCAGCATGCATCACCCCTGTGATTTCACGGATACGCGTCAGAGGGTGGGGTCATGAGTTAGTTATTGACTACGGTCAACAATTTGTTTGTTGTTAACAAACAAATTGATACAATTTGATACATTGTAACCAATTGCCGTTGGCAATTTTGGGGTGGTACCTTACCAGTGTTACTTCGGCCTGCTTGCCTTAGGAATTATGATTGGTCGTTTTACCAATACAAATTTATAATTCGGACTAGGGCATTGAATCAATAAATGTGGCCCTTTGCTGTTATCCACTTTCAATGTTGTCTGTGTCCGTTATTGGGGGGGTGCGCCTGCAATATATAATATCAAAGTAAAGGCTTGTCAGATTTTTGTTTTTGATTATAATATTTGAATCTGGAATCAGATCAGGAAGACCTTTTTGGAAGATATAAGGGGGTTGCTGCACTGAGATTATTGTTTGAAGCCACAATGGAAAAAATTGGAAAAGGAAAGGGAAATGAAGAGGAGGTGGTGAAGCCTAAGATTGTGGAAGTGAAGAAGGATGAGAAGAAGGAAAAAGCTGTTAGCAAAGAAGCATCCCCATCAACACCACCACCAGAGCCTGCATCATTGGACCAATTGCAAATTATGGTTGAGTTGGGTAAATTGTTTAAGAAATTTGAAAAGATGGAGGAAGCAAATGTGAAAGGTTTTCATGAAATTAAGGAAATAAGGGTAAAAGATAAGGCTGAAATTATGGAAAAACAGGATAAGCTGGTTGCAATGTTCACTGATTTTTCTAAGAAGGTTGATTATAATTTTCAGAGGATGGATATATGTGTTAAATCAATGCAAAAGTATATGAAATTGATGCAGGATGATATGAAAGGGTTGCATGAAGAAGAAAAAGATACTAAATTGAAAATAGAAGCACAGGAGAAAATGATAGATATGATGGAAGAGAAGATGAGAAAACAGAATATTGTAATTTGTAATTTAGTTGAAAAAATGCCAGGCCAGCTGAAAGAAAGAATAGTTAATTGGCTAAATAGTTTAAAAATGGGGAAAGATTTTGTGAATGAAGACATTGCCAATGTTTATAGATTGGGGGCAAGGAAAGGGAAAAGTGTTCAAAGGAATGTTTTGGTTAAGTTTGCAAATTGGGGAGATAAATTGAAGGTGATGGCTTTTATAAAACAAGCAGGGTCTGGAATTTTAAAAATTGATGGCAATGATGTGGAGGTATACAATGATATATCAGTGGAAGTACGTGGTTGGTGTTATAAGATGAAACCAGTAATGAAAATTTTGATGGTACATGGGATAAAATATAATTGGAGATTTCCACAACAATTGAGGTTTTTTTATGACAAGAAAATGCATACAATTGATGCAGGGACAGATGCCCTGGAATATCTGTGTTTCATTGGCTTGGTCAAAGCAGCTTCACAAGAATGGTTAGAACTGAGGAAAGTCTTAATCGAATCTGGGGAAATTAGAAGAGATTACAGAGAAGCTGAAGAAGTGAGGGCTACAGGAGGAGCAGTTGTGGATTTTAAAGCACTGGCTTTGGTTGATGAGAGGTAAATCAGGACATAGGGGATGGAGAAGAGAGTGTGGTGATGAAGGGAGAAGAAATAATCTCAATGAACATTTTAAAAAAATAGGATAGAGCGCTTGAGCAGTAGATAATAGGGCAGTCTTGCATGCTCCCTCCCCTCTTTGATAGTCAAAGGCGACTATTGTAAAAGTGTGTGTGTGTGTGGGGGTACATATGAATGTTTATTGTTGTAATTTATGTTATGGTTTAAATGTGGTTTAGGGAAACACGCCCGTAGGAGGAAGCGAGAGTCACAAAGGATGGTTTTTAAGAATAAGATATGAGGAACATGAAAGTGTTAACTTGGAATGTGAAAAGTACTGGTTCTCAAGTTAAGAGGAGAAGGATAGGATCAGCCCTGAGGAAAGATAAACCGGATATAGTCTTTCTGCAGGAAACTCATAAAAAATCGGAGGATGTAAATAAGATTTTTTTAGGATGGACACAAATTTATGAAAAGTCCTAAGCAAGAGGAGTTGCGGTTCTGATTTCGAGTAGATTAGGTTTTGAAATGACAAATACTGTCTCTGATCCAGAAAGCAGATATTTAATAATAAAAGGAAAGATTGATGATGAAGAAATAATTTTAGTGTATATATATGCACCAAATTATCACCAAGGGGAATTTTTAGATAAAATATGAGTTATTAAAGAAAGAAAAATCAACAAAAATGATCGTAGCAGGAGGTTTTAATTTAATAAGGTCAAATCTGGATTGCCCAAATGTAATCAGGGATGGGGGAGGATCTAAGATACAGATAGAGAGAGATAGAGATAAATCTTTATTGTCATTGTCCTGCACAGAACAACGAGATTGGGGGGAAAAACACTTAACAACCCAACAAAACCTAAACAATATACAACTATACAAAATTATCAACATACTCCCACCCCACATATACACATTTAACCCCTAAAAGCTCTAAAACTCTAAAAACTCTAAAAGTCTAAAAACTCTAAAACCCTAAAAACTCTAAAAACTATACACAGAAGCTCCCTCATAGACTGAATTGCACTGTATTCAAAGCCAGAACTGCTTTTGGGTAGAAACTATTTCTCAAGTGGCTGGTCCTGGTCTTTATGACCCTATACCTTATTCTAGAAGGCAGAAGCTGAAAGAGATCATTCCCGGGGTGCGTACTATCTTGTGCAATCTCTACAGCTTTCTTATAACACCTGGTGGCATAGATTTGATCTAGAGTGGGAAGAGTACACCCGATTATCTGCTCCGCAGTCTTTATGACCCTGGACAGTATTGTTCTTTCCCTAGCTGTACAACTCCCAAACCATACACACAGACCATAGGTTAACACACTCTCTATGGTACAGAGGTAGAATGCCAACAGCAGGTCCTTTGAAAGGTTGTTCTTCCTGAGGATTCTCAAGAAGTATAGGCAGGGCCTATTAAAATGGTCCGCCCTCGGCGACTAATGGATCCAGACAGATTCCAGAGGGAACTGGGGGATGTTCCTCTGGATCGACTACACGATTCACCCGAGGCACTCGTCGACCTGTGGAATAGGACGACAATAGTAGCCTTGGATGAAATCGCGCCACTGCGGCCTCTCCGCGCCCGGGGGATTAGGTCATCTCCGTGGTTCACAGATGAACTGCGCGAACTCAAACGGGCAAAGAGACGCCTAGAGCGCCGCTGGGTGAAGACCCGGGATGACTCCGATTGGACACTAGCTAGAGCTGCTATTAGGGCCTACCTAGTGGCGATGGGGGTGGTGAGGCGGCAATACTTCACCGCCCTTATTGCCTCCGCTGATAATCGCCCCGCCGCCCTGTTCCGGGTAACCAGGTCCCTCCTCGGTAGGGGGAGATCGGTGCCCGGTTGGCAGGGTTCGGCTGAGGACTTTGCTGACCATCTGGTGGAGAAAATCGATCGGATTCGTTCAGGATTGAACCCTGGCGTGGATGGGGAGAGTCGGGGAGGTGCCGGGGCACAGTCCTGCAGTACGATCTGGGATCAGTTTGATCCTGTTGTCCCTGATGAAGTGGACAGGCTCCTTGCAGCTGTTCGTGCCACTACATGTCCTTTGGACCCCTGTCCCACTTGGTTGGTGAAAGCCTCCAAGGAGGTAACAGGTGGCTGGGTTGGGGGGATAATAAATGCTTCTTTACGGGAGGGGGTATTTCCTGCACAGCTAAAACATGCTTTGGTGCGACCCCTCCTGAAGAAAATGTCCCTCGACCCAGCTGTCCTTAACAACTACAGGCCGGTTTCCAACCTGCCCTTTCTGGGTAAGGTTTTGGAGAAGGCGGTGGCGCGCCAGCTGCAGAGTGTCCTGGAGGAAGCGGATTATCTAGACCCCTTTCAATCAGGGTTCAGGCCCGGGTATGGTACAGAGACGGCATTGGTCGCACTGATGGATGATCTCTGGCGGGAGCGGGACGGGGGTTGTCCATCCGTCCTTGCTCTTCTTGACCTCTCAGCGGCCTTCGATACCATCGACCACGGTATCCTTCTGGAACGGCTCAAGGGACTGGGGATCCAGGGCACTGTGTTGTCCTGGTTTTCCTCTTTTCTGGAGGGCCGTACCCAGTCGGTGTGGTTAGAGAGTGAGAGGTCCAGCCCTAGGCCCCTCAAGTATGGAGTGCCTCAGGGCTCTGTGCTCTCTCCTCTCTTATTTAACATCTACATGAAGCCACTGGGTGAGATCATTCGTTCCCACGGGGTGCGGTACCATCAGTACGCGGATGATACTCAGCTGTACATCTCGGCCCGTGGGGACCCCAGTGATGCTGTTGAAATCCTATCCGGATGCCTGGAGGCCATTGGGGTCTGGATGGGGGTCAATGGGCTTCGGCTGAATCCCGGCAAGACAGAGTGGCTGTGGATAGGGGGCCCCGTGTTATCCAGGGAGTTACCACCTTTGATACTGGATGGGGCTGTTTTGCCCCAGACAGACCCAGTGCGCAACTTGGGGGTCCTTCTGGACTCACGGCTGCTGCTAGAAGAACAAGTAGCGGCTGTGGCCAGGAGGGCTTTTGCCCAACTTCGGGTGATTCACCAGTTGCGCACGCTCCTGGACCGGGGCTCCTTGCTTATGGTCACCCATGCTCTGGTTACTTCCCGACTAGATTACTGTAATGCGCTCTACATGGGGCTGCCCTTGACGACCATTCGGAGGCTGCAGCTGGTCCAGAATGCGGCGGCCCGGGTGGTGATGGGGTGTGGGCGATATGCCCATGCCTCACCGCTACTTCGGGAGCTGCACTGGTTACCAGTTTGTCTCTGGGTGCAATTTAAGGTGCTGGTTTTGACCTTTAAAGCCCTATATGGCAGGGGGCCAGGATACCTTAGAGACCGCATCGTCCCAAGAGTGTCTGCCCGTCCAACCAGAGCGGACCGGAGGGGCTCTCTAATAGTGCCATCAACTAGGGGTGCACATCTGTCTAGCACCCGAAGGAGGGCCTTCTCCGTGTCCGCACCAACTCTCTGGAACCTCCTGCCAATAGACCTAAGACTCCAAAGTGAATTGCTGCCCTTCAGGAAAGGAGTGAAGACCTGGCTGGCAGGGCAGGTGTGGGGCCCGAATGGGACTATGGTGCCCGCCTGCTGGCTTTTATAAGAACTCTCTCTTCTTTCCTTTTGTATAGTGGGTGGATGGGGTTGGGTGGGATATGGGTTTTTAAATGGGGTGGGATGTGGGTTTTATAATGTTTTTATGTATTTTTAGAATTGTTGTGATGCCGCCCTGAGTCGGGTTCTGCCTGAGTGGGCGGCATATACAAATATGACTATAAATAAATAAAAAAATAAAATAAATTCTGCTGTGCTCTCTTCATCAGATCTTTGCTGTTTGCTCCCCATGTTAGATCATCCCTCAGCTCCTTTCCCAGAAATCGAAATACCGAGACCTGTTCCACACAATTCCCTTCAATAATAAGTGGCTGGATGTTCAATTTGCATTTTCTAAAGTCCACAATGATCTCTTTTGTCTTTTTTATATTGAGGAATAAATTGTTTTCCCTACACCACTCCGTCAGCATCTCAACCTCTTTCCTGTAAGCCGAGTCCCCCTCCCCAGCAGTAATCAGACCCACCACCATTGTGTCATCTGCAAACTTGATGATCTTATTGCTTGGATAACTGGGAACACAATCATATGTGTAAAGCGTGTACAGAAGCGGGCTCAGCACACACCCCTGCAGCATCCCCATACTTATACTGAGATCTGCAGAGACATGACAGCCCATCCTGACCCATTGGGAACGATCTGATAGAAAATCTAGTATCCACCTGCATAAGCATGTCAGAAGCCCCAAATCTAATAATTTGGGCACCAGTCTATGCGGAAGTATAGTATTAAAAGCAGAACTAAAATCTACAAATAACAGTCTCGCATAAGTCCCTTGTTTCTCCAAATGGGTCAGAACAGCATGTAGGGCCGTAGCCACAGCATCCTCTGTGGATCTCTTTCTCTTATATGCAAATTGACAAGGGTCAAGTCCAACTGGTAAACAAGCCATAATACGGTTCCGCACCAACTTTTCAAAGCATTTCATTATGACAGGTGTAAGCGCCACAAGGTGGAAGTCATTCAGACTATCTATGTTAGGCTTTTTAGGCAGAGGTATAATAGTAGAGGATTTCACACAAGGTGGGACAATGGCTTGGGCCAAAGACCGATTAAAAATCTTCATAAAAGTTTCTGCCAGCTGTTCTGAGCAGTCTCTCAGTGCCCTACCAGCCACTCCATCAGGACCCATAGACTTGCTCGCATTTATCCCTTTTAATATTCGCCTCACTTCTGCCTCTTCCACCCTGGCAACATTAGCTAAGGGGAGTAATGACGATGACTCTGGCAACACTGCTGGATCCACTGCTGGTGTCACCTCAAATCGGGTGAAGAAGGTATTCAGCTCCTCCACCAGAGAAGCACTGCTCTCTACAGGCGATGAATTACTTGGTTTGTTGTCAGTAAGGTGCTGGATCCCCTGCCACACTTGCCTGGTGTCGTGACTACTCAGGTGATCTTCAATTTTCCCTCTATACACAGCTTTTGCCTTTCTTATACCCCTCTTCAGGTTCACCCTTTCTATACTATACAATACCCAGTCTCCAGTTCTAAACGCAAAGTTTCTGGCCTTCAACAGTCTCTGAACTTCAATCGTCATCCAGGGCTTCCTGTTTGGATACATCTTTACATGCTTTTCCCTGGTGACGTTGGCTGTGAAGAATCTAATATAATCCAGGACTGTTGATGTGTAGGTCTCCAGATCTTGATGGTCAAACACATTCCAATCGGTCTCCTGGAAACAGTCCTGCAGCTGTTGAGAGGCTCCATCAGGCCACACAGTAACAGACCGTGTTTGTATCGGGGCTTGTTTCCTAAGGGTGTGTATGCTGGTGTCAAAAGCAGGGACACATGATCTGACCTATCAAGATGTGCCAGGGGCTTAACCTCATATGCCCGTTTAATGTTTGTATACACCTTGTCAAGAGTATTCTCCCCCCTAGTTGCACATTTAATGTGTTGATAAAATTTTGGGAATACTGCCTTCAAGTCTGTATGATTGAAGTCTCCTGCATTGATCAGCATGGCCTCTGGGTATTTGCTCAGTTTAGTATTGATGTTTTCATACAAAATATCCATGGCCATGCTTGCATTTGCAGTTGGGGCCACATACACCACCATTAATACTACTGCTGTAAATTCCCGGGGGAGATAAAAAGGTGTACATTTAATCATTAAAAACTCTACCTCCGGGGGGGGGGGGGCTAAGATGGCCGGCGAGTAACACGCAGATTTGTGTGCTCGTGCTTATCAAAGTGGTAATTAATGAGAAAATTGAGTCAATTGAGTAAATTTCTGAGCCTCTTTGTTGTGAAAAGACTCCTTCTTGCTTGCCTGTTTGGAAAAGTTGTTTCAGGGCGGTCGAAGTTCGGGAGGTATTCTTGGTGGGAGAGGTGCACGACGGAAGCAGCGGCTTCTCCAGCAGAGGAGCCGAGAACGGGACCAGCGAGACAGCGGTGAATTGAGAAAAGTGTGAAAATCAGCAAGAAAGTGAGTTAAGTAATGGATACAGTGACGGTGGCTAGAGCGAACAGTGGTGTTTTTTTAAAAGAAATCGGAGGTTGCAAGTGTAATTAGAAGAGGATTGAAGGGTGGTGGATGTGACGATAATGGCGGCGACCCTGGAATTCGAAAGTGGAGACAGTGTTATGGTTCATGGCTTTTGAGTGGCCCCGGGGAACTGTGGAATTGTGGAGTGATTTGGAGTGATTTGGAGGGCTTGAAAGTGGATAGAAGAAGGAAAGAGATTGGATTGAAGGCATTGGTCATCTCAGGTGTCTCTGAAGTGGAAGAAAGGAAGAGCGGATTTTAAAAGTTTGCTGGTTTGGGGAAGAAGAAGGAGGGGTTCCCCCCTGAAGCTGCCGCAGCCGCTGGGAAAAGGGAGACACGATCGCTCTAAAAGTTGGGTTCCTGTGCTTTTACTCCTTCGCCTTGTGGATTAAGTTTTTATTCCTCCTTTTTCTTCTTCTTTTTAATCAAAAACTTGGAATTTGTGAGCTTTTATTTTTTTCCTTCCCTGTGGATTTGGATATAATTGGATATATTTGGATATTTGCCTCATTGGAAATTCAGCTATATGCCGATGGGATTACTTTTCCCTTTTTTAAAGGAGGGAGTTCTGTGCAAGATCTGAAGTTTTAAAAAGGCAAATTTCATGAGCGTTTGTCATCCGGGGTGTGCTGGTTGATTTTGGTGGTGAGTTTCCCGTGGATTATAAAATTTATTGGCTGCTTTTGGTTTCCGTCTCCTCATGGATTACAACAATTAATTTTTCGTCGGTTCCGCTCTCCTATTTAAGTTACACCACGCTCAAAGGATTATTGTCAATCTTGGCTGCACTGGAATAGACTTAAGTGGAGGGTTCAATGAGAGTTTAGTGCATTGCAGCATAAAAACTTTTAGTGGACATCATCATGGATAAGGGCACAAGAGGAAAAGCAAAGGAGGAGGAGCCGGTGGTGAAATCTAAGAGAAAGGAAAAAGCACCAATGGAGGAGGTTCCTCCATCATCATCACCACCACCTGAACCTTATGATCAAACTCAAATTATGGTTGAACTTGGCAAATTGTTTCAGAAGATTGAGAAGATGGAAGAGGCAAGAATGAAGGACAAAAATGAAATGTTGAAAAAACAGGATAAGGTGGTTACAACTGTTGTGGATTTCTCTAAAAAAGTAGAATTAAGTTTGCAAAAAATAGAAGGAAATGTAAAATTGGTTCAAAATGAGGTGAAGGCTATGAAAGGTGAAATAAAAGGGACACAGGAAGGGGTGAGGGAGAATAAGGTGAAAATTGATGAGCAGGAAAAAAGGATTGATGCTATGGAAGATATGATGAGAAAGCAGAATATTGTGATATGCCATGTGATTGAAAGGACACCAGGCCAGCTAAGAGATAGAGTTGTTCAGTGGTTAAATAATTTGAAAATGGGAAAGGAATTTGTACAGGAAGATATTGTAAGTGCATATAGGGTGGGTCGAAGAAGAGGAAAAGTGGTTCAACGAAATGTTTTGGTTAAATTTGCAAACTGGGGAGATAAACTTAGAGTAATGGCCTTTTTAAAACAAGCTGGTTCTGGCGCTCTGAAAATCGATGGTTCTGATGTGGAAGTATACAATGATATCTCTATTAAGGAAAGGGCCTGGAGATATAAGATGAAACCGGTAACTAAATTGTTGATGAAGAAAGGCGTAAGGTACAATTGGAGATTCCCACAGCAGTTGAGATTTTTTCCCGGAAAAAAATGCAGGTTATTGATGAGAGGACCGCTCCATTGGAGTATTTGAGTTTGCTTGATCTGGTTAAGGCGGGATCTGAGGAGTGGGTAACCCTTAGAAAAGATTTGTTGGAATCAGGTGCCATAAGAAGAGACTACGAGGGGGCAGATGCTGGTGGCGCCATGGGTGGAGGGCCGCAGGGACGAGAAGAGGAGGAGTTGTCTTTGATTATGGTGGAGGAAGAGGCAAGTAAGGAACAGTGAGTAATGGATTATGATGTAACAATTTTTATATAATTATAAAAATAGATATCAGAAAGGGGAAGAAGTGCAGTGCACCAACTTATACGCACATCTTGCATGTCCCCCCCTCCCCTCTTTGGAGATCGAAGGCGGCTTTTTTTCAAAGAAAGTGGGGAGAGTGGTATTGTGTGTTTTCTGTATGTTTTTTTCTTAGCGGTGAGGGGTTTGTGACAGCACGCCTAATGGAGAGCTTGGAAGTAAGAGAGGGTGAAATTGAAATAAATTATGAGAAGTATTAAAGTTTTAACATGCAATGTAAAAGGTAAGGGTTCTGTTCTTAAGAGGAGGAGGTTAGAATTGGCTTTGAAGAAGGATAGACCCGATATTGTCTTTTTACAGGAAACCCATCAAAAATCACAAGAAACAAACAATTTTTTTTAGGGTGGATACAACATTATGAAATGGCGTTTGGTACTTCAAAAGCAAGAGGAGTTGCAATTATGATTTCTAAAAGATTAGGATTTGAGATAACAAAAAGTATTGCGGACCAGGAAGGCAGATATCTGATAGTGAAAGGGAAAATAGATGATGAGGAAATAACTTTGGTGAATATTTATGCTCCAAATGAACATCAAGCTGAATTTCTAGAAAAAGTCCGTAAAATCGTGGTGATAGAAAAAGTGGTAAAGATGATAGTGGCTGGGGATTTTAATTTGATAAGGTCAAATTTAGATTGCACGAATTTAACAAGGTGTGGAGCAGGTATTAAAGGGAATATTTTGGATAATTGGATGGTTGCATTAGAGTTGAAAGACTCTTGGAGAGAGATTAAGGGATCGGAAAGTGCATATTCTTATTTTTCACACGTTCACGGGTTCTATTCCAGAATAGATTATGTGTTCCTAACTGAAAATATGGTCAAAAATATTGAGGAGATTGAAATAGGAATTTTTAAGGAGTCAGATCATGCTAAAGTAATTTTGGAACTGAGGACACAAAAGGATAATAGAAGAGGAAGAAATTGGAGATACAATCCTAACTTATTTAAGGATCAAAAATGTAAATAACAAATTACAGAAAGTTGGATGGAAAGTTGGCAGTGGAACGATAATGAGGAGGTAAATTTTAATGTGGTTTGGGACGCCATGATGTCGGTTTTTAGAGGGGAAAGTATAAAGTTGGCAAGTAATAGGTACAAAAAGTATAAGTTAGCACAGGATGAAAAAGAAAAGGAAATAAAGCAATTACAGGAAGTACATTCAAAAAAGCAGGATAAAATTTTTTCTGCCAAATTACAAAGATTGGAGGCAGAATTGATGGGCAAGGACATAGAAAAAGTAAAAAGAGACTTGATATACTTAAATAGAGAATATTTTGAATTCAGTAATAAAAATTCAAGATTATTGGCAAGAGCGGCAAGAGCTAAAAGGGATAAAAGGGAAATTGGAGTTTTGGTTAATAAACAAGGGATAAGGTGTAACAAAGTTAGTGACAAATGTAAAATTGTGAAGGAATTTTATCAAGCACTATATACAAAAAAGAGATAGGTGTGGGGAAGCTAAAAAGGATCTTGGAGAGGCAATTAGCTAGTGGAATAAAACAGGAACACCGGGATAAAATGGAAGAACAAGTTTCGGAGAAGGAGGTAAAGGAGGTAATTAATGGTTTGAAGTCGGGGAAAGCCCCGGGAGATGATGGATTACCGACTGAGTTTTACAAGGAATTTAAAGATGTTGTGGTACCAAAGCTGGTAAAGTTATACAACTATATTTTAGATGGTGGACAAATTCCGACTTCATGGTATAGGACTACGATCATTCTGCTGCCAAAATTGGGAAAGAATTTGGAAAAAGTGGAGTCTTATAGACCAATTTCTCTTATAAACCAAGATGCTAAGATCTTCACAGCAATATTGGCTAACCATTTAAACAAATTTATGGGTGAATATATAAATGTTGATCAAGTAGGTTTTTTTTAAAAGGGAGACATATGGCTGACCTGACTAGGAGGGTGTTAGATTTAATTGATAACGTAAACCAAATGAAGGAAATGGTGGGGTTAATATTTTTGGACATTTTAAGGCATTTGACTCCTTACAATGGTCTTCGATCAAGGAAATAGTTAAAAGCTTTGGATTTGGGGACAGATTTAGAAGGGTAATTGATCTGTTATACCAGAAAGGGATTGCTAAGATTAGAGTAAATTATGAAGTTACAGATGAGGTAAAGCTTGAGGCAGGTACTAGACAGGGTTGCCCTCTGTCCCCTATTCTGTTTATTATGGCAATGGAAATTTTGGCTAAAAGTATAAGAGAAGATCCTAATATAGAAGGGATAATGGGTAACAAGATAAGTATGTATGCAGATGATACATTGATAATTGCTAAGCATCCGGAGAGGGTTATGGATAGGATTAAAACACAAATTGAGGACTTTGAGGATATAACGGGGTTGATGATAAATTGGGATAAATCGGAAATGATGTTGTGTAACATGGGGGAAGGGGAGAAGGAAAAGATGGCGGGATTATCTAATATACAAATTAAAGATAAGATCAAATATTTGGGGATAATCATTTCAAATAGATTGGAAGATCTTAAAAGATTGAATTATGATAGCTTGAAAACGGAACTTAAGACTAGAATACAAAGTCTCCTAAAGTTGAAGTTGTCATGGTTTGGGAGGATTGCAAATTGCAAAATGATGTTGTTACCGAGAATTAATTTTTTATTTGATGCACTTGCAATTCAAATGAATGAAAAGCAAATTAATGAGTTTCAAAAGATGTTCAATAATTTTTGTAATGGAGGTAAAAAACCTAAATTACTAAAGAAACTATGGTATCTGCCTCAGAAAGAAGGGGTTTAGGAATGCCAAATTTATTAGCATATTATTGTGCTTTTCAAATTAAGAATGTTGTGAAGATTTTGGCAAGAAAAAAAGTAATCTGGGAGGAGATTGAGATGAAAGATTATAGGAATATTGGCAAAATGATTTTTTTGGGAGATAAGGTTAAAATGACAGTTACCAGTAATATAATGATGAGGGGACTCGTGAACGTGTGGAAAAGATTAAAGAAGGACTTGGCCCCAGATGTCTCTCCAATTTTGGAATTGGCAGATATGGCATGCTTTCCGATAAAAATAGATTAAAAAAATAAAGGAAATATTGGATAAAAATGAAGTTTTCCTGGTAAAAGATTGGTTAAGGATTTGTGGTGATGAAAATAAGAAGAAAAAATTGTTTGAGCAGTTAAAATTGGATTGGTTTCAGATAATGAAGGTTAATAATTGGAATAACAAATATAGAAGAAAATTTGATATAGATAGAGAAAAGACGGAATTTGAAGAACTGGTTTTAAAAATTCGAAAAGGAGACAAAAGCATTAAGGGTCTAGTAAGTAAACTTTATGCCTTAATAAATAAGGGGGGGCGAAATACAGGAAGATTTGAAATTAAAGTGGGAACAGGATTTGAATATAAAGCTAGGAAAAGACGAATGGAGAAATAAGTGGAAAAAGAGGATAATGAGAACCATTTCAGTAAGAATTAAGGAGCATAATTATAAAATGTTGTGGCAATGGTATCTGATACCATTGAGGTTACATCAGATCGAAAATAAAAAGGACAACTTATGTTGGAGATGTAAAGACACTATTGGAACCTATGAACATATGTGGTGGAGCTCTAAAATGATAAATGATTTTTGGAGAAGAATAGAAAAGGAGGCTGGGGAAATAATGGGCAAGAAAATTAAACTGGCATCAGGTACCATTATGCTAACAGATGTGGATGGTATGTGTTTAAACAAGGAGGAAAAAGAGTTACTAGAAATAATGCTAACAACGGGTAGACAATGTATTGCTAGACGTTGGGAAAATGATGTAATTATACAGACGGGAGAGTGGTATAAAGAAATGTGGAATTTAGCATTGAATGATAAATTGACATGGGAGATAAGAGTAAAAAGGGATAAACTGAAAGAAAATAGATTTTGGAGTATTTGGAAGCCTTTTGTTGATCACTCTCTCACAGGTGGAGAAAGTAGTAGACCTGTACCATCTCAAAGTAGTTTTTGGAGATAAATATTGGGACAGAGCTCTCCAGGGCAATGTAAATAAACACTGGGTGAAATGTAAGTGAAAATTTGATTTTGATAGTTGTTTCTAAATTATAGTACTACTGAAATGTTTTATGAGTTGGCTATAGTTGTAGTGTTAAATAAAGAATTTCTGTAAAGACCTTCTGAAATAGGTTAGATGTTTTTCCAGAGGATGTTCAACGTTATAGACAGCTATAATAGATAATAGTTCAATTATTATGTATGTGGTTATTTTTTATGAAACTTATGTATTTTCTTTCTTTTTACGTTGTATTGTTTTGTGTATGTTTGTATATTTTTGATTTTTTTTAATAAAAATTTTATATATATAAAAGAGAATATATATACTCTACCTCTTGGGAACAGTGGCTATCCAGTCTGACTGAGTCCTTGCACCAGTTGTGATTTACGAAGATACACACTCCCCCACCTTGTTTCTTGCAAGAATCCTTTGTCCTGTCCAACCGGTGTGTAGTATAGCCTTGCAATTCAATAGCTGTGTTGGGAATGAAAGAGTTAAGCCATGTCTCTGTGAGTAGCAATGCACAGCAATCCCGAAAGTCTCTCTCAGCTCCAACACACAGCCTCCACTCGTCAAGTTTGTTCACCAAAGACCTCACATTGGAATAGAAAATACTTGGGAGAGGTAATTTATAGCATTGTTTTTTTATCTTTGCCCTCGTTTTCACATGGCCATTACCTCTACAGCCTCTTTTTTGCCTTCACTCTCTCCTCCTCCTCCTCCTCGTCTTCCTCCAGGTTCGCTGATTTATGATTTCTGGGATCTTGCAAGCCCACAGTTTTTCACACAGTTTTCCACACATAACGCAGTCTCCACTTCTGCTTCTATAAAACAACAATTCCTGATGGTTATAAATAACCCTACTTAACTGACCCTTTCTCAAAAGCAAGGAGCTCTCAGCCGCAGCGTCTGAACGCGCTGCCATCTTTCAGTTTTAGATCTTAGATAAATGGATGAAATTATTGGGTTTGAAAGATACATGGAGAGAAGTTAAAGGATCCAAATGGGTTTACACCTTCTTTTCACAGGTTCATAATACATAATCAAGAATTGATTACATATTTTTAACAGAAAATATGATTAGGAATATAAATGAGCTGAATGTGGGAATTTTTAAAGAATCAGATCATGCAAGAGTGATGGTGGAATTGAGAACAGAGGGAGTAAAGAAAGTTAGAAGGAACTGGAGATATGATGTTAAACTTTTCAAAGATCTAAAATGTAAAGAGCAAATTATTGCAAATTGGAATGAAAGTTAGTATTGGGATGACATGGATGAGGTGAGTTACAATATGGTCTGGGATGCTATGAAGTCGGTTTTTAGAGGAGAGAGTATTAAGCTGACTAGTATTAAAAATAAGCAATTTAAGGAAACACATGACAAGCTTGAAAAAGAGATTAAGTTGTTACAGGAAGAACATGCTAGAACAAATGATAAGAAAGTTTTGGATAAACTGCAAAGATTAAAGACAGAAATGGTAGGAAAGGATATGGAAAAAGTAAAACGGGATTTGGTATATTTAAAAAGGGAATATTTTGAATATAGCAATAAGAATTCAAAATTATTAGCGAGAGCCGCGAAAGAAAAGTGTAGTAAAAGGGAAATTGGAATATTGATTAATATAGTGGGAACAAGATGTAATTGGACTAGAGAGAAGTACAAAATCGTTAAAGATTTTTATCAGTATCTATATGCTAAAAAGAACATAGATTTGGGAAGGTTGTAGGAAAAATTGGGGAAACAAATTGAAAATATGATTAAATAGGAACATAGGAATAGAATGGAAGAGAGAATAACTGAGAGAGAAATAAAAGAGGTAATAGGTAATTTGAAATCAGATAAAGCTCCAGGAGAAGATGGATTATCAGCTGAATTTTACAAGGATTTTAAAGATATAGTGATTCCAAAATTGGTGAAATTATATAATTATATTTTGGAAGGAGGGCAAATTCCAACTTCATGGTATAGAACAATAATAGTTTTATTACCTAAACCTGGAAAAGATTTAGAAAAGTAGAATCATATAGGCCTATTTCATTGATCAATCAAGATGCTAAGATTTTTACAACAATATTGGCAAACAGATTTAATAGTTATATGGGAAATTATATAAATAAAGATCAAACAGGTTTTTTTGAAAGGAAGACATATGGCAGATTTGACAAGGAGAGTGTTAGACTTAGTAGATAATGTAGGACAAACAAAAGAGAAAGTTGGATTATTGTCATTGGATATTTTCAAAGCATTTGACTCTCTACAGTGGGCAACAATTATAGAGATAATTAAAAGTTATGGATTTGGAGAGAAATTTAGAAGGACGATTGAACAATTATATCAACATGGCACTGCCATTGTTAGGGTAAATGATGAGGTTACAGAAGAAGTAGAATTAGAAGCTGGAACAAGGCAGGGTTGTCCATTATCACCAATTTTGTTTATTATGGCAATGGAAGTGTTGGCAAAAACTATAAGAGAAGATAAGGATATTGAAGGAATATTAGGAAGCAAGATAAATTTATATGTTGATGATACTCTGATAACAATGAAGTATCCTAGGAAGGCATTAGAAAGAATGCAAGAGCATTTAAAGGATTTTGAAGAAATGACAGGTTTGAGAATAAATTGGGATAAGATGATGATAAATCTTTATTGTCATTATCCTGCACAGAACAACGAGATTGGGGATAAGTCAGAAATGATAATGTGCAATATAGATAAGGAGGAACAGATGAAAATAAAGGGTAAATTTAAATTACGGGTTAAAGATAATCTGAAGCATTTGGGAATAATTATTGCAAATAATTCCACAGAAAGTGGAAATTAAGGATAAAATACAGCAGTATAAAAAGTTGAAGTTGTCTTGGTTTGGCAGGGTAGTGTTATGTAAAATGATGTTGTTACCTAGAATCCATTTTTTGTTTGACACTCTGCCGATTCAATTAGATGACAAGGAAATTAAGGAATTTCAAAATTTATTGAATAATTTTTGTAATAGTCGAAAAAAATCTAGAATTGCAAAAAAAACCTGTGGTATCTATCTCAGAAAGAAGGTGGACTAGGATTGCCAAATTTGAGGAATTATTATAGAGCTTTTAGTGAGGGAAAAGGCAATATGGGAGGAAATCAAATTGAGAGATCTGAATCATATGGGGAAAATGGTTTTCTTAGATGATAAAATGGGGGAAATGGTTATAAAAAGTAAGATGATGAAGACAATATTAGGAGTATGGAAAAAGGTGAAGAAGGAATTAGCCCCAGATATTTCTCCAATAATAGAAATTGAGGATATTAAAAATTTTCCAATAAAAATAGATAAAAGGGTAAAGGAAGTTCTATTGAGAAATGATGTTTTCCTGCTGAATGACTGGATACAGGTTTGCAAAGATGGAGAAAGAAAAGCAGATTTGTTTTTACAATTGAGGCTGAATTGGTTTCAGACTGTGTTGGTAAACAAATGGAATAGTAGATATTTGAGGGAAGTTAGTTTGGAAAGAGATATGGCTGAGTTTGAAGATTTTATATTAAAGATAAGAAAGGGAGAAAGAGGGATCAAGTGCATAGTAAGTAAGGTCTATATAATGTTGAATAAGGATGGTAATCCACATGAAGCTTTAAAAACAATTTGGGAACAGGAACTAAATATAAAGTTAACGGATGAGGTTTGGAGAAATAAATGGAAGAAAAGGATTATGAGAACAATGTCGGTTAGAGTGAAAGAGCATAATTATAAAATGTTGTTGAAATGGTACTTGACTCCAGTGAAGTTACATCAAATAGATAAAAATAAGATAAAATGTGTTGGAGATGTAAGGATTTACTGGGAACATATGTGGTGGGGGTGTAATATGGTAAAAGATTTTTTTGGGAAAAATTGTAGTAGAGATTTGTGCTGTTATGGGTAAGAGACTTAAATTGGGGTCAAGTACTGTTATGTTGACAGATGTGGAAAAATTTCTTTAAGTAACGATGAAAAAGAGTTACTTTCAATAATGTTGACAACAGGTAGACAGTGTATAGCTAGGAATTGGAAAATAAAGCAATCTTGAAAATAGAGGAATGGTATAAGGAGATGTGGGATCTTGCATTAAATGATAAGTTAACATGGGAAATTAATAAGAAAAAGGGTTTAGTAAAAAAAATTTTTTTTGGGAAAATATGGCAATTATTTGTGGATTACTCATTGAAGGGGGATGAAAGGAATAGACCAGTACCTGAACAAATGAGTTTTTGGAGATAAACTGTGATCCTCTGCTTTCTCCAGGGCATTGTAAATAACACTGGGTGTAGTATATGGAAATTGTATTATGAATAGTTTATTTTTACTATGACCAAATAAGTATATCAAATTAATGGGTTTAATGAAATAGTTGAAAATGTATGAGTTAAAAGAGAGATATAATGTATAAAAATTTTAAATGTAATAAATCTTGTATGGATGGAAGGGGAATTTAACAAACTAATACGCTGTAGTTTAAGTATATTTTATGTATTTTTATTAGTTTTTCTTTATATGTTCATGTATTAGTAATTGTAGTTATGATGTTTGTATTTTCATTTAGAGTTTTGTATTTTATTTTAAGGTTTATTATTGTTAAAAATTTAATAAAAATAAAAAAGGAAGATCAGAGATACAGAAAATGGATTTTCAGTGGTGGCCCCCTCAATGTGGAATGATTGAAAGCGCGGCGCCAAAATGGCCACCACGCTCTTTGCGGGACCCCCAACCCAGACTCAGACATCCGGGTAGTTAGGGGGCGTGGCCACCCCTCTATAAAAGGGGTGGCCACAAGGCAGCCGAGCTGCCATTTTGTAAAAGCGACAGAGAGGAGAAGTTTTCTCCGTCGCTCTTCGTCTTTCTAGGGAAGCCGTTTTTTGGCTGCAGGACTTAGCACGATCTTTCCTCTTATTTTCGGCTTCCCAGCCATCGGGTTTTGATCCCTGGGAAGGGATCGTGCTGCTATGCCTCCTAAGAAGAAGGCTATGGTGACTACGGCTCGCCCGAATAGGAGGCTGCAGTCGGGTCGGAGGACCGCGACTGTGCCCCCCCAACAGGACCCCTTAATGGAGGCACCCACTGGGACAGGTGGGATGGGGCAGCTTAGGCCATGGCCCACGGCTCTCCAGCCTCAGACAGCCCCTACAGGGGCTCCAGCCCCCGGCCCGCAGTTGCCGGCCATGGGCTTTGAGCAGGGGGAGGGCCTGGCGCGGTTGCACAGCAGGGCTTACCCCCGGCCCCTCATGGGCCGGAGTTTTGGGCATGGCCCTATTTGGGGCCGGGCTCTCAGGTCGGGGGCCCTGGACCTTTGCCCGGTGGGCCATCCAGCCCACCTGGCCCCCTTTATGCAGGGGGATCTGCGACGGTGGATGCATTACTGGCCCGCGTAGCGGCGCTAGAGGCATCCCTAGGGATCACCAATAACCCCATTGGGGGGGGCTTCATTGCCATCTGGGGCCCCCTTTTGCCAGCCTGCTACCACAACAGCTGCCACTCTCCAGCAGGCGGCCAGTCGGGTTGAGTTGCTGGAGGCGCGCAGGCCTGTGCCTGCCGCGGTCTCGCAGCTCCCCGTACATCAGGAACTGCAGACAGGTAATGGTCAGATATGCCCTCAGAGCTCGATTTCGGTCGCGAGCTCCGACGCCCGCCGTGGGCTGGAACCCCCAGTGGGGGCGGCTCATGGGGGTGCACCCAGTGAGTATCAGGTTCAAGCTAATGTGCCCACATCACACTCCACTTCTGGGGATAGGTTTCAGTGGCCATGGCCTCGTAATATCGGGGCGGGTGGGCATCAGTTCCCGGCTTACCTGGGTGCAGCTTGGTCCCATACTGGCATAACATTGGGCGGGGGGGTTTCCGCCCCCGGGGCTGCACCGGGTGTCGCAGGGACGGTCCAGGCTCCTCTCCTGATACCCCGTGTCAATACTGTGCCAGTGTCGGCATTGCCGACGGCCAGGTATTCCTTGCCCCTCGGGGATCATTTGGCGTATGTCGATACATTTGTTCCAGGTCACGAGGGGAAAGATTTGGTGGGGGGAGTACGTGGATATATTCTCCCTATGAACCGAGATCCCAATAAGGATAGGCGGTGCGGACAGAAGGACAGAGACATGTGTGGTCCCGCCGTAGTAATCCATCACACACTGGGGTGTCCGCCCCCAGGACAGTGCTGAGCATCGCAGGGGCTGTCCGGGTCCTGCTGCACATGCCCTTTATGCTGACTGTCCCGTCGAGGGCTTTGCCGATGGCCGGCTATTACTTGCCCCTGGGTGTTATTGGCCGCAGGCCATGAGGGGTAAGGGCTGGAGGGGGACATGTGGATATTCTCCCTATTGAACTGCGAGCCCACTAGGAGGAGAGAGAGGGACAGGGCGACTGAGACAAAGAGATGTCCCATCGTCGTGAGCCACCGCGCACCTTGGGCCAACTGGTGGGCGGCATACCTTGTATGTATGGTGGTAGGCCGTAGGGCTCGACCTGTTTGGGTCATCCTGGTGCTTCCATCCATCGTTAATATTTGCAGGGTGATGGTTGATTAGATGGGCCCATGGCAGTTGGCTTACGGTGAGGCATGGGGATGAGGGTGGCTCTATACCCTGAGGGGAGGTGGGATGAGCCCTGTCAGCAAGTGTGCTTGTGTACATCACTCCCACGTGACTGGTGCCTGGTGATAGGTACCATGGTGGTCATGCTGAGCAGCGGGCTGCTCAGACACAGGCTACACGCTAACTGGTCGGGCAGGGGGTTCCAGCCCGCCTGCTGTGTTTGGCCTGCTCAGCTGACGATGCGTGTACTAAGCACCATGGTCGTTACCGACTTCGTGTCCCCTTTTGCGCTGGCCCTCACGCCGCCTCCGCGTGCCCGCGGGTTGGTGGGTTACGGGGCAGAGGTAGGGGTGCACAGGGGTGATCAGAGCTCCGTCTGAAGCAACTAACCTTGTCATAAGCCCCCCCACCCCAGTTAGTATAGTCAACCCGGGGAGATGGCACTCAGTTCATCCAGGAAGGGATTGGGCGGAATGCCTGCTGGAGGGTTTTCTATGGGGGCTTTTGTATTCATTCGGGGGTGTTGGGGGTCCCAGGATGCTACTAATCTAGTTCCCTTGCAGGGTAAGGAAGAGGGGGCTCCACTGTACACAGCTAAGGGAGTTGGTGCTATGAGAGTAGCGGGGGCCCTTCTTGGAACCACCTTTCCTAAGTCGAATGTCTCCCCCATGAAGCTCATACTGAGCTAGAGCTAGGGTGAATGTCATTTCATACTCCATTCAGCTTACCCTATGGTTTCTCCATTCAGTGATGCCATCCCTGATGACCTTGTCGGTCAGGTACTCGTAGTTGATTCGGCTACTATGGGTGGCACGCTCACGCAGTTCTGGTGCTGTTTGGCACAGTGTGATATGCACTCGGCTTTCAGGTTATTGCCAGTGCACCCAATGATTTAGACCTATTGGGTTTTTTATGTTCCGAGGGGAATTTTACTTAGATAAGGCCAACCCCCTTCTGACTGAGTTAATTCATGTTCAGCACCCGACCGATCGGGGACTCAGGGGCCATTTGCTCACAGGTTGGGGTCTCAGTCTCTAGCCCATTACTTCGACGACTTTTGGTTTGGGGGTAAACGGGGCTTGGACACGTGCACGCGTCTCCTCATTACAATTCAGACACTCAGGTGGGAACTGGGTGTCCCCTTGGCGCCTGAATAGACTGAGGTCCCATCTACTAAGCTCACATTTCTGAATCGACTCTGTCCCGCGGGCATCCGGGTTAACCATGAATACAGTGGCTTGGATCTCCGCGGCGAGTTTGGCATTGATTGCCAAACATAAAGTGTGCCATCGTGAACTGCAGTTAATTCATGGCCACCTTAATTTTGTCCGGTCTGGCTCAAATTACTCCTGGGTTTGGCGGGGTTTCTTCCTGGAGATCAGGCCTGATGGTCTGCCCTAGATGTCAAGTACGGTCGGATACCTCCGGCTCCCGGGCTTATGAGGGTTTACTCTGAGGGTGTGTGCACGGATCGCCTACGCGATCTTATCTTCCTTGCGTTTTTCCCCAATTTGGAGAGCACTGTTGCTATGGTGCAATGAGTGGGCCTACTCAGTGGTCCAATTTCAGTGTGACAATGAGGCAGTGGTGCACATTGTCAACACCCAGACATGCAAGTCCCCCAGGGTCACGACATTAGTTTGTCTATTCTTTTGAGAAGCCTACACCTAAATGTGCCGTTCTAGGCCAGACATGTTCTAGGTATTTATAATAATATTACTGCTGCTTTCCACCACTTGCAGATCACCCGGTTCTGTGCCGTACTCCCGAAGCAGAGGGATTCCACTCGCCACTTTTGGCCGATGGCTGGACGTTTGGCGAGGAGAAGGGAACCGGACATGTCATTGGCACCTCGCACGCGTAAGGCGTATCACTATGCGTTCAGGCGTCGTGTTTGGGAGGGGTGGACACGGGAACATGTCCGCCGCCTGTACACGCGTCACCCCTGTTCCCAGAGTTTCCGACCCACCTTGCACGAGGCTGGCGTTACTTATGTACAGATAGGTGTGAGGTGGCTCTTGGCCACGCAGCTACCATGGTAGCCTTTTTGGAGCGCTCCGCATCAGTGAGTGGGTGCCAGAGTTGGTGCCACCTGTGTAAGGCAGACGTGTCTCGTAGGAACTCGAAGATGTCTCTGTCACACATGAGTGGGCTCGAGTGGGGACGCGGTCCTCACGGGTTATTCAGCACGGTGTAGGCAGTGGTATATACTGCTACGAAGTTTTTGAGACATCTGTCTGGTTGGTGCACTACATGAATTTTTGACAGTGCCTGCTGCACGCCCCAGCCTGTTTTCTGCCACCGGGATGGGTCTACCCTTACCATAGTAAAGTCCTGAGGGTGACCGGTGCTGCGTTTCGCGGTGTGGGGCCCGTTTTGGCACCATTTACTTAAGATAGGCATCGCGATGATCGCGGCTACGTTTGAGGTACTCGGAGGTGGATATGCGTCTACGCGCAATTTCAGATATGTACGTCCCCTCACTGTACGAGTACCTGGTCATGTCCTTCACCTTTTTTCTCCTCTTTTACAGATCCCAGGGGTCTCAACACGCCGGTGGCAGGGGTCTGGTGGGCCGCAGCTATGTACACTGGGCAGTAGTATATGCTGCAGCGACAGAGAGTGGACCCCGGCTAGGCTGTGTGCATCCGCACGTATGCTATGGTATGGTATGAACGGCACAAGGGGGCGGGAATTGTGGTCATTCCTGCTGTCTGACAGGGATGCTGGACCGCCCAATGTTCTCCAGGCACCTCGGTGGCAGCAATCTTATACGGATCACTGCTGTTACTAAACTGTCGAGGGGCTGTGACCTGGCATTTTGTATCACGTATGACTTACATACGGTCGCTATGGTCTAACATCGTGCCGAGACACCAATTTAGGGGAGATGCGGATCTCCCTAGTTCGGACTGTTCCGGCAGTCAATGGACGGGGCTGTGGCTCCGTCCCTTTCCGAGCATGGCTGTGAGACGGCCATTGGAGACCGGATGATAGGCTTACACAAAGATTTTGCTGGTAGGCAGGAGAAGGGGTCCACCTGTCGGCTAGAGGTATGTACCTCGTTCTGGGTGTGATGCAAGCAGGCCTGGCGACCGAGCTGACGGTCTGGGGGGGGCGGTGATTAGCCTCCCCGTGTGGCGGGTAGCACTGGTAAGGTAAATATTTATGACCCACAGGTATCCGGCAGGTTTGCAATTGACTGGCCAACACTAGATAGGTACAAGTTGGTTAACGTTGACCGGTCAACGACGAACCAGGCAATGGGGTGATGGCAGGAGCTCTTCAGCATGCATCACCCCGTGATTTGACGGATACATGTCAGAGGGTGGGGTCAGTAGATAGTTTATTGACTACGGTCAACAATTTGTTTGTTGTAAACAAACAAATTGATACAAATGGATACATTGTAGCCAATTGCCATTGGCAATTTTGGGAGGAACCTTACCAGTGTTACTGCGGCCTGCTTGCCTTAAGAATTATAATTGGCTGAGTACCAATTGAAATTTATAATTCGGACTAGGGCATGAATCAATAAATGTGGCCCAATGCCGTTATCCACTTATACCGGTGTCTGAGTCCTTTTTTGGGGGGTGCACCTGCAATGAAAGTGCGGCGCCAAAATGGCCACCGCGCTCTTTTCGGGGGCCCCCCACCCGGACTCAGACATCCGAGTAGTTAGGGGGCGTGGCCACCCCTCTATAAAAGGGGTGTCCACGAGACAGCTGAGCTGCCATTTTGTAAAAGCGACGGAGAGGAGAAGTTTTTCCCTCCACCCCCTCCCTAGTGAACAGTGTGATATTTTGGTCGCTTCGGGGCCGGGTGGGAATTTTTGGCTGGAACCTACAATTGGCTTACTGGTTCTGGCTTTTTTGCCCATCCCACACTGTTGCTATGGTTTGATACAGGGGCTTTGCTATTGACTTTGGTCACATGTGCGGGTAGCACTGGTAAGGTAAATATTTATGACCCACAGGTATCCGGCAGGTTTGCAATTGACTGGCCAACACTAGATAGGTACAAGTTGGTTAACGTTGACCGGTCAACGACGAACCAGGCAATGGGGTGATGGCAGGAGCTCTTCAGCATGTATCACCCCATGATTTGACGGATACACGTCAGAGGGTGGGGTCAGTAGATAGTTTATTGACTACGGTCAACAATTTGTTTGTTGTAAACAAACAAATTGATACAAATGGATACATTGTAGCCAATTGCCATTGGCAATTTTGGGAGGAACCTTACCAGTGTTACTGCGGCCTGCTTGCCTTAAGAATTATAATTGGCTGAGTACCAATTGAAATTTATAATTCGGACTAGGGCATGAATCAATAAATGTGGCCCAATGCCGTTATCTACTTATACCGGTGTCTGAGTCCTTTTTTGGGGGGTGCGCCTGCAATTGTCAGCAGAGGTTTGACAGTAGGTTCTCTTAACATTTTCAAAAAACAGCAAAATATTAATTTAAGGAGGCATTTGGGGATTATTTGGGTTGATCAAGATAGATTTGTTTTGTTGTTTCTTCTCTTAATTTTTATTTACTTTAGTTTGAGTTATATAAAGTTTGGAGGAACATTATCACCAGAAAGGTGATTAAGAGAATATGTTTTCTTCTTCTTTGTCTAGGGCAGGCATGAAACTGCCAAAATGAAGTCACCATTTGTGAATTCATTCCATAGTTCCTTTCACCTGACTTAGTCTGAGAAAGATTAGCTGGCACTGTTGATTTGATATTTTATTGAGCTTATTGTATTTGTAAGGTAATTTTTGTCTTGTTTTTTATTTGGTTGGATTTCATTATATTTGCTGTTTCTTTGTGTTTTTTTCTGTAAACCACCTGGAGTAGTGGAACACACTAGACTGGTGGCATATTAAAAAACAAACAAATACACAAATAAATAAAAGCTATGTAGTGGTCATGATGTCTGGAGCTGTTTCATTACTAGTTCTCCTTATTTTATCCTTCCAACAATCCTGTGAAATAGTTTAGGCTGAAACATATTGTTGGGGAACTTATTGACTGAGCTTCTTTATATTAATCATCTAGCACTGCATTATACTACACTGTTGTATGTGGATGTGCTTATAGGCAAGTTTCTATCTCCTGTTGCAGCTTTTTATCATTAAATCTTTCCACTGATGTAATCACACAGCACCATTTCTATTTGCATGAGCAGTTTGTCTACATTCAGGATCTGGACGCAAAGTATACCAAACTTGTTCTGGTCAGTGTTTGCATTCTGTTTTTATGATTCTATCTCTGTATACATTGTGCACTCTTCAATTTGAACAACTGCAAAGGAAAACACCAAGTAAACTCTCCCAAATAACAAATAGAATTGTATATTTAAGAAAAAAAGTTTTAAGTCTGCATTTCAATAAAATAGGAAAAGTTTCCTCTTTCTTGTTCTGCTATTGGGATGCCTTTTTTTAATTGGGGGGAAGAACCCCATCTGTGCTTATATCAGGCTGTATCTGGGTAACAAAGTTTCTAAGCATGTTCTGTATCTCATCAGAATATCTTGCTGCCTCTCCTGCTGCTTTTCTTCTTTTCTACCCAGGTGGGATGGCATTGAGGGAATCTGCCATAGTGGCTTCCTGCCCAGAGTTCCTGCTGCATCAACTGCTGTTCATGTTCCGCTTAGCCATTTGCCCATTTCTGCTTATTTCTTGTAAAAGAAATACTCCTTATTTGTCTGGGGAAAAAAACATTTCAGTTATCTTCAATTCACAGCAATAAGCAGGGCTTCAGAAGATAAAAGCTCCAATTAGGACTCCCCTCATCCTCCCCACCACCACAGATGATGTTAATTCACCCATTTACAAAACTAAAACAAAATAAAGCACCAATTACCATGAAGGGAAAGATGCAATGCTGTGACTTTATTTTGGCATGAATAATGTAGATGTGTAACCATGTGGAATGTAATTATGTACCTTAAATGTTCAGTTACTTGTAAAAAAAAGTCCTTAGACAAATTACTCCTTGAACACAAGACTATATTGTCTACTGATTCTTAGAACAAATCCCCTCCAGGTATCAGTTTTCTCAACAATCTATTATGTAGATATAATATACATTGCTGATTTTCAACTGAGAATATGAAATAAGACTTTGCTCAGAGTCACACACCTTGAGACAGCAATGTTTAGTTGCAACTCCACTCCAACCCCAACCCCAGGTTTTGGCCCTTGAACCTGAGAGAAGGAAAGGCTGAATCCAGGTCTTCTGAATTGCTCTTTCTAATTCTTCAGCTCCCCCCCCTACTTTCTTCAGGTTTCTTCTTGTGAAGTTGGCATCAGAACCAAAATTTATTGAATACTTATGTCAGATATTGTCCTATTTTCACATTTCCATGTCCCCCATCACTACAATGGACTTTCTTCTTTCATCTGCAAACCAGTTAAGAGGGAAAAAGATGGAACAGTTGCACAATGCGTTTTGATTGGTACCACATGCAAGCTCCTATTGCCTCTCTCAGCAAGCTTGAAGTTTATTTGTTTGTCCCTCTGCTTGACTACCATCACAGATAATTTAGTATTTTTGCTAGACATACAAAACTCATCTGTCTCCATTCTTATAGATGAGAACAAAAAAAATAGTTCAAGTTTCCTTTTCACTGGGTCAGGTTTCATCAATGTGGGTAATATCTCCCCTCCCATTTTGGAATTGCTTTATGTAATATTTGCAAAAGTGTTCTTTATGCAAAAAGACCATATTTTGAACCCCTCCAATTTTGCAAAAATGAAAATGAATAAAATGCACACGTGCATGTTCCCAGGTTTTTCATAGCATGGAAGTGTCAAAGGGCTCCTTAGGGGCTGATACATACATACCTACTTCACCCTCTCCTTCCTCCCCTCTTCATTTTATCTGCTCACCATTTTGGCCCTAATGTTTTTTATTTTATTTTGCCTTGGTTTAGTTAAGTTTTCATTTCATTTCATTTCATTTTTTGCTATACTGAAAAGTTGACAGATAAAAAGTTAAAAATAAAAGAGTATAACACAGAACAAGCTGATATCTTCTTGGCCTTCTCCCATCTAAGCCACTTTCCCTATTCTCAATGCCTCAGGATTTTGCTTGAATTCTTTCTAATTTTATTATTTAATGTTTATTTCTTGCATTTGTCCTATGGTGCAAACATGGCAATATTTTAAAAATAAGACAAAGAATTCAAGAACAGCTGATATCACAAGAAATATAAACAGGAACAAAAATTAGGCATGGAGGACTAGAGACCAGACAGCAGAAATCTGCCCATAAGGAAATGTCAAAATGACACACATCCACACATTTCATGGTTCAGTTGACATCAGCATGGTACTGGAGTCCACGTGAGCAGATCCTGAATTTAAATAGCCTCTTACTTTAGGATCATGCTTGAAAAAAGAATGAAAGCAGAAAGCAAAAAGGTTTTGCCCTGCTTTGACTCTTTTGACACTGGGTTCAGACCCACACCCACACCACCATTGTTATGGGTGCAAGAAAAATCAAACAAATGTTTGGTGTGGATGGGCCCAAGTATTTATAAACATGCTTGTTGTTTAACCACACAGCCAACTCTATGTTTCTAAGCACTTTCTTTTTCATTCGCTCCCATATCTTTTTCCCAATCTGTAGGCAGGCTCAGGTGTTATTCCCCCCCCCCCTGCCTTGAACTCAATCTGAAGGGAATTTCGTTATGACAATATACCTTGGATACCTTGGAGTCTTATTCAGCATGGAATCCTCATATGAGAAGACATCTCCGTGACAACACTCCACACAACTTTTGTCCATAACAATTTGTCCCTGGCAGTTCTTCTCCATATTTTTCTTCAGAAAATCTTCCCATCTGTGAGGTGGTCTTCCCCTAGGTCTTTTGCGATCTCTTGGATACCAATTCATTATTCTGGCGCTTCATCTATTGTCACTTGTGCGTGCAACATGGCCAGCCCATCTTAATTTGTTCATCAAGTATTCTGTTACTATGTCCTTTAGCAATGATCTTCACCTGCTATCCTCATTTTTTACTTTATTGTGAAGTGAGATTCCGAGCACTGATCTCTCCATTGCTCTTTATGTTACTTGCAACCATTTTTCTTCCAGAACTGTTAAAGCCCATGTTTCACTGCCATATTGCATTGCTTTGAAGACCATATAATTGAACAATTTTTTTTTCTGGTTTAGCTTTTGATTTCAAGATGGCTGACATTTCTCTGAATTTAGCCCACACGGCTCTCTGTCTTCTAGATTTTTCTTTTAAATCATTGTCCATCCTGACTGTTTGACTCAAATAAAAATAGCTTTCCACTTCTTCTGTTTATTCTTCACCAAGTTTTATTCCATCACAAGGCAGCTCTTTCGATTTCATAAATTTGGTTTTAGTTTTGTTGACCTTGAGACCTATTTTTTCACCTTCTCTGTCCAGCTCTGTAAGCATTTGTTCCATCTTTTCTGATGTATTAATTACTTATCAAGACAATGTTGGTGAACCTCAAATGGTTTAATTTCTCACCATCTATTGTGATACTCTCAATCCATTCACCATTAATATTCTGTATATGACAATATACAGAAGATTAATAGTGAATGTCAAAAAAAAAAATCACATCTGGGAGAAACCCAAATACATCTATGAGGCAGATTCACCCATCTGTACTTGGTGCCACTCTTAAGTCTTGAGTTTAAGTTCCTATGTGCAATACAGTGGAGCCTCGAGTTATGAACAGTTCAAGTTACAAAATGTTTGAGTTACAAATGAAAATCCATATAAAATAATCACTCGAGTTACAAATTGTTTTGGAATGGATTAATTGGTTTTCAGTGCATTCCTATGGGAAACCACATTTTGAGTTATGAATTTTGTTTTTCAATGCATTCCTATGGAAAATTTGAGTTACAAATTTTTGTAAAATGAAACATCCTGGGGAACACATTAAATTCATAACTTGAAGTATTAGGGTTGCTGCCTTTCTTTTCTTGTTCTTTTCCACCCTGAGTGGTTTCTCTTCTTTTATACCTATGGGGCAGGCAAGCATATTATGGTCTTATCCATGCTTGAAATAGTTGTACCCATTGAATTTGACCTGTGCAAATGCAGTAGAATCCAGTTTTTATTTCCTTTTATTTATATAGGGAAACTAGCACATTCCTTCATATTGTGCTGTAGATGGAAAGAAACTGCAATATTTTCTTTTTAATTAAGCAGATGGGAAAGAAAGGGAAATCTCCTCATCTCCTCATTGCTCCCACATTCATTAATATTAATTCTTCTTATCTTTCATTTTATAGCTTGAGATCACCAGTGTTTTGTGTTCGGCCATTCTGGACAATTCTGGTTTCAGATCTTCTTGACACTCAATATGACAACACGTGGTTCAGAAAGATGAACACTTGTTTGCATTCAATGAACAACCTGAGCCATTTTCCAATTGTGCATCTCAGGCAGTCCACAAACAGATTCACATCAACTAGACCTCTCATAATCTCATGCTACCTTCCTCCACCCGGATGAAGTCTAATGAATGTTCAGGAGCTTGAGTTCTTCACACATCAACATATCTGAGAATCCTTACAGCTGAACAGACAGTGTGGATCTTTGAGTATAGGCATTCACAGCACTGTTTCAGCACATATGACCTTTTTAGGAATATCCCCAGGACTTTTGCATGGGTATGGTGGGAAGGTAGTGCACCAGTTCCTCTGCTGGAGAAGACTGGGCCATGAAGACCTGTTGATTCCATCTTGTGTGCTTTGAATAGAAGGGAAATTCATGTATGTCTCCATTTAGTGAGAAATAAATTATAAATGTGCATTTTTCTGGCAATGTGTGAACATTGGAACAGGGAACATTTTTTCAGTGAGTTCCATGTTTTTTGATTAGTAGAGCTAAATGCTATCGTAGAGTCATTTGAGAACCTAGACTGAGGTAAGCAGAGAGGTGAAGGGGAATTCAGAATTGATATATCTCCTGAAATATCTGCTTCTGGGCAGAACAAATTCACTAGAGATCAGAAGCGCAGAGTTGATCACTGAGGTCAATTAAATAAATTACTGTAGGAGAACAGAAGATAATTCATGAGTGACATCTAATCTATCGTAATGTAATTGCACAAGAACTTAACATGGGGAAAGCTTCAATGTTTAGCATAAGCTAGGTTAGTGAAAAGTATTCAAGGAAGTGATCATTTATATTTGATTTTAAAATGCATGAAGCACTATTGATATTGCTTCACATTTATTAATGGATATGAAAAAAAATCTTTGAATAGATGCTTCTCACTTTAGTTTCTTCATGCATGAAGGCTCATGTGCATATTCTTAGAAATGAGTAAAGTAGATCATTTGAATATTCTCATATGTTTCTGGTTTGGTCCAGTGGTAGTCATCAGGAAACTCATCAAGAATGTGGAAGTACAAGTATAATGACATTTTTTTTTTGTAAAAGGGAAGAATACTGGTAATGTAGCAACTGTTTAACTGCAAAATGAGTGACATCTCCCAATGTTACTAAAATGCTGATTTTTAGGAGCCAGTGGAGGCTTGATTTTTTTTTTTAGCCATTTTTCTATTTCTAAAATAAAATGTACTTGAAAAGAAATGATATCTTTGTTAGAAATTAGGTAAGTTTTTATCAGAAATAATACAAATTTAGAATCTTACATTAATATTGTGTTACTACAGTAATGAGTAAAATAATCATCCCCCCATAACTAATGTTAATGTATTGCTTTTGAAAAATAAATGCTCAAGCTCTGAGTACTCAGGTGGATACATTAACTCTTAGTGTGCAAATATGTGCCACAGTAACAGGGTGACAGTGGTGTGAAATGACCACCCATTCCACTATGGTTATCTCCCCATTTGTGCTTCAGTGGTCTTTGCCTGCATGGGCTGAGGATGGTAATCTTAGAGACAGAGATGGGAAACTTTCAGTCTCCCAGTGTTGATGAACTGGTATCACTATTGTCTCCTCACCAATCACCAATCTAGTGAAGATGGCAAGAGCACCAGCACAGCACTAGGGGGTGAGAGCATGTTGGAGGGGAAGGGATTCAATGCTGCTGTATCTCTGTACTATTGTAGTGCAGTCATGGAATGAATTTATGAACAGGGGCTACTTTGATTATTAACTTTATGGATCTTGTATTTCTAATATTGTTTGTTTTCTTTTGCTGTAATGGAATTGTATATTTTGTGTTTTGTGTTTTGTAACTGTGCCTTTGGAGATGTGTTACTGTATTATTATTGTGTTATTGTATTATTATGTATCTATTATCCACCATGTAAACCGCCCTGAGTCAGTACATAAGCGCGAAAATTAAATTAAATTAAATTTAAACTTTTGTAGCTTTCCTAGAGGAGTAGCCATGCGAGTCTGTGCTGCAGTCTACCAACAAAAAGTAATACAGCATATAAAAGTCCAATAAATTTATTGTGCTATAATCTTTTTGTGGACTATTGCCCAGATACAAGAAGGACCCTTCTCAGTTGCAGGCATATATACATGTAGGTGGGTTAGTGACCTCTGCAAAGTCCTACTCCACTACCTCAAAGTTGGTGCAGAAGTGGTAACGGGCCTGGAAGGCTATGCCAGCAGACCATATGTGCTGGTAGGTTCTACCTTGCTGGCCAGGTTTCCAGTAGACCCAAGGATATTTGATCCTGTTGTGTTTGAATATATTTATTGCTGTAACGTTTTGTTTAATAATTGGGATCAGCACAATCCTCCATTTTGTCTCCTTCTTCTTGGTCTTGAAATATTGTGGGACTGTGTTCCCGCCTAAATGATGTAGTCTGTACAGTCTTCACTCTGGTCCGATGATCTCCCAGTTACCCCACTCCCCTTCCTGTCATTTTCCTGCCCAAATGTATCCATTCCTGAGTGTATATATTTAGCAGTGCTGCGCCATTCCTCCCAAGTTCTGACTGCCTAATAAAGTTGTTTGGCCCTGTTATGCTAGCTCAATTTGACTTGTCCGCTCCCAAGAAATGGGTTCTTTATGAGTGGCAGTTCAGGCATGCCATGGCAGCCCAAGACATCGTCGACAATGAGAAGAAGTGCTCCTGCTTCTTGTCACAGTGTGGCCTGGCCACCCTCAAGCTGGCCACGCACCTCGTGTTGCCCAGGGACATCGATACCATCCCACTGGCTGAAATCCTGGCAGCTCTTCGGACACACTTCCAGCCGAAGGTGTCCATCTTCCCAGCTGGAGTGGCGTTCCAAAGAGGGGATCAATGCCCGGGAGAGTCCATAGCCGACTACACCGCAGTGCTGAGGCTGGCTGCTGACCCGTGCCAGTGGGACAACCTGGAAGAAGCGTTGTGGGATCGCCTGCTGGCCGGCATGTGGGATGAGGAGACACAACGCCAGCTTATGGTCAGGGACATCCTGACCTTTGTTGTGAGTCTGGCCCCCGGCCCACCTCCAGCCCACCTTGGGTATGAGGACTCTGAGGATGAGGGGGAGGAGCTGGCAGGACCCCCCTCCCCAGGAGTGGCCCCTCAACATTGCCTCAGCCTCCGGGAGGCGTTGGCATCTGAGGCTGCGAGGTTGGGCATCAAATCATTCAAGCACAGGCCTGCTGCCTCCAGGGGTTCGGAGTCCGCTGTGCAGGCCCATCGCTGTTCTTTACCCCGCTCCTCTGCATCTTTAGCGTCGCCCACATCTACGTTCATGTTGGGGTTCGGGTCCAGCGATGAGGACAGTGAGGTCCAGAAGGTCCAGAAAAAGACATTGGACAAGTGCACAGCCGAAAGGGCCCATCGCAGTTGCGTCGGGTGTGGAGCGAGGCACGACCGCCGTCAGTTTCCCTTCAAGAACGCTGACTGTCATCACTGTGGCAAGAAGGGCCACATCGCCAAGGTCTGCAGGCAATGCCAGAAGCAAGTCCCAGAGCAGCCCAACTGACCAAGCCAGAAGGGAGCATACATGTTGAAGATCTTCGTCGTGGAGCCATCTGTCCACCGTGTCTCCAGTGTTGTGGAGTGATCTGTCCGCCGTGTCTCCAGCATCTCCAACCATTTCTTCGTGGAGGTCCAGCTGCACTCCATCCTACCCAAGAGGGAATTCTTGAGGATCCCCCCCCAAGGTTTCACCCAAAACTATGGGCTCTGAAGATGTCTCTCCGAGACATACAGGATTGCCAGATTCCGATTCTGGGAGTGGGGGATTTTTCCTTTGAGTTCAAAAACATTGCAACAAAGCTACCTCTGGTTGTGGTCAAATGCAGCACAAACTGCTTGCTTGGGGTGCAGTGGTTTGAGCCACTAGGGATTAAACTATCTGGCATCAACGCCGTCCATGCTGACCTGGTACAGGATGTTTGTAACGTGCACCCGGCAGTATTCAAAAAAGGACTAGGCAATTACAGCCCCCCCAGTGTCTTTCGACCTTGATCCGGCTGTGCGGTCGGTCCGCCTCAAGCCTCGCAGGGTGTTGTTTGCCTTAAAAGACAAGATTGAGGCTGAGCTGGACAAACTGGTGGGCCAGGGGATTTTGATTCTGGTGGACTCCATGGAATGGGAGACACCTATTATGATTGCGATCAAATCCAATGGGGAGGTGAAGATTTGCGCAGATTATAAATGCACTATCAACAAGGCCATTCAGCCTAATGCTTACCCAGTTCCAGTAGTTAGGCACTTATTGGCTGCTTTACATGGGGGCAAATGTTTTGCCAAATTGGACTTAGCACAGGCCTATCAGCAGTTATCAGTCACACCTGCTGCTGCTGTGGCCCAAACCATCATTACACACAAGGGGGCCTTCAAGGTAACATGCCTTCAGTTTGGGGTGAATGCTGCCCTGGGTATATTTCAGTCACTTGTTGAACATCTCTTAAAGGGTCTCCCCCTGGGTCCTCCCCTACTTCAATGACATCCTTATAACTGCTGGAAGTGAATCCGAGCTCGCCAGCAGGTTATATCAGGTGTTACAGTTTTTTGAAAATGCGGGGTTATGTCTGAGGAAGGACAAATGTGTTTCCCTTGCATGGGAAATAGAATTTCTCAGGTTTAAGGTCACTCCAGAGGGAGTTAAACCCTATGATTCAAAGTTTGCTGCCGTCCGCAACGCCCCCTGTCCAACCACAAAAACTGAGTTGCTTAAAAAGGATGCAGTCTGGCGGTGGGGGCAGGCCCAGGATTGTGCATTTCATTAGTTAAAAGAGCTTCTCTCTTCCGAAGCAATCTTGACTCACTTCGATCCCAGAAATCCCATAGTTCTTGTATTACAGGTATTTGAAAATGTGGGGTTATGTCTGAGAAAGGACAAATGTGTTTTCCTTGCACAGGAAGTAGAATTTCTCAGATTTAAGGTCACTCCCGAGGGAGTTAAACCCTCTGATTCAAAGTTTGCTGCCGTCCGCAACGCCCCCTGTCCAACCACAAAAACTGAGTTGCTTAAAAAGGATGCAGTCTGGCAGTGGGGGCAGGCCCAGGATCGTGCATTTCATTAGTTAAAAGAGCTTCTCTCATCGAAGCAATCTTGACTCACTTCGATCCCAGAAATCCCATAGTTCTTGTATTACAGGTATTTGAAAATGTGGGGTTATGTCTGAGAAAGGACAAATGTGTTTTCCTTGCACAGGAAGTAGAATTTCTCAGATTTAAGGTCACTCCCGAGGGAGTTAAACCCTCTGATTCAAAGTTTGCTGCCGTCCGCAACGCCCCCTGTCCAACCACAAAAACTGAGTTGCTTAAAAAGGATGCAGTCTGGCAGTGGGGGCAGGCCCAGGATCGTGCATTTCATTAGTTAAAAGAGCTTCTCTCATCTGAAGCAATCTTGACTCACTTCGATCCCAGAAATCCCATAGTTCTTGTATTACAGGTATTTGAAAATGTGGGGTTATGTCTGAGAAAGGACAAATGTGTTTTCCTTGCACAGGAAGTAGAATTTCTCAGATTTAAGGTCACTCCCGAGGGAGTTAAATCCTCTGATTCAAAGTTTGCTGCCGTCCACAACGCCCCCTGTCCAACCACAAAAACTGAGTTGCTTAAAAAGGATGCAGTCTGGCAGTGGGGGCAGGCCCAGGATCGTGCATTTCATTACTTAAAAGAGCTTCTCTCATCCGAAGCAATCTTGACTCACTTCAATCTCAGAAATCCCATGGTTCTTGTGTGTGATGCTTCACCAGTGGGGGTGGGGGCTGTCCTCTGTTATGTCTTAAAAAATGGGAAGGAAGCCCCGGTTGCATTCTATTCAAGGTCCCTATCTAAAATTGAGCACAACTATGCTCAGACCGACAGGGAAGATCTGGCCATAGTTGCTGGAACAAAAAATGTTCCACAACCTCCTCTATGGAAGGGATTTTACTATTGTGACAAACCACAAGCCCTTGTTGGGGATTTTCATTACTTCTTAGCCCACTCCCCAGATTCTGTCCCCCTGCATGTTACGCTGGGCCATTTTCTTAAATGCTTATCAGTACACCCTGGTTCACTGTCTGGGTAAAAATATCAGCCATGCTGATGCGCTGTCACAGTCTCCATTGCCAGACCTGGGGGAGGCAGATTGCAAAATTGAGCAGGATCTTCAGGTACTGCTGATCAAGTCTTTCAACTCACTTCCTAAAGTGCCTTCAGACATTGCTAAGGCAACAATACGGGACACACTCCTGTCCCAGGTAATTTCTTGGGTTAAGAAAGGCTGGCCCACATCCCCTCTTGCTGAGGAGTTTAAAGTGTTCTTTAGAAGATGGTTCGAGCTTTTGCTCGAGAGAGGTTGCCCCCTTTTGGGCCAAAGGGTGGTCATTCCTACCATATTACGCTCTAAGGTGCTTAGGCTTCTACACATTAGTCACCCATATATTGTACACTCCAAGGCTTTGGCCAGGAGTTTTTTCTGGTGGCCCCAGGTAGACCGGGACATTGAGCAATTGGTAGGCACTTGCCAGAGCTGCCAGAGTTCCTGACACAAGGAGTCCCGGCTTCCCACCCAGGAATGGGACACTGCCCGTGGCCCATGGTAATGGATTCATGTCAATTTCACAGGCCCTTTCTGGGGCACGCTTTTCCTACTGGTGGTCGACTCATTTTCCAAATGACTGGAGGTAATTCCTATGCCCAGTACTTCTTCGGCAGTCACTATTAAGCAGCTCCAGAGGCTGTTCAGTTGTTTCTGACTGCCAGACGTGCTAGTGTCCCACAATGCCACAATGTTCACCTCTTCCAAATTTCAGGCATTCCTCGAGAGGAACGCCATTCGGCATGTAACTTCTGCCCATTTCCATCCTGCCACCAACGGTCAGGAGGATAGGGGTGTTAATGGTGAAATTGCTCCAAAAAAGGTGTTCTCAGCTGGGGATCTGGTACACTGTCAGAACTATGTGGCTGCAGGTCCAGCATGGATTCCAGGGATTGTGGTGGAACAAACAGGACCAGTGTCCTATCATGTCAAAACAGGTATTAGTTTGCTATGGCAGCGCTATGCTGACCAGCTCAGGCATAGACTTATGGAGTTTCAAGAGGTACAAGGTGATTCTAGTCATGTTAATTTCATGTTAGGGTCCTCTCCCACCCGCTTACTCCCAGGGGTAGATGCCCCCCAACTTTCTAATTCAAACCAGCCCCAATTCCTTTGGAGGCTGTCAGCAAGCCCAGAACATGGAGATGTAGATTTTGGTTTACAGGATTGGGGGTTTGTAGAGTGTTCCCCCACTCGTCCAAGCAAAAAGTGGGGCTTTGATTTCTCCCAAGGGACCTCCCATCCTTCTGCATTCAAGTCTACCTCAACTCCCACCCAAATGAGTCACCCCCTACTCAAACTTCTCAAAGACGGGACCTTTCATTGAGTTTTATCCCTCCAGATTCTTGTTTTAATCCTGTGCTCCTGCTTCATCCAAATGGGGTTTTGATTTAGTTTGCCCCCTCCCTAGCTCCAACTCCAAGTCAGGACAATGATCCCTAAATGCAAATGGTTCTGAACGGGGCCCCAGTATGGGGTATCACTCAATGGAACCTAGTCTGCCTAGAACTTCTGAACACAGTCAGGTGTCAGAGTAGCCCAAAAGGGTTTGGGGGCCTCCACAGTGGCTAAGGGACTTTGTCCCATCCTAGGGGGGAGGGATGTTGTGTTTGAATATATTTGTTGCTGTAACATTTTGTGAAATAATTGGGATCAGTATGATCCTCCATTTTGTCTCCTTCTTCTTGGTCTTGAAATATTGTGGGACTGTGTTCCTGCCTAAACTATGTAGTCTATACAGTCTTCATTCCAGACCTCCCAGTTACCCCACTCCCCTTCCTGTCATTTACCCGCCCAAATGTGTCCATTCCTGAGTGTATATATTTAGCAGTGTTGCACCATTGCTACCCATGTTCTGACTGCCTAATAATGTTGTTTGGCCCTGTTATGCCGAAGCTGTCATAAACAATTCCTTATCAGATCCGCAAGATGGTCCCCGATCCGCAAACTCCTTATTTGTCTGTGACAGCTGGTCACCCCTTTTGTTACACAAGCACAAGGTGTATCAGCTGATATGTAACCCATGTACGTAAGACCCTATTTTCATAAACTCACTTCCTTGTAGTTTTGTAACGGCCATGGGAATGTGCTTAGACACCCGCGAGCCAAAGTATATCAGGAATAAAAGGGCTGAGTGGCAATCCTCCATTGTTGTCTCCTCCCATACCGTGAATCTCATGTGTGTGTGAGTCTCTCCTCTACAAGAGAGCTTTTAGCAACAGGTCAATAAAAGGGGAGGTTGGCTTCATCATGAAGAAAAAACTGGTAAACCTTATCAAAAGTTGTGACATCATGTCACCTTGGGTCACAGTACTGCTTATAAAGATGGAGGGATATCACACTCCAAAAATTATTCAAGTCTACTTGCCAGGAACAAATAACAAGCAAAGCCAGAAAGAGGCTGATGAAGAAATAGAAGGCTTCTACCACAAAGTAAAGACAGCAATGCGGACTACATCAACATACACTGTGGTTCAGGGAGACTTCAATGACATTGTCAGATGGAAGTTATATGACAATGAAAAAATTGTTGGAAGTTTTGGAAGGGGGGAAAGAAATGAAAGAATGTCATGTTTAGTAAGATTTGCAGTAGGTAAAGGTAAAGGTAAAGGTTTCCCTTGCTCAAAAGCCAGTCGTATCCAACTCTAGGATTCAGAGCTCATCTCTGTTTCAAAGCTGAAGAGCCAGCATTGTCTGCTTCTGTAGAAGTTTCTGTGGTCATGTGGCAGGCATGACTAGAGACCGGAGCACACAGAACGCTGTTTACTGTCCCACTGAAGTGGTCACTATTTATCTACGAGCAATTTCTTGCTTTCGAACTGCTAGGTTGGCAGGAGCTGGGACAAAGATGGGAGCTCATTCCATCCTGCAGTACTTGGGAATCGAACTGCTAACCGCCCGCCTTCCAGTCAGCACCTTAGCCACTTGAGCCACTGCAGCAAGTATATTGGCTACATATTATGAACACACATTTCCAAAAGTATAAGGAGAGGCAGTGGATGTGGAGAAGCCCAGATGGCAAAATGTTAAACCAAATTGATTACGTGTTGACAGATACAAAATATATATTCAATGATGTATTGGTTATTGGTGAAAGATTGGTGAAATATGGGCTTAGATCACTGCCTTATTCATTCCTTGATAGCAATCAATTTCGACCAAGAAAAAGGACTATTAAAAATGATGAGGCATCCAATGGAAAAAAGTTCAAGAAGCCACTCTGTCTGTACTTTTGGAAGAAATGCATCTGTTTGTAACTACTGTAGATGTGGATGGAGATTATGAAAAGTTGGTAAAGAAAATAAAAAAGGTGATTGATCTTTCAAGTGGACCCATTCCTCCAACAAAAGTCAGAAGGATCTGGCACAAAACACCTGATGGCAACCAGAGCCCAGCCAAGAGCAGAAGGCAAGACGGATGGAGATGAGTACAAAGAAATCTGCAAAGCGTTCTGTAAAAACCTTGAAAGTGGGCTAAAATGAGTACCAAGGCTATGAGAGACTGCAGAAAAAAAGGAAAAATCTGAAGAAAGCAGAAAAGGAGTTGCAATTAAAAAGGAAATTACCAATCACATTTAAAAATTAAGATGGAATGCAAGTGACAGATAGACTGGAAATGAAACAGATATGTGAAGATTTCTATAACTGTCTATATTCTTCTAAAGTATGACTAAGAGAAATTTCCTCACATGTCAAATCAGAAAATTCTGTCAATAACATGCAGTGATGTGGATGCGGCTATAAGAAAGACAAAACCATACAAATGCCCTGGGTAAGATGGAAAAACAGCTAAGCATTTAAGTGTAGGGGGTCTCACACTCCATAAGGGTCCTTGCCATGTCTCTCCCAGGCCCATGCCATCGGCTTGGGATGGGAGACTTGTGTCAGCTGGGGCCGCAGGCAGTCCTCCCCCTCCTTGCTCCACCCACCAGGGGGGCTTCAGAAGTCCACCGGAGCAGCCATCACTGAGGGTCCTCGCCATGTCTCTCCAGGGCCCATGCCATCGGCCTGGGATGGGAGACTCGCATCAGCTGGGGCCGCCAGCAGTCCTCCCTCACTTGGCCCTGCCCGCCAGGAGGGCTTCAAAGGAATGCTGGAGCAGCCACAGCTGTGTCAGGGCTAGGCCTTCCCTGGCTCAGCTGTGGACATTGAGCCATGGTGCTCCCTCGCAGACATCAGAGCTTTATGCTCTGTTGTAGACTTTGGTGGCTAAAGACATTTGCAGAGTATATTATTGCATTGCAGGCGCACCCACCAAATAAAAACTCAGACACCGGTATTGGATTAAAGGCATTGGGCCACTTTTATTGAATAATGCCCTAGTCCGAATTATAACTTTCAATTGGTGTATCATCCAATTGTAATTCTTTAAGACAAGCAGGCTGCAGTAGCACTGGTAAGGTTCCACCCAAAATGCCAATGGCAATTGGCTATTATGTATCAATTTGTATCAATTTGTTTGATGTCACAAACAAATTGTTGACCGAAGTCAATATACTATCTATTGACCCCATCCTCTGATGTGTATCCGTCTAAATATCAAGGTGATGCAGGCTGTGAAGCTCCTAGCATCACCCCGTTCATATTTCGCCCTTGACCGGCCAATCCTGTTTCCCCTGTACCTATCTACATGTTGGCCAGTCAATTGCGAACCTGCTGGATACCTATGGGTCATAAATTTTTACCTTACCAGTGCTACCCGCCACACGTGGAGACGTCCATGATGACTCAACGTCCCCCCCCCCAGACTGACCATTCGGTCACCAGGCCCGCTTGCTCGTCCTTCAAGATAGGTCCATACCTCTCACTGCTAGACGGACCCCATCTCCACAATACAGGCTGAAAACCTGTAACCCTAACCCCGGACGACGAACGGCTGTACAATTCATCCTCCATAAGGAACCGGGCTACAGCCCTGTTCGCTGACCGCCAGGCATGGTCCAAACCACGGGAGTGAATGCCTCCCCTATAACAGTGTCTCGGCACGATGTCCGACCATAGCGAACATGTGTACAGCCATAAATGGTGAATAAAAGCCAGGTCACTGCACATGGAAATCTTTAATGCTAGGCAATGAGCTGTACAGCACACTGCCCCCGAGGTGCAGGATAAGACATCAGGCGGTCCAGCATCCCCGATGGACATCAGGAATGGCAACAGTTCCCGCCACCGCGTGCCGCACATACCATACCACTGCATACGCACGGCTGTACGTAGCCCGAGATGGGGTCCCCACTCTGATGAAGCCGCCTACTGTGCCGCCCAGTGCACACAACTGCGGCCCACCAGCCACACTGCCACCAGTGTGCGGATACACACAGGGTCTGTAAAAGAAGAAGATAAAATTGAAGGCATAACAAGGCACTAATTAGCAAGGGGACAAACATATATATATATAAAGGCACAGATCCCCACCTGTCTATCTGACGTACCTCGGCCACAGGGTAACCAAATGCAGCAGCAGTAGACGCTGCGCCTGTCCGAAGTAAATGTGCACCATAAGTAGCACCGGGGATCCCCCTTTGCAAAGTGCCAACCCAGTGACCCTCCCGAATCGAAATTTAGTCAGGGGAGACCCATCTCGGTGGCAGATCAACAGGCCAGGAATGAACCACGCACTGCCAGGAAAACATGTAAGGCACCAACTGGACAGATATCAGCAAGCGAGCCTCGCAGAAGCGTCACGCTACTGCCCTGTCCTTGCTGATCCACCTTAGAGGAACGAATCCTCCACTGAGCATACTCCTGAGTTCCAGTTCCAGTGCCAGACATGACACGTCCCCTTGTGAAAGCGGGACCAGCTCGCTCATTCGCAGAGCTCCAAGGAAATCCCCTGGTAATGAGGGCTAACCGATAGGAAGACACAGGCTGGTGTGTGTCGGGGGGCAGCCCCGCTCACGTGCCCAACCTTCCAATACCTAGTGAATATCGAAGTCGTCCACACCAACAATAAAACTTAACACTTCAGCTATGAACATCAAGGCCAAAAGCCTAGGCCAAACTTGGGGGAGCTGCCTCTCCCCAGAAAACTCCAAATTGGAGGAACACGCACTGACACGCTTTACACGTGCGTGGCGTCAAAGACCTGCCGACCGCCTGGTTCACTTCTCCATGCCAAAAGTGCACATGTAATCTGGAAGTGGATCGGGGAGTTCCTCCGCGTATGGAGCCAAGGCACGGAACTGGGAGATCTACAGGTGGGAGACAGCATCAGATATATCATTGTCAACACCTGGCACATGCCCAGCCCTGAATAGCACATTAATGCGCAAGGGCCTGAGAACAAATTGCCAAACCAAGGGCATGACTCTGCGAATTAAGGTGTGTGGGCATTAACAACATGCACTGTGGCAGCATTGTCACACCAAAATGAACTACAGAAATAGTCCACTTATCGACCCAGCACCTGAGCGCACCTGAAACGGGAAAAAAAATCAAGGGCGCGAGATCGCGGAGGCGACTTGTGCCCTGCTATCCCTGGAGCCACCTCCAACAGGCCCATCGATCATCAAATTAGGTCCCCATCCAAGTGAACCCGAGGCGTCCAACCGGACTCGTAATTAAGGAGTGGCCATATGCCCGGCCCTGCAAAGGAGACGCCCTTCCAGCCCTGTAGGAACCTGAGCCAAACTGGTAGGTCGGCCCACAAACCCCTCATAGTCAGACCCTATGGTGAGTCGTAAAGACCCCACTATGGCCGCACAAAGATGCCTGGGAAAGGGCCGCCCGGTGTTACCCCCTACAGGCCAAGTCGGGATGGCCATGTAGCACTTGCAACTTACAGAGAAACACCTTACGTCGTGCGCCTTACGAATATAGGATCTTAGCTCCATGTCCCCTTATCCATGGGTAAACTGGAAGTCTGGGCCATGATGACACAATCTACACCTAAAAAGTGAGGGCAGTGGCTGTGCCCCCTGTCATTTTAGGCGCCCTGATGCCCCAGAACGTGTTGAGCAAATACCCACATGTGCCCGAAGCCCAGTCACCCCCTAACAAATTGTTGTGAAAGTAAGTCACTGACTGGGACCCCGACCCTTGAGTGAAAGCCCAGTAAAGGAAAGTGCTGAAACGCTCGAGGGCCGATACAGGAATCGGAACAGGCCAGGGCATGGCTCAACTCACTGAAAGCCAGCCCTAGGAACAAAAGCCTGAAAGCTCGAGGTTATCGGAGGGGGCACTGGGAGCAACCAGGATGTGAATTTGATGTCGCATTCGGCAGCAGCACCCCACGACCGCATGAGCGGGCCATCTGCACAGCCTAGTTAAAGGAGCACACTTGGCCCGGCAAAGGTCACCCGGTATAGGGCTGCCGACCCAGGGCCCTGCAGGTAGGAGAAATGGTGAATGAACTAAATTCCCAAGAGGATTCTTAGGCACTAAGCTGAGAGGAGAGACTATTAGATTTGAGTATGGGGAGATCAAACGGATCAGCAACCCTGCCCTCCCGCAATACTCCATCCACCTGCTGCAGAGAAATGACCTCCCTATCACTGAATAACTGTAAATTGGGGGCATCCTGGGATGCACTAACACCCCCGAAGGGTTGCAGAAACCAAACGTAAAAACCCTCCAAGGTAAACCGCATCATCCCCCCAGGATAAACACGGAGGCACCCTCCGAGCACAGCTGGATCAATTGGGGAACGGGCCTTTGAACTTGTTGTGGCCTCAGAGGGAACTCTGGCCAATCCCTGGTAACCCTTGCCCCCGCCTCGGGACATGCCTGCCCACATGTAGCGTGGTAGCGTGTCACCCGGCACAGAAAGAGAACCCCTGCTCCAACTAACCTCGCCACTCTTGCATACTCCGGTAGCAGAGTAATCCCAACACATCAGTAGGATGGGACCCCCTGCCCTTCCCGCCAGCAGTGAACCTGCGTAGTGGCGTACCTTTGCACTGCGGAACCGCAATGGTACCATTCACCCGGTACCGGGTGCGTAGGGGTCATGTACAGCAGCAACAATCGCTGACGGGTCATATCCCATCTCGCCTCAGGGTGAAGGGCAAGTCTCATAGTAAATTCCCCCCATAGGCTAGGCCTGATGGACCCGGTAAATTAGCAACTGCCCGTTGGATGATGTCCAAACACTGAACCATCGGAATATCCAAATCAGGATGAGCCCTCAGTTGCTCAGCCATATATGTATGAATAAGCTGGCGGCCAATTAGCCCACATGCGGGGGGAGTTTATGACAATGGGAAAATTGTCTATCCATGTCGTCCTGTCCCCCCTACTCCCCCTTAGTCAGATCACGGTTCGGGAAACCAAAATGTCTGCTCACACTCCACGCCATATCTTATACCTGGTGGACAGTAACAAGTGGCCACCCGAAGGGAGGTAATAGTTGGCCACTGGGTGAAAGCCAGGCGGCTAAAGGGTACTGGGCGGAATATTGGCCAGCCAATGCAGCCTGGTGAAGCCCAGGCCATCGCACCCATTAACAACCAGTGACAATGTGGATAATGTACTAACTTGACCACTATACTCACTAGGAGCACTCCCTCGGGTCGCCCCCACCGGGGGTTCCAGCCTCGAAGGAGCATCGGAGCCGGCGACGAAAATCAAGCTCAGGGTCGACGGGACTCCAAGCCAGGTCACTCCAGAAACCGGCGGGCTGACCTGCTATGTGGGCAGCACAGGGAGCTGCGGCGCACCACCCTATGAATGTGCAGGTGCCTGAGGCAGCTCAACCCGGCCCAAGGGCCACCGAAATGCCTGCAAAGGTAAATGATTAGCGTCCCAAAGGTAGCCCGGTCCCAAGTGTCCTGAGGGTCGGGAAATCCCTAACAATGCTTTGAGGGCCGGAATGCGGGCCAGAAGCATATCCACCACTCCCGGCCCACCAACAAGGTGAGGGTATGCAGACGGGAAATTCACATTGGCGCTTCAAGGGCTGCAACGTGGGCCAGAAGCATGTCCACCACTTCCAGCCCACCGGAACAAGGTGGGCCATATACATTAGGTGGGCCAGCGGGTGGACCGTGGTTAGCAGGCACAAATCCACAACCACGGAATAGGTGCCATGATGGGGTGCGGTCCCGCACCCTGTCTGCCCAAGCCACCCTGCCCCACATTAGGCCAGCAAACTGGAGTCGCTGCCACCCCCCTTTCTGCAGCCCCCCGAGCCCTCTGGCCCAAGGGGCCACTAGAAGTGGCAGGGGGGACAACGCTGCCGCGGGCCCGCAGCAGCCTTCTTCTTGGGGGCCATGGCCGCCCCCATGCAGGTCCCAAAGGGACAACAAAAGATTGCCGGAGCAGGTTCCCGTGCCCCGGAGATCAAAAGAAGAAGCTTGCAACAGAGAGAAAACTTCTCCTCGAGGAGGAGCCTTTCGCTTGGGTGCCATAGCAACCCAAGCGCTAGGTTAGTGATTGGAGGAAAGATATCCTCCGATCCGATAATATCTTTCTCTTTTCAGGCAAGGAAAAGACCAACAGCGTCGGAGCTGTTCTAAAATGGCAGCAAAGCTGCCTTGTGGCCACCCCTTTTATAGAGGAGTGGCCACGCCCCTTAACTATCCTGGATGTCTTCGTCCGGGATAGGTGGGGGCCCGCAAAGAGCGCGGTGGCCATTTTGGCGCCGCACTTGCATAATTTGTATTTATTGCAATGGCATTGTATTGTGTATTATACTGTATAATGTTGTGTATTGCATTATGTATTTAAAATTTAACCCCTCGGGCTACCTTGGGGTTATTTATATGTTGTAAGCTGCCCTGAGTTGGCCTGTGCTGAATTGGGTGTGGTGTAAATCAAATAAACATAAACATAAGGCACTTGCTGGACACTTTACTAATTACAGTGGTACCTCATACAACGATTTTAATCCGTTCCATGGGGCTCATTGTTGTACGAAACAATTGCTATATGATACATGCATCGTATAGTGATTTTCCCTATGGGGTGCATCGTACAATAATATATATTTTTTGCTAAGTAGTTTTCCCATTGAAAAATTTTTTTATGATTTTTTCCATAGGGAAAAAAAACCAACAACCCAAAAACTAATTGTTATGCGATTTTGTTGCTATATGGGGCAATTGTTGTATGAGGCTCCACTACTTGTGAACTGCTAGATTGCCCCAAGTTTGTATGACATCTGAAAGTATGCTACTTATAAAGAAGGGAGATACGTAAGATCTGGGAAATTATAATTCAATCACCCTCCTTTTTCAACTTTATAAATTGTTTACTAGATTTCTTCTGCAAAGAATTTTCAAAGACATAGAATTCAGCAGAGAACAAGTGGGTTTAAGAAGAGGTTATTCCACTCTGGACCACATCCATGCAGTCAGACAACTACTAGAGAAAAGCAGAGAATATAGGCTGTCAGTATGACTTGCATTTGTTGATTACTTAAAGGCATTCAACTCAGTGGAGACAAATGCTACTCTCAATGTGTTATATGGAGCTGGGATAAATCCAGTATATATCAATGTCATAAGAAGCATTAATACAGGATGCAGTACTGATATAAAACTGCTATCTGAAATATGTCATATTACAATCAATAAAGGTGTTCGTCAAGGAGACACAATTTCACCGAAGTTTTTTGCAATAACTTTGGAAAGTCTCTTTCGTAAAATTGAATTTAAAGGTGTTTTTAAGGTTGACAGAGAAAGACTGACCCATCTTCTTTTTGCTGATGACTGCATCCTTTTTGCAAACAGCCCCAACGACCTAAAGTATAACCTCCAGCAGTTGGTGAACTCTTCTAAACAGGTCGGGTTGGAGATGAATTTAACAAAAACAAAATGTGTGAGAAACGGCCAATGTACTCAGGGTTCCATCACCATAAATCAGGGACACCATCAGAAATTTCTGGGCTCCATACTGAGCAATACTATTGGGTTCCCATCACAGTAATGTCACAGTTATGGCCGGCGGCAGCAGGGCTCCTGTCAGCTCCGGGCCCTATATGGCAGTACTGGTAGTAATGTCCTGATGGTGGCCCCGCCATAAATGGAACCAAGATTGAAGAAGTAGCTGATTATGTCTACCTCAGTCAGCAAATCCAACCAGTTAACATACCATGTGGTGAGTAGATAAGAAGATGCAAAGCAGCTTGGATTGCCTTTAGTTTTAATGAACAGTGCTAACAGATGACAGTCATCTGTTAGAGCAAATGTATTCAATATGACAGTATTACCAGCAATGTTGAATGCATCCAAAATGTGAGCAATAACAAAATCAGAGGAAGAAAAACTGGCAGTAACCCAAAGAACAATGGAAAGACAGATGTGCAGAGTAACAATCAGGGATAAGGTCAGCAATAAGGAATTACGCCAAAGAAACAGACTGTGTGATGTGGTCGATGAATTATATGTGGCAAAAAGAAGATGGGCAGGCTATATCACCCACCTAAAAGATAACAAATGTACCTGTAGGCTAACAGACTGGATATCAAGTGACCACAAAAGTTCACTAGGAAGACCTTGAAAATGATGGGATGAACCAATGGTAAAGCTGTTTGGCCAGAGATGGAAACAGAAGGCAAAGGATAGAATATTTTGGAGTTCAGTTGATTTGTGCTAAAAGTGATGACAAATCAATATTGGTTATTGGATTGGGGATAGTGACAGTAATCAATGAGATCTGAGAAAAACAAAATGTAAAATGTACAGGCTGTGAAAATTCAATTGAATACTGTATTTGCAAAATAAACACAGTACCCCTACAGGATAGTAGTGCTGCATGACACCTTTGTCAACTGATGTAGTGCAGTTCAGCTGTTACTTTCCACTGAAAACAATCACCAAAAACTTCAGCTTAAAGATAATGTTGCCTGCCCTATAGCCAATTTTAATTAATGTAGTTCCAGTGGCAGCATATATATGTTGGACTCCTCATCTCACCTTTTATGTGGCCCATAATCAGGCAGCCTGAAAAAAATGCTAAATTAACTGTATTATCAGCTTGTGTACTCAGTAATTGCATCATTGTCAAGCTATTGTTAAGGGATGCTGCTTAGAAGCTCACCTTGTGAGCTGGAAGGCTGGCAAGTCAGCAATTCAAGACCTGGGTACTGCATGGTGGTTTGAGTGCCTCTCTCTGTTCTAGTTCCTGCCAACCTAGCAGTTTGAAAGTAGGAAATTGCAAGTAGATAAATAGGGACCACTTTGGTGGGAAAAGATCTTGGGGGCATGACATAAGCCTCATTCGGGCCTCCCGTTAGCAGAGTTTCTCCAGGAAAAATCATTTCAACCCAGAATAATTTCTGATATGAAATTATTATTATACCTTGCATGCAAACTCTAATGGGTTAGTCACAGGGTGTACTATTGGTGTTTCCTTCTATCTAACCTCACTGCTTTATACTTCAACTCATTGTATATACATACAACAAAAATGTGACACACACTGACTAAATCACTTGTTCTTGTCACTTTTAGCTGTCTCAACATGTCGCTTCAGCAAAAAATAAAAATAATTTCTCAGGCCTCAGGACATTCCTTTCCTCCAGCAGGAAAGTGAGACTCAATTTTTTTTCCCTTGTCATCGTCTTTGCAATGTGTCCAAAATGTGCCTTTGAGAAGTGAAACACATATGCAGAGCAAGCAGAAAAGGAACTAAAGGATTGCTCAGAAAGGGGGGAAAAGAGCATCACATGTTTCTAATTCTTAACATTCCTGGAAACAAAACCAGTAGATATTATCTTTTCACATAGTTGTAGTTGATGGCTACATTTGTATGAAAGTAATTATCAGAATTTTGAGAATTCTCATTGAGATCAACAGAAGCCACATGTTTGTTTGTTTTTTGCAACATGTGAGGCGTTTTCTTCTATTTGTTTCTCATTCTTGCACACAATAAGGAAAAGAAGCATGGGTATATAGTCCTAATATACATCTGTAAAAATGAAGAGGACTCTAGTCTACAAATGTTATTGTCATAACAAATGCCTTAAGCTTTCCAATTTCCAAATAGCTTTCAAGGTTAGCAATAAATATGACACATTAATGTAGTTTAATCTTCAGGTGGCAGGATTGTAAACAGGCATACAGAACAGACAGGTATACTGTTCTGAGTCGTTTGTAAGTCAACACCATAACCTTTTCTCCCTCAGCTCTGGCCAAAATTAAGTCTGAGTTTTAAATGCATTTTTTTCCACCCAAGGCCCAAGCAGAACTCCCTAATACCATTTTTTATTTTGCATTATGATCAAACATACTTTAATGCTGCTTGACAAGATGTGTATAATTAATGCCTTTAAGGTGAGTGTCATCGTTCAAGTCTCCTTTCACCCTCTCTCTTATGAATCTTAGCAAAACACTTAAGATGTCCAGGGGAATATCCTTTAAAATATTTCTCAGAATGGTTTTGCATCTGCCTGAGAGCAATAATTTCCAACCTCGAGTTTTCAGCTGAACTGTTTTCTACTAAATTGTGACTTACCTGTCATTTACTGTAAAAACACTTGTCCTCAAGGTCAAGCCAAAAAAAATTTATTACAAATATGCATTAGGCAATGGAGCCCAGGAAAATCAAACCTGAAGAACATTCTTTGTGAGGGGTAGAAAAACAAGGGATTGAAAATCAAGGCATAAGAATGGCTGTACACACCTTTGGAACTTTTATTCTTCCATATTTCAAGTATAATCCTGCACATCATACGCTCCCCGGGGGATCCACAGATTTAAGACTGCCAGGTCTCAGAGTTCCAGCTAAAGTCTCAGGGAATTGTTCTATTCTGGGTCTCTAATCAGGGAGACCAAACTCAGGCAGAGAATTTCTTCTTCTTTGCTTACTCTTTTAAGATGAATACAATTGATATTTGTGTGAGATATACTCGATTTAAAGCTTGAGTATGCCAAGCTGTGGCCGGGTATCTTTGGCTCAATACAAGAATGCTTCCACTGTGCATTGCACCTGTGGTCAATCCTTACACCAAAAAGCCAAGAGTGAAGAAAGGAGCCTTGGGGAGGTCGAGTGGGTAACATGCACTTCAGCCCATCATATTTTTGGACCAAGTGTCATTATTGATATTTTTGAGCCTTCTTGTTGCCTGTAGCAGTAGTGCACAGCCTGAAAAACAACAACCATGTGTCCTGTGTAATATAGACAAAACCATGAGTGATGCAAGCACTGGAAAACTACTCAAGCTGTTATGTATATTTTGGCACCTGCTTAGCTATCAGAGAAGACGCTGGATTTCCACATTACCTAGTCAGATTTTAGCTGAATTACTATTACTATTTAGTTGAATTACAATTCCTTTTCTCCCTGAACAATTTTACTCCTCTAATACAATATGACAAGGATATAACATGTGATATCACAAGTAGCCACTTCCTGATCTCAGGTTTTGACTCCAAAATTTCAGGAAATATGCCACTGCTGAGATGGAAAACCTTATCTGGACCACACTTCTTTTGTCCCTTAGAAGCTCATCTTGGTCTCAAGGGACTCTCTAGAGACAGCCTACTATGAGATTATTATATACTCAAGCAGCTACCAGGGTTATGTATGCCAGCAGAGCCAGTCAAGGCTATGACATTCCCACCTACTTCAGCACCTACAGTGTCTTGTGTCTGCACCACTATTTGGGACTTCACAGCAGTGTGGATGCTAGTTGTGACAAGAGTCAGCTATTAGTCATATCATCCTTCAGGCACCCTAACAGGTGGAACTACTTATATGGACTGCAAGTGAAGAAGACCCACATGGTTACTATGTTCAAAATCAACAAAGCAGCCCCCAAGCACCCAACATTCACCATTACATTTGTGGAGAATAAAACAAAGCATCTTCCTATCAACAACAATGCCTTTAAAGATTGAGTCTCGCTTGGAGGAGGCTGTTCATTTCAGTAACCTCCTCTCAACTGGAGAATGGAAAAGAGGAGGGATAGTGATTGCCAACTGTAGTGTTGAGTAGAATAGTGATGGAGATTTACTCTATCCTGGAAGGTATTATACAGTACAAAGGGTCATCTCAAGATCTGACTTAAGACATTCTGAGAATAACTGGGTTAAGAGGTTGGAGATATTTAGAGAAGGGCAGCTGAAGATGTTAGAACAGAAAGAGATACTGAGGAGATGTCACATAGACTGTCATTGCTTCAAAGAGTCTACTCAAGATGTAATCTCACCAGTCAGCTTTATTTAACACTTACTAGATAACATGAGTAGGAGGGTTCTGATGCACTTATGTTTTCCTTGTGGACTTTTGGTATGGATGACCATTGAGAGAAAAGAACTCTTCTGTTCTTCAGTTGTTACAAAGAATGACAAAATTTGAAAGTGCCCTCACTTTGCTCATTTGCCAGAGCAAAGAGTTGTCACTGACTCTGATGCATTGCAGGATGTCATATTTGGTCCTGCTTTGGGAAAGGGCTCCTGAATGCTCTATCTACATCACCTCTAGTAGTACCAATAGGTAGATGAAATGAGAAAGGGCACAACAGTTTTCCAGGTATGTTCTTCCAGGAGGATACAAAGTGAGCTTCAAAATTTTGAGAAATGTTCTCTTTTAAAACTCTTGTATAGCAAAATACATTTCTACACATGATATAGTGAGCCACTCATAGGATCCATAATTACTTAATTAGTTACTCAATTTAATTGCTTAATGCTTTCTGGCAATTGCTAATTGCACTTATTTTAATAATTATACAATATGGGCTAACTTACAGTTAGCATGTTCATTTCATGCATAATGTTCCTCAGATGTATCCCATACTATCCAAACAGAGTTTCAAAATTGATAGGTTTCTCCATCAGCATATGTCATTTCAGGAAACCTTTCTTCCTAAATTTTAAATTATGCCAATAATACACAATAATGTATGTTTCAAAGACTCAGGACACATTTTTATTTAAATATTTAACCCATAGCCTATGGGGGGCAGGTTGTGCTCAACCTGATAACAGAGAAGGGGTAGCTAATCCACCCCTCCCTGTACTGGATGGGCAAATATTTGCCCCCTGAAAAGTGCTGATCAGCTACTCTCCAATCTGGCTATTTATTGGGGAAATAAATTTGAGTCTATTTCCAACTGTCGATGTGAATACATTTTATTTTATTTTTATTTTATTTAGAGTGCCGGCAGCTGTGTCAGGGCAGGGAGAGGTGGCTGCAAGGACCTTCCATCCAGCCCCTTTCCCAAAGGCCTCCTTCGCTGGACCAGGCAGACGGCTTCAAAAATTGCAGCCCAACTCCAGCCATGGAGAACAGATACTGCCTTTCCTCCCAGCCGCCCCGACGCCGACGCCGCAGCTCGCCAACACTCCCTGCTCATTCCAGGAGCCCATGCCACCGGCTCCCGGGATTTGGGGCAGGTGGGAGCCATCGCTTCTGCCTCCGCCCTCCCCACCTGGGGGGAAGAAAAGGAGACGCCGACGCCACGGCTCGCCAATGCTCCCTGCTCGTTCCGGGAGCCCATGCCATCGGCTCCCGGGATTTGGGGCAGGTGGGAGCCATCGCTTCTGCCTCCGCCCTCCCCACCTGGGGGGAAGTAAAAGGAGACACCGACGCCGCGGCTCGCCAACGCTCCCTGCTCGTTCCAGGAGCCCATGCCACCGGCTCCTGGGATTTGAGGCAGGTGGGAGTCATCGCTTCTGCCTCCGCCCTCCCCACCTGGGGGGAAGAAAAAGGAGACACCGACGCCACGGCTCATCAATGCTCCCTGCTCGTTCCAGGAGCCCATACCACCAGCTCCCGGGATTTGAGGCAGGTGGGAGCCATTGCTTCTGCCTCCACCCTCCCCACCTGGGGGGAAGAAAAAGGAGACACCGACGCCAGGGCTCACCAGCGCTCTCTGCTCGTTCCGGGAGCCCATGCTTGTTGCTGGAACCAGGGGGGATTGTGGATGGGGTGGGAAGAGAGAGAGTTGGTCCTGCCAGCCAGGAAGGAGGGGCAGCATTCCATCTAGGGGGGTTCCAGGGATCCATATAGGTGTTGTGACGGGCATGGGGCGGTATGGCGGGTACTGTGGGGTGGGCCGCACTCGGGGAATGCGGGTCCGATGTTTAAGTGTGGTCCCTCATTCCAGCCCTGCAGGTACATCTCTGGGCCCTGAGCAGCAGATCCAGAGTGACCCCACCCTTAGGCTGCTGCTGGTGAATGCCAGATCAGTCTGTAATAAGGCCCCCCTGATCCAAGATTCTATCCAGGAGGGGCGGGCTGACCTGGCATGCATCTCCGAAACCTGGCTGACACCTGAGGATGGAGTACCTCTTTCGGACATGTGTCCAGCTGGGTTCGGTATTTGGGACCAGCCTAGAGGTGAGGGGAGGGGCGGTGGTGTCGCCATTGTTGCCAGGGAGTCTTTGGGAATTGCTAGGGCCACTGCTCCACAAGTGCCTGGTTGTGAGGCTCTGCTTCTACGGTTGGGCCCCAAGGGTCAGTTGGGGATCTTACTCCTGTACCTGCCCCCTTGCAGGGTAAGGGATGCCCTGCCTGAGCTCCTCGAAGCCGCCTCGATGCTGGCCTTGGAGCTCCCGAGGCTTATGGTTCTGGTGGACTTCAATTTGCCATCATTGGGGATGGCTTCTGAGGTGGCAAGGGAGTTCATGGCTTCCATGGCAGCCATGGGCCTGACTCAGGTAGTTCGGGGTCCGACCAGGGGCAGTGGTCACATGCCAGACATAGTTTTCTTGTCGGAGCAATGGCAGAGTGATCTGAGATTACAGGACTTAGTCATCTCACCTGTGCCATGGTCAGATCACTATCTGATGATTCTTGACTTTCTGGGGGCGACGCTTCATCGTAGGGAGGCAGGGCCTATTAAAATGGCCTGCCCTCGGTGACTAATGGATCCAGATGGATTCCAGAGGGAACTGGGGGATGTTCCTCTGGATCGGCTACGCGATTCACCCGAGGCACTTGTCGACCTGTGGAACAGGACGGCAACAGCAGCCTTGGATAAAATCACGCCACTGCAGCCTCTCCGCGCCTGTGGGGTTAGGTCATCCCCATGGTTCATGGATGAACTGCGGGAACTCAAACGGGCAAAGAGATGCCTAGAGCGCCACTGGGTGAAGACCCAGGATGACTCCGATTGGACACTAGCTAGAGCTGCTATTAGGGCCTACCTAGTGGCGATGGGGGTGGTGAGGCGGCAATACTTCACCACCCTTATTGCCTCAGCTGATAACCGCCCAGCCGCCCTGTTCCGGGTAACCAGGTCCCTCCTCGGTAGGGGGAGATCGGTGCCCGGTTGGCAGGGTTCGGCTGAGGACTTTGCTGACCATCTGGTGGAGAAAATCGATTGGATTCGTTCAGGGCTGAATCCCGGCGTGGATGGGGAGGGTCGGGGGGGGGGCACCGGAGCACAGTCTTGCTGTACGATCTGGGATCGGTTTGATCCTGTTGTCCCTGATGAAGTGGACAGGCTCCTTGCAGCTGTGCGTGCCACTACATGTCCTTTGGACCCCTGTCCCACCTGGTTGGTGAAAGCCTCCAAGATGGTGACAGGTGGCTGGTTCGGGGCCATAATAAATGCATCATTATGGGAGGGGGTATTTCCTGCACTGCTAAAACTTGTTTTGGTGCGCTCCCTCCTGAAGAAAATATCCCTTGACCCAGCTGTCCTTAACAACTACAGGCCGGTTTCCAACCTGCCCTTTCTGGGTAAGGTTTTGGAGAAGGCGGTGGCGCGCCAGCTGCAAAGTGTCCTGGAGGAAGCGGATTATCTAGACCCCTTTCAATCAGGATTCAGGCCCGGGTATGGTACGGAGACGGCATTGGTCGCACTGATGGATGATCTCTGGCAGGAGCGGGATGGGGGTTATCCATCCATCCTTGCTCTTCTTGACCTCTCAGCGGCTTTCAATACCGTCGACCACGGTATCCTTCTGGAACGGCTCAAAGGACTGAGGATCCAGGGCACCGTGTTGTCCTGGTTTTCCTCTTTTCTGGAGGGCCGTACCCAGTCGGTGTGGTTAGAGAGTGAGAGGTCCAGCCCTAGGCTTCTCAAGTATGGGGTGCCTCAGGGTTCGGTGCTCTCTCCTCTCCTATTTAACATCTACATGAAGCCACTGGGTGAGATCATTCGTTCCCACGGGGTGCGGTACCATCAGTACGCGGATGACACTCAGTTGTACATCTTGGCCCGTGGGGACCCCAGTGATGCTGTTGAAATCCTATCCGGATGCCTGGAGGCCATTGGGGTCTGGATGGGGGCCAATGGGCTTCGGCTGAATCCCAGCAAGACAGAGTGGCTGTGGATAAGGGGCCCCATGTTATCCAGGGAGTTACCATCTTTGGAATAGATGGGGCTGTTTTGCCCCAGACAGACCCAGTGCGCAACTTGGGGGTACTTCTGGACTCGCGGCTGCTGCTAGAAGAACAGGTAGCGGCTGTGGCCAGGAGGGCTTTTGCCAAACTTCGGGTGATTCACCAGTTGCGCACGCTCCTGGACTGGGGCTCCTTGATTATGGTCACCCATGCTCTGGTCACTTCCTGACTAGATTATTGTAATGCGCTCTACATGGGGCTGCCCTTGACGACCATTTGGAGGCTGCAGCTGGTCCAGAATGCGGCAGCCCAGGTGGTGATGGGATGTGGGCGATATGCCCATGCCTCACCGCTACTTCGGGAGCTGCACTGGTTACCAGTTTGTCTCCGGGTGCAATTCAAGGTGCTGGTTTTGACCTTTAAAGCCCTATATGGCAGTGGGCCAGGATACCTTAGAGACCGCATCGTCCCAAGAGTGTCTGCCCGTCCAACCAGAGCAGACCGGAGGGGCTCTCTAATGGTGCCATCAGTTAGGGGTGCACATCTGTCCAGCACCCGAAGGAGGGCCTTCTCCGTGTCCGCACCAACCCTCTGGAACCTCCTGCCAACAGAACTAAGACTTCAAAGAGATTTGCTGCCCTTCAGGAGAGGATTGAAGACCTGGCTGGGAGGGCAGGTGTGGGGCCCGAATGGGAACACGGTCCCCGCCTGCTGGCTTATGTAAACAATTTAGATAGAACTCTCTCTTCTTCTTCTTTTTATAGTGGGTGGGATGGGTCGGTGGGATATGGGTCTTTTAAAGTGGGTGGGATATGGGTCTTTTAAAGTGTTTTTATGTGTTTTTAGAACTTGTTGTAAAGCCGCCCTGAGTGGGCGGCATATATAAATATGACTATTAAATTAAATTAAATTAAATTTTATATTCAAATTTATATGCCGCCCAATCAGGTAAACCCGAATCTGGGCAGCTCACAACAAGTTAAAACACACATAAAACAGTACAACCAATTAAAACCAATTAAAACCCAACATACCCACCCACCTACCCCATTCCTCTTAAAACCCACATAAACCCACATTAAATAATAATAATAATAATAATAATAATAATAATAATAATAATAATAATAATAATAATAATAATAATAATAATAATAATAATAATAATAATAATAATAATAATAATAATAATAATAATAATAATAATAATAATAATAATAATAATAATAATAATAAAAAGAAATGGGGGCTTAATTTATAAGCCAACAGGCAGGGGCCACTCTTCCATCTGGGCCCCACACCTGCCCTGCCAACCAGGTTTTTAGGTCTTTTCTGAAAGGTAGCAGCTCCATCTGCTCCCGCAACTCTACAGGCAGGAGGTTCCACAAGGCCGGTGCGGACACAGAAAAGGCCCTCCTTCGTGTACCAGAGAGACGAGCCCCTCTGGCAGATGGAACAATCAGGGAGCCCCTCCGATCCGCTCTGGTTGGAGGGGCGGACACTCTTGGGACGATGCGGTCTCTAAGGTATCCTGGCCCACTACCATGAAGGGCTTTAAAGGTCAAAACCAGCACCTTGAACTGCACCCGGAGGCAAACTGGTAGCCAGTGCAGCTCCCGAAGTAATGGTGAGGCACGAGCATAATGCCCGTGCCCCATCACCACCCGGGCTGCTGCATTCTGGACCAACTGCAGCCTCCGAATGGTTGACAAGGGTAGCCCCATGTAGAGCGCATTGCAATAATCTAGCCTGGAGGTGACCAGAGCATGTGTGACCATGAGCAGGGAGTCCCAGTCCAGGAGCGAACGCAACTGACGGATGACGCGAAGCTGTGAGAAAGCCCTCCTGGCCACAGCCACCACCTGATCTGCTAGTAGCAGCCCCGAATTCAGGAGGACCCCTAAGATGTGTACCGGGTCTGTCTGGGGCAAAGCAGCCCCATCCAAGACCAAAGTTGGCAGCTCCCTGGATAATGTGGGACCCCCATCCAATGAAAGCGCGGTGCCAAAATGGCCGCCACGCTCTTTGCGGCCCCCCCACCCGGACTCAGACATCCGGGTGAGTTAGGGGGCGTGGCCACCCCTCTATAAAAGTGGTGGCCATGAGGCAGACGAGCTGCCATTTTAAAAAGTGCGACGGAGAGGAGAAGTTTTCTCTGTCGCTGTTTGTCTGTACTCTGCGGCTCTTTAGCCCTTGATCCTTCCCGGCTGGGAAGGGAGAATTAACAGAGCCTTAGCTTGCTTTGCTTTGTGTTTTTGGCCCTAAGATTTTGATCCCTGGAGAGGGATCCTGCTCTTTCTGGGAAGATATGCCTCCCAAACGGAAGGCCCCGGCAACGAAACCGCGGCCCAAGGGGAGGACTTTCGCGGGCCCTGCGCAGGACGGGGGGCAGCCTTCAGGTCGGAGGACCAGGGCTGCGCACCCGCGGCAGGGCACTATCACAGCCTTGCCCACGGATACCGGTGGGGTGACTCAGGCTGGTACTTGGTCCCCTCAGGGGCTCCAGGCCTCGGCCCGCAGTTCCTTGGCAGCTGGGCTCCAGCTCGGTGGCTGGCCAGCTACAGGCCGGCCCCTCGGGGCCTTCGGCCCCCGGCCCGCCGTTACCGGCCATGGGTCAGGGCAGCGTGGGAGGGCCTGGTGTGGTCATCCAATCCGTTTCCCCTCCGGCCCCTCATGGGCCGGAGTTTTGGGCATGGCCCTATTCTGGCCCTGGCACACCAATTTGGTTTCCTTTCCAACTGCCTAGTCGGCCGTCCAGCCCACCCGGCCCGCCTTATGCTAGCCTCCTCTGGAGCGGGGGGCACTTCTCTTTTTTCAACAGGGGCCCCTTCATCGACCCAGCTACCTTGCCGGCCACTATGCTCCAGTGGGCGGCCAACCGGGTCGAGCAGCGCGAGACGGTCCGGCCGGCTCAGCTGGTGTCTCGCAGCTCCCCGTTCTACCTGATGTCCAGGCTGGAAGCAGTCGGGGGTGATCCCAGAGCTCAATTCCGGTCGCGAGCTCCGACGCCCGCCACGGGCCGGAACCCCCAGTGGGGGCGGCTCACAGGGGTGCACCTTGTGAGTATCAGGTTCAATTTAAGTGCACCAACACCACAGCCCACTTATGGTGGTGGGGTTTAGTGGCCCTGGCCTCGTCAAGTTGATGCGAGCAGGCATCAGTTACCATCTTATCCCAGTATCCCATGGTGCTAAATGGTCCCTCGTTAAGGGCGGGGGTGTCCGCCCCTGGGGCATTGCCGAGCATCACAGGGGCTGTCCGGGTCCTGCTGCGTATGCCCTTTATACAGAACGTGCCGTCGATGGCTTTGCCGACGGCTGGTTATTCCTTGCCCCTGGGTGATCATTTGCCGCAGGTCACGAGGGGTAAGGTCTGGAGGGGGATATGTGGATATTCTCCCTATTGAACTGTGAGCCCACTGAGGAGGAGAGAGAGGGACAGGATGACAGAGACAAAGAGCTGTCCCATCGTCGTAAGCCACCGCACACCTTGGGCCAACTGGTTGTCGGCATACCTTATATATATGGTGGTATGCCACAGGGCCCGGCCTGATTGGGCCATCCCGATGGTTCCATCCATTGCTAATATTTACAGGGCGATGGTTGATTTGATGGGCCCATCGCAGTTGGCTTACGATGAGGAATGTGGATGAGGGTGGCTCTACACCCTGAGAAGAGGTGGGATGAGCCCTGTCAGCGATTGTGCTCGTGTACATGACTCCCACGTGACTGGCACCTGGTGATAGGTGCCATGGTGGTCATGCTGTGCAGCGGGCTGCTCAGACACAGGCTCCACGCTAACTGGTCGGGCAGGGGGTTCCAGCCCGCCTGCCGTGTTCGACCTGCTCAGCTGGCGACGTGTGTACTAAGCGCCAGTGTCATTACCGACTTGGTGTCCCCTTTTGCGCTGGCCCTTACGCCGCCTCCGCGTGCCCGCGGGTTGGTGGGTTACGGGGCAGAGGTAGGGGTGCACAGGGGGCGATCAGAGCTCCGTCTGAAAGAACTAGCCTTGTCAAAGTCCCCCTCCCCAATTAGTGTACTCAGGCTGGAGTGATGGCACTCAGCTCATCCAAGAAGGGATGATGTGGGGTACCTGCTGGAGGGTTTTCAATGGTGCTTTTGTATTCTATTCGGGGGTGTTAGGGGTCCCAGAATGCTACTAATCTGGTTCCCTTGAAAGGTAACGAAGAGGTGGCTCCACTGTGCACAGCTACGGGAGTTGGGGCTATGAGAGTAGCGGGTCCCTTCTTGGAACCACCTTTCCCAAGTTGAACGTCTCCCCTATGAGGCTAGTACCGAGGTAGAGCCAGGGTGAATGTCATTTCATCCTCCATTTAGCTTACACTGTGGGTCAGGGATGCCATTCCTGATGACCTTGTTCAGTCAGGTACTCGTAGTTGGTTCAGCCCCTATGGGTGGCACGCTCATGCAGCCCCGGTGCTTTCCTGGCACAGTGTGATATGCACTCGGCTTTCAGATTACTGCCAGTGCACCCAATGGATTTAGAGCTATTGGATTTTTAGGTTCCAAGGGGAATTTTACTTAGATAAGGCCAACCCCTTCTGACTCAGTTAATTCATGTTCAGCATTCGATTGATTCGGGACTTTCATTCAGTGGGCCGTTGCTCGCAGGTCGGGGTTTCGGTCTCTAGCCCATTACCTCGACGACTTTTGGTTCGGAGGTGAACGGGGCTCGGACACGTGCACACATCTCCTCACTACATTTCAGACACTCAGGTGGGAACTGGGTGTCCCCTTGGCGCCTGAAAAGACCGAGGGCCCAGCTACTAAGCTCACATTTCTAAATCGACTCTGTTGCACGGGCATCCGGGTTAACCATGAATAAGGTGGCTTGGATCTCCGCGGCGATTTTGGCATTGATTGCCAAACATAAAGTGTTCCCTTGTGAGCTGCAGTTACTTCATGGCCACCTTAATTTTGCCTGCAGGGTGGTTCCACCCGGCAGAGCATTGGCCAGGCGCCTGTGTGACACCATGGCTGGCCTGTTAAAAAGTCAACACAGGGTCCGGCTGATCAGGGGCATACAGGTGGACCTTCCGGTCTGGCTCAAATTACTCCTGGGTTTTAACGGGGTCTCTTCCTGGAGATCAGACCTGATGGTCTGCCCTAGATTTCAAGTACGGTCAGATGCCTCCGGCTCCCTGACTTATGGGGGTTTACTCTGAGGGTAGGTGGACTTACGGCCAATGGCAGCACGCATGGCTTGGCATGGATCGCCTCCGCGATCTTACCTTCCTTGAGTTTCTTCCCATTTTGGGGAGCACTGATGCTATGGGGCGATGAGTGGGCCTACTCAGTGGTCCATTTTCGGTGTGATAATGCGGCAGTGGTGCACATTGTCAACACCCAGACATGCAAATCCCCCAGGGTCATGACATTAGTTTGTCTATTCTTTCTGAGAAGCCTACGCCTAGATGTGCTGTTCTGAGCCAGACATGTTCCAGGTATTAATAACGACATTGCTGCTGCTTTATCCCGCCTGCAGATCCCCCGGTTCCGTGCCTTACTCCCGAAGCAGATGAATTCCACTCGCCACTCCCGGCCAATATTTGGACGTTTGGCAAGGAGAGGTCATTGGCACCTCGCACGCGTAAGGCGTATCACCATGCGTTCATGCGTCGTGTTTTGGAGGGGTGGACACGGGAACGTGTCCGCCGCCCGGACACGCGTCACCCCAGTTCCCAGAGTTTCTGACCCACCTTGCACAAGGCTGGCATTACTTATGTTCGGATAGGTGTTAAGTGGCTCTTGGTCACGCAGCTACCACGGTAGCCTTTTTGGAGCGCTCCGCATCAGTGAGTGGGTGCCAGAGTTGGTACCATCTGTGTAAGGCGGATGTGTCTAGTAGGGCACTGGAACTCGACGATGTCTCTGTCACACATGAGTGGGCTCAAGTGGGGATACGGTCCTCACAGGTTGTTCAGCACGGCGTAGGCAGTGGAGTCAGACTGCTACGAAGTTTTATTGGAGACATCTGTCCGGTTGGTGTCCTACATGAATTTTCGACAGTGCCTGCTGCGCACCCCAGCCTGTTTTTCTGCCACCAGGATAGGTCTACCCTTGCCGAAGTAATGTTACTGAGGGTGACCGGTGCCGCGCATCGCGGTGTGGGGGCCCGTTTTGGCACCCATTTATTTAGGATAGGTGTCGCATTGATCGCGGCTATGTTTGGGGTATTCGGAGGTGTACATGTGTGTATGCACAATTTCTTATATGTATGTGCCCTCACTGTACGAGTACCTATTTATGTCCTTAACCTCTTCTCCTCTTTTACAGATCCTGTGTGTCTCTACACACCGGTGGCAGTGGGGCTGGCGGGCCGCAGCTATGTACACTGGGCAGCAGTATATGCTGCGGCGACAGGGAGTGGACCCCGACTTGGGCTGTGTGCATCCGCACGTATGCGATGGTATGGTATGTGCGGCACAAGGGGGCGGGAACTGTGGCCATTCCTGATGTCCGCCAGGGATGCTGGACCGCCCGATGTTCTTAATAGGCACCTCGGCGGCAGCGATCTTATACGGATCACTGCTGTTACTAAACTGTCGAGGGGCTGTGACCTGGCGTTTTATATCCCGTATGGCTTACATACAGTCGCTATGGTCTAACATCGTGCCGAGACACCAATTTAGGGGAGACGTGGATCTCCATGGTTCGGACTGTTCCGGCAGTCAGTGGACAGGGCTGTTGCTCGGTCCCTTGCTGAGCATGGCTGGGAGACAGCCATTGGACACCTGAGGATAGGCTTACAAAAATTTTGCCGGTAGGCAGGAGAAGGGGTCCACCTGTCGGCTGGAGGTATGTACCTCATTCTGGGTGTGGTGCAAGCAGGCCTGGCGACCGAGCTGACGGTCTTGGGGGGGGGCGGTGAGTCATTAGTTTGCAAAATTATGATCTTTATACAGGGGATGGGGTCCATCTGTCGCCCAGAGGTATGGACCTCTTTTTGGAAGATTTGCAAGCAGGCCTGTTGACCAAGCTGACGGTCTGGGAGGGGGCGGTGAGTCTTTATTGAAGCCTCCCCGTGTGGCGGGTAGCACTGGTAAGGTAAAGATGTATGACACAGAGGTATCCGGCAGGTTTGCAATTGACTGGCCAACACTTAGACAGGTACAGGTGTAATAGCTTTGACTGGTTTAGTGTATGAGAGTCAAGACACAAGGCACAGCCAAAGGCTGGGTTAACTCAGGTTTATTGCATGGTGGACAGAGGGAACATGAGGTAATGGCGGACGAACAGCTCTATATATATGGTAGGAACATATTTGAATGTGGCTCCACGGTAGCCCGTTGGCTACTGGTCCGCGTGACGTCATGGTTGGTCACGCCCTTCTTGTCCAGGTGTAGGTAGCGGCGGGAAGCTTCCCGCGCTGCGGTCTTTGATGGGTTTGAACCAAGAGAGCTTGGACGCTCGCTGCTGCCAGCTGGTGGTCATTAGCTCGCGTCCTATTACAGGGTTTATATGATACAGCTGAAGGTTACATTGTTACTCATTGGCAAGGTTACATTGGTTCAGATACATTGATATCACATGTAGAAGGTTACACTATTAGGACACAACACTCCTCCCCCCTAGGATGAGACGAAGTCTCTCAGCCAAGATGGCTTATTTCGAACACGCTGGGGTCTCGGCGCGGGCTGCCCTGCCCCGGCTTCGCTCCCTCCTCCTTGCTCCCTGGCTTCCTGCCCTGCAATCGGAGAGGATGACTTGTTAGTGGTTTGCCGCGGCTCTGCGGCTTTGTTGGGAGGTGTGTGCTTTGTTTGGGAAGAACCGGGGGCACTGGGGGCTAACGAAAAACCCCTCTTCTCGCTTGGATGGGTGGGGGAACACTCCGAAAAACCCCCCCGGCTAGCAAAATCAAAATCAAAATCGGATTCGGGGGAAGCGGCAGCGGCGGCCGCACACTCCTTTTCCCTCCCCCCGGGCTCGGATAGAACTGGGGTATCAAAAGGATATGAGTCGGGCTCGCCGCTTTCCCCCCTGTCTCCCCCTTGGGCTAAACGGGTGGGGGAGAACCCTATCGCTGAATCCTGTCGCTGTGCCCCACTAGTCGGCCCCTCGCTCACTCGGTGCCTCAGTTGGTCAGCGTGCCTCCTCCAGAGGAGGCCGGTGCTAGTTTCCACCCGATAGGACACTGGCCCCGTCTGTTCTATTATCGTCCCTGGCACCCAGGCTGGGCCTGCGTTGGCATAGTTCCTGCAGTGTACAGGATCGCCTACGCCGAAACCTTTCGAGACCGCTAACCCTATGTTCTTCCCTTTGTCCTCGACCCTCGACGGGTCTAGCCTGGACAAAAGCGTGGTCAGTTTCCTCCGCATCAGCAGCTCAGCCGGCGAGTATCCAGACGCTAAGGGGGTCACTCTATACGCTAATAGAAATTGACAAACTTGGTGATTTAGATCTCCCGATCCCATGCGCCGCAGCGCATCTTTTGTGGTGCGCACCAACCGTTCCACTTGGCCATTCGTGGCCGGGTGAAACGGCGCGGATGTGACATGCCGAATTGCATTTGCCTCCATGAATGCTGCGAACTCAGCGGACGTGAAACAACTGGCGTTATCGCTGACTAAAGTGTCGGGTAAGCCGAACGTGGAAAAGACCCTCCTTAGCTGGCGAATGGTAGTGGCGGAGGATGTGCTCTTTACCGGAATGACCTCCAGCCACTTTGAGTATGCATCCACCACCAGGAGAAACATGGTTCCCCGGAATGGGCCAGCAAAATCTACGTGCACCCTGGACCACGGTCCCCTTGCTGCGTCCCATTCCCTATGCGGTCGGCGGGCCACCTCCGGTCGAGAGCATTGACATGCCTCACAAGTGCCAACCATCTGCTCTATGTCGGCGTCCAGCTGGGGCCACCAGAAATAACTCCGGGCCAACGCCTTGGAACGGACGATTCCCGGGTGGCTGACGTGCAACAGCTTTAGCACCTTCGGCCGCAGGGACGTAGGAACCACCACTCGTTGGCCCCACAAAAGGCACCCCCTCTCTAACGACAATTCTACTCGCTTTCGGAAAAATGGGTCGAATTCCGCGCCTGGGGATGACGCCGGCCACCCCTTCTGCACCCACGAGCATACTTTCCCTAGTGTTCTGTCCTTTCCGGTCGCCCTGGCAATGTCGGACGGTACTATCGGGGGTGACTCCAAGACCTCTATTAGCAATACCTGGCGGTCTCTTCTTACCCCTGCCTTCTGGTCGTCCGACAAGGGTAACGGCGACCGTGAGAGCGCGTCTGCATGGCTGATTTCCTTCCCTGGCCGGTATTCTAACTCATGTTGATATGCGTTAAGAAAAATAGCCCACCGCAGCATCCTCGGGGACAGGATCTGTGGCGTGGGCTTATTTGCAGTGAAGATTCCTAACAGGGGCTTGTGATCCGTAACGATCTTGAACGGCCGACCATACAGAAAATCGTGAAATTTCTTGGTTCCCGCTACTATCGCTAGTGCCTCCCTATCGGTCTGTGCGTAATTCCGCTCTGCTTGGGACAGGGACCTTGAATAAAACGCTATCGGGGCCTCCCTTCCGTCGTCTAACACGTGGCAAAGCACCGCCCCCACCCCCACCGGGGATGCATCGCAGACCAAAACTATGGGCCGTTTGGGGTCGAAATGAGTCAGGATTGCCTCGGATGTGAGGAGTTGCTTTAACTCTGTGAACGCTCTTTCTTGCTCGTCACCCCACAGCCATTTTTCTTCTTTTTTAAGTAGCCGATGGAGTGGCTCGGCAACAGACGCCTTCCGTGGAAGGAAGGTATGGTAGAAATTGAGAAGCCCCAGAAATGACTGAAGCTCGGTTTTGGAAGTGGGGCGAGGGGCTTTCTTGATGGCGGCTACCTTAGATTTGGACGGCCTAATTCCCTCGGGCGTGACACGGAACCCTAAAAACTCAACCTCTGTTTCGAAAAATACACATTTGTCTTTTCTCAGTCGCAGCCCCGCTTTCTCGAACACGGCCAGGACCTTATCCAATCTGTGGGCCAGCTCGGCCTTACTCCCCCCCCGTTATCAACACGTCATCAAAATATGGCAACACCCCCTCCAACCCCTTCAGGAGGCGTTCCACTAGCGATTGAAAAATGCCAGGTGCCGAGTTCACGCCGAACTGTAACCTCGACACCTGGAACGCCCCCTTATGTGTGACTATTGTTTGTGCCGCCGCTGTGGCGGGGGTTACCGGGAGTTGCTGGTAGGCCTGTGCTAAATCGAGTTTAGCGAAACACTTTCCCCCATTCAGCCTGGCCAGAAGGTGGCTGACCACTGGCACCGGGTATGCATTAGGGCGGATTGCCCTATTAATGGTACACTTATAATCAGCGCAAATGCGCACCTCCCCGTTAGCCTTCAGTGCTGTTACAATTGGAGTCTCCCACTCCGCGGAATCCACAGGAACGAGAATTCCTTGACCCACCAGTTTGTCCAGTTCCGCCTCTATTTTGTCCTTAAGCGCGAACGGTACCCTGCGCGGTTTAAGTCTTATCGGGCGGACCTCCGGGTCTAAGTCGAAGGCTACAGGGGGTCCCTTGAACTTTCCCAGTCCACTTTTAAAAACGGCGGGGTGTGCGTCACACACTGCTTGTATTGGGTCCTCGCCTACTGCATGCACCCCCCCCTATGAACAGGCCTAAGGGCTGAAACCACTGTGTTCCGAGGAGGCTACAACTCCCCCCTTTTAGCACCACTAGGGGAAGTTCCGCAGAATGTCTCTTAAAGCGAACCCGGAACGTTCCGACCCCCAACACTGGAATGCTGTTCCCCTGAATGTCCCGTAGTGTGGCCCTCAACGCTTTAAGTTTGGGCCGCACGTGGGGGTCGATTTTCAAGAACTCTCTCTGGGGGATTATAGAATAGGAGGACCCCGAGTCAACTTCCATCCTAATAGGGGTCCCTTGTACTAGTACCTCAACAAAGTAATGGGGCTGTCCCGCAGACACGTTGAACACAGGAGCGTCGCCCTCGCTGTCGTCCGAGATGCGGCCCACGCCGTCCTGCTTCCTCGTGGCCCGGGCGCCATCTTTGGACCTCGCTGGACGGTCCGGTCTGGCTGAACGGTCTTGCGACTGTCTCCGGCCCTCTTTCCATTTCCTGCACGCCTTGGCGATGTGCCCCCGACGTCCGCAGTTGAAACACTCGGCTTTCCTGAATGGGCACTTCACGCGCTCATGGGCCGCTCCGCAACCATCGCAGCGGCGCCCGCCTCTCCGGACCTTCTGGACCTCCTCGCCATCGCTGCTTTCTGAAGACGATTTCGAGGTCGGTCGGGTTGCATGCACCGACTGACCGGACTTCCCGTGCGACGAGTTTTCCGCTTTGCCGGCCCTCGGACGCCACTCACGCCACTTGTGCATCTCGTCTACTCCAGCATTCGTGGATTCCGCGGCTTCCGCGGCCTCTACAACCTCTTCCAGTGTGGGTGGTGGCTCCTTGTTCATCAAGCTGCGCTGTACTTCCTTGTCCTTCAGGCCACACAGCACTCCGTCCCTGAGGGCCATCTCTAGGATGTGATCCCATTTGCAGGGGGCGGCGGCTACCCTCATAGCCGTTACAAAGGCTTCTACCGACTCGTCCGGCGCTTGAACTCGCCTCCAAAACGCACTCCGAGCGGGAAACATTGCCCTCGAGGGCCGGAAACGCTCACGCAGCATTTTCATGATGTCACCGGCTTTGAAATCGCTCATCTTCTTCGGTGCAAGGATGCCCACCAGCGTCCGCTTGGTTTCCATCCCAAGCATGCGGGTGAGGATGGCCCTCTTCCTTTCCTCGTCGTCTTCTTTGACTTTGAGCTCCACCAGTGCCGCCTGGAAGTCCATCTCAAAAAGCTCCCAGTCTTGCGGTTTGGTGATGTTGAACCCGCTCTGTGTCCTGGCTCCGTGGGGATCCATCATCCCACCTTCGTCGCCAATTTAGTGTATGAGAGTCAAGACACAAGGCACAGCCAAAGGCTGGGTTAACTCAGGTTTATTGCATGGTGGACAGAGGGAACATGAGGTAATGGCGGACGAACAGCTCTATATATATGGTAGGAACATATTTGTATGTGGCTCCACGGTAGCCCGTTGGCTACTGGTCCGCGTGACGTCATGGTTGGTCACGCCCTTCTTGTCCAGGTGTAGGTAGCGGCGGGAAGCTTCCCGCGCTGCGGTCTTTGATGGGTTTGAACCAAGAGAGCTTGGACGCTCGCTGCTGCCAGCTGGTGGTCATTAGCTCGCGTCCTATTACAGGGTTTATATGATACAGCTGAAGGTTACATTGTTACTCATTGGCAAGGTTACATTGGTTCAGATACATTGATATCACATGTAGAAGGTTACACTATTAGGACACAACAACTGGTCAACGACGAACCAGGCAAGGGGTTATGGCAGGAGCTTTTCAGCATGCATCACCCCATGATTTGACGGATACACGTCATAGGGTGGGGTCAGTAGATAGTTTATTGACTCTGGTCAACAATTTGTTTGTATCAACAAACAAATTGATACAAATGGATACATTGTAGCCAATTGCCATTGGCAATTTTGGGAGGAACCTTACCAGTGCTACTGCGGCCTGCTTGCCTTAACAATAACAATTGGATGAATACACCAATTGAAAGTTATAATTCGGACTAGGGCATTATTCAATAAAAGTGGCCCAATGCCTTTATCCATATACCGGTGTCTGAGTCTTTCTTTGGGGGGTGCGCCTGCAAAGCCACTCAGTCTTGGAGGGATTCAATTGTAGCCCGTTGTCCCCCATCCAGACCCCAACCGCTTCAAGACATCTGGATAGGACATTGACTGCATTAATGGGGTCCCCATGGGCCGAGATATATAACTGGGTATCATCAGCATACTGCTGATACCTTACCCCATGGGAACGGATATCCTCGCCCAACGGCTTCATGTATATGTTAAATAGGAGAGGAGAGAGCACCGAGCCCTGAGGCACCCCATACTGTAGGGGCCTAGCGCTGGACCTCTCACTTTCCAACCACACCGACTGGGTACGACCCTCCAGAAATAAGGAAAACCAGGACAGCACATTGCCCTGGATCCCCAAATGTTGGACATCCCCTAAGTTGTTTTATGGTGTGTCCTGTATGCCCATCTGATCATTAGAGACAGAAATAGGGAAGAACTTCCATAGGCACCAAATTATCCAGCCCATGCCCTCACTCCTGCTTCTGCCTCCACCACCTCTGCTGTCACATCCTCAATACATGTCTCCTCTGCTTGGCATGGCATGTCCCTAATAGTGTTCTATAGAAGGGCAGATGTTGCAAGCCTTACAACAATTGCCCTGCTATGGAGCACTGTTAGGGCCATGGCAAGCCAAATGGAGGAGACAAGAATTGAGGTGGCAGTAGCGGCAATGGAAGTGGAAGCCAGACAACAAGAACATCAACAATAGAGGAGAGTTCCCTTGATGTATGGTGCTGACATCAGCGTCACATGCCAAAGGGACTCTCCCAGCGCCGCAGATTTCAAAGCAGGGAACCAGCAAAAAACTTTTAAAATGCAGCAATCCAACTCAGCAAAGCCTTCTGCTACCCTGGGAACCAGTGAAGCCTGTCCCAGAACAGCAGAGGGGAAGTGCTGCCACTACCGCTGCTGCCGATGATGACAGACACATAGGTCCAGGGACCAGACATGGCTTCAGCCCCTGGCTGGAAGCATCGGGGGTGGGTCCAGCCCCTGGCAGGAAAACATTAAGAATTCCTGGTGTACAGGATAGCATGGACCCAGGGCTTGGGACTTGCTTACTGTGGATCAAGTGCAGGATAAAGCAGATACCTCTGGCTCTTCCCAAAGTACACTATGGTAGGCCCCTCTACAGGAGGTGGGATGTCAATCATTAACAATAAATAGATTATGTCCATAGTTAATCCCATCACCCTTGTCTCATCATCTTATTTCTTGGATTGTGTGAGCAAATATATGTTTGACTCTATGGAAATTTATTTCCTTTATCTATAAATGTTTATTCAGCTCTCGTGAGATTTTCAAAGCCAGGCAGTAACAATGCTAGAGTCAAACAAACAACATTTTGAATTGGCTGGCTCGTGCTGCCAAAGTGTGCTGTTTGTACAGTTATTGGGCTCACTATGCCTTGAATTTGACATGTTCTGAAAGATGTGCAATTGTCACAGCATGAGCTATTCACATCTCTTGTGGTTTGCAAATTAGCTGACTTTATTTTCAGATTGATCTATGGGAGGTACCCAAACTTCTTTTAGAAGTATAACTGCTCAGGCACGTAAGTCAGCTGGAATCACATCGCTGGGAAATTAATATGATTTCTCCTTCCAATGATGTACTGTCTTTACTGAACATTTTGACCACAGGACATTTTGAGAGACAAAGACATTTGTGTTTCCCCATGTGACCTCTTCCCAAGAAATACTAGTGTCCCTTCTGCATGGGCAGTAGGGAACGAAACTGGTAAGAATGTCAATGTGCCATAATAATCAAAGGTATCAAAACCAGGAGAATGGGAACATGGAGGCTGGGGAATCATCACATCCATAGTTCAAAAAGAATGTGAACAACTCCCACTTTTATTGAGCAAGCCTCACAAAACTGCACATACCTTTCAATGAAGTGTACATAGCTACACAAATATTTTGCATCCTGCCAGTGAGCATAGTAAAAACTGGTGGCATAAGCTATTATGGGATAAAAATTGTTATGTTCCTCTTTGACCTTGCTGGAGTGCGAAAATGCAAAATAAATTGACTTTGGGAAGATAATTCATGATTTTGCACTGCACAGGGCCATATGAGTGAGTTGATGTGTTTACAAAATAGTTGTGGCACTTTTACAACAGCCACTGGAAACACCTCCATGGCAGCTTCCACTTCCATTGCCGCCACCACCACCTCAATCCTTGTCTCCTCTGCTTGGCTTAGCATGGCCCTAACAGTGCTCCCTAGCAGGGCAGTTGTTGTAAGGCTTGCAACATCTGCCCTGCTATGGAGCACTGTTAGAGACACACCAAGCCAAGTGGAGGAGACATGTATTGAGGCTGTGGCGGGGAAGTGGCAAAGGCGGAGGCTGGATTGAGGGCATGGACTGGATAATTTGGTGCTGTAGGCCAGATCCGGCCCATGGACTGTAGGTTGAGAATCCCTGAATTAATTAATACAAAATAAATAAATGGGCATCAAAGGAATATAGATATTGCAACATTCTCAAAATAGGTGCTATTTTGAGTTACTAAAGCTGTATTTTACCAGTCATTATTGAAAAAAGTGACATATTTAATATTTTCCATTTCTTTCCTTTCTACATGAACATACCAAAATATACTTACAAAAACAAATAAGCTCTTAACTTTCAGCATCTTAATTCAAACTTGCCACATTGCCTATTAATGAGTTGAGAGCTAATTAAATGTATTGACCAATTACAAGTTTATAGCTTTTATTCTCTACATCATCATGATGGTTGATGCCTTGGTCTTTGCCACTGATATAAAAGACGATAACAACATTTGTGGTGTATGTACTAGGAACAATCATTAGTCACATGGGATGTTGCACATGATGAGTGCAAGTCATTTTTGTTTTCTGTGGCAGAGCAGCAAATGCTTACCTGATGTCAGAGTGCATGGCACTCAAACATGTTGAAATCACACACACACACACACACCACACACACACACACACACACACACACACACACACACACACACACACACACACACACACACACACACACACACACACACACACACACACACACCAGTATACAAAGCAGAAAAGGCTTCAAGCTCCTCTCCTCATCTCTGGCAGTTTGAATACACCAATAACACATTGAAGAACAGCTACTTTTCTATTAGTTTATGATATGTAGAGTTGTTGCTTTATTTTACCCCAATGTAGAAAAAGTGCTGGTGTCTCAGCATTCAGGCCAATATTGTCCAAAGATACAGCAGAAACACAAGGGGCTCCAAACTGTCCCTTCAGCAGTAGGAATGTGTTCCTCCAGAGGATGCTGGAGAATAATTCCCAGGTGTTTTTCTAGCTGTTAGCCAATTGACTTCTTTCCCTCTTGATTCAGACTTAATAAAACCACAATATATTATAGCCTTGCGTCCCTTTGAAAACTTTTATATGGCATAAATATCAATGGATTGGGGCTCATTATCCAATGCATTTGATGAAATAGGCTGAAGTCCTTGAAAACTTGTGCCAAAGAAAACTTGCTGGTACTTACGACACCGCAAGATACTTCGTTGTTTTTCCTGCAATGGATTAAACACAGCTCTATTCCTCAAAACTAATAAGTGTAATTATCTTTAATTTATTTAACTGTAACATCATCAATAACATCACCAGCAACAACAATTCAGCAACTGGTGTTGTTCCAAAATCATTCAATTCTAATTTAAGAGAAGCAGTAACAGCTACTAGTTTGCTTACTGAAAGTCAAAAATAAATGATTTGACAAAAATATCACTTCATCCGTCCGTTTTTAAGATTTGACTCCTAATTTCTAGGCTTGACCATTGTGTTTACCCCGTGCATCAGCAATGCTGAGAAACATGATGATAATGTTCATTGTCATCTTCAGCATCCTTGCCATTGTTGTGAAATCAAATTTATATCTGTAGTAGTGAGTTGGTCCATTTCCAAAAGAGTAGCAGCACTTATACGTCAACCAATATCTAAGTATTTTCTCAAGACATTTAATTTGAATGTACTTTCCTTGGCTTCATTTATTCAGGTACTAAACCTGTTTCATGATGTAAAACAGCAGATTTCAGGCATGAGGTTACATTACTGAATGCTCTCTCATAGGAGGGAAGAAATGGATCTTTAGCCTTAGGGTGGATGTTGATATTGCCGTGATGTGACTAACGCTTCAGTCAAGCAGAATGCCTTATGTATCAATAGGGGCAAAGGTTTGAGGGAAATGAAAGAATCATCAAATCATCTCCATTATATGTCAGCATCTGAAAAGCAACTTGCAAATAGGAAACTGTAACAAATCCAACCCCATTGCTGCAGTTCCAAGAATCCTTATTATGCTCACCTCCTTCTCATCTAAATTATCTTCCACATTAAACAAACCTAAAAAAGAAAGGGTTCTGGGGACAATCTTTATTCTGTTGCCAACCTGTGTTCCTTTAACTTCTTTTCCACTTAGTGTCTCTCTCATTTTCCTTTCTCCCCCCTTAGTAGCACTTCATGCTGCAAACTAGGAAACAAGCCAAAACCTGCAAATAATACAAAGGCATATGAGCATTGAAAGACGACAGGGATTGAACATCTCCCTCTTACATATACCCATATTCACTTAGATTTGCTTTTTTTATCCATAAAAGAGCTGCTATTTTTGAGCACGTAAGCTAGCCTTATATGCTGTAAACTCATTACATGATGTACAGTCTTTTGCTATTAATTCAAGGTGTCATCTTATCAAAAACTTAGCTCCGTGCCCAGAGATTTCATCATGTTCTTTCCAACATCCATTACCATTTTATTTGCCATCATCAGCATCCCTGAGGCAGCCAAATTATAAGGGAGGAAAAAGTTTGTGATTGCAGGACCTCAGGGTCATTAATGCAGCTCAGTATCAAAGCTTAACATCAATTCATTGAACAGAATGTAGCTAGCAGAACATAAACTGGAAGGATTTGTATAGAAGAGAGGCAAATCAGGAGAAAAGGCAATGACTGTGCCGAAATCTATGATTAGTTTAAAGATTTGCCAGAGAAATACTGTATGTTGCAGGATTTTACATTTCATTTAGCTACACAGTAGAAGTACAAAGACCCAGAGAGGAGAATAGGGACATGTCATCGAGATTCTATTCCCTTGTTATTAACTGACTCTCACAGTCTCAATAACTCACTCTGAGACATTTGTAGGAGAAAGCATAAAATATGTTTCTTTACTTACAGTTTCTTGGAAATACAGACATATGCATGCTGCTTCTTTTACTGCAAATGTAAAACAAAGCAACTGACACCAACTGACATAAAGAGATAGAAAAATAGCTAAGAGATTAAGGGTTTACTTTAAATTCAGAGGCAGGAATGAATAATTGTTTAGTGCTGGATAGAAAGATAGTCAGCCCAGCCCAGAAAAAACCCTCCCAGTCACACCAGCTACGGGCAACAAAAATGGTTGCAACAAAACTCCAACAAAATATGAAATAATATATGAAATGTCTGATACCATCTCAATTTCTCCCTGCAACTTGTCCCCAAACACTAGTCCTTACTGATTGCACTGCATCCAGATTTATGCATAGAGTTAAGCATACTATATATTGGTCCCATCAAAGTCAGTGGAATTTATTCTTGACTAACTCCTGGTGATTTCAATGGATATATTCTATTATAATGTGGATTTACTCTGTATGAGTAAGTGTGGTTCCAAATTATTATTTATATCTGGAATAGAGAATATGTGGCCACCTATGTGTTTTGATTTCTAGCTACCATCCTCCCTGACTACTGCCTATTAATACATGTGACCATACCCACCAAATGCCGCTCAGGAAAATACGGGAAATGCTCCAGCCCAGGTGCGCATGCATAGGAAAAACTCCATTGTGCATGTGCAGAAACCCTTTGTGCATGCACAGAACATGTTTGTGCATGCACAGATGTGTTCTGTGCATGTGCACATGTACAGTAACCCCTTTCCCCACCATTCTAAATACAGGATGGTACCGGTAAAGGGAAGAAACATGCACCAAAATACGGGATTTCCCAGCCATTCTGGGATACTTGACAGGTATGCATGTGACTAATGGGAATTGGAACCCAATAGTATCAAGATGGCCATACTGTAGGTTCAAAATCCTAATGTATAACCAAAGCAATGTTTTCTCCATTCCTTGAAGAAAATAGAGTGGAGGAAAGCAAGAAAGGACCAAGGGCATGGAATCTGTTACGTGGGATTAGGCATTCATCTGCTCAGTCATTTCTGATATTCAATAGTCTGAACCAACTTGCATCAAGTGGCATTATAGTTGGGGTGGAGAATAAGGAAGAGATGGAATCAGAAGCTGGTATCCGACTGGAGTAGCATACATGTGTTGATCTCAGTGGTATGAGTGTGGGTCTGGATATTTGATCCCTTTCAGACAGCAAAATGCCTTCACCAAGCAATACTCACAATTTTCAGTAGAATTGAGCAAAAAGCATGATGCATCCTTTCCCTCCATTTTTTCTCTTAAGAGATCCTTCTTTGCAGGCACACCCCCCAAAGAAAGACTCAGACACCGGTATATGGATAAAGGCATCGGGCCACTTTTATTGAATAATGCCCTAGTCCGAATTATAACTTTCAATTGGTGTAATCATCCAATTGTAATTCTTTTTAGGGCAAGCAGGCCGCAGTAACACTGGTAAAGTTCCTCCCAAAATGCCAATAGCAATTGGCTACATGTAACTATTTGTATCAATTTGTTTGTTGACACAAACAAATTGTTGACCGGAGTCAATAAACTATCTACTGACCCCACCCTATGACGTGTATCTGTTAAATATCAAGGTGATGCAGGCTGTAAAGCTCCTGCCATCGCCCCTTGCCTGGTTCGCCCTTGACCAGCCAAACCTATTTCCCCTGTACCTGTCTACGTGTTGGTCAGTCAATTGCGAACCTGCCGGATACCTATGGGTCATAAATCTTTACCTTACCAGTGCTACCCGCCACACGGGGAGGCGTCCATGATGACTCACCCCCCCCCCAGACCGTCAGCTCGGTCACCAGGCCTGCTTGCACATCCTCAAGAAAGAGGTTCATACCTCTGGCTGACAAGTGGATCCCATCTCCTGCATAGAGATCATAATCCTCCAAGCCTATCCTAGGGTGCCGGATGGCTGTCCCCAAGCCCTTGTCTGCCAGGAACCGGGCAACAGCCCTGTTCACCGAGCGGTGAGCGCGGTCAAGGGCACGGAGGTCAACGCCTCCTATGTAAGTATGTCGCGGCACCATGTCCGACCATAGCAGCCGCGTGGACAGCCATACGTAATGCAAATAGGCTAGGTCCCTGCAAATCGTGAACTTTAAGGATAGGCGGTCCAGCATCCCTGATGGAAAACAGGAATTGCAACGGTTCCCGCCATTTCATACCGCACTTACCGTATCATCGCAAACGTGCGGTTGCACGTAGCCCGAGATGGGGTCCCCACTCTGTCGCCACAGCATACTGCGCTGCCCAGTGCACGTAACTGTGGCCCACCAGCTATACTGCCATCGGTGTGCGGGAACACACAGGGTCTGTAAAAGAAGGAAAAAAGGAATAATGACATAACTGGTACTCATGCATGGAGGGGGCGTACGTACAATGCAAAGCACATGTATCCCCACCTAGCCATTCCTGCGTATATCAGCCTCAGAGTACCCAAACACAGCCGCAGGAGAAGCGGCGCCTATCCTAAATGAATGGGTGCCGTAACGAGCCCCAGGGAGGCCCACACTGGTAGGTGCCATGCCGGTCACCCTCCAAAATTGGAATTTAGTAAGGGGAGACCCATCCTGGTGGCAGAAAAATGGGCCAGGGTGCATACCACGCACTGCCAAAAACTCATGTAGGGCACCAACCGGACAGATGTCTTCAATGGAACATCGTAGCAGTCTGACTCCACTGCCTACACCTTGCTGATCAACCTTTGAGGACCGTATCCTCAACTGAGCCCACTCCTGAGTGACATAGACATTGTTGAGTTCCAGTGCCCTATGAGTTGCATCCGCCTTAGACAGTGGTACCAACTCACTGATGCGGAGCACTCCAAAGAAGGCTACAGTGGTAGCTGCGTGAAAAAGAGCCACCTCATACCTATCATAGCATAAGTTATAATTTAATTTAATTTTAATTTTAATTTAATTATCACATTTATATACCGCTCACTCGGCCAAAGCCAACTCAGGGCGGTTCACAATAAAAATTAAAAACACAAGTTAAAACAGTTAAAACAGTTAAAACTACCCACCCCCTAAAAACAAGGGCTGCAGGATCCAAAGGCACCATGGGGAAGAGTTCTTCTACACCAACCACCCAATGGCGGTTACCCTTCCACCTGCACCCCACACTTGACCCGCCAGCCAGGTTTTAAGATCTTTTCTGAAAGGCAGCAATTCCGTCCGGAGACGTAGCTCTGTTGGCAGGAGGTTCCAGAGGGCCGGTGCAGACACGGAGAAGGCTCTCCTCCTTGTGCCAGAGAGGCGAGCCCCTCTGGCTGATGGAACGATTAGAGAGCCCCTCCGGTCCGCTCTGGTTGGACGGACAGACGTCCTCAGGGCGATGCGGTCTCTTAGGTAACCCGGCCCACTACCATATAGGGCTTTAAAGGTCAAAACCAGCACCTTGAATTGCACCCGGAGACAAACTGGCAACCAGTGCAGCTCCCGGAGCAGTGGCAAAGCACGGGCATAACGCCCACACCCCATCACCACCCGGGCTGCCGCATTTTGGACCAGCTGTAGCCTCCGAATGGTCGTCAAGGGCAGCCCCATGTAGAGCGCATTGCAATAATCTAGTCTGGAGGTAACCAGAGCGTGAGTGACCATGAGCAAGGAGTCCCGGTCCAGGAGTGGGCGCAACTGGCGGATCACCCGCAGTTGGGCGAAAGCCCTCCTGGTCACAGCCGCCACCTGTTCCTCTAGCAGTAGCCGTGAATCCAGGAGGACCCCCAAGTTGCGCACTGGGTCTGTCTGGGGCAAAATAGCCCCATCCAGAACCAACGATGGTAGCTCCCGGGTTAATGCAGAACCCCCTATCCATAGCCACTCAGTCTTGCTGGGATTCAGTTGTAGCCCGTTAGCCCCCATCCAGACCCCCACAGCTTCCAGGCATCTGGAAAGGACTTTGACGGCATCACTGGGGTCCCCATGGGCCGAGATGTACAACTGAGTGTCATCCGCGTACTGATGGTACCGCACCCCATGGGAACGAATGATCTCACCCAGCGGCTTCATGTAGATGTTAAATAGGAGAGGAGAGAGCACCGAGCCCTGAGGCACCCCCCATTTGAGGGGCCTAGGACTGGACCTCTCACTCTCCAACCACACCGACTGGGTACGACCCCTCAGAAATGAGGAAAACCAGGACCACACATTACCCTGGATTCCCAATCCTCGGAGCCGTCCCAGAAGGATACCGTGGTCAACGGTATCGAAAGCCGCTGAGAGGTCAAGAAGAGCAAGGACGGATGGGTGACCACCGTCCCGCTCCCGCCAGAGATCATCCATCAGTGTGACCAATGCCGTCTCGGTACCATATCCCGGCCTGAATCCTGACTGAAAGGGGTCCAGATAATCCGCTTCATCCAGCACCCCCTGCAGCCGACACGCCACTGCCTTCTCCAACACCTTCCCTAAAAAGGGGAGGTTAGAGACAGGCCTATAGTTGGTTAGGACAGCTGGGTCGAGGGAAGGTTTCTTCAGGAGGGGGCGCACCAAAGCATGTTTTAAAGGTGCAGGAAACACCCCCTCCCGCAATGATGCATTGATCACAGCCCCAACCCAGTCACCTGTCACCGCCTTGGAGGCTTTCACCAACCAGGTGGGACAGGGGTCCAATGGGCAGGTAGTGGCGCGCACAGCTGCAAGGAGCCTGTCCACTTCATCAGGGGCAACTGGATCAAACCGGTCCCAGATGGTATGGCAAGACTGTGCTCCAGCTCCCTCCGGACTCTCCCCAACCACGCCGGAATTAAACCCAGAGCGAATCCGATCGATTTTCTCCACTAGATGGTCAGCAAAGTCCTCAGCCGACCCCTGCCAACCAGGCACCGGGGTCCCCCTACCAAGGAGAGACCTGGTAATCCGGAACAGGGTGGCCGGGCGATTGTCAGCGGAGGCAATAAGGGTGGTGAAGTATTGCCGCCTCACCACCTCCATCGCCACTAGATAGGCCCTAATAGCGGCTCTAGCTAGTGTCCAATCGGAGTCTCTCTGGGTCTTCACCCAGCGGCGCTCTAGGCGTCTCTTTGCCCGTTTGAGCTCCCACAGTTATGCCAGCCTCGTGCCTGGTGGGTCAGAACTTCTGGTGAAATTGGGTGATGTGTGTCCTGGCGGCGGCCACGTTCACGTGTCCACCCTTCCAAAACATGACGTATGCGGAAATCATTCACGCAGTCAGCGAAGTCCCGCACCTTGGCCATAAATGCCAGTGCTGAAAGCCTAGAGGCTATAGTACGTGGGGCCAGCCCCTGACCGTGAAGATAAACCATGTATTGTAATATCTGGTCTACTGGTATTGGCCACACTTTGGGTAACTGTAGTTGCCCACAAAAGGGTCTAAATTGTATGAAAGCATGTTGATACGCCTTACGCGTGCGAGGTGCCAAAGACATGCCGATTGTCCAGTTCACCTCTCCTCGCCAAATGTCCAAATCTCAGCTGGGAGTGGCGAGGGGAATTCCTCTGCTTCTGGAGCCAAGGCTCGGAACCGGGAGATCTGCAGGCGGGATAAAGCATCAGCAATATCATTATCAATGCCTGGTACATGTCTGGCCTTGAACAGCACATTAAGGCATAGGCTTCTCAAGACAAATTGACGGAGCAATGCCATGACCTTAGGGGATTTGGATGTCTGAGCGTTAACAATGTGCACCACTGCAGCATTGTCACACCAAAAATGGACCACTGAGTTGACCCACTTATCGCCCCATAGCATTAGTGCCCCCAAAATGGGAAAAAATTACAGGAAAGTAAGATCGCGGAGACGATCCGTGCCCTGCCATGCGTGAGGCCATCGGCCATATGCCCACCGCCCCTCGAAATAGATCCCATAACCCAGAGAGCCGGAGGCATCCGACTGTACTTGAAATTTAGTGCAGACCATAAGGTCCGATCTCCAAAAAGAGACCCCGTTAAATTCCTGGAGGAATGTGAGCCAAACCGATAGGTCTGCCCATATACCCCTGGTGAGCCGGACCCTGTGATGGCGTTTTAATAGGCCAGCCAGGGCATCACACAGACGCCTGGCGAAAGCTCTGCCCGGTGTCACCACCCTGCAGGCAAAGTTGAGGTGGCCGTGAAGTTCCTGTAGCTCACGAAGGGACACCTTACGTATAGAAATCAGTGCCCGAATCGCCGCAGAGATCCGAGCCACCTTGTCCATGGGTAACCTGGATGCCTGTGCGACAGTGTCAATTTCGATGCCTAAAAAGGTGAGCTTGGTGGCTGGGCCCTCGGTCTTTTCAGGCACTAAGGGGACACCCAGTTCCCGCATAAGGACCTGAAATGTAGTAAGGAGACGCGTGCACGTGTCCAAGCCCCGTTCACCCCCAATCCAAAAAGTCATCGAGGTAATGGGCTACAGACCGGGACCCTGACCTGCGAACAAAGGCCCATTGGAGGAAAGTGCTAAATCGTTCAAATGCCGAACATGAAATAGAGCAGCCAAAAGGCATGGCCTTATCTACATAGAATTTCCCCCTAAAATGGAAACCCAACAGCTCAAAGTCCTTGCGGTGCACTGGCAGTAATTGGAATGCCGATTTGATATCACACTTTGCCAGGAGGGCCCCGGGACCACAGGCGCGTACCATCTGTAGGGGCTGATCAAACGACGTATACCTGACTGAGCAAAGGTCATCAGGAATAGCATCATTGACCGAGGAACCCGCAGGGTAAGAAAGATGGTGGATTAGGTGAAATTCACCTGGGGTCTTTTTCGGGACTAGCCCCAGAGGAGAGACCTTCAAGTTATGGAATGGTGGTTCATTAAAGGGCCCCGCAACTCTCATAGCCTGCAACTCCTTAGCTATGCTTTGTGCAGCGACCTCCTCATTGCCCTTTAGAGAAAGTAAGTTCGGGGTGTCCTGCGGTCCCCGAACACCCCTAAATGGTATACGAAAGACAAACTGAAAGCCTTCAAGCAGGTACCTTGCATCATCCCGTCTAGGATAAGCGGAAAGCCATTGTCCTAACATGGGGATATTAATTGGGGAGGGGGGCTTTTGCTTGGCCAGCACCATCAGAGGGAGATCTGACTGCCCCCTGCCCACCCCTACCTCTGTCTCTTGACCCACCAGCCCGCGGGCACGCGGAGGAGGCGTGAGGACCAGAGCAAGAGGGACAATTGTGATGGAAACAACACTGATGCTTGTTGCACATGCCACTAGCTGAGAAGCTCCAACACAGCAGGCGGGCTGGAACCCCCTGCCCCGCCGGCTGGCAGGGAACCTGTGTCACAGCCGCCCGCTGCATGGCATGGCCACAATGGTACCTATCACCAGGCGCCAGATGCGTGGGAGTCATATACAAGAGCCACAATTGCTGGCAGGGCTCATCCCACCTCATCTCAGGATGTAGGGCCACCCTCATCCTAAATTCCTCATCGTAAGCCAACCACGACGGGCCAGGAAAATCAACCAATGCCCTATAAATATTGTCGAGGTATTGGACCATCGGAATGGCCAAATCAGGTCGGGACCTCAGGTATACCGCCATATATATAAGATATGCCGGCAACCAATTGGCCCAGGTACGCGGTGGCTTACGACGGCGGGACAATTCCTTGTCCCGGTCATCCTGTCCCTCCCTCTCCTCCTTAGTGGGCTCACGATTCAGGAGGGAGAAAATATCAACATACTCCCCTCGCCAAATCTTGTCCCTAGTAGCCTGTGAAAGATGATCACCCAGGGGCAAGGAATAACCAGCCATTGGCAGAGCCGCCGTTGGCAACTGTTGGATGAAGGGTATGTGCAGCGGGCCCTGAATAGCCCCTGCAACGCTTGGCATACCCCCGGGGGCGGACACCCCTGTCCTAACCGAGGGGCCATTTGGGAACCAGGAATTAACAGGGCAGTATGGAAGCAACAGCCCACCCACAGTAACCTGGCATGGCCATGGCCACTGCACCCCCCAGTGTGACTGGACAGTGTGGGTGCACTAAATTGAACCAGATACTCATTAGTCGCACCCCCGTGAGCCGCCCCCACTGGGGCCACTCCTGACTGCTCCCCACCGGCAAATCCAAACGTGCGGGGAGCTGCGAGGTGCCAGCCTGGGCTGGCCTGATGGCCTCAAGCATCTCGACCCTGTTGGCGGCCCCCTGGAGAGTGACGGCCGACGTGTCTGCCGGGACTGACGAAGGGGCCGTAATGGAAGTAGCAGCTAAACCCCCATCGGGAGGTGGTTGGGCAATGCCCAGTGATGCCTCTTGCACCGAAATACATGCAAGAAGCGCATCGACAGTCTCCGAGCCCCCAGTATAAGGCGGGCCGGATGGGCCGGACGGCCCGGTGGCCAATTGCTGGGTGGGAAAACTGAATGGGGATCCAGGGCCTGAGTAGGGCCATGCCCAAAACTCTGGCCCATGGAGGGCCGGAGGAATGGTGGGGTGGAAACCGCCACCAAGCCCAAGTGGGCCACCCTGTCCTGCACCAAGAAAATGACGTCCAGGGGCAGGGATCCCCGAGGAGTCAGCCTGTGCCAGCCCAGCCTGGAGGCCTGTGCCGGGCTGACCAGTGGAAGCATGCTCTGCCCCACTGGCAGCGGTGGGCAAGGCCGTCCCACTGCTCAGCTGGGGGGGGTGCAGCCCGAGTCCTCCGACCCGATGGCTGCCCCCCAGTAGAAGAAGGGGGCGGGAAAGCCCTTCCCCTCCGGCCGCGGCTTGACCGCCGGGGCCTTGCGCTTCGGAGCCATGGCTCCCGAAGAAGCTAGCGACGGATCCCTGGCCAGGGATCAGTTCCTGTGCCCTGAGTACCGCAGTAATGAAGAGGAGCGAACTCCATTCAAATGCAAAGGTAAGAAGGGCGAAGAAACGCGGCAGAGAAAACTTCTCCGCTCCGTTGCATTTCTAAAATGGCAGCTCGGCTGCCTCGTGGCCACCCCTTTTATAGAGGGGTGGCCATGCCCCCTAACTCACCCGGATGTCTGAGTCCGGGGGGGGGGCTGCAAAGAGCGCGGCGGCCATTTTGGCACCGCGCTTTCATTGTAATCATCCCTGCTGCCATTCTTCAAGTTGAGGAAGACTATCTTCCAATCCAGGTCCACCTGATTTTTTACCAGCACAGAAAAAATAATAATATTTGAATTCCTCCTTCTTGATGATTTAAACTGTCTAGGTCAGGAGTGGCCAAACTTGGTGTCCCAGATATTTTTAGACTTCAATTATCAGAAGCCCAAGTAAGCACAAATGCTGATCAGGGCTTCTGTTAATTGAAGTCCATTAACACCTGAGGGATCAAGGTTGCCCATACCTGATCTAGATAAAGGTAAAGGTCTCTCTTGCTCAAAAGCCAGTCAAGTCTGACTCTAGGGGCAGTGCTCATCTCTGGTTACAGCCAAAGATACAGTGCTCGGAAGAAGACATTTTCATGGTCATGTGGCAGGCATGACTAGATGCCAGAACAGATGGAATGCAGTTACCATTCCCTCCAACGTGGTATCTGTTTATCTACTTGCAATTTCTTGCTTTTGAACTGCCAGGTTGGCAGAAGCTGGGACAGAGGATGGGCACTCACTTCATCACACAGTACTCAGGTCTTGAACTGCTGACCTTCCAATCATCAAGCTCAGAGTCTTAACCACTAAACCACTGTGGACCTATCTAAACTGTCTAGATACCATGAAATCCCTGACTAAGAAATTTTCAAGCCCATGAGATTCCCTGTCTCTGGCCATGAATAAGATCAAAATTTTGTTTTCCTCCCTGAAAGTTACTGCAATTTCTAAAAAAATATTCCTGAGTCCCATCTCCTTTTTGAAACAAAGCAATGTAACCAGATTGATGGGCTGTTGGTTAGGAAAGATATAAAAAATCCACTCAGAGAGTCAGCGCTGAGAAGAAACAGAAATCCTAGTTTTGGGCAGTTTGTGCCATTTGTACCAACTATGCCATTTTTCTATAAAATTGATAGTTTTATGCAAAACATATTTCTATGAATGTCAGAACTCTACTGAGACTACCAGGAAATTATTCACACCTTCATTTGGTGAAGACAAAAATATTGTAATTCCTCATTCTTACATGTGGGACCGAGGTTGTATAATGTTGGCTGCCATTATAAACTGCTGGGCAGACAATCATCTGTTTTTACTATTAGAGTGCAAGCGTGGCGCCAAAATGGCCGCCACACTTTTTGCGAGGCCCCCCACCCGGACGCAGACATCTGGGCTAGTTAGGGGGGCATGGCCACCCCTCTATAAAAGGGGTGGCCATGAGGCAGCCTGGCTTCCATTTTGCGAAGCGGCGGAGTGGAGAAGTTCACTCCGATGCTTCTCTCCCCATTTCTCGGAGGATATCCTTTGGGGAATTTGCGAGGATATTACTCCGACGCTACTTTTATTCTGATCGGAGGATATTCCTCCTCCGATCAGCGCCTGCTTGGGTGGCTATTGCACCCAAGCGTAAGGCCCAAGCGGCCCCCAGGCCATGACCAGGGGGAGGGCTCGGCCCACCCCCTCGACCTCCTTGGGGCAGCCACCGGGCTGGAGGGCTCGGGCTGCCCCACAGGGGGGTGGCAGGGTCATCATACCCACTGCCACCAATGACGGTGACCAGGCCTCTGCCTACCCGCCCACTCGGAGGACTTGGGCGGGGGCTGCACAGGCCTGCTCCCCTGGGGATTCTACCCCTGCTGCGCCTTTGCTCAGCTTGGGGCATAGCAGCCCACTCGAGCGTGGAGTGGGTTTCTGCCCCACCATTCTTCCGGCCCCTCATGGGCCGGATTATTGGGCATGGCCCTATTCTGGCCAGGGATTACCAGGAGTTTATCCCTCATCAATTACCCGGTCGGCCATCCGGCCCATCCGGCCCACCTTATCCTGGTGAGTCAGATGCTGTGGATGCTCTCCTGCCCGCATTTCGGCACTAGAGGCATCAATGGGCATTGCTCCACCACCTTCGATGGTGGGCTTGCCAACTCTGCGGTTCCGGCCCACATGCCGGCCACGGCTGCACAGCGGGCCGCCAACAGGGTTGAGCTGCTGGAGGCCATCAGGCCAGCACAGGCTGGTGCCTCGCAGCTCCCCATCCGGCCTGGACGCACGGAAACACAGAGCTCGATGGCCATTGCGAGCTCCGACGCCCACCACGGGCTGGAACCCCCAGTGGGGGCGGCTCATGGGGGTGCACCGAGTGAGTATCCTGGTCAAATCAACACACCTGTGACACTAGCTCATAACGCTGGGGGGGGATACAGTGGCCATGGCCTCAACAGGCCAATTACACCCGGGTTCTTACAGGGGTGACTGCCCCTATGCTTTCCCTTAACTTCTCGGGGGTCCGATAGGGCCTATTATGTGTTTCCCCACTCCAATCTGTGCCAACGGTAGCTCTGCCGATGGCCGGTTACTCCATACCCCTGGGTGACCATTTGTCCCAGGCTATTAGCAAGATGATGTGGCGTGGGGAATATATTCACATTTTCCCCCTCCTGCAAGGTGAACACACTGAGGAGGAGATGGAGGGGCAGGATGACAGGGACAAGGAGTTGCCCCATCGCCGTAAGCTGCCTCGCAATGGGTCCAATTGGTTACCGGCCTATTGGGTATCCATGGCAGGATATATAAGGGCCCATCCTGATTTGGCCATCCCAATGGTCCAGTACTTGGACAATATTTACCGGGCCATGGTTGATTTCCCTGGCCCGTCATGGTTAGCCTATGGCCAATACCTTAGGATGAGGGCCACCCTTCACGCTGAGATGCGAGCGGCGAGCCCTGCTAGCACTTGCGGCTAATATATATGACTCCTACGTGGCCAGCACCTATGCTCCGTACGGAGAGTCTACTTTCGGGCAACTACCTCTGTGGCTTTCTTTGGGGCTCTCAGATTAAGTAAGCTGCTACCACTTTCAATAGGGGACATGTTCTGCAGGGCACGGGAACTAGAAGATGTGTTGCTCGATCAGGAGTGGGCTCTGGGGAGGTTTCGCTCCTCAAGGGCCGGTCAGTCGGAAAAGGGTAGTAGCCTGGTGCTGCCATATGTCCGATTGCTCCCCCACATGTGTTTGTGGCAGCGCGTGGTTCACGCCTTGGACTGTCGTTCTGCTACCAAGACGGGTCTCCCCTTACTGAATTACAATTGGTACCCATTCCTTCCGGATGGGTGCCGCATCAACTGCAGCTGCATTTGGGTACCCGGAGCCTGACATACGTTGCATGGGCAGGTGGGGATTTGCACATTTTTCTCTGTCTGTTCGTTCCCTCACTGCATGAGTGCCTTGTTCTGCCCTCTATTCTCCCTCCTTATCTTACAGACCCTGTGTGTTTCTGCACACTGGTAGTAGTGTGGCTTGTGGGCCACAATTTATGTGCACTGGGCGGCACAGCATGCTGCTTCATCAGAATGGTGACCCCATCTTGGGCTATGTGTAACCGCGCGTATGCAGTGGTATGGTGTGCATGGCATATAGGTGGCGGGAACTGTTGCCATTCCTGATGTCCATTGGGGATGCTGGACCGCCAGATGTTTTAATTCTGCACCTCGGAAGCGGTGATCTTGCACAGATCGCTAGCCTGGACTTAAAGACTTCCGAATGCAGTGACCTGGCATTTCTTTACCATTTATGGCCGTATACACGGTTGCTATGGTCATACATCGTGCCGAGGCACTATTATAAGGGAGGCATTGACCCCCATGGTTGGACCGCACCCGGAGGTCAGTGAACAGGGCTGTTGCCTGGTTCCTTATCCAGAATGGCTTGGGGGACAGCCATTTGTCATCTGGGGATAGGGTTACAGGAATTTAGCCTGTATTCTGGAGATGGAGTTCACCTGTCAGCAAGAGGATGCACCTCTCTTTTGAATAACGTGCAAGAGGGCCAGGTGACCAAATTGTCAGTCAAAGGGGGCGGACCTCTGCTGCGATTTTGGCAATGTTGCCAGGTGTAATGTGCCTCTCCGAGAGTTGCAGGTGATGCATGGCCACATCAACTTCACCTGCAGAGTGGTAACACCAGGCGGTACCTTCGCCAGGCATCTGGGTCACGCTATGGCTGGTCTTTATAAACGACACTGCAGGGTACGGCTGACTAGGGGGTTTATGAGCAGACCTGTTGGTTTGGCTCACATTCTTGCAGGACTTTCATGCTGTCTCCTTTTGGAGGTCTGAGCTTATGGTCAGCCCCAGTTCCAAGTACAGTCGGATGCCTCCGGCTCCCTGGGGTGGGGGATTTATTTTAAGGACAGTGTGCCTATGGTCATTGGCCCCAGGGATTGCAGGGCACGGATTGCTTCCGCGATCTTACGTTTCTGGAGTTTTTCAATTCTGGGTCCCCTTTATGCTCTGGAGGGACAGGTGGGCTAATTCTGTGCTTCACTTTTTGTGTGGCAATGCTGCGGTGGTGCACATTGTCAATGCCCAAAGGTCTAAATCCCCCGGAGTCATGGCCTCAGTTCGCCATTTGTTCTTGGGTCCGTGCGCTTTAATTTGCTCCTTAAGGCTAGACATGTGCCAGGCATTAATAACGATATCACCGATGCTTTATCCCGCCTGCAGATCTCCCGGTTCCGTGACTTGGCTCCAGATGCAGGGGAACTTCCCTCTCCACTCCTGGCTGAGATATGGACATTTAGCGAGGAGAGGTGAACCGGGCGAGTGCCATGTCTTGGCACCTCGCATGCGTACGGCATATCAGCATCCACTCTTTCACTTTAGAGCCTTTTGTGGGCGAAGGCAGTTGCCTGAAATGTGGCCGATACCGGTCGACTAGGTTTTACAGTACATGGTGCACCTTCTTGATCTGGGGTTGGCCCCACGCACCATAGCCACCAGGCTTTACGCCTTGACTTTCATGACCAAGGCACGGGGCTTTACTGACTGTGCGAGTGTCTTCTGCATACGCCATGTATTGGAAGGGTGGACATGTGTACGTGGCCGCCGCCCGGACACACGTCGCTCTGTTTTCACAGGTATTCTGACCCACCTTGCACGAGGTTGTTATAGACTATGTTACAGTAGGTAGGAGGAGTCTCTTTTTCATGCAGCTACCACTGTAGATTTCTCTGGAGCTCTGCGAATCAGCGAGCTGGTCCTATGGTCAAAGGGGGACATGATTCGTAGGGCACTGGAACTCGATGATGTCTCTATCAACCAGGAGTGGGCTCAGTTGAGGATTCGTTCCTCAAAGGCCGATCAGCATGGAGTAGGCAGTGGTGTTATACTGCTACGATGTACATTTGCTGACATCTGTCCAGTTGGTGCCCTACATGCAATTTTGGCAGTGCCTGCTGTGTGCCCTGGCCTGTTTTTCTGCCACCAGGATGGGTCTCCCCTTACCAAATTTCAGTCCTGGAGGGTGACCGGTACCACACTTCACAGTGTGGGGCTTGTTATGGCACCCATTCATTCAGGATAGGCGTTGCATCGACTGCGGCTGCATTTGGGTACTCTGAGGCTGATATATGTTGGATGGGCAGGTGGGGGTCAGCGCGCTTTTTCCTTATATGTACGTCCCCTCACTGTATGAGTACCAAGTTATGTCCTTACTTCCTTTTCCTTCTTTTACAGACCCTGTGTGTCTATGCACACCAGTGGCAGTGGGGCTGTTGGGCCGCAGCTATGTACACTGGGCGGCAGAATATGCTGCAGCGATGGAGTGGGGACCCCATCTCGGGCTGCGTGCATCCGCACGTATGCGGTGGTATGGTATGCGCAGCATGAGATGGCAGGAACTGTTGTCATTCCTGAGGTCCATCAGGGATTCTGGACCGCCTGATGTTCTGATTCTGCACCTCGGCAGCAATGATTTCGCATGGATCACTGGCCTTCCTTAACATGTCGAGGTGCAGTGACCTGGCCTCTTTACATCATTTATGGCTGTACACACGGTTGCTATGGTCTGACATCGTGCCGAGACACTGTTTTAGAGGAGACATGGATCTCCGTGGTTTGGACCATGCCCGGTTGTCAGGGAACAGGGATGTTGCCCGGTTCCTTGTCAAGAATGGCTTGGGAACAGCCATTCAACACCCGGGGATAGGCTTGCAGGATTTTGACCTATAGGCAGGAGATGGGGTCCACCTGTCAGCCAGAGGTATGAACCTCTTTCTGGAGGATGTGCAAGCAGGCCTGGTGACCGAGCTGACGGTCGGGGGTGGTGGTGGTGGTGGTGAGTTTAGTGTAAGGGACCAAAGACAATGAAACAGCCGAAGGGTTGGCTTAACACAGGTTTATTGCATGATGATCCGGGGGAACATGTGGTAATGGCGGATGGGTAGCTCAATATATACAGCTGGCTATACATTTGAATGTGGCTCGTTGGCAGACTATTGGTTGCTGCCTGCGTGACGTCGTAGGAGGTCACGCCCTTCTTGACCAGGTGAGGAGGTCGTGGGGAATCTTCCCGCGCTGCTGATCCCGGTGGCTTTGATCCATTAGAGCTGGACGCTCGCTACTGCCCTCTGGTGGTCACTAGCTTGCGTCCCCTTATTAAGCATACATTGATACAGGTGATGGTTATAATGTTGCACACAGAAAGGTTACATTGATAACACATGGTAAAGGTACATTGTTAAAGGCACTGCTTTACAGAACACAACATCCCTCCCCCCTAGGATGAGACGAAGTCTCTCAGCCAAGATGGCTTGTTGCGTGTGCGTGTGGGCCGTGAAGAAGGCTGCCCCCCGGGGGCGTTATTGCTTCTTTGTTCCCTGGTCCCTTGTCCTGAAATGGGAGAGGGAGACTCGTTAGTGGCTTGCCGCTGTCTGGCGGTCTTAGGGGAGGGGAAAAACTCCATTGTGGGGAAACCGGGGGCCGTTGGGGCTAACGAAAAACCCCTCTTCTCGCTTGGACGGTTGGGGGACCACTCCGAAAAACCCCCCCGGTTCTGGAACTCAAAATCTAACTTGGTAGGGGTACCCGCATTTGTGGGGACTTTCCGCGAGATATGTATGGGGTCGGGTTCCTCCTCCCCGGAAAGATCCCCCAGGGTATCTATGAGGACATCCTCCTCCCCCCTTGGTGGGGGCCCCACGGTCCCCCTTTCCTCCCCCTTGGGCTGAACGGGTGGGGGAGAACCCTAACGCTGACTTATTTCCTGCCTGATCAGTGCCCTGCTCATCAGAAACCCTGCGTCGGAGCTGGTCCGCGTGCCGCCTCCACAGGAGCCCTGTGCTGGTTTCCACGCGGTACGACACGGGGCCGGTCTGCTCTACAACTACGCCCGGAACCCAGGCTGGGCCCGTGCTGGCGTAATTCCTGCAATGCACGGGGGCGCCTACACTGAAACTCTTCGTAGCCTCCAGCCCAATGTTCCTCCCCTTGTCCTCTACCCTCGTGGGGTCTAGCCTAGTAAGGATGGTGGTCAGCTTCCGGCGCATTAAGAGCTCTGCGGGGGAGTATCCTGATGCCAACGGGGTCACCCTGTACCCTAGGAGAAACTGACACACTTGTAGGTACAAATCCCCTGGGCCCATGCGCCGCAACGCGTCCTTCGTGGTGCGGACGAGGCGCTCTACTTGGCCGTTGGTGGCCGGGTGAAAAGGGGCGGAGGTGATATGCCGAACTGCGTTGATTTCCATGAATGCCTTGAACTCGGAGGACGTGAAACAACTAGCGTTGTCGCTAATTAACGTGTCGGGTATGCCGAACGTGGAAAAGAGCCTCCGCAAATGTCTAATGGTCTGGGCCGAGGAGGTGCTCGTGACTGGGATAACCTCCAACCATTTGGAGAAGGCGTCCACTACAAGGAGGAACAGGGTGCCTCTGAACGGGCCCGCGAAATCAATGTGCACCCGGGACCACGGCCCCTTAGCCGCGTCCCATTCCCTGTGGGGAAGGCGGGCCTCCTCCGGTCTGGAGCACTGGCAACTTTCACAAGTGCCGACCATGTGCTCAATGTCGGCGTCTAGCTGGGGCCACCAGAAGTAACTCCGGGCCAGCGCCTTGGATCGCACGATGCCGGGGTGGCTGACGTGAAGCAGTTTGAGCACCCGCGGCTGAAGGGAAGTGGGAATCACCACCCGCTGCCCCCACAAGAGACATCCCCTCTCTAGGGACAGTTCTAGCTTTTTTCTGAAAAATGGGGCGAACTCCTCTGCTGGGGAGGATGCGGGCCACCCTTTCTGTAGCCAGGAGCTTACTGTCGCTAACGTTTTGTTTTTCTCTGTTGCTTTGGCAATGTCGGCGGGCACTACCGGGGGCGAATCCAGCACCTCTATCATGAGAACCTGATGGTCCCGCTCCCCCATGCTCACCTGGCTGGGCGTTAGGGGAAGGGGAGACCTCGATAGGGCGTCCGCATGGCTGATCTCTTTCCCGGGCCGGTAGACCAACGCGTGCTGATACGCGTTGAGAAAAATGGCCCACCTGAGCATCCTTGGGGACAGGATTTGAGGGGTGGGCTTATCCGCGGTAAAAATGCCTAGCAGGGGCTTGTGGTCCGTCACGATGGTGAAGGGGCGGCCATACAGAAAATCGTGAAATTTTTTCGTCCCCGAGACTATCGCTAATGCCTCCCTGTCCGTCTGTGCGTAGTTTCTCTCTGTTTGGGACAGGGACCTGGAGTAAAATGCTATCGGGGCCTCCCTTCCTTTCGCCAGCACGTGGCACAGCACTGCCCCCACCCCCACTGGAGATGCATCACAGATCAGAACTACTGGGCGTTTGGGGTCGAAGTAGGTCAGTATGGCGTCGGACGCCAGGAGGCTTTTCAGCTCACTAAATGCCCTTTCCTGGTCATCACCCCACTTCCATGCCTGGTCTTTCTTAAGCAGCCTGTGTAGCGGTTCGGCCACCGCTGCCTTCCGGGGGAGGAAGGAGTGGTAAAAGTTGAGCAGCCCTAGGAACGACTGCAACTCGGGCTTGGAGGTGGGGCGGGGGGCTTTCTTGATGGCTGCCACCTTAGACTTGGATGGTTTTATCCCCTCAGGAGTCACACAAAACCCTAGGAACTCAACCTCGGTTGCGAAGAAGACACATTTGTCCTTTCGCAACCTCAGCCCCGCCTTTTCGAATATCGTCAGGACCTTCCCCAACCTCTTGGCCAATTCAGCCCGACTCCCCCCTGTTATTAACACGTCATCAAAGTAAGGCAACACCCCCTCCAGTCCCTTCAGGAGGCGTTCCACGAGTGACTGGAAAATTCCTGGCGCCGAATTCACGCCGAATTGGAGGCGCGTCACCTGGAACGCCCCCTTATGGGTGACTATGGTCTGCGCAGCAGCTGCGGCAGGAGACACCGTGAGCTGCTGGTAGGCCTGTGCTAAGTCGAGCTTAGCGAAACATTTTCCCCCGTGTAACCTGGCCAGCAGATGGCTGACTACCGGCACCGGATATGCATTCGGGCGGATCGCTTTGTTGATGGTGCACTTGTAGTCGGCGCATATGTGGACCTCCCCATTGGACTTTAGAGCAGTTACAATTGGAGTTTCCCACTCCGCAGAATCTACAGGCACAAGAATCCCCTGACCCACCAATTTGTCCAGTTCCGCCTCTATCTTGTCCTTGAGTGCGAACGGCACCCGGCGTGGTTTTAGGCGAACAGGGCGGACCTCCGGGTCCAGGTCGAAAGTCACTGGGGGCCCTTTGAATTTCCCCAGTCCCATTTTGAAGACTTCGGGGTGCACCTCGCACACCTCCTGAATTGGATCAGTCCCAGCAGCGTGCACCCCCACGGCATGCACCCCCCCAATGAACAACCCCAGGGGCTGGAACCATTGAGTCCCGAGGAGGCTGCAATTTCCTCCCTTGAGCACGACCAGGGGAAGGGACGCGGCGTGCTCCTTGAATTTGACCTGAAATTCTCCAACCCCCAACACTGGAATACTGTTCCCTTGCACGTCCCGTAGCGTGGCCCTCAATGCTTTGAGCTTGGGCCGCTTTTGGGGGGCAATTCCGAAAAATTCCCTCTGGGAAATTATTGAATATGAGGACCCCGAGTCAATTTCCATCCTAATGGGCACCCCTTGGACAAGTACCTCAACAAAGTAGCGGGGGTGTCCCGTAGACACGCTGAACACTGGGGTGTCGTCCTCGCTGCCGTCGGCGATGCGGCCCACGCCGTCCTGCTTCCGCGTGGCCTGGGCGCCGTCTTTTGGTTTCGCTGGGCGGTCTCGTCCCGCGGAACGGTCTGGGGAGCTCCTCCGGGACTCGCGCTTCTTCCTGCACACCTTGGCGATGTGCCCGCGGCGGCCGCAGTTGTGGCACTCGGCCTTCCGGAAGGGGCATTTCACGCGGTCGTGGGCCGCGCCACAGCCGTCGCAACGCCGGCTCTCCTTCCGGACCCTCTGCACGTCCTCGTCGTCGCTGCTCTCTGTAGACGACCTCGAAGTTCGCCGGGCCACATGTACCGGAGCCTCTGCTTTGCTTGACTTTGACCGCCAGTCCTGGAGTTCTTGGACCCCGGCCTTCGTAGCTTCTGCGGCCTGGGCCGCTCTAACGACCTCCTGCAGCGTGGGAGGCGGCTCTTGGTTCATTAATGTGCGCTGGGTCTCGGCGTCGTTCAGGCTGCACAGCACACAGTCTCGGAGGGTGATTTCGACATTCTCCCATTTGCACGGGCCGGCCGCCAGCCGCAGGGCCGCCACGAACGCGGCGACCGTCTCCCCGGGCGCTTGGACTCGCCTCCAAAACGCACTCCGAGCGGGAAACATCGCCGTGGCGGGCCGGACGTGCTCACGCAGCAACTGCATGAGTTCCTTGGCCTTGAATTCGCTCACTCTCCTCGGTGCAACCAGGTCCACCAAGGTCCTTTTTGTTTCTTGTCCGAGCATTCTGGTGAAGATGGCTCTTTTCTTCGCCTCTTCCGTAACTTCGGACTCGATCAGTGCGGCCTGGAAGTCCATTTCGAAGATCTCCCAGTCGCCCGGTTTCCTGATTTCGAAACCGCTGCATGTCTTGGTCCCGTGGGCTGCCATCCCACCTTCGTCGCCAATTTAGTGTGAGGGACCAAAGACAATACAACAGCCGAAGGGTTGGCTTAACACAGGTTTATTGCATGATGATCCGGGGGAACATGTGGTAATGGCGGATGGGTAGCTCAATATATACAGCTGGCTATACATTTGAATGTGGCTCGTTGGCAGACTATTGGTTGCTGCCTGCGTGATGTCGTAGGAGGTCACGCCCTTCTTGACCAGGTGAGGAGGTCGCGGGGAATCTTCCCGCGCTCCTGATCCCGGTGGCTTTGATCCATTAGAGCTGGACGCTCGCTACTGCCCTCTGGTGGTCACTAGCTCGCGTCCCCTTATTAAGCATACATTGATACAGGTGATGGTTATAATGTTGCACACAGAAAGGTTACATTGATAACACATGGTAAAGGTACATTGTTAAAGGCACTGCTTTACAGAACACAACATCGAGTCATCATGGACACCTCCCCGTGTGGCGGGTAGCACTGGGTAAGGTAAAGATTTATGACTCATAGGTATCCGGCAGGTTCACAATTGACTGGCCAACACGTAGATAGGTTCAGGGGAAACAGGATTGGCCAGTCAAGGGCAAACTATGAAAGGGGTGATGTCAGGAGCTTCACAGCCTGCATCATCTTGATATTTGAACGGATACACGTCATAGGGTGGGATCAGTAGATAGTATATTGACTCCGGTCAACAATTTGTTTGTTTCAACAAACAACTTGATACAAATTGATACATGTAGCCAATTTCCATTGGCATTTAGGGTGGAACCTTACCAGTGCTACTGCAGCCTGCTTGCCTTAAAGAATTACAATTGGATGATACACCAATTGAAAGTGATAATTCGGACTAGGGCATTATTCAATAAAAGTGGCCCAATGCCTTTAATCCAATGCTGGTGTCTGAGTCTTTATTTGGGTGGGTGCGCCTGCAATGCAAGCGTGGTGCCAAAATGGCTGCCATGCTCTTTGCGGGGGGCCCCACCTGGACGCAGACATCCGGGTTAGTTAGGGGGGCATGGCCACCCCTCTATAAAAGGGGTGGCCATGAGGCAGCCTGGCTGTCATTTTGCGAAGCGACGGAGCAGAGAAATTTTTTCCCTCCACCCCCTCCCTAGTGGACAGTGTGATTTTCTGGTTGCTTCGGGGCCGGGTGGGAATTTTTGCTTGAACCTACATTGGCCCTTTGGTTCTTGGCTTTTTTGCCCATCCCACACTGTCGCTAGTGTTTGAGATACGGGGTAAGTTGACTTTAGTCACTTTTGGCAGGTAGCACTGGGTAAGGTAAAGATTTATGACCCATAGGTATCCGGCAGGTTCGCAATTGACTGGCCAACATGTAGATAGGTACAGGGGAAACAGGATTGGCCGGTCAAGGGCGAACTATGAAAGGGGTGATGTCAGGAGCTTCACAGCCTGCATCACCTTGATATTTGAACAGATACACGTCATAGGGTTTGGTCAGTAGATAGTATATTGACTCCGGTCAACAATTTGTTTGTGTCAACAAACAACTTGATACAAATTGATACATGTAGCCAATTTCCATTGGCATTTAGGGTGGAACCTTACCAGTGCTACTGCGGCCTGCTTGCCTTAAAGAATTACAATTGGATGATACACCAATTGAAAGTGATAATTCAGACTAGGGCATTATTCAATAAAAGTGGCCCGATGCCTTTAATCCAATACCGGTGTCTGAGTCTTTATTTGGGTGGGTGCGCCTGCAATGGTATTTTTTAATTTCTATTATGTTCTTCCTCTTCTACAGTTCTAGTTTCAATGGGAGTAAACAAGCAAATAAGAAAGAGCAGGAATTTTTTGGGTTCATACTTTCACATATGAGAACAGTATGGAGTATACCAACACATTCATTTAGCCACATGTCCCACTGAGTCAATGGTACTTAGTTGGATAGAAGTACAAGATGGGGATAAATTTTTTGATGTCTTGCTCTCACAAGCCATTTATTGTTCCCAGTGTGATTTTTTTAAAAAATCAGAGAGTATTTGCACAAATTGTTCAGTTGCTAGGCAATATTCTTGTTATGTAAGGACATGTACAGACTGCAAGAAGGTGTCAGAGAAGCTTTAAGTGAGTCCACTTCACTTCCACTGATCATTGCCACTTAAACTGCCACAGCATGATACCTTTCATGGGAAGAGGACAGAGTACAAAGAAATAACAGTTTTTGAGAAACTAATGGTCAGAGCATAATTGAGATATTCAATTCCAAGGGTTTCTGTCACTGAAAACCTCTGAAAAGGATGTGACTGGTGTCAATAGTTTTGTTTTTGCCAAGCAACATTTTTGACCTTATTTGTATGAACTTTACCCAGAGAGATAGACCAGGGGTTCTCAACATTTTCCCACCACAGGCTGGACCATGCGCTCTCAGATAGCTGAGCAGTCTACATAGTCCTCCCCACCATAAATGCTACCATAAAACACATCCATGGCTGTCATAAATGCATTTATAATAGCCACGGGTGCATTTACAGCACATTTTGGCTGGTTTTTCAGCTTCTAGTGCTTCCAGCAGCAGTGGCAGCAGAGGGAGTGAGGGCAGTGGGCCACATGAAATGGCACCACAGGCCAGGTCTGGTCCATGGGCTATAGGCTGTGAACACCTGTTTTAGACTGTGTGTAAGATATTCACCAAAAGACCTAGGGCAGGGGTCAGTAACCAACAGTGCATGCCCTTACTCCAGCCACCATCACAGCCACCACCGGAATCGGCCGCGGACTCATTTATGGCAGCCGTAAATGTGCTTATGAGAGCCACAGATGCATTTATGGCAGCTGTAAATGGTGTGGGGGGGGCACCAGTCCAGTCCCCTCAACTGTCTGAGGAAGTGCCTAGCTTAAAAAGTTTGGAGATCCCTGACCTAGGAGAAGGCCAGTTATCTTTATTTCACACCAAAGTTAGCAAAAGTGAAAGGAGCTATCAATTCCTTATTAGAGACTCATCCCTTGACAAGAAACCTGGGAAGTGACAAGAATAAGGAACTTTTGAATATCCCTTACATCCCTAGTGCAAACTTTGAGAAATGACTTTTTTGCACTAATCCCCCTCCAAAATTCCCTTGACCAATATATTTTTGTGATGGGTGGGGGTGGGAGTTTGAATAGTCCAGAAAAAGGTAAAGGCTCAAACTAGAATCTCAAGACAAGCAACTAAAACTCTAGCTTTCCTGACATGTTCTGCTTAACCCTTCACTTAACAAATTAAATGCTATATTATTGAGTGGTTAGTGCAAGGATGCTACCTAATAAGAAGCTCCTGGACAAAGTAAAACTTTTGTTTTTGGCCTAATCAACAAATGGGAGGAAAATGGTGTAGAAACAAGCAAAGCACGCCGAGGAGTTTGCCAAGAGAACCCTATTGACCAAAACAAAGCAAAACAAAGGGACAAATTATAGGAAACAGGCACATTAGATGGAAAGAAAGGGAGGGACAGGAAAGTGGGAGGAGAAATACAGTGTTGTAAGGAACAATATTGCATAGGGACATGGAATGTAAGATCTATGAACCAAGGAAAGCTGGAAGTAGTGAAAAAGGAAATGGAAAAAATAGGCATTGACATCTTGGGGATCAGTGAGCTAAAATGGACAGGGATGGGCGAATTCAGCTCTGGAAACCATCACATCTACTACTGTGGACAAGAAAACCTCAGAAAAAATGGAGTAGCCATAATTGTCAATAAAAGAGTGAGAAAAGCAGTAATGGGATATAATCTCAAAAATGATAGAATGATGTCAGTCAGAATACAAGGCAAACTTTTCAATATCACTGTGATCCAAATAAACGCACGAACCACTGGTGCAGATGAAGCCACAGTGGACCAGTTCTATGAGGACCTACAACACCTCATAAAATGGACACTGAGAAACGATGTCCACATTATCTTAGGAGACTGGAATGCCAAAGTAGGAAATCAAAAAGCGGATGGAATAACAGGCAAGTTTGGTCTCGGAACACAGAACGAAGCAGGGCAAAGATAACACACTAGTCATAGCAAACACACTTTTCTAGCAACACAGGAGGAGACTCTACACATGGACATCACCAGATGGCCAACATTGAAGCCAAATCGATTACATACTCTGCAACCAAAGATGGAAACCTCCATATAGTCAGCAAAAATGAGACCTGGGGCAGACTGTGGCTCCGACCACAATCTACTGATCGCAAAATTCAGTCTCAGATTTAAGAAAATAGGGAAAACAAATAGGCCAGACAGATATGATCTAGACAACATACCCAAGGAATACACAGTGGAGGTGGGGAACAGATTTAATGGTTTGGACCAGATAGACAGAGTACCAGAAGAATTATGGACATAAATGCTAGACATCATGAAGGAGGCAGCAAGGAAAACCATACCAAAAGAAAAGAAGCATAAAAAAGCAAAGTGGTTGTCTGATGAGGCTCGGAACGCAAAAGACAAAGGAGAAAGGAAAAAATAATACAATCACTTAAATAAAGAATTTCAAAGAAAAGCAAGGAGAGATAAAGAAGCATACCTAAATGAACAGTGCAAAGAAATAGAGAAAAACAACACAAGAGGCAGGACTAGATATCTTTTTTTTTAAAAAAATGGGGAAGTCAAGGGAACGTTTAAAACAAAAATGACCACGATAAAAGACAAAGATGGCAAGGAGTTAGCAGATGCAGAAGAGATCAAGAAAAGATGGAAAGAGTACACAGAGGAACTCTACAAAAAAGACCTCAATACCCCAGATAATAATAATGATGAGGAAATTGAACATGAGCCATATATCCTAGAAAGTGAAGTCAGGAAGATCCTAAAAAGCCCTGCAAATAACAAAGCCAGTGGAGATGATGGTATTCCAGTTGAATTTTTCAAAGCTCTAAAAGCTGATGGAATCAAACTATTGCATGCTATAGGCCAGCAGATTTGGAAAACGTAACAGTGGCCACAGGGTTGGAAAAGATCGGTATAGTCCCAATCCCAAAAAAGGGTAATGCCAAAGAATGTTCAAATTATCGAACAATTGCGCTCATCCCACAAGCTAGCAAGGTGATGCTCAAGATAATACAGGTTAGACTGCAGCAGCATGTAGAGAGAGAACTACCAGAGGTGCAGGCTGGGTTCAGAAGAGGCAGGGGGACCAGAGACCACATTGCCAACATATGTTGGATCATGGAGAAAACAAAGGAATACCAGAAACAAGTTTACTTCTGCTTCATTGACTACACAAAGGCCTTTGACTGTGTGGACCACAACAAAATGTGGCAAGAAATTAAAGAGATGGGAATACTAGAACACCTTATATACCTCATGAGAAATCTGCACAAGAGTCAAGAAGCAACAGTCAGGACAGAATACGGAATGACGGAGTGGTTTGTAATAGGAAAAGGAGTAAGACAAGGCTGCATTTTATCACCCTGCTTATTCAACTTATTCACAGAGCACATAATGTGCAATGCAGGGATGGAGGAATCACAATATGGGATCAAAATTGCTGGGAGAAACATCAACAATTTGAGATATGCAGATGATACCACCCTAATGGCAGAAAGTGAGGAAGACCTGAAGAAGCTCCTGATTAGGTTGAAAGAAGAGAGTGCAAAAGCTGGCCTGAGACTCAATATCAAGAAAACTAAGATAATGGCAACAGGCCATATCAGTCCCTAGAAAATAGATGGGGAAGAAGTAGAAGCAGTGACAGATTTTATTTTCTTAGGATCAAAGTTCACTGCTGATGGGGATTGCAGTCATGAAATAAAAAATCAACTGATTCTTGGGAGACAAGCTATGAGAAACCTGGGGAACGTAGTGAAAAGTAGAGAATCTCACTACAAACAAAGGTCCGCATAGTCAAAGCAATAGTATTCCCGGGGGGAATGTATGGTTGTGGGAGCTGGACCATTTGAAAGGCTGAGTGCAGAAGAATAGATGCCTTTGAAATGTGGTGTTGGAGGAGAGTTTTGAGAGTCCCCTGGACAGTGAGGAGAACAAATAGGTCAATCTTAGAAGAAATCCTCCCTGATTGCTCACTGGAAGGTCAAATAGTAAAGATGAAGCTGAAGTACTTTGGACATCAAATGAGAAGGGAGGATTCACTTGAGAAAGCCTTGATGCTGGGGAAGGCGGAGGGCAAAAGAAGAAGGGGTGGCTAAAGATGAGATGGCTAGATGGTGTTGTAGACGCAGTAGGCACAGGGCTGGTCGGGCTGAGGAGGATGGTGGACGGCAGGGGTGCCTGGAGGGCGGTGGTCCATGGGGTTGCAAAGAGTTGGAATTGACTGTGTGACTGAACAACAACAACAACAACAAATCAACAAATAGTACCATCTATGTTCAGTGCTTTCTGGGTCAGAGGCCAAAGTCAGGAACCTTGCCTTGTAGCACAAACCTTCCATCTCCAGATTTCTATAACACTGTGATTTATCTCAAAGAACAGTGTCTTTTCCTAATGGTCTTACATCTTTTTATCTCCAATGTATATTCCCAAGACATTTGTGAGCTTTTAATTTCCCAGGCAATCTGCTGCTGCAGCAGCAAATTCTTTGCTTGTAAGAGAAAGTTATAATTAAAGCCTAATGAAATTGTGGATGGAAAGTTTTTCTTTCTTTCTAGTTTGATAGCTATCCTCGGCAAAGAAAGAGCAAGTCAGATGGCACCATTGTGACATTTCCATCTGCCATCTTTTCATCAACATTTGGTTACCTATAGGCAAAAACTGGGAAATGCTAACAAATGTTTTCAGTACTCAGCTCAGTTTTCTCTTTTCTCTGAAGTAACGGAACTGCAAGAAATGTTATAAGGACAAGTGTAAGAATTAGCTGACATTTTAGCACGCTGGAAATGCAGGCCAAAAAATAAAGGTGTATGCTTTTTTAATGCAGGCAGCTTCTAAAATATATTGACTTTCATGTTTTTTATGTCTATTGGATAATGCTGCATTATCCCATTCTGAACCAAATGCTGCGAAGATGTCTACAATTAAATGTCATTGTTGGGGAAAATAATTTCATCTGTTGTCAGATCTGTAAGGAGTTATTTTTAAAAGTGTATGTTTTATTTAAGAAAATCTCTCTTCAAAGTACTACAAAAAGAAAATACCAATATGAAGATTAGGTCTTCTGCTTCAGAGCTTATTGCTCCCATAAGCTCTCAAAATAGAAATCAATATTTCCTTCTTTTCTCTAGCTTTTAGGTAGAGGAAAGTTGCAATATAACTGAAATCATTTTCTGACAAGCAAATCTTTATTGCATTACCTTGTTAGGAATATATCAATGTGATATTTCCTTCTTCAGTTGGAAATAGTAATAACCCAGAAAAGAACATTTTGGCTGTGTTATCCTGACACCAACATTTGAAGAATATCTTTTCAAATAGAAATCCATATTTGTGTTTTGGATACTGATGTTCTTTTTTCTTTTATTTGGAAGGTTTGTGCAGGATTCCAATGAACCACAACTTTTCAGCTGGTGTCATAATGCCATGCAATATGCTTATAGTATTCCGGTATTCTAAAGATTTTACTGTGGTATTTTCACTAAAGTTTTCTCAATATGGAAATTTGATGCGATCTGGATTGATGGGGGTGGGAGAGGGGCTTTAATTTGCCCCTTTCAAACAGGTAGAACTAGACCTATGATAAAGAGGAATGTAGCAGTTGCATACAGTCTGCTTCACCCATTCTTCTCAGACAACTCAACTTCAAATTCTGACTCTCAGGTTGTCTAGAAAGTCCATTTCCTGCCGTAGGGCTTTTTTGGTGGCAACTCTGATTCATTGGAATGCACGGTTGTAGGAGGTGTGTTTGATTGACTCCTTAGGGACCTTCACAAAACAACTGAAAACCTTGCTGTTTGAGGAGGCCTTTAGCAATTTGTTGAAGGCCAAATAGGACATCCTCCATTGCCTTTCTGTTACAAGAGTTTGGGGTCCTCGGTTCTGATTATGATTAGGTGGGTAGGGTTTGTTTTATTGTCTTAATGGTGTTTATTCCACTTTTTTAATGGTGTAAGACACCCAGAGTGGGATTCCATCCCAGATGGATGGGGTATAAGTCCAAAAAATAAATACAAACTTTTCCTTCTAATTCACTTTGGATTTTCTCCTTTGGAGAAATGCTGTATGTATCATACAGTTTGCCCTGAACTCCACAATGCTCCCAAGAGTAGGTGAGGATTTTACTTCAGTGGTTCCCTGTCTTAAATTCCATACATAACTAGACTACAAGTTACCACACCTATGACCATTGGCTGCTCTGGCTTCAATTTCTGGGAACATTTGGCTCCCATATTTGGGAACCATTGCTCTGTTCCAGAACCTTTGTTAAAGCAAGATTCAACAGCCACTCTAAGGTTCAGTGTTCATCTCTGTTTATAGCCAAAGAGCCAGCACTGTCTGCATCTGCAGATGTTTCCATGTACAATTGGCAGGCATGCCTAGACACCGGAGTGCATGGAATGCTACATACACTACTTTGGAATAAATTCCAAAGTATGCCAATTTCCTTCCAAATAAATGTTAAACCTAATATTTGTGCTTTCCTGTTGTCCCTCTCTACGTATTCTGATTCCCCAGTCTTCACATTTCTTATTCTGGAGCTAGAGATGTACAGCTTAATTTTTCACTCATACACTTTGCTAAGCTCAGGCTCAATCTATAAATTAAGCAAAAAGAGTTGGCAAAATCCTGCTTTGAAAAAGTAGGTTACACCTCTTCAGATTTTTTACTCTTGCCATTTCTCTTTTATTAAAAAAAATCTTCTACAAATAGAAAACCAACATTGACATTGGAAAATAATAAAGGGTACAAGCCAGTACCTGATGTAATAAGTTTCTGGGGAAAATAAGTAGAGGTACAAGAGACAATTGGTGGATTCAAGGACATTGTATTATAGCACAATGGTGTTTAAAATGAATATTTGAGTGAAATTATGGATGGAAATACATCAGGGAATATATTAAAAATTTGAACAAAAATAGTAATTATTTAGAGTTCATTCAGAGAAGGTTTGTCAAACATAAATTATAAGAAACAAGAGATATGATGTATTGAAGCTTGTATTGATTTATGTGTCTTTATTGCTTCCTTCCTGTTGTTTATTTTTTTCATGTATGTTGTGAATTTTAAAACTCAACAAAAAAACCATTATATATATAATATGTTTTTGTTGAGTTTTTGTGAACTGCCTGATTTTTCATTGAGCTTCCTTCAGAATTTTTTGACTAACTTGCAAATTCTTCAAAGGAAAGAGTTTAAGTGTCACTAGCTTTCACTGCAGACATTAATGTGGTACTCCTAAGTAGGTTTAGTGGATTTATCTGAGTAATTTCACTTGATAACAGTTTTGAGGATTCTAGTCATATTATTTGACACAGCTACTCTACTTTCACCTGGAAGGTATTTTCACCTAGCTAGAAGGTAGTTTCATTGGAATGACTGTTGACTTTTGAGTAGACAAAACAACAACAACAACAACCCACAGGATTTATTACTATAATTTATGACATTAATTACATCATTTAGTGGAACACATATGTACAGTAGGTATGCTGTATTGTATCTGTTGTTTCTGTTTTTTTGACAAAACTAGTACAGTAGTGTTTTGAGGTATGTGACATATTCAAGATTACCATTCCCACTTCCACTTAGTTTACATAGTCTCCTGTGTCCTAGCCTGGAACTCTATTCACTGCATTACACTAGCTCTTCTATGTATAGTTATCAATTTATATATTAAATAGTTGCCAGTATGAGTGTAGGTTAACAATTACATTGTTTAAAAGCAAGCAACCAACTATAATATAGATATGAAATGGATTATTCCAGTTCTGGATTATAATATGAAGGACAATTAGAAGATTAAACATTAATCTACCTGAAACCATCTCCATACACAATGCACACCATAAACATGCAAATTTTGAGCTAGTATTCTGAATTATTGAAAGCTATGCAAACTCAGCAGATGTTCAGTATTCATCGGGGTCTCTGCAGTGCCTAGAACATTTCAGATTTATTTTCTTCAGGGATCTCAACATTGAAGCTGACGTTGTCTAGTTAGGACCAGCCAGCATAGGATTTAATGGCTAAAATAAATAAGTCTTTCCCATGGAAAATCAGATTCAAACACATTTTGCTCAGTCTGTTGTTTTGTTGTGGACAGAAAGAACAAACTAGGCAATGGTGAAAAATGTGCTACATCCCATATTGTGATTAGACAACTAACTCTGCAGGGGTGGGAGTTGTATAAGGATTTTATTCAGGGTTCAGATAGATGGCTGGCATTTCTGAGGGTTATTCTAGCTGGTACAACTGGTGCTTATTTTAGAGCTTTAGTCAGTCTCTGTGATGTGGAAATGAAGTGTGAGATCAATACAATTGCTCCTAAGAATCATCTATCCTTTTGTGGCCTTCACATGGTTTGTTAATTTATGAGGGAGCTAGGATGAATGAATGAGGCCAAAGAGTAGCTAGAGTCATAGTAGAGATGACATGCATTGATAAGGATTAGCAACAATTAGGTAACTTGCATTTTTTTAACCTTTGGATCTCTTAGTTAGTAAAATAGGTGTGGACAAAGTTGTATATGTGATAGGACAGTACAGAGTAATATGATGCCTACAGAATTCTTTAGGAAAAGACCTGGACTTTGTTTTGCACAACTATAATATTTCCATCTATTTCTTTTTAGGAGAAGTATGTGTGTGTAACTGGTAGAAGCAAGGCTTTCTGGATAAAACTGATTATCTTGATTTCTAGATCTCTTCTAGGCTGAAACCACATTGTCAAGGCAAATTGCTCTAATTCTGTTTTGCTGCAATTTAATTTGCAGCCTGTGTTAAATCTGAATTCACAATCAGTGATCACACAGGCACTGTAGATTGATTCAGAAATTCAATGTACACACTCAATGTGCTTTGCATTTACACCCAAAGCCTCCCTCCTTCCTTATTCTCTGGTCCAGATTCTGATGATCCGTTTATGGTTTGCTGTCAAATCACTTTTTAAAAGGGATTTATGGTATTCCAGAAAAGGCAGTAGCATTACAAAGTTTTTCTTAACTCTTTATTTACAGAAATGCCACAAACAAAAATAGGGAGTCTTCAATTTCATCTGGGTTATTTCTGTTTTGTTCATACATTTTAAAAAATAAAAAATTCCTCATCTGAAGGTGATCTACCACAAAACTAATATATCAATACTAGCGAGAAGGTAATAAGATGATCCAGTGTTGATCTCAAAGGTGTAAACAATGTTAAAAAATATATCAAAAGACAATCAGGTGGAAAGATCATGTTGTAGGTGTTGCCATTATCCTGAACATCACACTCCAACTACCTACATCACTGAAATGTCGCAGCTCCCCCAGTGGCCTAGTGGTTAAGGTGCTGAGCTAAAGACTGGAAGGTTGAGGTTCAATACCTGAGAACTGCACTTGGGGACATGAAAGTAACCTCATTCAGACATCCCCTAAAATAATAATAATAATAATAATAATAATAATAATAATAATAATAATAATAATAATAATAATAATAATAATAATAATAATAATAATAATAATAATAATAATAATAATAATAATAATAATAATAATAATAATAATAATAATAATAATAATAATAATAATAATAATAATAATAATAATAATAATAATAATAATAATAATACTTGTATGCCATCCCACTTGCAATGCGACTCTGGGCGGATGACAAAGATATAGAGTATTACAAATTACAGTTACAAAGTATCACACCAACACAATATAAAAAACATTTCAAGAACAATACATATTTCAAAAGCAATACACATTTCAAAGCAATACACAGGAAAAAATACATTGCAAAAATTCAGACTTGTCCACTTCCCTCCAGGCTGAACAGCCGAGAGAAAAAGACCAGTAACAGTTCCTCCTTCCACTCAAGGCCAGGGCCAGCCGAGGGAAAAGTCCAGTGGCAGCATTGGCATCAGTGTTATTGTTTTTATAGCTGACTGGCCGTGCCACACAGCTGCTCCTCCTTCCCCTCAAGGCCAGGGCCAGCCGAAGGAAAAGTCTGTTGATAGCAGCAGCAGCAGTGTTGTTCTTATAGCCAGTTGGCCACACCACACAGCTGCTCCTCCTCCTTCCCCTCAAGGCTGGGGCCGGCCAAGATAAAAGTCCCAGAGTAATCTCTGACACAAAAAGTAAAAAAACTGAAACATCATACATAGACACACTCCTCATCTTTACAAGAATGAATCTGCTGATCAGACAGAAGAAGGTCTGCTCCATTGTTCCAAGTTGGAAAAAGTAAGTCTTCAGAGAAAGGTGGGGGGCAGTTTTATTTGGATCAGAAAAGGCCAGGCTGATTTGATTTGTCCTTTGCACCATGTAATCAGGAAAGAAATGCTATGAAATGACCCATAGTATAAGCTCAGCCTAGTTTGATTTTAATATAGCTTGGTCATCTTTGTGGCTGAAATCCATTTGGTGCAACTAGACTACTTAAATGTAATGAGGTCATCACCACCCTGAGTCGGGTTGTACCTGAATGGGCGGTATAGAAATTCAAAAATTAAATTAAATTAAATTAAATTATACATTATTTTATTTTAATTTAAAATTTATATTGTCACCTTCAGTTTCCAAAGCTTCCTAGGAGTTGCTTTGGCCCTGGTTTTGTCTCTGGGAGCCTCAGGATGGTGAGGAGATTCATAACTTGTATATTGGAATCAGATTTAATTATTCAGCATAAAATGATCCTACAGTGATCACAATACATCAAGTGTCGCTCTTAGCAATAAAAATACACAACCATTGATCATAGCCCAGTCTAGATGTACTTTAGATTTTGCAAAAATTCCCAAGTTAATGAAACTCTGGGATGTTGTGTATGAATGCGCAGTGGAGCTACACTCAATTTACCCAACAAAATTTCCTTTTGAAACCTTGGGGGGGGGGGGACTATAAAATTTTAGCACTCTTCTCAGTTTTAAAATTATATCTTCTCAACCATGCATTTTTTGTCTACTACATGTGATTAGAAAGTTGTAGAGCATTAAAATTCCTTCAGTTATCACTGGTCAAACATATTTTTAACCCATAGGTACTGAGATACAGGGCTTTGAAAAAGTGCTAAATTTCTCAAATTTGTAAAAAAATAAAAAACCTGCTAAAAAGCTGATTTTTGCTATGTATCTTCTATTTCACAACATATTTAATGAAATTTTGGATTCTACTTCAATTTCCAAACATTCAACTACATCCCCCTCATCCTCTTCCCGCTCCCACTATGCTGTCCTCTGTAGGATGTTCATACTTACAGTGTACATCTAAGGTTCAAAGAGCATGAAAACTGAGGGGATTGAAGTGCAACAGACTACTGAAGATGCAGACGTTATGATTGTGAGAACAGGAATATCAAAGGCCGCTGCATATGACAGTGTTGTAATCACAGGTGAAGATGTCGATCTCGTGACACTGACAGCCCTTGCCTCCACTACTCACAAAAACATCTATTTTCAGAAGAGTGGGAGGGACAATGACCCATCAACCTTATATTCAGCAGCTTTATGCAAGATCGACCCAAAATCAGTGGTTGCAACACCACTTCAACCCCCTTTGGACAAGGGAAGAAGAAAGTGTGCAAGCTGTATGAGAAGAACAGTTTCCTACACTTTTTGACTGCTGGTTATAAATACTCGGAAGCCACCCCCTCCCTGATTTCTGAGGCAGGGGAGAGGTTTTTGGTAGCACTGTATGGGGGAAGAACATGGAGACCAACACATTGGATAACCTCCGGTACCAACTGTTTACCAAGTCAGTGGCCAAACCCACATTCCAGTTGGCCAGACTCCCTCCTACCAAAGATGCTGCCAACCTACCATATTTTTTTGCACGTGCCCCCAAGTCCAGATCTGGTTAGATAATGACAACATCATACTATCAGTTTGGGGGTGGTCACTGACAAGGGAAGGTGTTGTTCCCATCAGAGCCACTCGAAACGCAGCCCCCGAGAACATCTTGAATATAATCTCCTGTAAATGCAAGAAAGGGTGTAGCACTGCAGGTTGCAGCTGAAAGAAAGCAGTACTGCGGTGTTCTACCCTTTGCAAGAACTGCGCGGGGAACAGTTGTGAAAAATCACCCGAGCCTAACCTCCAGGAGGAAGAAGTGGGGGACTGCGAAGAGCAGAGTATGATGGATGCAGTGCTGGATATGGATGAAGAAGGAGAAGAAGAGGAAGCAAAATGCCAAAAATATTAAATGTATGCTTCTCAATGCTTCCTGTTTTACTTTATGTACATACATATTGCTTCCCATTTTTATTACATTTTACAATACATAACTACTAATATTTTTATAAGAAATACTTGTGTTTTTTAGTCTTTATTAACCTAAAGAATATCTTATAAAGGTCACTCAGGATAAAGGCACATCGTTGTTGGGGGTGGGGGTGGTCAAAATTTCAAAACTGAAAGACCAACTCAGTTTTCATGCTCTTTGAACCTTAGATGTACACTGTAAGTATGAACATCCTACAGAGGAGGGGGTAGTGGGAGGGGGAAGAGGGGGATGGGGATGTTGTTGAACATTTGGAAATTTAAGTAGAATCCAAAATCCCATTAAATATGTTGCAAAATGGAAGATACATAGCAAAACCCAGCCTTTTTAGCAGTTTTTCACAAATTTGAGAAATTTAGCACTTTTTCAAAGCCCTGTATTTCAGTACCTATGGGGTTAAAAATAGGTTTGACCAATGATAATTGAAGGAAATTTAATGCTCTACAACTTTCTAATTACATGTAGTGCACAAAAAACATATGGTTGAGAAGATATAATCGAAAACTGAGAAGAATGCTAAAATTTTGCAGTTTTTGTCTCCCCCCCCCCAGGTTCCACAAGGAAATTTTGTTGGGTAAATTGGGTGTAGTCCATTGGGTACCCATACACAACATCCCAAAGTTTCATTAACTGGGGAATTTTTGCAAGGTACCCCCCCACCCATTTTGGACCTGTGGCGACTGGGCTATCAGTGTTAAATTTAATTATTTTACTTTGATTCTACTGGAAGTGGAAGAGTATAACTCAGCTTACATGGGGGGAAAACTGCATGTACAGTATTTGCATCTGAATGCACAGAGAAAGAAAGAGTAATAAGGATCTCCATAAGATTCCAAGAAAGTTATTTACCTGCTCTAATCTTTGCTGAGCTTCACTCTAGAATGAAATTCTTAAGGTCCTTGGTGTTACTTCCCTTCCCTTTCACATTGCAGGCGCACCCCCCAATAAAGGACTCAGACACTGATGAAAGTGGATAATGGCTTTGGGCCACATTTATTGATTCATGCCCTAGTCCGAATTATAAATTTCTATTGGTAATTGACCAATTATAATTCTTAAGGCAAGCAGGCCGAAGTAACACTGGTAAGGTAACACCCAAAATTGCCGACGGCAATTGTTACAATGTATCTATTTGTATCAATTTGTTTGTTGACAACAAACAAATTGTTGACCGTAGTCAATATCTAACTAATGACCCCACCCTCTGACGCGTATCCGTAAAATCATGGGGTGATGCATGCTGTCTAGCTGTAGCCATCACCCCGTCGCCTGGTTCGTCGTTGACCGGACAACGATTAACCAACTTATGCCTGTCTAGTGTTGTCCAGTCAATTGCGAACCTGCCGGATACCTGTGGGTCATAAATGTTTACCTTACCAGTGCTACCCGCCACACGGAGAGGCTTCAATGAAGGCTCGAGGCCCCCCCAGACCGTCAGCTCGGTCAACAGGCCTGCTCGCCAATCACCTAACAGGAAGTCCATACCTCCTCACGACAGATGGACCCCATCCCCTGCGAAAAGTTCATAATTTTGCAGACTAATGGCGGGGTGACGACTGACCCGCCCCCAACCCCTGTCAACAAGGAACCGGGCAACAGCCCCATTTACCATGCGTCTAGCACGGTCAAGGGCCTGGAGGTCGAACCCTCCCCTATAAGAGCGCCGCGGTACCATGTCTGACCAAACGAGGGTTGTGGCAGGCCACACGTAATGTAGGTAGGCGAGGTCGCCGCAAATCGCATGCTTCAGCGATAGGCCGGTGACCTGACCTAAATCATTGCCCCCAAGGTGTATGATCAGAATGTCAGACGGGTCAGCATTCCGGCCCGAGAAAAGGAACGGCAACAGTTCCCGCCATAACATTCCGGGCTTACCATACCATATGAGACTTGCGTATGCACCCAGTCCCAGTTGGGGTCCCCACTCTGTCGCCGCAGCGTAACGCGCTGCCCTGTGCACATAGCTATGGCCCACCAGCCATACTGTCACCGGTGTAATACGACACCCAGGGTCTGTCAAGGAAAAAACAAGGGGAAGAGAAAAGGTGCGGTGACGCAACTGGTACTCACTGTGAAAGAGGGCGGACATAAAACTGAAAACATTGCGATCCCCACCTCCCCATGCGGCGTATTTCAGCCCCGGAGTACCCAAAAGCAGCCGCAGTGGAAGCCGGCCCTATCCTGAATGAATGGGTGCCGTAACGGGCCCCTGGGCGGCCAACACTGGCCAGCACTTTGTTGGTCACCTTCCAAAATTGAAATTTAGTCAGGGGAGACCCATCTTGGTGACAGAAAAACGGGCCATGGTGCGTGCCACGCAGTGCCAGGAAGGGCACCAACCGGACAGATGTCTGCCAAAGAACACCGTAGCAGTCTAACTCCACTGCCTACGCCATGCTGATCCGTTTTAGAGGAACGTATCCTCAACTGAGCCCAATCATAGCCAACATAGACATCTTCGAGTTCCAGTGCCCTACGACTAGCATCCGCCTTAGACAGCATCACAAGCTCGCTGATGCGGAGCGCTCCAAAAAAGGCCACCGTTGTAGCCGCATGAAACAGGGCAGCCTCATACCTATCAAAGCATAGGTCATGCCAGCCCCGTGCCAGTTGGGTAAGAACCCCTGGGGAAATTGGGTGGCGGTCGTCCGGGCTACGCCCACGCTCCCGCACCCACCCCTCCAAAACGTGTCTCACATGGAAGTCAGCGGAACTGTCCGCATGACCTCCTACTTTGGCCATAAAAGCCAGCGCTGACAGCCTGGATGCTATGGTGCGAGGTGCGAGGCCCTGGGCATGTAGGTAAACCATGAATTGGAGGATGTGGGCCACTGGGATCGGCCAGGTGCCTGGAAGCCGAAATTGGGCACAGAATGCCTGGAAAGAAATGAATGCGTGGTGATACGCCTTACGCGTGCGTGGCGCTAGCGACATGCCGATCGCCCGGTCCACCTCTCCTTGCCAAGGGTCCATATCTCGTCCGGGAGTGGCGAGGGAAATTCCTCCGCATCCGGGGCCAAGGCGCGGAACCGGGAGATCTGCAGGCGGGACAAAGCGTCAGCGATATCATTATTGACACCCGGGACATGCCTGGCCCTGAACAGTACATTGAGGCGCAGGCTGCGCAATACAAACTGGTGCACCAGGTCCATGACCCTGGGTGATTTAGAAGTCTGGGAGTTGACAATGCGGACCACTGCCGCATTGTCACACCAGAAATGAACCACCGAGTTGGCCCACTCATCACCCCATAGCATCAAAGCCCCCAGGATGGGAAAAAATTCCAGATACGTGAGATCACGCAGGCGCCCTGTGCCCGACCAGGCTGGCGGCCACCCACCATAGGCCCACTTCCCGTTGAAGTACATCCCATAACCCAGGGATCCAGAGGCATCGGACTGAATCTGGAAACGAGGGGAAGCCAGGAGGTCGGACCTCCAAATTGACACCCCATTGAACTCCCTCAGGAACTGGAGCCAGATAAGCATATCTGCCCTGATACCCCGGGTCAGTCTCACCCTATGGTAAGCCTGTCATGGCGTCGCACAAGCGCCGAGCAAATGCCCTGCCCGGTGCGACCACCCTGCAAGCAAAATTGAGGTGACCATGTAGGACCTGCAGTTCCCGCAGAGATGCCTTGCGTTTAGCAAGCAAGTCCGAGATGAGGGCCACTATCCTCGACACCTTATCCCTCGGTAACTTAGAAGCCTGCGCTACCGTGTCAATCTCCACCCCCAAGAAGACTAGCTGAGTAGATGGGCCCTCAGTCTTTTCGGGCGCTAAAGGGACACCAAGTTCCTCCATTAGCGTCTGAAATGTGTTGAGGAGACGTGTGCACGTGTCCCAGCCCCGTTCACCCCCGAATAAAAAATCATCGAGGTAATGGGCTACAGACCGAGACCCTGACCTGCGGACAAAGGCCCACTGTAGGAAGGTGCTGAAACGCTCGAAGGCCGAGCATGATATGGAACAGCCAAAAGGCATGGCCTTATCGAAATAATATTCACCCCGGAACTTGAAACCCAGCAACTCAAAGTCACCCGGGTGGACCGGCAGGAGACGAAAGGCAGACTTAATGTCGCACTTAGCTAACAACGCCCCCGGGCCACATGAGCGCACCATGCGCAGCGCTTGGTCAAAGGATGTATACCTGACCGAGCAAAGGTCATCAGGTATAGCATCATTGACCGATCGGCCGGCTGGGTAAGACAAGTGATGAATCAGGCGGAACTTGCCCGGTGACTTCTTGGGCACTAAGCCCAAGGGGGACACTTTAAGGTTGGGAAACGGGGGTGCAGGGAAAGGGCCAGCGACCCTGCACGCATCAACCTCCTTAGTAATGCTGGCAGCAGCCACCTCCTCCCTTCCCCTAAGGGACAAAAGGTTGGGTGCATCTTGGGGGGACCTATCTCCCATGAAAGGAATACGAAACCCCAGTCTAAAACCCTGAAGCAGGTAAACCACGTCTGCCTTCCTTGGGTACAATGCGAGCCAACGCTCCAACATGTCCACATTAATTGGGGAGGGGGCCTTTCGATGGACCAGCTCCCTCTGCGGCAGTCTTGCCAGCCCCTTGTCCACCCCTACCTCTGCCCCGCATCCCTCCAGGCCTGGGGCAGGTGGAGGCAGCATGGGGGCCCGCACAAGAGGGACACTCATGCCTGTACCGGCAATTCTTCCTATTGCAGGAACCATTGGACGAGAAAGTCCAGCACAGCAGGCGGGCTGGAACCCCCTGCCCCGCCACCTGGCGGGGAGTATGTGCTGGGGCCGCTCGCTGGACTGCATGTCCACAATGGTATCTTTCCCCAGGCGCCGGGCGCGTGGGAGTCATGTACAGAAGCCACAGCCTCTGGGAGGGCTCGTCCCACCTCATCTCTGGGTGCAGGGGAATTAGCATACGGAATTCTTCATCGTAAGCCAACCACGACGGGCCCGGGAAGTCAACCATCACCCGGTAGACATTGTCCAAATACTGGACCATCGGGATTGCCAGATTCGGCCTGGCCCTGAGATAAACCGCCATGTATATGAGGTACGCCGGCAACCAGTTGGCCCACGTGCGTGGCGGCTTACGACGACGTGCCTGTTCCTTATCCTTCTCATCCTGCCCCTCCCTCTCCTCCTTGGTGGGCTCTCTGTTAAGAAGGGAGAAGATGTCCACATACTCCCCGCGCCAGATCTTTTCTTTGGTAGACTGGGCCAGATGATCCCCGAGGGGCAATGAATACCCCGCTGTCGGCAATGCCGACACCGGCACGGTGGGAACTGCGGGCATTGTACAAGGAGCCTGAACCAACCCTGTCACCCCTGACACGTTCCCAACTGAGTAGGAGGCACCACCCCAAACAGGGGCCTGGGTGGGAAGTGAAGTCGCCGGGTGGGCCGTCGGCGACTGAACCGTCGCGCCACCCGTGCGAGGCCACGGCCACTGAAATACTCCCCCCGATGTAGCCAGGTGTGTGGGTGCACTAGATTGAACCGCATACTCACATGCTGCACCCCCGTGGGCCACCCCCACCGGGGGTTCCGGCCCACTGGGGGCGTCGGAGCTCACGACCGAAATTGAGCTCGTCGATGGGGCCTGATCAGCACCAGCCTGTTGAGCGGGGAGCTGCGAGGCAGTGGCCGATGCCGGCCCACGGGCCTCGGGCAGCTCGACCCGTCCCGCCATCTGCCGCTGCCTGGCAGACGAAGCATCAACCTGCGCACCAAAAGGCACCCCATGTGGTTAGCCCCCGCGAGGGATGCCTCGAGGGCCGCAACGCGGGCCAGAAGGGCCTCCACATTGACATAGCCCCCTAACCCCATGGGGGGCAAAGAGCCGGCCGTCCCACTGGTTGCAGGCGCTGGTCCAGGTCCCTGGACCCCGAGGCCCAGATGCAGCCACGAGCCGAGGCCCGGCCCCTGCGGGGCCGGGGGCAAGCCCTGCCAGGGGAGGGAACCCAACCACCCCCCATGGATGAAACCCCCCGCGGGAAGCTGCGCCCCAAGAGGGGAAGGCCCCACAGGATGGGCCATGCCAGGGGCAGTGGCCACTGCTTGCGGGCCGGGGGCCGCGGCCCCTGCCGGGCCGGTATGCAGACGGCCCGCCTCAGGCCAAGGGGGTATCAACCCCATCCCACCGGTCCCGGTGGGCCCTGGCAAGGGAGGCTGCAGGGGAGGCGCAGTCGCAGTCCTCCGACCCGGCTGGCGCCTCCGCGCAGAGCGAACCGCGTTCGCAGTTGCCTTCTTCTTAGAGGGCATAGCTGCTATCTGCTGGGAAGCCAATAAAGATGAAGAAAAATCGCTTCCAAAGAGGCTTCCCGGCGAAAGGCAAGAGCGACGGAGGTAAGGGAAAGAAAAACTTCTCCGCTCCGTCGCTTCGCAAAATGGCAGCTCGGCTGCCTCGTGGCCACCCCTTTTATCAGGGTGCTGGCCACGCCCCCTAACTACCCGGATGCCTTCGTCCGATGGGGGGCCCCCGCAAAGAGCGCGGCGGCCATTTTGGCGCCGCGATTGCATTCTTGTTTCTATTTCTGACATTGTGTACATCTTAAAATACAATGGAAACAACAGCAAAAGATAGAGGAGATGTCCTGCCTTTGTAATTAAGAGATGGGGACAACTAAAGCTCCTTGAATCTTTAGCTGTCAAGTAGAATAAAGATTTTCATTGCTGTCTCAATGCATATCTCCAATAAAGTTTAGCTTACTTAATCTTTACCTATAAAGAGGGACATTAACCATTGGACTCCGGCATACACGCCTGCACCCATCCATTGTATCCCAAACCGAGCTGCCTGCACTCGCCTTTACCTGGCTCGTAGAGCGCCGCTAGAGTTGGCAGTGGGGAAACAGCCCCATGAATGCAAACAAAATAAAACAACTTCAATTCCCAATGTCCTCTGTACAGCGCCGCCTCTCAGTCAATCAGGCTGACAGGTGAGAGCAAGTAGAACGCTGGGAAGAGTGGCGTGCCCAATAGAAACCGAGCCGCAGAAAAAAAGCCGCCACACGAATGCAAACAAAATAAACTAAACTTCAAGTCCTAGCATCCTACGTGCACTTCATCCAATCAGGCTGAAGGGCCTGAGCACACAGAATGCTGAAAAAGCTGGCACATGAAAAATAAAAAAGGCTCACACAATGGGAGTGCAAGGCTGCTGCAGGCGGACGCAGCACCTCATGGCCTCACAAACAAAAACACGCAAAAAAACACAATGAGACAACAGCCGGCCTTCTTTCCCAGCGCAACAGGGAGAAGAGGGACTCCATCTCCTCCCCCCTATCCCGCCGAAGACACAGCGAGACCACCGCCAGCCTCAAGGTAAGTTGAGCCGGGGTGGAAAAAAAGCTGCAGACAGCAATTCATCAGGAGAAGCACAGTCCCTGGCAAATGACTGGATGCTGCCTTTCTACTACCCACACCACTATTTCGAGAAGTAGCACGAAACAGCAGTGGAGGTAATAGAAAAGCAACAGCCAGAAATCCGCAAGGAAAAGCACCACCCCTTATGGATCGTTGCCTGCCGATCTCCTGTTAAGTAAGCCAGGGAAAAAGGAGACAGAGAGGAGAGAACCATCATGAAGCAGATAGCTCTTCTCTGCCTTCTTTTCACCCGACCTACCTAACGAACATTACCGGATGAAGAGTGAGCTGACTACCGGCTCTTCCTTTTCCCCATCACTGCATCAAAACCTAATTTCGAAGCAGCAATGGGGAAAAGAGGAAATGACAGACAGGCCATTCTTCACACAACAAAACCAAACAATTAACCAAAATGCCAAACACCAAAATTAATAAAACACAAATAAATAAACAAATAATTAAAATAAACCCATTAAACAACAAAACAATAAGCAACAAAATCAACAAAAATACCCGAAATACCAAAGGTTAATGGAAAACCAATAAAGCACACTAAAAACACCTATCTACAACATGAAAATACCTAACTCAACAAACAATAATATCGCAAATTAAACAAATAAATACGGAAAAAATCAAACAAATAACAAAGAAATAATTAAAACACTTAAACATATCTAAAACCTACAATACAAACAAGCCGAAACACTTGAGGGGGAGGGTTAAGTAGAAACTCTCTACTTAAACCCCCCAGCCCAACACCACAAAATCAAAACAAAATCAAAACAGAATAAACAATCAAGAAACAATTTTTTTGGGGGGGGGGGTTAAGTAGAAACTCTCTACTTAAACCCCACAACACAACACCACAAAATCAAAACAAAATAAAAATAGAATAAACAATCAAGAGCACTTACCAAACACGTCCTCCCTCCATGCCTCTGGAACTAAACTGAACAAAGAAGGAAAATCGCAGTACTCTTAATAACAGCCCCACCTAGAGGATGGAAGAGTAAAAACCAGTCAAGAAATATGTACAAAATCAAAATGAGAAATAAATAAAATCAAATAAATCAAATAAAGTCAAAAACCACAAATTCAAAACACCACCACCCAAACCACCCCTAACCAAAAACACACATAAAAACTGCATGGAATGTCTGGGCACAAATATGCTAGTCTTCTTAAAGTAAGAAGTTTGGAAGTATATTGTTTTAAGTGAAGAATATGCTCTGCTAACCATGCTGATTTTTAGAAGTTGAATCCAGAAGTTAACTTAGCTGCCAATATTCTTATCGCCATATCACAAATGGGAGAATAAAGTTCAGAGACCACAGTTTATAAGGCAGATTTTCAACTTTAAAATTAGCACTCTGAAATGAAGCATAGTCTTCAGTAGGTGGCAGTTTAGAGCAGACTAGCAGAGGAGCCATGGGGATGGGTGGGGTGAAGAGATTATTTATAGTTTTTCTACCCAATGCTCCTTTTCTCCAAGCAGCTTCTGTGTCTCTTATCTCCAGACACATATGGGGATATTAGGACTGGGTAGTGGGTGCTTTGGGGAATGGAGTTGCAGGGAAAAGCATAAACATATAGTAATTTTTTTGTAACCCTTTTATCATGGGGAAAGGGTTTTTGCACATGTCTGCACTTGTGATTTAAAGTTCCCTCTTCTCCCTCAAATCTGATTAATTTTTATATATATTTAATTCATTATTGTCTGCACACACTGTTAAATTAACATTATCCTAAACAGACTTTTTACCATAATTATCTTCTCACAAATCTTTTTGCTACCACATACCTTATAAAACCTTATAAATGGGAACTAAGTGTTCCCATTTAAATAAATTATCTAAATGCATGTAATTTAAATGCAATTATCCTTGTAACTCTTACATTACTTTGGATTCTTGGTATGCAGATGTTCATATTTGGATCCTTTCATCCTGATAGTCTTTTCAAAAATTACATAATAAGAAGGAGGATTGCTTGGCAGAATATAATCTTGGGCTTTGCTCACAATCATCACCGAAACCTGAGGTGCTGGAAGAATTCAAGCAGGGTACTCAATGTGTGACATTCCTGCTAGCAAAATGGAGTCCTCACATGGTTGAAAGTGGATCCTGGTGAGCTAAAGTGCTAGACACAACTGTCCAATATGCCCTTACCACATTTCATTACTTCAGCAATCCTCATTCATGTCCATCTTTTGTCAATTACTTTACCATCCCTCAAAATACATCGCAGCCAAGCAGCCAATTAAAGTTATATGTACGCAACATTCTTCACAGATGAATTTAGGTGTATTAACATTTCTTCCTTTCTTCTATAGTTTCAGTGTTTGGGTAATGCTCTCTCCTCTCCTATTTAACATCTACATGAAGCCACTGGGAGAGATCATCCGTTCTCATGGGGCGCGGTACCATCAGTATGCGGATGACACCCAGTTGAACATCTTGTCCCGTGGTGAACCCAGTGGTGTGGTCAAAGTCCTGTCTGAATGCCAAGAGTCCGTTGGGGTCTGGATGGGGGACAACGGGCTTCAGCTGAACCCCAGCAAGACTGAGTGGCTATGGATCAGGGGTCCGGGAAGAACCAGAGAGTTACCACTTCTGGTCTTGGATGGGGCAGTTTTGCCCCAGACAGACCCAGTGCACAACTTGGGGGTCCTCCTGGACTCACGACTGCTGCTGGAAGAGGAGGTGGCAGCTGTGACCAGGAGGGCTTTTGCTCAACTTTGAGTAATCTGCCAGTTGTGCCCACTCCTGGACCGGGACTCCTTACTCATGGTCACTCATGCTCTTGTCACCTCCAGACTAGATTACTGTAATGCGCTCTACATGGGGCAGCCCTTGACGACCATTCGGAGACTACAGCTGGTTCATAATGCATCTGCCCGGGTAGTGATGGGGTGTGGACATTATGTCCATGCCTCCCCGCTACTCTGGGAGATGCAGTGGTTACCAGTTTGTCTCCGGGTGCAATTCAAGGTGCTGGTTTTGACCTTTAAAGCCCTATATGGCAGTGAGCCAGGATAACTGAGAGATCGCATCATCCCAAGAGTGTCTGTCTGCCCGTCCGACCAGAGCAGACCAGAGGGGCTCCCTAGTTGTGCCATCAGCCAGAAGGGCTCGCCTCTCTGGCATGCGGAAAAGGCCCTCTCCATGTCCACAGCAGCGCTCTGGAACCTCCTGCCAACAGAGCTTAGGCTTCAGGCAGAGCTGCTGCCTTTTAGGAAAGGTTTGAAGACTTGGCTGGCAGGGCAAGTGTGGGGCTTTGATGGGAATGTGACCCAAGCCTGCTGGTTCATCCCTAGCTAAATTGAGTTCAGTCAATGCCCCTCTTTTTGTATTTATGTATTCCCCCTTGCCCCTTTTTAGCTTCTTAAAGGGGAAGTGGAAGGAGGGTGGGTGGATAAATGGGTGATTGGGATTTTTAACTTGTTTTTATGCATTTTTAATGGTTGTACGCCACCCTGAGTCGGGTTTTTACCTGAGTGGGCAGCATAAAAATTGAAATAAAATAAAATAAAATAAAATAAAATAAAATAAAATAAAATAAAATAAAATAAAATAAATAATGCATCATGCATGCTTTTTATCTACTTCAAAAATTGGTAGGAAACAATATTTAGCCATCCCAGCAGGGAACTCCATCTGTATATTGAAAATACAGTCATGTCATCCAGACCTCTGTCATATAAAGCAACAGATGCTTGTCTAAATAGAAATACTAGGGATGTGAAACAATCTTACCACCATTGCTCAATTTTTCATCAAGAATAGCTGTCAAGACAAACTGAGGTGGTACCTGTGGAGCTAAGCTTCCAGCACATGGCCAAAATGTCAAATGTTTCTTTGTTTTCATTGTGATTTGCAATTTACATAAAATATACTTTGCTTTAAACTCCTGCGTCAGTGCAAATCTAAATTTTCCCCCTTTGTTTTGCAAAGCACATATTGCTCAGCAGGACACATTGATTGATGAAACCATGCAACAGAATGCCTGTCCAATGTTATTACTTATATTAAAGGAACAGTTACTATATTTTTCAGTACTAAACATTTTCACTGAAATATGCAATAAGCATACACAACTGTCTATGACACCCATCTCAATACTACTGTCTAATAGCATCATACAGTGAAGATGTTGTCTCCTTTACACTTTAAGGATAAATGATTTTAGGATCCCTTGTGAATAATTTTTAAAGACTGTGGATAAAACAAAAACCTGAACTGGAAGGATAAGGGTTCTCTATGGCCCTCTATCTGAAATGGTAGTTTTCTCTGTGTACTAAATTTATTTTTATGGAAAATCATCCAGCTAACAAGAGAAATCAAGTTGGAATTCTGTTGGGAATTCAAATCTTCACTGTTCCCTCAGGTTGAAGAGACAGCCCACATAGACCCCCAGAAGAAGGACAAAGTAAACCACTCAGTATTCTCTACCAAGAAAACTTTGGAAAGTCAGAGTGGACTTAACAAGCATCCTCTGGAGTCTGCCCAGATGTACATTCACCATGTCAATGATAATATCTAGCCATTTCATCTTCTGTTACTCCCGTCCTCTTTTGCCTTCAATCTTTCTAGCTTCAGGGCCTTTTTCAGTGAGTCTTTTCTTCTCTTTTGGTGACCAAAGTATTTGAGCTTCATATTTAGTATCTGTCTTCTAAGAAGCAGTTGGGTTAATTTTCTTTCACATTGATGGGTTTGAAGGTGTCTATTCTTCTGTGCTCAACCTTCCTTATGGTCCAGCTCTCACAGCCATGCATTACTACTGGGAAGAACATTACTCTAACTATCTAGGCTTTTGTTGCCAGGGTAATGTCTCTACTTTTTATTATGCTGCCCAGATTTGCCATAGCTTGCTTTCCAAGGAGAAAGCATTTTTTTTTATATCATGGCTGTAGTCACTGTATGCAGTGATCTTGGCTCCCAATAAAGTAAAGCCTGTCACTTCTTCAATTTCTTCCCCTTCTATTTGCTAGGGAGAGATGGGGCCAGATGTCATGGTCTTGGGTGTTTTTTAATGTTGTGTTTAAAGCCAGCTCTTGCACTCTCCTCTTTCACCCTCACCAAGAGGCTCTTTAGATCTTCTTCACTTTCTGCCATTAGGGTAGTGTCATCTGCAGATATCAGGTTGTTGACATTTTTCCTTGGCAATTGTAATTCCAGCTTGTGATTCATCAAGCCCTGCATTACACATGATGTACACTGCATACAATTTAAATAAGCAGGATTACAATGTACAGCATTGTCATATTTCTTTTCCTATTCTAAATCAACCAGCTGTTCCATATCCACTCCTAACCTAGACCTCTAGACCTGCATATAGCTGCCAGCAGCTGGGGAAAATGAGCTTTAAATGAGCCCTCTTTCCACCCCATTACCCCCACACCAGCTTCTGGCAGCCAGGGGCTGTAGGATGGGGGAAGTCAATTTTTTTGGGGTGGAATGGGGTGGAAAGAGGGCTCCTTTGAAGTTCATTTTCCCTCGATCCCACAGTGATTTGCTGCTAGCAGCTGGGGTGAGTGGGTGGGGTGGAAAGAGGGCTCCTTTTAACCCCATTTTTCCCAGCTGCTGGTAGCCAAAGGCTGTGGGATCAGAGGAAAATGGACTTCAAAGGAGATCCCTTTCCACCCCAATCCACTCACCCCAAAATGGGCTCCCCCCATCCCACAGCCACTGGTCACCAGCAGTCAGGGTGCGGGAATACGGTGGAAAGGGGGTTCCTTTAAAGCCCATTTTTCCCCAGCTACTGGCAGCCAATGGTTGTGGGATGGGGGGAAATGGACATTAAAGGAGCCCTCTTTTCACCCCATTCCACCTCCCAAAAAAAGGTTTTCCCACATCCCACAGCCATTGGTCTCCAGCAGACAGGGTGTAGGGAATGGGGTGGAAAGAGGGCTCGTTTAAAGCCCATTTTCCCTGGCTGCTGGCAGCCAATAGCTGTGGGATCAGGGGAAAACAGACTTCAAAGGAACCCTCTTTCCACACCATTTCTCTCCACCCCCAAAAAATGGGCTTCCCCATCCCACAGCCACTGGCCAACAGCAGCTGGGGTGTGGGAAATGGGATGGAAAGAGGGCTCCTTTAAAGCCCATTTTCCCCATCTCACAGCTGCTGGCTGCCCTCCCTGGTTCCTGGAGTTAATTTTGAAAATTCATGAAAAAATGTAGAAAATTATTATTTTATCCTTTAAAATGTGTATAAAAATTGGGGTGCATCTTATACCCTGATATGTTTTATACACCAGCAAATATGATACTTGTGAAGTTGGTGAAGTTTAGTTTAAGAAAAGAAAGAGGCCATAGGTTTGTGGGGCATTTAGCCTGGACATGTGGGGATTAAAATGGGTAGGGGAGGAGAGATAGGCATATAAATATCAAAGAGTCCCTTAGCATGCTTTTACTTCTAAAGTGTATGCAGATCAATCTAACTGCATTTATTTGAGATTACCCATGATTGGGAGTCCTGCTAACAGCAAATGGAAACCTTTTCCAGACTTTTATCACCAATTCATGAATACACACATGAATACTCAGTGTGGTGTAGTGGATCGAATGACAAACTAGGATTTAGGAGACATAGCTTCAAATCACCTATGTGTATATGTGGGAGGACTACTCCCTAAATATCCACTGTTAGGATTGCTATGTTGGTTCTGACTTAATGGCACATCACACACATATATCTACAAAGAGATACGTGTTGGGGATAGCAGCATCTATTTGTTATATTTATAGGCCACTTTTATCCTAATTCACTTCACCCTCAAATGTTTAGAGGATATCACCACTACTTTGGTGATGAGCTGTCTAGTAGCATGTCTTTTGCACAGAACCTTTCAAACTCACTATGCTTTCATCCTCCCTGTGTAACCTGAGCATAGGGCTACTGTTGCTCCTAAACAATTTCCAATGTCCAGAGCAATACAGATGATAGGAGAATTTGCCAGCCTTGCTTTCTTGGAGAGGAAGGCTGTCAGCTGACATGGAACCTTGTCTAGCACTCTCCCAGAACCTTGACCCATTGGGCCAGCTCACAAAGAACTGTAACTGATACTGGTAAATATATGTGGGGAAAATAATTCAGCTGGGGCATAGTTATCCCAATGGTGACTAATCACATATTTTTGATGTTTCAATTGAAGAATTTCAACAGTATCCTTGGTGTGACTTTCAATCTATTAATACCATGAGCATTTAACACAAACCCCAGGAAAGCTGACTGCTTATCTCACAAATACTTTCCACTCCACCCCCCCCCCCACTTTCCCCAGTACCTTCTTCAGAAAACAATGCCCTGAGAGATTCTTCAGACAAGGTTTCTGAAGGTTTCTCTGCCTGTATAATCTCCTAGTTAAAGCTATTGTGAGATTCTGTATGATATCATCACACACACAGTTGTCTGAAGCTGTTAGAAGTCAGACATTGTTGAAAACATCATTTCCGTGAAGTAGCTTTCCTTGGTGTTAATACATTTATAACTGGATCACTGTGTCTCAGGGTTATAGCTAAGGTCCACAGGGCAATATCAAATAATACAGGCAGCTTTTTATGTGGGAACGTATCATACCATGTAATAAAATAATTTGAGCCAAAGTGAGTGTGCCTCTAGCGAGTATTCTTATGACACTGACACATGAAATTGTATTTCTTCACATTAGTATTTATGGATATGGAAATATAACTATCTTTGAATGTTTTATTATGCTGTTAAATTGAATTCTACACTCATTTGGGTAGTGATAAAATACCAGAGAGAGCTTGTACACAAAGCTCCCCCCCCCATTATTTTTCTCTGTACCCTTAAGCATAGGAAAACAGAGATAATATTTAGCCAGGAGATGATAATCCCGAGACAGTGACATGATTCAGATACTTACTGAGGCAGAAAGCCAACTAGGTCACACAGTATTCACATAACGTAATGCTTGAGTGTAGTACTGTATGTACTTCTATGTGAAAGCTGTCTTTCAATGCCATTGAATGTATGGATGTCCCTTAGAGTGACTACATTTCCTGGAGAGGATGCCTCTCCATTCGTGTTGTGTTTCCCAGCAGAGAAACAGAATTAGCTAACCATTCAGGGTAATCCAATAGGTAGATTCTCTGATCTGACTCAGTCTGTTAGTCTAGTCCAGTGATGGTGAACCTATGGCACGTGTGCCAGAGGTGGCACTCAGAGCCCTCTCTGTGGGCACATGTGCCATCACCCCAGCACAGAGTCCACTCCACCCCTCTGCCCAGGCGCACAATGGGAGTGCTTTCTCCTTCATGAGGGTGCAGCACGGGCGGCAGCCTGTTGAGTCTGTGGCAAAGGTGAGTTGTTTTTCTAAGCTAAAACCTCAATATTCAAGTTAAATTGCTGTGCTGGCACTTTGCAATAAATAAATGGGTTTTGTGTTGCATTTTGGTCACTTGGTCACTAAAAGATTCACCATCACTAGTCTACTCAGTTGGTTTTTTAGGTCAGTTAGCTTTGTTGAATGTTATTTAAACTCTGAGGAGACTGTTTTCAATAATTATGAAGCCATGTAACAAAAAGAAATAATTAAGAAACCAAGATTAACTATATAAGTGAACCGCCCAGAGAGTACTGTACTCTAAACACTATTGGGCAGTATATACATGTAATTGCTATCGCTCATATCAGGCTCATTTACTGGTCTGCAGATTACTGCCAGAAACATGCATTGATAAGGACATAAGTTTGGCTACTGACAAAGCCAAGAAAGTGGCTTCATTTTGGCACTCCAGGTTTTGATTGGAAGAAGAATTGCTATTGCTAAGTATTTTTGAGCGCATGTTCATTTTTTACAAGTTTTTCATGAGTAAACTTTGTTACATTTATTCAACTTTAAAAATCCTGTCTGAGTGGTATTGTAGCTGAGCTGATCACAGAGAGGAAGAACTGTTTCATTCAAGAAGGGGAACTTGTTTCAACCTATAAAGGCCTGTCACGGCTATCTCTCCCCTCCTGCTGTATGTAAAATCTGCTAAATAACCACTGGATAACTAAAAGACATTCATGTTTATAACATGTAACCCAAAAAAGTGGAGGGCTGCCAGAGGACAAACTTCCTTATGAAGACATCCTTTCACTGCAAGGGTTATCCACCTTAAGCCTGATTTAAATGTAAAGGATCATATTTGCCCTTTTGCCCATTTTGCCTGTCCAGATGAGCCTGTGAATAGCAAACTCAGCAGGCACATGGGTCCTTTGATCACCATCTTCTCTATCCAGGTGAGATGCATTGTGAGATCCTTTTAAATAATAACATTTTTTAAACTACAAAAATAAATTCTATTTTCTAATAAGTAGTGAATTTTTAATTTCTTTTGCCTTCTTTTTTGTGCTGCATATCCTCCTTTTTGGTGATATGTAACCAACCTCCCTTGCATTTTCATGGAATGCCTCCATCACACATTACTTGAGTAGTGTGATGGTGGGAACACTCATCTGCTTCTGCACCAGGTGACTTAGTGTGATATTTAGGCAGACATCTGTGTGAGTGCCCTTTGCTGCTCCTCTTCATGCCAAAAAGGAGTTGGACCACTAGGGTTAACTTAATGGTCACACTCCTCAGCCACAGGGGGTGGGGAGATGGAAGGGAGGTTGTAAGGGCTGTTTTGCTCATGACTCCCTTCTCATTGTGTCAAGGGATTCGGTGACCCACCCTTGGGTTCAGGACAAGACTAGCTGGTCACTTATGGGGCAGATAGGACTTTTTTGGGGGTCCACACCATACCTGTCAACCTTCCCGGATTGGCTGGGATTTCCCGGTTTTCGATGCCGATTTGCGCCATTTCCCGCCTGCAGCTGCCAAAACCCTGGAATTGGCAGCGGGGGGGGGGGGGGGGGGGAGAGGTACTGCACATCCCTTCTGTGCAGATCGCCTTCTATGCATGCGTAGAAGGCTATCTGCACAGAAGGGGATGGTAGAAGCCTTCTATGCATATGTAGAAGGGTTCTATGCAAGCCTAGAAGGGTTCTACGCAAGCGTAAAAGCCTTCTACGCATGCGTAGAAGGCAATCTGTGCAGAACCGTTCTGTGCAGGTCCTGTATTTTCTTGACAGGTATGGTCCACACAATAATTGGCACCTTCGGGGTGGGAAATCTTTGCCTATCCCATGCTGGCTATTCAGGGCTTCGGGCAATTGGCTGGTGGTAGCTTCTTTTTAGGTCACACTGGGTGTGTAGTGTGGCACTCCACACTAATAATAATAATAATAATAATAATAATAATAATAATAATAATAATAATAATAATAATAATAATAATAATAATAATAATAATAATAATAATAATAATAATAATAATAATAATAATAATAATAATAATAATAAATATTATTATTATTATTTCATGTTAGAAATTATTTTGGGTTGAAAGGATTGTTTGTGGAAGAAACTCCAATCAGGGAACAAACAAATCAGGCTCCTTTCATGTCCCAAGAGCTGGGACAGAGACAGGAACTCCAAACATCATGTAGTACCTGGTTCTCGAACTGCCGGCTTGCCAGACTTCAAGCTAAAAAGGCGAGCTTCTTAACCACTGAGCCACTGCAGCCCCTAGTGGAGTGAAGTCATACTTGTTGAGTCCAGGGTGCTTCAGGTAGTCCTTCCAGCTGTTATTGGTTAAATTTGGTCTTGGTGGATAGGTAAAGGTTTGGAACATCAAGGTTAATTTACTGGCCTGGGACAGTCAGGTAACACTATAATCATTTGCTGGGTGACCGGGGCGGAAGCCTGTTAGTGCCATTTCCCAGGGCTTTGAACTCAACCTTAGCATTTGGGTCAGGGGACGTGGTAGTTCCTCTGGCTCCCAATATTGACAATCACACTATGTAAGTCCCCTCTGCAGATCAGAGAGAAAATGTTTTGTGTTAAGAGTTTGGTTATTAAGGGTAACATTCCTGATAGTTTAATAAAGTGTGCCCCTAATTCATTCAAACACAGTGTCTGGTTCTTTATTTCGGGATAGAGGGGAAAAGTAATGATCTGAAATTGGCAGTGATTATAGCCTTCTGTAGTATGTGGAAAAGGACTGGGAGTATGCATGGCCAACTATCATTTGGAAAAACCACCAAAGTTTTGGATTTTTTTCATTTTGAGTGTTCATAAAGGTGCTCAAACTTGGTAGCTGTTTTTCTCCTGTTCCCAAACTGTGTTGTGGACCACACCATCTCCCCAATGCTATTTTTTTAGGCCTAAAAAGGGAAAAAAGACTGAGAGAAGAATTTCTGCATTTGGAGTAGTTTTAAGAAATGGGGCTTGTAGGGTTCCCCAGGTCTAATTGCAAAAATCTCCACTTCTGAAGCCCCCCAAAATCAGGACTAAAGCTTTAAATAATTATCCATGATTTAATTCTTGGTTTTCATAGAACAGAATGAAAGCGCAGTGCCAAAATGGCCGCCGCACTCTTTGCGGGCCCCCCCACCCGGATGCAGACATCCGGGTGAGTTAGGGGGCGTGACCACCCCTTTATAAAAGGGGTGGCCACGAGGCAGACAAGCTGCCATTTTAGAAAGCGACGGAGAGGAGAAGTTTTCTCCGTTGCTCTTCGTTTTCCCAGTCTTCGGCTTTTTAGCCATTTCGGCGCTTCGATCCCCGGAAAGGGATCGTCTTCTCGTTGTGATGCCTCCCAAGAGGAAGGCCACAGCGACCAAGCCGAGGCCAAGAGGGAGGAACTTGCCTGGCCCTGCTCTGGGAAGGGGGCAGCATTCGGGTCGGAGGACCGCGACTGCGCCCCCGCAACAGGGCACCGCATCAACTTCACCCACCATTACCGGTGGGATGGGGCAGAAAAGGGCATGGCCCTCGGCTCTCCAGCCTCAGGCTGGCCCTTCTGGGGCTCCGGCCCCCGGCCCGCAATTGCCGGCCATGGGTCAAGACAACGGGGGAGGGCCTGATGCGGTCACACAGCAGGGCTTGCCTCCGGCCCCTCATGGGCCGGAGTTTTGGGCATGGCCCTATTCAGGGCCTGGCTCCCAAATTGGGGTTCCCAGTGTGTCACCCAGTGGGCCGTGCGGCCCACCTTGCCCACCTTATACCGAGGGTTCTGCGACAGTGGATGAATTGTTGGCACATTTAGCCGTGCTTGAAGCATCCCTGGGGATTACAAACAACCCCTCGGGGGGGGCTTCACTGCCAACTGGGGCCCCCTTTTGCCTGCCTGCCACCTCGACGGCCGTCACTCGGCAGCAGGCGGCCAGTCGGGTTGAGCTGCTGGAGACGCGCCGGCCTGTGCCCGCCGCTATCTCGCAGCTCCCCATTCGTACTGAACTACAGCCAGGGAGTGGTCAGATGTGGCCCCAGAGCTCGATTGCAGTCGCGAGCTCCGACGCCCGCCGTGGGCCGGAACCCCCAGTGGGGGCAGCTCACGGGGGTGCACCCAGTGAGAATCAGGTTCAAGCTAATGTCCCCACATCACAGCCCACTTTCAGTGGTAGTTTTCAGTGGCCATGGCCTCGTCACATCGAGGCGGGTGGGTATCAGTTCCCAGCTTACCCTGGTGCCACTGGGTCCCATACTGGCACAATATTGGGTGGGGGGGTTTTCCGCCCCCAGGGCTGTACCGGGCATCACAGGGACTGTGCAGGCACCGCTGCTGATGCCCCATGTGAATACTGTGCCGGTGGCGGCATTGCCGACGGCAGGGTATTCCTTGCCACTCGGGGATCATTTGTCCCAGGCCACAAGGGAAAAGATTTGGAGGGGGGAGTATGTCGATATTTTCTCCCTATTGAACCGTGAGCCCACAAAAGAAGAGAAGGAGGGGCAAGATGACAGAGACAAAGAGCTGTCTCGTCGTCGTAAGCCACCGCGCACTTGGGCCAATTGGTTACCCGCATATCTCATTTATATGGCGGTGTACCTCAGGGCCCGGCCCGATCTGGCCATTCCTATGGTCCAATATTTGGACAATATTTACAGGGCGATGGTGGATTTTCCTGGCCCATCGTGGTTGGCTTACGATGAGGAATTCAGGATGAGGGTGCCATTACACCCAGAGATGAGATGGGATGAGACATGCCAGAAGTTGTGGCTTTTATACATGACCCCCATGCGCCCGGCGCCTGGGGAAAGGTACCATTGCGGCCATGCCGTCCAGCGAGCTTCTCCAGCGCAGGCTCCCCGCCAGTTGGTGGGGCAGGGGGTTCCAGCCCGCTTGCTGTGTTGGAGTTTCTCGGCCAATGGTGTATGCAACAGACGGCAGTGCTGATACAAACACGAGTGTCCCTCTTGCGCTGGCCCCCACGCCGCCGCTGTGTGTCCGCGAGCTGGTGGGTCACGGGGCAGAGGTAGAGGTGGACAGGGAGCGGGCAGATCTGCTGCTGAAGGAGCTGGTCAGTCAAAAGGCCCCCTCCCCGGTTAATGTATTTATGTTAGAGAGGTGGCTCTCGACTTACCCGAGGAGGGAGGATCTGAGGTACCTCCTCGAGGGTTTCCAGTGTGGTTTTCGTATCCCATTCAAGGGGGTGCGGGGACCCCAAGATGCTCCTAATTTGCTTTCCCTGAAAGGTAGGGAGGAGGTGGCTGCCCTAAGTATTACCAAGGAGGTTAATGCAGGGAAGGTAGCGGGTCCCTTTTCTAGGCCTCCCTTTCCTAATCTTAAGGTTTCCCCTTTAGGTTTGGTTCCCAAAAAGGCCCCTGGTGAATTTCGACTAATTCACCATTTATCATACCCGGCAGGTCATTCGGGCAATGACGCCATTCCTGATGACCTTTGTTCGGTCAGGTATACGTCATTTGACCAGGCCCTGCGCATGGTGCGCTCTTGTGGCCCGGGGGCACTTCTGGCGAAATGTGACATTAAATCGGCATTCCGGTTGTTGCCAGTGCACCCGGGTGACTTCGAGTTGTTGGGTTTTAAATTCCAAGGGAAATTTTATGTAGATAAAGCCATGCCTTTTGGCTGCTCTATTTCCTGTTCAGCATTTGAATGTTTTAGCACTTTCCTCCAGTGGGCCTTTGTTCGCAGGTCTGGGTCCCGGTCTGCAGCCCATTACCTTGATGATTTTTTGTTCGGGGGTGAACGGGGCTTGGACACGTGCACGCGTCTCCTTACAACATTTCAGACGCTAATGCAGGAACTGGGTGTCCCTTTAGCGCCCGAAAAGACCGAGGGCCCATCGACTACGCTCACATTTCTGGGTATTGAAATTGACACGGTCGCGCAGACATCCAGGTTACCTATGGATAAGGTCACACGGATCTCTGTGATGATTTTGGCCTTGCTGGCCAAACGTAAAGTGTCACTTCGTGAGCTCCAAGTTCTACATGGTCATCTTAACTTTGCCTGCAGAGTGGTCACTCCTGGCAGAGCTTTTGCTCGGCGCCTATGTGACGCCATGATTGGGCTATCGAGGCGCCCCCACAGGGTCCGACTGACCAAGGGCATGCTGGCTGACCTGTTGGTTTGGCTTAAGTTCCTGCGGGAATTCAATGGGGTATCATTTTGGAGATCTGACCTTTTGGTTTCCCCTAGGTTTCAGGTTCAGTCGGATGCCTCTGGGTCCCTGGGATATGGGATTTATTTTGAGGGGAGGTGGGCCTACGGCCAATGGCCTCCAGCATGGCGGGGCATGGATCGTCTACGCGATCTTACATTCCTCGAGTTCTTCCCAATACTGGGAGCTTTGATGCTATGGGGTGAGGAGTGGGCCAATTCAGTAGTTCATTTTTGGTGCGACAATGCTGCGGTTGTGCACATCGTCAATTTGCAGACATCTAAATCGCCAAGGGTCATGGAGTTAGTTCGCCAGTTTGTGTTACGCAGCCTACGCCTCAATGTGCTCTTTAAGGCCAGACATGTACCAGGTCTTAATGATGATATTGCTGATGCTTTATCCCGCCTGCAGATCCCCTGGTTCCGCGCCTTGGCTCCGGACACGGAGGAATTCCCCTCGCCACTCCTGGACGAGATTTGGACATTTGGCAAGGAGAGGTGAACCGGGCGATCAGCATGTCACTCGTGCCCCGCACACATAAGGCGTATCACCATGCATTTAGTCAATTTAAAAAAATTTGTGTGCAACTCTGGTTGCCCGAAGTGTGGCCCATCCCAGTGGAACAAGTTCTACAATTTATGGTTTACCTACACAGTCAGGGCTTAGCTCCCCGCACCATAGCATCCAGGCTGTCAGCACTGGCATTCATGGCCAAGGTGAGGGGTTTTGCTGACAACATGAATGATTTCCGTATACGAAATGTTTTGGAGGGGTGGACGTGGGAACGGGGACGCCGCCCGGACACTCGCCACCCAATTTCTCCGGGGGTCCTTACCCACCTTGCACGAGGCTGGCATGACCTGTGTTTTGACAGGTATGAGGCAGCTCTTTTTCATGCGGCTACCACGGTGGCTTTTTTTTGGAGCGCTCCGCATCAGTGAGTTGGTGGTACTGTCTAAGGCGGATGCGGCTCGTAGGGCACTGGAACTCGAAGATGTCTATGTCTCTAATGAGTGGGCTCAGTTGAGGATACGGTCCTCAAAAGCCGATCAGCACAGTGTAGGCAGTGGTGTTAGACTGCTACGATGTTCCATTGCAGACATCTGTCCGGTTGGTGCCCTACAGGAGTTCATTGCAGTGCGTGGCACACACCCTGGCCCATTTTTCTGCCACCAAGATGGGTCTCCCCTGACTAAATTTCAATTTTGGAAGGTGACCGGTAAGGCACTGTCCAGTGTGGACCTCCCCAGGGCTCGTTACGGCACCCATTCTTTTAGAATAGGGGCGGCTTCTACTGCGGCTGCATTTGGGTACTCTGAGGCTGATATACGCTGTATGGGGAGATGGGGATCTAAGTGTTTTGCATTATATGTTCGCCCTATCCAAGTGTGAGTACCAGATAAGTCACCGTTCTCTCCATTTTGTCTTACAGACCCTGTGTGTCCCCGCACACCGGTGGCAGTATGGCTGGTGGGCCATAGCTATGTGCACTGGGCAGCGCAGTACGCTGCGGCGACAGAGTGGGGACCGCAGCTTGGACTACGTGCCTCCGCATGTATCAGGTGGTATGGTAAGCGCGGAATGTTATGGCGGGAACTGTTGCCATTCCTGTTCTCCATCAGGGATGCTGAACCGCCTGATGTCCTGGTGCTGCACCTCGGGGGCAATGACCTAGGCCAGGTCACTGGCCTTTCTTTAAAATCTGCGATTTGCAGCGACCTAGCTTATTTGCATTATGTATGGCCCTACACTACGCTGCTATGGTCGGACATCATACCGCGTCACGCTTACAGGGGGGGTATTAACCTCCATGCCCTTGACCGCGCTCGCCGCTCGGTGAACAGGGCAGTTGCCCGGTTCTTTGCAGACAAGGGTTTGGGGCGGGTCATACGACACCCCACCATTAGTTTGCAAAATTATGATCTTTATACAGGGGATGGGGTCCATCTGTCACCCAGAGGTATGGACCTCTTTTTGGAAGATTTGCAAGCAGGCCTGTTGACTGACCTGACGGTCTGGGAGGGGGCGGTGAGTCTTTATTGAAGCCTCCCCGTGTGGCGGGTAGCACTGGTAAGGTAAATATTTATGACCCACAGGTATCCGGCAGGTTCGCAATTGACTGGCCAACACTTAGACAGGTACAAGTTTAATAACGTTGACCGGTCAACGACGAACCAGGCAATGGGGTGATGGCAGGATCTCTTCAGCATGCATCACCCCGTGATTTGACGGATACACATCAGAGGGTGGGGTCAGTAGATAGTTTATTGACTACGGTCAACAATTTGTTTGTCGTAACAAACAAATTGATACAAATGGATACATTGTAGCCAATTGCCGTTGGCAATTTTGGGAGGAACCTTACCAGTGTTACTGCGGCCTGCTTGCCTTAAGAATTATAATTGGCTGAGTACCAATTGAAATTTATAATTCGGACTACGGCATTATTCAATAAATGTGGCCCAATGCCGTTATCCATATACCGGTGTCTGAGTCTTCTTTGGGGGGTGCGCCTGCAAAGAAATATAGCTACCTTCTTGGTTTTTAAAAAAAGTTTAAGTCATCATGGAAGTATTTACAGTTATGATCCTGAGAATTGAGTAACAAATAAAGATGCCTACAGTGTTGGGTCGGCCCAAGGCATTCTACCGCATGAGGAGAAGGACAATTTGGTCCAATCCCAGTAACATATATAGATACTGGAGGTCTAAATCAGAAACTTCTTAGTCTGCTCTCAGTCTCTAAACTGCTGCTAAAATGCTTGAATAATACTGCATTAACTGGTAAAAAAAATAAATGTCTAGCATTGAAGCTTTTAAGGCCTCAATTTAGAGGGCAATTCAGCAGCTATTCACACTGCTTTGGCAGCCTTTCCGTGAGTAGTTACTGTATCATCTCATTAGATTTTCCATAACAAAAGGCATATCTAAAAGGGGACCAGCCACCGTGTTACCATTATTATAAATGCTTGCACTTTTTCATGGTCACACGTTACAATGAAGAAAGGAATCCTGGCTTGATGCACACTCAGACATGTGCATCAACTTGTCATGCTTATTGTGCTGCTAAGGGGCCCAGTAAAATAAGACATACCAATATTCTCTAACAGAACTAGACTATTAAATTGTAATGCAAATAGCATCTGCTCTTTATTGTAGCCATCTAAGAAAGCAAAGGTAGAATGCTGATCTACATTGCCTATAGACCATCAAAAAGCATATTTCCTCTCCACTTAATATCAAAGAAGAGAATTTACAGCATACTGGCATTACATCCATAGTCCCCCGCCCCCCAGCAGTTTATGCATGCTCTGAAGGAAAGATGCTTGAGTGAATAATTCCCATTCAAGGAACTCTAAATGTTCTTCACATGGTTTGTTCCTCCTTAAAGAAGGCAAACAAAGTATAATCCCAGCTTCTTTTTCTACTTAAAGAAATAATGACACTGCCAACTAGTGATACTGGCTGGAGAAGGGCAGAAACACCTGTGAGAGGGAGGCAGGCAGCTTTAAAAGAACTTTGCCTCTGCTGCCTCTGAGGCCACCGGACGCTTGCCTCGTTCTGGAGGGAGTGATAGCATCTGCACCATCTCCTCACAGCAATGAGGGGACATGTTTGTGCTCACTAACACCTGACGTTGGGGCACAGAGAGCAGAGCTTTTTTCCCAGTCTGTTGAGAGCGTGGAACTTTGGGCTCTGTGGGAACCATAAGGACACAACCTTTATGGGATTGTGATAATTGTGCTGATTTTTTTTGATAATTTGTATATTGAATTTTGTAATGCATATTGATTCTGTTCTGTGCTACTTTGTTAGTTGGATTTTTTGTGGTATATTTTAGGATGCTGTTGTTTATAGACTAGTCTTTTTGCATTGATTGTATATTTAATTCTGCAGTTGTTGATTTGTAATTGTATACTATTGTGTTTTGTGTGTTTATATTGTTTTCTCTTGTTATATTGTATTTAATTTACTTGTTGTAAGCCGCCCTGAGTTGGCCCTGGCAAAGTAGGGCGGGATATAAATTGAATAAATGAATGAAATGAAATGATATGCTGTGAAAATGAGAGGTATGCTTAGGAAAGACCTTAGAATAGTAAATCCAGATACTGTAATATCAATACCCTACAATCCTCAACTAAAATGACAACAACTAGAAGGCTAAGAATGTGAGCAACACTCCATCTTCTTCTCCTTCTTCCAGCATAACCTTAATTTTGGAGTCTCAAATGATGGTGGGGTGGGGGTGGGGGACACTGCATTCAATATTAACAGCACCAAAACATTATTTTGCTGCCTTCACTTCTACGTGTTCCTTGTTATATACAGTGTCTGCAATCAGATCTAAAGAATAGATTACACTTCTTTGCAAAACTGCATCATTTAATCGCCAATTGAGTACAAAGTTCTGAACTGGCAAAACCTTATTTGAATTATCAGAAAGTTATGCGTAAGGTGATCCTTTTAGTTGTTCAGAACTCTTCATCAGACAAAGACAGTATAAACCAGAGGTTCCCAATCTAAGGCCCGTGGGCCCGATCCATCCTGCAGCACCATTTCATGTGACCCTCCACCCCTCCAAGGGCATTCTAGAAACAAAATGAACACCCCTTTGAAGATGTTGGTACAAAATGGCCACCCCATTGTGCAGGCACGGCAAAATGGCCATCCGGCCCTCAAAGCTGACTGAGAGAGCATGACCCGACCCCCAACTTGAAAAGGTTGGGAACCCCTGGCATAAACTTTTGAGGAGAAGGTCCAAATGGTGAGCTGTTTATGACTTATTGAGTCCATTTGCAAGAAAGACAAAACTGAGTTTTGGATTGTACAGGAGACAGCCATAGTGAAGGTGCAGTTTTGGAGACTGTCTATTACACTGAAGACAAAGCCTTTTTAACGTACTGTTGAAAATGCCATCAATTGTAGGAGGACAAGTATTTAATTTACATACTGTAACTGTAACACCCTACCAGGGCTACTGATGGTTTAGTGTTAAGATACTGAGCTTGAAGACTGGAAGATTAACAGATCAGCAGTTTGAGTCCTGAGCGCTGCATGATGGCATAATCTCCTGCCATCTGCCCCCACTCCTGCCAATCTAGCAGTTTGAAAGCAAGAAATTGCAAGTAGATTAAATAGTTACCACTTTGACAGGAAAGGTAATAGCATTCTGTACACTTCAGCGTCAATGCCTGCCTGCCACAGACAGTGCTGGCTCTTTGGCTAAAATTAGAGATGAGCACCATCCCCTAGAATAGGATATGACTGTCGTTTGAGCAAGGAAGACTTTTACCTACCTTTACCTTTACTAAAACCCTATTATGCTATCAATGGTTTCATTCGTTGGCTAAGAATATTGTAAAAAAAATTATTTATTGCAAGATAATTGGCTAAAACTGTATGTTTTTCTATTATCATGGCTTCTTTAAGAGCTAAAGATTTAGATTATTTTATAATTAAAAATCAGAATACAATGGTACCTCATACAACAATTTTTATCAATTCCATGTGGCTCATTGTTGTATGAAACAATTGCTATATGATACATGCATCGTATAGCGATTTTCCCTATGCGATGCATCGTACAACAATTTTTTTGCTAAGCTTTTTCCCATTGAAAAATTGTTGTACAATTTTTCCATAGGGAATATTGTTATGTAGGCCACCATTTTTCTCTAAAACCCAATTGCTTTGTGATTTCATTGCTATATGGGGTGATTGTTGTATGAGGTTCCACTGTATGGACCAGCTAATGTCTAAAGAAGAAGCAGGTAAAATCCACTCAACTGAGACACATGGCTACTGTTATAATTGTATTCATTCACGAGGAGTGCATCACTGTGTAATCCCTGAGGGAAAATAGATCTTAACATTTGAATGCAATGTTCTCTCTTTATTAACTTATATTCTCTCTTTCTTCCAAGTGCACTTTCCTACTACCGATAGTATCTCTCAGCACTAGCATATTTGTTCCAGCCTCTTTCTTCTTTGTCTGATCCAAAAGGCCTGAGCCTCTCTTCTGTATTGTTCTTCTCTGTTCTTCTAGTGGAACAGTCCTTGCCAGGTCTCAAACTCAGCCCATAGGATTTTAAAAAATATATATATAGGCATGTTTTGCACACACAAAGAAGTATAATTTTAGGACTTTTGTTTAGGTAAGAGTCTCTTCATAAGTATACAAGAGGAAGTAAGAGTGACAAGGACAGAGATTTTCCGGTAAAATAGGTTTTATTGAGGAAGTAAAGAATTGCAAGGGACTACGTAGGCTTTGGGGTTAAGATGCTGAATTTGAAGACTGAAAGTTTGGCAGGTCAGCAGTTCGAGACATGAGTGCTGCTTGATGGAGTGAGCTCCCGTTTCTGTCCCATCTCCTTTCAAACTAGCAGTTCGAAAGCAAGAAATTGCAAGTAGATAAATAGGTGCCACATTGGTGGGAAGGATAAACAGCATTACATGTACTCTGGTGTTGAGGCATGCCTGCCGCATGTCCACGGAAACGTCTGCAGAAGCAGACAGCGCTGGCTCTTCGGCTTTGAAACAGAGATGAGCACTGAACCCTTGAGTCAGATACGACTGGCTTTCAAGCAAGGGCGACCTAAAGAAGACAAATTATAAAGTAAAATGAAGGTAAAAGTAAAGGTTTCCCTTGCTCGAAAGCCAGTCGTATAGCAGTAAAGACTTATCCCTGAAATGAAAAATAAAGAGAGCATAAAGGAGTGCCAAGACAGATTTCCAAACTGGGGGATTTTAAGAGTCAATCACATTGCATATTAGTTAACAAAATGGCTCTCTTAACACTACTGTTCATGGAATCTTGTAGGATCTGTCTGAGTTTTCAGGTGCTGAGTTATAGACTTAGTTCAGAACAGGAACAAGTGTTGTTAATTTATGACCATGATCTTCATGTCAACAAGCCATATTTCAAATCCCAGTCCTTTATACTGAGCCCAAGAGTCCCCTGGAAGAGCCCTTCTTCCTTCTCAAAGGCCTTACTGAAAGAGAACGAAGCATATGACTTTACATTGAGCTCATGCCAAAAGGAGCCTGAACCACCACTTTAAGGTGCTTACTCACATGTCTTGTGAAAGCTGATCATGAAGTGAAGCCAGTTCTTGCCTGAGTATTTATTTTTTTATTTATTTTAGATTTATATACCGCCTTATCCAATGGACTCCGGATAAAACCAATATAAAACAATTTAAAAACCCTTGGTACTGCAAGAGATTTGATGCAGTGACATGTCAACTGCTTGCAATCCTTGCGTTCTTTGAAGAACTGAGTCACATTGAAACTAGTACATCCATGAACCACGTTGTAAAAGTGATGTAGTGAAAGGAGAAGGATCTTACCAAGGCTAAGAAGTGTGGGGATGGGGGTTAAATCATCACTCTTCACAATTTCTTTCTTTTACCTTGGAGATCTGTATGGACATGTGAGGGGTGTCAGTCATATTTATGTTTATATTTGTGTTTGAAGGGGGTCTGTGTGCATGAATGGGGTTTGTGTGTGTGTGTGTGCGTGTTTGTGTGCATGCACATGCACAGACAAATTGAATGCAATATATGTGTAAATTATTGTGTATGCATATGGATGGAACAAGGAGAGGACGCCAGTCTAAATTATGATGGAATGTGGGAAGTGGTTGAAAGATTGAGAAGAACTTTTACGAGGTGTTATCATTCTGTATGTCTCTTCAAAGTGTAATAAAAATAATTTATTTTCCTGAGGAGTCTATACTCTAAATTTTGAGGGAGAAAGTGATTGGGAGACATTGCAGAAAAAAAAAGAGAAACAGATAGATGATAAAAGTATGCTAAGGAAGGCATTATAAAGAAAACACACCATTTTAACCTCAGCCTCGCATCATAAATGTGCTCTTCTCCATAAGAGATTAATGAAGAACCTGCTTTGTTGATATAACCACCATCCAAAAGGAAGAGGATTTTGTGTGAGTTCATGTCTCCTGCATTATACTGCTTACACAAATAGACAGCTTGCATGAACAGTTTTTTAATGCAAGGCAGCCGCTGGCACATTCTAAGAAATGACTCATAGGAACCTCATATCAGATTCAATTCAAGATGAGAAAATACTGAAATGGTTGTCAGAGATTGAAGGGCATGAGTTAAAGCCATATCTGGTAGAAACTGTAAGAAGACTCTTCTGAGTTTTCATGAATTTTTAAATGCAGACTACAAAAATTCTGTTATCTAAATTTAGGCAACAGCCCTGTGCAGAGATCATACCAAAAGCAAAGATTCCATACACTCTGATATTATGGCTGCAAGATAACATGGATTCAAAGTGTGGCTCCTCATCGTCAGATTTTCAGGCTGTAGACCACAAATCTACATTTATGTGTCATAATAATATTCTATTAATAGTGCAATCCATAGATATGGGTGAGAGCTGTTACTGAAAGTTTGGAGCTATGGAGAATCTGTGCCTTATAATCAAATTTTTGCACTGCGCTGAGCCCCAAAGCATTGGATTTTTATATCTATAGTGCAGCTTATTAATGAGAATTCTTAATTTACATTTATGCTACTGCAATATAAAAATTATTGTGGATTTATTTGTTTCCTGAGTCTTAGGCTACCAGCTGATGTAGAAGGAATTACCTTTTTAAATTTTACATTAAAGACATAAAACAAATAAAAAACTGAACACAAATAAACAATTTTTTTTTTAAAAAATGTGCTCCATACCACCCTCAGGAGTGTTTACACAAACCAATCATTTCCTTTTTCTTCTTTCCTTCTCATTAGTTGTTGTACCCCATTTCTCTCCAAAAATGCAACATTGCTATTACTGGTGCTTGACCTTTCCCTTTCAATAGGACAAATTCTCTCTAAATACAGTGAAACCTCACATAGAGCGTCTTGCTTGGAGACTAACTCACTTAAAGAGCAGAATTTTCTCTGAATGGTCACCTCGCTTAACAAATAAAAACAACCAAGAACTCGCTTAACAACTAAATGTTGATTCACAATCCCCCCTGCCAGAAGTAACAAGTGGTGGCACTTTTTCCAAGTGTTTCACTTAAAGAGCAACTCGCTTAAAAAGAAATCCCGTGGAACTTATTAAGCTCTTTAAGTGAGGTACCACTGTATCATTAAAATAAATCACTTTTAACAATCCTCCTTTTTAATTTTGATGTTAATTATTTTTATCATTCATACCTCAATTCCAAACTTCTTTATACTATTTATTACTTTGAAACGGATATTTAAGTGTCCAGTTTTTAGTGATAATTAATGTGGCAGAGAATAGCTATGTTTCCTGCTTCTCCACGTAGGGTGATGGATCTCAGGACAAGTGGCAATTGAGAAAGAGAAAGTCTGGAATTTTGTTTGTTATGTTGCACTTTTAAAAACTGAGCAGTCATTGCTGCATATGCCCAAATTGTGTCATAACTCACTGGCTCAGCATAAGTTCTTTTTCTGTGAATTGTGCTTAATTGTCTTCCAACTCTTGCTTGCAATGCTTCTGTGACATCATGAAGTCCTCTCCCATAATATTTTTTGTTTTCACATTAGTGTCAGGTTTTTGCTCTAAATTATTTGAGAATAGTACTTCATTTATCCAGTAGATATGGAACAATTTATTTTTGGTTTTGCTTTCCTTTTTTCTTCATCCTAAGGAACCTGTTTTGCAACAAGCACTTTTTTTGAAATTTGTCAAAAAAAAATGTGAATTAGATTCAGAGTCCTGGTGAACACCTTCCCTGTGCGAGTTTAGAAATTTGGTCTCTTTTCATGTAATTTTTATGTAGGGTGCTGAATGTTTATCTGTACCTATTAAGAGTAAAAATCACCCAACGTTAACGGCTAAAACCTGTATTCACTTCCAATAAAATGCCTGCAAAGCAAACGCTATTTATATTTCCAATTTTGCCAGCATGAGCTTTATTGCTATTCTGAAAACAAAGTATCTATTCTGACATATTATATTTTTACATCTCTGTTCTTCCTGCCACTGTCACTTCTTTTGTCTATAGGGCAGAATTTTCTTCTGTTCAAAGAAAGATTATCTGCAAAGGATGCACTGAAGTTCCAAAGAGGTGAGAGGAAGTATTTGAATGTTCTGAAGCTTTATTCCATATTGGCCTAAATCCGTGATGGCGAACCTTTTAGAGACTAAGTGCCCAAACTGCAACCCTAAACCCACTTATTTATTGGAAAGTGCAAACACGCTGGGGTGAACTCTGTGCTGGGGGGAGGGAGGAAGCACTCCCATTGGGCTGCTGGACAGATGGGTGGGGCAAACTCTGTGCTGGGGTGATGGCACGTATGTCCACAGAGGGGGCTCTGAGTGCCCCCCTCTGACACATATGCCATAGGTTCACTACCACTGGCCTAAATCTTGCTGTTGTGGTAAATCCATTTCTTGACTGTACTACTTCACACTGCAAAAAAGATTAACACAACTGAATGCTGCTTTAGTTCTGTTTTAAATCCATTTATACCCATAAAATGCTAATACAGTAAAAACCCAACTTACATATGCCCCGGGTTACATAAAATTCGGCTTACATAATGATTTTGTGCTAAAACCATGTCCTGATTTACATGATTTCCTATGGGTTTGCTTCGAGTTACATAAAGATCATTTTTTCCTATGGGATTGCGTCGAGTTACATAAAAATTCATTTCCCTATGGGTTTGCTTCAATTTACATAAAAATTTCATTTTTCCTATGGGTTTGCTTTGAGTTACATAAAAATCAGATTTAAGCAAAAGCCTACGGAACAGACTTTTTTTTTTCATAAGTAGGGTTTTACTGTATTTGATTAAGATACAGGCTTTACCATCCCTTGGCTAGGAGCTTCATGTTCAATGTTATGATGTTTATAGGGCTGTATTAGCAAGGTTAAATTGCTCATTGAGAACAGTTGTTGGATATGAATGTTCTTTTCAATTCAATAGACAAATCAGTGCATAAAAGAAAATATAGATAGAGTCAGGGAAAGGCCTCATCTTCCCTCCACATTGAACTTCTAAATGAGATTACACCATTTTGAAAAATGCAGTGTTGCGGCCATTTACATTTTGGTTTGCAAGTTCTTAGTTAAACATGTTGTATGGGTGGTTACTTACGTATCACCCCCAACACACATAAAAGACATTTTAAAAGGACACCAATCTGCATAGAACTACATATGATAATTTATATGTACTACCTGAGTGCTAGCAAAAGCTTGATAAGTCCTCTTCAGTGGTTTTGGTTTTCTTGGAGTCTCTGCACTCACATCCCTGTTTCAGTTGCCTTCTTTGCCACCATTTTGTCCACCTCTGACATCTTCTTCACTTCAATTTATCTTCCCCAAGAATTGCTGGCTGAAGTTGAAATGATGACAGAACTAGACAGCCTTGGGGAAATTTTTTAATATGTTGTAGATGCAGGGGTCTGCTGGGCACCATAGGAGGGTGCTGGACAGGGGCGAGGGGCAGCAACTAAGAGATGGGGAGAAGGCCACCCCCAGGAACCGCTTGGACACCACCCCTCACTTGCTTCGCCTGGCGTGCAGCACTTTAGAATAAACCATTGCACCAAGCTGAAGGAGGGAGCTTGGGGCAATGGCTTAATCTAAAGTGCAGCACACTGGGCAGATAAATAATAATAAAATTATTATTTGGGCCCCAGGGTGCCAGAGGCGAGGACACACCAGGATTAATCCCCAAGTCCCAGTGGCCCAGCCCATGCCTGTGTAGATGGACTGTAGTGAAGACTTCACTCTGGTCTGCTCCCGGTGATGGTACAACCACTCAGCTGACCAGGATAACTTTGAATACTGTCTGAGTCATGGGCACAGAACTTGCTGGAACTGATTGTAGTGATCACTGGGAATCCTGTAGCTGAACACCACAGGTAAGAATAGCTTTACTAATTAAATTAGTGGTAAAGGGAAATAATTTTAGGCTGTAAAAAAACCTCTTCCCACTAATACCCTGTCTTAGTGCATGCAAAACTGCTATTTCCCCAACTTTTGCTATAAAGAAAGAATGAGAGTGAGAATAAAAGTGAGAGGTAGGGGTAGATAGAGTTCAGCAATATCTAGATCAGTAGTGGGCAACCTATGGCCCATGGGTTGGATCCGGCCCCTGGTGCCAAATAATTTGGCCCCGCCCTCACTCCAGGCACTGCTGCCAATGGAATTGGCTACAGACTCATTTACACCTGCCGTAAACATATTTATGACAGCCATAAATGGCAGGGGGACCACCAATCTGGCCCCCTCAACTGCCTGAGGGAATGTGACCCAACCTCTGACTTTAAAAGGCTGGCAACCCTGATCTAGACAGACTTTCTCTGATATTCTTTCCACTTCCAATGCCCTCAGCTCAGGGCCAAGGATGTCAGAACAAAGGACATCTTGTTCCACATTAATTATTTTCATATATTGTGATTAATTGCAAAAGGACATAATATTCATTTCATTTTATGTCACCACTGTTTCATTGATGCCTGAAAATATAGTTTATTTTAATAGGTTCTATATGCAGTCATTGCTAACTTGTATGCTTTTACAAAGACCAGGGATGCTGCCTTCAAATTAAATAAACATTAATAATGCTTTGCCACTGGTAGGATGAGAAAAACAGGCTTATATACCTCTATGTAACATAATGATTTAAAATACAATCTGTACTCATTAACACATTAGCCAACAGGCAGAAAAGTACTCTCAAAGAAGTTTGTAGGTAGCAGTTGGAAGAAATGCACCCAGGCATCAATTGAATACATAATGCAATTCCTCTTGAGCAATGATGGTGAACCTTGGCACTCCAGCTATTCTTGAACTTTAATTACCAGAAGCCCTGATCAGCAGGAGTGCTGACTTGGGTTTCTGGTAATTGAAGTTCAAGAACACCTGGAGTGCAAAGGTTCACCATCACTGCTCTAGAGTCTAGACCAGGTCAGCTAACCTTGTTCTCCAGATGTTTCACCTGGCAGTGCCTTCCCAGCTAGACCGGAGGGCTGTGGAGGCACTGCGGGGCTTTGAGGGCAGTCAGGGGAAGGCTGTGCCTGATTGCCCCGAAATCCCCATTCAGATCCTGCAATCTCCCAGTGCCTTTGGGGGGGGGAGGTAGGTGAAGGAACCAGCTCCCTCCCTCCAAAGGCACTGGGCGATTGCAGGATCCAAATGGGGCTTTTGGGGCAGTCAGGCACTTTAGTGTATGAGAACCAAGACACAGGAACAGCCGAAGTATTGGCTTAACACATCTTTATTGCATGGTGGTCCGGGAGAACATGTGGTAATGGCGGACGAACAGCTCAATATATACAGTGGCTATACATTTGAATGTGGCTCCACGATAGCCCATTGGCTACTGTCGGCGTAACGTCATTTCAGGTCACGCCCTTCTTGTCCTGGTGAGTTGGTAGTGGCGGGAATCTTCCCGCGCTGCAGATCTTTGGAAATTGGAACCGTGTGAGCTGGGCGCTCGCTATTGCCACCAGGTGGTCATTAGCTCGCGTCCTAATTACAACAGGTTACATTGATACAGTTGGTGGTTGTTTAAAGGCATAGAATTGAGAACACAACATCCCTTCCCCCTAGGATGAGACGAAGTTTGCTTATTGCAAACGCGCTTTGGGCGTGATACTGGCTGGCTTGTCCCGGGAGTACTACTGCTTCTCTGTCCCCTGGTTCCTTGTCCTGCAACGGGAGAGGGAGACTCGTTAGTGACTTGCCGCGGTTCTGCGGCTTTTGGGGAAGGGACGGAAAAACCGGGGGCACTGGGGACTAACGAAAAACCCCGCTTCTCGCTTGGATGGGTGGGGGACCACTCCGTAACCCCCCTGGTTTTGTAACTGAAAATCAAAATTATCTCCTGGGGCGTCATTAGAGGGATACCTCAGGATATCTACGAGGACAGATTCCTTCCCCTCCCCCCTCGGTGGGGACCACTGGCCCCCCTCTCCTCCCCCTTGGGCTGAACGGGTGGGGGAGAACCCTAACGCTGAATCCTTTTCCGCGCCGTCCGCGCTCTGGTGTCCCGGAACCCAGCTCCGGAGTTGGTCTGCGTGTCGTCTCCAGAGTAGACCCGTGACGGTCTCTACGCAATACGACACGGGACCCGTCCGTCCAACGACGACGCCCGGGACCCAGGCTGGCCCCGTGCTGGCGTAATTCCTGCAATGCACCGGGGCACCGACTTCGAAACTTTTCGTGTCCGCTAACCCGTTATTCCTCCCTGTGTCCTCCACCCTTGTGGGGTCTAGCCTGTTCAGAATCGTAGTCAGCTTCCTACGCATTAAGAGCTCTGCGGGCGAGTACCCAGAAGCTAGGGGGGTCACCCTGTAGCCCAGCAGGAACTGGCACACTTGTAGGTTGAGATCCCCAGGACCCATGCGCCTCAGTGCGTCTTTAGTGGTGCGCACGAGGCGCTCGACCTGGCCGTTTGTTGCCGGGTGGAAAGGGGCGGAGGTGATGTGCCGAATGGCGTTGATCTCAGTGAATGCCCTGAACTCTGCGGACGTGAAACAACTAGTGTTATCGCTAATTAGGGTGTCGGGTATACTGAACGTGCTAAAAACCCTACGCAAATGCTTCACTGTCGTTGCCGAGGAGGTGCTCGTAACTGGGATGACCTCCAACCACTTGGAGTAAGCATCTACTATGAGGAGAAAAAGTCTCCCTCTAAATGGGCCCGCAAAATCAATGTGCACCCGGGACCACGGCCCCTTCGCCGCGTCCCATTCCCTGTGCGGCAGACGCGCCTCTTCGGGTCGGGAGCATTGGCAGCTCTCGCAAGTGCCTACCATGTGCTCGATGTCGGCGTCTAACTGGGCCCACCAGAAATAGCTCCTGGCCAGAGCCTTGGAGCGGACAATTCCAGGGTGGCTGACGTGCAGCAGTTTGAGTACCCTAGGCCTCAGGGATTCGGGGACCACCACCCGCTGGCCCCACAGAAGGCACCCTCTCTCTATGGACAACTCTAGCCTCTTCCTGAAAAACGGGGTGAACTCTGCCGCCGGGGAGGAAGCTGGCCACCCTTTTTGCACCCAGGAGCTGACTAGAGCTAGCGTCTTGTCCTTTCCGGTCGCCTTGGCGATGTCTGCGGGTACAATAGGGGGCGAATCTAAGACCTCTATCAGGAGCACTTGGCGGTCTTTTTCTTCCTCGCCCACGGTGCTGCTAGTGTGGGGAAGGGGAGACCTCGACAGGGCGTCCGCGTGGCTTATTTCTTTCCCTGGGCGGTACACCAACGCGTGCTGATATGCGTTTAAGAAGATGGCCCACCGTAACATCCTAGGGGACAGGATCTGAGGTGTGGGCTTGTCCGCAGTAAAAATGCCTAGCAGGGGCTTGTGGTCGGTAACTATGGTGAAGGGGCAGCCGTAGAGGAAATCGTGGAACTTCTTAGTCCCCGCTATTATTGCTAGTGCCTCCCTGTCTGTTTGGGCATAGTTTCACTCAGCCTGGGACAGGGATCTGGAGTAGAATGCTACCGGGGCCTCTCTCCCGTTTTCCAGCACGTGGCACAGCACCGCCCCCACCCCCACTGGGGATGCATCACATATCAGAACCACCGGCTTCTTGGGGTCAAAATGGGTGAGAATGGCATCAGACGCTAGGAGTTGTTTCAGTTCAACGAATGCTCTCTCTTGGCTCTCGCCCCACTTCCACGCCTCGTCCTTCTTGAGCAGCTTATGCAGCAGCTCTGCTACCGATGCCTTCCGAGGCAGGAAGGAGTGTTAGAAATTTAAGAGCCCTAGGAACGACTGCAATTCGGGCTTGGAGGTGGGGCGAGGGGCACCTTGAATTGCGGCTACCTTTGATTTGGAGGGTTTGATTCCCGCAGGGGTTACCCGGAAACCCAAGAACTCAACCTCTTTCGCGAAGAAGACGCATTTGTCTTTCCGCAACCTCAACCCCGCCTTTTCAAACACCGCCAGTACTTTGTCTAGCCTTTCAGCCAACTCCTCCTCACTCCCCCCGTTATCAATACGTCATCAAAGTATGGCAAGACCCCATCCAGTCCCTTTAAGAGGCGTTCCACGAGCGACTGGAAAATGCCCGGCGCCGAGTTCATGCCAAACTGTAGGCGTGTCACCTGGAACGCCCCCTTATGAGTGACTATTGTTTGCGCAGCAGCTGCAGCTGGGGTTACCGAGAGTTGCTGATAGGCCTGCGCCAGGTCAAGTTTTGCAAAACACTTTCCCCCATGTAATCTGGCCAACAGGTGGCTGATTACCGGCACCGGATACGCGTTTGGGCGGATCGCCTTATTAATGGTGCACTTATAATCAGCACACATGCGAACCTCCCCGTTGGCCTTTAGCGCAGTTACAATCGGAGTCTCCCACTCCGCGGAATCAACAGGAACAAGAATCCCCTGGCCCACCAATTTGTCCAGTTCCGCCTCTATTTTGTCCTTTAGTGCGAAAGGCACTCTGCGCGGCTTGAGTCTCATTGGGCGGACCTCCGGGTCCAGGTTGAACACTACTGGGGGTCCCTTGAATTTTCCGAGTCCTTTCTTGAATACTTCGGGGTGCGCGTCGCACACCCCCTGTATTGGGTCAGTCCCAACGGCATGTACCCCCCCAATGAACAAACCCAGGGGCTTACACCATTGAGTCCCGAGGAGGCTGCAACTTCCCCCCTTGAGAACAACCAGGGGCAGTTCTGCAGCGTGCTGCTTGTACTGGACCTTGAATTTTCCAACCCCCAACACCGGAATGCTATTACCCTGTACGTCCCGCAGCGTGGACCTCAACACTTTGAGCTTAGGTCGCACGTGGGGGGAAATTCCCAAGAACTCCCTCTGGGACATGATTGAGTAGGAGGAACCCGAGTCTATCTCCATCCTAACAGGGGCCCCTTGCACCAGTACCTCAACAAAGTAACGGGGGTGTCCCAAGGACACGCTGTACACTGGGGCGTCGTTGCTGCTGTCATTGGAGATGCGGCCCACGCCGTCCTGCTTCCTCGCAGGCCGGGCGCCCTCCTTGGTCCTCGGCGAGCGGTCTGACGAGCTTTTCTGGTCCCTGCGCCGCCATCTGCAGACCTTGGCGATGTGCCCCCGGCGTCCGCAGCTGTGGCACTCGGCCTTCCGGAACGGGCACTTGACGCAGTCGTGGGCCGCTCCACATCCGTCGCAGCGTCGGCCTTCCTTCTGAACCCTCCAGACATCCTCGTCGTCGCTGCTCTCCGTGGAAGATTTCGGCGCCCGTCTGGCCGCATGCACCGACCCCGCTGCCTTGTCGGACTGTGGGGGCCTTTCTCTGAACCCCTTGACTCCGGCCCTCGTGGCTTCCGTGGCCTGCGCCGCCTTCACAACCTCGCGCAGCGTTGGGGGTGGCTCCTGGTTCATCAGCTTTCGCTGAACCTCCTCGTCCCACAGGCCGCACAGCATGCGGTCCCTGAGGGCGATCTCCAGGTTTTCCCACTTGCATGGGCCGGCGGCCAACTGCAGGGCCGCTGCAAAGGCGGCGATGGACTCACCAGGCGCTTGAACTCTCTTCCAGAACGCGTCTCGAGCCGAGAACATCGAAACCGAGGGCTGGAAATGGTCGCGCATCGCCTTCAGGAACTGTTTGACCGGCAGCTCGCTCACCTTCTTCGGTGATACCAGGTCCACCAATCCTCTTTTGGCGGCATTCCCGAGCATCCGGGTGAGGATGGCCCTCTTCTTTCCCTCGTCCGTAATGTCGGACACCACCAGCGCATCTTGGAAGTCCATTTCGAAGAGCTCCCAATCTTCCGGCTTGTTGATGTCGAAACCGGCATGGTTAGCGTGTGTCTTGATCTCGTGGGAATCCATCATCCCACCTTCGTCGCCAATTTAGTGTATGAGAACCAAGACACAGGAACAGCCGAAGTATTGGCTTAACACATCTTTATTGCATGGTGGTCCGGGGGAACATGTGGCAATGGCGGACGAACAGCTCAATATATACAGTGGCTATACATTTGAATGTGGCTCCACGATAGCCCATTGGCTACTGTCGGCGTGACGTCATTTCAGGTCACGCCCTTCTTGTCCAGGTGAGGTAGTGGCGGGAATCTTCCCGCGCTGCAGTTCTTTGGAAATTGGAACCGTGTGAGCTGGGCGCTCACTATTGCCACCAGGTGGTCATTAGCTCGCGTCCTAATTACAACGGGTTACATTGATAAGTTGGTGGTTGTTTAAAGGCATAGAATTGAGAACACAACAGGCACAGCCTTCACCGACTGCCCCCAAAGCCCCATTCAGATCCTGCAATCCCCCAGTGCCTTTGGGGGGAGGGAGATGAAGGACCCAGCTCCCTCCTCCCAAAAGCACCATGCAATTGGATGATCTGAATGGAGCTTTTGGGGCAATCAGGCACAGCCTTCACCTGACTGCCCCAAAGCCCCGTTTGGATCCTGCAATTGCCCGGTGCCTTTCGGGGGAGGTAGGTGAAGAAACCAGCTCCCTTCTCTCAAAGGCACCAGGTGATTGGAGGATCCAAATGGGGCTTTGGGGGCAGTCAGGCAAAGCCTTTATCTGACTACCCTGAAAGCCTCGCAGTGCCTTCCCAGCCCTCTGGTCTGGCTGGGAAGGTAATGCAGGGTGAAATGAACCCATGACGAAGAGCAGAAAGGCTTTTCCACTCTTCAGACAGGGTTCCCCTTCACAACTGTTGCCTTCCATGCCCTCCAGGCTGGCTGGGAAGGTACCAGGGGTTGAAACGAGCCCAGACTGCTCTTCAGACCTCAGCCCCCCCCCCTGTGCCTTCCCAGCCCTCTGATCTTGCTGGGAAGGCATCAGGTGTGTGTGTGTGTGTGTGTATGTGTGTGTGTGTGTGTGTGTGTGTGTGTGTGTGTGTGTGTGTGTGTGTGAAATGAGCCCAGGACAAAGAGCAGAAAGGCTTTTCTGTTGTTCGGACTGGGCTCCACTTCTCACACACACACACACACACACACACACACACACACACACACACACACACGCACACACACGCACGCGCGCGCACACACACACACACACACACACACACACACACACACACACACACACACACACACACACCTTCCCAGCCCTCCATTCTGGCTGGGAAGGTGCGGGTGGTGGTGAAATGAGCCAAGGATAAAGAGCAGTTCAGGTTCATCCTGGGCTCATTTTTTTCCTATGCATTCCTATGGGGATACATTGAGTTACGAAAAAAATGCATTACGAAAGAGGTCATGGAACAGATTTTTTTGTAACTCGGGGTTTTACTGTACACAGCTTAAAAGGAGAAGGAAGGGCCTTAAAGATAGCAGGATTGGGTGTTAAAGGATTGGGGAGTATGATAACATCCAAATTCCATTCCACAAGTTTGGACTTTATCTGATTTTGGACTTTATCTGAATCAAATGGGTGATGCATTGAATAATGTCCAAAAAATGGATGTTATCCGAGGTTCCTGTACCAAACACCTCGGATAACGTCCATTTTTTAGCAGTTTTGGACTTTGTGTGATGCATCACGTGTGCATGAAAACCATGACTTTATCCGAATTGGACTTTATCCAAATCGGACTTTATACGAAGTACCACTGTATATATTTTGGTGGTTTTTTCAGGGTGAGTGTTTTGTTTGTATCTGTAGAGATGTGGGGGGAAGTAGGCAGACATAGTGACATTGCCAGCATGTTAGTGTATATTATGAATATGATAATATAAACTACTGCTTGTGTAGGACTGATTATTTTTCTTTCTCATATACTGTTGCAAGCTTTTAGAGTGGACTAGTTCTCTGTTGATTTGCCTCTACAATTTTAAGGGTTATAAGGGTTTTTGTACAATATTTGCCAGAAAATCTAAGAAATGACATGACCCTAAACAGACTGTTCCTTTAGTATAAAATGAAAGGGCTAGGACAGGGGTTCCCAGATCTGGCCTGTGGTGCCATTTCATGTGGCCTCCCACCCCTCCAAGGGCATTTGACAAACAAAATGGCCACCACTTTGAAGCTGTTGGGACAAAATGGCCACCCACATCATGCAGACAGGGTAAAATGGTCATTCAGACCTCAAAGCTGACTGAGAGAGTGTGACCCGGCCTCTGGCTTGAAAAGGTTGGCAACCCGTGGACTTAGACATGAAATATTAAAATAATGATTAAAAAGAAAAGCAATATGAACAATTTCACGATGCATATCCCTAGTTGGCATCCTTGTTAAAGTAATTGTGCTGGTGTTTGTTCAAATGGAGGCCCATATGAGAGAGTACCAGTTCTCAGAAATAAAACCTATCTGGACTGTGTTCTGGTATAATAACTTCAGGGAGTCGATGTATGCAAGGAAAATTTGAGGTCAAGAAAATGAAATACTTTTTGGCTAAAATTCAATAACTTCACTCCACAGCAATCAATGAGACTGTTCTAACCTGAGGTGAGAGTCTACTGATAGGAACAGAGTAGTGTAGCTGAGAGGTTTGTTTTCCACAGATATGGAAGACAGATATGATATTGAAGATGTTTAATTTCCCTGGTAGAAACAGCTAGAGGTGAATGCTGTGTGTCACAAACTTCAGCTGTAAATACAGAGAATCAGAAAACAAAAAACTTTCTTGAAAAAACTATTAAAATAGGGATTATTTGTTCTCTAAGCAATCTTCTTAATGAAATGCATCTTCATTTATGCACAGATTGTCATCTCCTGTTATATTACATAATATGAGATGGCTAGAGAATGATATATTTTCTTAATTACATAGTACAATTACTGGAAACCATCTTGTGCCCATGCATTACTGTGAACTTATGTGTTAAACAAATTGATATGTTGAATAGTGTGTTGGTCAGTGCTGCACTTGAGATTTTGTTAATTTTCTTGATAGTTATTAGTTTTAATAGTTAATACTTTCCTTAGTGGACAAGCGAGATCACCATTCAGTTTCTTAAACTAGTATTGATCTTAATGTCCAGTGGTTCCTAACTATTTATCATAATGTTTGCATTTGATTTAGACAGTTTAGCCTTTAGTTTGTAGTCAACTTTTGCCAGTGGCTCTGATAAAATATATTCTAGAGATGTCTAGCAGAAATAAATAAACAATAACTTTAGGGTCTTGCTGACAAACTTTTCCAGGACTGTCCACTTCTCTTTGTTATTTATTTGTACATTAATAAATATGGTTGAAAGGATGAATTTCTGTTTCAGTGCACAAGACAGTAACAAGCCTGCACTGACATTTCTGCCATATAGGATTAACTTGTCTCCTACTTCCTCCTATAGAGGTAATCCAAACATGGGACCTTAAACCACATTTGAACATTCTAGATCAGGGGTGAGGAACCTTTTCCTGTTGGAAGGCTGCATTAATTTACCTGCAATCAAATTAGGCCTCATTGGCTAAGACGCTGACTGGGAAGCGGAAGGCAGCAGTTCAATTCCTGAGTACTGCAGGACAGAATGAGCTCCCGTCTTTGTCCCAGCTCCTGCCAAACTAGCAGTTTGAAAGCAAGAAATTGCTAGTAGATAAATAGGGACCACTTCAGTGGGAAGGTAACAGCATTCTGTGTGGTCCGGTGTCTAGTCCTGTCTGCCACATGACCACGGAAACGTCTGCAGAAGCAGACAACGCTGGCTCTTCCGCTTTGAAAAAGAAATGAGCAATGAACCCTAGAGTTGGATGCAACTGGCTTTTGAGCAATGTAAACCTTTACCTTTTAAATAAACTTCAATTGGATATACAGTGGTACCTCATCCAATGATTTTAATCCATTCCATGGGGCTCGTTGTTGTACAAAACAATTGCTATACGATACATGCATCATATAGCAATTTTCCCTATTGGATGCATTGTACAGTGATTTTTTTTTTTTTTTTGCTAAGTGGTTTTCCCATTTAAAAATTGTTGTACAATTTTTTTCCATAGGGAAAATTGTTATGCGGGACACAATCCCCCCCCCCCCCAAACTAATTGTTATGCGATTTCATTGCTATACAGGGCAATTGTTATATGAGGCTCCACTGTACTTTAAAATGTACAATATTTTGTAAAAAACAAAACAAAACTACAACATACTTGATAATTTCAAAAAATGAAAACTATTTGTTAATTTCAGTTACTAAAATAAAATAATAATTTCATGTCAGAAATTATTCTAGTTTGAGAGGATTTTTTTTCCTGAAGGATCTCCACTCAGGGGATGCCCGAATGAGGCTCTTTTCATGTCCTCAAGATCTTTTCCCACCTAAGTGATCCCTATTTATCTACTTGCAATTTCTTGTCTTTGGACTGCTAGGTTGTCAGGAGCTGGGACAGAGATGGGAGCTCAATCCATCATGCAGAACTTGGGTCTCGAACTGCTGACTTACCGGCCTCCTAGGTAACAAGTCAAACATCTTAACTACTGAGCCACCGCAGACCCTAAAACGTATAAAAGACAAATTATTATATTCATTAATTATTATTGTTACAATAGATGGCACTGTTGTTTTTTCAACTGTTGTACATCACCCAGAGGGGGTAGCCTAAAAATGGAACAAATAAAAGATAAACAAAAATGTATTAAAAAATAAAAGAATATGCTCTGTAAAATTTGGACTCAGACAAAAGGCTGCACTTAGGGACCTAGAAGGCCAAATTTGGCCTTTATCCCACAGGTTCTCCACCCCTGTTCTAGACAATTTCAATACTGAGGCCTCCAAAATAATTTACAATAATAGCTGAATTTTTCCAGTAATGTTTTACTTTCCTTTTTCTCAAAAGTAAGGAGAACAGGTACTTCAAAATTACTTTTAAAAAGAATCACAGGTCATTGGCCTCCTGTCTACCTCATTATAACCTCAACAACCACAACACCTAAAACAAACTGTAAAGATAGCAGTGCAAGGACCAGCATGAGACTGCACTTGAACTATGGGATATTTCTCTTCCATAGTTGAGTGAGGCCCACACACCTTGGGATATGAATGAATGGATGAATGAAAGGTATAGTTGCACTGCCAAAGGTACAGGTATATTGTTCATTATGTTCATTACACAATGTAGCAGTTGTAATTTCTTACTTCAGCACTGCACATCCCATACACATGACTGTGGGTAAAATTTTGTTGTTTGCAGTAGAATGTTATATAAAATCACTTGATTCTTAACATTTAGTTTAAGGCATGATCATTTTTCTTTTTCAAAAGCATACTCCATTTAAAAAATTCAATTTTGTACTCATATTTCAATTATAAGCTGATATAGAGTGCCACTGAAGTGGGAACAAGTGCAGTTTATATAAATGAGATTGGGGTATAAGTGCATAAGAGCAATTGCTGGAAAATGTAGGTTAATTAATGTAGTTTGATATTAAAATCTATTCTTTATGTGCAAGCTGCATGAACAATGTTTAACTGTTTTTGGTAGAGGAATCACTCAATCTAACATCATAATATAGAATGCTCAGGTACTCTGTCTTGGAGAAATTAGATTGATTCCTAATTGTGTCTTAATCATAGTCCTTAAGAAGAAACATTCATCCACCTTCCTCTTCCTATACTTTAATACTTTGAGGAACACAGAACCCACCTGGAAAAAAATGGTTTAATATTACTAAAACAAGTTAGCATCTCTTGAAATTCATCTGATTTTTAATAGGAATATTTTTCAGATTTTTCTTGAGTTATATTTCATTTGATCAGTCAGAAATGTAGCTTCATTTAAATTCACTTCCAATGTCACTTTCACCAACATTGATTTGATCCTCACTTCTCTACCCAAAACTGAAGCTTAAAGATCAAGGATTGCTAGAAATGAGTAGTTAGTTAGTGTTACTGATGGAGAAGAGGATGGAGATGGGTGGCAACTATTAGCACGTTAGGCTCATTCATAATCTTTAAATTAGCAACCTGACAATTATTTCTTTGTTCTGAAGATGAAGTAAACAGACTGTGAACAGTTGGATCACCAGTGAACCATGGTAACAGATTCCAAGCAACCAGAGGTGCTTCCTAGTTGTAAATCACTAAGTCTAAAGTCGTTATATTAGGAAATTTTAATCTCCATACTTATTAGTGCATCACATATTCACACTATGTTCAGAGAAAGAACTTTTGTTATTATTCTGTCTTAGTATGTTTGAAATGTGTTATGTTCTTTTTTTAAAAAAATGTAATAAAGTTTAACCCCTTCCTTTATGAAACAAGCTTGCTGTCATTGTCTTTAGTGCCTCCCATTAAAGAAGAGGAAAAGAATCATTTTAGCACTAGGTCTTGGTAGAAGTACCAAAGAGGTTAAAACAAAACAAAACACAATCCCAGCACAGAAGTCTCTACATCTGTTAAGATGAAAAAGAGTTCCTTTTGGGGAATGGCAGTTACTGGAGAATAAGTTGAGCTTTCTTTCTTTTCACAAAAGGGGAGGCAGAAAAAACATCATTGAGTCATGCTGTTTTATGATTGCATGTTTGTAAAAGGAAGTGTGGATTTGGGTAATGCACAACTCAAAAGAATGTTGGTTCCAGTTTTTAAAATGTCAAAACTTAAGATGCATGAAAAATGCAAAAAAGAAAAATACACAACATAAAGGTACAAAGTACAAAAAATATGTACTGAATAAAAATTTCAGAAAACTGTTGAGTACTGCATACAGAAACAAAGTGCAACTTTTACCAAAAGGCAGTTGAGGCCGTCACATAAAATCGTTATGGGTGCTGTACCTATGAGTTTTTAAGCCTCAAGTAATATCAGTGCACAATTCTCCCCTTCAGAAATGCTGTACTACTTCTCTAAACCAGCCTGTGAACCTTAAATGACCTTGGAGAAACTGTCTGTCTGAATTGATAAGCTCTTGACATACTTCAGAGGTTAGCTGTGTTAACACCTTCTGTTGAACCACGTGAAGGGAAGTAATTAGCAGATAGTAAAAAAGCACAGTGAATTTCTGCAAGATAATACTGGGTCAACAGGAATCATCTAAAGAATTCAAAAAACAGCACCGATGTATTTGCTATTAACATCAGGCCTTCAGTTCATAGAATGCCAAAAGTTTAATGAATGTCTTGTTTTGAGAAATTGCTTTGGTGTGATGCCTTAGTTTCTGCTAGCTTTTTCATCAGCCAAGCACACAGTGAAAAAGGACACCAGTTATAAGTCTCAGCCAACAATTTCCCCTAAGCCAGGGGTTCCCAACCTGTGGCCCATGGGCTGGACCTGGCCCATGATGCCCATGATGCCTCTGTCCCACCTGGAAGTGGAAGCAGGTGTGTTTATGTCATCCTTAAAATGTGCCTGCACATGCGCAAATGTGCCTATGACTGTCATAAACGCACCCCGACTGTCATAAAAATGGAAGTGGGAGCATTTACATCAGCTTTAAATGTGCCCACTTACAGGGGATGTGGTCCAGCCTGCTCAGCTGTCCTGGGGCATGGTCAGGCCCATGGCAAAAAAGGTTGGCCATCCCTGCCCTAAACCTTATAATCTCTGGTTGCAACCATAGTCCCTTTCCAAGTACAAGAGAGAAATTCCAATCCAGAATTTTGCTCCTTGCCAAATCCCTCTGATCACCTCTCTGAAGTGATCTATAGCCTACCAAAATAATTAGCAACAGTTTGGATTATGGGATACATGTCATCTATATCTACAAATACAGTAAAACCTTGTTAATATTCTCAAGGCTGTGGCAGTTCATTGCAATCCCAATGTTAAATCCTGCATGTCTTATTTCATATGTGCCACAGGAGATGGCTCCAAGATCATAGTGTGGGCCACTTCATGGCAATCTGGGATCCACCTTAAACAAACTCATACCAGTGGCACTTTTCCTGTAATCCAGGAAAAATGTATACTCGGATACGAGTAGCAGTGGAAGATTTATTTTTCAAAACAACACCAGAAATGTAGAATATATATATATTTGAGTGTCAGAACTTCTATTCATTTTGTAAAAAAAATATCTATTTCTTTTTTTAAAGTCAGCACAATGCAAACGTGATTTTTAAGAAGCCCTGCCCTTTTTCATGAAAACAGGAATGTACCAGGAGAACTGAGGAAATAAACTTTTACTCTCATGGAAGACCCTAAAATGTTCTTCCAGGTATGTGTAGGTATGTAACATTAGAGAGGAACATGATTGTTTGCAGGCGCACCCCCCCAATAACGGACACAGACAACATTGAAAGTGGATAACAGCATAGGGCCACATTTATTGATTCAATGCCCTAGTCCGAATTATAAATTTGTATTGGTAAAACGACCAATCATAATTCCTAAGGCAAGCAGGCCGAAGTAACACTGGTAAGGTACCACCCCAAAATTGCCAACGGCAATTGGTTACAATGTATCGATTTGTATCAATTTGTTTGTTGACAACAAACAAATTATTGACCGTAGTCAATAACTAACTCATGACCCCACCCTCTGACGCGTATCCGTGAAATCACAGGGGTGATGCATGCTGGTTAGCAATCGTCATCACCCCATCGCCTGGTTCGTCGTTGACCGGACAACGTTTAACTAATTTATTCCTGTCTAGTGTTGTCCAGTCAATTGCGAACCTGCCGGATACTTGTGGGTCATACTGTTTACCTTACCAGTGCTACCCGCCAATGTGACCAAAGTCAACAGTAGGAACACAGAAAGACCCCTATATCAAACCATAGCAACAGTGTGGGATGGGCAAAAAAGCCAGGACCCGGAAGCCAATATGGGTCCCAACCAAAAATTCCCACCCGGCCCCGAAGCGACCATAATATCACACTGTTAACTAGGGAGGGGGTGGAGGGGAAAAAACTTCTCCGCTCCGTCGCTGAGGTAAAATGGCAGCTCGGCTGCCTCGTGGCCACCCCTTTTATAAGGGAGCTGGCCACGCCCCTAACTACCCGGATTCTCTGTCCTGTGGGGGGGGCCCGCAAAGGGCGCGGCGGCCATTTTGGCGCCGCGCTTGCATTGCAGGCGCACCCCCCCAATAACGGACACAGACAACATTGAAAGTGGATAACAGCATAGGGCCACATTTATTGATTCAATGCCCTAGTCCGAATTATAAATTTGTATTGGTAAAACGACCAATCATAATTCCTAAGGCAAGCAGGCCGAAGTAACACTGGTAAGGTACCACCCCAAAATTGCCAACGGCAATTGGTTACAATGTATCGATTTGTATCAATTTGTTTGTTGACAACAAACAAATTATTGACCGTAGTCAATAACTAACTCATGACCCCACCCTCTGACGCGTATCCGTGAAATCACAGGGGTGATGCATGCTGGTTAGCAATCGTCATCACCCCATCGCCTGGTTCGTCGTTGACCGGACAACGTTTAACTAATTTATTCCTGTCTAGTGTTGTCCAGTCAATTGCGAACCTGCCGGATACTTGTGGGTCATACTGTTTACCTTACCAGTGCTACCCGCCACACGGAGGGGCTTCAAAGAAGACCTGACGCCCCCCCCAGACCGTCAGCTCGGTCAACAGGCCTGCTCGCCAATCGCCCAACAGGAGGTCCATACCTCCTCACGACAGATGGACCCCATCCCCTGCGTACAAGTCATAATTTTGTAGACTAATATCGGGGTGATGACTGACCCGTCCCCAAGCCCTGGTGGTAAGAAAACGCGCCACCGCCTTATTGACCGCGCACCTAGCGCGGTCAAGGGCCAGGAGGTTAACGCCCCCTCTGTAAGAATGGCACGGGACAATGTCCGACCAAACCAGGGTTGTGGCAGGCCAGACATAATGCAAGTAGGCGAGTTCCTCGCAAATCGCATGCTTGAGCGACAAGCCGGTGACCTGGCCCAAATCATTGCCCCCCAGGCGTATGATTAGAATGTCAGGCGGGTCAGCACCCAGGCCAGAAAAAAGGAAAGGCCGCAGCTCCCGCCATAACATCCCAGGCTTACCATGCCCTGCGAGACTGGCGTGGTCACCCAGTCCCAGTCGGGGTCCACTCTGTCGCCGCAGCGTAACGCGCTGCCCTGCGCACATAGCTGTGGCCCACCAGCCATACTGTCACCGGTGTAATACGACACCCAGGGTCTGTAAGAAAATTGAGAAAAAAGGCGGTAAGGTGACTGGATTGGTACTCATGGCGGGAGTGGGCGCACATAAAACTGAAAACATTGCGAGCCCCACCTCCCCATGCTGCGTATGTCAGCCCCAGAGTACCCAAAAGCAGCTGCTGTAGAGGCTGCACCAATCCGGAACGAATGTGTGCCATAACGGGCACCTGGTAGGCCCACCCTGGTGAGGGCTCTGGCTGTCACCTTCCAAAACTGAAATTTAGTAAGGGGAGACCCATCTTGGTGACAGAAAAACGGGCCGTGGTGCATGCCACACAGTGCCAGGAATTCCTGTAGGGCACCAACCGGACAGATGTCTGCCAAAGAACAACGTAGCAGTCTTACACCACTGCCTACGCCATGCTGATCTGTTTTAGAGGAGCGTATCCTCAACTGGGCCCAGTCTTTGGCTACGTAGACATCTTCGAGTTCCAGTGCCCTACCACTTGCATCCGCCTTAGACAGCATCACGAGTTCGCTGACGCGGAGCGCTCCAAAAAGGCCACCGTTGTAGCCGCATGAAGTGGGCTGCCTCATTTCCAAAACAGAGGCCAGGCCAGCCCCGGGCCAATTGGGTGAAAACCCTGGGGAAATCTTGCATCCGCCTTACTCAGCATCTCAAGCTCGCCGATGCGGAGGGCTCCAAAAAGGCCACCGTTGTAGCCGCATGAAGTGGGCTGCCTCATTTATCAAAACTGAGGCCAGGCCAGCCCCGGGCCAATTGGGTAAAACCCTGGTAAAATCTTGCATCCGCCTTATTCAGCATCTCAAGCTCGCTGATGCGGAGCACCTCCAAAAAGGCCACCGTAGTAGCCGCATGAAATGGGCTGCCTCATTTATCAAAACAGAGGCCAGGCCAGCCCCGGGCCACTTGGGTAAAAAAAACCCCTGGGTAAATGGGGTGGCGGTCGCCCGGGAAACGCCCGCGCACGCGCACCCACCCCTCCAAACATGTCTCACCCGGAAGTCATTGGTGCTGTCACACAACCTCCCACTTTGGCCATAAAGCCAACCCGACAGCTGAGATGCTATGGTGCGTGGTGCAAGGCCCTGGGCATACAGGTAAACCATGAACCGCAGAACATGGGTTACTGGGCTCGGCCAGGTTCCTGGCAATCGAAATCGGGTACATAATACTCTGAAGGAACTAAATGCGTGGTGATCCGCCTTACTATGCATGGCGCTATTGACAGGCTAATCGCCCGGTTCACCTCTACTTGCCAACATTCCATCTCTCGTCCGGGAGTGGCGAGGGAAATTCCTCCGCATCCGGGGGCCGAGGCATGGAACCGGGAGATCTGCAGGTAGGACAAAGCAGCAGTAATATCATTATCAACCCTTGGGACATGCCTGGCCCTGAAGGGAACGTTGAGGCGCAGGTTGCATAACACAAACCAGCTCCATGACCCCGGGCGATTTGGAAATCTGTGGAGTGACGATGCGGACAACAGCCGCGTTGCCATGCCGAAATTGCACAACCGAGTTGGCCCACTCCTTGCCCCATAGCATCAAAGCACCCAGGGTAGGTAAACATTCCAGATACGTGAGACCCTGCAGGCGACCCTTGCCTGCCCAGGATGGTGGCCACCCACCATAGGCCCACTTCCAATGGAAGTACATCCATAAACCCAGGAATCCTAAGGTATCGGACTGCATCTGAAAGCAAGGGGGAGCCAGGAGATCAGACCCCAAAATGACACCCCGTTGAACTACCTCTGGACCTATGGCCAGACAAGCACGTCTGCCCCGATACCCCGGGTAAATCTGAGCCTGTGGTGGGGCCTGGATAATCCCGCCATGGCGTCGCACCAGCGCAGAGCAAATGCCCTGCCCGGTGCGACGACCCTGCCAGCAAAGCTGGGGTGACCATGTAGCACCAGAAGTTCCCTCAGTGATGCCACGCGCTCGGCCAGCAAGACCAAGACAAGGGCCACTAGCCTTGACACCTTATCCCGCTGCAACCTAGAATCCTGCGCTACCGTGTAACTCTCCACCCCAGGAATACTAGCTGTGGAGATGGGCCCTCGGTCTTTTCGGGCGCTAAAGGGACACCAAGTTCCTCCATTAGCGTCTGAAATGTGTTGAGGAGACGTGTATACGTGTCCCAGCCCCGTTCAGCCCCGAATAAAACCATCCAGGGAATGGGCTACAGACCGGGACCCTGACCTGCGGACAAAAGCCCACTCTAGGAAAGTGGTGAAACGCTCGAATACCGAGCCCCCATGGACTAGCCAAAAGGCATGGCATCATTGAAATAATATGCTCCCCAGGACGGGGGTGCAGGGACAGGTCCAACGACCCTGCCCGCATAGACCCTCTTGTGAAAGCTGGCAGCAGCCACCTCCTCCCTCCCCCTAAGGGATAAAAGACTGGGGGCATCCTGAGGGGACCTATTACCCATGAAAGGGATCCGGAACCCCTGCCTAGAACCCTGAAGGAGATAACCCGCATCCTCTCCCTTCGGGTACAATGTGAGCCAACTCTCCAACACGTCCACCTTAATTGGGGAGGGAGCCCTTCGGTGGACTAGATCCATCTGCGGCAGTCTTGCCAGCCCCCTGTCTGCCCCACCCTCTGCCCCGCATCCCTCTAGGCCTGGGACAGGCAGAGGCCGCGTGGGGGCCAACACAGGCGGGACACTCCTGTCTGTATTTGCAATTCTTCCCATTGCAGGAGCCATTGTCCGAGAAGGTCCAGCACAGCAGGCGGGCTGTAACCCCCTGCCCCGCCACTTGGCGGGGTGCCTGCGCTGGAGCAGCTCGCTGGACCGCAATTCCACAATGATACATCTCCCTAGGCGCAGTGCGCGTGGGGTCATGTACAGAAGCCACAGCTTCTGACAGGGCTCATCCCACTTCATCTCCGGGTGTAGGGGCACTCTTGTACGGAATTCTTTTTTTCCATAAGCCAACCACGACGTGCGTGGTGGCTAGCCAATCATCGGGAAGGCCGTTGTCGGTACAAAATGTAGACCAGGCATGCGCAGCGGGACCTGGATAGCCCATGCAGTGCCACATACTGCCCCGGGGCAGAAATCCCCACCCCCAGGGTCGTGCCATAATGCAACCAAGGGCACTGGGATAGAATGACAAGTGATGCCCCACTAGCCTCTAATTGGCAAGGCGAAGAGCACTGAACCACCCCGCTGAAAGTGGACTGAGATGTGGGCGTATTCAACTTGACCCCATACTCACTAGTTGCACCCCCGTGAGCCGCCCCCACTGGGGGTTCCGGCACACCGTGGGCGTCGGAGCTCGCGACCGAAATCGAGCTCTAGGACGACCTCCAACGCATTCCAATCGCTGTACCGGACAAACAGGGAGCTGCGAGGCAGCGGCAGGCACAGGCTGGACTGTCTCCATAAGCCCGACCCAGCCGGCCGCCTGTTACAGAGTGACAGCGGTGGAAGTAGCCGGCGGACAGGAGGGCCCGGTAGATCGGAAAAGGACCCCCCACCCACTGGATTGCTAAGGATGCCTCCAGTACAGCCAAACGTGCCAACCAGGCACCCCCAGCCACAGTAAACCCCCAGTAGGTGGGCCAGGCGGGCCGGACGGCCCGACGTGAAGTGTGCCAGAGGCCCTGAATTCAGAGTCTGTGCCCGAATAAGCCATGCCCCAAAATTCCAGCCCCTAATTGGCAAAAACATGCTGTGAGGCAGCACCAGGCCCTCCCCCCAATTGTCCCGGCCCCTGGCGGGCCGCCGTGGGCCAAGGGCCGCATCCCCCGCAGGGCCGGCCTGGGGTTGAAAACGGCACGGCACGGGAGCTCATCCTGTCCTGCATGCGCAGAAATTGAAACACTGACCTTAAACAACCCAGTCAGCTTCTGTAGCACTGGATACACTGCAGTCCTACTTAAAGTTTGGGCACCCCTAAGTTGGAAAAATCAGTGAGCGACGGAGCAAACTTCTCTGCTCCCCCGCGCTCTGAAGGCAATAGGCTGGAAAGCCGAAAGGAAGCCTCGAACAAAGGCTGGCAACTCAAGCCTCTTGCAAAGCGGCAGAAGGGAATAAAGCGACGGAAAAAACTCCTCCTCACCGTCGCTTTATTTGTACACTCACCAGCCATTCAAGGAGTATAGAGCAACACGATCCCTATCCAGGGCTCAGCACCCACTGACTGGAAAGCCGGAGCACGAGAGCGTTTGCAGTGCTCAGGAATCAAACTCCGACCCTCCAGGCAGCGAGTTCAGGATCTTAATCCCCTGAGCCACAGGGGTCCGACAGATCGACGGGGGAAAAAACTTCTCCGCTCCGTCGCTGAGGTAAAATGGCAGCTCGGCTGCCTCGTGGCCACCCCTTTTATAAGGGAGCTGGCCACGCCCCTAACTACCCGGATTCTCTGTCCTGTGGGGGGGGGGCCCGCAAAGGGCGCGGCGGCCATTTTGGCGCCGCGCTTGCATTGTCTACATCCTTGCATACAAGGATCAGGAGCTCCATATTTTTCTTCCTCATCTGTGAGCTGGGGAGATATTTTCTGGTATTATTGACAGGAGTTCTCACAGTGATGAAACAAATTTTGTTTGAATTGTGTAGTTATGTAATACTGTGATAGCTATTGTTGTTGTTGTGCGCTGTCATCTCTGACTCACGGTGACCTTATGAATATGACATCTCCAAACTGTTCTGTGATCAACACTCAACTCTTGCAAACAGAAGATCCATCTCAAACTTTGTCTTCCTCTTTTCCTGCTACCTACCAAGTTTTTCAACACTATTTGTTTCTTTCAAAGAATCTTGTCTTTTCATGGTGTGTCTAAAGTAGGACAGTTTCAATTTCAGCATTTTTTCCTCCAGAGACAGTTAAGGCTTCATTTGCTCTAGGACCCACTTGTTAATCTTTCTTACAGTTATCTGTAGAGGTCTTCTGCAGAACCATGTTTAAATAACTCAATTTTCCCCCTCACAGCTTTCTTTATTGTGCAGCTTTTTGAGCCATATAAGGTAGCTGGGAAGATAATAGTACAGATGATCTTGGTCTTCATCTCCTGCTACACAATTTAAAATTGCTCATGAAGAAATTGAGATAGTGAAATATTTTTTATGTCCTGGTTCAACCATTAACACAAATGGAGATTACAGCCAAAAAATCAGAAGACAAGTGAGACTTGGAAGAGCAGCAATTAAAAAAATAGAAAAATATCAACATCCTTGTACATGATGATATTTTTCTATTTTTTTAATTGTTGCTCTTCCAAGTCTCATTTGTCTTCTGATTTTTTGGCTGTAGTCTCCATTTGTGTTAATGGTTGAACCAAGACATAAAAAATATTTCACTATTTCAATTTCTTCATGAGCAATTTTAAATTGTGTAGCAGGGTACACAGAAAGAGCCTCCTCAGTGATTGTGGTATTTTTGAACCACAATCGTGTGTACCCCAGTCAATTGCCACATTGGGCAGGATAATTTTTCTTATACTAGGTCAGGTAAAAGGAACTGGAGAATGAATTCACCAAAAGGTGGCTTTGTTTTGTCAGTTTTGTGTCTGGCCTAGACACAGAATAAGTTGTACAGTTCCTCAGTAGTGTTAATTTTTGTCACTGCCCAGTTGTAATCCTGCTTTGGCACATTCTTCTTTTACTTTCATGCAAAGTCATTTCAAATCATTGTTGTTCTCTGCCAATAAAAGGTGTCAGACTGAAAACAGCAAGGGATAAAATGCATCCTTGTTTGGTCCCATTGCCTATAGCTATTGCAGGCGCACCCCCCAACAAAGGACTCAGACACTGGTATAAGTGGATAACGGCATTGGGCCACATTTATTGATTCATGCCCTAGTCCGAATTATAAATTTCAATTGGTACTCAGCCAATTATAATTCTTAAGGCAAGCAGGCCGCAGTAACACTGGTAAGGTTCCTCCCAAATTGCCAATGGCAATTGGCTACAATGTATCCATTTGTATCAATTCATTTGTTTACAACAAACAAATTGTTGACCGTAGTCACTAATCTATCTACTGACCTCACCCTCTGACGTGTATCCGTAAAATCACAGGGTGATGCATGCTGGAGAGCTCCTGCCATCACCCCATTGCCTGGTTCGTCGTTGACCGGTCAACGTTAACAAACCTGTACCTATCTAGTGTTGGCCAGTCAATTGCGAACCTACCGGATACCTGTGGGTCATCAATCTTTACCTTACCAGTGCTACCCGCCCATGTGACCAGTCAAGAGCAAACAAACCCCTGTATCAAACCGTAGCAACAGTGTGGGATGGGCAAAAAAGCCAGAACCAGGAAGCCAATTGTAGGTTCCAGCCTAAAATTCCCACCCGGCCCCGAAGCGACCAAATAATCACACTGTTCACTAGGGAGGGGGTGGAGGGAAAAACTTCTCCTCTCTGTCACTTTTCTAAAATGGCAGCTTGGCTGCCTCGTGGCCACCCCTTTAATAAGAGAGTGGCCATGCCCCCTAACTAACCCGGATGTCTGCGTCCGGGTGGTGGGGTGCCACAAAGAGCGCGGCAGCCATTTTGGCGCCGCACTTTCATTGCAGGCACACCCCCCAACAAAGGACTCAGACACCGGTATAAGTGGATAACGGCATTGGGCCACATTTATTGATTCATGCCCTAGTCCGAATTATAAATTTCAATTGGTACTCAGCCAATTATAATTCTTAAGGCAAGCAGGCCGCAGTAACACTGGTAAGGTTCCTCCCAAATTGCCAATGACAATTGGCTACAATGTATCCATTTGTATCAATTCATTTGTTTACAACAAACAAATTGTTGACCGTAGTCAATAATCTATCTACTGACCCCACCCTCTGACGTGTATCCGTAAATTCACGGGGTGATGCATGCTGGAGAGCTCCTGCCATCACCCCATTGCCTGGTTCGTCATTGACCGGTCAACGTTAACAAACTTGTACCTATCTAGTCTTGGCCAGTCAATTGCGAACCTGCCGGATACCTGTGGGTCATCAATCTTTACCTTACCAGTGCTACCCGCCACACGGGGAGGCATCCATGATGACTCACCCCCCCCCCCCAAGACCGTCAGCTCGGCTGTCAGGCCTGCTTGCATCACACCCAGAACGAGGTACATACCTCCAGTCGACAGGTGGACCCCTTCGCCTGCCTACCAGTAAATTTTTTTTTGTATAAGCCTATCATCCGGTATCCCATGGCCGTCTCACAGCCATGCTCAGGACGGGACGGAGCCACAGCCCCGTCCACTGGTTGCCGGAACAGTACGAGCTAGGGAGATCCGCATCTCCCCCGATTGGTGTCTCGGCACAATGATAGACCAAAGCAACCGTATGTAAGCCATACGTGACAGAAATTGCCATGTCACAGCCCCTCGACGGTTAAGTAACAGCAGCTATCGTGCCGAGGTCCTTGTAAAACATTGGGCGGTCCAGCATCCCAGACAAACCGCAGGAATGGCCACAGTTCCCGACCGCATGTGCCGCGCATACCATACCATCGCATATGTGCGGATGCACACAGCCCAGTCGGGGTCCACTCTCTGTCGCTACAGCATATACTGCTGCCCAGTGTACATATCTGCGGCCCACCAGCCCCCTGCCACCGGTGTGTTGAGACCCCTAGGATCTGTAAAAGAGGATAAAAGGTTAAGGACATAACAGGTACTCGTACAGTGAGGGGACGTACATATCAGAAATTGCGCGTACACGCATATCCACCTCCGAGTACCCTATCTTAAGAAAATTGGGTGCCAAAACGGGCCCCACACCGCGGGCGCGGCACCGGTCACCCTCAGGGACTGTAATATGGTAAGGGTAGACCCATCCCGGTGGCAGAAAACAGGCTGGGGTGCACGGCAGGCACTGTCAAAATTATGTAGGGCACCAACCGGACAGATGTCTCAAAAACTTCGTAGCAGTATACACCACTGCCTGCACCGTGCTGAATAACCTGTGAGGACCGTATCCCCACTCGAGCCCACTCATGTGTGACAGAGACATCGTCGAGTTCCAGTGCCCTACGAGACACATCCACCTTACACCTGTGATACCAACTCTGGCACCCACTCACTGATGCGGAGCGCTCCAAAAAGGCTACCGTAGTAGCTGCGTGGGCAAGAGCCACCACCACACCCATCTGCACATAAGTAATGCCAGCCTCGTGCAAGGTGGGTCAGAAACTCTGGGAACAGGGTTAACGCGTGTAAGGGCAGCGGACACGTTCCCGTGTCCACCCCTCCCAAACACGACGCATAAATGCATAGTGATACGCCTTACGCGTGCGAGGTGCCAATGACATGTCCGGTTCCCTTCTTCTCGCCAAACGTCCAGCCATCGGCCAAAAGTGGCGAGTTGAAACCCTGTGCTTCCAGAGTACGGCACGGAACCGGGTGATCTGCAGGTGGTGGAAAGCAACAGTAATGTCATTATAAATACCTAGAACATGTCTGGCCTTGAACGGCACATTTAGGCGTAGGCTTCTCAAAGGAATAGACGAACTAATCTCCTGACTCTGGGGCATTCGCATGTCTGGGTGTTGACAATGTGCACCACTGCCGCATTGTCACACCGAAAGTGGACCACTGAGTAGGCCCACTCCTTGCACCATAGTATCAGTGCTCTCCAAATTGGGAAAAAACGCAAGGAAGGTAAGATCGCGGGGCGATCCGTGCACCCACCCTCGGAGCAAACCCCATAAGTCCGGGAGCCGGAGGTATCCGACCGTACTTGAAATCCAGGGCAGACCATCAGGTCTGATACCCAAGAAGAGACCCCCCAAACCCAGGAGTAATTTGAGCCAGACCGGACCAATGAAGGTGGCCATAAATTAACTGCAGCTCACGAGAACACACTTTATGTTTGGCAAGCAATGCCAAACTCGCCGCGGAGATCCAAGCCACCGTACGCATGGTTAACCTGGATGCCCGTGCGACAGAGTCGATTCAGAAATGTGAGCTTAGTAGATGGGACCTCGGTCTATTCAGGCGCCAAGGGGACACCAAGTTCCCGCCTGAGTGTCTGAATGGTAATGAGGAGATGCAGGCGCGTGTCCAAGCCCCGTTCACCCCCGAACCAAAAGTCGTCGAGGTAATGGGCTAGAGACCGAGACCCCGACCTGTGAGCAAATGGCCACTGAGTGAAGTCCCCAATCGGTCTAGTGCTGAACATGAATTAACTCAGTCAGAAGGGGGTTGGCCTTATCTAAGTAAAACTCCCCTCGGAACCCAAAAAACCCAATAGGTCTAAATCATTGGGTGCACTGGCAATAATCTAAAAGCCTAGTGCATATCACACCGTGCCAAAACAGCACCATAACTGCATGAGCGTGCCCCATAGTAGCTGACCCAGCTACGAGCACCTGAGTGAACAAGGTCATCAAGAATGGCATCCCTGAATGGGGAACCCACAGGGTAAGCTGAATGGAGGCTTAAAGGACATTCCCCCTAGTATAGCTCCGTATGAGCTCATGGGGGAGACATTCGACTTAGGAAAGATAGTTCCAAGAAGGGCCCCCGCTACTCCCATGGCCCCAACTCCCTCAGCGGTGGACAGTGGAGCCCCCTCTTCGTTACCTTGCAAGGGAACCAGATTAGTATCATCCTGGGACCCTAACACCCCCGAATGGATATAAAAGCCCCCATAGAAAACCCACCAGCAGGTATCCCACCCAATTCCTTTTGGGATGAAATGAGTGCCATCTCTCCAGGCTGATTATAACCATTGGGGCAGGGGGGGGGGGCTTATGACAAGGTTAGTTGCTTCAGAAGGAGCTCTGATCGCCCCTGTGCACCCCTACCTCTGCCCCGTAACCCACCAACCCGCGGGCGCACGGAGGCGGCATGAGGGCCAGCGCAAAAGGGTAACGACCGTGGTGCTTAGTACACGCATCAGCAGCTGAGCGGGCCGAACATAGCAGGCGGGCTGGAACCCCCCACCCGACCAGAGATCGTGGAGCCTGTGTCTAATCAGCCCGCTGCTCAGCAGGACCACCATGATACCTCTCACCAGGCACCCGTCCCGTGGGAGTCATGTACACGAGCACCCTTGCTGACAGGACTCGTCCCACCTCCCCTCAGGGTATAGAGCCACCCTCCTCCACCTTCGTCACCATGAGCCAACTGCCCTGGGCCCATCTGATCAACATCAGGATGGCCCAAGCAGATCAAGCCCTGCGGCATACCACAATACGTACAAGGTATGCCGACAACCAGTTGGCCCAAGGTGCGCGGTGGCTAAGACGATGGGACATCTCATTGTCGCAGTCGCCCTGTCGCTCTCTCTCCTCCTAGTGGGCTCGCAGTTCAATAGGGAGAATATCCACACGTCCCCCTCCATCCCTTACCCCTCCTGGCCTGCGGCCAACAATCAACCAGGGGCAAGTAATAGCCAGCCGTCGGCAAAGCCCTTGACGGCACGTTCTGTCTAAAGGACATATGTAGCCGGACCCAAACAGCCCCTGCGATGCCCAGCACTGTCCCAGGGGCGGACGCCCCAGTGCATGGTGGCTTACTACGGCGGGACCACACCATGTCTCTGTCCTCCTCTCCGTACCTCCTATCCTTATTGGGATCCCAGTTCATAGGGAGAATAAATCCACACATTCCCCCCCCCACCACCAAATCTTTCCCTTCCTGATCTGGGTCAGATGATCACCAGGGGGCAATGAATAACCAATCATCGGCAAGGCCGTTGCCGGTACATGATGTACACAGGGCATACGCAGCGGGACCTGGACAGCCCCTGCGATGCCACGTACTGCCCCGGGGGCAGAAACCCCCACCCCCAACGTCGTGCCAGAATGCAACAAAGGGGCACTGGGATAGGATGGCAAGTGATGCCCACTAGCCTCTAATTGGCAAGGCCATGAGCACTGAACCACACCGCTGTAAGTGGACTGTGATTTGGGTGTATTCAACTTGACCCAATACTCACTAGTTGCACCCCCGTGAGCCGCCAACACTGGGGGTTCCGGCCCACGGTGGGCGTCGGAGCTCGCGACCGAAATCGAGCTCTGGGACGACCTCCAACGCACTCCAGTCACTGTTCCGGACAAACAGGGAGCTGCGAGACAGTGGCAGGCACAGGCCGGACTGTCTCAATAAGCTCGACCCGGCCGGTCGCCTGTTGCAGAGTGGCAGCGGTCGAAGTAGCTGGTGGACACAAAGGGGGCCCGGTAGATAGGAAAAGGACCCCCACCCACTGGATTGCTAAGGATGCCTCCAGTACAGCCAAACGTGCTAACCAGGCATCCCCTGCCACAGTAAACCCCCAGTAGGTGGGCCAGGTGGGTCAGACGGCCCGATAGGAATTGTGCCAGAGGCCCTAAATTGAGAGCCTGTGCCAGAATAAGCCATGCCCCAAAAATCCAGCCCCTAATGGGAAAAAACATGCTGTGAGCCAGCACCAGGCCCTCCCCCCAATTGTTCCGGCCCATGGCCGGCAACCATGGGCCGAGGGCCGCATCCTCTGAAGGGCCGGCCTGAGGCTGAAAGCTCATTCTGTCCTGCAGTACGCAGAAATTGAACCACTGACCTTAAACAACCCAGTCAGCATCTGAGGCACTTGATCCACTGTAGTCCCACGTAAAGTTTTGGCACCCCTGAGTTAGGAAAAGGAGTGAGCGACGGAGCAAACTTCTCCGTTCCATCGCGTTCTGAAGCCAATAGGCTAGAAAGCCAAAAGGAAGCCTCGAACAGAGGCTAGCAAACTCAAGCCTCTTGCAAAGAGGTGAAAGGGGATAAAGCGACGGAGAAAACTTCTCCTCTCCGTCGCTTTTCTAAACTGGCCAGCTAACTCGAGGAGCATAGAAAAGCACGATCCCTATCCAGGGATCAGCACCCGCTGGCTGGAAAGCCGAAGATCGAGAGCCTTTTGCAATGCTCAGGAATCGAACTCCGACCCTCCAGGCAGTGAGTTCGGTATCTTAATCCCTTGAGCCACTGCGGTCCCACAGAGCGACGGAGAAAAACTTCTCCTCTCCTTCGCTTTTCTAAAATGGCAGCTCGGCTGCCTCGTGGCCGCCCCTTTTATAAGGGAGTGGCCACACCCCCTAACTAACCCGGATATCTGTGTCCGGGTGGGGGGGGGCCGCAAAGAGCGCGGCGGCCATTTTGGCGCCGCGCTTTCATTCTCTCTACTCCATATTCTGTCCTAATGGTAGCTTCTTGTCCACAATATCGCTTATGCATCGGGACAATCAAATTATGAGACATCTCAAATTCATTCTGAACCACCTGGATTTTTTTAAAATCCATACAGTCAAAGGCTTTACTGTGGTCTATAAAGTAAAGGCTAATCTTATTCAGATTTTTTTTGTGCACTCCAGTATCCCACTGATATTTAAATATGATCTCAAATGCCTCAGTAAAGCTGTTGCCTCTTCACACAACCCTCCATCTACTTCACGAAAACCACTTAAGAAGGCTGCTTCACTGTGAATCGGAGGAGGAGCCTTTCACAAGGTAACTCACTTTGATATGTAATGATGTCACATGGGCAAGCAAATTATCTGAACTATTACTGTACTTAGACATACAAAGCACAAATTCTGAGTAATACTCTGTCCTTTAACTCGAAAAAAAGGGAAAGATGTATTCATTTAGCTTGCATTTTCCTCCCCACAAAAAATGTTTTTCTCTGTGTCTAGTTGAGCTTTTGCCAGGGCTTATAGGAGTTAATCCTCTTTCAAAGCAATTTATGAAGTTATGGTCTGACTTTATCTAGTTGTCTAGAAGTGCCACCCTGGCACATGTCTTGGAATCTGATGTCTGCAGAGAAAGCCACTGAAACATTAATCTGAATCCGGTTGGTGAAATTTGACAAATATATTTGTAGATGACATCTTACCAGCTGATACAAAGATCTCATATGAGCATGAAAGCCTGTTTCATGTATCTTTTCTGGTGACAAAGGGAAGGTACATTTGTTACACCCCCAGAAAATGTGTTTGCCCTCAGCTTTGTGGAGCCTAGGGCCCGTTAGAACAACTCCTCCTTTGAAACATGGCTATGGTTGGTTGCAACTTTGTGAAACTGCACACTCCTATCCAGTTTTCTTGCAGTCCATTCTGCCACATGTCTTTCAGCTCATGACCACCTGCAGCAAGGGCTGCTGAATGTGCTTTCCCAGTAAGCCTTCTTGGGTTCATTTCTGCATGTGTTCTTCCATCGTCTGCAAGAAAGGCCTATCAGGTGGATTGCGGCAAGTCTGAAAATTACCCTTCTTGGTGTGCCATATCCTAGACTCTGTATTGAGGTCTCTTCATGTTCCCTTACACAGTATGTTCTGTATGGAAAGCACTATGAAAGCCATATAAGTCTGGATTTGTGAGAAAGTTGTATTTGACTAGAGAACCCCATGTTTGTCCTTATGATATATTCCTATACATTGTTTCCAAATGTGAAATATTTTTAGAACATATATAGAAATTAAAATGAGAACTGTTCCTAATTTGTATAAGATAGAAATCTTGCAGCTCCATCTGAGATGGACTTGATACGATTGTGAGGGATTCACTTTACAAAGTCCTCTGACTTGGATGCAGGAATATTCTAAGTATTTTAAAAATGATTAGAATAATTTGGTATGGGAAATATTTCAATCATCCAAACATTTCAGAACATTGAGCTTTTAGGCACACTTGCCTCCTCAAATATAAATATAAATTTCACACAGAAAATGAAGGTTCAATATAAGCCTTGACAGCTGAAACAATTCTCTTAACACAGTGAAACATTATTTTGTACAGTACTTCAGTTAGGTTTCTATATCATAGAATGCTTCCAAATTTATCCCACTATTAACAACCATAAATATCACTACCATAAGTGAAAAGAAGAAAAAAGTTAACAATGTTGAAATAAATAAAGCTGATACAATCTCTCCCCCTTTGAAACTGCAGATTGCATTAATTGTGCCTTCAATCAAGAAATTATCAAGTATGCCTCATCCAACCTAGAAGCCATAGTCAAAACAAAATCAGCCCCCTGTGTTTATGCCAGTGGTGGTGAACCTATGGCATGTCTCAGCACAGAGTTCACCCCACCTCTCTGCCCAACAGCCCAATGGGAGTGCTTCCTACCTCCCCCAACACAGAGTTTGCCCTGCCCCTCTGCAGCATGGAGAGCATTCTGCTGAGTTTGGGCACTCGGTCTCTAAAAGGTTCATCATCACTGGTCTATGCTTTTGGTCCAATTACTTCTTATTTAAAAAGAATCAGATCCTTCAGAGTGTTCACCTCACTGATTGATGACATTGTAGGCTTTGGACACATCTGCAAAAGAGGTAGGGCAGTGCTTGGAAATCATGATCACTGGACGGCTTTGGCCTCATCCCTGGGGTAAAACATATATGTATTTCCTCAGATCTCTGTGTATGCATGCATATGTGTACTTCTATCTTATATCAGGGATTCTCAACCTGTAGCCATTCGGCCAGATGCAGCCCATAGCACCATTTCATGTGGCCTCCCACCACCTCCACCACACCTGGAAGCTCCATGTGGTGGAGGAAGGGCAAAATGGCTGTCCGGCCCCTGAAGCTGCCTGAGGGAGTATGACCTGGTCCCTGGCTTTAAAAGGTTGAGATCCCTTGGTCTATATGGTGATCTATATGGTGGTCTATATGGTGAAACCTCAAAGAAAACAATCCAGTAAAACAATGCAATACATGTTTGAATTTTCCCCCAGAAATATTGCATAAAATTTCAATATTCTTTTTGAAAATGTGTATTTTATAAAACCAAGAAATAAATTCAAGGATAACACAATATACTTCCCTTGAATCACTTTTCCCATCTTCTTGAAAGCAAGAAATGAATAAATTTCATCATACCATATGCATTATTTGCACTTACATTGGCAGAAAGTTTGCTGACCCCTGGATTAGATCATAGTCACACAAGGAATGTGAAAGTTACTAAATAGGCTATGGATTAGAGTAGGAAGAAACAAGGGGGAACTAAGAAAATGGTACTTCTGCACCAACACTCATTTGCACAGAAAAACAGGCTACTTTACATCAATGTCAGTGTATTATATGCTTCTCAACATGTGCTAGATACATGTCCCAAATGCTCTTGATGTTGCCACCATTTGGTAAAAAATAATTTGTTACAATTATTAAATGTACTGTAGTGTTTTTTTCATGAACAAATAAATAATGATATTTAATATTGTCTCAATTGTCAGAAAGGAGGATTCTATAAGTCTAATGCTCTGCCTTGGGATTTCCATGGGATTCCAGTTAGACTCTGAGGGAATTAGTTGCCAAAGCATGATACAGCAGGGCTCCTGCTCATTTCTTTGTGAATAAGAGAGAATTGTCTGTGAAAATGCACCAGAGGATTAGCACCAATGTTTTAACGCTTCTAAGGCAAATCTATCAGAAGGCTTTTAAGTAGTGAAAGAATATGAATTCATAAATCAATAGATAAATTTAAATATCATCTCTAGCTAGGGGCTGTGGTGGCTCTGTGGTTAAGAAGCTTGCCTTGTTAGCTGAAGGCTGGCAAGTTGGCACGAGACCCGGGTACTGCATGACGGATTGAGCATCCGTCTCTGTCCCAGCTCTTGGGAACATAAAATGAGCCTCATTTGGGCATTCCCTGAGTGGAGTTTCTTCTGTAAAAATCCTTTCAACCAATAATAATAATAATAATAATAATAATAATAATAATAATAATAATAATAATAATAATAATAATAATAATAATAATAATAATAATAATAATAATAATAATAATAATAATAATAATAATAATAAATCTTCTGTTTTTAATGTAACCTCCAAAATGCTCTGTAATTGGCAAGTGTTTAGTGACAAGAGATGGCATGACACAAATATTTGGAAGTTATTAAATAACATTCAGAACAATTGCCTTGTAATTTTCAGGGTTTCAGATCCTGCACTGTCATACTTGTTTACAAGACAGAAAAAGATATCATGTAATTAATGCTTCTAAATTATACTTGCTATCTAGCATGATCCCTACATCAGTGCTTAGTTTTTCTGTTGCATTACAACATTTTTTGTAGCGGAGAGCTACAGATGAACCTCGGAAAATTAGAATATCATGCAAATGTTCATTCAGTTCAGTAATGCAACTTAAAAGGTGAAACACATATATGAGGTAGACTTATTACATGCAAAGTGAGATAGTTCAAGACTTACTTTGTTATAATATTGATGCTTATGGCTTATAGCTTATGAAAACCCCAACCCCCCAATCACATGTACCCCATAATCATCACATAATCTCATGTACGCTGTACGCCATGATCATCATAATTATAATGAATTAAGGCATGACATTTCTTGCTTTGCAAGATGCTGAACTTGATGACTGAAAGGGCTGCATGTCAGCATTTTGAGACCCAAATGCTGCATGATGGAGTGAGCTCCCATCTCTGTCCCAGCTTCTGCCAACCTAGCAGTTCGAAAGCAAGAATTTGCAAGTAGATAAATAGGTGCTGCTTCAGTGGGAAGGTAACAGTGTTCCATGCTCTCCGGTTTTGAGTCATGCCTGCCACATGGCCATGGAAACATCTAAAGATGCAGAAAATGCTGGATCTTTTGCTGTAAACAGAGATGATCACTGCACCCTTGAGTTGAATACAACTAGCTTTCGAGCACGGGTGACCTTTTCCTTGTAGTTGAGTGAGCAAAACAACAGGGCTATGAAAAGTCACAGTCGATAAGAAAAGGAGTTTAAAAAAAAGATTGTTTGTTTTTCTTTAAAGTGACAGAACTCCAGAAAGGGGAACATTTCCCCCTGTATTTTCAGGGAATTGGCACATAATATTGTAAGACATATTTACAGTACTTTCTCATAACTTTCACATGTTACCAAAGCAAATAACAGTTGTGTTTTGTCCTACACAAAGTGCTTTCAGTTAACATTTTCTCAATCTGTCTGGTTGCTGTGTTATTCATTGTACTCTTAGACTTCTGCTGACACACCCTTGCGACACAAGGGTCTATATCTCAACATATATAGATACTAAAAAGGGAGAGAGGGGACAAAATTTGAGAAGCTCGTTGGTTTAACCTGTGAATTTATTTATTTATTTATTGCTTTGGGGGTGGGAATGATCTTTCTTGATGTTAATAGAATTTTTATGTTGCTTTTAGATGTTTTAGCAATATTTTTCTCTTTTATTTTTAGTACGTTATTTGTTTCGTTCCTTTTTACCATTGTAGTAATTTATCGTTTTTAGCTCCTAATATTATTTCTGTTTAATACTGTTAGACCCTTTAGGTCCTTTTTAGGAGAAATTAGGATATGAATGAATGATTTCATAGTCTCCAGTCGGTAGTTGTATATATCAAGTATTATATTTACTTTGTCATTATACAACTATTTGATAATTTAAAAACAAAGGATAAAAGGTCAAAGATGTTACATGCCAATGGCCTAAAAGGCCTCTTTCAACTCAGTGACTCTATGATTCTAAGTCGTAAATTTTCTAAATTTGCTGGTTTATTAAATGCAGCACTTTAATGGCATAATCTTTTAGGGCTTTAAATAGCTCAACTGGAATACCATCATTTCTACTAGCTTTGTGTTGGTAATGCTTTCTAGGACATTCTTCATTCACCAGGATGTCTGGTTTGAGGTCAGCAATTACACCATTGTGATTGGTAGGAACATTAAGATCCTTCTTGTATAATACTTCTGCATATTCTTGCCACTTTTTCTTAATCTCTTTTGCTTCTGTTAGGTCCTGCCATTTTGTCCTTTATCATGGCCATTTTTGTTCATAATATTCCCTTGATTTCTCAAGATTTCTTGAAGAGGTCTCTAGTCCTTCCCATTCTGTTATTTCCCTCTATTACTTTGCATTGTTCATTAAAAAAGACTGGCTCATTTTTCCTTGCTGTTCTCTGAAAATTGAATTCAGTTGTCTGAATGTTTTTCTTCTCTCATCTATTTGTAAAACTTCATAAGGCAGCCACTTTACTTTCTTGCATTTCTTTTTATTTGGAATGGTTCTATCTTCTGCCTCCTGTACAATGTTATGAATCTTTGTCCATCGTTCTTCAGGTACTACCAAGGCTAATCCCTTACATTTGTTCTTCTCTTCCACTGTGTATTCATAAGGGGCATGATTTAGGTAATACTTGAGTGGCCTAATGTTTTTCTCTACTTTCTTCATTCTAAAACCTAAATTTTGCAATCAGTAGCTCATGATCTGAGCCACAGTCAGCTCCACATCTTGTTATAGCTTTTCCAACTTTGGTTGCCAACTACATAATCAATCTGATTTTGGTGTTGGCCATCTGGTGATGTGTTCTAGAGTTATCTATTAGGTTGTTGGAAGAGGGTGTTGATATGAAAAGTATGTTCTTTTGACAAAACTCTGTGTTGTGTTCTGATGGTTTTATCTTACACATGGATTACAATGTATCTGAGCCAATGTAACCTTGCCTATAGCAACAATGTAACCTTCAGCTGTATCATATAAACCCTGTAATAGGACGCGAGCTAATGACCACCAGCTGGCAGCAGCGAGCGTCCAAGCTCTCTTGGTCCGAACTCATCAAAGGCAACAGCGCGGGAAGTTTTCCCGCCACCACCTACACCTGGACAAGAAGGGCGTGACCCGCAATGACGTCACGCAGACAGTAGCCAATGGGCTACCATGGCACCACGTTCAAATGTATTACTACTGTATATAAAGAGCTATCGATCCGCCATTACCTCATGTTCCCTCTGTCCACGATGCAATAAACCTGAGTAACCCAGCCCGAGGCTGTGTCCTGTGTCTTGGTTTGCATACACCAAATTGGCGACGAAGGTGGGATGATGGATCCCCACGGAACAGCCAGGGCACACAGCGGGTTCAACATCACCAAACCGCAAGACTGGGAGCTGCTTGAGATGGACTTCCAGGCGGCACTGGTGGAACTCAGAGTCAAAGGAGACGACGAGGAGAGGAAGAGGGCCATCCTCACCAGAATGCTCGGGATGGAAACCAAGCGGACGCTGGTGGGCATCATCGCTCCGAAGAAGGTGAGCGAATTTAAGGCGGACGACATCATGAAGCTGCTGCGAGAGCGCTTCTGTCCCTCGAGGGCAATGTTTCCCGCTCGGAGCGCGTTTTGGAGGCGAGTCCAAGCGCCGGATGAGTCGGTTGAGGCATTCGTGGCCGCCATGAGGATAGCTGCCGCCCCCTGTAAATGGGGCGACATCCTAGAGATGGCCCTCAGGGACGGCGTGTTGTGTGGCCTGAAAGACAAGGAGGTGCAGCGCAGCTTGATGAACAAGGAGCCGCCACCCACGCTGGCAGAGGTCGTAGAGGCCGCGGAAGCCGCAGAGTCCACGAATGCTGGAGTGGACGAGATGCACCAGTGGCGGGAGTGGCGTCCTAGAGCCGGCAAGGCGGAAAATTCGGTGCACGGGAAGTCCGGACAGTCGGTGCACGCAACTCGACGGGCCTCAAAGTCGTCTACGGAAGGCAGCGACGGCGAGGAGGTCCAGAAGGTCCGAAGGGGTGGTCGACGCTGCGAGGGTTGCGGAGCGGCCCATGAGCGCGCGAGATGCCCGTTCAGGAAGGCCGAGTGTTACACCTGCGGCCGTCGGGGGCACATCGCCAAGGCATGCAGAAAACGGAAGGAGGGCCGGAGGCAGTCACAAGACCGTGCGGCCAGACCGGACCGTCCAGCGAGGCCCAAAGATGGCGCCCAGACCACGAGGAAGCAGGATGGCATGGGCCGCGTCTCGGACGACAGCGAGGACGACGCCCCAGTGTTCAGCGTGTCCGCGGGACAGTCCCATTACTTCGTTGAGGTATTAGTACAAGGGGCCCCTATTAAGATGAAAATTGACTCGGGGTCCTCCTATTCTATAATTCCCCAGAAAGAGTTCTTGAAAATCGACCCCCACGTGCGGCCCAAACTTAAAGCGTTGAGGTCCACGCTACGAGACGTACAGGGAAACAGCATTCCGGTGTTGGGGGTCGGGAAATTTCGGGTCAATTTTAAGAGACATTCTGCGGAACTGCCCCTAGTTGTCCTCAAGGGGGGAAGCTGCAGCCTCCTAGGGACACAGTGGTTTCAGCCCTTAGGTTTGTTCATAGGGGGAGTGCATACCGTGGGGGGGGACCCAATACAAGCGGTTTGCGATGCGCATCCCGCCGTTTTTAAGAAAGGACTCGGAAAGTTCAAGGGGCCCCCTGTAGCTTTCGACATAGACCCGGAGGTCCGCCCGATAAGACTCAAACCGCGCAGGGTGCCGTTCGCACTCAAGGACAAGATAGAGGCGGAACTGGACAAACTGGTGGGCCAGGGGATTCTTATTCCTGTTGATTCCGCGGAGTGGGAAACTCCAATTGTAACGGCTCTAAAGGCTAACGGGGAGGTGCGCATTTGCGCTGATTATAAGTGTACAATTAACAAGGCGATCCGCCCTAATGCGTACCCGGTGCCAGTGATCAGCCACCTTTTGGCCAGGCTAAATGGGGGAAAGTGTTTCGCTAAACTCGATTTGGCACAAGCCTATCAGCAACTTCCTGTGACCCCCGCCACGGCCGCGGCACAAACGATAGTTACACATAAAGGAGCGTTCCAGGTGTCGCGGTTACAGTTTGGCGTGAACTCGGCACCCGGCCTTTTTCAGTCGCTTGTGGAACGCCTCCTGAAGGGGCTGGAGGGGGTGTTGCCTTACTTTGATGACGTGTTGATAACAGGGGGGAGTGAGGCCAAACTGGCAAAGAGGTTGGACAAAGTACTGACCGTGTTCGAGAAAGCGGGGCTGAGATTGAGGAAGGACAAATGTGTCTTTTTCGAAACCGAGGTCGAGTTTTTAGGGTTCCGGATCACACCCGAGGGGATTAAGCCGTCTAAATCCAAAGTAGCAGCCATTAAAAAGGCCCCTCGCCCCACATCCAAAACCGAGCTACAGTCCTTCCTGGGGCTCCTCAATTTTTACCATACATTCCTCCCGCGGAAGGCGTCCGTGGCCGAACCGCTCCATCGGTTACTTAAAAAGGAGGAGACATGGATGTGGGGTGACGAGCACGAGAGGGCGTTCAAAGAGCTAAAGCAACTCCTAACATCTGAGGCTATCCTGACGCACTTCGACCCCAAACGGCCAGTGGTCCTAGTCTGTGATGCATCCCCGGTGGGGGTGGGGGCGGTGCTTTGCCACGTGTTGGAGGACGGAAGGGAGGCCCCGGTAGCGTTTTACTCAAGGTCCCTGTCCCAAGCGGAGCGAAATTACGCACAAACCGACAGGGAGGCGTTAGCAATAGTAGCGGGAACCAAAAAATTTCACGATTTTTTGTATGGCCGCCCGTTCAAAATCGTGACCGATCACAAGCCACTGTTAGGGATTTTCACGGCAAGCAAGCCCACGCCGCAGATCCTGTCCCCGAGAATGCTGCGATGGGCTATTTTCCTCAACGCATACCAACATGAGTTGGAGTACCGGCCCGGAAAGGAGATCAGCCATGCTGATGCACTTTCGAGATCCCCTTTGCCCTTGTCGGACGACCAAAAGGCGAGAGTAGAAAGAGACCGCCAGGTGTTGCTAATTGAGGTTTTAGACGCACCCCCAATAGTACCAGCCGACATTGCTAGGGCGACAGGCAAGGACAGAACGCTGGAGAAAGTTAGTTCATGGGTACAGAAGGGGTGGCCGGCATCGTCCCCGAGTACAGAGTTCGACCCATTCTTTCGGAAAAAGCTAGAGTTGTCCCTAGAAAGGGGGTGCCTTTTGTGGGGCCAACGGGTGGTGGTCCCTACGCCCCTGCGGACGAGGGTGCTCGAGCTGCTGCACGTCAGCCACCCGGGCATAGTTCGTTCAAAGGCGCTGGCCCGGAGTTACTTCTGGTGGCCACAGCTGGACGCGGACATTGAGCACATGGTCGGCACTTGCGAGGCATGCCAGGGATCCCGACCTGAGGCGGCCCGTCTTCCGCATAGGGAATGGGACGCAGCGAGGGGGCCATGGTCCAGAGTGCACGTAGATTTCGCTGGCCCATTCCGGGGAACCATGTTTCTCCTGGTGGTGGATGCGTTCTCCAAGTGGCTGGAGGTTATCCCAGTAAAGAGCACGTCCTCCGCCACGACAATTAGCCAGCTAAGGAGAGTCTTTTCCACGTTCGGTTTACCCGACACTTTAGTCAGCGATAACGCTAGTTGTTTCACCTCCGCTGAGTTCGGAGCATTCATGGAGGCAAACGCCATTCGGCATGTCACATCCGCACCGTTTCACCCGGCCACGAATGGCCAAGTGGAACGGCTGGTGCGTACAACAAAGGAGGCGCTGCGGCGCATGGGCCCGGGGGACCTGAATCACCAAGTATGCCAGTTCCTCTTAGCGTATAGGGTAACCCCCTTAGCGTCAGGCTACTCGCCGGCAGAGCTCTTGATGCGGTGAAAACTGACCACGATCCTGTCCAGGCTAGACCCGACGAGAGTCGAGGATAAAGGGAAAAACATAGGGTTGGCAGTCTCGAAAGGTTTTGCCGCCGGTGACCCTGTTCACTGCAGGAACTATTCCAGCGCAGGGCCAGCCTGGGTACCAGGGACGGTTGTAGAACAGACGGGGCCAGTGTCGTACCGGGTCAAGACTAACACCGGCCTCCTCTGGAGGAGGCACGCAGACCAACTGAGGCACCGAGTGAGTGGGCCAGTCAGTGGGGCCCAGCAACAGGATTCAGCGTTAGGGTTCTCCCCCACCCGCTTAACCCAAGGGGGAGACAGCAGTGGACAGCAGTCCCAAGCAAGGGGGGAAGGCAGAAGCAGCGGCCCCGACTCATACCCTTTTGATACGCCAGTCCTATCAGGGGCCGGGGAAGGGGGAGAGGAGTTCGCGACCGCTGCCCCCGATTGTAATTTTGATTTTGATTTTGCGAGCCGGGGGGGTTTTCAGGAGTGTTCCCCCACCCATCCAAGCGAGAAGAGGGGTTTTTCGTTAGCCCCCAGTGCCCCCGGTTCCTCCCTAAGAAAGAGCACACCTCCCAACAACGCCGCGGAGCCGCGGCAAGTCACTAACGAGTCTCCCTCTCCAATTACAGGACAGGAAACCAGGGGACAAAGAGAAGGTAGCAAACCCGGGGAGAGGCAGCCCGCATCGAGACCCCAGCGTGTTCGAAATAAGCCATCTTGGCTGAGAGACTTTGTCTCCTAAGGGGGGGGAGTGTGTTTAAGTGTGGGCTCGAGACTTTGTCTCGTCCTAGGGGGGAGGGGTGTTGTGTTCTGATGGTTTTATCTTACACATGGATTACAATGTATCTGAGCCAATGTAACCTTGCCTATAGCAACAATGTAACCTTCAGCTGTATCATATAAACCCTGTAATAGGACGCGAGCTAATGACCACCAGCTGGCAGCAGCGAGCGTCCAAGCTCTCTTGGTCCGAACTCATCAAAGGCAACAGCGCGGGAAGTTTTCCCGCCACCACCTACACCTGGACAAGAAGGGCGTGACCCGCAATGACGTCACGCAGACAGTAGCCAATGGGCTACCATGGCACCACGTTCAAATGTATTACTACTGTATATAAAGAGCTATCGATCCGCCATTACCTCATGTTCCCTCTGTCCACGATGCAATAAACCTGAGTAACCCAGCCCGAGGCTGTGTCCTGTGTCTTGGTTTGCATACACCAAACTCTGTTAGCCTTTGCCCTGTTTCATTTTATACTCCAAGGCCAAACATGCCCATTATTCCAGTTACATTTTAACTTCCTACTTTGGCATTCCAATCCCCTATGATGATAAGGACATATTTGTGTGTGTGTCAATTCTAGAATATCTTGTAGGTCTCCATCCCTCTCTCTTTACAAGATGGAGTGTAGCAGAAGCTCAGTAGTCCTACAAAGAATTGCTGAAGCAAAGACCACTCCTCAGTTTTCATTGGATTCTGTGTCCTTCTATAGATTAATCCCCATTCTCTTCTCCTGGATGTTCTGATTGGTCGCTAACAGCATCTTTCAGTACACTGTCAGATGAAAAAATTCTCAAACAATTTGACAAAGGGTGAAAGAAAGGTTGCACAAGGAGAGAAACATAAAAGAAATAAAAACCTGTCTTATATCTCACTTTCATAAACAGAAAACTTTTAAAAATAAAGACCCATTTAAATTCAAAGATTAAAAAGATCATTATTATTCATTGTCATCAAATTAACTGCATTTGTTATAGCATTTATAATACAAGTTGCATATTATATTTCATTTCATTTTCATACTAATATCTAAATTAATACAATCCTCTTTAATTTATTGTTTTTTGATTTCATTAGTACATTATATTATTATCTTATTGCTGTTCAATTCATGCCTTGATTATTGTATTTATGATGTATTTTTGCTTGATTGCTCTATTTTTGTTATTGTTTCATAGGTTTTGCTGATATTCTGTTATATTTATTATTGTAATTTAAATATTGTATCTCATTTGTAAACCCTGTGGGGTCTCCCGGGGTCATTTATATGTTGTTAGCTGCCCTGAGTCGGCCATGTGTTGAGTAGGGCGGGATATAAAATTGATTTAAAAAAAATAATTTAACCAAGTTTAACTTAGTTAAATCACATCTATCACTTTATTATCTGTGGTCTCATAATTATACTTTTGTTTCTAATAATGAATAATTGTATTTCATTGTTCTAATACCACTTTGTTCTTGTTGTTTTGTTTTCCAAGGATTCTTAAGAACCTATGAAGACTAGTACTGCAATTCTCCTCAAATAAATGTCAGCTGTAGCAGTTAGGATTAGACAGTGCAGAGCAGAATATAACGTCTAAAGCTTCCTGATACAGTTTCAAAGTGAAATGATACTAATCCAAACAGTTTCTAAAGTGCAGGCAACTATTATGGGTGGGATAATAGAGATGGATTTAAATCACATCCAAATCCTGAATACTTGGAGTAGGAAGGAATTCTTAGGGTTTCCATAGTTCAGAAAATCTGCAAAGCTGAATGTGGGAGAAAATCCCTACAGTTCATCAATCTGGCATATAGTGATAGAGATAGGATAGAGATAAATGTATGAACAGAAAATAAATTCTTCCTCCTTCCTCCTGGAAATGAAGATGTGATACTCAACATGGGATTAACAAGCAAAAACTTAATCAAGCTATTTAAAGTCCTTTTTTATAACTCCACAGTAGATATCAGTTGTTGTACAGTGGAACCCCAACATACAAATGGTTTGGCTTACAAAAATGAAAGCGCGGTGCCAAAATGGCCACCGTGCTCTTTGCGGGCCCCCCCCCACCCGGACTCAGACATCCAGGCTGCCATTTTAGAAATAGCGACAGAGAGGAGAAGTTTTTTCCGTCGTTGTTTGTCCTGTTAGTCTTCGGCTGTTTAGCCCTTGCAGTTCTTTCCCGGCTGGGAAAGGGGGATTAGCACACGCAGAGCCTTGGTTTTCTTGGCCACCGCATGCTTAGGCGCTAGGAGTTCGATCCCTGGATAGGGATCCTGCTTTTCTTCTCCTAGGGAGACATGGCTCCCAAGCGGAAGGCCCCGGCGATGAAGCCGCGGCCGAGGGGGAGAACTTTCACCGGCCCTGCGCCAGACGGGGGCCAGCCATTGGGTCGGAGGACCAGGGCTGTGCCTCCACAGCAGGGCAATGTGCCAGCCTTGCCCACTGATACCGGTGGGGCTACTCAGGCTGGCACTTGGCAACCGGGCTCCAGCTCGGTGGCTGGCCAGCTACAGGCCGGCCCCTCAGGGGCTTCGGCCCTCGGCCAGCCGTTACCGGCCATAGGGCAGCATCGGGGGGCCTGGTGCGGGTATACAACCCGTTCCTCCTCCGGCCCCTCATGGGCCGAAGTTTTGGGCATGCCCCTATTCTGGCCCTGGCTCGCCTTTCGGGTTACCTTTCCAACTGCCTAGTGGGCCGTCCGGCCCACCCGGCCCGCCTTATGCTGGGGGCTCTGTGGCAGTGGATGCTTTGTTAGCACGTTTAGCAGTGCTGGAAGCATCCTTGGGCATTGCACAGCCTCCTGTGGAGGGGGGCGCTTCTCTTTCCACCGTGGCCCCTTTGTTGGCACCGGCTACCTTGGCGGCCGCAACGCTGCAACAGGCGGCCAGTCGGATTGAGCTGCTTGAAACGCTCTGGCCGGTGTCTCGCAACTCCCCGTTCGTCCAGATCTGCAGACTGGGAGTTGTCAGGTGTGGTCCCAGAGCTCGATTCCGGTCGCGAGCTCCGATGCCTGCCATGGGCCAGAACCCCCGGTGGGGGCGGCTCACGGGGGTGCACCTAGTGAGTATCAGGTTCAATTTAGTGCACCTACATCACAGCCCACTTCCAGTGGTGGGGTTCAGTGGCCCTGGCCTCGTCAAGTTGAGGCGAGTGGGCATCAGTTACCAGCCTATCCCAGTGCCCCATGGTTTCAAAATGGCACCTTGTTAAGGGCGGGGGTTTCCGCCCCTGGGGCAGTGCCGAGCATCGCAGGGGCTGTCCAGGTCCCGCTGCGTATGCCCTCTATACATAATGTGCCGGTGACGGCTTTGCCGACGGCTGGTTATTCTTTGCCCCTTGGTGACCATTTGTCACAAGTCACAAGGGAGAAGATTTGGCGAGGGGAGTACATGGATATATTCTCCCTTTTGAACCTTTTTGACAGAGACAAGGAGCTGTCTCATCGTCGTAAGCCACCGCGCACCTGGGCCAACTGGTTACCGGCATATCTTATTTATATGGCAGTATACCTTAGGGCCCGGCCTGATCTGGCCATTCCTATGATCCAATACTTGGACAATATTTACAGGGCGATGGTCAATTTCCCTGCCCCATCGTGGTTGGCTTACAGTGAGGAATTTAGAATGAGGGTGGCCCTACACCTGGAGATGAGATGGGATGAGCCCTCCCAAAAATTGTGGCTCTTGTACATGACCCCCACACATCCGGCGCCTGGGGATAGGTACCATTGTGGCCATGCTGTGCAGCGAGCTGCTCCAACACAGGCTCCCCGCCAGACAGCGGGGCAGGGGGTTCCAGCCCGCTTGCTGTGTTGGAGCTTCTCAGCTAATGGCGTGTGCAATAAGTGACAGTGTCGATACAAACATGAGTGTCCCTCTTGCGCTGCCACCCACGCCGCCTCCGCGTGCCCGCGGGCTGGTGGGTCACGGCGCAGAGGTAGAGGTGGACAGGGAGTGGGCAGGGCTTCCGCTGATGGAGCTAGCCAGTCAAAAGGCCCCCTCCCCAGTTAATGTGTATATGTTGGAGCGATGGCTCTCAACTTATCCAAGGAGGGAGGGTGCAAGGTACCTCCTGGAGGGTTTCCAGTGGGGCTTTCGTATCCCATTCAAAGGGGTCCAGGGACCCCAAGATGCCCCCAATTTGGTTTCCCTGAAGGGTAAGGAGGGGGTGGCTGCCCTGAGTATTGCCAAAGAGGTAGAGGTCAGGAGGGTAGCGGGTCCCTTTTCTGAACCACCTTTCCCAAACTGAAGGTCTCCCCTCTGGGGCTAGTACCTAAAAAAGACCCCGGGTGAATTCCGTTTAATCCACCACTTATCGTACCCAGCGGGTTCTTCTGTCAATGATGCTATTCCTGATGACCTTTGTTCGGTCAGATATACGTCATTTGACCAAGCCCTACGGATGGTGCGCTCTTGTGGTCCCGGTGCCCTCCTGGCAAAATGTGATATTAAATCGGCATTCCGATTGCTGCCAATGCACCCTGGGGACTTCGAGCTATTGGATTTTAGATTCCAAGGGAAGTTCTATGTAGATAAGGCCATGCCTTTTGGCTGCTCTATTTCATGTTCGGCATTCGAACGTTTTAGCACTTTTCTTCAGTGGGCCTTTGTTCACAGGTTCGGGTCTCGGTCTGTAGCCCATTACCTCGATGACTTTTTGTTCGGGGGTGAACGGGGCTCGGACACGTGCACACGTCTCCTCACTACATTTCAGACGCTAATGCTGGAACTGGGTGTCCCTTTAGCGCCCGAAAAGACCGAGGGCCCATCTACTACGCTCACATTTCTGGGTATTGAAATTGACACGGTCGCACAGGCATCCCGGTTACCCATTGAGAAGGTCACCCAGATCTCCGCGATGATTTTGGCATTGCTAGCCAAACGTAAAGTGTCACTTCGTGAGCTGCAGGTACTTCATGGCCATCTTAATTTGCTCGGTGCCTATGTGACGCTATGTCTGGCCTGTTAAAGCGCCACCACAGGGTCCGACTGACCAGGGGCATGCGGGCTGACCTTTTGGTTTGGCTCACATTTCTACGGGAATTTAACGGGGTTTCTTTCTGGAGATCGGACCTTTTGGTTTCCCAGAGATTCCAAGTACAGTCGGATGCCTCCGGCTCCCTGGGATATGGGATTTATTTTGAGGGGAGGTGGGCTTATGGCCAATGGCCTCCAGCATGGCGGGGCATGGATCGCCTCCGCGATCTTACCTTTCTTGAGTTCCTTCCAGTCCTGGGAGCTTTGATGCTATGGGGCGAGGAGTGGGCCGACTCAGTGGTCCATTTTTGGTGTGACAATGCGTCAGTGGTGCACATTGTCAACGCTCAGACGTCTAAATCACCCAGGGTGATGGCGTTGGTTCACCAGTTTGTATTACGAAGCCTACGCCTAAATGTGCTGTTTAAGGCCAGACATGTCCCAGGCATTAATAATGATATTGCTGATGCTTTATCCGGCCTGCAGATCCCCCGGTTCCACGCCTTGGCTCCGGAAGCAGAGGAATTCCCCTCGCCACTCCCGGCCGAGATTTGGACATTTGGTGAGGAGAAGTGAACCGGGCAATCGGCATGACTTTGGCACCTCACACACGTAAGGCGTATCAACATGCTTTCGTACAATTTAGAACCTTTTGTGTGCAACTTCAGTTGCCCGAAGTGTGGCCCATTCCAGTGGAACAAGTTTTACAATTTATGGTTAATCTACACAGTCAGGGTTTGGCTCCTCGTACTATAGCATCCAGGCTGTCGGCACTGGCATTTATGGCCAAAGTGAGGGGTTTTGCTGACTGCGTGAATAATTTCCGCATACGTTATGTTTTGGAGGGGTGGACATGGGAACGTGGCCGCCGCCCGGACACTCGCCACCCAATTTCCCCAGAGGTACTGACCCACCTTGCACGAGGCTGGCATAATTTGTGTTGTGATAGGTATGAGGTGGCACTTTTTCACGTGGCCACCACGGTGGCCTTCTTTGGAGCGCTCCGCATCAGTGAGTTGGTACTACTGTCTAAGGCGGATGCGACTCGTAGGGCACTGGAACTCGACAATGTCTATCGTACTAATGAGTGGGCTCAGTTGAGGATACGGTCCTCAAAAGTTGATCAGCACGGCGTAGGTAGTGGAGTTAGACTGCTACGATGTTCCATTGCAGACATCTGTCCGGTTGGTGCCCTACATGAGTTCTTGGCAGTGCGTGGCATGCACCCTGGCCCGTTTTTCTGCCACCAGGATGGGTCTCCCCTTACTAAATTTCAATTTTGGAAGGTGACCGGTATGGCACTATCCAGTGTTGGCCTCCCCGGGGCTCGTTATGGCACCCATTCATTTAGGATAGGTGCTGCATCCACTGCGGCTGCATTTGGGTACTCTGAGGCTGATATACGCCGAATGGGGAGATGGGGATCCATGCATTTTGCATTGTATGTTCGCCCACTTCAGGCATGAGTACCAGTTAAGTCATTATTCTCTTTTCTTCTTTTACAGACCCTATGTCCCCTCACACCGCTGGCAGTATGGCTGGTGGGCCATAGTTACGTGCACTGGGCAGCGCAGTATGCTGCGGCGACAGAGTGGGGACCCCAGCTTGGACTACATGCAACCGCACGTATACGTTGGTACAGTAAGCGCGGAATGAGATGGCGGGAACTGTTGCCATTCCTGTTTTCCATCAGGGATGCTGAACCGCCTGATGTCCTTGTACTGCACCTCGAGGGCAATGACCTTGCCCAGGTCACTGGCCTTTCCTTAAAATTCACGATTTGCAGTGACCTAGCTTATTTGCATTATGTGTGGCCGTACACAAGGCTGCTATGGTCGGACATCGTACAGCATCATTCATACAGGGGAGGTATTGACCTCCGTGCCCTTGACCGCGCTCGCCGCCCGGTGAACAGGGCTGTTGTCCGGTTCTTGGCAGACAAGGGTTTGGGGATGGTCATCCGGCACCCCACGATTAGTTTGCAAAATTATTATCTCTATGCAGGGGATGGGGTCCACCTGTCGGCGAGAGGTATGAACCTCTTTCTTGAAGATTTGCAAGCAGGCCTGGTGACCGAGCTGACGGTCTGGGGGGGCGGTGAGTCTTCATAGACGCCTCCCCGTGTGGCGGGTAGCACTGGTAAGGTAAATATTGATGACCCATAGGTATCCGGCAGGTTCGTAATTGACTGGCCAATACTTAGACAGGTACAGGTGTAATAGCTTTGGCCGGTCAACGACGAACCAGGCAAGGGGTGATGGCAGGAGCTTTACAGCATGCATCACCTCATGATTTGACAGATACACGTCATAGTGTGGGGTCAGTAGATAGTTTATTGACTCCGGTCAATAATTTGTTTGTGTCAACAAACAAATTTACAAAAGGTTACATTGTAGCCAATTATCATTGGCAATTTTGGGAGGAACCTTACCAGTGTTACTGCGGCCTGCTTGCCTTAAGAATTACAATTGGATGAATACACCAATTGAAAGTTATAATTCGGACTAGGGCATTATTCAATAAAAGTGGCCCAATGCCTTTATCCATATACCGGTGTCTGAGTCTTTCTTTGGGGGGTGCACCTGCAAAGTCGATATACAAATAGAAATCCTGGCTAAAAAAAAAATCAGCATACCGTATATACTTGACTATAAGTCATCCTGAATATAAGTTGAGATACCTAATTTGGACCTCTAAAACTAGAAAAATAGATTGACCTGAGTATAAGTCAGGGGTAGAAAATGCCAGCAGCTGCTAGTGAGTTTCAATAATTAAAATACATGAAAATACAGTAAAATTAATTAATTTAGACATTTGTGTGTATGTTTTTTAGTGTTTACTTTGACACAATTTATACACAAGTATATACGGTACACATTTGTAATGGGAAAAAATTGACATACAAAAAATATGGTGACATCTAGTGGCCTCTTCTGGTAATGTAATGTATTTTTGACATACAAATAACCTTGTGGAACAGGAAAAAAATAGTATGTAGAGGTTTTACTGTATTTCATTTATTTATTTTTTAGAAGTATTTTATTTTCAGTAAGGTAGATGTAACTTTGTTGTCTTGATTTCTCCATGCTGGAAATCGCTGTACCTGTTAATTTGGCTAACACGGAGGTTGAACATTTCACTTTGTTACAATAAATCACCAAAATTTATGAATTGTTTATTGTGGGGAAAAGACAGAGAGGTTTGAATATTTAACTGCAGAAGTAAAACCAATAGATATTATGATCTACTTAATTCTAAGTTAACGAATGTTGTTTAATAAATGTTTAAGATTGCAAAACATACACACATTTGCCCAGTTACTTAAACAGACAACACATTACCACATATAGAAGTGTGGATTATTTAAAGCAACTAACATGGATGGACATTAAGTTAGATTAGAAGATGTTGTTGATTTCTTCCATGGTATTGCTACTACACATCTTCAAAATTCCATCCTAGTGCTGAGGCTGTCAGAAGTGAAACATCTTCATGCTTAATTATCAAGTGGCACAAATTCAAATGCCACTTGTAATTTTTACAGTATGTCACCAATGAGATTCATTTTACTATCACTGTTGCTGTTGAAGATTGGAAGCAGAATTTTCACACGTTAATGGCATGCCCTTTTCTGACAGCACACCAGACTTTTCACACTATTAACTAACACATTGCTTCACTCAGCCACTGAACTGTTGACAAGAGCACTTTAGCAAGTCTGAACAGCAAAAAACATCAAGTAAATCAAAAGCAGGTTTGGCAGGAGACAGACAAATAGGAGCAAGAAAGTATTTTTGAAGGGGAAACATTCCAGAATTTATTCTCTTCAGATTACGTAGGGGGGAAATAATAATGAAAGAAACTTACAAATAATATTTACAGGGAACCAAAATAATAATAATAATCTTCAAAATTATTATTATTATTTGCAATGCCATGACAGGGTTGCAAAAATTATTCATTGGAAAGTTTGCCAGAAGTTTGGATTTGATTAGAGTAAAAAATATTGGGAACATCAGGTAGAGAACGTTTTGGAAAATGAGAGTGTCAAGGACCTGTGGGACTTTAAAATTCAAACAGATAGGCATCTGACTCACAACACACCAGATATAACTGCTGTGGAAAAGAAGTAGGTCCGGTTTGTTGAAATTGCTGTACCAGAAGATGCATGGACTGAAGACAAACAGCTCGAGAAAATAACAAAATGACATGATATGTACATTGAAGTTGTGCGTCTATGAAGGAAGAAATCAGGACCAGTTGTTTGAGAAATAGTTTCTACCCAAAAGAGGTCTTGGCTTTGAATGAAGCGAAGTGCAGTTTATGAGGGAACTCTGTTTTTTAGTATTTTTCAGGGGTTAATTTTGAAAATTTGGACTTATTAGACATGGACATCGTTTTTTTAAAAAAATAAAATTTTATTATAGCTTTTTAATAAATACATAAAAAGAAAAAATCTTACATAACTAAATATTCAAAAACATGAAAACACAATAAAACAGAAATATTTGATAAGGAAAGGAAACATTACATTGAATAATATTGTTAACATTTTAAAAAACAGAGATCAAATTACTATAAAACTACATTATATACTAGTTGTCTTATTTTCTATTCCTCTCCAACACACTAAAACATTTCAAATAAGAACATGATACTTCACTCAGTGATAAAATACAATGCCAAGAGAAAGAGCTGCGGTCAATGCCTTCAACAAACGTTATATCCAAAAATTCAATTGATCCGGTACCGGCAAAAAACCTCCCCTTTTCCTTAATGTATAATCAAGATATACTTTCCAAATCTTCCCAAATTTATTTTCTTTAACTATCCCTTTCTTTTTGTTTAGTTCCCATGTCAACCTCGTTTAAAGCCAACTGCCAAATTTCCTATACCAGTCCTCTAATTCTAAACTCCCTGGATCCTTCCACTTTCTTGCTATGCAGTGTCTACCCATAGACAAAAAAAATCGCTACAAGTTTCTTGTTCATCCTTACTTAACATTAAACTTTCTAGATCCATAAGCATAGTAACTGCTGGGTCAAGCTTAATTGGTTTCCCCATTATCTCTGTTATTTCTTTTTCAATCCCTTTCCAAAAAACTTCAACAATTTTACAATCCCACCACATATGTTTATAAGTTCCTACACTTTTCTTACATCTCCAACATAAATTGTTAGTAGACTTATCTATCAGATTCAACCTTACTGGAGTTAAATACCACTTCCATAACATTTTATAATTATGCTCTTTAACTCTAACAGACAAAGTTCTCATTGTCCTCTATTTCCAGAAGGACCACCACTTTAGTTCTGATCTTAACCTATAAAACCAAGGGTTAACCGTTGGAACTTGCTATAGGTTCCTAAGCCTTGCCCTAATGACCCGCACCCACCATTCGGGCACATGGCCGAACTGGGTCCGCAGGTCAACGAAGGATTGAGAAAACCGGCAGTGGGGCAAGAGCCCCACAAATGCAAAAAAAGGGAAACAACTTCATTTCCCAATGTTCTTTGCACCGCGCCACAGCCAATCAGGCTGAGAGGCGTGACCACAAAGAACGTTGGAAAAGGCACTGCAACCAATCAAAAATGAGCCACAGGAAAAAAAATGCAACACAAAGGGAAAAATACCCACAAACTACAAGCCCCAGAGTTCTGCGTGCCATGAGCGTGCAGAACTCTGAGAAATCCACCGTGCGAAAAAGAAAAATACAACCGCCGCTGGGGTTCCCGCAACACAGCATGGCTGCCTAGCCTGTGGGAAGGGAAGACACCCCCCAAACGCTGCCTGAAAACTGGAGCTTGCCTTCCCACACCCCGGACACTGAGCCCAGGCTGTGAGAAAGGAAGACTCCCCCCACACGCCACCTGAGGTGGTGCTGAGGTTACCATGGGCCGCCAACCAAGCACAGCCCACGGGAATGGAAGACCCCCCACCCAATGCTGCCTAAAGTGGCGCTGGGGTTCCCACAGCCCGGCCAATTAGCCCAGGCCGCGGGAAGGGAACCCCACCACACACAGACAATGACACATCCCCCCAGGGGACACGAAAGAAAAATGGTGCTGGCCTTCCCGTGGCCTGGCCACCGACAAAAGGCTGCAGGAAGGGAACCCCCCACCCACAACGCTTTCAACAGGGGGCAAAGGCATCATTGCCTTCCCCCCTTGAAAGCAGAACAATTCCCCCACAAAGCAAATGCACTGGGCGGCGCTCTGCCTGGTTCCTTTACTTTACGAGAAAGTGTTTCGCTTTCAAGGGAGGGAGAAGGCATCATTGCTTTCCCCCCATTGAAAGCAAAAAAAAATCCCAGGTAAGCAAAGGCACTGGATGGTGCTCTGCACGGTGCCTTCACTTACCCCCAAAATAAAACAAAAAGTAAAAAATTACACAAAAATCACAACCAAAAACAAACCCCAAAATAACACAAAGACCAAACACACAGACACCACCACCACCACCACCCCAAAAAAACCCCAAAAATAAATTAAAACGGAGAACTCACCCAAACGACCTTACTCTACAAGATCCAGAAATGAAATGAGGAAAAAAGACTACTTACCACACCCACAGACCAGTGGAGAAAGAAAGTCAAAGTGAAATAAAAGCACAACAGCACCACCCAGAGGACACAGGAGAAAACACAGTCAAACATATTCAAAAGAAAGAATAACATTTCTAAAACATTTCTTAAATCCTGTTTACAGTTTTCACTCAAAAATAAATAAACATCTAAACACAGTTTAAAAACATTGAATTAAAAAATACTCACACATTATGTTTAAAAAAAGAAAAACATTATTTGGTTACATAAAATAATTCTAAAAAATTATATCATCCTTTAAAACAGCCCGGCAATGCCGGGCAACCTCTGCTAGTATTCTTATATTTAAATCCACTTCCCATATTCTTCTCAAAGAATCTTGTGAATTAGAATCTTTGTTCAAGAGCTTATAAATTTTAGCTCCCAAACCCTTCAGTCCAATCTCCCCTTGTCTTATTTTCAATACTAACTCTTCAAAATCCGTCATATCCCTCTCCAAATTATGATCATTTAGATATTTATTATTCCAATTATTCAATCTCAAAATTTGGAACCAATTAATCTTGAAATCATCATAAAGTTCTGTTCTCTTCTCCTCGTCCATACATGTTCTAATCCATTTACTTAACAACATAACATTCTTTTCAATTAACACTGCTCTAATTTCCTGATTTATTTCAAAAGGAAAGGATTTTATATCCTCAATCTCTATTATAAGGGATACACCGGGAGCCAAGCTCCCCTTTGACCTCTTCCATGTTTCCCACATTGTTCTCAACATCCTATTTTTAATAATAATTTTCCCTCTTTCCTTATCTAAAAAAGCTGCCTTACCCAACTGTACAAAATCTTCCATCTCTAAATCTTCCCATAATACTTTCCCCTTCATTAAAATCTTCACAATGTTCCTAATTTGAAATGCATTGTAATAATTTTTCAAATTAGGGATCCCCAAACCACCTTCTTTTTGAGGAAGGTACCACAAACTTTTAGAAATCCTAGCTCTTTTCCCTCCATTGCAAAATTTATTAAACATGATTTGAAAATCCTTAATTTCTCTTTATTTCAAGCAAATCGGGAGAGCATCAAACAGGAAATTAATTCTTGGTAATATCATCTTACATAGAGCCACTATACCAAACCAAGACAACTTCAATTTATTAAATTGTATAATTTGCTCTTTAATCCCCTTCAACTGTTTGTCATAATTCAGTTTTTTAATTTCTTCCAAATCATTTGTCAAAACTACTCCCAAATATTTTATATTGTCTCTAACCTTAATTCTATATCTATGCAAGATCTCTTGTTTTTCAACTTCATTTACATTGCATGTTATCATTTCTGATTTTTCCTAATTAATCTTAAACCCCGTCATATCTTCAAAATCATTCAAATGCAATTGAATCCTTCCTAAAGTTTTCAACGGTTGCTTCATTATAACTAAAGTATCATCTGCATACAAGCCTATCTTATTTCCTAACAACCATTCTATATCATCATCCTGCCTAATCATTTCTGCTAATAGTTCCATAGACATTATAAATAAAATTGGAGACAACGGACACCCCTGTCTTGTACCCGCTTGTAACTCAATATCTTCAGTATATAATCATTTACCCTAACCTTTGCATTTCCTTGTTGATATAGTTGTTTTATAACATTTTTAAATTTCATCCCAAATCCATATGAGGAAATTATCTGATTGATTGTTTTCCATTGCAAAGAATCAAACGCCTTAAAAATATTAAGTGCTAAAAAGCCTATCTTTTCTTTCCTCCTGTTTGCCATATCCAATAAATCAAAAACTCTCTTAGTTAAATTTAATTTAATTTAATTTAATTGTCACATTTATATACCGCTCACTCGGCCAAAGCCAACTCAGGGCGGTTCACAATAAAAATTAAAAAACACATGTTAAAAACAGTTAAAACTACCCACCCCCTAAAAACAAGGGCTGCAGGATCCAAAGGCACCATGGGGAAGAGTTCTTCTACAACAACCACCCAATGGAGGTTACCCTTACACCTGCACCCCACACTTGACCCGCCAGCCAGGTTTTAAGTTCTTTTCTGAAAGGCAGCAATTCCGTCCGGAGACGTAGCTCTGTTGGCAGGAGGTTCCAGAGGGCCGGCGCAGACACGGAGAAGGCTCTCCTCCTTGTGCCAGAGAGGCGAGCCCCTCTGGCTGATGGAACAATTAGAGAGCCCTTCCGGTCCGCTCTGGTTGGACGGACAGACGTCCTCAGGGCGATGCGGTCTCTTAGGTAACCCGGCCCACTACCATATAGGGCTTTAAAGGTCAAAACCAGCACCTTGAATTGCACCCGGAGACAAACTGGCAACCAGTGCAGCTCCCGGAGCAGTGGCAAAGCATGGGCATAACGCCCACACCCCATCACCACCCTGGCTGCTGCATTCTGGACCAGCTGTAGCCTCCGAATGGTCGTCAAGGGCAGCCCCATGTAGAGCGCATTGCAATAATCTAGTCTGGAGGTGACCAGAGCGTGAGTGACCATGAGCAAGGAGTCCCGGTCCAGGAGTGGGCGCAACTGGCGAATCACCCGAAGTTGGGCGAAAGCCCTCCTGGTCACAGCCGCCACCTGTTCTTCTAGCAGTAGCCGCGAATCCAGGAGGACCCCCAAGTTGCGCACCGGGTCTGTCTGGGGCAAAATAGCCCCATCCAGAACCAAAGATGGTAGCTCCCGGGTTAACGCAGGACCCCTTATCCATAGCCACTCAGTCTTGCTGGGATTCAGTTGTAGCCCGTTAGCCCCCATCCAGACCCCAACAGCTTCCAGGCACCTGGAAAGGACTTTGATGGCATCACTGGGGTCCCCATGGGCCGAGATGTACAACTGAGTGTCATCCGCGTACTGATGGTACCGCACCCCATGGGAACGAATGATCTCACCCAGCGGCTTCATGTAGATGTTAAATAGGAGAGGAGAGAGCACCGAGCCCTGAGGCACCCCCCATTTGAGGGGCCTAGGACTCGACCTCTCACTCTCCAACCACACCGACTGGGTCCGACCCCTCAGAAATGAGGAAAACCAGGACCACACAGTGCCCTGGATTCCCAATCCTTGGAGCCGTTCCAGAAGGATACCGTGGTCAACGGTATCGAAAGCCGCTGAGAGGTCAAGAAGAGCAAGGACGGATGGGTGACCACCGTCCCGCTCCCGCCAGAGATCATCCATCAGTGCGACCAATGCCGTCTCGGTACCATATCCAGGCCTGAATCCTGACTGAAAGGGGTCCAGGTAATCCGCTTCATCCAGTACCCCCTGCAGCCGACGCGCCACTGCCTTCTCCAACACCTTCCCTAAAAAGGGGAGGTTGGAGACAGGCCTATAGTTGGTTAGGACAGCTGGGTCGAGGGAAGGTTTCTTCAGGAGGGGGTGCACCAAGGCATGTTTTAAAGGTGCAGGAAACACCCCCTCCCGCAATGATGCATTGATCATAGCCCCAACCCAGCCACCTGTCACCGCCTTAGAGGCTTTCACCAACCAGGTGGGACAGGGGTCCAATGGGCAGGTAGTGGCGCGCACAGCTGCAAGGAGCCTGTCCACTTCATCAGGGGCAACTGGATCAAACCGGTCCCAGATGGTATGGCAAGACTGTGCTCCAGCTCCCTCCGGACTCTCCCCATCCACGCCAGCATTAAACCCCGAGCGAATCCGATCGATTTTCTCCACTAGATGGTCAGCAAAGTCCTCAGCCGACCCCTGCCAACCAGGCACCGGGGTCCCCCTACCAAGGAGAGACCTGGTAACCCGGAACAGGGTGGCTGGGCGATTATCAGCAGAGGCAATAAGGGTGGTGAAGTATTGCCGCCTCACCACCTCCATCGCCACTAGGTAGGCCCTAATAGCGGCTCTAGCTAGTGTCCAATCGGAGTCTCTCTGGGTCTTCACCCAGCGGCGCTCTAGGCGTCTCTTTGCCCGTTTGAGCTCCCGCAGTTCATCTGTGAACCACGGAGATGACCTAGCTCCATGAGCTCTGAGAGCCCGTAGTGGTGCGATTTCATCCAAGGCCGCTGTTGTCATCCTGTTCCACAGGTCAACCAGCGCCTCGGGCGAATCGTGTTGCCGATCCAGAGGGAAATCCCCCAGTTCCCTCTGGAATCCATCAGGATCCATCAGTTGCCGGGGGCGGGCCATTCTAATAGGCCCTGCCTCCCTACGATGAAGCGTCGCACCCAGGAAGTCTAGAGCCACCAAATAATGATCTGACCATGGCACAGGTGTTATGTCTAGTTTCCGTAGTCTCAGATCACTCTGCCACTGCTCCGACAAAAAGATTAAATCTGGTGTGTGGCCACTGCCCCTGGTCGGGCCCTGAATTACCTGAATCAGGTCCATAGCTGCCATGGAAGCCATGAACTCCTGAGCCACCTCGGACCCAGTCCCCAGCGAAGGCAAATTGAAGTCCCCCAGAACCATCAGTCTAGGGAACTCCAACGCCAACGCTGAGACGGCCTCGAGGAGCTCAGGCAGGGAGTCCCTTACCCTGCAAGGGGGCAGGTACAGGAGTAAGACTCCCAACTGACCCTTAGAGCCCAGACGCAGAAGCAGGGCCTCACAACCCAGAATTTGTGGAGCGGTAGCCCTGGCGACTCCCAGTGACTCCCTGGCTATGATGGCAACGCCACCGCCCTTACCCTCATCCCTAGGCTGGTGCCAAATACTGAACCCAGCTGGACACATTTCTGGCAGAGGAACCCCATCCTCTGGTCTCAGCCAGGTCTCAGTGATACATGCCAGGTCGGCCCGCTCCCCCATAATGGAATCTTGTATCAGGGGGGCCTTATTACATACCGACCTGGCGTTCATCAGCAGCAGCCTAAGGGCAGGGTCACCCTGGGTCAGCTGCTCAGGACCTAGAGGTGTAACCGGGGGGCTGGAACGAGGGACAGATACTAAGCATCTGCCCCGCATTCCCCGAGTGCGGCCCGCCCCTCGGTACCCGCTATATCGCCCCATGCCCATCACAACCTCTATATTGGCCTCGGGAGCCTCCCTGATTGCCTTGGACAGAATGCTGCCACTCCTTCCCGGCTGGCCGGGCAGTCTCTCCCTCCCTCCCTCCCACCCCCATATAAAACAGCCCCACCCACTCCCCCCACCACCCTCCGCAAGGCTCCAGCGGTGATGGAAGTGGTGGGGCATTCTTCCAAATCTACCTTGAGCCCTCAACTGGGGTGAGACATTCCACCCACAGTAGCGACGGCAGTGGGCCGGCTTTTCAAGGCCATCTCGAATCGTCACCTTAATTTTATCCCCATGGACCTCCAAGCCAGCCCCAGACAGACTGCTGCTGCTATTCCCTGGCAGGCAAGTTAGTCCCTCAATCCTTCTAACTCTCCCTCCCTCCCTCCACCATCTCCTCCCCCCTTTTGGCCCATATCTCCCCCCATTGCCCCCAGTGGGCCGTAGAACTTTCAACTCCCCACCTCCTCCACTCAAGGCATAGGGAGGAGGAGGGAGGGAGGGCTCAGGACGCCGGTGTTGGAGGCTGCCCTGATGTCTGCAGTTGTTCCAGCTGGCCTCCAGAGTCCCAGGCAATGGAGAAGCCCCTCCAGCATAGCCTCTCTTTAAACCCCTGCTCAAGGCCAAGTCATAGGGAGGAGGAGGGAGGGAGGGCTCAGGACGCCGGTGTTGAAGTCTGTCCTGATGCCTGCAGTTGTTCCAGCTGGCCTCCAGAGTCCCAGGCAGTGGAGAAGCCCCTCCAGCATAGCCTCTCTTTAAACCCCTGCTCAAGGCCAAGTCATAGGGAGGAGGAGGGAGGGAGGGCTCAGGACGCCGGTGTTGAAGTCTGTCCTGATACCTGCAGTTGTTCCAGCTGGCCTCCAGAGTCCCAGGCAATGGAGAAGCCCCTCCAGCATATTACATATGTCTACCCTTCAAAAAGCCAACCTGATCTTTATTAATATATCTTTACATAAAACTATTTAATCTATTTGCTAATCTATTTGTTAATATTTTTGCATCCTGATTTATTAGAGATATTGGTCTATAAGATTCAATTTTTTCCTTATCTTTCCCTGGCTTTGGGATCAAAACAATTATTGATCTAGACCATGAAATTGGCAACATTCCTCCTTCCATTATATAATTAAACAGCTTTTCCAATCTTGGAATAACTGTATCTTTATACTCTTTGTAGAATTCTAGTTATAATCCATCCTCTCCTAGAGATTTATCACTTTTCAGACCATTTATTACATCTATAATTTCTTTCTCAGAGATTGTCCTCCATTTTATCTATATATCCCTGGGATACCTTTAAATTAATGTATTTCCTCTAAATATTCCTTTAATTTATCAAGTTTTACCTCTTTTTCTGTATATAGCTCCTGATAAAAAATCCTTCACAATCACCGATTTCTCAACAATTCTATTACACCTAACACTTGTTTTTGAAACTATAACACCAATGTCCCCTTTCTCTTTCTTTTCTTTAGCTACATTTGCCAAAAGTTTTGAATTTTTGTTACTATATTCAAAATAGTCTCTCTTCAAATATAGTAAATTTCTTTTTACCTTTTCAACATCTTTATCCAACATTTCCTTTTTTAACTTTAACATTATATTAAATACTTCCTTATTTCTTGTTCTCACATGATCTTCTTGCTAACGTCTTAATTCTTTTTCCATATTCTCCTGCTAGGCCTTTATCAATTTATGACATTTTAATGCATTCTCCTCTAAAAATCGCCTTCATAGTATCCCAAACTACATTATAATTTACCTCTACATTATCATTAAATTTCCAACTTTCCTCCCAAATTCTAATAATCTGTTCTTTAGTCTTAATATCTTTAAATAAATTTGAGTCATACCTCCATGATTTCCTACCCCTCATAACTTCTAATCTCAGTTTCAATAATACTTTTGCATGGTCAGATTCTCTAAATGCTCCAACTACAATCTCATCCAAATCTCTGACAAAATTATCTGAAACAAAAATATAATCTATCCTTGAGTATGAGTTATATACTTGTGAAAAAAGTATATGACTTTTCTAAACCATATAATTCTCTCCATGTATCTTTTAATTGCAACATTGACAGCCACCTATCTAAATTTTGCATCTTTGCTAAATTACTACTTCTTAAAATATTAGTGCTATCAAATGGAGATCTAATCAAATTAAAATCCCCTGCTACAATCCTCTTTGTATAAGTTTCTGCTGCTATAATATGATACTTTTTATCCAAAAAAACTTCTTGATACTCATTAGGTGCATATATATTAACTAGTGATATCAGCTCATCATCTATACTTCCATTAATAATCAGATATGTTCCCTCCGTATCAGATATACTTTTGATTATTTTAAAACCCAAATTATTTGAAATAAAAATAGCTATCCCCCTCGATTTAGATGTACCAAATGATTTTTTTATAAATGCTAGTCCAACCCAAAAACAACTTATTTACCTCAGCCGATTTTTGATGGGTTTCCTATAAAAATACATCAAGTTCATCTTTCCTAAGAGCAGCTTCTATTCTTCTTCTCTTCACCTGACAGCCAGTACCTTTCACATTCCATGATAATATCTTCATATTCCTCATTTTACATCCAAATTATCTTATTTCTTTGGAAACCCCAGCTCTTCCTTGGCATAAAAGTGACACATATAAATCCTTTTATCCCCAAAATAAAATATATCAAAAAAAGAAAAACTAATACCAAAACAATGCCATAAAAAAGAAAAAAACTCATTTACCCTCCCCACTTTTCTTGAGAGAAATCAGCCTTCCAAAAACAAAGAGGGGAGGGGGGAGGGCATCCCATCCGGCAAACCAAGCTTAAACAGAACCCTCTGTCATTGCTAAAAACTCTTTAATAAGTTTAAACTCCACCTTCAACTCCCCTAGGAGTCTTATCATCCTCATGTTGATTTCTTCCAAATCTGAAGCCTCCAGAGAGAACCAAAGCCTTATTTAAATCTTTCCAATCTTTAGTTCCATGATCCAGTAATTTTGCCTCTACTAAAATATCCAGTACATATGAGGCTTGTGCCAAAAAAACCATCTGTTTCTGAGATTTCCAATTGTAGTTGACACCCTTATCTCTCAGCCATTTGGTTACCGGTTTCATCTTTTGATGCCAAATTCTTTCATCAACTGGAATATCATTGTAAATTTCTATGTCTGCATCATCCAGCTTCATGACTGTCGAATCAGCTTGTCTAATATGGGACATTAATCTCATTTTATCACCTGCACAGGCAAACTTCACCAACATATTTCTAGGACTGGTTCTACCTCTCCTTTGCCCAAGATGGAAAACACATGATATCATTCGATGATATATCCCATTTCCAGATTGCTCAATCAATTGACTATTCTGTCTCTTAACTTATCTGGATTGCCTTCCAGTATGTTGCGAATTACTATGTTTGCTCATCTTTGTTCTTCTTCCAATATTGCAACATGTTTTTCCAGTGCTTCCACCTTAATGCCCTCCTCCTTCTGCTTTCTCTTTAAAATATCAACTTCATTCTTAATTTCCTTTTGACCTTTTTTAAATTTGCTTCTGCTCCAATTTAAGATAATCTTGTCCTTTTTTAAATTCATCAAAATTTGAGTCAAATTTGGCCGCCATATCCGCTCTCTGTTTTTCCACGTCTGCCAAAACTACTTTGATCCTAGAGTCCATTTTCTGTAACATATCAAACATTATTTCAAATTATGTCCTGGAACCCATTGTATCTTTTGACCCCTTTTTAATAGCACCCATGGACAGTGCCTTTCCAGGAGTAACAGCTGTTATTCCAGTCAATGTTAATGGCTGTGTTGTTGCTGAAATTACTGAAGTAGCTCCTTGAGACATTATAGCTGTTGTTGTTATTATTTGTGTTGTTATAGTTGCAGTTGTAACAGTTGATGATACTGTAATTGGCACCGTTGTTGTGACAACCAAAGCTGTTGTGAGTTGTTAATAAAGACATACTTTTTGCTATTGTTGTTGTTGTCATTGTTAAAACTGGAGTTACTGTAGAAAAAGTAGTTACTGAAGTTATTTCCACTGGAGTCCCATCAAATGAAAGTGCCTGAACTTTTTTTTTGCTGTTGTTGTTGAAGAATCTTCCTTATTCACTCTTGCTCTTCTGCATCTTTAACCTCTTGTTGCAATGTCTTCTTCAGTTGAGTATTTGCTTGTTCTGCCCGCACAAGCCTTTGAAAGCTCCTATCAGAGGACATTTCTCTTTCTCTTGTCCAGGCCACTATCTTTTCTTTTCTTTCTCTTTTCCTCTTCCTCATCGCCTCATCCACTTAAATTTACTCTTCCAATTACAGAACATAAAATCCTCATAGACTTTTAATTAATAAAACATTTCTCTTAAAATTTAAACCGTGCATACAAATATTTAGTCAAACTCCTCTCTATTTTTTTCTTTCTCCCAACCAATTAGGGTTCAAACAACCCCTCAAAATAAAAACCAAATTATTAAACCAAATTGGAATTTCTCTTAATAAGAAGGGAAAAAATACTCTTCCCCTCCCTTCCCCCCTTCTTTAATATACTACTACAGTAATACCTCATACAAAGTCCGCTTCATACAACATCGGATTCATACAACATTGCCTAATTCCTTGAAAAAAGCTGCCTCATACAAAGGCGTGCGACTTTGTATGAGGCATTGGGTTTTTCCCAGGTTGCATTGTGCCTGGGCAGTATAAAAGGCAGGACACATGCGTGCATTCCTCTTGTGGGTTTTGCATGAGGCGAAGAGTGTTTAGGAGTGGTTTTGAGCACAATCAGTGTATTAAGAAATTGAGGGCTTTCCCCACAAAAATTATCCTTATAAGAACAAAAGAGAAAAAGAGAAAAATTAATCTTGATGAATAAAAGGGAATAAATTGCCAATAGAAGCATAAAATTAGTCCAAGCCAAACAGTCAAAAATTGCAGATCATCCAGGCTCAAAAACTCTCCACTGCCATCTTAAATTTTAAAAAGAGGCATGTACAAAAAGCATAGCTTGAAGGAGGAAGAGAACACAGTCAGTCAGACAAAACAAAAACAGCTCCAGTCAAAACAAAAAGACAAAAATCGGATCCTTTGCTTCTTTAAATTTACTCCTCCATCTTGCATGTAACGAAAACTTGACCAAATACATCCTAAGCAAAACTGAGCTCACAAAAAAGTTCTCTAGCCTCATCCATAAGATTAATCATCCCAGCGTAAATCTTCTGAGGGAAAAACAGTCTTCAACACAAACTCCTTTTTTCGGCACCCACCGCTAGTTCCAACCGGGTTTAGGACACTCACATAAAAACTCAGCCCCAGATGAAAATGGGAGGGAGGAAAAAATACTCTCTCAACTTCTTTCAAGGCCAATTAAATGTATTAAAGTCTCCGAGGCTCAAAATTGAATCTCTCCACAAGCATCTTCAGCTCCTCCTCAGACTCTGGAGTGAACCCCTTCCTCAGCTCTCGCAGCATACATAAATCCCAAAACTGAAATTAGGTGCTGGCTGGGCCGACCAAGGTTTGCCTCCGCACCACACACACACCCCTGTTGAAGTCCAATCAGACTTACCCTAATTCGAACTGCCACTTGACAATCACCTCCTCTCTGATCTGGGTTCATCTGCTCCGTCCGTCCAAATGCCTCCGGTTTTAAAAACACAGATCTAATCAAGGCCACCAAACAACACTTTGCGGCTTGGTCCTGCTCTAAATTCCAGGGATCCTCTCTTCATTCTGCAAAACTCTCCCAAGCAGGTGAACAAAAATTCTTTGCCTTCCCGTTTGTCAGTCTTCACTTAGAGCCTCTCGGAACCTCTCATGGCAGGCATCTTGCTAATCACCCTCCTCTCACTCACATCTCTCCAAAACTTTCTCCAGGGCTTTTCTTCAGAATAAAGGACATAATAATAAAATATAGTACAAAGTTAATTTTTTTTAAAAAATTCTTAACTCCATTTAGACTCCAAATCAGCAAATGTGATCTCTCCCTTAAGCAGTGGCAAAAAAGCTCCTACTCAGCTTGCCATCTTGGAATGCCCTAAATTTAAAACAACAACAACAAAAAAGAAACTACTAGCAACTGCATGTGTACTCAGCTGATACCCTAAAAGTTCTTAGGTCCTTGGTTAGGGCTCAAACTGCTCGAAAGTGAGTTGTATCCGACTCTAGGGTTCAGTGCTCATCTCTGTTTCAAAGCCGAAGAGCAAGCACTGTCTGCTTCTGCAGATGTTTCTGTGGTCATGTGGCAGGCATGACTAGAAACTACATTTTTTTGTTGTTTTTTGTATTTCAGCATTTATTTTTTGAAACAAGAAATTTTTGTGGAAATGAAGAACTTTTTTTCTTAGAAATAGATTATTTATTTCATAAAGTCACAGACAGACCCTCATTGAGGATTGTGGTATTTTTGAACCACAAATGGGTATACCCAGGTAATGGCCACCATGTGTTGCCGGCTAATCTTTCTCACACTGGGTTAGGCGAAAGGCGCTGCAGAATGAACTCACCAAAAGGTGCCTTTATTTTGGCAGTTTCACGTCTGGTCTAGACATGATGATGGCGGAGGAAGAGGAGGAAGAAGAAGAAGAAGAAAGTCATAAAACCATACTGATGATTACTACATTGGCATTAGCCCCACAGTTTGCATTGGATTTTAATCAATTCCACTGGGATCAATGTTGTTCAAAACAATTGCTATACGATACATGCATCGTATAGCGATTTTCACTATGGGATGCATCATACAACAAATTTTTTTTTTTTGCTAAGTGGCTTTTCACATTGAAAAATTGTATGATTTTTTCCATAGGGAAAAATGTTATGCGGGACACCATCCCCCCCCCCCAAACCTAATTGTTAAGCAATTTCATTGTGATATGGGGCGAGGGTTGTATGAGGTTCCACTGTGTGAGTGTGTGTGTGTGTGTGTGCGCACGCGCGCGTGCATGCATGCACACGCACGTGTGTGTGTGTGTGTGCGCGCGTGTGCATGCACGCCACACACACACACAGTGGAACCTCATATTGTTGTATGAGGTTCCACTGTATGTATGTGTGTATATATATATATATGTGCTTTCTGTCTGTGTAATTATCTGAAGCAATGCAAAGAAAAACTCACCAAGCACTCTTTATAAAAAAAAATCAAAGTCAGTTTTGCCAATAAATCATTTTGGGGGATAAAATTCAACAGAAGAAAAGGGAAATGGAGGTCTTAGTGAAAATGATCTGTTAGGACTTCATCAGATCAGAGTCAGCTTCCACTGTTGTAGCTCTGCACAAAATCGTTCACAGTTTTCTCAGCCTCTGTTCTTACAACTCCTGAAACATGATGATTGTATATATTTTTGAATGGATACAGTGAGTTTACCTGCAGAAACCAGCATTTTAAAACCTTTTAACTGAAACAGAGAAAATCACATTTTCCCACCTATGTAATCACACCCTCTCAGTGGCCATAATTCTCCAGTGTTTTAGGAAGGCCACTTGCCACTTGCCTAGCCATCTGGATAATTCCCATTTCCCCTATTGACCTCAGACCATGTAAGTGCTAAATACTAATATGGTTAAGCTTGCAAAATTGGGTACGTTTGGGTATGCTCAACTAGGCATGATGACAACCTGTTGTTCAATAAGTTTATTCTTTTTTTTTGGTCTTTAGCTGTGGGTATTCTTTTAATTTACTCTTGCTTTATAAATCATCTTCAGTGGCTGTGAACTGATGTCAAATGCTGTATAATCAGTTGCAGAAGGCTAAAGTATTATATAAATAATCAGAAAATTGAAAGAAATTTATGAATAAAGATTTGACACCTAGTAATAGTACAGCCTGTGTGCACAACCTGAATAACTCATGAACATTTTTAGAGTCAAGTCACAGCAAGACAGATGCCAGAAAATAGAAAAATGAGATGGAATGTAGGTGGGTAATAAGAGACAGAATGACAGAACAGCCCAGGGATGAAAAGATAGTGGTTTAGCTGTCACTCAGCATTTCCTGTGAGATATTAAAGAACTTGAGTGTTGATCACTTTCTATGAGCTTTCAGCTTTCCCTATTTTCTTCAATTAAAATACCATGAAAAGACTGAATTCTGTTAAGTTGCTAGGTGCCTGGAGAGCAAAAATTGTTCACCTACTGATGTGAATTTTCAGTTGCAGGAAACTAAATTTAAGGCAAATGTTTGCAGTGTAGATTCAGATTAGCCAGAGGACATGATTTTCCCTTCTTTAGAAGTTTAATTTAAATTTAATTTACCACTACATAATACACAAATATGTTTCTCTGACACTGTGAATCAATCTCAGCTTCACCCCATTAAAATACACTTGTTTCCACTACTTGTTTGTCATATTTATTTATTTATTTATTTAAAATTATTTACATGTCATTCTTCTCCCCATAGGGGACCTAAGGTGGTTCAAAATTACCTAAAAAAATTGAAAACATAGTTTTGACACTTTTAAATTTCAACATTAAAGTCTGGCCAGACATCCCACTATGATAATGGAGTAGACTATACAGATAGCAACTCAATTCTGAATGTTGGGTGGTGGTAAATAACCTGATTCCCTAACGGGGCCAATAGCTATGGGTGGGGTGATGGTCCCCCTCAGTAGAGGAAATGCCACTGGAAACCATCGTATTGGGCCCAATGGCAAAATGACTGGAGAGGAACCACTTCACTAGTGTGATTCCAACGGTCACGGAGGCAGAAGAGGCCATGCCAGATGGACTGACTGTGAAGGCACACTTTGTGAATAGCCACAAGGCTGTAGCAGTCCATTGCAGTCCCGGTGTCAAATCCCACATGTCTCATTTCATATGTGCCGCAGAAGATAAACCATGGAAATACTGGTTTGAAACCAGTGTAAACTCTATTTCATGTTTACCAAAGATTCACAAAGTGAAGAAATTGAAAGTAAAGCCTGATTCCTGAATAGACACATCCTTGTGATTAGGTACAATGCTATGCAATGATAGAAGTTTTGCTTTTTTACAATCTACCTACGGATATTTTCTGATAATTTTGCTTTATTGATATGTTTTGTGTATAGGCTTGTAATATTTTGCATGGTAAATTGTAGGGATTGATTGACAGTGGGGAACGGTTGATGGGAAGTATAAAATAATGTTTGTGAATGGAGCTGATTGTTATCCCTGGTTCCTGACTGGAAAGATTTTATTTTGTGTATCAAGGTGTGTGAGAGTTAGTTAAATTAGGGAACAGAGAAAGAGAATACAGTGTACATGTGGTCTGGTATGAGAAGAGGTTATGAATAAAAATGTGGTCTTGTTAATATCTGAAACAAATGTAAATATAGATACAAATGTAAGTATACATATAGATGTATAGAGCAGAAAAAGTTTAAATTATACAGAAGAAACTTATAATTGTATGCTGAAAAACATGACAATGTGATGCATTGTTCTTATATTTTGTTTTTGCCTATCTATCCTCTACATCTTTTTATTGCTTGTGTTGTTTGTAATAAAATTTGTTTTGGTTTAGAACCCTTGTTTATTGGTTTATAAGTAGCATTCATAATAAGACACTCCACCCATGTGAGCCAGAGCTATGACACATTGGCTGCATTTCTGCTGCTAAGTGTAGATAACTATTGAATCAATTGAACTTATGAAGGAGTTGACATGAACCTGTCAAAACGAAACCACCTGTGTTGAGATCATTCTGTAGTTCCTTTTGCCTGACCTAGTGTTAGAAAGATTAGCTAGCACAAGGTGGGCTTTGCATGCGGTATGCCCGATTGTGGTTCAAAAAACACTACAACCTTCAAAGAGGCTCTTTTGTTAGCCACAAGGTGTGATCAGACAGGAGGAAAGCCATGTATCTGATTGTGATGGAAAAGATAGTATTACAGGGGCGGATCTCCCTCAAAGTGACCTCTCTGTTTTGGAATTGCTCCAGGACAACCTCCAAAAGTAATAGCCCTACTGCTTGGCTAAAACAATTCTAGCTTGGGCAATGAGTACAATCAGTTTGGAATGCAGTTCCAACACCTAATGTGATTGCTAGAAAATAGATGGTACTGGGCCACTCCATATGTAGTCCACATATGATCTATTTCCCTGTGTGACCATGCCAACAGCTAAAATTAGTAAGTCATTCTTGTTTATATTTTATCTCTGTCCAGCTTACAGTCTTTAGGTTGATATTCAGAGGTTTAATATGCCACATTTATTTTTTAAACAGTTTTTAATATAAAAATACATATATACAAAATGGCAGCAATAAAATCCAGTAGAACACACACACACACACACACACACACACACACACACACACACACACACACACACACACACACACACACACACACACACACACCACATCTCTGTAAGGTAGTTGTAGTGCCACAGTACGAACCTGGAAATAGTTGTTTACAGACAATTAGTAAGTAGCAATTAATTAATTTACCAGTTATGGAGATATAACTATGTTGCTTCACAATTGTAAATTTACAAAAGATAATCTTACTTCTTGAGTGAAGGTTCAGCCTCATTGAAGTACCTGTAAGCTATCACATAATTTATATCCTTGGCTCTTTCTGTATCCTGTGCTCCTGTCTTCTGCTTATAATAAGGCAGAGAAGAAGAAATATGTTTTCTGTCACAGGCCAGTGGCTGGTTGCAAGCAGCTTTTTTTTTTAAAGTAACTTTTAAAGTTAATTTTGAGAAACAGGCAAGCAAATAGTTATACTTGGAAAATATAAATACAGTGGAACCTCATACAACAATTGCCCCGTATAGCAAGCAATGAAATCGCATAACAATTAGTTGTGTGTGGTTGTTGTTGTTGTTGTTGTTGTTGTTTTTGGGGGGATGGTGTCCTGCACAACCATTTTCCCTATGGAAAAATCATAAAACAATTTTTCAATGGGAAAAACTACTTAGCATATATATATATATATCATTGTACGATGCACCCCATAGGGAAAATCAATATACGATGCATGTATCGTATAGCAATTGTTTCGTACAACAATGAGCCCCATGGAACGGATTAAAATAGTTGTATGAGGTACCACTGTATAATTATTTTGAGAGCACTGGGGTATAAATTTAATTACCTTTGAAAGTAAAATTCCAATCGGTTGCATTTACAAAAGCCAGCTTTAGAATGTGCACATTACTCTACATCTTGTAATGAAGTTGAAATGGAGACTTTATTTTGTGAGTTAAAATGGATTCTGTCATTTGCTTTCCTTCCTAAGAGGGGGTGAAATTTTTGAGAAACCAGAAACTTGAAATTTGGCCCTGGGGTCAGGTGCAAATTCTTTTCCTCTCAAGAAAGACAAAATAACTTAGGGCCTGAGAACTGATTGGAATGTTTAATGGACGTTTGAAAAGATGAAGTTTTATTGGGTAAGGGAGATAAAAAGGTGGTACAAAAGATGAAATATGGTTTTTGTTATCTTAGAATGGTAGAGAGAAATCACTATTGATTTAAGCATGTTCAAGGCAGGGGGAGAAATGTCTACTGAGGCTTGCTTATGAGTAGAAAAGTAGAAAACTTTAATCATTATTGTGCTAGCTGGTTAGGCCAGAAAATAAAGATAGATAGTTGTTCTTTTCTTGTTTTAATAATGGGAAAGAGAAGGGAAAATGTTATTTTTATAATGTTTTGTGTTCCTGATTTTTACATTTTCTTTCATATAAAAAAGCTTTGACCTTTTACAGAAGACTTTTTGGGCTTTTTATTTGAAGCATAAGCTAGTGGAAATATTCCAGTTCCTTTTAGAACATTTATTGGCAATTCACTACATAATCTACCTAACCTGATCTGGTTTGTTTGTAAGCATAAACAACCAGGGATTGAACCCTATCATAGATTTCCCTACCCTGAGGCAGAACCTCATGTACTCTGAAGTAGCAAAGACTATGTTGGCTTCCTAAATGGATGTAGGTCTCTTGTCAGGTGGAATGAACCTTTTGGTGGGATAATGGGCTATGTTATCCTTACAGAACTGTACAGTAGGGACACGTGGTGACAACATGGCCACCGTGCGCTTTGCTGGCCCCGCCCCTGAGGCACGGGCACAGCAGAATGGAGCTGGGGGCATGGCCAGCTACCCCTTTAAAAGGGGTGGCTGCGCCAATGGCCCCCGCTTTCCAAATTTGACTGGGCCCCAGGCGCGTTTGCCGTGAACAGCCAATTGATCACCTGGCCTTTCGCCCCGCTCCTCCAACAGCTGCCGCTAGCCTGTGAACAGGCTTGCGCCAGTGCCATTTGCGGCATTACCGCCGTGCTCCCTCCTTGCGCAAGCCGGGTTCCTCCTTGGGGCTTTCCCCCATTGGGGCCGCCGCCGAGCCCAGCTTGTGCTGCACAGCTCGGAGCGTGTCGCCCGTCTTTGGGCAGACACTGCTCGTTGCTTCGGCGCTGGCTCTCCGCCAGGGAACGGGCTTGTGCCACACACCGTTAGCGCTGTTTATGGGTGGGCTTCGCCCATACTCTTGGGGGCCAGCCCTTAGCCTGCCAAAGGGCTTTGACCACCTGCCTTCCCTGCAGAGGGAGCACCGGCACACATGGCGCCCCAAAAGAAGGCCGCACGCAGCGGCACCACTGCACCATGCCGTTTGCGTGCACCAGTGCTGCCTACACTGGCACCCCAGTTGGCTCCCCCAAGACAAAGGACCCACAGGGCAGAGAGCACCTTGCCCCATACTGCCCCTGGAACAAAAGACCCGTTTGCGGCAGAATATCAAAGTCATACAAAATGTCAATGTTCTGATACGTGCTTTAATGCGCAAGTAGACTCGAAGCCCTTTCCAGATAAATTGGCTTTTCCAAGCTTCCTCAGGAATCTATGCACATAAAAATATATATGTCATAACTATAAAATATATACACCAATATACAATATTACATATATATACATCATATATACATCAGGGAAATGCATTCAAAGTAAATTACCTGCTTGCAATGTAGAAATAGTTTCTTCAAGGTATTTTAATTATTAAAGTATTTTATTTTATTCGCATCTGAGCCTCAATGAAAATTATGTAGTGCTCCTCGACGTCAAAAAACCAACTCACTAAAACCTTGTTTTATAATTACTACTAACCCACTGCAGCTGCATCTAATGAAGAACCACATATTGAGACCTAGAAATCTCTCAAAGGAAACACGACAAATCCAAATCCATGTTAAGTCCATGTGGATGAACAGTATTGAAACAGTGAATAAAATGTGCTTCTCTGCGGCATAAAAAACCACCCTGGTTTTAATCTCACAACTGGTACACCCCACATAGCTTAACCCACAACTGCACATGATGAAATATATACAACATTTAGTTTGGCAAGTGGTAAGTTCTTTCAATTTCAATTTATAAGTACACCCAGGAACCATAATTTCCTTGGTTTCCCAAGCAAGATTACAGTGCACACAATGCCCACATTTGAAGTGCCCTAATGCAATGGGTTGAACGGGTGGAGAATGTAGATCTGATTCAGCAACACCGGACACTTGTAAATAAAAATCAGATCTGAATCTAAAATAATTGTGCTCCTCCGGTAAAGGAAGACTTAGTATTCAACCTTTCATCCAGGTCATTTACACATAGAGAAATGGAAGTATTGTCTTTGGGTTTGGGGTTTGTTCCTACTCCGATGTATTGGGACTTTAATACACGTATAGATGTGTTCAGGCTCACACGACTGTTAAAGCTAAAGGCATTTTGTAAAGGATTAGACAGATACACAGAGGACAGATTCAAACCCAAGTTGTCCATTTGCCCTAATATAGAAGATCCTAACATTGAAGTCTTTAATAGATTTGTGATAACTGACCTTGAGAGTTTGGAAAGGAAGAAAATCAGAATGCACAACAATACGTGTAAGGAGGACAGGGCTGCTTAAGAAAGATTAGCTAATGACCATCAGGTGGTGATCAAGCCAGCCGATAAAGGGGGAGCAGTGGTAATTTTGGACACTGAAGATTATATTGCAGAGGCAAGGAAACAACTTAGTGACCAATCTTTTTACAAACCATTGAAGGGTGACCCTACGAACAAGGTGCTTAACATTATTAGAACAGTTATCAATGAAGGATTAGCTTTGGGATATATTACTCAGAAACAAGCAGAATATTTATATAATAAGCATCCTAGGGTGCAATTGTTCCATTTGCTGCCTAAGATACATAAACCACGAGCGTTGGATGAGTTACTCCCAGGGAGACCTATCATTTCATCTGTAAATTCAGCCCTCGAGCCGTTAGCCAAGTTTTTGGACACATTCATCCATCCGTTTTTGTGCCAAACGTTATCTTATATTAAGGACACCACTGATTTTTTCAGTCATGTAGAAGGGATTCAAGTAGCACCAGGTGGGGGTTTTGTCATGCTAGATGTTAAGGCATTATACACACACATTCCTCTGGATGAGGTATGGGACATTACACAAACAGCCTTGGACTCTAGGTTAGACAATCATCTCCCCACTGATTTTTTATTAGACATTTTGGATATTATTTTGGAGCACAATTATTTTAGATTCGGATCTGATTATTATTTACAAGTGTCCGGTGTTGCCATGGGGAGTGCAACCGCGCCGAGTTTGGCAAATCTTTATATGGCACATTTTGAAAAGGTTTTTATTTTTAGTAATTTATATCCCTTTGCACAAAAAATCATTTTTTACAGGAAGTTTATTGATGATTTATTTTTCGTATTCAGTTATTTAAGTTGTGTATCTGAGCTCGTGGCATGGATTAATGGGGTTAATAGGCACCTGCAGTTTTCACACAGCTGTGATCCATTATCATTACCCTTCTTAGATGTTGCTGTATATTTGGATAACACTCGCAATATTCGTGTCAGGCTTTAACGTAAACCGACTGATAGGAACGCATACCTGCATTACAACTCTTACCATCCGCACTACCTTCGCAATAATTTACCCTATGGGTTATTCTTGAGAGCGAAAAGGAACTCTTCCAACATAGTTGATTTTGAACACACCTCCAGCGCTATTCGGTTATGTTTGAAACAGAAGGGGTATCCAGGACGGGTCATTGATCATTGTTATGATAGAGCATGTAGAGTTACCCGACAAAGTTTGTTGACCATCAAGCACAAACAGGACAGGCGCAGGATCACGTGCTCTTTTGAATACTCCGCCCTAGCAAATCAAATTAAGTCTATTATCTATCGACATTGGCACATTGTTAAACATATTGCAGGCTGTGAGCAACTGCCTTTGATAGGATTTAGGAAGACACGTTCGATTTGACAGTTTGTTACCGAATCAGATCTACATTCTCCACCCGTTCAACCCATTGCATTAGGGCACTTCAAATGTGGGCATTGTGTGCACTGTAATCTTGCTTGGGAAACCAAGGAAATTATGGTTCCTGGTGTACTTATAAATTGAAATTGAAAGAACTTACCACTTGCCAAACTAAATGTTGTATATATATCATCATGTGCAGTTGTGGGTTAAGCTACGTGGGGTGTACCAGTCGTGAGATTAAAACCAGGGTGGGGGAACATAGATCTAGAATTAGGAAAGGAGACATTACTGCACCCATGGTCAGTCATTTCCTGGATAAGCAACATAGTGATAAAGATTTGAAGTTCACTGTCCATGAAACTGTTAGATCCTTTCGATATGAAGTGATTGATATAGAACAAAGGTTACACCACAGAGAAGCACATTTTATTCACTGTTTCAATACTGTTCATCCACATGGACTTAACATGGATTTGGATTTGTCGTGTTTCCTTTGAGAGATTTCTAGGTCTCAATATGTGGTTCTTCATTAGATGCAGCTGCAGTGGGTTAGTAGTAATTATAAAACAAGGTTTTAGTGAGTTGGTTTTTTGACGTCGAGGAGCACTACATAATTTTCATTGAGGCTCAGATGCGAATAAAATAAAATACTTTAATAATTAAAATACCTTGAAGAAACTATTTCTACATTGCAAGCAGGTAATTTACTTTGAATGCATTTCCCTGATGTATATATGATGTATATATATGTAATATTGTATATTGGTGTATATATTTTATAGTTATGACATATATATTTTTATGTGCATAGATTCCTGAGGAAGCTTGGAAAAGCCAATTTATCTGGAAAGGGCTTCGAGTCTACTTGCGCATTAAAGCACGTATCAGAACATTGACATTTTGTATGACTTTGATATTCTGCTGCAAACGGGTCTTTTGTTCCTGGGATTCTACCCATTTGGCCCTTATTCCTTTTGCCATACTGCCCCTGCCCAGCCGGAACTCCCGGTGGGGACGGCTGGGGGGTAGCAACACGTGAGTATGGTGGTCAAGTCAGCCCCGCAAGTGCACACACTGTTCCCCAGCCTGCGCCATTTGCCTGGCCTTGGCCTACTAACCAGGCCCCAGCGACCGCAGGACCCTCCGTCCTGCCTATTTTGGCTGGGCAGGTGCAGGCCGGGGGTTGGAGGGCTCCATACCCACAAGTGCCTCCCCCTATCCCGCCTGCTGGACCGTCCCTGTCTTATCTGATTGGGCCTTATGGCCCGCCGGTCAATACGGGCTATCTCACTGTGCCTACGTCTGCCCTTCCTACCACAGGGGTCCTCCTTCCCCTGGGCGATCACCTGCTTCCCGCCACCAGAGACAAGATTTGTCGCAGGGAGTACGTTGTTGAATAGGGAACCTACTCACAAAGAAAAGGACAAGGAGGATGACAGAGACAAGGAGTTGGCCCGTCACTGCAAACCACCATGCACCTGGGCCAATTGGTTGCCTGCCTATCTTATATATGCGGTGGTGTCACTCAGGGCTCACCGTGATTTGGCTATTCCCTCTTTCAATACCTTGACATCATTTATCGCGCCTATGTAGACTATCCAGGCCAATCGTGGCTGGCATATGAGAGATGCGTTGGGATGAGTCCAACCAACTTTTGTGGTTGTACTACATGACGCTGTCCTGCCCGGCCACGGGCGACCGGTACCATTCTGGCCACACTGTACAGAGGCCTGGCTCCGCACAATTACCCCGCCAGCTGGCAGGGCAGGGGGTTCCAGCCCGCTTGTTGTGCTGGAACTACTCGTCCACGGACAGATGCACACGCAGGCAGTGCAGGTACAGGCATGAGTTCTGTTCTGGCCCTCACCCGGCCACTGCATGCATGAGGCCCGGGGGATCCCGGGGGAGGGGGAGGGGTCAGCAGGGTGCCAGGCAGGCCAATGCTGATCCGGCATTGGCTCCAAAAGGCCCCCTCCCCAATTAAGCTTGATGTTTTGGAGGGGTGGCTATGCGTCTATCCCAAATGGGAGGATGCGGAGTAGATCTGGGCTGGTTTTTCCGAGGGGTTTCACATCCCTTTCACGGGGGTGCACTCACCCCAGGATGCCCCGAATTTGGTTTCGTTGAGGGGTGTTAGGGATGTCATGGGGAACACACTGGTATTGTAAATAATACATGATATGTGGTGCTACAGCTTTAAGAGTAACTTATTGAACTGTGGACAGGTGACGGTAATGATGGAATGAATCAGCATTTGTCACTGCATAAAATAGAGGATGTGGCCAAGGATAAGATAATTAAGGTGGTTCGGGAGGGTCGGGTGGCAGGCCCCTTCGATGAACCTCCTTTTCCCAACTTGAAAGTATCATCACTGGGTTTGGTCCCTAAGAAAGTTCAAGGTGAATTCCGTTTAATTCACCATTTGTCTTACCCTGCTGGCGAATCCGTGAATGATGCTATACTGGACGAGCTTTGTTCTGTCCGGTACACTTCATTTGGCCAGGCACTTGGCATGGTTCGGGCCTGCGGACGGGGGGCACTTATGGCCAAATGTGACATAAAGTTGGCCTTTTACCTCCTGCCTGTCCACCCGGATGATTTTGAGCTGCTTCGTTTTCATTTCCAGGGGCAATATTTCGTAGACAAGGCCATGCCTTTTGGGTGCTCTGTTTCTTGCTTGGCATTTTAGCGTTTCAGTTCTTTCTTGCATTGGGCCTTCGTCTGCCGCTCTGCATTTCGGACAGTGGCAAATTACCTGGACGATTTTTTGTTCAGGGCCGCTGCCGGCTCCGGTGAGTGTGTACGCCTGCTATCCACTTTTCAGGGGCTGATGGCCGAATTAGGGGTTCCATTGGCTCCTGAAAGGACTGAAGGATCCGCCACTAATTTGGTTTTTCTGGGGATTGAAATTGACACCGTGGCTCAGACTTCCCAGTTGCCCATGGACAAAATAGCCTGCATTTCGGAGGCTTTTCGGGCCCTATTGGCCAAGCATAGGGCATCACTTCATGACCTGCAGGTGCTTCATGGTTACCTTTACTTCGCATGAAGAGTGATGGCGCCTGGCCGGGTTTTTGCCAGGTGTCTATGTGACGCCATGGTGGGTCTATCCAGGAAGCACCACAGGGTTCGATTGACCAGGGGTAACAGGGAAGACCTGCAGGTGTGGTTGGGGTTCCTATCAGACTTCAATGGGGTTTCATTTTGGCACGCTGAACGCATAGCGGTGCCTGGGTTCCAGGTTCAGTCAGATGCGTCAGGAGCGTTTGGCTACAGGTTGTACTTTGACGGTCACTGGTCATATGGCAAGTGGCCGGAGTCTTGGCAGGGCAAGGCAGTGCTCCATGACCTTACATTTCTGGATTTTTTTCCTATATTGGGTGTACTCTTGCTGTGGGGTGAGACCTGGGCTAATTCGGTGGTCCATTTTTGGTGCGACAATGCGGCTGTTGTCCACATAGTAAATTCCCAGATTCCCGTTCCCCCAGAGTTATGGCCCTGGCCCGTCATTTCATGTTGTGTGCATTGCACCTCAACATTCTGTTTAAGGCCAATCATGTCCCGGGTATCAATAATGATATTGCTGGCGCTTTGTCTCGCTTACAGATAGATCGGTTCCAGGCCCTGGCGCCGGAGGCCGACGACCTGCCTTTGACGCTCCCGGCCAAGATGTGGAGGTTTGGCATGGAGAAGTGAACCAGGCCATCAGTCTGTCGATGGCTAGCAGCACCCATAAGGCGTACGCTCTCATGCACAGGGCCTTTGAAGCATTTCACCACAAGGCCTTCCTCCCCATTAGTTGGCCTATTCCAGTTGACCACCTCTTACATTACATGGTCTACCTCCACTCCAGGGGGTTGGCGGCCAGGACTATAGTGGGCCGTCTCTCTGCATTGGCCTTTTATGCAAAGATCAATGGCCTTTCAGATGCCACCTCAGATTTTAGGGTGTGTCGGGTCTTGGAGGGCTGGGCCCGCGAACACAGTCCCTGACCTGACTCTTGTCAGCCCATTTCCCTGGATCTTCCCCTGCGTCTGGCCGTGGCCTGGCTGGTTGTTTGCAGGGATCACTATGAGCCTTCGCTGTTCCATGCTGCCACCACTGTGGCATTTTTTGTGCCCTCAGGGCAGGTGAGCTTGTGGTGGGGTGATGCAGCGATGCATCCCGCAGGGCCTTGGAACTGGCTGATGTGTCCATGGCCCAGGACTCGGTGGATTTGACCATTCGTTTTTCCAAGAACGACCAGCTCAGCAGGGGCAGCACACTCACGCTGTACAGGTGTGGTAACCCCACTATTTGCCCAATCAGGGCACTGGGTGTCTTTTTGGCTGCACATGGTCATGTCCAAGGCCCCATTTTTTTAATGCTGTCCCGTTGACCAGGCGTCAATTTTGGAGGGTCACCAGTGCTACGTTGACCAGGTTGGGCATGCCCAGGGTGCGTTTTGGGACCCATTCTTTTCGCATTGGTGCAGCATCCACTGCGGCGGCGTATGGTTATCCTGAGGATGCCATACGGTCCATGGGCAGGTGGGTTCCAGTTGTTTCCATTCTTATGTGCGGCCTTTGAGCCAGTAGCACTTTGCTTGTTTCTTTTCTTTTTCTTTCTTTCAGCTCCGGAACGCCCGAGGACGCCCATGAGGGTTTGGATCATTGGCCACAGCTATGTGTACTGGGCAGCCCGCCACGCCACATCCACTCCATGGGGGACCCACCTGGGCATTGGCTCAGTGGTGCTGCTTTGATGGTTCGGATTCTGGGGGATGCATTGGCACACGTTGCTCCCGCTCCTGAGGTCCCTGGCCGACCAGTGTCCGCCGGACATCCTGGTGTTACATCTGGGCGGGAACGATTTGGCACTAGTCACAGGTTTGGATTTGGTCTGTGCCATTCGCAGAGATCTTGCCCTGTTGGGTCAGTCCTGGCCACAGGTGGTCCCAGAGGGTACCACGTATCCACTACCGGGGGTATTGACCTTTGTGGCATTGACCCGGCCCGCAGGTCCATGAACAGGGCAGTGGCCCATTTCCTTTATGTCAATGCTTTGGGGACAGTTGTCCCACACACCCTGATCCGCATACAATACCGCAGTCTGTATCGCGGTGACGGAGTGCATTTATCGGCCGGAGGTATGGACCTCTTCTTGTCATCTTTGCAAATGGGCCTGTTGACCGTATGCGGTCATGGTGGGGCAGTGAGTCGGTGAACTCCTCCCCGTGTGGCAGATAGCACTGGTTGCGGGCAACTGCATTAACCACTTAACAGGGCAAATGCAGTTGGTTGGCCATAGGGAGGACAAGGTTAGCCGAATTTGTAATGGCCAGCCAATTGACAAAGATAAGGTAACATCCAGATCGGGTCAACAACGTGTTTCCGCAGAAGCAGGTTGTTGACAGAGCCTCACACCTTGTTTCCACAGTAACAGGTGTGGAGAGGTATTCAGTTAGGGTTATAATTGGATTTGCCCCTTACCAGTGCTATTTCGGCCCGTTTTTGATCCTTAACCATTGATAAGGAAAGTTTAGCTTAAAGTTCAATAAAGTGGCCCATATTTTAATCCAATTTACGTGTCCATGTCGTTATTGGAGTGTGGGTACAGCAAAGTGATATTTCTGTAATGTTAGCAAATCCAGCTTTATGAATAGCAATGGTATTTAAACATCATGCAATTTAAGAAGACATTCATAGGGTAAGCAAGTTTGAGTTATAAAACAGTTTAATCAGCAGCCTCCAGTTATCTTTTTCTTATTATCATAGGAACTATATAATATTAAATACAGAGCAAAATGTGTATTGCAAATATTGTCTAATTTTCTAGAGATGAAAGTTGAAATTTTATGCAGTACTGAAATGAGAACTTATTTATTGTTATCATTATTGTTTTACTATAGCTAGTGTTATTCACTTTTGCATAAAGCCAGCACATTTTCTATGGGTTGCAATTTTCAATTCATTTAACAATTCCTTTCATTGTTTGTTGAGACGTTTTGTGAATTAATGTCATGATATTTGCATTCTCCTATAAATAACACTCTGCATTGCTAAATGGAGCAAATAAAGACACAAAAAAAAAAATTAAACCAATCATTCCAGTCTTTTGTTCATCATCTTATAATACAAATATCATTCAACTTACTATTTTTCTTGCTCTCTTTTTCCAAAGAGAAAGTGCCTATCTTAAAAGAGGTGTTCCATGATCACAAACAATCTTGCATAATATCACAAAATGAACTTAATTACAATTCAGATATCCACACATTGCATTGGTCTTTCCAGATCAAATCCAGAATGTGATGCTGGATCTTATTGTAGCTTTTTATTACTTGATGATGCAGGTGAAATGAATTGATAGATTAATCCTCTAATCACAGGAAAAAGGTGATGACAGTATGTGGCACTGTGGAGTAGATTTCTGCCTGTTCTGGGAAAGGAATGAATGATTTTCCCCCTCCTTGGATAAAAGTGTGAATTTTTGACTGGGATGGGTGTGAGATGAGTGGATATACAACCATTATTTGATCTTCTACTCCAGTATTTTCTGTGTGTAATCTTAAAAGCAATTTGGAGATTCCATGACCAAACATGGCCATTAGTTCAAATCACAGAGTTTAATGAATCCTCCCCAGTTTGCATCATTCTCAAAAAGTGAGAAAATGTATTCTTGATGGTTATTACATAGATGTATTCAGCAGAGGGTGATGAAATAAATACAGTATACCCCAAACCAGAGTCCAGGTGAGGAAGAGCAACAAGCAGGATGAGGCCATGAGGACTATACAGTTTTCATGGGTGTTGTGTAGGTGGTTTACCTGGAAAGGGGGTGTTGTCAGCTATAGTCTGTTGTGGGAGGAAATCCTGATACCATGAAATGCCCAAGCAGAGATACGGTCCAGCTGGCTGCTTGGGGAGAGCTCTCACAAACAACCCCAACCAGTATCTTTTAATGCCAAAATTCAACAGCAGATAAGAATACAGGAACAATAGGGCATTCAGTAGAAAGGGAGTAAAATGGATTGCATAGTGAACAATAGAGAGTATTCAGCCGTAGGTTACATTTGGCATACATTGTTTCTAACATTAGGGTACCGTGTGAGAATCATGCAAGCTACAGTATGTGCCTGATTGGTTAGAACAACTAAAATAGCATACTTGCCTCATGAAGCCTGCGTGATCAGTCTCTCTATAGTAAGCTCAGACCTTGATTACAGGCATACTGACCTTCTTTCAGGGAAATATTGAAACATAGTAAAGGGATGCAGGACATCTCTCGGGAGGAATCTCAAAGCCAAACAGGAGTGTGTGCACTCTCATGAACTTGGCTTATGGTTCATCCCTATCAGATTCCCACATGCCCCCCGATACTCCAACAACAGTCCTTGCGAGATATGATCTGACAATGGATTACAATAAGGTATTCATCCTAATGCCAGATTAGATTTTATCTAAATCAAGGTGTAGCTGGTATTGGTTGTCCCACATATAAAAGATGGAGATGTTATGAGTTATGAGGTGGGGGAGGAAAGGCGCCAAAAACATTTCCTGGAAAAAAAATATGGGATGATACCAGCGGCAGTATTGCAAAGTTGATAATGATTGTGACAGATCTTTTGCCCTCTCCTGAAAGTGTATTGACTGTAAATGGAGATTAGCACCATATTCTACAGTTGGATATGACTGGTTCTTGAGCAAGGGTGATCATTATCTTTACCTAAGAGAGTGTTTTAGGGAAATATTCATATCCTTGTAGCTCCTCTGCAGACTGTCTGCTCAGGCACTGCAGAACTTTACAGTTCAGTCTGAATAAAAGATTCCCTTTAGCCAACTGAATTTGCATATTTTGAGGCTGTATTTCCCATATTAGTTATATATTTAATTGTGAATCTTTGTTATTTTAAAATTCTTTTGTATTCAATAAAATTTTTGTGGAGAGTAGCTATTTGTGAGTGTAATGTCTACTGCCATTACTGAAATATGTTTGTGTCTCTGAACATGTGTGAGTTCATGCATGTGCTTTGGCAGCATACCTGTCTGTTCTGGTCTGCTATTTTTGCAGAGAAACAATAAAAATTTTGTCTACCTCCATGCATGGGGCTTCCCACTATAAACTGTGTTGGTTTCCTCCTTTTCATTTCCTACATACATATCAGGGCAGTGGGCATTCCACCACATTCCTCTAGGTAGGTAAGAAATGGTTTTTTCCAGGTAAAGGATGAATTTTCATTTTCTTGCAATGAGGAGTCACTATTAGTAAGGAGCAGTAAGCAAAGCTTTTTTTCCATAAGAGTTGGAAGTCTGACCCCAATTTGTTCCAGTCTCTCAGAGTTACTTTCATTCTAGTATATTTGGGAGGATAATAGTAGCCATTTCCCACCCCCTGACCAAGCTGTCAAAATGGTGAAGAATATTCAGAGAAAATTTAACAAAATTGCCTTCTTTTCAATGGGAGTGTAGAGGGGGAAACGTCAGAGATGTTTTCAGAAAAAAATATTTTCTGAGAACTGTCAGCTCTGTTTTAGAGTGGGTGAAAAGTAAGATTCAGACTTTGGTACATTATTGTTTATTATAGCTTGTTATATTTAGCTCTATGAACCTGAGGGGTAACTCTGTGTTCCACGTTCTTATCAGTGAGTTCATTTTTCCATTGAGGTTAATGGAAGTATATCCACTGATTTTAATGGGGCCAGGCTTTCACATTAATATGGTTTATCTAAGATGTTTATCAGGAAAGCATGCATTAACCACATATCCAACCATTTTGTGTATATTATCAGGATAATTGAATAAGCAAAATGGACCCTGCAGGGAACAGTGTGTGCAGTCTGCTAAAATCACATTATTGTAATCAATGTATGTTCAAGTATGTATTTTAAGTTTAAGTATGGTGTGTATGCACAAACATACACATTTCAGATAGAAATGCTGTCTGCACAAATAGTTACATCCAAATACATGAGGGAAGGCACTGATATAATTGGGATTGTTTACTGATTGCAGCCTTTTAAGGATAACTATTAAACAAGTTTAAGGGTCCAGATCAGCCAGATTAAACATAGACATTACAAAGATGTGGTGGTTGTTGCATCTGGACAAGGGTGTGAAAGGGAAAACATGCAGACCTCCCTAAAACTAACAGAAATGTTACAGAAAACATAGTCTCTGGCATTCATCCTCCACATCCAGAGAGGTTTATTGTTATTACCCCTACTTAGCAACTCTATTAGATAAACATCCCAATCTGTATCCCTTTTGATATGCATACTTCCCAGGAACTGATAGATATTCCTTTTGTTCTCTCAAATCTCAGTCTGACACAAAGAAATGCTTAATAGGTGCTTGGGTTACTTAAGAAAACAGATTATATAGCCATTGAATTGAAGGGAATACTTTATGTAAAAGTGCCTGCACAATAATTAATTGTGTACTGGTGTTTATATTGCATTCATCTAACAAAGTGTTGTTGATGTTTTTGTTCTTCAGTTGCACAATCAAGTCCAAACCTTTTTCAATCCCATGGACCATCGCACGGCAGGCTCCTCTGTCAACTGCCATCCACTTTAGTCCACCCAGATCTACATCCACTGTGCAGGGCCATAGCCATTATTCTAGATGTGGGTGGGCAAATATTTTTTTCAGGATGGGCAACAATGTCATATATATTCTTCTCCTTTTGTCTTCAATCTTTCCTAGCATCAGGGCCTTCTCCAGTGAGTCCTTTCTTCTCATTTGGTGGCGGGCTTCAGTATTTGTTCTTCTAAGGAGCAGTCAGGATTTATTTCCTTTAGGATTGACAGATTTGATCTCTTTGCAGTCCAGGGGACTCTCAAGAACCTCCTCCAGCACCACAGTTCAAAGGCATCTGTTCCTCTGCACTCAGCCTTCCTTATGGTCCAGCTCTCACAGCCATACGTTACTACTGGGAATACCATCCATTGCTTTGACTATGCAGACTCTTGTTGGCAGGGTGATGTTTCTACTTTTTATTATGCTGCCTAGGTTTGCCATACCTTGCCTCCCAAGAAGTAAGCGTCTTTTAATTCCATGGCTGCAGTCACCATCTGCAGTGATCTTAGATTCCCAAGAAGGTAAAGTCTGTCATGGCTCCCATTTCCTCTCCTTCTATTTGCCAGGGAGTGATGGGGCCGGATGCCATGTTCTTGGTTTTTTTAATGTTAAGTTTCAAATCAGCTTTTGCACTCTCCTTTTTCACCCTCATCAAAAGGCTCTTTAGGTCTTTTTCACTTTCTGACATTAGGGTAGCATCATCTGCATATCTCAGGTTGTTGATATTTCACCCAGAAATCTTAATCCCAATCTGTGCTTCTTCCAGCCCTGCATTATACATGATGTACTCTGCATCTAAGTTAAATAAGAAGGGTGACAATATACAGCCTTGTTGTACTTCTTTTCCTATTCTAAACCAATCAGTTGTTCCATATCCTGTCCTAACTGTTGCTTCTTGGCAGTTACAAAGTCTTAGCTGTTCTTATTTGTTTATTATAATGATCAACCCCACTTGTTTTAAAGATTGCCTTCGTATAAGTAAACTTGCAGGAATCGCCATTAGTTAGAAGAGAGCTGGTCACGTATTGCTGAATCAGGAAGGTCTGAAAAATGTCTTGGTGCCTGGTACTGGAAGGAGGTCCAGGGGGTTTGCAGCTTGTGTGCTGGTGCAATACTGATAAGAAAACAGATAAGAATTGGAAGCCATTATTTGTCCTGTGTGTTTGACTTTCCTTGCTAGCGGGCATTCCACCCATAGCTTTTACTTGGCCAAATAAAAACTGCACTTAAGAAAGAGTTTCTGCCTCCTTGACTTTATTTGAAAGAAAGAGGCAAGTAGGAAAGTGGACACAACACTTTGGAGACATTTCAGTGACAATGGGAGGCTGGCATCAATCTTCCTGAGAGGCAGACAAAAGTGTCATTAGCAACACCTTGCATGTGGCCATCTAATCCTTTTACAAACACTGCTTCAATGTCACAGGAAGCCCCAAACATGCCTGTGCAAGTGACAATATAACACACTAATCTTTGAGTCATGTAAGTGTAGGAAAACATCCTGAACAATGTTGTGTATCTCCTTCCTGAACTTTCTCTCAAGAGTCTTAGCTAAAGCTCTGCCAAAATTCCCCATGTTCATTTTTACTGGCTTACTCATTCCTCCCCCAAGTGTGTGCATGGGAGGTGGGAGATTGGTTATTTTGAGGGATAGTTGATTTCCCCACATATGGGGTTGTAATTGACATGTGGCATTCCTGTGGACAAGGTGCCAAATATTTTTACTTAAACACACACACCAACAGAAATCAGCCACTCATAGTGACAGCAAAGCTTTGTTCAGCATCCATACTTCAGAAATTTGTAGTGACTATGTTGGCAGAGTGCAACAAACTAGTATGATGAGTTTACAGCTATGAATTAGGAATAATCACCCAGAAGAGTCAAGGTAACATTTAAAAAGTATACATATTTTTCAAGGAAATCCATTTTGGAAAATACAGGATAAAACCTAGACTGAGTACTGAGGCCCAAAGAGCAGGCTTCTGTCTGTGCAGGGCTGCTAAAGATCAATGTGGGAGCACCCTCACAGGTGTTAGTTCACAAACAAAGAACAAAAAGTATTTTGTTGAAGAAGTGAGGATTGACCTAAGGAGGTGGTGACTGGTGTTGTTATTGTTCAGTCGCACAGTTGGTTCCGACTACGTGTGATCCCATGCACCATTGCACACCAGGGAAGCCCCCTGGATTGGCAGGGCTGCCATCAGGGCAGTACTATCAGTACTGCCATATAGGGCCCGGAGCTGACAGGGGCTCTGCCACCGGCTGCCATAACTGTGACATTACTATGTGTGTATGCATGTGTGGGCAATAGGATTGCTCAGGATGGGGCCCAGAAATTTCTGATGGTGGTCCTGCTTATTGGTCTATCGTACACCCACCTGCCTTAGTTACTGTAAATACATTTTAATTCTACTTGTTTTACATACCACATTTCCTGGGCCTTTATGCCCATGTGGTTGATGCTGGCAACAATTTTTGGGTAAACCAAACAAACACAACCTGCATAGCAAATATCTAGAGCAGGCCTCAGCAGTTTGTAGAAAATAATTTTGAGTATTATACACCCTGGTTTAAGCAACATCAACTCCACCATTGGTGGTCCCAAGCCCGGATGAGAAAGGAGTAAGGTTGAGGGTTGAGTTGGCACCCTAGCCCCATAAAACTTCATTGCTGAGGAAGCAATGAGGAGTCTCATTGCCCAATATGCTATAGTGGTGGAGATGGGTGCCACACAACATGAGAAGGAACTGCTGCTGCTGCTGCTGCTGCTGCAGTAGCAGCAACATCACCACAAATTAAGCAGGGAGTTAAGAGGCTTGATTATCCAGTCACATGTATAACTCCTTGGTAGTGGGGGGGGGGGCTGTGCCTGGTTGGCAGGGATCGGCTGAGGACTTAGCTGACCATCTGGTGGAGAAAATCGATCGGATTCACTCAGGGTTTAATCTTGGCATGGATGGGGAGGGTCAGGGGGAGCCAGTGCACAGTCTTGCTGTGTTATCTGGGATCGGTTTGATCCTGTTGCCCCAGATGAAGTGGACAGGCTCCTTGCGGCGGTCCACACCACTAATTTTCCATTGGATCCCTGTCCCGCCTGGCTGGTAAAAGCCTCTAAGATGGTGACAGGTGGCTGGGTCGGGGCTATAACTAATGCGTCTTTTTGGGAGGGGATATTTCCTGCACCATTGAAACATGCTTTGGTGCACCCCCTCCTGAAGAAGCCATCCCTCGATCCAGCAGTCCTAACCAACTACAGACCTGTTTCCAACCTAACCTTTTTGGGGAAAGTATTGGAAAAGGCAGTGGCACATCAGTTGCAGGGGGTACTGGATGAAGCGGAATATCTGGACCCCTTCCAGTCAGGATTCAGACCTGGATATGGTACTGAGACTGCATTGGTCATGCTGATGGATGATCTCTGGCTAGAGTGGGATGGCAGTCATCCGTCCGTCCTTGCTCTTCTTGACCTCTCAGCGGCTTTCGATAAGGTCGACCACGGTATCCTTCTGGAACGGATCTGATGATTGGGGATCCAGGGCATGGTATGGTCTTGGTTTTCCTCATTTCTGAGGGGCCGGACCCAGTGGGTGTAGATGGAGAGCGAGAAGTCCAGTCCTAGGTCCCTAAAATATGGGGTGCCTCAGGGCTCGGTACTCTCTCCTCTCCTATTTAACATCTACATGAAGCCACTGGGTGAGATCATCCGTTCCCATGGGGTGAGGTACCACCAGTACGTGGATGATACACAGTTGTACATCTCGTCCCATGGGGATCCCCGTGATGCAGTCAAAGTCCTTTCCAGTTGTCTGGAGGCGGTTAGGGGATGGATGGGGGTGAATGGGTTACAGCTGAATCCTAGTAAGACTAAGTGGCTGTGGATGGGGGGTCCTGTGCTATCCCGGGAGCTACCATCTTTGCTTTTGGATGGGGCTATTTTGCCCCAGACCGACCTGGTGCACAACTTGGGGGTCCTCCTGGATTCGCGGCTGCTGCTAGAAGAACAGGTGGCGGCTGTGGCCAGGAGGGCCTTCGCCCAACTTTGAGTGATTTGCCAGTTGCGCACGCTCCTGGACTGGGACTCTTTGCTCATGGTCACTCATGCTCTGGTGACCTCCAGACTAGATTATTGTAATGTGCTCTACATGGGGCTGCCCTTGATGACCATTCGGAGGCTGCAGCTGGTCCAGAATACGGTGGCTTGGGTGGTGATGAGGTGTGGACGTTATGCCCATGCCTCACCACTGCTTCGGGAGCTGCACTGGTTGCCAGTTTGCCTCTGGGTGCAATTCAAGGTGCTGGCTTTGACCTTTAAAGCCCTATATGGTAGTGGGCCAGGTTACCTTAGAGACCGCATCGCCCTAAGGACGTCTGTTCGTCTAACCAGAGTGGACCGGAGGGGCTCTCTAATAGTGCCATCGGCCAGAGGGGCTCGCCTCTCTGGCTCAAGGAGGAGAGCCTTCTCTGTGTCAGCACCAGCCCTTTGGAACCTCCTGCCTGTGGAACTGCGTCTCCAGACGGAGTTGTTGCCCTTTAGAAAAGAACTAAAAACCTGGCTGGTGGGCCAAGTTTCGGGTACAGGTGGAGGGGTGGCTTCTGTTGGGTGGTTAATATAGGGGAGGATGCCTGCCCCACAGTTTCTTCAGTTCCTGTACCCCTCTCTTTTTAGGGGTGGGTTCTTATTGCTGGTTTTTATCTGTTTTTATTTGTTTTTATCTGTTTTTACCCACTGTGTGAACCGCCCAGAGTCGGCTTTGGCTGAGTGGGCAGTATAGAAATTTAACAATCAATCAATCAATCAATCAATCAATCAATCAATCAATCAATCAATCAATAAAATGACTTTTTGCTGTAGTCATCAGGTAATAAGCACACATATGTGAGTCAGGTCATTAATGAATGTGTGAGCAAATCAACTTCAGTGGCCCACATTAACTTATAGATATTGCCCATTATGGTCCAAATACTCTACCTATATAGGTAGAATCTGGTGAAATATCCAAAACAAAGCCTTTTAAGTAATACAGTACTTGTTCCCATTGGAAAGAGTAAAGTGGGAAAATTTTTTACTGATTAATTCTGCTACTAAAATTAAAGAGACCTAAAGGTAATTTATTTTGGCTGGATAGTGTCTAAAAGGAGGAAGAGGAAGAAACAGAAACTTGAACAGATCATGAAAATAACAATTATCATTGCAAGGTTGTCTCTTTCTCCTCAGCAATAAATATATTTAAATGTTCACCATTAGCAAAACAAATATTATTAATTTTTCTCTATATTTAGTAACATTTTAGAGAAGCACCGCTGGTGGTGTATCCATCCGAGATATACTTCCAAATAACTATATTAAATGGCATCCATATTTCTGTTCCTAATTTGTCTGCCTGCTGGGGTTTGACTCTATTGATCCACCAGGTTCTTGGATTTGCTTAATGAAACATAGAAAATAGTTTCTTTTCACTTCCTTGTAACCTCACACAGAAACTGTTGCGACTCAATTCCTTCACAGACTGGTGCTGAAATGTGAGAATCATTTGGCATTTTGAAGTCTGCTTCATGCCTTCTAGAAAGGGAAGAATTCTGTATGTTAGGCTTAATTGCAATGTTCTAACTTTGATGCTTCTCATAACCAAGCTCCATGGAAAGCAGAGGGACAACCATTTCCCAAGCACTGCCAGAGTAACAGAAGAAATCTTTCAAAAAAGCAAAGGTCGCAGAATCACAACCTCTGCCACTGCCCTTCAATCTCACTTGTTATCATCCTTCCACCTCTTTCACAGTCAGAACCTTCATCTGATGCCATGCCATGGCATCAGGCAAGTGGGCTTGCTGGATGGCAGTGACAGATGCACAAACCAGGTGCCACCTCCTCCATAAAGCTAGATAAACACAAGCATCCTAAAACAGACATGGGACCATTTGGGACCTGGCCAGTCCAAAGAATAAGTATCTGCAGAGCAATGGTGGCAGAAGCCTAACCCTCCTGAGAGTAAATGTATGGTATATTTGACATTGGTGACATTCTTTCACCTGAGAAGCATAATGGATGGACTGGACCTGCTAAAACGTGTTACAGAAACCCTAATAAAATCACACTCCAATGTACTTGTACTGCCCCTACTAATTCAAATAGAATTTGAACATTCAGTGAATTGAGAAAAATCTTCCCAGTATTCCTATAACTATTAGTTCCTTTTATATCAGCCTGCAATATGAATTCACATTTTGCAAATGACTACATAGCTGCACTCCTTTGGGAGTGTTACAGTATATTTACAGTAGATCAAGGTTTGAAGTCATAATTGGGGAAACTATTATACCTACCATTTCACCAGCAGGTAAATATTTGTTCCATTAGAAACAGACTTAATTTGCTTCTTTCAACAAAATAATATAACATCTAATTTCTTCCTGCAGATGTGCAGCAGCCATGGTTTAAACCATTCCACATTTTTTATTCTGTTAATTAATGTGCTCTATAACTAAGGGTTATTCTAAGCAATCATTAAAAGCTACAGAAATATTCACTTCTATAGCACAGTGGTAAAATTGGGCTCATTGTCCAGATCAATCAGAAGAAAAGGTTGCCCACTGAGCAAATTAGAGCACTGTCTTCAATCAAAATTTCACCTTTGTTCACCTGGATATAGAGTTGTAAAGCTGCCTAATGAAATTACACAACCACCATGGACTAGAAGTGACATGATGGGTTTTGGGGTTAGTGATTTGTTCAAAATAAGACCCAGAAGATCCATCTTATTCAAAATAAGCATCTCCTTTACATTCTCCTGAGTATACTTGATATGTTAATGGTGCCCTAACAAGGACTGAATCAAAACTTTATTTTCCAGCACCAATGAAATGTCTAGCTTTTGGGGAGTAATTCAGTGGGACAGACTGTGAAAAAGTTCACTTCTTTGTTTAAAATCTTTGTTTTAACAGCTCATTCTCTCAGTTGACGTTAGTGATTTCCTCCTTTAGCGAAAATTGATTGACTACTTAGGAAAGTGAAGTCATGCCATTCAGTAAGTAATCCCTGATAGGTCAAGGTCAATGATAGGAAAAAACACATCTGAAAAAGGTAGGAGGGCAGGGGTAGTGATTCTTAAGCAATACAGAGTTGTAGAACTACCTAATAATATTACACAACCACCATGGACTAGAAGTGACATGATAGGCTTCTCCTTCTCCTCCTCCTCCCATAATAGCTATACTTACTGCCTTTCGTCAATGCAGAACTTCATAGTCTCCATTTTTTTTAGGACAAAGCATGCTGACAAGAAAAAGTAGCTGTAGGCTATCATTCTTATGACCTTACTCAGCAACATTAGATGCAAACCTTTAGTCTGTGAAAGTGCTAGATTCACTAATGAAGCTTATCCCTCAAATCCTGAGCCTGGGATGCTGTTGGACAAATGCTTGAACTGGTTAGAATGAAGAACTAGAAAAAAATCATTCCTTCACCATGCAAGAGGGTGAGATTGTTTTCCTTCAACTGGAGAAGAGAAGAAATCAGAAAGAGAAATGGAGGTTTGTACAAATTAAGAAAAGAGTAGAAAGTATATAATTATTGAAAATAATACTCTAATGCAGGGATTCTCAAACTGCAGCCCATGGGCCAGATACAGCTCATGGCACCATTTCATGTGGCCCCCACTGCCTCCATCACACCAGGAAGTGACATGTGGTGGAGGATGGGCAAAATGGCCATCCAACCCCCCGAAGCTGTCTGAGGCTTACAAAGGTTGAGAACTTCTGCTCTAATGAAACCCCAATCATGGTTTCTGCTTTATTTCTTGATTTTCTTTAAGGATTAGAAGAATCAGAAAGTGTCTTTGTGTCTCTTATAACAATCAGACATTGTTCATTGCTTGTTGACTTCTTCCAATATTGCCGAAGCAAAAGCTTCTTCCTTTGGCTAATACCCTTTGGGTGGCTTCTGGCACTACTTGTACTTCAAAGGCTTGTTTGTAACAATTGAGTGGATATCAGCTATCTACCCCGAGGTCTCCTATAATGGCCAACTGCCCTCTGAGCATCATATAAGCCTCTGCTCAACATCACTGCAATCTTACTATTCACCCTACTAATAACGGTTGAGGCAAGATTGTGGTTAGCACTCTCAACCTTTGATTTAAGACTGATTAATCCCAGCAGCTTGGCTCCTCTAACTCTTCAGGGTAGGATTCAATCAGCATGGAAAAGAACAATTCAATCCAGACTTAGTACCTTGGTTTCTCCCAACTACTCATACAGGCTATGAGTCATGACCAGGTGAAACAGGCCATTTAGCAGAGAACACTAGAAATGAAAAGGCAAACTGACCAAGACAGAGCCCAAACCTTTCTGGCTCCAGAGTCTCGGAGACTCCAACTTGAGATGTCTAGTCATCAAGTATTTAGGTTAACTTGTTGTCAGGCTCTTTGTTCTGTGGTTCTAGAGGGAAATTTCCAAAGAACACCAATGACAGAGGGTCAATGCTCCTGTGAAACCAGAGAAATCAAAACAACAACACACATTCTTTGCATCTGCACTTTTTTCCTATCTCCACTGCTCTGCAAAGTATCCTGGCTGGTCAAACAGCAGGTATCTGTTATCTGATAAAAGCCACACCTTCACCTGCAACATTGCCAGGTTCTGTGCCGCAGTGCGTAGGATCATAAGAACAATCCTGGCAGGTCCTTCAGCTAAATAAACTGCCGGCACTTATCATAGTCCTTATTAGTAGTTCTAGCAACATCAATCTTAAATAATTTTATCACTCTTTTAACTCTGAAAAGATCTTCTTTCATGTCCTGATCAAAATTTGAATTACATTGCCAAAATGAAGCCATTTTCTTAGCTTTCTCGTTGTCCAAAATTAAGTCTTAATTTCTGCATGTTTCAGGTAGTAGTCAGCAGACCAGTAAATGAGTTGGATTCTGTATCTCTCTACATTCACACAGCATGTTGCTGACTGCCAGCAGCCCCCACTTGAGCATGTTGGTCTTATATTTAGGCACTCCAACCCTCAGCCTGTTTAAGGTCCTCCAAGTGACAAATGAAAGGTTGAGGTCCTCAGGTATATCCTCCATTAATGTTATTCTTTGTCCAGTGAGTGCCTTCCTTCCTCTTCTAATTTGGTTTTGCTCTTGTGGTACCCTCAAGAATGTTCTTGCCATAAAACTATTCCTGGATCTGAGCTGGCAGACCTGAGGCTCATATCCATTCAAAGAATGTTGAGGGTCATTCTCTTGTTTTGTTCTTTCAAATGCCATACCTATCAAGCACGGCTCCTGAAAATACAAGAACTGTTCCGGCCCAGGTGCACATGCGCCACAACAACTCATTTGCACATGCGCAGAATCCCTCTGTGCATGTGCAGAGCCCATTTGTGATGGATGCGTGTGCACAGTAACCCCTTTCTCCGCTGTTTAAATATGGGATGGCGGCGGGAAAGGGGAGGAATGAGCGGAAAAATATGGGAAATCCTGGCCAATCCAGGATACTTGGCAGGTATGAAATGCTCGAGTAGGTTCCCCAGCTGCCTTATCAAAACTTGATCCTTGTATGGCCATTGCTGTGTGATCCACATAGATCAGGCCAACCTTTTTACGCCATGGGCTGGACCATGCCCCCTCGGACAGATGTGCAGGGCGGAGGCGAGGTTCTTCATGCTGTTTCCGCCACTTCTGGTGATGGTAGGAGCAAGGGCAGCATATTTTTGCTGCAATTTTGGCTGTTTTTGCCTCATCTGCAGCACTTTTGGTATGTTTTGCCACATCTGTGGCACTTCTGGCGTATTTTTGCCATGTCTGTGGTGCTTCCAGTGCGTTTTTGCCATGTTTGTGTTGTTTCCAGTGATTTGTGGCACTTCCAGTGGTGGCAACAGGATCCTCACCACAGGCTGGATTAATTGGCTCTGTGGGCTGGATCTGACCCATGGGCTGTAGATTGGGACCCCGTGGCATAGATGAAATACCCTGTATTGTCAGGAACTGAGCAGAATCTCTCCTCTTAAACTATATTTTAAGTACCTGCTTCTTAACTTCTATTTTTTATTTTTTTTTATGCTGTACTATGCTGGTCTTGGACTGTAACCAAGAGTGATTTGATTTGATAATGGAATGAAAGGTGGCCCAGTGAGACAGTGCCTACCCAGCTCCAGACTGCATTCTTCAATTTCTTTCTAATATTACTGGTGCAGGTGAAATGCAGTTTATAAGATTTAGTTTTTATTTCAAGTAGCTAAGGTGATGATTTACAATTTTATATTCAAGCTCTTTATTGTTCCTTTATATTCTAATCTGTTTCATTTCATCAAAATTAAAACATGCTGTGATAGGAAAGAAATCTAAAATTGCTAAAATACACCATAAACCAGGTCAGTGATAAATGTTAGTCTTAATGGGGGCTTAACACAATTATTCCAGGAAAATTACTAACCCTCCAACTGCTCTCTATCTCTAAATGAAATTCAAGGTGAGTGGGGTTCTTTAACCTTCTGGTTACCATGGCAGCAAAATATGTGTATTAATATATTAATGCTGAGATGTCCCTTTTCAGACTTTGAAAATGTGCAGTCATTGCTCTATCAACTAAACAGTTAACTTTATTCATAGTATTGTGCTAGAATGTATGACTGTTGAACATTGGAAAGTACCATAACCTTTATTCTTGCTTTATTTCTTTTCTTTTAATTCCTAAAATAGTTTTTATCAAATTGCACACAAAAATTCACACTTCATAACTCTCTCACAATGGACTTTTGGTTGTTGTTATTATTGTTCAGTCACACAGTCAATTCTGACCCTTCACGACTCCATGGACCACCACATGCCTGGCACCCCTATCCTCCACCATCCTCCTCAACCTGCCCAGCTTTGTGCCCATTGTATCAACACTATCTAGCCATCTCATTCTCTGCCACCCCCTTCTTCTTTTCCCCTCCACCTTTCCCAGCATCAAGGCTTTCTCAAGTGAATCCTCTCTTCTCATTTAATGTCCAAAGTACTTTAGCTTCATCTTTACTATTTGTCCTTCTAAGGTGCTGTCACAGTTGATTTCTTCTAAGATCAACTTATTTGTTCTCCTTGCTGTCCAGGGTACTCTCAATGGACTTAGTAACAATTAATACATCTCTCTACAGATGCTTTAGTATAGTGATGGTGAACCTTGGCACTCCAGCTGTTCTTGGACTTTAATTGCAAGTGCTGACTTGGGCTTCTGGTAATTGAAGTTCAAGAACACCTGGAGTGCCAAGGTTCACCATTACAGCTTTAGGAGGATCAAGTACTTTGTTCATTCCTGCACAACCTGTGTACAAATGTTCTGAATTACATTTTGTTTTCCACATTAGGTTGAATTGATGAAAATCAAAGTGTGTCCATAATCAGATCACAAAATTCTAAGCATGGTGAAGCCAAAAGTTAAAAGTCAGCAATTGATTTTGGATAGGCAGGAAAATCTGCCAGTTTCACTTCCTTCTGCATTCAAATGGTATAAAACCTAAATTTCTTCTTGTTCTAATAATGAATTTTAAAATTGAAACAAAATCTGTCTCTTTCAACAGGTGTGGTTATCCTTGCAGTGGAGAGAATCATGCTGTCATTCATACATTAAAGATGGATAACTTTACAAAAGAAGTGGCAACCATAATTTATCCCTTATACTGTATATAAATACACAAAGATTCAAGGAATTATGAACTGAAAGATATAGGTGTCAATATCTGTCAGTTTCAGTTTCCACCCATTTTAACTTTATAAAAGTGTAAATATTTTCCAACTCCACTATGAAGATGTTTGTAAATTATGGGAATTGCAGCTCATCAGCTCCTGGTGAAACTACCAGAGGCCTGAAAGAGTGTAGATGCAACACTATCTAGCCCACATTTGCAGTAACCATTGAGAGGTCAATACCCCAGATAATGACAAAACTTGGATGTGTTTTTGTCGTTGTCCGGTGCATACAATGGCCAATGACAAAAAAAAGCTTGGGTACCTCTCTGAGGCTCGGGGTGGGGTGGGGGGGGCAATCCCAGCTGTTTCTGACCCACCCCCACCTGTTTGGATGCCATTTTGATTTTTTCTCTTTCCAAAATGGCAGCTGCAACTATTTTCACTACTCACATGGCTCTGAAAGGTCCTAGGAAGGTGGGGTTTTCACTGAATAGGTCCTCCCAGCCTCCCTGACAGTGTTATGGAGCCAGTGAGCCAGAAACAGTGACCCAACGGTGGCGATGTTTTCATCCTCAACCAGCTGGAAAGGTAGGGGATCACGTAGACCTTTCGGTGTTGGTGGGCAGAGGCAGCGCAGGTGCCTCTCTGAGGCTCAGGGGAGCTGATCAGGGCTGTTTCCAACCTACCCACCCCCACCTGCCCAGACACTGCTGGTAGGCAAAACTTGCAGCTGATGAAGGAGTTTTCCCTGCTGTTTTGCCTTCCAGCAGCATCTGGACAGGTGGGGTGGGTTGGAAACAGCCCTGATTGGCTCCCCTGAGCCTCAGAGAGACCAAACACAATGCACCACATAACAAAATAATGTCGGTATCCAGGGCATGACTTTTCAGAAAATCCAGTGTCGTTATCCGAATTTGTCATTGTGCGGATGGATCGTTATCCGGGGTTCTACTATAGTACTATTTTAATCGGTCTACTCTAGTTGGTGTGCATGTTGAATTTAATATCTTTTTCTTTGAAAGGTAACCTGTTTTGGTGAAATCTTTTTCACTTTCAATCCTCCTCTCTCAAACCCACCCATACCACCCACTTACCAGTTGTAATGATTTAATGCATGAAGTGGGTGACAGTATATTATCCATAGCTGCTTTAGCTTGGAGAATTTAGTGCTACATAAATGACATGAAGCATTCAGCACTCCTTCTTATTCTCAGTATCCAAAGTACTTACAAGACAGAGGTTTGTGAGCTTTATAAAGACCTCACAGAAATATCGTGGGGGAAAAAAATTGTTCTCAGTGGATTCCCTCGGGTTAAAAGCTATCACACAAAACCAAATGAAATAAACTCTAGGATGGATTCCAGAACTGGCAAAGCCAATCTAGAAAATCCCACAAGGGAAGCAGTGTTTTGTTGGCCCAAAATGTGTCATGTTTGAATTTTGACATTTTGGTTGTAATACAGACGGAAAAGCATTCATGCATGATGTTTCAATATAAGGTATGCTAAGTGTTCAATGAGTAGCCAAATATTTAGTAAGTTAAATGGAGAATGTGCACAAGCACTGGTGAAGAAAACATTCACTTTAAGGTATGAATGGTCACAAATCAAACACATGATGAGAATATTTTCTACATGACTACTGATATATATCACCTTCCATTATGAGATTGTGCATATTGCTTAGGAAATGAATAAAGTAAATCTTGCTGAACACATATATTATGGTAGAGGAATGGTGTGCATAGACAGATCATTGCCCACCCAAACCCCAGTAAAGAGATGTACACAAGTGATGAATTGGGGCAACGTAGTGTGGGTGGCAAGCTCGAAGAAGATACCAATGCTGCCATGGAAGTAATAAGCAAAGGTCAGAATAAAACTGGTGCGCTGGCATGGAAATGCCATGCAAAATTATAGGCTTGAAGAAAAACTGTACAGGTTGATAGGTTAATCCAGAAGCCATTGGGCACATCCCTAGATAATGCTGTCCCAGGTCCTGAACCACCTGAGCCCGAACCCAATGGCAAGGTGTGAATAAGAATACACCCGCACTAATCGCCAAAAGTGACCAAGGGAAAAAACCTCCAACAAATGCTCAACCTGGGCAACAGTGTGGGGAGGGCGAAAAACCAGCAAGGCAGAGGTCAATGTGGTGTTGCAGGAAAAAAATTCCCACCTGGCCGTGGAGCAACAAAAAAAAAATCACACTGCAGCCAGGGAGGGAGGGAGAAGCTTCTCTGGCAAGGAGCAAAAGAAGGGAGAAGCAGGGAGGAACTACCCCTTATATAGGGGTGTAGCCTCCTCCCTGCCCGACTGGCGGGGAAAATGAACACTCCCGTCTCTTCGATGACGCATGGGCAAACCGCATGTTGGGGCATACGCTGCTGGCACACATCCAAATGAGACATCTGTATTTCTATATTATGCTTTAGTTTGTATTTGTATTTGTATTGTTTGTATTTGTATACATCAAGGAATTTTGGAAGAATTAATTTCGTCAAGAGTTCTGAAGATTCTGAGAAAATATTTACAACATGAAAACAATTTGATGTTCTCTTTTGGAACAAATCTAAAAACCCATGCAAATTGAAGGAAAGACATGATCTAAAACAAAAACAGCAGTGTGGTGTAATAATTGATAACATCATATTTGCCCATGTAGATCCTTGGTGATATTGCCATAATAATTGTAGACTTCTGTAGGAACTCCAGTGAGGAAAAGGAGGAACACAGAGACAGCTGCGCATGTCTCAGCCTGTTTCATTAGGCATTGATATTCACATGTGCAGTCCTGATGGGAACTTATTCTCATGTGTACTTGAATGTAACCAGCCTCTTCCATGTCATTGGGACCACAGCTAAAACCAGGGACCACAGCTATATGGAGGCTTCTACCTGTATACTCAGCAACATGAGATGCAAACCTTTAATCTGTGAAAGTGTTAGATTTACTAGTGAAGCTTATCCCACAAATCCTGAGCCTGGGATGCTGCTTGACAAATCCTGGAACAGGTTAGAACAGTGATGGGCAACTTCAGCACTCCAGGTGTTCTTGGGCCTTTTCGTGCATTTATTCTACAGTCCCTTTTGCTCAAACTAGTGTGAGAAAGATTAGCTGGTAACTCAAGGTTGCCGTTATCAGGGTACACCCAATTGTGGTTCAAAAATACCACAATCTTCTAGGAGACTATCTGTGTAACCCTACACCATGCCTAATCATATATACATCTGTCATGACACTTTGTGCATACTTTTTGTCTGAGGTATATAGTGCCAAACACTATAAGCTTCCCCCCTAGGGAGGTTGTTGCAGCACTTTGACCATTTCAGTAACTTTTAAAATGCTTTTTCCAGATCTACAATATCAGGGACATAGGGGGAGGAACATGCCTCACAAAGGCTCTGATGGGCACCCAGAATTTTTCTTGGGGACACCCGGCAGGGCAGGGCAGACCTTAAGATCCAGCCTCCTGCTTGCCTTAATGAGCACTCCTCTCCCTAGCCCGATTCGCTGGGGTCAGGGACAGAGTAACCTTCTGCATATGGCAGGTAATATTCATCACTTGGCAGAAACTAGGTTTCCTTGAGCTGCTACTTCTCCCCTCCCTCTTCAGACAGAGCAATTGCTCTCACCTCCTTCCGGGTCACAAAGTGATGAGGACAAATTGAAGCCACTTCAGCTCGGCTGCTTTTCCTTCTTCTTCTTTAGAAAGGCATGCAACACATGATTGGCTTTTGAAGATTTATTGAAGGAACACAATACTGGATCTTAAAATAATCTACACTATAAAACACAATCTAATAAAACAAATAAATGAAATAAAAATCTTGCTTGCTCCCTAGCAGGTTTATCTTCTTACGTTTGGGGTGGTTCTGCCCCTCATGGCATTGCATTAGCCCCAAAGAGACATTTTGGGAAGCTGTCGGACAAGAGCTCCTGCTGAAATCAAGATCATGGTGATGAGAGACAAGGGTCCCCCTTGTCCCAGGAGTGGCTACCGAATGAACAAATTGAGCCCTATTTATAGAGAAAAAGAGCTTTGGAATGTGGTGATCTAATGAGAAAGCACCTTTGTTTCCCATGAGAAAGAGTGAGGTCTTCAAGGACCTTTGCAGGTGCAGGTGCCATCTGCTCCGCATGTGGCCCCCACCTTTGCTTTCTCTGGGAAAGTTCTGTTCTAACAGGTGTCCTGGCAATTAGTTTGATTGACAGCAATAGAGACGTCATCACCCTCGTGGTGTAGTCAGTTGACCTAGCTGTCACTCAAATCCCTCATGGGGACAGCAGGTGTTTCATTGGAATGTGTCCAGTACTGGACACTCACTTTTCCCTCCTCCCTTTTGGGAAGGCTACTTATTCTAACTATACATCATTGTCATGTCAGACTAATAGCCTGGCATTGCAATGTGTTTTGAAAATGAAAACTGGCATTTCTAATCCTAAGAAAAATGCAAAAATGTGTCTTAACACTACATGTATTAAATGTCACCTTAAAATTAAGACAAGGTTGCATGTGGAAACCATGACATATAACATCCGTTTTTAGGTGCAGTGATCAAAACTGTACAAAGTATTTGAGATGTGGCCCTAGCGTGAATTAATATAAAGATGACATGACATTGGCAGTTCTATTTTTTAAGTTATTTTCTAAATGTGATTGGAAGGAAATCCCTTTTCTTTTTTTAAACAGCTGTTGTGCTGTGGGCACTTTCACTGAGCTATCAACCATGTTCACTGCCAGCTCCAGTTCTAGCAAAATTGGAAAGTTTAGAGAACAGACATTGAAAAAGTTCTGAGATGTCCTTTGAATTATGTATCATTAGGAATGTCAAAATGCACCTAGGAGAGGAAGAACATAGTCAACAACACCCTTTTAATGAAATATATTACAACTAAATAAGGCAGCAGGATGCACAAAATATTGCCTGTCAGAAACAGAAAAACTCTCTTTCCAATTGAAACACTCAGGGAGTCATTTGATTAGCAAATATCTAATACTGGTTTTGCCATGATTACTTCCCATTTAATTACCCAGGGGTGAACCATTTAAAGTAGTTCATTACTGATGCATTTCTACTGGCATCAATCATACCTTCCAAACCTTTCAATTACAATGGAAAGCATATAAAATTACACAATTATATTCACATTTTTATTGCCAATGTAAGTATTCATCTTTTTTCTAAGTGTGCACAGCCATCTGGAAGAATATTAATGGTGAATGTTTTCTACTAAACATTGTTTATCTTTTAAAAGCCCAGAAGATCCTAGAAATTGCACTTATTTTTATCTCCACAATTCCCTTCAAATACGTGTCTACCTGTTTTCAGGCACTCTCAGACAAATCAAGATTATCAGAAGGCTCTCTGATCTGAGGTAGAAGAGGAAAGACATGTATTAATTAGAAAAAAATAATGATTTCTGTTTTGGATGAAATCCCCTAGAATCCTACAGACCAGGGGTTCCTAACCTTTCTTTTGGACCATGCCCCACATAAGCATCTCTAAAATCCTGATCCCACCCACCCACCAGTTACATATAATTCTTATTATTTAAAAAATGATCTCCTATTCACATTGAGGAAGCCTAAAAGGCCATTAACTTGGTCTAAACAAGCTAAACAAGTTAATAACTCATTCTTGAATCAACCCCCTTAAAAATCAAATCCCCACCCCCACCCTGGTTGGGAACCATAGCTATTTACAGTGTCCACACTGAATAAGGGATTTTGGAGGTGAAATTAAAATGAACATTCCACATCCATGGTAGCTATTTCATTTTAATATTGGCATGACATCTCATTAAAAAGTTCTCTTGGCACCTTACAAAGGAGTATAAAATGCAACATCTCACATCATTTCAAATTAAACATCCAGAACCCAAAAGGGATTTGAGTTGTTTAAATGACAAGAATTACAAAGAAGGTGTGAGTTAATGTCTTCATTTAGTAGCAAAAAAAGACCACTTGAATGATGCCAGATCAAGTTCTTAAAGATAGATTCATGACTCAATGTCACAAATCTAATTGTTTGCCTTTTTATAATCTGCTTCCTCTGATGAAGGCACTCAAGGCGGAGCCTTTAAAGGAGGTTTTGCTATTTCCGCAAAATACTTTTGGGTGCATATAACAGCCCTGAGTTTAGGTTCTATGTGATGTTTCCACCTAATTCTTTTTTGGTTCTTTTATAACCAGCCACATATTTTTTTCTCAATATTTTCAGGACCCTAATTTTTTCACCCGATAATTCATGCTTCCATTCATGCTTTGTTATTGTTTAGTCTTCTTGCCCTGATTCCCATTGCTATTTTCCTTCTTGCCAAAAGAACATAGCTCTTTCTGACCCTTGGCCAGGCAACTTGCTCTATGACATCCTTAATAGAGCTGTTTATCATCCCACTTAACAAGTGACATTTTCACACTAAGGTTAAGTTAGAATATCTGTGAATCAATATTTTATGACATTAGTAGAACAGAGCCAATGACTGTAGTTGGAGCTGTATGATAAATTGCATAATATAAAGCAAAAAAATCACTGGGATGTTTTGGAAAGTAACCTCCCACACTGTTATGTGCTTGAAAACTAAAAATTCCTTCTACTTTTTATTTCATTTGAAGAACTCATAACCAGACTTCCTGAGCCTTTAAAGAGAAGATGAAATGATGGCAAATACCGTCCTTTGTTAAGTCAAAAAACTGAATTTCCAACACTTTGAGAGAACAACTTGACTTTTCACCTATGTTTAACCATTTCTTTTCTTTTCTTCCAAACTAGCAACATTTCTGTTGGAAACTGGTTTTAGGAATAAAGAGGTCTTTCTAAATCTAAGGAAGTGAAATGTCAAGAGGAATGAAGCAATTTGAAACATTTCTTAGCCGTTGCTAGATGCCCAGGAAGGAGTGCCACTGTTCACAAGTGGCATATATACTCATTAAATATCATTTGCTGTGATTGATACTTCTAGAAATTTCCTTACTGTCATCTTCTCACTTTCTTTCTTTATTCATGTCAGATCCATATATACCACCAGCATATAATAACATACAAGGCTAAACTTAACACATCTAAAACCAAAATAGAATTAAAAAGGGCTAGATGACATCTGCCCAATATTGGGCCACCTCAACAGCATTTTGTCTTGCCAACATAAGGTCCTCCTCAGTGCACATTGAGGGGCATCGTTTGCATTGTATCATATGGGAGATAGTTTGAACTTGTCTGCATTCACACAGGCTGTCATCTACAGGGAAACCCCACTTTCTCAGATTAGTCTTTGATCTTCCTACCCCGACTCACAGTCTATTTAAAGCTTTTCACACAGGCCATGGTTGTTCTTGGCCAGGTGGTAGAGAGTCATGTGGTTCTGCCCAGTTAGCTGTTAGCTCCTTGCTCACCTTTCATAGTTCTAAGGCGGTGTTTGGGGGCTGTTTGTTTGGAGGGGCAGAAGTTGTGAGGAGGCTATGCCTTGATTTCAACCTCTGCTTTGGTGGTTAGTGATCAAATAGCAGGTGTGTTTCCGAGAAACTTGCTTTGACCCACTCTTTCTGAGCACCACGTTCTCAATGGAATTTTGATGGAGAGATGCCAGCTAAGTAATGCACCTTTTGTATTGGGGTTGGTTTTAGGCATCTTGTGACCAATCTTACTGTTTCATTTAGGGTTATATCCACCTGCCCTGCATGCTTTGATCTGCACCACACTGGACTAGAATACTCTCCTGCAGAGTAACACGAAGCTAGCACAGAAGTTTTTAATGTGTGTGGTTGGGCACCCCAAATTATGCCTGTTATTTTCCTCAGAATATTTTTCTCAATTAACACCAATACATGCTGCAAATAATCTTGTGTATTACTGCCCCCCCCCCAATTAATTTTCATATGAGTTTCTGATTGAGTAAGCTTGACAATTGAAGGAACTGAAATAATTTGTATACCTTGGCTCAATTATCAAGCCAAATGGAGCTGTTGAAGGTATAGCATGTCTGGAGACATGGCAAGGTTTCAAAATCACACTACCAGCTCCTCCACAGGTCAGGGGAGTCAATTTATTTAATACATGTGGCTCAAGCCATAAACCACAAATATGTGTCCTGCCTTTTTATTTGATGGGTAGGGGGGTAATGATACTTTTTTTTTTACTTTGAACATATGATGAGAAAGCAAGATTATCTGGAAATGACAATACTAATGACAATACTAGAAAAGAATGAAGGCAGCAGGAAAAGAGGAAGATCAAATATGTAACAAATAGACCCTCTAATGCAGGGGTACCCAACCTTTTAAAGCTGGAGGCTGGGTCACACTCTCTCAGTCAGCTTTGAGAACCGGACAGCCATTTTTCCCTGCCTGCTATGGGGATGGCTATTTTGTCCCAAAGGGGTGAACATTTTGTTTCTCGAATGCCCTTGGAGGGGTGGGGGCCCACAGGAAATGGTGCCAGGGGCTGCATCTGGCATGCAGGCCTTAGGTTGGGAACCCCTGCTCTAATGGAAATCACAGACATGAGTTTGCAAGAACTGGGCAGGGCTGTTGAGGACAAGACATTTAGGAGATCTCTCATTCATAAGGTAGCTATACATTGGAACTAGCTTGATGACACATAACAACAACATCATTTTTAATGATGATTTGCTGTTGTTTTGTTTTAATGCTGATTTTAGCTGGGGTTTTTGGGTTCTTGTTTTTAACTGCAGTTGTTTTATAAGAACACAAGAACAACCTTGCTGGAACAGGCCACAGCCCATCCAGTCCAGCATTCTGTCTCACACAGTGGCTCACAATTTGCTTCAGGGTATTCCCAAGCAGATGCCTACACCTGCTTAGGATTCCCCGGAAATGGCATTGAGAGATATCCTGCCTATCTCTCCAAACTGGAGGTTGTCCTTAGGTATCCATAATTATAGACATTGATACCCTTGTCCTCCATGAACTGGTCTAATCCTTTCTTAAAGCTGTCAAGACTGACAGATGTCACCACTTCTTCTGGCAGGGAGTTCCATAGATCAGTGATCCTCTGGGTGAAAATACTTTCTCTTATTTGTTTGAGAGCTGGTACCCAAAAGTTTCATGGAGTGCCCCCTAGTTCTAGTGTTATGTGATAGGGAAAACAATATTTCCTTATCTACTTTGTCCACGCGGTGCATGATTTTATAAACTTCAATCAGGTCACCTCTTAGACACCGTTGTTCAAGAGTGAAGAGGCCCAACTGTTGCTGGCTCAGATGGTAAGGAAGGTGTTCCAGTCCCCTAATCATTCTCGTTGCCCTCCTCTGCACTTTTTCCAGCTCCATAATATCCTTCTGGAGGTATGGCGACCAGAACTGTACGCAGTATTCCAGATGGGGCCTCACCATAGATGTATAAAGAGGCAAAATGAGACTTGCTGACTTATTTTCTATACCCTTCCTAATGATCCCTAGCATTGAGTTTGCTTTTTTCACTGCTGAGGCACACTGGGTTGACACCTTCATTGAGCTGTCCACCAAGACACCAAGGACCTTTTCTGGTTTGTTGCAGAGAGTTCAGAGCCCATCAGTTTATAAATGTAATTGGTTTGATTTGCCCTAACGTGCATCACTCTGCACTTACTAATGTTGAAGCTCATTTGCCACTGTTTTGCCCACTCCCCCAGTGTCAAGAGATCCCTCTGGAGCTCCTCACAATCTCTCAGAGTTTTCACTACCCTGTATAATTTAGTGTCATCAGCAAATTTGGCTACCTTGCTATTTACTACTACTTCTAGATCATTTATGAAGAGGTTGAAAAGCAGGGGTCCCAGTACTGAACCTTGGGGGACCCCACTCTTTACTTCCCTCCACTTGGAGAAGTGTCCATTTAGTGCTACCCTCTGTTTCCTGTCCCTTAGCCAGTTGCTGATCCAGGACAAGACCTGTCCCTTTATTTCATGACTGGCAAGTTTATTCAAGAGCCTTTGGTGTGGGACCTTGTCAAAAGCCTTCTGAAAGTCCAAATAAACAATGTCAACTGGATCTCCCTTATCCACATGCTTGTTGACACTCTCAAAAAATTCTAACAGATTAGTGAGGCATGATTTGCCCTTGCAAAAGCCATGTTGGCTCTCCTTTAGCAGCGCCTTCTCTTCTATGTTCCTATTATTTCTATCTTTTAGGATGGTTTCCATCACTTTACCTGGGACACATGTCAAACTGACTGGTCAGTAATTTCCTGGATCACCCCTGGATCCTTTTTTGAAAATTGGTGTTACATTCGCTACCTTCCAGTCATCAGGCACAAAGCCTGATTTGAGAGAAAGATTATATATTTTGGCTAGGAGATCAGCAATTTCATCTTTAAGTTCCCTGATAACTCATAGATGGATGCCATCTGGTCCTGGTGATTTGTTAGCATTTAGTTTAACAAGACATGCAAGGGTCTCCTCCCTGGTTATTTCTATCTGGCTTAATTCTTCAGTTTCCCTCCCTACTGTCATGAACCTTGAGTTGTCATGGCAACCTTATCACTTAGCTACTGAAGCTACTTGTAAACATATTCCTACATTCCTTTCTGATAAGCAATACTGCACCTGCAGATAGAGCTGTAAACACATTCCTTTCTGATGGAATCAACACAGCTGCATTCCCTCAAAGGAATGTACACCTGCAGACCCCTCGAGGGAGGATGACAAATAGGTCAGGTGGCAGAGTGACGACAGAGACATCTGACTACCCCACGAGGGAGAAGATGCCTCCCCCTGTAAATCAAAACCCCGTGACTCTGAAACACCTGCAGATTGAGTCATCGTAGGAATGCAAAGGTTGGGGTGAAATCTGCTCCTTTTTGTGTATAAAAGCAGTGCCCTTTCTCTCAGTTATTTGGTCCTCTCAGGTTGAAGGCAGAGCTGTCTCCTTCAGCTGGGCTCTAAACACTTATGATCTGAACCCCTCAGATCTAAGTGGACTATACTAACTATGTTTGCTATGTACTTTGTTTTGTTCCTGTCTTTGTTCTTTTCCAGATACTAAAGGAAAATAAAACTCTTTGTGAGTAACATCAACGGAGTGGATGTCAATTTATCAGGCTATTTCTAAGTGCTTTGCTCTATGCCCCCACATGCTACCAACATATTTAACCACCGCATACTCCCTGTAAGCGACAGGTGGAGTTCTTTGAAGCCGATTGGGAAGCGGTACAGTGAGGCGACCTTAGGCTGCACTGGGAGTGTGTGGATAAAGGAAATTATCATAGCCTAAAGGATCAGTACATGCCTCCTGTAAGCCAGCGCCCAGTTGAGCATTCAAGACATGGTGGCAGTGGTGGGATTAGGATCTGAGAGCCAGGAGGCTTTGTCAAGGCAAATAGAGCAGCACTTTCGGCTCCTCTAAAAAGAGGGTAAGATTAGCCTGCAACGTTTTGTTTCCTCACAGGTATAAGGATGGATGACTTGGAGTCATCACTGGTTACCATAGAAGTGGAGGTGCCAGCATCAGGGCGATCTTCCAGGAATGAGAACCAGGAGTTCCTATTCCATCCCGTGACAGGACAAAGATTGTCAAAGCCCTTAACCCTTCAGGAACTTCTGGGAATATGTGAGTCTGAGGAAGAAGCAGAGGAGGAAACCCAGCAAGGGGAAGCAGCAGGAGGGTCTGGTCAGCCCATCCTGGTGACGCCCCCTGTGCATGGAGCCTCTCCGGATACAGAACCGAGTCTGTTAAAGCCCCAGACAAGCTATCTTGACCAGGAGGAAGGGCACCAGAGACCTACCGAGTGGGAAAGGATTAGGTCTCGGTATCCAGCCTATCGGGTAATGGATGAAACTGCACAGGCAGCTGCAGCTGCAGCTGAATGCATCCCCCTCCATACCATGAGAGGTGAATGCGTATGGGGGGAGGAAGAGGAATGCCAGTCGGAGGAGGAAGCTCGTAAGCAAGCTCGCTGGAGCTTGTCTTGGGAAAGGGAGGTGCCTGCGGGTCCGCCTATGACTTCCGAATGGCTACTGGATGTGGTACATAAAGCACCCTTTGAAGGGAGTGTGTTGGAGACCCAGAGGAGAAGTCTGATGGAAATCATTGAGCACCAGGTCCAGTGTGAGGAGATTCTCTGAAGGTATGGCCCCTCTAGTAGGGCATACCAGGTGCTTGAGGAGGAAGTGCCGGGAGCCATTGTGGTGGCATCCCGAGCTCAGGAGAGCGGAATTGCAGCACCAACGGTCTCGGTCCAGGTGGGGCCTGACCGGAGTGTCGAATCATGAGATCGCCACGAGCTGGCATAGTTGCTACAGGGAGTAGCTGAGCCAGTGGTCTCGATCCAGACGGGATTGGACCAATGGGTTGGAATGGGAGCCAGACCCAGAGAGGCATGGAAACCGGGCTCCGGAATGGCTAAACTGTCCATTACGCCACCGGGAGCCATGGCGCTTTCCTCAGGAGAGGGGGTGGCCGGTGCCTATACCACTGCTATGGAGCAGGAGGAACTACAGCGGAAGCTGCAGGAGGAGCAGCAAAGGGCAGAACGATATTGTACCTATGTCGTGAAGTTGCAACAGTGGGTTGTAGAGGCACAGGAAGCCTTAGTCTCCGAGCAAGCAGCCTGCCAAGCGGAGAAAGTGGCAGCCATTCCACTACCAAAGGAGGAGGAAAACAGGCTTGACCAAATATATGGTCTCCTTCGATAGGAGCAGATGGCTCAGCTGGCAGGTAATCTGGAAGGTTCGAGTGAAGCGGCACGTCAAAGGACTAAGATAAAACAGGAAATGGAGGATGAAAAATATGCCCAAACTTTACAGGAGGAAGAAGGGGCAGTGCAGCCGGCACCAGCCCAGCCTATACTGTCAGTGGTTCCACAGCCCGCCGCCCCAGACCCACTTCCGCAGATTAAGCCGCCACCCAGAGCCCCTGTACCTCAGCCATCTACCAGCACCACCGACGGGAGTTCTCCCCCCTCCTTCTTCTTTTCCACAGGTTCCGCTTTTAGCGATACCAGGAGGAAACCCTCCCTTGCCAATGGGAGAGGTAGGAGGAGTTCCAACAAGAACAAGTCGATTGGAGGATTTGATGGCAAATTTCTTTGAAACGCAGATTTGCATTATGCAAATGAAGCAGCAGCTGAAACCTGTGACAGCCGATAATGCTGATCGGAAGCGTCTGCCAATTCTGACAGACCCCCAGAACATTCTCTCTTTTCTTTCCAGGTTTGAGCATGCATGCGAGGTAATGAAAGTGGATGAGATTGAGTGGCCAGGGCTAATCAGTACACAGCTGAGAGGTCTGATCCTGGACTATTTTGATGGATTGCCCAAAGACTATATATGGCCCCAAATACGAGATGCTTCGGAGAAATATTGTGCGATGGTCTCTGACGTTCTGAGAACAAGATTCCGGGAGATCCAATGGGATGGTAAACAACCATTTGTTTCCCTCATGATTCAGCTGGCGTAAGCCTATGACTGATGCATCCGAGCATCCAAAGTGGAGATGACACCAAGCGCCCGAGCATTTGCACTGAAGGAACAGTTTATGGAGGTAATTCCACCTTCTTTAAGACTCAGTCTTGCTGATAAGGAGATTGATGATCCTCAGTTGCTTGGCCAGAAAGCTGATATGATTTGGATCAGCAAAATGAATGTCAAGAAGCAGATGCCTAAGACAGCCCGGTCTTCAGGGAAATTCAAAGAGACAAGAAGTCAGGCTTTTGCGAAGATACCGCCTGCATCGGGAGGAGCAAAGGAGCATGTGCCGAAATGGGACGGTAATAAGCCAAAGGGTAAGACGGTGCCTGTTTCTAACATTACCTGTTATCATTGCTCCAAGCCGGAACATACCCGCCAGCATTGCCCTGCGTTGCAGAAAGGTGCAACTAACCAGCAAAGGAGAAATCAGGAACCGGTACTTCCAGTTCCCGCATTGCTCAAGCTGCCAGCCAATCAACTGATTCGTCTGAGAATCAGCCATCACAGATGGGAACAGCAGTAACTGCCCGAGATTTTGCTACAGGTCCGGACACACAGCAAGTCCAACCAGCTCGTGAGTATAGCGCTCACGTTGTTAGGGACCCTAAAGTAGCATGGCAGCTGAATATTACCACTGCACACACACACAGACACCTATAGCTTTAGATCCTACTGAACTGCTAGGGAAGGATCTCTTGTCCAAAATGGAAGAGCAAAGCTATGCCTTAGTGACTTTACTAAATGAGCAGGGAGAACCATTTGTCTCTATTAAAGCATTTAAATATTCTGGTTCTGATTTTTGCAGCATACATGAGAGTTTTGTTAAACCTGAACAGATTTTGCAGGATTGTTATTTACCAATTGAAGGGTACCATTTAGAAACTGGGAAGAAGGTGGTTAATAGTCCTGTGGCTAAAATTAAGCTGAAATATGGTTGTTTCACAAGAGAAGCTCTTTGCTTGGTCCACAGGTCTAGTAGCCATCCTTCCCTACTCCTAGGTCTTTCTGTAATGATTTTAGAGGAACAATTGAGGTCCAAGCAGGTCAATGTACTTAAAGTTGTAACCCGAAGTCAAAGTCAGCCTGTGACTATTCCAGATGTACTAGCACCACCTGCTGAACAGCCCAAAGTTTATTCTTGGGCTTTTTCTGAAAAACTGGACTATACTAATTTTGCCAAGGAACAGCAGTTGTTCCCAACTTTGGAATAAATTAGGCGGAAGGCTAAATTGAACTTGCCTTTGTCAGGTGCCAGGCCAAGCCGGTTCTTTTATTCAGCAGATGGACTTTTGTACAAACAAATCAAGTTGCCTAAACCTGAAACAGGGACTAGAGACTTGTTAGTTGTGCCTAAATCTTTTCGGGACATTGTTCTTAAAATGGCACATGACTCAGCATTTGCATTGCATCAGGGAAGAAAGAAAACTTCAAAGAATTGCAGAACACTTCTTTTGGCCCAGGTGTACTTCTGATTGTAAAGAATTTACAAAATCCTGTTTCACATGTCAAAGAATTGGGAATGTACAGTCTAAAACCAAAGCTAAACTTGGTGTACCTGAAATAGCAGGAAAGCCATTTCAGAGGGTAGAAATTGATGTGTTTGGTCCTTTACCTAAATCAAAAGGGGGAAAACAGTATGTATTTACCTATGTTGATACTTTTACAAAATGGTGTGAAGCTGTACCCTTAACTTCAATTTCTGCATTCCATATTGCTAAAGTATTTATTGAAATTGTCAGTAGACTAGGTTTACCTGTTGAAATTGTCTCAGACAGAGGCGGGGCTTTTGTCTCATGTCTTATGCAGACTGTATGCAAATTAGCAGGGGTAGAACAAACTTTTTCTTTGCCCTACCATCCCCAATCCCATGGGACAGTAGAGCGATGTCAAGGGTCATTACAAAGATTGTTGACTGCATATGTACAAGATTTTGGAGAAAACTGGGTGGAATTTTTACCACTAATTCTCAGCATATACAGGTCAGCCCCACACGAAAGTTTAGGGGGAACCACACCAGCTGAGATGTTGTTTGGGTTCAATCTCCGAGGGCCTCTCCATCTTCTCAAAGGAGAATGGGAAGGTGCAACCTCTGAATTGCCCCAACCAGTATCTAAATACATTGAAGACTTGCAGAAGAAGCTAAATGACATACATGCATTAGCTAAGAAACACCTGAAGTCAGCTCAGGATGTCACCAAGCTGTACTATGATCGTAAAGCTAGATACAGAGATTTCCAGCCAGGACAATAGGTCATGGTTATGAACCGGCATCCTATTGGGCAGCTCCAATTCCAATGGGAGGGTCCCACCAAGGTATTGCAAAAGGTTGATGAATGTAACTATAAGATTCAATTTGAAGACACAAAAGTTTGTAAAATTGTTCATGCAAACTCTTTCAAACCTTATGTGTCCAGATCTAATGTACAAATATTCAGAATCACCGGTTCAAATTCTTCAGGGGAAGAATGGGACTGGGTGAATGTTATGGAAGAATACCAAAATGCTGGAAATGTTGATTCTGTATATATTTCTGATAATGTACCAGAAACTGAACAGTTAGCATTGAGAAATGTAATAGCCAAGTTCAGAGATTTGTTCACTTCTGAACCAGGATGTACAAATGTCTTATCACATGATATTCCTGTTACTTCTGAACCAATCTAGGTACCTCAATACAGGTTAGCTGGAGCCATAGAAACTATAGTCAATGAGGAGGTTGACAAAATGTTAGCTCTAGGAGAGATAGAGAAATGTGAATCACCTTGGAATGCTCCAGTGGTGTTAGCTAAAAAGAAAAATGCTCAAGGGGAAATTTTACCCAAGATCAGATTTTGTGTAGACTATCGCAAACTTAATGCAGTCACACCACATGATTGCTTCTGGATCAGGTCATCTGTCCTGGGTAAAGGAAAACATGATTGTTTTCCTTTACCCAGGACAGATGACCTGATCCAGAAGCTAGCTGGATCCAAATGGGTCACAACTCTGGATTTAACAAAAGGATTTTGACAGATTCCTCTAACACAGGAAGCAAAGCTTAAAACTGCTTTCTGTACTATCAGAGGTCAATATTGTTTTACAATGATGCCTTTCGGTTTGAAAAACTCTCCAGCTTCGTTCCAACGGATGATGAACCATATTTTAAAGGGTTTACCATTCACTGATGCCTACATCGATGATTTGGCCATTTGTAGCCAAACATTTGAGGAACACTTGCAACACTTAGAAACTGTGTTAGCCAGACTACAAGAAGCAGGCCTCACAGTCAATGCTAAGAAATGTCAATGGGGACAAGCCAGTGTGATCTACTTGAGACATGAAGTGCGAAATGGAAAAGTCTCACCTGTAGATGCCAAGGTAGAAAGTGTCAAGGATTGGCCAATACCAATCACCAAAACACAAGTCAAGTCTTTCCTAGGCATGATGAATTACTACAGGCACTTCATTCCCCAGTTTAGTGAGATAGCCACACCTCTCACAGAACTGACAAAAAGATCACACCCCACAAAGGTAATTTGGACACCAGAATGTCAAAAAGCCTTTGAGACACTGAAGCTGAAACTCATTCAGGCACCCATTTTAGTGTCTCCAGACTATCAGAAACAATTTGTTCTGAAAACTGATGCTTCAAACACAGGTATAGGAGCATGTCTACTACAAGAAGGAGAAGATGGGAAGCTTCACCCTATCTCCTACTTTAGTAGAAAACTGTTGCCAAGGGAACAGGCCTATGCAGTGATAGAGAAAGAACTTCTAGCCATAATTTGGTCCATCACCAAGCTTAGAAGTTACTTATGGGGTCAAGAGTTCATTCTCTTAACAGACCACAATGCCTTAGCTTTCCTGAACCGGATGAAAACCAAGAACCAGTGCCTACTTCGCTGGGCTCTTCTCTTGCAAGACTTTTCCTATAAGGTCTCTCATATCAAGGGGAAAGATAACATCGAGGCGGACTCTCTGAGCCGGATGTATGACAGCCAGGAAGGAGCTGAGGTCATTGAAATGGGTTGAAAACCCATGTACATATCTTTTTCTGTACTTTGCTTTGCAGTAACAAGCCTTAAGAGAACCTCTGAGATCACTTAATGAACTCAGATGAGCTATTTTTGCAATATTGGTTTCCATTACTCAAGACCACCCAATCTTGAAGATGGTAGGTCCATGGGAGCATCCATCTTGGAAAGGGAGGGTGTGTCATGAACCTTGAGTTGTCATGGCAACCTTATCACTTAGCTACTGAAGCTACTTGTAAACACATTCCTACATTCCTTTCTGATGAGCAATACTGCACCTGCAGATAGAGCTGTAAACACATTCCTTTCTGATAGAATCATCACAGCTGCATTCCCTCAAAGGAATGTACACCTGCAGAATCCTCGAGGGAGGATGACAAATAGGTCAGGTGGCAGAGTGACGACAGAGACATCTGACTACCACATGAGGGAGAAGATGGCTCCCCCCTGTCAATCAAAACCCCATGACTCTGAAACACCTGCAGATTGAGTCATCGTAGGAATGCAAAGGTGGTGGTGGTGGTGGGGAAATCTGCTCCTTTTTGTGTATAAAAGCAGAGCCCTTTCTCTCAGTTATTCGGTCCTCTCAGGTTGAAGACAGAGCTGTCTCCTTGAGCTGGGCTCTAAACATTTATGATCTGAACCCCTCAAATCTAAGTGGACTATACTAACTATGTTTGCTATGTACTTTGTTTTGTTCCTGTCTTTGTTCTTTTCCAGATACTAAAGGAAAATAAAACTCTTTGTGAGTAACATCAACGGAGTGGATGTCAATTTATCAGGCTATTTCTAAGTGCTTTGCTCTATGCCCCCACATGCTACCAACATATTAAACCACCGCATACTCCCTGTAAGCGACAGGTGGAGTTCTTTGAAGCCGATTGGGAAGTGGTATGGTGAGGCGACCTTAGGCTGCACTGGGAGTGTGCAGATAAAGGAAATTATTGCATGTCTCCTGTAAGCCAGTGCCCAGTCGAGTGTTCAAGACACCTACGAAGATAGGCTCTGTTTTGGGCATGTGGTATCTGTGTTCTTCAGTGAATACTGAAGTAAAGAATTCATTGAGTCTCTCTGCAATCTTTGTGTCCTCTTTAATAACCCCTTGCCTTCCATTGTCATCTAATGGTACAATGGTCTTCCTAGTTGGGTTCCTACTTCTAATGTACTTAAAGAAGTCTTTGTTATTTCTCTGAGTGTTTTTAGCTATACGCTCCTCAAAGTCTTGCTTTGCTTTCCTGATTGCTGCCTTGCATTTGTTCTGTTTTCATTGTTTTTATATTGTATTTTTTTTAATCTATTGGCTCCTTGCGGCAGTCCGTGCCACTAATTGTCCATTGGATCCCTGTCCCGCCTGGCTAGTAAAAGCCTCTAAGACGGTGACAGGTGGCTGGGTCGGGGCTATAATTAACGCATCTTTTCAAGAGGGGATGTTTCCTGCACTGCTGAAACATGCTCTTGTGCGCCCCCTCCTGAAGAAGCCATCCCTCGATCCAGCAATCCTAACCAACTACAGACCTGTCTCCAACCTTCCTTTTTTGGGGAAGGTTCTGGAGAAAGCAGTGGCACGTCAGCTGCAGGGGGTACTGGATGAAGCGGAATATCTGGACCAATTCCAGTCTGGATTCAGACCTGGATATGGTACTGAGACTGCATTGGTCGCGCTGATGGATGATCTCTGATGGGAGCTGGATGGCGGTCATCCGTCCGTCCTTGCTCTTCTTGACCTCTCAACGGCTTTTGATACCGTTGACCACGGTATCCTTCTGGAACGGCTCCAAGGATTGGGGATCCAGGGCACGGTGTGGTCCTGGTTTTCCTCATTTCTGAGGGGCCAGACCCAGTTGGTGTGGTTGGAGAGTGAGAGGTCGAGTCCTAGGCCCCTAAAATATGGTGTGCCTCAGGGCTCGGTACTCTCTCCTCTCCTATGTAACATCTACATGAAGCCGCTGGGTGAGATCATCCGTTCCCACGGGGTGCGGTACCACCAGTACATGGATGACACACAGTTGTACATCTAGGCCTGTGGAGACCCCAGTGATGCAGTCAAAATCCTTTCCAACAGTCTGGAGGCTGTTGGGGTTTGGATGGGGGCAAATGGTCTACAGCTGAATCCTAGCAAGACTGAGTGGCTATGGATAGGGGGTCCTGTGTTATCCCGGGAGCTACCATCTTTGGTTTTGGATGGGGCTGTTTTGCCCAGACCAACCCGGTGCGCAACTTGGGGGTCCTCCTGGATTCGCGGCTGCTGCTAGAAGAACAGGTGGCGGCTGTGGCCAGGAGGGCCTTCACCCAACTTCGGGTGATTCGCCATTTGCGCATGCTCCTGGACTGGGACTCTTTGCTCATGGTCACTCACGCTCTGGTGACCTCCAGACTAGACTACTGTAATGCGCTCTACATGGGGCTGCCCTTGATGTCCATTCGGAGGCTGCAGCTGGTCCAGAATGCCGCGGCCCGGGTGGTGATGGGGTGTGGATGTTATGCCCATGCCTCACCACTGCTTCGGGGGCTGCACTGGTTACCAGTTTGTCTCCGGGTGCAATTCAAGGTGCTGCTTTTGACCTTTAAAGCCCTACATGGTAGTGGGCCAGGGTATCTTAGAGACCGCATCGCCCTAAGGACGTCTGTCCATCCAACCAGAGCAGACCGGAGGGGCTCTCTAATTGTGCCATCAGCCAGGGGGGCTCGCCTCTCTGGCACAAGGAGGAGGGCCTTCTCCATGTCCGCACCGGCCCTTTGGAACATCCTGCCTGTGGAACTGCGTCTCCAGATGGAGTTGTTGCCCTTTTGGAAGGAACTAAAGACCTGGCTGGCGGGCCAAGATTGGGGTGCGGGTGGGGATGGGGGTACCGTTGGATGGTTGGTATAGAGAAGTGTGCCTTCCCCCAAGGTCCCTTCGGTACTTGCGCACCTTTTAGGGGTGGTTTTTTAACTTTTAACTTTGTTTTATCATGTGTCTTTTTATGTATTTACTGTCCGCTATGTAAACCACCCTGAGTTGGGTTGTACCTGAGTGGGTGGTATATAAGCGTGAAAAATAAATAAATAAATAAATTGTATTTTCTCCCTCTCCCCTTCCCCCTTTTGTTGTTACCTGCCCTGAGTGGTGTACCCACCCGGAGGGAGGGATATAAATGTTTAAAATAAATAAATAAAATAAACCTTATGTTTATTTATTTCTGTTCAACAGTGGTTGCAGGCATGTATTTGAGGACATCATTTTGATGTATCCTGATGTCAACAACTGATATGATGTAGTAGAATTGTATATCATTTTAGAAAAATTCTGCTTTATAGGAATAATAGCCTCCCCCCCCCCTGCTTGGTGACATATCTTGGCTATTTTCAATGAATGTTTTCACATATGCAAAACTGTTTTTATGCAAATTGTAAAATTGACTTTATAATAAATTAAAATTACTGCTGTTTTACTGGATGGGTTGTTTGCATCTTTTTGAACAACCAATGAATTTTTGAATTTGCTGTGTGAATGTATTCAAGTGCATTTGCCTAGAAAAAAAAGACACTATTTCCCATACAGAATTTTTAAACCTTGATTCAAAAAGGGCTTGATGTCTTATGCTATGCACAATACAGCTTGTGAACCATTTCTCACACCCTCATTCTATGATTATTTCATGACTCCACTTGATGAATATGCCAGTTTGGATGAATGAGATCCTCCATAAACCAAATTAATCTGAGAAACATGTAGGCCCAACAGACCTGGTGTCTGGATCCTCGAATACCTCCAAATGCTAGCATGCTAGCAAATGCAGTCACATGGCCTGGTTTTATTCCTGCTATAATGTACAATTGCACAGAGTCTGCAATTTAAATAATTTTGAACTTTTAAAATCCATTATTGTTTTATAAGGACATAAGAACAGCCTTGCTGGAACAGGCCACAGCCCATTCAGTCCAGCATTCTGTCTCACACAGTGGCTGACCATTTGCTTCAGGGTATTCCCAAACTGATGCCTTCACCTGCTTAGGATTCCCTGGAAATGGCATTGAGAGATATCACTATTTCTCCTCTATAACTTTTTGTTACACTTGATGAATTAGGGAGAATGTCTTGGAATCCCATACCTTCAAGGCATATGTGGAAAGAGGGGAAGGACAAAGACCATGAGGAACACCCAGAGGAAGGTGGAGAGATAGAGTCAGAGAAATATTACAAGAACACCAAATAACACTGGTGGAGGCCGTTAGAAGTGCCAGAGCAAGAACCTTGCATCTCCCTTGACACCTGATGGGGTAAAAGAGGAAGCAAAGAAGAAGAATATGAAATGGGCTCTGGTCTATGAAATTTAATGTGAACTAAAGGTGGCACGAATTCCTTTTGTTTTTTGCTACAGACTAGCGTACCATTGTGAATTACTTTGTGCACTTGTTTGTGCATTTATTTCTTAAAGCATTCCTGGTTAGATAAGAAAGTTTCATCAGAAATAAATATTATTCTGTGGTAACCAGAATACTGAGCTAACTTAAATGTACAATTTCCATTTCACAGGGACTGCAGTGGCTCAAGTGGCTAAGATGCTGACTGGGAGGTGAAAGGTCAGCAGTTCGATTCACAAGTACTGTAGGACAGAATGAGCTCCCATTTTTGTCCCAGCACCTGCCAACCTAGCAGTTCGAAAGCAAAAAAATTGCAAGTAGATAAATAGGGACCACTTTGGTGGGAAGGTAAACAGCATTCCATGTGCCTGCCACATGACCACAGAAACATCTGCAGAAGAGAAACAGAGAAGAGCACTGAAACCTCGAGGTGGATATGATTGGCTTTCTATCAAGGGTGACCTTTACCTTTTCTGTTCCCAATTAATAAATCTGGACATGTTATGTCATACAGTACAGAAAATATTGCATTAATCCAATCCAGTTTAAATGGGAGGAACATCATCTGAATACTGTTTTTGATTTTAATGCTTAACTGAACCACACAGCATGGCTAGAAAACCTTAATAAGAAACCCCAATGTCTTACATATGCTGGATGACATACACACATCTCAACATATACCTTAATATCTCCAGTGATGTTTTGGTAATCTTCTTTGACTGACTTGTCCTATGGAAATAATCCAGTACACATTTCAGATTTAAAAATCAGAACATCTGTTCAATTATAAGCTTTTTAAAGCAGAGTAACAGCTTAGTTTATTGATTCTTTCATTGTTCTGACTCTTAAAGAGAGCACTTTTAAAGGCTTTGGATATTTCTTTTCCTTGAAGACAATAAATATATTCCATCTTTAATAATTTAAGTTTAAAACACACTTCTTTAAGGGGTGGAAAGTGGCTTATTTCACAAACTGATCCATATTTGTCAGGTGTATTAAATGAGTTCCATTGCCTCCAGCATTCTCAGAGATTTCCTGTGTATTTTATAGCAATAAACGCCATCCAGCAGCCTCTGGGTAATCCCAAGAGCCTACTTGAGCAGACTGCAAAAGGAGTCTGCAGATGTAGGCCTTGTGACACTTAAATTGGTTAGATTTACAGTAAATCTTATCTTTGTTTAATCAGAAGTAAGTCCTATGATTTTGTGGAGATTTATTCCCAAGAAGGTTTGTAGGATATGATTTTAGTCTCAATAGTTTGCTTGGTTTTTTAAACTAATTTGATAAGTCGGTTCAATATAGCGGTTAAGAATGGTAAATCCAACCCTTTCCTGCATCATCTATGAAGCTTACTATGCATGGTACCTTAGACTATATCAGTTTTAACCCTCTCAGCAATAACTGCCTGTGAGCATTGTTGTGAGAATAAAACAAGAGGAGCACATAAAACAAAATATTCTGCCTTGAGGTCCTCTGAGTAACAATAGACTATCAGGGTAGTGAATTATTTAATAAGGTGACCTGTTCAATTAACTGAGGAGATGTTTCTCAAGTTGTTCATACAAGCACTTATCAACAACAACAAAAGCATCAGATACTGACTTAGTAGAAACATTCCTCTTCCTCTTATTCTCCAGGTGAATCCTGCTGTTTACACGTGTGCAAAATCTGAAAACAAAGATACCTTTTACCACTCAACAAATTGCTTTATTCATTTGGAAACTTGCATAGTACTAATTGATTCAAACTTGCAGGATGAATAAGTTATGATTTCGTTAATAAGGAAACTTTGGAAGAAATTCTTAAAATAAGCACTGCTCAGGAATTAAGATGCCGTTTTACTCAGCTGACTTCTCAGTATTATATATTGCACCAATGGCTAAGCAACCTCTAAGTCTTTCTCTACGTCAGGGATAGGAAGCATGTGCCCATCTAGATGTCATTGGACTACCTATGATCCATCACTATCAACTGTACTAGCTAGAGTGGACAGGAATTGCATTCTAATGTCCTGTGATCGGCCACTCCTTCTTAATCCTCTTGTCCAGAAAACTGGATAACCATTACTTTGCATTTTTAAAAAACAAATATTAGGACTGATTCACTGTTATTAATTTTTCAGCAGCACTGCTATATCCAGAATGAAGCGTATGTCACCTTTACACCCGGGGAGAGGGGGGAGAAGGAGAGTCCAAACAAGGTGAACTGAGCATATTTGTACATCACTGGAGTAGATACAAAGAAGTTTAAGAAGCCCACAGTTATAATTAGATTGGTAAGGGACCCCCCACCCATTTTTTTTTAGTGATGTTTAGACAAAATTTGATTGAAAAATACTAGTGATAGTTGTAGCAAAAGAAAAAAAGCAACAGAGCAGAAGAGAGATTGTCCATTAAAGACCTAACAAAAGGTAAAATTGCTCCTGGAAATTCCATTCTTTTATTTATTTATTTGTTGGTTTTATATCACCGCCTTTTTCGTCTAAGTGACCCAAGGCAGCTGACAACATCAGTTAAAACCCATACCAAATACTAATTAAAACCAAATATTATAAAACCATCTAAAACGTCCATAAAACCTCCCCAAATTCCATAAAAAGATATTTAGAAATGTCACAGAATCTATATTAAATTCAACTTGGAATCTGGACCAGACTATACAACAAGTAAATTTCCTAGATACCATTGTGAAACTACAAAATGGACATCTCAGTACCACACTATCACACAAATCCATGGACAGATACACTTACCTGCATGCCTCCATCTTCCATCCAGAACACACTACAAAATCCATTGTCTTCGGCCAAGCCTTCAGGTACAACCACATCTGCTTAGACCCACAAGACTGGGACGACAAGCTCAAGGACATACAAAATGTATTTGTCAAACTACAATACCCATCCAATATGGTTAAAGAACAAATCAACTGGGCTACATTAATACTCAGAAATAACCTACTGCAAGACAGGGCCAGAAGAGAAAGAAATTGAACACGGTTGGTTGTCACTTTCAGCCTGCAACTTAAACCCCTCACATGCATAATAAAACATCTCCAACACATCTTGGACAAGAATACTTCACTCTCCAAAGCCCTTGGTGATAGACCTCTACTTGCTTATAGACAACCCTCCAACATAAAACAACTATTGACACATAATAGGCTACACAAAAGTCAAACAGTGATGGGAACTAAACCCTGCGGAAAACCCAGATGTCAGCTTTGCCCCCACATTCACTCTGGAAACAGTGTTACTGGACCCAATGGTACCACACAGAACATTAAGGACAGTTTTACTTGTTGTTCTGCCAGTGTGATTTATGCCATCTCTTGCCAAAAATGCCCTTCTGTGCTCTATATACCTGTAGGACAAACAGGACAATCTTTGCACAAAAAAGTTAATGGACATAAATCAGACATCTGGAATGGAAACACAGAGACACCCATTTCAAACTATTTCAATCTACCTGGTCACTCTATCCAAGACATGAAAGTTGTGATTCTGGAACAGAGAAATTACAAGACTAGAATCTAGAGAGAGACAACAGAAAAAATAATACATCCATCTGTTGGACACCCGTCGCAAAGGTTTGAATATTAGCCAAGGGTTTCTGGGATGTTATCAAATTTGATAAACAGATAGTTATATATGTTGCATATTATATTTTGTTATATTATACCATCTTCACAAACTTTCCTGTAAAATTCTCTTTCACAACATAGGCTGTCTCACAGGACAAAGGATGTGCTCACACAGTAACAGAAAGGTTAAACTCATTAGCAAAGGTTCAACTCCAGGTGGTTGTTTTGTATCTTCTCAATATTTGCAATTGAAATAGTTTCACACTCTTCACACTATTTGCAATTGGAAAAAAAGTTTTTTTTACAGTTAATCTGAATATCAGCCATATATTATCTACCATTACCAATTGTATGAAGCCACATTGACTTCTATGCTTATCTGTTATGATAACCAATCACTCTGTACCTCTGTACCTGATGTGTATAAACTGATGCCATGATGCCATGTCTGATGAAATGGATTTAATCCACAAAAGCTCACATTGAAATCTAACAGTTAGTCTTTAAAGTGCTATTTTTTATTTTTGTTTATTCTCTGATGCCAGTTTCTACAGAGGAAACTAATTTTGCTAAATTTTAGTCAGGTAGATTTAGAGAGTTTTGTGCTAACACACATCTTTCAAAAATATTTTGATGTTCTTGTTGTACCATAATCTTGCCAATTTGTGCAAGCTTCTGCCCTGACACAGTGCTTCTATTACATGGCAGCTTCCTATGACACATAAAATATTCCCAAATATTATACTGAAAGAACTATACCAAAAGAGCAAACGCTGCATGGTGGGCATTGAGTAAGAGAAAGTGCCAGTCTTCTTGCATCACATGACAAGCAAGCAGTAGTCATGTCTTTTCAGACAGTCTTTCATCTCTATTAGAAAGTACAGTAAAAACCCTACTTATGAATAATGTCCGTTCTGTAGGCTTTTGCTTAAATCAAAAATTTTTGTAACTCAAAACAAACCCATAGTAAAAATTATTATTTTTTATGTAACCCGAAGCAAACCCATAGGGAAAAATATTTTTAATGTAAATCGAAGCAAACCCATAGGGAAATGATTATTTATGTAACTCGAAGCAAACCCATAGAAAATCGTGTAAATCGGGACATGGTTTTAGCACAAAATCATTATGTAAGTTGAATTTTATGTAATTTGAGGCATTTGTAAGTTGGGGTTTTACTGTACAGCATTCTTTGATCCAAATTATAGATTATTTTATCTCCTCATGGTAACAAGCATGCATATTTGTACACAGAATTGCTGAGTTTATAACTGAGACAGCGGTTTTAAGAACCCAATCCTGAGAGCACAAAGGGAAGTGCGGCACCAATATGGCTGCCACGCTCTTTGTGGGCCCCCACCCCCGGATGCAAACATCCGGGGCTTTAGGGGGCGTGACCACCCCTACATAAATGGGGTGGCCACAAGGCGGCTCGCCGCCATTTTAGAGAGCGACGGAGCGGAGAAGTTTTCTCTGCCACTCTTTTTTCTTTTGTGGTCCTCCAGCCTTCGCCTTCGGAACTTTATCGAGACCGATGGAGTGGGGGAATTCGCTCCGCCGGTCTGCTTGTTGTGTCCCGCCTCGGGACACCATCTTTCTGGACTGGGTGGCTATGGCTCCCAAAAAGAAGAGCGCAGTGGCCGTGCGGCCACACGTGAGGTAAAGGGCTCGCCCGACCCCCCCACTCTGTCCCTCCTGGCGTCTCCTCGGGCCGAAGGGCTTGAGCGGGAGTGCCAAGAGAGATTAGTGCCGGGGGTTTTCCCCCGCTGACACCAATGAGAGCAATCAGGCTCCCCCCCGCTCAGTCAGAGGACTCGGGCATGGACTGCGTGAGCTGGCTCCCCGGGGGCTTCAACCCCCCATGGACTTCAGAGCCCCCAGCCTGGGCCCAGGATCATCACTGGGACCCAGCATGGGGCAGGGTGGCCCAATGTGGCCTGGTGCAGGATCGCACACCACCCTTGCCCCTGCACCCCATGGGCCAGATTATTTAGTCTGGCCCTACTGTGGCCGGGGGCTGGTGCGTGGCCCCACCCAGCTGCCTGCAGGTGGCCCTGGGCTTGGGCAAAGCCCAAGGCCCCTTGCTGGACATGGACTGCCCATGGGGCCATCTGTCACATCTGGCCCACATTATTTTGGTGGGCTGGACATGGTTGATTCTTCGCTTCTGGCCTGCATTGTGGCCCTAGAGGCCTCTACGGGGATTGCTCCACCACTCCAGGACCCTGGGGCAGGACCACATCTGGCTGCTGCCCCTTTGCCTGTTGATGCTTCACAGCGGGCCCTCAGCCAGGTTGAGCTGCTCGAGGCCATCAGGCCCATGCCTGGTGATGCTCCACAGCTCCCCGTGCGGCCGCCCCGGCTGGGCCTTCTGCTGGTGCCCGATGTTACCTGGCCTGGACCTCTGATGGCTCAGAGCTCGACTTCCATCGCGAACTCCGATGCCCCCCAGAGGCTGGAACCCCCAGTGGGGGCGGCCCAGGGGGGTGCAACATATGAGTATAGTGGTCAAATTAGCACACCATTCACACTATCATGTATGACCATGGGGGTGCAGTGGCCCTGGCCTCAGCAGGCTACTCCGGCATTGCAGCCTACTGCCCTGCCCCATCTTGCCACTTGGGGCGCTCCCTATTCACAGGGTTTGCCGGGGATGACTGCCCCATCTGTACCAGCGCCATTTCCTATTGAGCCATATGGCCCATTCTCCACTCCCCCACTTTGCTCCACGCCGACTCCGGCCATGCCAACAGCCGGCTCCTCGCTTCCCCTGGGTGACCACTTGTCTCAAGCCACCAGGGAGACGATATGGCGGGGGGAGTATGTCGACATCTTCACCCTCCTTAACCGGGAATCAACCAAGGAGGAAAAGGAGGGGCAAGATGACAGGGACAAGGACTTGTCACATCGTCGTAAGCCCCCTCGTACGTGGGCTAAATGGCTACCAGCCTACTTGATCTATATGGCTGTTTATCTCAGGGCTCGTCCTGATTTGGCTATCCCGATGGTGCAGTATTTGGATAACATTTACCATGCTGTCGTGGATTTCCCTGGCCCATCATGGTTAGCCTATGATGAGGAATTCAGAATGAGAGCAACCCTTCACCCTGAGAAGAAGTGGGATGAACCCTGCCAGCTATTGTGGCTCATTTACATGACCCCTACATGGCCAGCACCAGGTGACCGGTACCACTTTGGCCATGAGGTGCAGCAGCCTACCACTACACAGGCTCCCCACCAGGCAGCGGGGCAGGGGCTTCCAGCCTGCCTGCTGTGTTGGAGTTACTCCTCTAATGGATTGTGCACCTGGCGGCAATGCAAATTCAAGCATGAGTGCCCTTCCTGTGCCAGACCGCACACTGCTTCCACATGCCTGTGGGTGGGCGGGTCACGTGGCAGGGGGAGGGGATACCAGGGGCCGGCTAGAGTGGTATTTGACACTGCTACACATCCAAAAGGCCCCCTCCCCAATTAACCTCAGGATGCTAGAGAGGTGGTTGCATGTCTATCCTAGGAAGGATGATGCAGTCTATCTGTTAGAGGGTTTTACTTATGGCTTCCGCATCCCATTCAGGGGTGGTCACGCACCCCAGGATGCCCCAAATTTACAATCCCTCAGGGGTAAGGAGGGCATTGCTGCAGAAAAGATAGCCAAAGAATTGAGGGAGGGTAGGGTTGCTGGCCCATTTGATAGGCCCCCATACTCAAATTTAAAAGTCTCTCCTCTCGGCTTAGTGCCTAAAAAAATCATCAGGTGAATTTCGATTGATTCACCATCTCTCCTACCCTGCAGGCTCCTCGGTCAATGATGCTATACTGGATGACCTTTGCTCGGTCCGGTATATGTCCTTCGACCAAGCCTTGCAGATGGTCCACTCATGCGGTCGCAGGGCGCTACTGGCGAAATGTGATATTAAATCAGCATTCCGATTGTTGCCGGTACACCCCAACGACTTTGAGCTTTTAGGTTTTTGTTTTCAGGGCAAGTTTTATGTGGACAAAGCTATGCCCTTTGGCTGCTCCATTTCATGCTCGGCCTTTGAATGCTTTAGCACCTTTCTTCATTGGGCTTTCATTCAAGGACCAGGATCTCGGGCCGTGGCACACTACCTCGATGATTTTTTGTTTGGGGGGGAACACGACTCGGGCACATCTGGACAGCTGCTTGCTGCATTTCAGGGGCTTATGGCGGAACTTGGTGTTCCCCTTGCCCCTGAAAAGACTGAAGGCCCAACCACCACCCTCACCTTTCTAGGCATAGACATTGACACCATCGCACAAACATCCAGGTTGCCAACAGAGAAGGTGACCCGGATCTCAGACGTGATTTTGGCTATGCTAGCCAAACACAAGGTGTCTCTCCACGAGTTGCAGGTGCACCACGGGTACCTCAACTTTGCCTGTAGGGTGGTAACCCCGGGTAGGGCTTTTGCAAGGTATCTTTGTGATGCAATGGTGGGTCTTTCCAAAAATCACCACAGGGTCTGACTTACGAGGGGTTTGCTGGCCGACCTATCGGTCTGGCTCACGTTCCTGCAGGGCTTCAATGGAATTTCCTTTTGGTGGGCAGAGCAAATTGCCACCCCCACCCCCCACTTTCAAATACAGTCAGATGCCTCGGGTTCCCTGGGCTATGGGATTTACTTTAATGGCAGGTGGGCCTATGGTAGGTGGCCTCAGGAATGGCAAGGTACTGATCACCTACGCGATCTCACATCCATTGAGTTTTTTCCGATTCTGGGTGCGCTCATGCTCTGGGGGGACATGTAGGCTAATTCCATAGTTCATTTTTGGTGTGACAATGCTGCCATGGTGCATATTGTCAATGCCCAAACATCCAGGTCCCCCAGGTTCATGGCCTTAGACAGTTTGTCCTCAGGTCCCTGCACCTTAATGTGCTCTTCAGGGCTAGACATGTGCCAGGCATTAACAATGATATTGCTGATGCTTTATCCCGCCTGCAGATCTCCCAGTTCCGAGCCTTGGCGCCAGATGCAGAGGAACTTCCCTCTCCACTTCCGAGTGAGATGTGGACCTTTGGCGAGGAGAAATTAACCGGGCGATCGGCATGTCTTTGGCCCCGTGCATGCGTAAGGCGTATCAGCACATGTTCCTCCAATTTAGGGCTTTCTGTAGGGAGGTGCAAATGCCTGACATGTGGCCGATCCCGGTTGAGCATGTTTTGCAGTATATGGTGCACCTTCATGATCAAGGTCTAGCCCCACGCACCATTGCTACCAGGCTTTCTGCTTTGGCATTTATGGCTAAGGCACGGGGTTATGCTGATCACATGGGTGACTTCCAAATACGCCATGTCTTGAGGGGTGGACGCATGAACACGGCCACTGCCCCGACACATGTCAGCCTGTTTCCCCTTCTCTGCTGGCAAGCCTTGCCAGGGTTTGGCATAGCCTTTGATATGATTGGTACGAAAGTCTCTTTTCAATGCAGCCACCACCGTGGCTTTCTTTGGGGCTCTTAAAATCAGTGAGCTGGTCCCACTTTCTAAAAGGGACATATCTTGTAGGGTACTGGAACTGGAGGATGTTTCTCTCAACCAGGAGTGGGCTTAGTTGAGTATTTGCTCCTCAAAGGCCGATCAGCAAGGGAAGGGTAGTAGTGTGATGCTTCTACGATGTACATTTGCTGATATCTGTCTGGTTGGTGCCCTACATGCATTTGTGGCAGTGCGTGGTTCACACCCTGGCCTGTTGTTTTTCCACCAGGATGGGTCCCCACTTACCAAATTCCAATTCTGGAGGGTTACCGGGATGGCACTTCACAGTTTGGGGGTCCCTGGGGCTCGTTACAGTACCCACTCGTTTAGGATAGGCACCGCATCAACGGCGGCTGCATTTGGGTACTCAGAGGCCAACATACGTTGAATGGGCACGTGGGGATCTGCACATTTTGCTCTATATGTTCGTCCTCTCACCGTATGAGTGCCTTCCCTGCCCTCACTTTCTTTTCTTTTATTGCAGACCCTGTGTGTTTACGCACACCAGTGGCAGTATGGCTGGTGGGCCACAGTTACGTGCATTGGGCGGCACAGTATGCGTCTTCATCGGAATGGGGACCCCATTTCGGGCTATGTGCAACCGCGCGTATGCAGTGGTATGGTGTGCGCGGCATGAGGTGGTGGGAACTGTTACCATTCATGATGTCCATTAGGGACGCCGGACCTGCAGATATTTTAATTATGCACCTCGGAGGCAATGATCTGGCACAGATCACTGGCCTTGCATTGAAGATATCCGTGTGCAGTGGCCTGGTGGTTCTCCATCACTTATGGCCACACACGCGGTTGCTATGGTCAGACATCATACCTAGACACCACTATAGGGGAGGACTTGATCCTCGTGGTTTGGACCATGCTCGGCGGTCAGTGAACAGGGCTGTTGCCCAGTTCCTTATTGAGAATGGTTCGGGAACAGCCATTCGTCATCCGGGGATAGGGCTACAGGACTATAGCCTCTATTCCGGAGATGGGGTTCACCTGTCAGCAAGAGGTTTGGACCTTTTTTTGGATGATGTGCAAGCGGGCCTGCTGACCGAATTGACGGTCGGGGGGAGGGTGAGGCATCATGGACGCCTCCCCGTGTGGCGGGTAGCACTGGTAAGGTAAACTTGATGACACATAGGTATCCGGCAGGTTCGCAATTGATTGGCCAACACGAGGATAGGTACAGGGGAAACAGGCTTGGCCGGTCAAGGGCGAACCATGAACAGGGTGATGCTAGGAGCTAGACAGCCTGCATCACCTTGATATTTTACCGGATACATGTCAGATGGTGGGGTCAACAGAAAGCATATTGACTTCAGTCAACAATCTGTTTGTTTCAATAAACAATTTGATACAAATTGATACATGATAGCCAATTGTCATTGGCAATTCTGGGTGGGACCTTACCAGTGCTACTGCGGCCTGCTTGCCTTAAATATGTTACAATTGGATGAAAACCAATTCAAATTTATAATTCAGACTAGGGCAATATTCAATAAAAGTGGCCCAATGTTTTAAATCCAATACCGGTGTCTGTGTCTGTATTTGGGGGGGGGGGGGTGCGTCTGCAAAGAGTGTTCTCACACCTTGTTTCTTTCTGGTCAACTTTCTTGCCTCCTCTTCACTATCTATTTTTCATACACAACTCCTCATTTCTGTGTAGACACTCATGTCATTGCCAGGCTTTTATCATGTAACCAACAGTACCATTTGGGTGGATTTAGCCTCATGGATCTTTTTACTCAAGACTCTGGAAGTCAATTGAATCCAAAGATGGAGTTATCTTGTGCATAATGACAAGCTATGATTATGATATGATATGCAGGTTACAGGATGAATTGCAGTAGAAACACCACTGAGAAAATTATTCTGAGGCTAAAAGCTGTATTTTTAATGACAGATGTCCTTCTCATATTAATGTATGGAATGACATTATATCTTTTCAAATAATATAACTCACGGACTTTTAAGATTAATGTATGTGGTTTTTTCACCTGTAATGATTTTATGCTTTAATGCATTTCAGTTTCATGTGCTTTAAAAGATATACAAGAAAGTCATCTTTTTTGTAAACAACACACACCTATTTACAATATTCTAAGAGCAAGAGTAAAACAATATTCTATCAAATACTGACCAGATTTAATTAGATCATTGATCTAATATGAAGCCAAGAGCTTTTAGAATTCAAAACATGAAAAATTCAAAACTGAGTCATCTTGTCCAGACTGTTCTGAAAAAACAATTGACAGTAAATACTAGTTCTAGGAGTCTCACATTGCATCTTGAAATATTATTTTTCTATCAAAAAAAATATTTACATTAACATCTATAGGAATTACCTCTAGTGTTTCTTTTTAGACTTCTGCAAAGCAAAATTTCTCCACAGGGAACATTTTCTTCAGAAGCTGTTGAGAACTGCAATTTTGGTCCCATGATAATCTGAAGGTGAATAAATCATACCAGTGTGGTATAGTTCAGTCTCTGCAAAACAAGTTGGCATCAGTTAAAGCTGCAGAATCTTTACTGAATTTAATACGGTTTATACAGCGGAGATGCAGTGTGTTTCTATCTATGATTCAGGATGTCAGTAAATGGCCCGATTTTGCTAAGCAATAGTGTACCTGCATTTCCAGCAGAAGAAAATGGATGCCCAGCTTTACCTAGCAAAGGGCAGCCGAATGGTTAACAAGATATTCTCTTTGGCTCTCTACCATTCAAAACAAGACCTCAAGAAAGGAAAAATAATAGAACCTGCCTCTTTTTTTTCATCAATTCATCATCAGGTAGATATCCTTGAAGACTGTGGTATTTTTGAACCACAATTGAATGTACTCTGGTGATGGCAACCTTGTGTTGCCGGCTAATTTTTCTTATACTAGTATCCTTTTTTTGTTTTGTTTTACTCTAATGTTTGATATTAACTGTTTTTGGTAGTCCAGTCAGGTCCTTACTTTGTTTTGGCAGACAGAATATAGCTTCTCTATCTCTTGTTTAAACCTATGCAGTCCTATTTGGTTTCTATACTGACCATTTGGTAAGGTACTCATGTACAGTCATCTGTTCAGTTACTTGAAGCATGCATTTGCAGTACACAGGTTATAGGTTTCACAGAAAACTATAGTTCTTGGTTAATTTCTGTCTCCCAGGCCAAATTTCTCAACAACGTTTAGGTCTGTTTTGTTCTCTGCCTTTTGTCTTCCTGTCACCCATGATTAAATGCATGTCTTATTTGGCATGTGATTAATTTCCTCTTGGATGCTAACATAGAAGTTTTCAATTTAATCTTCTTCAGCATCTGTAGTATGAACATAGATTTGAATGATGGTTGTGTTGATGGATTTTCCCCAGAGGAAATGTCACTGGAAACCATCATATTAGGCCCAATGGCAAAATTAGTGGAGGAGGAACTCTGTTTCCCAACAGTCATGGAGGCAAAATAGGCTGTGAAGGTGCATCTTGTCCATATCTTCAAGGCTGTGGCAGTCAATTGCAGTCCCAGTGTTAAATCCTGCATGTCTCATTTAATGTGTGCCACAGAAGATGGCTCCATGATCATATTGTGTGGGTCACTTTATGGCAAGATAGGATCCACCTTAAACAAAGTCATGCCAGTGGCATTTTTCCTGCTTCAGGAAAAAATGCATTCTCAGATACGAGTTGCAGTCAATGACAAAACCTTACATTAACCCCTCTAATTGCCTGTGCTACATCTTGCCTCAATATCAAAGTCACTCCAGTTTTTTGGGGTTTGTTGTTTCCAGAGTAGAACACTACATGGTTGTTTGTTCAAATATGTCCATTTCTAGTTCAATTTAATTCATTGACTCCAAGCACTGCAATGTTTAAACATTCCATTTCTTATCTTACAGTTTCTAGTTTATCTTGATTCATACTCCTCACTTTCCATGTTCTAATTGTATGTATTGTGTAGGATCAGACTTTTACCACTATGATTTTTTAATATTATTTATACTCCATCCATTTGGGATATTCTCCCACTCTGGGCAGCCAACAACACGTTTAGCCATTAGATATCTTTTCAGTGTTTGTCTAGTTGCATCATTAGTCATAGCACTATTCCCAATTGTATTTTATCTTTTCCCTGTGACTAACATAGTACTTTCTGTCCAGGGATTCTCATGTTCCAGCATTATCTCTTGTTCTTTTTTGGACTGTCTCTCTTCAGGGTTTTTAAGGTAAGAAAATTTCAGCAGTGGGTTATCATTCTACTGTATACTGTACTAACAAGTTAGCTTGAGTGCTAACTTAGAGTGTTAACTGCTATTTTTTGTGAAAGATTCCACCACGAGTATCACAGCTGCCCAATAGCTGTCCTCTAGAAGTTGTATTCTGGCACCATCTCCACTGGAATTCTCCATTTTCTTTAGCAAATGTGGTCATTCCTCCTGAATAGTTTGGATATCTCTTTGTCTGGTGCCTCACCTGTGAACATTTCACCTTGGGTGACCCTGCCAGGAGACCAGACACAAAATGGAGTCTAGATTCCTGACAATATTGTACCTAGCATTTTTGACATACTCAAACCTTCTCGTCATGTTAAGAGGGGGTATTTTTAGTTAGATTATTCCCCTTTTTAAGAATTACTTGAATATTGATTTGTTTTCCTTCTGACCTTAACTGTCATATCAGTTATTTAGCAGGTACTGTATAACAGCTAATTGCATATAGAGAGGGACTAATCTTTCTGGCAGTCTACGGAGTCTGCAAATGTCTCATTTAGTACTACAAGTCAGATGAACTGATTTCCCCCTTATATGTTTTCTGTATTGTCCAGCTTTCTCACTTTTCTATGGTGATTAGGAATACCATAGTGTGGCTAACCTTGGTCTTGGTTTCAAGTGACACATCCTTATATGTTATGATGTTATGTTATGATTTGGCTGTAGTCTGCATTTAGATTGATAATGGAACCAAAGTGTGCAAAATATTTTAAGAATTTCAATTTCTTCTTTATCACCTTTAAGTCTATACTGTTCTTCCATAATTATTTTTGCTTCTTAATTCAGCTTCAGCCCCACTTTGTACTGTCTTCTTTCATCTTGTTCAGGAGTCCTTTCAATTCATTCTTTCTTTCTCCCAGCAAGATGGTGTCATATTCCTATCCTGAATTATTGATTTTTTTTCTCCCACCAATTTTCACTTCTCTTTCATATGGATATGCATGATGTGTTCTGCATACAAATTAAAAAGACAGAATGATAAAATATATCCATGACTTTGTCTATGGGGAACTATTCTGTTTTTCCATATCCTGTTCTAATTGTACCCTTTTGTCCAGAGTATAGGTTACACATCAGGAAAATTAAGATACAGTGGTATCTCACTTTAGGAATTTAATGTGTTCCATGGGATGTTTCATATTATGAAAAATTTGTAAAGTGAAATGTGTTTTCCCATAGGAATGCATTGAAAATATTGAGAACATTGTAAAGTGAAATGCAGTTTCCCATAGGAATGCATTGAAAATATTGGGAACATTGTAAAGTGAAATACGGTTCCCCATAGGAATGCATTGAAAACCAATTAATCTGTTCCCAAAAGAATTTCATAAAGTAAGGCATTATTTTCAATGGATTTTCATCATAAAGTGAAAATTTCATTTGTTTTATATATATATATATATATATATATATATATATATATATATATATATATATATATATATATATATATATATATATATATATATATATATATATATATATATATATATATATATATATATATATATATATATATATATATATATATATATATATATATATATATATATATATATATATATATATATATATAAACAGAGGTGTGGTCTTGTGTGTGATGTATACAAATCGACACCCCTATACCGAACATGCTGAAACTTTGCACACACATTCCTTGCGCGTCAGAGATTGGCACTGCAGGGGTCAGGCGGCCCATCTTGGGGTGTGTACCCCAAAAACTGAGAAAAGGAGCAGAAACTACAACCCCCGTGGTGCCTTGGGATCAACCCCCATACTGCTTTGGGCACAAAAGAAAAAATGCCATACTGCATGTGCGCACCAGCGTGGGAGCTGAGGAACTGCCCACCCATGGCACATCCACTCACAGGAGTGGCATGAGAGGGTGTGCGTTTGAGGAGGAAGGAATGGACAATGGCTGCTGAGGGCAATGGTAGTGTCGCTGATGCCGCCTTTTCAACCAAACAGTGGGCTGTAGCCATGATTAGCGGCCACAACTTCCTTCAGTGGCACAGTCTCCAGACCAGAATCTAAGACAGCCTGCACAAGATCTGTATGCCACCCACCATCACCCGTGTGAGGGCCACCTGCATGGAGAGCCAGAGAAGGCAGCTGGGGCAGCCATGGAGGGGCCCAAAAGGTAAAGGAGGCTGTCAGGGGTGGAGGGGCCAATGACACCCAGATACTGGATGGAGAACCCCACCCTGTGACCCAGAAAAAAGCTGCAGGCTGGTGGAATCGCCCTTGCAGGGCCATGCCAGAGAGGGCATCTGGGGAAAGCCATGGCGGGCAAGGAGGTACATGAGGGTGGTGGGGGAGGAGAGGCATGTAAGGCCCAAACACTGGATGGGGACGCCCGTGCTGACCACAGAAGAAAAATATGACCCTGGGAGAAGCCGGGTATTCAGCTAGTAATCTATAAAGCACAGAATGATCTTCTGAAACTGTTCAGGATGTTCCAGTAGCTAAAGTACAGGTATATTTTCAATGTGTTCTCTTTTTCCTCTTCCATTTCTGACACTTAGCTGAACATTTGACATTTCTCCTTGCATTTATGGTAAAAGTATTTGCTGCAACATCTTGAGAATCACTTTACTTTCAGGGGAAATCAATGCAATGATCCTTTAGCTACAGCACCCATTTCTGTCTTCTTTCTTGGAAACTAGAAGGTATATTAAACATTTCCAACTACATATTTTTCTTTAAATTTTTACAGATTCGTTCTCTGTATCTTGACACAGGTCTTCTGATTCCCCATGTAATCCTGCTGATTGCCACTTCAACTTCTAGAATTACAGATTCTTGAACAGGATTTTTCTTCAAAGGAATATGTTATCCTTGTTTTTTATGTTTAGTACTTTTATATATTGTTTCTACTGTGTCTTAAAAAATCCTAATCAGAGAATATGTTCTCCTGTTGCTCTTTCAGCATTCCTAATCTAGATTTTATTTTCACTTTGATTTTTGGATCTTCTAGAAGAGTTTCTGGTCTTTAGGGCTAAAGAAAGGAAAACTATACAATGGAAATCACATGATATTTATAGAAGGTGGCAAAATATATTTATGGCTTCTCTCTTCATTAAAATGCAATACTGTGCCATATTTAATTAGTTGTCATCTCAGTGTGAAAAATGCTAAGAGGCAAGCTAAAAACACACCCAGGTATTTAAGTGTTTTGAAGATTCTTAGAAGCTAAATAATGAGGCTGGGTAATATCTTGTCTCATTTTTACTATATAACTATATAAAATAATACAGTAGAAACAGGTTAAGTAGCTTTTGGGGATCTCTGAAATCTCTGAAAACATAGGCACATTTTAAAGTATTTTAACAAATCTCAGGAAACTCTTGGTGAATCTTAGAACAGTTTACAGCTCTGATTGCTACAGGACACGAAGAAGAAAACAGCAGTGCTGAGACAACACAATGCAAGAAGTATTTCTGCTGTGTGGAACATATTTCAAATATTACTCTCCTGACTTCAGCTCTTCCCATCTTTCTCTATTCTCAGGAGACAGATTGTACGTCTTTATGATCAATAGCACTAGATAAATTATTCATTATGGAAATCACTGATTGGATTTACATCAGTGCACCATTCTTGCTTTACTGAATGTTTATAAGGAAGCACCCATTAAAAGAAAATGGCCCATTCACATTTATTTCATAAATCCCCCCCCCTCTTCTTCAAACTCTTGCTCTTCTTCAAACTCTTGACAATCTATACATTCAGACTGGAAATGTTTCCCTGGCATCCTTGGGGCTTTCAAACTAGAAACCTGAGCACTACAGTTTCCATGCCAAATTTGATGTTATTGCTTGAGTATCTTCCTTGCATTTTTGCTGTAACAAGGATACGGGCAGATTGGCCATTAACAGAAGATGGCAGTGCATCCTGTGACTCCCAAAGAAGCTGTGTCTCATTGACTTCATATTACCCACCTAGAAATTTAAATTTATTCTTAAGATTTAGTTTTGTTTCAGTCACACATTTCCTGGATTGGAATAGGACTGAAAGCTGGAAAAAAAACTCTCAGCACCTCATTGCGAACCTGATTGGTGTCAGAAGAATCTTGAGTACAAGACTACCAAGAGAGGGTAGGGTTCAAGAGTGACAAATGTTTGCTAGTGAGGCACATGGGGGCAAGTAGAACCAAGAGTGGGTGCTCCCACCACAGCCGCTGCATTCCCCCAAAAGCTAAAGCAGGAATGGGCAAAGTGTAGCTCACAGACAGTATCTGCCCACCCCAAAGGCTCAGTGCCACACCACTGGTACCCAGTTCCCCAATATCCTCATAAAACATACAAACACTCTCTCAAACACACAGCTTTTCTCAAAATGTCACCTTGCACTGTCTAGGGGGCATGGGGAGAAATTTTGTCATGTATTTAGGCCCTACACACTTTGGTCCATTTTATAGAAAAATGCATTTGAACAGTACAAAGAATGAAGATTTTTGTTTTGTTTTTAGAAAATGTTTTGTCTCTTGATTGTGTTAATCATTTTCAGATGTTTCCCTCCAGTTAATTATGCTTTTGGAAAGCTGACCTCCTTTTCATCTGAATTATGTTCTTATGCTTTATGTCTTGATGATGAAAGGTTGTTTAGGCAACAGTATTGCCTTATTAAACTAAGTACCTGTGTGCTGAACAGTACCAATACATAAAGAAACATTGTTTAAAGTTGGTAAATCAGTTTTACTTAATTAATTCACCAGAAGAATGAATTTCATTGTCAAAGAATATCAATATTTTAGCAACTATAAATGTTTAAAAAATATTTCTTGTATAAGTGCATATGCTTATATGTAAGAAGTTCCTGAATTTTATTTTTATTGAAAGAATTAAAGAAAGAATTAAAGATTTCATTATCTATACTTTAACATCTATTTGAATATGAAGTTAATATTCTATATTCTCACAAATTGCATGTTTATAAATATGTCTCTTTTCAGTGTACACATTTTAAATGCAGTTGGTCTTAAAATACACATTTTGAAAAGTACATTTTTGGACTTGGATGAAATTCCCACAAAATTTTGAAATTTGGAAAAGTATTTTATCTGAAGGAGAATTTCCTTTCAATTTTACAAAGGTCTGGGAATGTGCATCAATTTTTGTGATTGTGAACATGCATGCCCTCTCCATAAAAAGGTGATGGTGACCAATGAAGGTGTAATCAAGGAAAGAAAGGAATACATAGAGATAAAAGAGAAAAAATGAGAAGGACTACTGATAACATTTTGTCTAACATCAACTAGCAGTGTCCTCAGAAATATAATAGAGTTCCTGAACGCAGTAGGGTACTGCACCAACTCAAGAATGGAAGTCTGCCTTTGCAACAGTATTAAGAAACAGCTAGGAAGAGAGGAACCTCATATATAATAACTAGTAAGAGAGAGAGAGCATTCAAACAAGTTTGTACTCAGTACCAATTCCCCACTGAAAACTAATGAAACACAAGTATGTAAATCACAGAAATTCCTGCAATAATTAATGCATCCAAAAAAGAGAGACAATTTTCTTGACTTATGAAACACTTATATCATCAGTAATATAAACAATACTGATAATACTGTATCTCTGCTACCTCATAATATTCATATAAGTAGAAAAGATTTAGTGACTTGAGTCATATAGAAAACATCACTTGAAATTTTTTTTTTGTAACTGCATGCTGCACAAGTACGATGACATCATCATGTTACTTGGTTGATTTGTGTTTTACACGTCAATATACATATTTTGACGTGGCAGATCGAAGCATCATCATGTAATAATGGTAATATATGATTTAATTAAATTGAAAGCTTTCAATTCCTGCAGTTTCTTGTTATTAGGCTCCCATGGGCTCCCTTTAGAGCTGGGGGAAGTCTTGAATAAAAAATATAAATGTGCCATTAGATCACTGCCACTGGGATTGAGACTCCAAGCAGTGATCCAGTAGCAATTATTGGATATTAAAGGCTTCCCCTTCATCCCAAAGCTACCAATATCTTCTCTGGGTCAAAAGGGAGCTGTAAGGAGCCTTGGAACCTGAAGGGGACAGGAATAGGAAGCTTTCAATTAAATTACATTAAGTATTATTATTGCAGGATGGTGATATTATCTTATGAAATTGTCTATCGAGGCTAAATTCTATCTCATGTAACATTGAACAAGCAAAACTGATTGGTTGTCCATATACAGTATGTGCAATTTCTTTTTTTTTATAATTGATTTTTATTAAGTTTGTTTAACAGACATACAGAAAAAAAAGAAAACAATAACATTACAATACAATAATACCTCAAAGATAACCTCAATGCAATATTAACTCACATTCATAGAGGCTAGCACATAACAATACTTATTGCAGGCGCACCCCCCAATAACGGACTCAGACACTGATGAAAGTGGATAACGGCATTGGGCCACATTTATTGATTCATGCCCTAGTCCGAATTATAAATTTCTATTGGTATTCAACCAATTATAATTCTTAAGGCAAGCAGGCCGAAGTAACACTGGTAAGGTACCACCCAAAATTGCAAACGGCAATTTGTTACAATGTATCCATTTGTATCAATTTGTTTGTTGACAACAAACAAATTGTTGACCGTAGTCAAAACCTAACTATTGACCCCACCCTCTGACGCGTATCCGTAAAATAACGGGGTGATGCATGCTGCATAGCTCTTGCCATCACCCCATCGCCTGGTTCGTCGTTGACCGGACAACGTGTAATCAACTTGTGCCTGTCTAGTGTTGTCCAGTCAATTGCGAACCTGCCGGATACCTGTGGGTCATAACTGTTTACCTTACCAGTGCTACCCGCCACACAGAGAGGCTCAGTAAAGGCTCAACGCCCCCTCCCAGACCGTCACCTCGGTCAACAGGCCTGCTCGCCAATCTCCTAACAGGAGGTACGTACCCCATCCCCTGAATAAAGCTCATAATTTTGTAGGCTGATTGCAGGGTGCCTAATGACGCGCCCCCAACCCTTGTCGATAAGGAATCGGGCAATAGCCCTGTTCAACGAGCGACGAGCTCGATCAAGGGCCTGGAGGTCGAACCCACCCCTGTAAGCATGCCGCGGTACCATGTCTGACCAAATGAGGGTTGTGGCAGGCCACACATAATGTAAGTAAGCCAGGTCACCGCAAATCGCATGCTTCAGCGATAGTCCAGTTACCTGTCCCAAATCATTGCCCCCAAGGTGTATGATCAGAATATCTGGTGGGTCAGCATTCCTGCTGGATAACAGGAATGGCAACAGTTCCCGCCATAACATGCCGCACTTACCATACCATCTGAGACTTGCGGACGCACCCAGTCCCAGTCGGGGTCCCCACTCTGTCGCCGCAGCGTACGACGCTGCCCTATGCACGTAGCTGTGGCCCACCAGCCATATTGCCACCGGTGTAATACGACACCCAGGGTCTGTCAAGGAAAAAGAGGGGGGGAGAACAATACAATGACTAAAGTGGTACTCATGGTTGAAGAGGGCGAACATAAAACTGAAAACAACGTGATCCCCACCTCCCCATGCGGCGTATTTCCGCCCCGGAGTACCCAAAAGGCGCTGCGGTAGAAGCCGCCCCTATCCTAAATGAATGGGTGCCATAACGAGCCCCAGGGAGGCCAACACTGGCCAGCGCCTTGCCGGTCACCTTCCAAAATTGAAATTTAGTAAGGGGAGACCCATTTTGGTGGCAGAAAAACGGGCCATGGTGCATGCCACGCAGTGCAAGAAACTCCTGCAGGGCACCAACCGGACAGATGTCTGCCAATGAACATCGTAGCAGTCGCACACCACTGCCTACGCCGTGCTGATCAACTTTAGAGGAGCATATCCTCAACTGAGCCCAATCATTACAAACATAGACATCGTCGAGTTCCAGTGCCCTGCGACTTGCATCCGCCTTAGACAGCATCACCAGCTCGCTGATGCGGAGCGCTCCAAAAAAGGCCACCGTAGTAGCCGCATGAAACAGGGCCACCTCATACCTGTCAAAACAGAGGTCATGCCAGCCCCGTGCTAGGTGGGTAGGTACCCCTGGGGAAATTGGGTGGCGGTCATCCGGGCTACGCCTACGCTCCCGCACCCACCCCTCCAAAACATGCCGTATGCGGAAATCGGTGGTACTGTCCGCATAACCCCCAACTTTGGCCATGAATGCCAACGCTGACAGCCTGGATGCTATGGTGCGGGGAGCTAGGCCCTGGGCATGTAGGTGAACCATGAATTGTAGAATGTGGGCGACTGGGATAGGCCAAGCCTCAGGTAGTCGACACTGGGCACAAAAGGCCTGGAAAGTAATGAGCGCGTGGTGATACGCCTTACGCGTGCGGGGCGCCAGCGACATGCCGATCGCCCGGTTCACCTCTCCTTGCCAAGTGTCCATATCTTGTCCGGGAGCGGCGAGGGAAATTTCTCTGCGTCCGGGGCCAAGGCACGGAACCGGGAGATCTGCAGGCGGGACAAAGCGTCAGCAATATCGTTATTAACACCAGGGACATGCCTAGCCCTGAATAGCACATTGAGGCGCAGGCTACGCAACACAAACTGTCGCACCAGCTCCATGACCCTGGGAGATTTAGACGTCTGTGAGTTGACAATGTGGACAACTGCCGCATTGTCACACCAGAAGTGTACTACCGAATTGGCCCACTCCCCACCCCATAGCATCAAGGCTACTAGAATGGGAAAAAATTCCAGATACGTGAGGTCGCGCAAGCGATCCGTGCCAGACCAGGCTGGCGGCCATCTGCCGTAGGCCCACCTCCCATTGAAGTACATCCCATAACCCAGGGACCCCGATGCATCGGACTGGACCTGGAAAAGAGGGTAAGCCAGAAGGTCGGACCTCCAGAAGGACACCCCATTGAACTCCCTCAGGAACTGGAGCCAGATGAGCATATCCGCCTTAAGGCCCCTGCTGAGACGCACCCTATGGTGAGGCTTGGTTAATCCTACCATGGCGTCGCACAAGCGTCGAGCAAAGGCTCTGCCAGGTGCAATCACCCTGCAAGCAAAATTGAGGTGACCATGCAGCACCTGTAGCTCACGAAGAGAAGCCTTGCGTTTTGCCAGCAAGTCGACTATGAGTGCAACGATCCGTGAAACCTTATCAGCCGGTAACCTGGATGCTTGCACTACCGTGTCAATCTCCACCCCCAGGAATGTGAGCTTGGTGGATGGGCCCTCGGTCTTTTCGGGCGCTAAAGGGACACCGAGTTCCATCATTAGCGTCTGAAATGTATTGAGGAGACGCGCACACGTGTCCCAGCCCCGTTCACCCCCAAATAAGAAATCATCCAGGTAATGGGCTACAGACCGAGATCCCGACCTGCGGACGAACGCCCACTGCAGGAAGGTGCTAAAACGCTCGAAAGCCGAGCAGGAGATGGAACAACCAAAAGGCATGGCCTTATCGAAGTAATATTTGCCCCTGAACTTGAAACCCAGCAACTCAAAATCGCCCGGGTGCACCGGCAGGAGACGGAAGGCCGACTTGATGTCGCACTTAGCCAACAGTGCGCCCGGGCCACATGAGCGCACCATGCGCAGAGCCTGGTCAAAAGATGTGTACCGGACCGAAGAAAGGTCATCCGGGATAGCATCATTGACCGATCGGCCGGCTGGGTAGGACAAGTGATGTATTAAGCGGAATTCACCCGGGGACTTTTTGGGCACTAGCCCCAAGGGGGAAACTTTCAAATTAGGAAACGGGGGGGCAGGGAAAGGGCCGGCGACCCGGCCAGCATCCACCTCCTTAATAATGCTCAAGGCGGCCACCTCCTCCCTTCCCTTAAGTGACAACAGGTTGGGTGCATCTTGAGGAGCCCTGACCCCCGTGAAAGGAATGTGAAACCCCTGCTGGAAACCCTCAAGCAGGTAAGCTGTGTCTGCCCTCCTCGGGTACATCATGAGCCAACGCTCCAACATGTCCACATCAATTGGTGAGGGGGCCTTTTGCCTGACCAGCTCCCTCTGCGGCAGTCTTGCCCGCCCCCTGTCCACCTCTACCCCTGCCCCGCGCTCCTCCCGGCCTGGGACAGGCGGAGGCAGCGTGGGGGCCAGCACAAGAGGGACACTCATGCCTATATCGGCAATTTCTTCTGCTACAGGCACCATTGGCCGAGAAGGTCCAGCACAGCAGGCGGGCTGGAACCCCCTGCCCCGCCACCTGGCGGGGTGTCTGTGCCGGAGCAGCTCGCTGGACCGCATGTCCACAATGGTACCTCACCCCAGGCGCCGGGCGCATGGGGGTCATATACAGAAGCCACAGCTTCTGGCAGGGCTCATCCCACCTCATCTCCGGGTGTAGGGGCACTCTCATACGAAATTCTTCGTCGTAAGCCAACCATGATGGGCCCGGGAAGTCAACCATCACCCGGTATATGTTGTCCAAGTACTGGACCATCGGAATTGCCAGATCCGGCCGGGCCCTGAGGTACACAGCCATGTATATGAGGTACGCTGGCAGCCAATTGGCCCACGTGCGTGGTGGCTTACGACGACGTGTTTGTTCCTTATCTTTCTCATCCTGCCCCTCCCTCTCCTCCTTGGTGGGTTCTCTATTCAGAAGGGAGAAAATGTCCACATACTCCCCCCGCCAAATTTTTTCTTTGGTGGCCTGGGCAAGATGATCCCCGAGGGGCAGAGAATACCCCGCCGTAGGCAACGCCGACGACGGCACAGAGGCCGCAGTGGGCACGGTGAAAGGAACCTGCACCAAGCCCGCCACCCCAAGGGAGTTCCCAACGGGGCAGGGGGCGCTGCCCCCGGTGGTGCCCTGGGTTGATGGTGCCGCACCCGTATGGCCCGGCGGCAGCTGAACCACTGCGCCAGCCATACGGGGCCACGGCCACTGGACGGCCCCCGCCAATGTAGGTAGTGGTGTGGGTGCACTAGTTTGAACCACATACTCACCCGCTGCACCCCCACGGGCCGCCCCTACCAGGGGTTCCGGCCCACTGCGGGCGTCAGAGCTCGCGACCACAACCGAGCTCGTGGACGAGGCCTGGTCCGTACCAGACGGCAGCAACTGTTGCACGGGGAGCTGTGAGGCCGCGGCTGACGCCGACCCACGGGCCTCAAGCAGCTCTACCCTTCCGGCCACCTGCCGATGATCGGCAGCCGATGGGTCAACCTGTGGTCCCAAAAGCGCCCCGGGTGGGTTAACCACCCCCAAAGAAGCCTCAAGGGCCGCTACATGGGCCAGAAGGGCGTCAACATTCACGTAGCCCCCAACATTGATGGGGGACATAGAGCCGGCTGGCCCACTGACAAGAGGCGCCGGGTCAGGTCTCTGGACCCCGGGTCCCGAATATGGCCATGGACCCATCACTGGCCCTTGGGGGCCCGGAGGCATGCCCTGCCAGGGGAGGGAACCCAACCACCCCCCCGTGGTTAAAGCCCACTGCAGGTAGCTGCGGGGCAAAGGCCGAAGGCCCTGAAGCATAAGTCGGGCCAGAGCCGGGAGCCACCGCTTGAGAGACGGAGGCCCCGGCCCCCGCCGGGCCGGTCTGAGGGTGCCCGTTCCCGGGCCACGGGGCAACCGACCCCATCCCACCGGTCCCGGTGGGCGCCGGCAAAGAGGACTGTTGGGAGGGCGCAGTCGCGGTCCTCCGACCCGGCTGGCGCCTCCTCGAGGTGCGAACCACGTTCGCCAACGCCTTCTTCTTGGAAGGCATTCTTGCAAGTGCTGGGAAGCCGAAGAAAAGGAACGAGAAGGACCGCTGCCCGAAGTAGCTTCCCGGCTAAGGTAAGAGCGACGGAGCAATGGGAGGAAAAACTTCTCCTCTCCGTCGCTTCGCAAAATGGCAGCTCGGCTGCCTCGTGGCCGCCCCTTTTATAAGGGTGCTGGCCACGCCCCCTAACTACCCGGATACTCTTCGTCCGGTGGGGGGGCCCCCGCAAAGAGCGCAGCGGCCATTTTGGCGCCGCGCTTGCAAACTAATTGTTTACCATTTAACCACAATATTAGATACCACAATGTAAAATATTACTCAATCAAACAATAAAAGCTTTCTAAGCTACCTCTATTATACTTTTTTAATAATTACAAATCACCCTGTGAATATATACAATGCCCGGAGAGCTTAGTTGCTATTTCAACTCCAGAAACCTCTTTGAGATGGTGCAGGTCCTGAACTGTCATTTACCATAAGAGAATGCTCCACAAACGGTTTCCATATATTCCAAAACCTATTCTCTTTTAAATTATCTCGTTTCACTTTAATCTCCCATGTCAATTTATCATTCAATGCTAGGCTCCACATTTCCTTGTACCATTCTCCGATCTGTATATCTACATCATTTTTCCAATTTCTAGCTATACATTGTCTACCTGTGGTCAATACAATTTCCAATAATTCTTTTTCCTCCTTATTCAAACCCAAACCTTCCACATTTGTTAAAAGAATGGTACCTGACACCAACTTGACCTTTTTACCCAATATTTCACCAAACTCCCCTTCTATTCTTACCCAAAAATCCCTTATTTTTTTACAACTCCACCACATGTGTTCATATGTTCCATCTGTTTCTTTACATCTCCAACATAACTTATCTCTTTTATTATCCATCTGATAAAGCCTTAGTGGTGTCAAGTACCATTGCCACAACATTTTAAAATTATGTTCTTTGATTCTTACAGACATTGTTCTCATAATCCTCTTTTTCCATTTATTTCTCCATTCAACCTCCCCAATTTTTATATTCAAATTTTGTTCCCACTTCCGTTTCAAGTCTCCCTGTGGATCATTACGCTTGTTCAATATAATATAAAGTTTGCTTACAAGACCCTTAATGCCTCTTTCCCCTTTTCTGATCTTTATTACCAAATCCTCAAATTCCGTCTTATTTCTATCTAACCCTACTTCTCTTTTATATTTTTTATTCCAATTATCTGCCTTCAATTTCTGAAACCAATCCAAATTTAACTTCTCAAATATTTTTTTCCTCTTAGTATCATCATCACACACTTTTAACCAATCCTTCAATAAAAGCACCCCATTTATATCTAATATTTCCATTTTTTCCTTATCTATTTTTATTGGGAAACACCCCATATCCATCAATTCCAAAATTGGAGAGAGATTTGGGACTATATCTTTCTTTACTTTCTTCCACACTTCCATGAGACCTCTCATCATAATATTATTTGACCTTTTCACCTTGTCCTTTATTCCCAAAAAAATCATACTACCAATGTCTTTATATTCTTTCATCTCCAGTTGCTCCCAAATTGTCTTTTCTCTTGCCAAGATCTTCACAACATTCTTAATTTGAAATGCTCGATAGTATGCTAATAAATTTGGCATACCCAAACCCCCTTTTTTCTGAGACAAGTACCATAGTTTCTTTGGAAGTCTAGATTTTTTACCCCCATTACAGAAACCATTAAACATCTTTTGAAACTCATTAATTTCCTTCTCCTTCAGATGGATCGCTAGTGCATCAAATAAAAAATTAATCTTTGGCAACAATATCATTTTACAAATAGCGATCCTTCCGAACCATGACAGCTTCAACTTCTGAAACTCTTGTATTTTATTCTTAAATTCCGCTCTCAAGCTGTCATAGTTCAATCTTTAAGTTCTTCTAATTTATTTGAAATAATTATCCCCAAATACTTCAGCTTATCTTTAATTTGTATATTAAGTGTCTCCACTATCCTACCCATCTCACTTACTCCCACATTACACAACATCAATTCTGATTTATCCCAATTTATCATTAATCCAGTTGTAGCTTCAAATACCTGTATATGATCTTTGATCCTGTCCATTACCAGCTCCGGGTGTTTCACCATAAGCAATGTATCATCCGCATACATGCTCACTTTGTTACCCATAATCTCTTCTATATTTAAATCATCCCTTATATTTTTGGCTAGAATCTCCATTGCCATAATAAACAAAATAGGAGATAATGGACAGCCCTGCCTAGTACCAGCCTCTAAATTTACCACATCAGTAAGCTCCTCATTTACTCTAACCCTAGCATTCCCTTTTTGATATAATAAGTCTATTACCCTATTGAATCTATCCCCAAACCCATATTTTTTAACTATTTCTTTAATTGAAGACCACTGTAATGAGTCGAATGCCTTAAAAATGTCTAATGATAATAAGCCCACCTTTTCCTTAGTTTGGTTAACGTTATCAATTAAATCTAATACCCTTCTAGTCAAATCCGCCATATGCCGACCTTTTAGAAACCCAACTTGATCTACATTTATGTATGCCCCCATAAAACTGTTTAATCGGTTAGCCAATATTGCTGTGAAGATCTTAGCATCCTGATTTATAAGTGAAATTGGTCTGTATGATTCCACTCTTTCCAGATTCTTGCCAGGCTTTGGCAGTAGAACGATTGTGGTATTATACCATGAAGTCGGAATTGATCCTCCATCTAAAATATAATTATATAACTTCACCAATTTTGGAACCACTACCTCCTTAAATTCTTTGTAAAACTCTGTCGATAATCCATCATCCCCCGGAGCTTTCCCCGTCTTCAACCCACTAATCACCTCCTTAACCTCTTTATCATTAATCCTTTCCTCCATTTTCTATGTTCTTGTTTTATTCCATTCCCTAACTGTCTCTCCAATATCTTTTTAAGCTTCTCCAGGTCTACTTCCTTTTTTGCATATAATAGCTGATAAAATTCCCTGACAATTTTACATTTATCTCCATTCTTATTACACCTTGTACCTTGCTTATCAACTAATACCCCTATTTCTCTTTTTTCCCTTTTAGACTTAGCTGCTCTTGCTAATAATTTTGAACTTCTATTACTAAATTCAAAATATTCTCTATTTAAATAAATCAAATCTCATTTAACTTTATCAATATCCTTACCCATTAGTTCTGCTTTAAGCCTTTGTAATTTCGTAAAAAAAAAAATTTATCTTTACTTTTCGCATGATCCTCCTGTAATTGTTTTATTTCTCTTTCTTTTTCTATCTGTTCTGCTTTATATTTTTTATATTTAAAACTCGCCCATTTTATACTTTCCCCTCTAAAAACCGACTTCATGGTATCCCATACCACGTTAAAATTAACCCCATTATTATCGTTCCACTGCCAGCTTTCTTTCCATCTTCCCATAATCTGCTCTTTACATTTCTGATCTTTAAACAAATTGGGATCGTACCTCCAATTTCTTACTCTTCGAGTATCTTTTTGTACTTTCCATTCCAGATATACTTTAGCATGATCCGATTCCTTGATAATCCCAATTTCCGTTCCTTCTATGTCTTTGATCAAATTTTCGGTAAGAAAAACATAATCTATTCTTGAGTATGTCCCATGAACATGTGAAAAAAGGAGTATGCCCTTTCAGAGCCCTTAAACTCTCTCCAAGAATCCTTCAAACCCATAACATCCATCCATTTATCCAAGACCCCTTTCTAAATGTGGTATGCGTGTGATACTGAATGACGGAAATACATTCACCAGCTTTAGCTCTTTGCATCATGATCAGTTCATTACTTACATTCTCTGTCTTTGTTTCTTTGAGGTCTTACTGCTTACTAATGATCTGATATATTCAAGTGATAACACTATTATTGTAAAAGGTGAAAGCAAACAACAAGTGGCATCACCTACATGCCATTGTTGCTGTCATCTGGGACTTGGAGATGTCTATCAGTCTAATTGCCAGCTTGGACATTGTGACAAATGAAGATAGCAGGCATCTACTGCACGCAGGAAGTCTGGTTTCCACCACTGAGCAAAATGACATAGTGATCTTAGTTAGCAGCTTTTTGATGTTTTGGAACAAATTGTCACATATTTCTGCTGCAAAAGAGGAGGAGAGATGTTTATGCAATAGTCTACCTCAGTGGTGGTGAGCCTATGGCATGTGTGCCAGAAGGGGCACTTAAAGCCCTCTCTGTGGGCATGTACGCCATCACCCCAGCAACAAGTTTGCCCTGCCCCTCTGCCCAGCAGCCCAATGGGAGCACTTCTTCCCTCCCCTATCTGGGGTAAGGCAGGCAGCTCACATGCAGCATGTGGGTACGGCATGGACAGTAGGCTGTTGAGTCTGTGGCAAAGGTGAGTTTGAGCACTCAGTCTCTAAAAGGTTAATCATCACTGGTCTACGTCATGTCCAAAAGTAAATGGATTAATTTGGGGTTGGTTGGTCATTTTCACTTGCGGGAGAGAGGTGGCATTATTTATTGATCCGGTCAAAGAAACCGTTTGAGACAAAAAATAACGACTGTGTTATCTCGAAAAAAGGATATGTAATTAAATGTATCCAGCTTAGTAAAGAGCTAAATATATAATTTATTCTTTCAGCGTTTCTATAAGTAATAGTGTGAAGGTCATAAGTGTTAGCAGCTACAGCAGGAGGTTCAAGAGTTTGCAACATTTGGTTACACGTGTGTTATTTTTCACTAAGCATAAAGGCAGCTGCTTCACAACCATTATTAACATCCATACACACCTAATAGATTGAGCGGAGGCGAGGACGCGATGCTAAGAAATCTTTACATATTGGTAAGCTTCTTTCATTTTAGGCATTGTATTCGTGTGATAGATTAGACTTGTATTGGGGCTGCCAGAACCTGTATTATGATAACAATAGTTGAGAAGGTATTTATATCATGTGTACCAGTAGTTCTGACCATATAGTCATGCTAATTATTATGTTTATGTACAATCATCTTTGTGTGCAGATTTCCTGAGGAAGAAAAAGTAATTCGAAAAGTTGAAATAACTGGTATCAATTTTGGAAACAATAGCTGTATCAGTGAATCGTTTATATATACCCAGAGAGGAATCATTTCTTGAAGAGATTTGCCAGAGCTACTCAGAGCAGTTAATAGCCATAGAGAGTCAGAGAAAGAAAAGTTCCTAAGCAGAGAGCCAGCCCTGTTAGGAATAGCATAGACAGAAGAGAGAGAGCAAGAATAAACACTGCAGTCTTGATGCTTGAACAAAGGAATAATGCAAGTGTGGTGCCAAAATGGCTGCCACACTCTTTGCAGGGCCCCCCCACCCAGATGCAGACATCCGGGCTAGTTAGGGGGCATGGCCACCCCTCCATAAAAGGGGTGGCCATGAGGCAGCCTGGCTGCCATTTTGCGAAGGGACAGAGGGGAGAAGTTTGCTCCGTCGCTTCCTCCCTTGCTCGCCTCTTTCAGGAGGCTTGCTTTGCTCTTTTGTTGGAGGTTTTCCATTCCTCCGACCAGCACCGTACTGCAGTGGCTCAGGTGGCTAAGAGGCTGACTGGGAGGAGGAAGGTCAGCGGTTTGATTCCTGAGTACTGCAGGATGGAATACCCCTGGGCTCAGTCGGCCCCCTTGGTCACGCCTGGGGGGGCTCAGCACACCCCTCTAATTTTTCGGGAGTGCCACCGGGCTGGAGGGCTTGGACGGCACCCCTGCAGGTGGGTGGCAGGGTTGTCAGACACTCTGCCGCCAATGAGCCCAGGCTGAGGGCTCGGGCGGGGGGTGGCACAGGCCTGCTCCACTGGGATTCTGGCCCCACTGCTTCTTTGCCCGGTGGGGCATAGCGGCCTACTCGGGCATGGTGCAGGTTTCTGCCCCACCGTCATTCCGGCCCCTCATGGGCCGGATTAATGGGCATGGCCCTATTCTGGCCAGGGATTACCACATTGGTTTATCCCTCATCAATTACCCGGTGGCCCATCCGGCCCATCCGGCCCACCTTAACCTGGTGGGTTAGATGCTGTGGATGCTCTCCTGCCTGCAATTCAGCACTGGAGGCATCAATGGATATTGCTCCACCATCTTTGGATGGTGGGCGTGCCAACTTGGTGGTTCCGGCCCACACGCCGGCCACGGCTGCGCAGCGGGCCGCCAACAGGGTTGAGCTGCTGGAGGCCATCCGGCCAGTGCAGGCCGGTGCACTGCAGCTCCCCATCCGGCCTGGATGCATGGAAACACGGAGCTCGATGGCCATCGCGAACTCCGACGCTCACCATGGGCTGGAAACCCCAGTGGGGGCAGCACGTGGGGGTGCACTGAGTGAGTATCCTGGTCAAATCAGCACACCTGTGACACTAGCTTTAGCGCGGGGGGTGGTGGTTACAGCGGCCATGGCCGCAACAGGCCAATTACACCCTGGTTCTTACAGGGGTGACCACCCCTATGCTTTCCTTAATTTCTTGGGGGTCTGATGGGGCCTATTATGTGTATTCCCACTCCGATCCGCGCCTACAGTCGTTCTGCCGATGGCCGGTTACTCCATGCCCCTGGGTGACCATTTGTCCCGGGCTATTAGCAAGACGATGTGGCGTGGGGAATATATTCCCAATTTTTCCCCTCCTGCAACGTGAACACACTGATTAGAACATGGAGGGGCAGGACGACAGGGACGGGGAGTTGCCCCATCACTGCAAGCTGCCTTGCAATGGGGCCAGTTGGTTACCAGCCTATTGGATATCCATGGCAGGATATATAAGGGCCCGTCCTGATTTGGCCATCCCAATGGTCCAGTGCTTGGACAATATTTACCGGGCCATGGTTGCTTTCTCTGGCCCGTCATAGTTAGCCTATGGCCAAGACTTTAGGATGAGGGCGGCCCTTCACCCTGAGATGAGAGCGATGAGCCCTGCTATCACTTGTGGCTAATATATATGACTCCTACGTGGCCAGCTCCTATGCTCCGTACGTAGTGTCTACTTCGGGCAACTACCTCTGTGCCTTGATCTGGAGCTCTCAGAATAAGTTAGCTGCTGCTATTTTCAACAGGGGACATGTTCTGCAGGGCACTGGAACTAGGAGATGTGTTGCTCGATCAGGAGTGGGCTCTGGGGAGGTTTCGCGCCTCAAGGGCCGGTCAGCCGGAAAAGGATACTAGCCTGGCACTGCCATATGTCTGGTACCTTCCCCACATGTGTTTGTGGCAGCGCGTGGTTCACGCCCTGGCCTGTCGTCTGCTACCAGATGGGTCTACCCCTTACTGAATTAAAATTGGTACCCATTCCTTCCGGTTCAGTGCCGCATCAACTGTGGCTGCATTTGGGTACCTGGAGCCTGATATATGTTGCATGGGCAGGTGGGGATTTGCACATTTTACTCTGTCTGTTCATCCCCTCACTGCATGAGTGCCTTGTTCTCCCCTCTATTCTTCCTCCTTATTTTACAGACCCTGTGTGTTCCCACACACTGGTAGTATGGTGGCTTTTGGGCCACAATTATGTGCACTAGGGCAGCACAGTATGCTGCTTCGTCAGAATGGAGACCCCATCTCGGGCTACACATAACCGTGTGTATGCAGTGGTATGGTGTGCATGGCATATAGGTGGCAGGAACTGTTGACATTCCTGATGTCCATTGGGGATGCTGGGCCGCCACATATTTTAATTCTGCACCTCGGAGGCGGTGATCTTCCATGGATTGCTAGCCCGGACTTAAAGACTTCCGAGTGCAGTGACCTGGCGTTTCTTTGCCATTTATGGCCATTTACATGGTTGCTATGGTCATACATCGTGCCGAAGCACTATTATAGGGGGGGCTTTGACCCCGCGGTTGGACTGCGTCTGGTGGTCAGTGAACAGGGCTGTTGCCTGGTTCCTTATCCAGAATGGCTTGGGGACAGCCATTTGTCATCTGGGGGTAGGGTTACAGGAATTTGGCCTGTATTCTGGAGATGGGGTTCACCTGTCGACGAGTGGATGCACCTCTCTTTTGAATAACGTGCAGGAGGGCCGGGTGACCGAATTGTCAGTCAAGGGGGGTGGCTCCTGCTGCGATTTTGGCAATATTGCCAAGTGTGAGGTGCCTCTCCGAGAGTTGCAGGTGATGCATGGCTGCATCGACTTCGCCTGCATAGTGGTAACACCAGGCAGTGCCTTCACTCTGTTGGTTTGGCTCACAATCCAGCAGGACTGGCGTGCTGACTCCTTTTGGAGGTCTGAGCTTAGGGTCAGCCCCAGTTCCAAGTACGGTCGGATGCCTCCAGCTCCCTGGGGTGTGGGTTTTAATTTAAGGACAGTGTGCCTATAGTCATTGGCCCCAGGGATGGCAGGGCACAGATTGCTTACCCGATCTTACGTTTCTGGAGTTTTTCAATTTCAGGTCCCCTTTATGCTCTGGGGGGACGGGTGGGCTGATTCTGTGCTTCACTTTTGGTGTGACAACGCTGTGGCTGGTGCACATTGTTAATGCCCAAACATCTGAACCCCCCAGAGTCATGGCCTCAGCTCGCCTATGGCTCTTGGGCCATGAGCTTGAATGTGCTCCTTAGGGCTAGACATGTGCAAGGCATTAATAACGATATTGCTGATGCTTTATCCCACCTGCAGATCTCCCGGTTCCATGACTTGGCTCCAGACCCAAGGGAACTCACCTCTCCACTCCTGGCTGAGATATGGACATTTGGCGAGGAGACGTGAACCAGACGAGTTGCTTGTCTTGGCACCTTGCACGTGTATGGCGTGTCAGCATCCACTCCTTCGATTTAGAGCCTTTTGTGGGCAAAGGCAGTTGCCTGAAATGTACCCGATACCGGTCGCCTAGGATTTACAATATATGGTGCGCCTCATGAACTACGGTTGGCCCCACGCACCATAGCCACCAGGCTTTACGGCTTGACATTCATGGCCAAGGCACGGGGCTTTACTGACTGCGAGTATTTTCCGCATATGCCATGTATTGGAAGGGTGGACTTGTGTATGTGGCCACCGCCCGGACACACGTTGCCCTGTTTTCACAGGTATTCTGACATTGACCCACCTTGTACGAGGTTGGCATAGTCTATGTTACAGTAGGTGGGAGGAGTCTCTTTTAATGCTTTCTCTGGAGCTCTGCGAGTCAGCGAGCTGGTCCCATGATCAAAGGGGGACAATTTTTGTAGGGCACTGGAACACGAAGATGTCTCTATCAACCAGGAGTGGGCTCAGTTGAGGATTTGTTCCTCAAAGGCCGATCAGCATGGAGTAGGCAGTGGTGTAGACTGCTATGATGTACATTTGCTGACATCTGTCCGGTTGGTGCCCTACATGCAGTTTTGGCAGTGCCTGCTGCGCATCCTGGCCTGCTTTTCTGCCACCAGGATGGGTCTCCCCTTACCAAATTTAAGTTCTGGAGGGTGACCGGTACCGTGCTTCACAGTGTGGGGCCCGTTATGGCACCCATTCATTCAGGATAGGTGTCACATTGACCGCGGCTGCGTTTGGGTACTCGAAGGCGGATATATGTGGGCACATGGGGGTTTGCGCATATTTTCCTTATATGTACATCCCCTCACTGTATGAGTACCTAGTTATGTCCTTAATTCCTTTTCCTCTTTTACAAACCCTGTGTGTCTCCGCACACTGGTGGCAGTGGGGCTGGTTGGCCGCAGCTATGTACACTGGGCGGTAGAATATGCTGCGGCGACAGAGTGTGGACCCCAGCTCAGGCTGTGTGCATCCACACGTATGCGGTGGTATGGTATGCGCGGCATGAGAGGGTGAGAACTGTTGCCATTCCTGATGTCCATCAGGGATGCTGGACCGCCTGATGTTCTTATTCTGCACCTCGGTGGCGATGATCTCACACGGATCACTGACCTTTCCTTAAAATGTCGAGGTGCAGTGACCTGGCGTTTTTACATCATTTATGGCCGTACACATGGTTGCTATGGTCTAACATCGTGCCGAGACACCGTTTTAGAGGAGACATGGATCTCCGTGGTTTGGACTGTCCCCAGCGGTCAGTGGACAGGGCTGTTGCCTGGTTTCTTGCTGAGAATGGCTTGGGGACAGCCAGTAGACATCCGAGGATAGGCTTGCAAAAATTTTGACCTATAGGCAGGAAATGGGGTCCACCTGTCGGCCAGAGATATGAACCTCTTTCTGGAAGATGTGCAAGCAGGCCTGGTGACTGAGCTGACGGTCTGGGGGGGGGGGGGTGAGTCATCATGGACGCCTCCCCATGTGGCGGGTAGCACTGGGTAAGGTAAAGATTTATGACACATAGGTATCCGGCAGGTTCGCAATTGACTGGCCAACATGTAGATAGGTACAGGGGAAACAGGTTTGGCCGGTCAAGGGCGAACTATCAAAGGGGTGATGTCAGGAGCTTCCCAGCCTGCATCACCTTGATATTTGAACAGATACACATCATAGGGTGGGGTCAGTAGATAGTATATTGACTCCGGTCAACAATTTGTTTGTGTCAACAAACAAATTGATACAAATTGATACATGTAGCCAATTTCCATTGGCATTTAGGGTGGAACCTTACCAGTGCTACTGCGGCCTGCTTGCCTTAAAGAATTACAATTGGGTGATACACCAATTGAAAGTGATAATTCGGACTAGGGCATTATACAATAAAATTGGCCCGATGCCTTTAATCCAATACCGGTGTCTGAGTCTTTATTTGGGTGGGTGCGCCTGCAATGGCATCTGCTTTATTAAACAGAGTATAAGATTACATGAGTCACACACACATCAGCCTGTCAGAATCTCAGACCCATATATAGAGGGTGAATCAGCATTTTTCCACACTGTCTGTACATGTACAAAAGCAAGCATTATCTCACGTCACAGCCCATAGACTCTGAAAAACACAGGGAGGCAATACAAACAGGTTAAGGCAGTTTTCAAGGCAGATAGATTCCCACAATTTCTGTTATTAAGAACTGTGAAAATTTGCCCATAGAGGAATCCTTTCCGTTATCAACATTTGTATAATTCAGCCTTTCGTTTGTGAAGAAGAATAAATTATATTTTTAGCTCTTTACCAAGTTGGATACATTTAATTACATATCATTTTTTCGAGATAACACAGTCGTCATTTTTCGTCTCAAATGGTTTCTTTGATCTTTTGAGTGCCATACCGTTTGCGCCAAATTTCCTATTATTTATTGATCCACCTCGAGCTGCTAAATTTCTTCAGCTGACCCCACTTCTGAGCAGGTAAGCTCACTGACAGACCTTACCAATCTAGAAGTAGGCTCAATGTATGGCACTTTGTTTTGGAGCAGACGTGAGGGAAATTATTACCATGTGAAGATATTGACATGATTGGATCAGGGTTACTTGAACCAGACCTTTTAGAAAGTTCACTAGTTTTACTTATGACTATAAATATATGCTTATGGGATTGCTCTCTTCACAGCTGAAAATCATTTTTTCCCTTTTAGAACTCTAGATAAATATTTAAAAAGAAAATATAAAATCAATTTATTATTCTTAGCAATGACTACTTACTCTCTTCTTTTTTTCTTTTTTTTTCCTTATTGGAAAATGTCAGTCCCATTGATTTCCATGGAACTTTCTATAAAAACTTTCCATGGTTTCATAGCCTTAGATGTTTATTTTAGCATTATTGAAAAGAGGCACACATATATACATACAGCCATTTCTGCTCTAAGAAAGATGAGCATATCCAGATCTTAGATAAGGATTTTGTTTCAGATTTGCAGATGGTAATTACTTACAGTATTGATGTTTTTAAAGTTAGTATTAAGCTTATTGACCTGGGGCTTTAATATTTACAGTATTTTGCCAGGATCAATGCAATGACCTCAAGGTAAAAAAGAGGAAAAACTTTGGAGTCATTAAAAGTCACTTTTGGTTGATTCCAAGGGATCCGTGCCACTGCTCAAGATCTGCAGTATCTTTCTTTCTTGTAAACCAATCTAGCAAATGAAAAGGGACAAACACAAAATTCCCCAAAATAAGTTACCTGTTGTTGTTGTTTTTTTTACAATGCAGCCAGATATAACTCTGGAAACAGCACATTATGGGTAGTAACCATTGGCCAGTGTAGAAATACTTTAGTTATTTCATCTGTATTATGTATTCCCTCTATTATGGAACTCGAGTGCTTCTCGGGCAATCTTCCATTTGGTCACTGGCCTGACCCAGATCTGATTGCTTCATCATCATCAAGAGCTTTTTTTAAAGAAAGCTTCTATGATAGATGGGTGGGACATTGGACAGAAAAGCCAGTCTTACATTCCACTTCAGCAATCGGATTGTCTGGGAGAGACTTTTCCAAAAGGACAGATGGGGGTTTCTTCACCACCACTCCACCTGAGCCCACACCAACGGCTGGGGGAATAAGAAGCCAGGGCAGGTTGAGGATTTCACCGGCCCTCCCCCTGAGCCCCCATCAACATATTGTATTGTAATGTATTGTTTGGAAGCCGCCCTGAGTTGCTACGGAGAGTGGGCAGCAATATAAATTTGAACTAATAATAATTTGAACTAATATTTGACAGTGTCTCAGAAGATAGTTGGCTTGCTTTGTATTTGAGAACAGTTTGTTCACCAGAGGCAGTAAAGCCTCTCAACAGCTTCAATTAAAAATAATACACAGAGAAGGAGAAACTTGCTTGCATCTTGATTTTAGTGTTTGCCCAGTGGTATTCTGGGATCAAATGAAATGAGCTGGAGGGGATTGTGTTCTTTTATTCTGATAAAAAGAAATGGGAAAATGTGGCAGGTAGAAAGTAGCTGCAACAGACTAGAACTCTCGTGGTATTATGAGATACTGTCTGCTTTGCAAGAACAAGACATTCTATAGCTCCTTTCTTTGGCTTCTTTCTGTATTTTTGTTTTAAAAGTTTTGCAGGGAAGGATAGTCTCCCTTTTTATGGCTGATTAACTAAATACTAATTTTAAATATGGAGACACAACCAGAAAGCTGAATCAGTCAATGATGCTTTGGTTTCAGGCTGAGGCCCAGGAGACCTCATTCTAATGTCTTCTTTGGAAATCCACATAACTTTTAACTCCAGATCAAAGTCTGAGTTTGCTAAACCATTGCAGTCTTTCAGCCACTAGGTGGCAACAAATAATGATTATATCACTGATCACAAAAGAACACCTAAGACAGTGTTTCCCAACCTTTGATTTTTGGACTTCAATTCCCAGAAGCCTAAGTCAATTCCCCAAAACACTGATCAGCCAATGTACTGACACAGGCTTCTGGGAATTGAAGTCCCCTTGTGGGGTGTGGGCCCCATGTCGGGAACCACTGATCTAAGACCAAAATTTCATTAAGTTATGTATATCTTCTTTCTTACTTGTTTTCAAAATAATTATTAGACCTGTGTTTCTTAGAAGCTGAAATGTTGGGGGGATGTTTGAAAAATGAAACTTCCTACAATCCTATTGGCTGGGACATTTGGGGAGGGGACATGCATTCCAAAAACAAAATGATTTAAGATCTGCTCAGAAGCTAGTAAAAGGTTTCTCAATAAGTTGCAACCTATCCTGAAAGACATTTACTCTCATACCTGTCAAGTATCCCGTATTGGCCAGGATTTCCCATATTTCAGCACTCATTCCTCCTCTTTCCCACCACCATCCCGTATTTTGAATGGCAGGGAAAGGGGTTACTGTGCATGCCTGCCTATCAGAGGCAGTTCTGCACATGCACAAAGGGGGTTCTGGGCATGCACAAAGGGGTTCTGCGCATGCATAAAGGAGTTGTTGCTATGCATGCGTGTCTGGTCCGGAGCAGTTCCCGTATTTTCTGGAGCCGTGCTTGATGGGTATGTTTCCTCTTCAGTTATACATCTCTGCCTACACTTGTGTTTATAAAAGATATTGACTGTGTTCTCATTCCATGTTCACACAGAGAGCAAGAATCCTGGCTGGGGTGGTGTATGAAAATTCTTTCTTTGTTTCCTTTTCATCCAGCCTTTCCTCCAGTGATTTTTTTGGGAACATATATATTTCTCCCCATTTTCTCCCCACAATAACCACATGAGGTGGGTTAGTCTGATAGACAGTGAGTGGCTCAATGTCACTCAATAACTTTTATGATTCAGAAGGATCTTGAATATGCACCTATCAAAGCTCCTCACAATCTTTTCAATGACACAAGGTATCTGTTTGATAGATGTATGTCCTAAAATGTAGAAGCTTCTCACATCATTCTGTCTCCCTCTGTGTGTGTTTCCTGTTCCTTTCCCTCTGACACAGTGGCTTATATATATATATATATATCTAGAGGTGCTGGGACACCTAAACTCTGGTAGTGCCATGTTTCTTAAGCTCAGCTTTCTGAGCAGAAAGGGAGGTTGATCAGTAGAGCTGCATAGTATACAAACTATGGTTTCTAATAAAGCATTTGGATAGATACTGAGCCAGTGAAGTTTTTAAAATTTGCCTAAGTAACAGGAGCCATTTATCTGATCTGTCTGAAATTTGTAAAGTCTAATGTTTTGATAGCATACATGGCAGAAGACTGGCCTGGTTTCCCTCTGAGAGAAATAAGAAAGAAAGACTAATAAAAATAATTAAATAATGCAGATATATGCATTACAGGATTTGAACCCTCAGTGGCGATGTTATAGATGTAGTCCAAAAATGTAAGTCTTCTAAGATATAATTTCTTGTGGCACATTATACCACTTGCTCATAGTTAATATAATTAATATACTGTATTAATTGTCCTTAATCCACTTCTGCAGAAATTGCAATAACCTATGGAAGTTTGTAGTTTCTTCCAAAAATATATATTAAATTAAATTACTCTCAAAAATTGTGCCAATGAGTATCAGAATAAAAGAATCACAGAATAAAACTAAAGATAATACTTATGGCTAAGACACAAAAAGAAAATTTATTCTGAAAGCAAATCCCCAAAAGCTTCCCGGAAACAATTCATTTCAACTATTTCAACTAGTCATATATCTATAGAGGAGACATTACAAAGAGAGGGAACTGCCATTGAGAAAGCCCTGTCTTTCCCCCCTTTTTTCCCCTTTTTTTTTTGGGGGGGGGACACAGTAAACAGGAAACAAAAAGGCAAGAGGGGCTAAAGTTTGGACTATGTACTTAACATAACCTGTAGTCTAATCCTGGGAAATACAGGTTTAAGGCTGAACTACTTGAATGGTACTTCAGATCCAAGCCACAGTATAATTTAATTTATCATTTTCAATTTTCCATCCATCCACCATGATCTGCAGCTTATTATACAATTATAATTGGGTGTCATGTACTCTTATGCTATTGTGCAACTGATGAATGACTTAAAAGGTAAGCCTTATAAATACACTGATGTCAAGAACATGTTAATTAAAAATCAGTTTACGACTGATGCCATTTCAGGTTGCTTCACCCATAACATGACGAGAAAATGCACCAACTTGCAACCTTTCAAAAATACTTGCTTCTTATATTTTTGTTTGGCATCTTTGCTACGTGTTGACATTCCGAAGTTGGTTCAGAAACAGACATATAACTCAATAATTTCTGACACAAAATTATTATTATACTCAATGTGATTGTATTTAATTAGCAACCAACAATGCCATGCTCCTTTCACATAGCACTACCACTTTGTCTTTGAAAAATATGTTTGAAAATAATCTAAATACTATAAACAGAAAGGAAATTATGTAGTCAAAAATATTCAAGATGCTTGATTGGTCACTCAAACTTTAAAATGCTGGGATAGTGTAGCTGCATCCTTCATAGGGCCATTTTTAGCGAATAATGATGTAACGTGGAATTCCCGAAGTTATGTTATCTCTGATTAAAGCATTGCCTTAAATCAGTCAGTAGGGTACAGAGAAAGAGCCTCCTCAAAGACTGTGGTACTTTTGAACCACAATTGGACATACCCAGGTAACGGCAAATTTGTGTTTCTGGCTAATCTTTCTCACACTAGGTCAGATGAATGGAACTGCAGAATGTACTCACCAAAAGGTGCCTTCATTTTGACAGTTTTACATCTGGCCTAGACATGGAAGAAGCTGTCAGTGTCTGAGTGATGGACGTCAGCCATAAATTGACACTTTGGCAAAAGTTGCCATGCTATTTGTTTAAAATTTTTTGCTCAGATTCTATTCATGCATGTTTGGACCATCCCTGGTCCCACATTCTCAACTTTTATTTAAGAAAAGAAAAGTAAATATTTAGCCCTAGTAAATCTCTATTGTATTGCTAAACAATAGAAAGATGAAATACACAGCTACAGTTTCCCTTAATTATTCAAAGAAACATTTCTGTGTGTTCAGCTAATTATATGCCTCTCCCTATTCCTTGGTAAATGTTGCAGTTTGATGTAACATTCTGGTTTATTTGTCAGGGTTGCTTACAATTATACAAAGCAATTAAACCCTAGGAAAACAAATAAGGGAGGGCTAAGCAACAAAACAAAAATATCACTGCAAAGTAGGATCAAAATAGGAAACATGTTCAACTGATTCTTGCTGTGAATCTTGGTTTTCTAGAAAGAGGTTTCAAATAATGGTAGTATAATGGGAGCTTCCTTTTGGAAAGACTGATATTGCTCTTACTTGGAAGTACAGTGCAGCCCTTTGAACTGCTTACCCACATAAATGTTATAATAAGTTAAATGGATCTTATACCAAGTATATTTGTATAGGAAACTGAGACATTTTCATTTATTGACAATAAAAGCTATGAAAAGTTTGAAAAAGCCTACAACTCCTATAATTCCTCAAGGCTGTGCTATCTTTGAGATTCTTTCTGTTATTGTTCTTAACAAAATCACTTTTCAATGTACTCTCTAGCACAGGGTTTCCCAAACTTTTCAGTGGCCAAACACATTTACAGCAGCCACAGGGCATTGTGCTGACTTTCCTCAGTGGACAGGGTAGCCACACAGAAAGTCCTGACAGCAGTCTATTCAAGGAAAATCCAAATAGCAAAGTCCAAAGAGCTAGGCGAGATCTGGTTATTTAGTGTTCAAGGAATGAATACGCAGACGGATGAAGTAGTGAAATTCAGCTCTTTATTAGGGGTTTGAACACAATTTGGATGGGGCAAAACTCGGTCTTATATACACTATAAACAGTAACAGTAACAACAATAACAAAAGCCCATTGGCTAACAGAGTATGCACATTTTTCGATCTACTTATTTGCATAAAAGCAGATACATGAGAAAAGATACATTCTGCTCCTGTCAGATTCTAATTTGCGCTCCCATATTTAAATCTCGCGAGACTATGCTGTCTGGTGAGATTTCATAGCTGTCAAACAGGGATGCTGTTTTGACAGGTAGGAAAGCACGGGAACATGGCAGTTTGAATCGCCTTGACAGTTAAGCACAGTTAACACACACAACAGGTTACCAGTAGTTTAAGTGAGCATCTAGTCCAAAGGATGTTCAGGGGCATCATCAGGGTTGTCAAAGAAGTCAGGGTCATGGCAGGGAATCACAAGAGGTACCCAAAGTCAAGTAGGATGTCAGTCTTTGCACAGAGGAATTGTACCAATGCTTGACTGCTGGAACAAGCTTGCTTAATAGCCTCCCAACTAATGGGTATCAGCTGGGAGTCAGAGTCAAACCTCTGGTCTTGACTGGTCATCTGCCTGGGGAGTCAGAGTTGGGCCAGAAGCAGGGTGAGCTTCCTGGTTCAAGACATTCTCAGGTTCAGGTGCAGGCAGAACTGCGCTGGGCATAGGAAGTGTCTCCTGATCCAGGTTATCTTCAGAGTCTGATGAGGGCTGGATCACAACACTCATTTGTTGTAATGCTCCCCCTGGAGGATTGGAGAGGCAGCAAGGAAGGTACACAAGACAGATGTGTGGTGGAGAAAGCCAGTCCCGAATCCTCAGGTGGTCTGCATTTATTGACTACATTCTGGATCACTTGCGCACAGACTGCGTATGACTCCAATTACAGAAGGCTTGCTTATATAGCATGTTGCTGGCCAAAGTACATTTGCCAGCCTAAGAAAGTACTGTGTGCCTAGGTTCGCCATAGGCAGACTAATCAGCAGATGTAGCGAGACTCACTGTTCCTGTCTTATCTCAGAGTCCTTGTAACTCTGGGCATCCATGCTTAGCTGTTTGGTCTAGCTGCAGCTCTGTGTCTCCATGGATGTGAGTGAGATACTGTGTGCTGTTTACTAGGCATTGTGACATTTTGCTGACTTCTGTCCTACTTGTCTCAGCACCCCTGGTTGGCAGGGCAGGTGTGGGGCCCGGATGGAAGAGTGGCCCCCGGTTAGGGTTTAATTATTTTTAACATGTATGTTTTAATCCTGTTGTGAGCCGCCCTGAGTCGGGTTCGCCTGATTGGGCGGCATAGAAATTTGAGCAATAAATAAATAAATAAACAAACCCCCAGCCAAGCAATATGGATTCTCTATTGCTGCTTAATGCTATTGGCCCACGATCCAATTTCCCTTCCAGCTGAGCCAGGTTGGTCTTGAGCCGCCAAGCATAGCCCGACAAACCCTTTGGGAAAGGTTAATAGCCAATCAATAATATGGGCAACCCACAATTCCCTTTTCTTTACTTTCTAAAGCAACATGGCTGAGAGCCTAGGAGATGTAGGGCATAAGCTGTCTAGGTCTAATTGTTTCATGTGGTCTCTGTCCTGAGTTGCACATTGACAGGAGTGCCTGTCAATGTGCACTGTGTAAAATGCACTGTGTAAAACAGCATAGCATAATTCCAACTACCACTATGACAGCAGTTACTTTAGGCGTAGCTTGTAGCCAGCTCCATGGAACCCAAGACTAGAGCTCATCCAACCACCCCCAGTTGGAGTATTTTCGGATATGTGTGACTATGGAGTCCAAGTAAGTGATTTGACTTTGGATTCTATGGGAGTTGTCTGTGAGGTTGAAACAATACATGTGGTGAACTGCTTCACAACCCAAATGATGTAGAAGCAATAAGTAATCAATTGCTGTATGACTACCCAAAACTGCATGTCAAATTTCAGCTTGCTCTCAGATTAATAAGGCAATAGCTGATGAAGTGTGATTGAAAATTTTGGCTAGCAGACACGCTAGCTGACCAATTTTACGTGCGTTACCTTTTGCAAGTCTGGGCACCCCTATAAGGCTGACAGCTAAAGATACATACTCTGCTTTATTGAGTAACCTGATGTTGTTGTCACAAGTTTCATCGAGCTGGACTGCTTGAGCGAACCGGGCTGGCCGTGGGGTGAATGTATGTAGTGTAACCATTTCCCTTTTTGGGAGTACCAGTGTTAAACGACTTATACAGCAATATGAATCTGATATATTGGCAGGTATAGTTCCGAGTATGCTGGTTACAAGTGAAAAACCATCCTATGGGCAAAATAACATGATCATACATTATACCAATAATGCCTGGGTAATTACATTCCCAAGTCTCTTTAACAGGGCTAAGGCAATGGGGGTGCAGCCCCTCGACTGAGGAGCAGCTAGTCATCCTGGCATAAGGTGTGTTTGGGCTGATTGCTACTCGGGGTGTGACCAGAGTGACTGCATCAGTGGGCAAAGTCTTTGTTACCTGAGTCCCCTAGTTTATGTAAGTAGCATATGTTATATGATGATAGCATCCAATACCCATTGAGGCACCCATTCAATGTGCTCAAAAGCAAAGCAGGGTCCATGTTTTGTTTAAGGCAAAAGTCAGATTAGTTCTCCCCCCCCCCTCCCAGTGGCAGAACTGGTAATTTCTTAGGCTACTTTGCAAAGTGACCTCTTCTGGTAACTATGCAAATGCTTCTCTAACACAATAGAGGTGTGACTGACACTGAGATAATGAATTACAATAGCCAGGGGTTACTCTGGCTCCAGGAAGCTCAACCTTTGGTAGATGTGGCCCTGTTTGATTTTTCTGCCACCCGTGGCCAGGATATGTTCTCCTAGCGAGGGTAGCATCAAAAGGGACAAATGTGTGAGTAACATGCAATCATGTGTACAAGAATTCATATAACCTTTGAAAAGCCCACTCAAACATGGTACAAAGGCATGGAAAAGGCATTGAAATATGAAAATAATACAAGCAAGTGGCAGTGAAACATTAGACATTCATCTGTTTTCCTTGAGCTTTTGTGGTGAGACTTCTTTGAGATATTTATGAATTGTCCTTTTGGTGTGACTTCTAACTCAAAATGTCCATAGAAGGTGACAGTCCATTTTAGGCAAACTAATGTGTTCACTGAAAGCATTGTCCATGGAAGTAGCATTGCGTGTCCATGTGTGTACAAAGTGTCTATGTGTGTGCAGAATGTCCATGTGTGTACAGAATGTCCATTGCCCAAATCCACCCCCTTGAGGTAAAAGGAAGCATGCCAAAATCATTTTAGGAGTGGAAAAATTATGGACAGCTGATGTCATCTTTAGGCAACTTTTGTGCCTGATGGGCTTGGTTTCTTGAGGTGGTGGTTCTGACTGGGCTTCCAGGGATTGACCTGCATTAGAGAGAGAAAGACTAGTTGTGATGCAGCCTTGGGAAAGTTAGGTTTGCAATTATATGGCTGAGCATTGGCTGTAGATGTGGGGGGGGCTACTTCCCCCCTTTCTTTACTGTCTGAAAGAAAAAAACAGTGTGGGTTAATTCAGTAAATTCATGTTAATTCATTCCACTGTTGCTGGATAAGCTGGCCTGAGACTCAATATCAAGAAAACCAAGACAATGGCAACAGGCCATATCAGTCCCTGGAAAATTGATGGTGAAGAAGTAAAAGCAGTAACAGATTTTACTTTCTTAGGAGCCAAGATCTCTGCAGATGGGGATTGCAGTCATGAAATAAAAAGGCGACTGATTCTTGGGGGACAAGCTATGAAAAACCTGGGGAACATAGTGAAAAATAGAGACATCTCACTGCAAACAAAGGTTTGCATAGTCAAAGCAATGATATCTCCGGTGGCAATGTATGGCTGTGAAAGCTGGACCATTAGAAAGGTTGAGCAAATAAAAATAGATGCCTTTGAGATGTGGTGCTGGAGGAGAGCTCCAAAAGTTCCCCGGACAGTGAGGAGAACAAATAGGTCAATATTAGAAGAGATTAGCCCAGACTGCTCCTTAGAAAGATAAATAACAAAGATGAAGTTGAAGTTCTTTGGACATCAAATGAGAAGAGATGATTTACTTGAGAAAGCCTTAATGCTGGGGAAGGTGGAGGGCAAAAGAATAAGGGGGTGGCCAAAGATAAGAGGGCCAGATGGTATTGTAAACACAATGAGCACAGGGCTGAACAACAACAACAAAGCCCTTTTTTGATAGACACAATTATTTTGGCCAAATTGTGTCCTGAAATGTTGTGAATGACTGTGACTACCAACTCCTGCTGCAGAAGAAGAATTTGGTACAAACACCCATTCCACTATCCTCCCCCCCCAGCTGGAGGCCATGAGAGGGTCCAGCGAAAAAGGGTCTAATTAGAATAATGACCTTGTCTAATCAGTGTTCCCTAAAATTTGCTAGAGTTGTACTGGCTAGGTTGAATCCTTAATATTGATCTTGAGGCTCTGGGGATGCAAAAGATCAAGGTGGCTGAAATTCCAAAGAAGTTTCAGTGCTCTGCACTCTCTCAGGAACTAGGCTTAATCCCTTCCCTCCCTCTGTGCTCAGAAGGTTGTGAAATGTGTACTTGAAATAGTGAGGAGAAAAAAGGTTAGTGGTTAACTCTTTTAACTCTTATCACTCTTAGCAGATAATTAAACTGCTCGGTGGGGTGCCTCTTCTGTGGAGATATTCTATTTAATGGAAGGGTTAATTAGCCAAGTAAGCTGTGAAGAAAAATACCATATCTTTTGAAACGTAGTTCCAATGTGACACCTTGGAGAGAATTTTGTAAGAATTAAGGCATCAGTCATGTAGCAGTGTCGTAGGAAAAAATTCTCAAGTCATGAGGTTTTGTTCAAAAATGCAAAGAGTTAGAGACCTTTTACCTAGATTTCATGCAAAACTTGAGCCTGTGATTTCATACTACATTCTTAAAAATGTTTAGACAGTTACTTAGACAAAATTTACATGCATTAACCAGAAATGAGACATATGATAGTGGTACAGGGGCCCCATATTCCATGAAGATTTTTCCTTTTTGGAGAAGACACTGACTGGGTGAAAAAAACTCACAGGAGCAATCCTTCCACGGTCTGCGACATCGTGAAAAGACTGTCTCCCCTGCTCCAGCACAGGTTTCCATGATGTCAATTCTCCTCACTTTGCATTTCCTTGCCCGTGTCTTTTACTTCTTTCATTTCTACTGCAACTTCTACTCCTGCTTCTAGCTTTGCTGACACTTTTTTCCTTCTCTCTACTTACTGTCACTTTCACTCTACCTTCTCCTTACTGCCACTCCTTCTTCCTTTGCCCTGGGAGCTTAATCTGCCAAGCAAACTGCCAGGCAAGGAAGTTTTGCCTGCCGGTCCTTTTCACACTTTCTCCAGCCTGTCCCTTGAATGGACCAGGGTTGGGGTAACCTTTCAGTGGCCATGGAAAGCAATGTATCTAACACCTGAATAGAGGTAACTGTCTAGAACACAATACCTAGCATTTCACATTTAATGTTGCAACATTATAACACAATCATTTGAACACATAGCAACATTTTTCAATCATACTGGTGCACCACACTTGCATTCTCACATTCAGGCTTTTTGGATATGAATAATGTATCTAACACATGAAGATATGATTCCTTGCTGCCTAATCTAGGGGATTCTCAGATGGCTGTACAACCCTCTGGGCTTTTACTCTTAGGAGTGAGTTTCCTTTCTATTTCTGCGCTACTTTGAGACAAGACAAGTCATTTTCTGCCTGTGCCTCAGGAATGCTTGGGGTATCTATTGCTGGACACTGGCTGGCCCAGTGGAAGCCCTGATGGCAATGTGGGCACTTGGCGGTAGGCTTATTCAGACAGCTCCTTAAAGAGCTGCCTTTCTCCCCTTGTGTGTGGGGGGGGCGCCTTTCCCTCTGCTGCCTGGTCTTGACCGGCATTCTCTTTTAAGGTGCCCCATCTTCCCACACTGATAGCAAGCGCCTTTGGGCTTTTGTGCTGCCCTGTTCTTGAGTTCCTTAGTGGATCTGCCCTGGAGCCCCAAGCCTGTAGTGGCTTTGTGGGTCTCCGCAAGCAGCCCGCACAGGGTGGGCATGTGGACAATAGTCTGTCTGCTCAAAAATGTGTCTGCCTCAAGACAGGCTGAACACAGCAGCTGCGTTTTAGCTAATTGCGCTGCTGGTGATTTCCCTCTGCATAGATCATTTTCACTCATCTGTAGGAAAGGACTTCTGTCTGCCCTTGAAGTGCCTTGGCTTTCTAAGTCCTCCCTGCCCCCATGCTGGTGTTGGATGGTTGGGTAGAGACACAGTGGGGCATAAACTGGTTAATTTTGGGTCTCTACTCAGACTGGACTAAGTGCTGAAATGATCTGTCTACAATTGCTCCAAGTTCCAATGAAATCAGTGGGTGCTTGGGTTTCCTGCTTAAGGCGGTTCCCTACTTTATCCCAAACCTCTGTATTCAATGTGCCTGCTTCTGGGTAGAACAGATTGTGTTCCCCTAGATGCTTCACAAGATCCATCAGACGGTGTCTGCTTACTCTAATCTGATGTTGCCTAGCCAGGGCTTCGAGCTCATCCCTATGAGTCGCTTGCCCAACAGAGAAGTTTAGCTTTCCCCAAGCTAGCCCCCTTTGCTACCTGGTAGAGACATTCTCAGGATGTTTTACACAACTTACGAGTCGATGCTTCCGCGGTACGAGTTGGGGTAGCACGGCGGGGCGGGTGAGGCATTGAATGATGTCCCTCTGGACTGGTCAGTGGATAAGGATCGCGGCACTGACTGGCCGCTGGTCTGCTCTGCTGCTCTGCCTTAGTTGGTTCAGGATCATGGCTCTCCCTGGCTTTGGAACACATCTGTTCTTATGCATGAGGCTGCCAGGCTTACGATGCTTGCCTTCCTCGAGATGGTGCTGAGTTCCAATCGGAGTTGCTGTCCAATCAGAGCCACTCCAAGCCTTCAAGAGAAATCGGTCCGTGACTCTCGAGTAGAGCTGCTTCGTGACTCTCAAGTAGTTAGAATCACGCCGGGAGGCACCAGATGTTGTAATGCTCCCCCCAGAGGATCGGAGAGGCGGCAAGGAAGGTACACAAGACAGATGTGTGGTGGAAAAAGCCAGTCCTGAATCCTCAGGTGGTCTGCATTTATTGACTACATTCTGGATCACTTGCGCACAGACTGCGCATGACTCCGATTAGAGAAGGCTTGCTTATGTAGCATGTTGCTGGACAAAGTACATTTGCCAGCCTAAGAAAGTACTGCGTGCCTAGGTTTGCCATAGGCAGATTGATCAGCAGATGTAGCGAGACTCACTGTTCCCATCTTATCTCAGAGACCTTGTAACTCTGGGCATCTATGCTTAGCTGTTTGGTCTAGCTGCAGCTCTGTGTCTCCATGGATGTGAGTGAGATACTGTGTGCTGTTTACTAGGCATTGTGACATTTGGCTGACTTCTGTCCTACTTGTCTCAGCATCCCCAGCCAAGCAATATGGATTCTCTATTGCTGCCTAATGCTATTGGCCCGTGATCCAATTTCCTTTCCAGCCGAGCCAGGTTGGTCTCAAGCCGCCATGCGTAGCCCGACAAACCCTTTGGGAAAGCTTAATAGCCAATCAATAATGTCGGCAACCCACACTCATTTATGGCAGCAGTTTGTGCATGTGCATGCATGCACATTTTACTTCCACTCCTGGGAGCAGTGAGGGTAGTGAGGGCTGGATTAATTGGCACTGCAGGCTTGAACTTGCCCAAGGACCGTAGTTTGGGCACCCCTGCTCTAGCATCTCATTTACTGCTATGACAGTGAAACAAAATAATATTGGCACTGTTTTTGAAATATACAGAATTAAACTGCTGTACTGCAACCAAAAGTTTGTCAGTTCGATCCTGACCAGGGCTCATGGTTGACTCAGCCTTCCATCCTTCTGAGATTGGTAAAATGAGTACCCAGTATGTTGGGGGCAAATTCTTATTGCACTAAGCATTACGGGGCAGTATATGTGTGATTGCTTTGCTATATGTGTGATCACTGTATGGCAGTGATGGCAAACCTTGGCACTCCAGCTGTTCTTGAACTTCAATTCCCAGAAGCCCTAATCAGCAGGAGTGCTGACTTGGGCTTCTAGTAATTGAAGTCCAAGAACACCTGGAGTGTGAAGGTTTGCCATCATGGCTGTATGGAATTTTATATATGTTTATATGGCAATTGCTTTGTGTTTGGATGAGAGGTAAAAACTTGTGCATCCTCCCCTATATTAATCACACAACGGAAGCCACCCCTCCACCTGCACCCCAAACTTGGCCCGCCAGCCAGGTTTTTAGTTCTTTTCTAAAGGGCAACAACTCCGTCTAGAGACGCAGTTCCACAGGCAGGAGATTCCAAAGGGCTGGTGCGGACACAGAGAAGGCTCTCCTCCTTGTGCCAGAGAGGTGAGCCCCCCTGGCCGATGGCACTATTAGAGAGCCCCTCCAGTCAGCTCTGGTTGGATGGACAGATGTCCTTAGGGCGATGCGGTCTCTAAGGTAACCTGACCCACTACCATATAGGGCTTTAAAGGTCAAAACCAGCACCTTGAATTGCACCCGGAGGCAAACAGGTAACCAGTGCAGCTCCCGCAGCAGTGGTGAGGCATGGGCATAATGTCCACACCCCATCACTACCCGGGCCGCCGCATTCTGGACCAGCTGCAGCCTCCGAATGGTCATCAAGGGCAGCCCCATGTAGAGCGCATTACAATAATCTAGTCTGGAGGTCACCAGAGCATGAGTGACCATGAGCAAAGAGTCCCGTCCAGGAGCATGCGCAAATGGCGAATCACCCGAAGTTGGGCGAAGGCCCTCCTGGCCACAGCCACCACCTGTTCTTCTAGCAGCAGCGGCGAATCCAGGCGGACCCCCAAGTTGCACACCGGGTCGGTCTGGGGCAAAATAGCCCCATCCAAAACAAAAGATGGTAGCTCCCGGGATAACACAGGACCCCCCATCCACAGCCACTCAGTCTTACTAGGATTCAGTTGTAACCCATTTGCCCCCATCCAGACCCCAACCGCCTCCAGACAACTGGAAAGGACTTTGACTGCATCACTGGGGTCCCCACGGGCCGAGATGTACAACTGTGTATCATCCGCGTACTGATGGTACCACAGCCCATGGGAACGGATGATCTCACCCAGCAGGTTCATGTAGATGTTAAATAGGAGAGGAGAGAGTACCGAGCCCTGAGGCACCCCGTATTTTAGGGACCTAGGACTGGACTTCTCGCTCTCCAACCACACCGACTGGGTCCGGCCCCTCAGAAATGAGGAAAACCAGGACCACACGGTGCCCTGGATCACCAAATCCTTGGAGCCGTTCCAGAAGGTTACCATGGTCAACGGTATCGAAAGCCGCTGAGAGGTCAAGAAGAGCAAGGATGGACGGATGAGCGCCATCCCGCGCTTGCTAGAGATCATCCATCAGCGCGACCAATGCAGTCTCAGTACCATATCCAGCTCTGAATCCTGAATGGAAGTGGTCCAGATATTCCGCTTCATCCAGTACCCCCTGCAACTGACGTGCCACTGCCTTTTCCAATACTTTCCCCAAAAAGGGGAGGTTGGAAACAGGTCTGTAGTTGGCTATGACTGCTGGGTCGAGGGATGGCTTCTTCAGGAGGGGGTGCACAAAAGCATGTTTCAACAGAGCAGGAAATATCCCCTCCCGAAAAGACCCATTAATTATAGCCCCAACCCAACCACCTGTCACCGTCTTGGAGGCTTTTACCAGCCAGGCGGGACAGGGATCCAATGGACAATTAGTGGTGTGGACCGCCGCAAGGAGCCTGTCCACTTCATCTGGGGCAACAGGATCAAACCGATCCCAGATAACACAACAAGACTGTGCACTGGCTCCTCCCTGACCCTCCCCATCCACGCCAAGATTAAACCCTGAGCGAATCCGATCGATTTTCTCCACCAGATGGTCAGCTAAGTCCTCAGCCGATCCCTGCCAACCGGGCACAGCCCCCCCCCACCAAGGAGGGACATGGTCACCCGAAACAGGGTGGCTGGGCGATTATCAGCAGAGGCAATAAGGGAAGTGAAGTATTGCCTCCTCACCACCCCCATCGCCACTAGGTAGGCCCTAATAGCGGCTCTAGCTAGTGTCCAATCGGAATCGTTCCTGGTCTTCACCCAGCAGCGCTCAAGGCGTCTCTTTGCCTGTTTGAGCTCCTGTAGTTCTTCCGTGAACCACGGGGATGACCTAGCTGCACGGGCTCTGAGAGGCCGTAGTGGAGCGATTACATCCAAGGCAGCTGTCCTTGACCCACACCACAGGTCAACAAGTGCCTTGAGAGAATTGTGTTGCCGATCCAGGGGAAAATCTCCCATTTCCCTCTGGAATCCATCCAGATCCATCAGTTGCCGGGGGCGGGCCACTTTAATAGACCCTGCCTCCCTACGATGAAGTGTCACCCCCAGAAATTCTAGATCATCAGATAGTGATCTGACCATGGCACAGGTGTTATGTCTAGCTTCTGTAAACTCAGATCACTCTGCCACCGCTCTGACAAAAAGACTAAATCTGGTGTGTGGCCACTGCCCCTGGTAGGGCCCCGAATTACCTGAGCCAGGTCCATAGTTGCCATGGAAGCCATGAACTCCTGAGCCACCCCGGAACCGGACCCCAGAGAAGGCAAATTGAAGTCCCCCAGAACCATCAGCCTAGGGAACTCCAATGCCAATGCTGAGACAGCCTCGAGGAGCCCAGGCAGGGAGTCCCTTACCCTGCAAGGGGGCAGGTACAGGAGTAGGATCCCCAACTGACCCTTTGGGCCCAGCCACAGGAGCATGGCCTCATAACCCAGAATTTGTGGAGCAATGGCCCTGGTGACTCCCAGTGACTCCCTGGCTATAATGGCAACACCACCGCCCTTGCCCTCATCCCTAGGCTGGTGCCAAACACCGAACCCGGCCGGACACATCTCTGATAGAGGCATCCCATCCTCTGGTCTCATCCAGGTCTCAGTGATGCATGCCAGGTCGGCCCGCACCCCCAAAATAGAGTCTTGGATTACTACAGACTGACCTGGCATTCATCAGCAGCAGCCTAAGGGTGGGGTCACCCTGGATCAGCTGCTCAGGACCTAGAGGTGAAACCGGGGGGCCATAACACAGGACAGATACTAAGCATTGGTCCTGCGTTCCACGAGTGCGGCCCGCCCCGTGGTTCCCGCTATAATGCCCCATGCCCGTCACAACCTCTAAATGGGCCCCTGGAACCTTCACCATTAACCCAGATGGAGTGTCACCCCGTCTTCCCGGCTGGCAGGGCCATCTCTCCCTCCCTCCCTCCCTCCCTAACCCACTTAAAACATACCCTCTCAGTCTCTCTTCCCGTGTTGATGGTCCCGGCGAGTTCCGACTGGCCACAAGAGTCTCCAGGGCAGCGGTGGAGATTCCGGTGTGACTGCCGGCCTTTTGAGCCCCCCGCAGTGAGGTGAGAGCACGGGACACCGATGGTGGAGGTGTCTCCAGAGCGGCGGTGGTAATTCCGCCGTGGCCACCGGCCCTTTGAGCCCCCTGCAGGGAGGCGGGAGCCTGGGACGCCAATGGTGTGGTGGTCCCAGCAATCTCTGACTGGCCGCAGGTGTCTCCAGGGCGGTGGCAGTGGAAGCTCCACCGCAGCCGCTGGCCTATTGAGCCCCCCACAGGGGGGCCGGAGCCTGGGATGCTGATGATGGGGGTGGTTCCAGCAATCTCCAACTGGCCACAGGTGTCTCCAGGGCAGCGGTGGGAGCTCCTCCATGGCCTCCAGCCTTTTGAGCTCCCTGCAGGGAGGCGGGAGCCTGGGACGCCGATGGTGGGATGGTCCCGGCGAGCTCCAAACTGGCCACAGGTTTCTCCAGGGCAGTGGTGGAAGTTCTTCCGCAGCTGCCAGTCTTTTGAGCCCCTTTTGAGCCCCCCGCAGGGAGGCGGGAGCCTGGGTGAATCAGCTGTACACATAGTGGTCAACATGAGCCAGCACTGCAGCATGTCCAACATCCATTCATGTGAATGGATACCTCCCCAAGTAAGGCACCTGAACAAAGTTCAGCACTTCACAGGGGCAAGGGCTGGAATGGGGATCCTGAGTCTCCTGCTCTGGTACCAGGAAGGCACTACCAATCCCATTTTGCAGGTCAGGGGTTTGCAATTACATTTTAAGAAATGTTGCCAAAGTTTAATTCCAACGCATTGTGTCCTGCTTCTTTATTTGCCAGGTTAGGAGTAATACCTAGTTCTATCCCAAGAAAAAGAACAACTTTTATCACAATACATGTGTTAATCATGCCATAATATACTAAGTTGTCTGGTCTACCACCCAACTACTATGTTAATGACGTAATAAGCTATTTTTGTACTGTTTGCATGTCTATGCCCTTTCACCTCACTGGTCACCCCATTCCAACAAAATGTATATGTAATAAATGAGGAAATGCTTTGTTCATGTCATGGAAGTGGGCTGGAGTCTAGGAAAAATATGATAAATACAGCTTCATTCTTAAGGTGCCACAGGATTTTATTTTAATTTTTTTTGCTGGATTTGCTACAACAGACTAACAGAATGATCTCAATGAAATTTGAAAGATGCTTCTTTGTGCCTGATGTATATTCAATTCTTTTAAAAACTGCTGTTTATGAATATGGCATATTGTGCTTCCCAACATGATACAAATGACCAGGAAATGGCCCATCATTTCTGCACAATATTATGTCCACATTACCATGATGAAAAAAGATATCAAGCTTTACACAGCAAAGGGCAGTCTGAATGGCGAGAACATCAATGGCAGCTGTCAAGATGGTTTAAAGCATGGGTGGCCAAACTTGGTGCCCCAGATGTTATTGGACTTCAATTTCCAGAAGCCCTGATCAACAGGTGTGGTTACCTCTGCTTCTGGTATTTGAAGTCTAAAAACACCTGGGGTTGGCCACCCATGGTTTAAAGGATACTCTCTTGTGCTCAATACCAATCACCAAGCAAAGGAAAATTCAAAGCTAACTCCTTTGGTTTCTTCAGTTCCTGCATCCCTCTCTTTTTAGGGGTGGGTTCTTATTGCTGGTTTTTATCTGTTTTATTTTGTTTTTATCTGTTTTTACCCACTGTTGTGAACCGCCCGGAGTCGGCTTTGGCTGAGTGGGCGGTATAAAAATTTAACAATAAAATTTAACAATAAATAAATAAAGTGTGCGAGGCACTTAGCTTTGATCTCATCAAATAATGCACTGAGGGATTCACCACTACCACCCTAATCTTGCAGTACCCACCACTAGAGATGACCACTACTTACTTTGCTTATCTCACCCCAATTGACCAACGGCAATTGTGATGCCCCTCCAGAGGTCTGCTGTTTGGCAAGGATTAATAAATAAATGAAATTAGAACAAAAAACTCAGCATTCAAACTATAATGGCCCAAAATGGCCACTGCAATGTCATTGTGATAAAATGGCGGCTTTAGGTGAAGAATCTACTGAACCCTTGCTCCAGGAACACATTAAAACCCAAACAAAAATTGGACTAAACCCTGTTAACCACTTTAAGGTGTCATGAGGCTGGGTCTCCATTAAGTTTGAATGAAGTGCTTTCCAACTTGAGCAGAAACCAGGAGGCCTGAACTGGGTCAGGACATACCTTAGGTCTGCCCCACTAGTGCTGCCCCCCAGACCATGAAGTAGTGACTCAAGAGCCACTGCTGCTGCTTCCTGACCCTTTTTCACCAGAAGGGAGTAAAACCCCTCTTCATACAGGCCACATAGTCGCTATAGAGAGGACATTTTGATACTTATCTTTTAACCTCTATTTAAATGTGTGGTAGTGGGAAATAATTGTGTTGTTTGATCTGTGAACTAGATAGTATTGATTTCTTTCCCTATACACTAAATCTTGGTGTTGTCAAGTAGAAAAATCTTAACATTTACTTCTAAGAAAGCAGCCTCTTCTTACTTTCAACAGTTAGGCATTTTGTGCAATTTACTAAAATAAAGATAAGGGCAAGGAAATCACTTGGCATTGGAGTAAAGACGTCTTCAGTACAGACTTGTTTCACAAAGGAAGCTAGATTTTAGGAAGATCTCAGGAGCACAGGTTTCTTTCCATCCTTAATTTCTGGTACCATCTGTAAACATATATAGTTATTTTCCAGCACCTTTTTTCAGATCCATGTCATTAGCTGGCCAAGAGTGTAAATGCCACCTTATGTGAAGTGAAACTACCACATGCTAATTTGGATCCAAAGTCTGAAAAAATATTATGATGTCCTTATTTTTGAACTTCAATTATGAGAAAGACATATTTGTTGGAATCAACTATAAAATGCTAAAGACAGTAGTAACATTTTCTTCTACTGCTCCCTGGCATAAAAATAAATTAATAAAGTATTTGTCATTATTTTGAGAATCTAATTTGCACTTAGACTGCCAATATGTGTGTGTATGTGTGTGTGTTTGCGTGTGTGCACCGCACAGCACTAGTCTAAACTATATGTTTTTATGGAATTGCAATACTGTATGTCTCTTTATTATATTTTCATGTTGCTGGGAGTAAACTGCAATGTAACAACTATTTTTCACATTAATTAAAATAACTAATGCAGAGATGCTTGCAAATGTCAAATTATTTTTCAATGAGGATGTTTTTTTTTAAGTTGGGTGAGATAGAGTATAAGACTATAGGAGTCTTTTAGTAGACTTTTCACCTTTCTGTGGCCTTTGTAATATTAAAACTTTGAATACAGAAAGCCTGTGCCAAAAAAACACAAAAAAACACCATCCACCAAACACAGTGATGCACAACATAATGAGACAGAAATCATTGAGCTGTTATTCGTAGCAGAAGTCTCATGCACTGAGTGAAAAGCCTCACAGGAATGTTAAATCAATGCTACAGAAACACATAATAAAAAATAGAATATGCCACAATATTTCCGCAAACTAGTAATATTTATTAGAGCAGATTGCAGCCAATGCTGATAATATTCTAGTAAAACAGACAAATTGCTGCAATTTGTGTGTCCTCTTACAAATATGAGGACAGTGATGGCAGAGAACATTTGTAATGTTGTGTTTTCTTGATTTAGAATAGCAGGTACAATCACAATTGCTATGAAAAATAATGGAGTTGATGACCTCTCTTGTAAGGCAGACATGGATCCAAACACACTGCTGAATTACTTAGATGTTTCAATCACAAAATTATGTTTCTGACTGATTTTTTTTATTTTTTTATATGAATAGAACAGCACAACATGCAAGAATATTACAGGCAACTTCCAGATCTTCTTTTGTAGCTTTCTCAGTGCCAGTTGAACTAAGAACTATGTGCTTACTGGGTTAATAGAGGCAAAATGACTTTCATTTTTGTCTATCTGGTTTGATCTCTCTTTCTCATCTATCTATCTATCTATCTATCTATCTATCTATCTATCTATCTATCTATCTATCTATCTATCTATCTATCTATCTGTCTGTCTGTCTGTCTGTCTGTCTGTCTGTCTGTCTGTCTATCTATCTATCTATCTATCTATCTATCTATCTATCTATCTATCTATCTATCTATCTATCTATCTATCTATCTATCTATCTATCTATCTATCTATTAATCCACATCCATATCCATATCTATCTATCTATATCAATATAGATATAGATATCGAAATTGAAATCAAAATCGAAATCGATATAAATATAGATATAGATATAGATATATAGATATAGATATAGATATAGATACAGATACAGAGAGAGAGAGAGATTCTTATAAATAACTTCTTTCTTTCTCCTCCCAACTCTTTCCAAAGTATGTTGTCGGACTGTTGCAGCATCCTAAATAATTTTCCTCTTTTGGACAGAATTCACCTTAACCATATCATTGTACTTTCATCAGGCCAGTGGACCTCGCTTTGAACACCTCTTTAGGTGCTCTCTTTACTTATGCAGTGATACACCCTTTCCACACATCTATTGTCACTAAAATTTCTACCATTTTCTTCTTCCATCGGTATGTGAAGTCCATACTCTTTAGGGTCGGGTTAACCAAAACTAACCATGCCCCCAAAATAGCTGAATGGGCCTGACCACACCCCTGGAATGGTGCATTTGCACATCCAGAACCACTTCCGGGAGTGGCATTGATGTGTTTACGCAAGCACAAATGTGTCTGTGCCACTCATGGAAGTGGTTCCAGACATCCTGGAAATGGTTCCAGACATCCCGGATGTGGTTCCAGATGTCCCCACACATGCACAAATGCATCCATACTATGCCCAGAAGTGGTTCCGGATGTTCCAGCACATGCACAAATGCATCCGTGCTATGCCCAGAAGGGATTCTGGACATCCCTGCACATGCACAAATGTGTCCGCGGCACTCCCGGAAGTGATCCCAGACATCCCCATATATGCACAAATGCATCCATGCCACACCCAGAAGTGGTTCCGGATGTGTATGCACATTGGTAGGTATGTCCTCCATCAACTTCTGGGAGTGGTGAGGTTGTCACAGGCTGGATGAATTGGAATCAGGAACCAGATCCGGCCCACAGGCCATAGTTTGGGCTCTCCTGCTTTAGGTTTCCATGTTCTACACTAGTATATCTTTGTTGGTAGCAACCAAGAAGCACATGTAATTACATGTATAAAGAGAGATGTGAAGAAAGCTCACATTGGTTAAGATTGGTCATCTTGGAATGGGGAACAGCTCCTTAAGAGTCTTCAACTTCCCCAGGAGATTTGAGCTGCAGTGCAAGACTCCTGTCTATCATTGTGTTGTTATTTTTCTGTTTACCATGGTTTTATAATTTGCACCTAATCTATTTTCTTTTTTTTAATATAAATTTTTATTTATTTTCAAAAGAAAAAAACAAACATACAAAAAAGAACAATACATCATAACAATATTACATAAAACTCATGAAAAATAACACATACATGGTAGTTAAAATGATTATTTGTCATGGTACACACACAATTAGATATCCACATTGTAGGTTAGTACTATAACCATAACCTTCATAAAAGCTTTCAATATTACAGTTATTTGTTAACAACCATCAAATTCCTTCTTTTCAAATTACAAATCACCAACTGAATATTTACATTGCCCCGGAGAGTTTAGTGTCTGTATCATCTCCAAAACCCACTTTGAGATGGTACAGGTCTGAAACTATCCCTACCCATAAGAGAGTGATCTACAAACGGCTTCCAAATATTCCAAAATCTATTTTCCTTCAATTTATCCCTTTTTACTTTTATCTCCCATGTCAATTTGTCATTCAATGCTAGATTCCACATTTCCTTATACCACTCTCCCGTCTGTATTGTTACATCATTTTTCCAATTTCTAGCGATACATTATCTGCCAGTAGTTCACATTATTTCCAATAGCTCTTTTTCCACCTTATTCAAACACATACCTTCCACGTCTGTTAGCAAAATGGTACCTGACACCAACTTAATTTTCTTACCCATTATTTCCCCTATCTCTCCTTCTATTCATCTCCAGAATTCATTTTTGTTTTTACAACTCCACTACATATGTTCATAGGTTCCAACAGTTTCTTTACATCTCCAACATAAATTATCCCTTTTATTATCAATCTGATGCAACCTCATTGGTGTCAAGTACCATTGCCACAACATTTTATAGTTATGTTCCTTAATTCTTACTGACATTGTTCTCATTATCCTCTTTTTCCACTTATTTCTCAATTCATCATTTCCTAATTTTATATTCAAATCCTGTTCCCACTTCAATTTCAAATCTTCCTGTGGATCACTACCCTTATTTGTTAAAATATAAAGTTTACTTACTAGACCCTTGATACTTTTCTCACCTTTTCTAATCTTTGAAACCAATTCTTCAAATTCAGTCTTTTCGGTCTATACCTAGTTCTCTTCTATATTTTTTATTCCAATTATTAACCTTCAATTTCTGAAACCAGTCCAATTTTAACTGTTCAAATAGTTTTTTCTTCTTAGTTTCATCTTCGCAAACCCTTAACCATTCCTTCACCAGGAAAACTTCGTTTTTATCCAATATTTCCTTTTTTGTTTTGTCTATTTTTATCGGAAAACGCACCATATCAGCCAATTCCAAAATTGGAGAGAGATCTAGGATCAAGTCTTTCTTTAATTTTTCCACACCCTCATGAGTCCCCTCATCATAGTATTGCTTGTATTTATCATTTTAACCTTAGTTCTTATAATCTTTCATCTCCATTTCCTCCCAAATTACTTTTTCTCTTGCCAAGATCTTCACAACGTTCTTAATTTGAAATGCTCAATAGTACGCTAACAAATTTGGCATTCCCAAACCTCCTTCTTTCTGAGGCAGATACCAGAGTTTCTTTGAAAGTCTGGATTTCTTGCCACCATTACAAAAATTATTAAACATCTTTTGGAACTCATTAATCTCCTTTTCCTTCAATTGGATTGCAAGTGCATCAAATAGAAAATTAATCCTTGGTAACAACATCATTTTGCAAATTGTAATCCTTCCAAACCATGACAACTTCAACTTCTGAAAACTTTGTATTTTGTTCTTGAATTCTGCTTTCAAGTTGTCATAGTTCAGTCTTTTAAGTTCTTCAAATCTGTTTGAAATAGTTATCCCCAAATATTTCAACTTTTCTTTAATTTGTATATTAGATAACCCCGCCATCTTTTCCCTCTCCTCATCCCCCATATTACACAGCATCATTTCTGATTTATCCCAATTTATCCTCAATCCAGTTATAACCTCAAATTCCTCTATTTGCTCTTTAATCCTATCCATTACCACCTCTGGATGTTTCACCATTAACAACGTATCATCTGCATACATGCTCACTTTATTACCCAATATCCCTTCTATAGTTGAGTCTTCTCTTATATTTTTAGCTAAAATTTCCATTGCCATAATAAACAAAATAGGGGATAGTGGACAACCCTGCCTAGTGCCTGCCTCAAGCTTTACCTCATCTGTAACCTCTTCATTTACTCTAATCCTAGCACTCCCTTTTTGATATAATAAGTCAATTACCCTTCTAAATCTATCCCCAAATCCATAATTTCTAACTATTTCCTTAATCGAAGACCATTGTAGCGAATCAAATGCCTTAAAAATATCTAAAGATAATAAACCCACCTTTTCCTTCGTCTGATTAACATTGTCAATTAAGTCTAACACCCTCCTAGTCAAATCAGCCATATGCCTTCCTTTTAAAAAACCAACTTGATCAACATTTATATATTCCCCCATAAATCTATTTAACCGATTAGCCAGTATTGCTGTGAAAATCTTGGCATCCTGATTTATAAGAGAAATTGGTCTGTATGATTCCACCTTTTCCAAATTCTTTCCCAATTTTGGCAGCAGAACGATTATAGTCCTATACCATGAAGTTGGAATTTGTCCACCGTCTAAAATATAGTTATATAGCTGCACTAACTTTGGAACCACAACGTCTTTAAATTCCTTATAAAACTCTGTCGATAATCCATCATCTCCTGGGGCTTTCCCCAACTTCAAACCACTAATTACATCTTTTACCTCTTTATCAGTAACCCGTTCCTCCATTTTTTCCCGGTGTTCCTGTTTTATTCCATTCCCTAACTCCCTCTCCAATATCCCTTTAAGCTTACCAACGTCTATCTCTTTTTTTGCATATAATGCTTGATAAAATTACCTCACAATTTTACATTTGTCGCTAATCTTATTACACCTTATCCCTTGTTTATCAACCTACACCCCAATTTCCCTTTTTTCCTTTTTAGCTTTGGCCACTCTTGCTAATAATCTTGAATTTTTATTCCTAAATTCAAAATACTCTCTATTTAGATATATCAAATCTCTTTTAACTTTATCTATATCCTTGCCCATTAATTCTGCCTTAAGTCTTTGTAGTTTAGCGAAGATTTTTTTATCCTTGTTTTTTGAGTGATCTTCCTGTAATTGCTTTATTTCTTTTTCTTTTTCCACCTGATCTGCCTTATATTTTCTATACTTTATACTCGCCAACTTTATACTTTCCCCTCTAAAAACTGACTTCATGGCATCCCAAACCACAGTAAAACTTACCTCTTCGTTATCGTTCCACTGCCAGCTTTCCATCCAACTTTCCATGATTTGTTCTTTACATTTTTGGTCTTTGAATAAATTGGGATCATACCTCCAACTTCTTCCACTCCGATTATCCTTTTGTAATCTCAGCTCCAAAAGTACTTTAGCATGGTCTGATTCCTTGAAAATCCCTATTTCCATTCCCTCAATATTTTTAATCATATTTTCCGTTAACAAAACATAGTCTATTCTAGAATAGGACCCATGAACATGTGAAAAATAAGAGTATGCCCTTTCCGAACCCTTGATCTCTCTCCAAGAATCTTTCAGTCCCATCGCACCCATCCATTTATCTAAAACCTTCCCTTTCAATCCAGTTCCACACCTTGCTAAATTCGTACAGTCTAAATTTGACCTTATCAAATTAAAGTCTCCGGCCACAATCATTTTTGCCACTTTTTCTAGCTCCACAACTTTTCGGACTTTTTCTAAAAATTCAACTTGGTGTTCGTTTGGAGCATAAATGTTCACCAACATCATCTCCTCATCATCTATTTTTCCTCTTACAAGCAAGTATCTACCTTCCTGGTCGGCAACACTTTTTATTGTCTCAAATCCTAATCTTTTAGAAATCATAATTGACACTCCTCTTGCTTTTGAGGTACCAAATGCCATCTCATAATGTTGTATCCATCCCAAGAAAATTTTGTTTGTATCCTTTGACTTTTGGTGCGTTTCCTGTAAAAACACTATATCAGGTCTATCCTTCTTCAAAGCCAATTCCAACCTCCTCCTCTTAAGAACAGAACCTGTACCCTTTACATTCCAGGTTAATACTTTAATATTTCCCATAGTCTATTACAATTTCTTCCCTTCTAACTTCTAAACTCTCCATTGGCCGTGCCACCACCAACCCCTTACCACTAAAACACAAAATTATACACAAAACACACAATATCTCTCTCCCCACTTTCTCCGAAAAAAAGACGCCTTCAATGACCAAAGAGGGGAGAGGGGGGACATGGAAGATGTACATGCAGATTAGTGCTTCGCGCCACCCACTTTTATATAGTACTTAAGTGATACCTAATCTATTTTCATCATTTCATTGTTTCATTATTATTTGCATTTATACCCCACCCTATTAGTGCAAGCACCACTCAGGGTGGCTAAAACATCAATGTCTCACAAAATGCCTGTCTTTTCTCTCTGTGAAACAGTTCATATACATAGAAAATACAACAGGACAAGTTGAGTAATTACAAAGATACAGATAGCCCAAACTATTGCTTTTATTAGCTCTTGCAGCTAAGCAACAATAATTACATTTTCAATGCTGCACATTTTATAGGAATATAGAAAAACAGAATCGGGGAAATGCATCTATTTTCTTTTAGACCAACCCACTTCTGTAGTACGTCACCTGGCAATGCCTTCTGTTAAGAATTTTCTTTTAAATTGTTTTGTTTCTTGCATGGGAATGTGTCAAATCAGGACTTGCATCCCTAGTTCTAAACAAGTTAAAATTATTAACTACAAAGGTTATAATGCATTTTATTTTTAATTACTACCTTATGACTCTCCTGCGTGTTAACATTTTAAAAATTCATAATTACTGACCTTGATATTAAATATATCAATGTGCTTTCTCCTCACACATACAGTTTCTCTGTTTCATTGCACAATTTCCATCTATTCCCCATAAATCCCAGTCCCTGATTCTCTCATTTTTACTCAAATCACACCCTTCTGAACAGCTACCTTCTCATTTTCTTTGCCAGAATCCATCCATATGAAAATGCACACCATTCCACACATTGTAAACCTGTCAATCATTCTACACATGTACTCCTATCAGTACTGGCATTACTATGCTGTACAGAAACAAAAACTGTATTACAACTTCAGTGGTACCTTCTTTATTAAATTCTATGAAAACAGCTTTTCAGGACATTTATTATAATGTGTTCCCATAATACTTTTTATGGTGCAAACTGATTTACCATTCTTATTTCATTTATGGTGAAAACCCTGTAGATACAAATGAATCACAGGTTTGGATGAGGAGTAAGTAGAGCTTGGGGGAAGAGGGATTAGACTACAGTTCACACAGTCTCCAAGCCAGCATGGCTGCTGAATTGTAGTTAAAAAAGTAAATTTCCAACATATGTGAATGTGGTAGCCAAGATATGTCATGCTCACATTGGTGCACTTGGCCAAGGCTCCAAAGCCCAGCTGAACCATAAAGTAGGACTTTTTGAGCAGGGATACCTTGAGCAGCAAATAGATTAAAACAATTCACTTGGTGAAACACATTTACAAAAATTTGCTTAGAAATGTCTCTTTCAAAATAAATAAATAAATAAACAAATAAATTCTTAGTTGTCCTCTGGCCGGAAGATGTGGGGAGTCATAATCTGATAAGGTGTATCATGAAAATGAGAGGAAAATTTATTTGAAGTCAGAGAGAACTAGATGGTATGCTGACTGGGTAAGGTTACCAGTTTAGAGCCAGAAGTTGGGAGTTTGTTTCCCCACTGTGCTTCCAGGTAGAAAGGATAGCTTATGTAGTCATGGGCAAGGTGCACAGTCATACATGATGTCACCAGAAGAAAATAATGGTAAAATACTTCTGTACATTTCTTACTTTTAAAAAACATAGGAAAGAGATGCTACAAGTCAGAATTGATTTGCTGGCATGCTTTTAAGGTAGCTGTATAGTTCTGTGGTTGACTGAGGAGCCAGAGGCTGGATGTTCAGTTTCCTATTGTGCCTTCTATGAGAAGAGCCAGCCTGTGTAGCTCTGAGCAAGCTACACAGTCCCAGGGCATCCTCAGAAGAAGAAAATTATAATCCACTCCTGTATATTCTCTACCTAGAAAACCTTGAAAATGGTTACCATAAGTTAGAATTGACTTAATGAGAAGCAAATTTTATTTTAACCCGAGAAGGTACCCATGTAATTTAGTGAACAGAGTTAGTATTCTGTAGACCAGGATTTTAATCACCAGCTGGCCATAGAAACTCCTTGGGGGAGTTGTGTAAAATTATTTGCTAAGCATTTCACTTACCTTGAAAGCTATATTAGTATAAGTATAAATTGGTTCAATGTTGATTGCATAAAACTAATTTTTTTTAAAAAAACAACTTTTGCAAACAGTGACTGTAAAATGTAGAATTATTCAGCATCCTTAGAAGATCCCAATCAATACTGTCCCTAAACAATCAAAGACTGAGATGGCAGCTGTAAATTAAGCCTAAAGAAGTTCAAATGCATACAGTAACTGAAGTAGGTAAGCACAACCATATAGGTATCTACCCCCTCAAGGATTGTTGCCTTGCTGTGGCGAGGGGACTTGTGTGGTTCAATGAGGCTATGGGCTATGCTGTGTAGGGCCACCAAAGATGGACAGGCCACAGTGGAGAACTCAGACTAAACACAATCCACTGGTGAAGGAACTGGCAACCAACACCAGTACCATTGCCAAGAGAACCCCATGGACAGTATCAAAAGGCTAAACAATATGATGCTGGAAGATGAACCCCTCAGGTCAGAAGGTGTCCAATATGCTACTGGGGAAGAGCAGAGGAAAAGTACAAGTAGCCCCAGAAAAAATGAAGTAGCTGGGCCAAAGCCAAAAGGACACTCAGCTATGGATGGATCTGATGGTGAAAGGAAAGTCTGATACTGTAAAGAACAATATTATTTAGGAATCTGGAATGTTAGATCTATGAATCAAGGCAAGCTGGACATCATCAAAAATGAAATGGAATGAATGAGCATTGATATCTTGGGAATCAGTGAAGTAAAGTGGACAGGGATGGATGAATTTAACTCAGGGGACCATTATATCTACTACTGTGGACAAGAATCCATTAGAAAAAATGGAGTGGCCCTTATAGTCAATAAAAGAGTGAGGAAGGCAGTACAGTAATACCTCATACAACGTCCGCTTCATAGAACATCGGATCCATACAACGTCGCCCAATTCTTGGAAAAAAGATGCTTCATACACCGTCACCATCCTCTCATTTTCATGATACACCTTATCAGATTATGACTCCCCACATCTTCCGGCCAGAGGACCACTAAGAATTTATTTATTTATTTATTTATTTATTTATTTATTTATTTATTTATTTATTTATTTATTTATTTATTTATTCTGAAAGAGACATTTGTAAGCAAATTTTTGTAAATGTGTTTCACCAAGTGAATTGTTTTAATCTATTTGCTGCTCAAGGTATCCCTGCTCAAAAAGTCCTACTTTATGGTTCAGCTGGGCTTTGGAGCCTTGGCCAAGTGCACCAATGTGAGTATGACATATCTTGGCTACCACATTCACATATGTTGGAAATTTACTTTTTGAACTACAATTCAGCAGCCATTCTGGCTTGGAGACTGTGTGAACTGTAGTCTAACTGTAGGCATTAGGGTTTTCACATGAGAAAGAAGTTGCGACACCCACCGGACGTTTCCCTTGGTTGTGAGCTGGGTGGGAGTGAAACTGGCCCCAGCTGTGAGGCAGCCAGAGAAGCGACCGTGGGGGAATCCCCCAAAATATCCAAGTGGCCCCGAGCACCCTCGCCCGAGGACAGGCGGAATGGGGCAAAGAGGAGGAATGGTGCTTCTGGGGTGGCGGCGGGAGACCCGACGAGTCTCCTCCTCTTTGGGCACTGGTCGCTTCTCTTGCTCCCGCCAGCAAGTCTCGCTCCCACCTACCTGCTCTCAACCAAGGGTCGCTCCCCTTGCGAGAGCAGGGAAGGGAAGCGAGACTGGCTTCAGATGTGAGGCAGGCAGCATGGCGCATAAGAAGACCAGCCACACCGGAGTCTCGCTTCCCTTCCCCAGTCACAACCAAAGGACACTTCACTGGCGAGAGCGGGGAAGCGATCGAGACTCCGGCATGCCTGGTCTTCTTATGTGCCACGATGCCCACCTCACAGCTGAAGCCAGTCTCCAAGGGATGCTTCCCTGGCGAGAGCAGGGAAGGGAAGCGAGACTGGCTTCAGCTGTTAGGTGGGCAGCGTGGCGCATAAGAAGACCAGGCATGCCGGAGTCTCGATAGCTTCCCCGCTCTCGCCAGGGAAGTGTCCCTTGGTTGTGAGTGGGGAAGGGAAGTGAGACTCCGGAGTGGCTGGTCTTCTTATGTGCCACGCTGCCTGCCTCACAGCTGAAGCCAGTCTTGCTTCCCTTCCCTGCTCTCGCCAGGGAAGCGACCCTTGGTTGAGAGCGGGTAGGTGGCAGCGAGACTCGCCGGCGGGTGCAAGAGAAGTGACCAGTGCCCGAAGAGGAGGAGACTCGTCAGGTCTCCTGCCGCTGCCCCGGAAGCGCCATTCCTCCTCCTCGCCCCATTCCTCCTGTCCTCGGGCGAGGGTGCTTGGGGCTGCTTGGATATTTTGGGGGATTCCCCCATGGTTGCTTCTCTGGCCAGCCTTTAGCCCCCCGCCTCCCCGCTCTCACCAGAGGAACGACGTTATACAAAGCATCAGTGGCAACAATTTGGACGTTGTATGAGGCATCGCGGATAGGATTTTGCATGCCTCATACAAAGTCGGAATTCATACAACGTCCTAACTTGTGGAACCAAGTTTGGACGTTGTATGAGGTATTAGTGTAATAGTATACAATTTTTAAAATGGCAGGATGATCTCAGACCGAATTCAAGGCAAACCATTCAAGCAGGGCAAAGGTTAATAGAGTTTTGCCAAGAGAATGCACTGGTCTGAGCAAACATCCTCTTCCAACAGCCTAAGAGGCAAGTCGACACAAGGACAGCACCAGATGGCCAACACCAAAATCAGATTGATTACATACTTTGCAGCCAAAGATGGAGAAGCTCTATACAGTCATCAAAGCCAAGCCCTGGAGTGGACTATGGTCTGATCATGAGCTACTGTTTGCCAAATTCAGCCTTAGAATGAAGAAAGTAGAAAAAACAATTAGGACACTCAGGTATGATCTACAGGTATATAACATCCCTCATGAATATATGGTGGTGAAGAATAGATTGAAGGGATTAGACTTGACAAACAGGGTGCATGAAGAATTATGGACTGATGTTCATAACATTGTTAAGAAGCAACAGTTAGGACAAGACACAGAACAACTGATTGTTTTAGAATAGGAAAAGGAGTACGACAAGGCTGTATGTTGTTATCCAGCATATTTAATTTATATGCAGAGTACATCATGAGTATTGCAGGGATGGAAGAAGCACAGGCTGGGATTAAGATTGCTGGGAGAAATATCAACAACCTGAGATATGTAGATGACACTACCCTAATGACAGAAAGTGAAGAAGACTAAAGAGCCTTTCAATGAGGGTGAAAGAGGAAAGTGCAAAAGCTGGCCTGAAATTTAACATTTAAAAAAAGGGGGGGGGGAATAAAAGACCATGATCTGGCCCCATCACTCCCTGGAAAATAGAAGGGGAGGAAGTGGAAGCAGTAACAGACTTTACCTTCTTGGGAATCTAAGATCACTGCAGATGGTGACTGCAGCCATGGAATAAAAAGATGCTTACTTCTTGGGAGGCAAGATATGACAAACCTAGGCAGCATAATAAAAAGTAGAGACATCACCCTGCCAACAAAAGTCCACATAGTTAAAGCAATGGTCTTTCCAGTGGTAAAGTTTGGCTGTGAGAGCTGTGCCTCAGCTCCTGTGGCCATGGAGCTGCCAATGCCGCTGGAGCCGAGGCGCTTGTTTTTCCCCTTGGCTTGTTTGCCTGGAGGGGGTAGACTGGGGGGGGGGCTGGGTCTGAATTTTTTGTATAACTGGATGCTTTGTTTTTTATATATTTTGATGCTGCATTTCTGTGGGGTGATCAAATTTTGTATACTGTATCACTGCGGACCTTACTGTATTGCATTTTTGAGCTTGTGTTAGTTATAGTGATTGTATTGATTATATTGTATTATTTATATTTTTTGTATTATGGTGTATTTACTCTGTACATTGGTGATTTGTGTCTTGATTATTGTGAGCCGCCCTGAGTCAGCGTATGCTGAGTGGGCAGCATACAAATCGAATCAATCAATCAATTAGTCAACCAACCATAAGGAAGGCTGAGCACAGAAGAATAGATGCCTTTGAATTGTAGTGTTGGAGGAGACTCTTGAGAGTCCCCTGGACTGCAAAGAGATCAAAACAGTCAATCCTAAAGGAAATAAATTCTGACTGCTCCTTGGAAGGACAAAAAAAAAATCCTGAAAATGAAGCTCAAGTACTTTGGCCACCAAATGAGATATGTACACATGTAGCAGATGGGAAATGCAGAAGCAGATATTATACATTTGAAAGAATATTAATGATTCTACTGTGGAGAACATAAAACCGTTTCAAGAAGGATAACTATGCTAGCCATGCTATATCTTCAGATCAAGTGAATCCATGGTGAAAACTCAAAACCTATAGAAAATAGACCATTCCAGGAAAGCAACCCATCATAGCCAGTCCCTATTGGCTATGTAAAACATGGTATAAATGGTTACAGGGCCCTGCTGGCTTATTTAGCCCTGCCTGGGGTTTTTTATTTCTCCTGCCTGAGTGTTCTTCTTTTTAAGGGAATTAGGGAGGTTTTATGGATGTTTTTAGATAGTTTTATATTTAGTTTTAATTAGTATTGGGTATGGGTTTTAACTGATGTTGTGAGCCACCTTGAGTCATTTAGGCAAAAAAGGTGGTTATATAAATCCAATAAATAAATAAATATAATACTTCAACAATATATTGCTATGTTCACACATTACACCAACTGTGCATTCATACACATATAGACTTGTCAGTATGACTGTGAAAATAACCCTATGTGTCCAATAAAAGGCTCAATCTTAATCTTTGTGCAGAAAAAAATAATCCACTATTCAGTTATCATTCTCATGCATGGAAAGTCAAATATGAATTACAAAAATAAAATAAAAAACTCTCACTGATGAAATTGAAAGGTTGGTGTTTTTTTCCAGGTAGCAATGAGTGTTCTTGCATCTGTAACAGATATGATTTGTACAAATTGAGGGAAGCAATTGTGGCTGCTGTATTATTGGATACACCTATAAAATAGAAGCATTAGATGACTTCCTGCATCTTTTTGATCAAATAACTGTTCCTTCACAGCTTTTGTGTGCAGGAATAGTACTTGTTTTGCATGGGAACTTTTTCACATGACAGAACCCTCATGGGGCCAGAGTAAAGACTTCTCTGCATCTTGTTCTCTCACTGGAGATGACGTTTCATAGGGGTCAGTGGTTTTTCAGCTGGCTGTTTTGAGAAGTCATATCAACTTCTCTTATTATGAATGAGTAAATTAATAACTAATCACCACATTCCTGAGGCAGAAGAGTCTCATATTCCTCATTTTTCCTCACAACAGACCAATGAGGAAATTTAGGCTGAGAGAGTATGACTGACACAAGGTCCCTTTATTTTTGTGCATTGCTGGGTGGGAACTTGAATAAATCCCCCAATTTATTTATTTATTTATTTATTTATTTATCATGCTTATATACCGCCCACTCAGGTACAACCCAACTCAGGGCGGTTTACATAGCGGACAGTAAATACATAAAAGACACATGATAAAACAAAGTTAAAAGTTAAAAAACCCACCCCTAAAATGTGTGCACGAACCGAAGAGACCTTGGGGGAAGGCACACTTCTCTATACCAATCACCCAACGGTACCCCCATCCCTACCCGCACCCCAAACTTGGCCCACCAGCCAGGTCTTTAGTTCCTTCCTAAAGGGCAACAACTCCGTCTGGAGATGCAGTTCCACAGGCAGGAGGTTCCAAAGGGCCGGTGCGGACACGGAGAAGGCCCTCCTCCTTGTGCCAGAGAGGCGAGACCCCTGGCTGATGGCACAATTAGAGAGCCCTTCTGGTCCGCTCTGGTTGGATGGACAGACGTCCTTAGGGTGATGCGGTCTCTAAGATACCCTGGGCCACTACCATGTAGGGCTTTAAAGGTCAAAACCAGCACCTTGAATTGCACCCGGAGACAAACTGGTAACCAGTGCAGCCCCCAAAGTAGTGGTGAGGCATGGGCATAACATCCACACCCCATCACCACCCGGGCCGCGGCATTCTGGACCAGCTGCAGCCTCCGAATGGTCATCAAGGGCAGTCCCATGTAGAGCGCATTACAGTAATCTAGTCTGGAGGTCACCAGAGCGTGAGTGACCATGAGCAAAGAGTCCCGGTCCAGGAGCGTGCGCAAATGGCGAATCACCTGAAGTTGGGCGAAGGCCCTCCTGGCCACAGCCATCACCTGTTCTTCTAGCAGCAGCCGTGAATCCAGGAGGACCCCCAAGTTGCACACCGGGTTGGTCTGGGGCAAAACAGCCCCATCCAAAACCAAAGACGGTAGCTCCCGGGATAACGCAGGACCCCCTATCCATAGCCACTCAGTCTTGCTAGGATTCAGCTGTAGCCCATTTGCCCCCATCCAGACCCCAACAGCCTCCAGACAGCTGGAAAGGACTTTGACTGCATCACTGGCGTCCCCACGGGCCGAGATGTACAACTGTGTGTCATCTGCGTACTGGTGGTACCGCACCCTGTGGGAATGGATGATCTCACCCAGTGGCTTCATGTAGATGTTAAATAGGACAGGAGAGAGTACCGAGCCCTGAGGCACTCCATATTTTAGGGGCCTAGGACTCTACCTCTCACTCTCCAACCACACCGACTGGGTCCGGCCCCTCAGAAATGAGGAAAACCAGGACCACACCGTGCCCTGGATCCCCAATCCTCAGAGCCGTTCCAGAAGGATACTGTGGTCAACGGTATCGAAAGCCGCTGAGAGGTCAAGAAGAGCAAGGACGGACGGATGACCGCCATCCCGCTCTCAACAGAGATCATCCATCAGCGCGACCAATGCAGTCTCAGTACCATATCTAGGTCTGAATCCTGACTGGAATGGGTCCAGATATTCCACTTTATCCAGTACCCCCTGCAGCTGATGTGCCACTGCCTTCTCCAGAACCTTCCCCAAAAAAGGAAGGTTGGAGACAGGTCTGTAGTTGGTTAGGATTGCTGGATCGAGGGATGGCTTCTTCAGGAGGGGACACACAAGAGCATGTTTCAGCAGTGTAGGAAACATCCCCTCTCGAAAAGACGCGTTAATTATAGCCCCAACCCAGCCACCTGTCACCGTCTTAGAGGCTTTTACCAGCCAGGCAGGATAGGGATTCTATGGACAATTAGTGGCATGGACCGCCACAAGGAGCCTGTCCACTTCATCTGGGGCAACTGGATCAAATCGATCCCAGGTAACACCGCAAGACTGTGCACTGGCTCCCCCCGGACCCTCCCCTCCCATGCCAAGTTTGAACCCCGAGTGAATCCGATCGATTTTCTCCACCTAGTCCAGTTCTCTTAGCTACTAGTCCAGTTCTCTTAACTACTATATCACAATACATTTGACCTTACTGACACTGATAAGGTGTACGTTTGCACAGATTTTAACTCTTCTGCTATGTTATTGATAAGGTCGTAAGACTAATCAATTAATAAACATTCATATATTTTCTGAATGCTTCTATAAACATATTTGCAATATATTCATGAGAAAATACAAACCCTGAAGCAGTTTTGATTCCCAAGACATTCTTTCTCCGTCCTACATTGTAAAAATCATTGTGTCTGAGGAATGTTTCCTCATCTCCCTCTCAACCAGGCTTTATTAACATCTACCTGTTTCCTGTTTTCTCCTCCACCTTCCTTAATACTGAAGCAATATGAACAATATGAAAGCCTGATAGTCTCCAAATCCCTGTTTCAAAATGAGGAAAGGGAATAAGAGAATAATGTCTTTTGAGGGATATGATGGTAATACACATAGCAAGTGTAGTTGATTCTCCTGTGAACCAGGAAATCTCAAATTTCAGTTCAGTCATGAATTCATACGTTGTCCTTGGATAAGGTCTCAGCTCCACTATGTGCAATACTGGAGTAGTAATAGTGATGCATAGCACAGTTGAATAGAATGATTGATATAATAAAATCTCAAATTAATGTATACTAAAAACATGCAGCAATACATATATGAAAAAGACAATACAAATCAATAAATGAATCAAAATCATTCTGACAATATATAAACAGGGCAAAGAAACTATACATTACCTAATGCTAAATAACTCATTTGCATACTTAATAAATGTGTTTCAAATAATAATTCAGAAGGTGTAAACCCAGATCTTATTGTGCAATTCCAAGTGAAACAGAAAATGCCTATGCTGATTCCTTATGATAATTTTTGACCAAGCTTTATGTTGATGAAATTACATTAACAGGAGTAGAATTTTGGCTGTGGTCTTTCAAATCATATGAGACAGAGTATTCTGAAGGGTAAATTATACCACTAAAACACCCACCATTCTCTGCTACAGAGTATTGGTATTATGTTGTCTGTAAGAAAACCTATAAATACTCCAGCTAAGCAGTGAATAATCAACATGATATATGTAGAGGGAGGTGCTTTGCTAGGCATCATAACTCAAAAGTGTTTAGGTTAATTATTCATTTAGGAAGGATTGAATTGAAATTGAAATTGAAATTTTAATTTATATACCGCAATTCTCAGCCCGAGGACCGACTCAATGCGGTTTACAAGTTAGAAGTACAGCATAATAATATCACAATAATCACACAAAAAATACAATATATCACAATACATTACAATATATTCAATACAATTAATTAAACAGTTACACCAAATGCAAAGTGCAAAATCAAATACAAATTTAGATTATACAAAATACCATTAAATACAGTACTGAAATCCCAAGAACAATTGCCCAAACCCTCAGCTCCCTCCCATCCATGAGACAAACCCCTGGCTTCGAAACATCCTCACCGGAGCCCTAAAGCCCCCACCACTTGGAAAACAGTTCCAGCTGGACTCCCACCTCCCCCAACGGGGCGGGCCAGGGAAGGGAGCCAAAGGTGTTGCATGGCTCTTGGGGCTCGGTAGTAGCAGCTATTCATAGCCCCACGTCCGGAAAACAGCTCCAGCTGGTCTCCCACCTTCCCCGACCAGGAGGCCAGGGAAGGGAGCCAAAAGTGTTGCATGGCTCTCAGGGCTCGGGGGCGGCAGCTATTCATAGCCCCGCATCCAGAAAACGGCTCCAGCTGGGCTCCCACCTTCCCCGACCGGGCGGGCCAGGGAAGGGAGCCGAAGGTGTTGCGTGGCTCTCGGGGCTCGGTAGCAGCGGCTATTCATAGCCCCGCGTCCGGAAAATGGCTCCAGCTTGGCTCCCACCTTCCCCGACCGGGCAGGCCAGGGAAGGGAGCCAAAGGTGTTGCGTGGCTCTCGGGGCTTGGTAGCAGTGGCTATTCATAGCCCCGCATCCGGAAAATGGCTCCAGCTGGGCTCCCACCTTCCCCGACCGGGCGGGCCAGGGAAGGGAGCCAAAGGTGTTGCATGACAACAACTATACAGTTTGGTTTAGCAGACATTGAATTTCTATATTCACTCATGGTACAAAATGAGTGAGGCTGAAAATGGCAGAGGTCCCATCCTTAACAAATGCATTTTTAAATAAATATGAATTTGTTGTGTGTGAGCCCTTCCAGTTCAGACCTGCTTAGACTGAACTCTGCTTCCATCCTGTGCTTCATAAATGATGAGCATGAAGGGATGCAACAAAATGGGGCTGTAACAGGAAGTGGGTCAACTTCTTTCTGCTCAATTCTCATCACTGAGGCTCACAAATTGTAGTTAGTTCCTTTCTTTAAGGTGTGCTTAATGTCCCTACTGACCCCCTCACGGAGGAAGATTTGCTGGGTCTTCTAGTCCAAAGGGAGTTAACATGTCTCAGTCATTAAAAACAAGGGGGAAGTGTGCCCGCACTTGAGGCCAAAGGTACCAAAAATCCTTTTATTTATTTTATTTGGTGTGATTTGTATAGCTGCCCAATTGATGGGTGACTCTGGGCGGTGTGCAGCAATTCAATACAAATACATAAAATCTCCACAATTCCCTATAAAACCCTTTAAAATCCTAAAACAATCAAAGGCTACCCTCTGGGGTGACTGCTGGCTAATTTCTTCTTTTGACTTCTCCTCTAGCCACCAGCAGTCCTGTTGTTGCTGTGGCAGTGAGCTCTACAGACTTGTCAATGGCATGGTGTCGGCAATTCTATGGCTTTCTCTTTTATTTCCCCCAATATGAATGTTTGTAGGAGTTTCAGGGATGCTTGTGTTTTCCCCTTCTCCTTTAGGTGCTCTTAATTGGACTATGATCCCTCACCAGGGGTCCTCTATATAAATGTAGTACCACTCCCCAGGTGGTAGGGAGACTCCTCTATGGGCTCTTCATCCGATATACTCCTGCAAAACTATCTGGGTTGTCACTGCAGGTGTCTCCCTCCCTGGCTTCTTCCTCTGACCCTCTGGAGCTCAGTAGGAGCTACAGACTCTTTTTTGTTTGGCATGTCTGCTCTCTTTAGGACTTGTCTCCCAGCTGGCAATATACCCAAGCCCCACACTCTTTCATAGAAGAGAGCTGGGCAGAGACAAGGGATGCTTAATGGAAAATATATGCTATTGTTCCAGAATAATGTATCAAATATGTAGTTTGATAATTATGAACTTGTTGCTAATTGTACCATACCATTTGAAGAACTGAGAAATCCAAATGCCAATAATTCACATTTTAAGCTCAAGATGTGGAGAGCAGTGCTTTTATACTAAGTGCATAAGCCATAACCTGCCTAATTCCTGAACACTGAAATTGTTGCAATAGTGCAAAGTTTTTCCCCCTAGCTGTGCAAAATCAGGATCTTTTATTTTGTTATCAACATTTACCAAAGAACACAAATTCAAAAAGTGATAAAATCTGTCTTGTCACTGGCTTTAAAAAGTTGAAGCATCATTTGGATTACTCACATCTTCTTGAGAAATCAGTTTGTACTTTTGTAGCTTTAGAAGGAGGAGGGAAAAAATCATCTTGTGCAAAATGTCCAAATCACGACCGAGAAAAAAAATTGTTTGCTATTCTCACACTGGTGGGAAAAAGTCTTGTGGCAGTTAGAAAATACTGCACAGACTTGTCTCATCCTTTTGAGACAGCCTCTCTCAAGCATAAAGAAAATCTAATGAGATTTCTTATTAACCTTGTTTCATGTATAAATAATTCAGAAGGAATGAATTATTTTAGCATCCTTACATCTATCCTTTATGTTATGTGATAAGAATAGCAATTTCCAAATGCACTGTTGGCTTTATAGAAATTATTTTTGTTTATTGATTTATTTACTTTAGTGTTTCAGAAAGATGATTATGGTGAGGTTTGGTAATTTGAAGATATACTTAACGTTATGCAGTTGGTTAGCTGATTAAAAAGAAAATGAATGGTGGGTGATGAATCAACTACAAATCTCTTCCTTAATTGGTTGACAGCTCTAAATCAGATTTCACAATTCTTTCATTCATTCATTCATTTATTACATTGATTAGTGGTCTTTCTGGACATGCTGAAGGTGGCACACAAATTGGAGTACAAAAACATAGAGTGAAACATATACAACTATATTAACAAACATGTTAAAACTCATAAACTGATGCAAAGAAGCAACAAATAAATCAAGCAACAATCTTTAAAAGCCAATGCAAATTTAGTACAATCTCATGGGAATCAAAAAAATCAGAAAAGTCTTTTTAAAATTAAGGAATGTCAACATCCCAATCCAATTTATGGATATGCATATTAGAAGCAGAAGTTCATGTCTGTTGGATTGAAAATCAAATGTGGACTGCATGATTTTTTTCAGTCCAAACTAATTGCCAAAGCTTCATGCATAATCTTTCACACTGCAGGAGGAAATCTTTATCCTTTGGGCACAATAGAGTGCAAATCTCCCCCATCTGACCTGTGGAAGTATCCTGGAATCTAGTACGTGAAACCTCTCACCTGATTACGCTTCTCTCTGTGGGTCAACCAGTTTGGAAGTGTAAATCTGCACAGAGTATTTTCACTGTTATTTTAAAATCACTGATTGTAAATAGCTGCAGGATCTACATCCCCAACAAAAATATTTATTTCAATTATTCCAAAAATATCCAGATTATGAATATGGGATTGTTCTTCTGCACCCATGTTTCAAAACAAAAGGAAATGACCCACCATTGCCCTAAAATATCTTATCCATGTTGCCAGCAGGACAATGAAGGATGACAAATGTGACACAGCAAAGATCAGAGATAATTTTGATGACCCCAATGTCAGCAGTAAAAATGGTCTAAAGGATCCCCTCTTGTATTCACTAAGATACACCAAGCAAGGGAAGATCCTAGAATCTTGCTCCTTTTCTCCATCAGTTAACCACTTGTCACCCAAACACAAATCAATTGTCAGGGCTATTTTCAACATGTTCCCAAGGTATCTATTGTTTGGAGCACAAAACAATTCAAATGCCTACAAGAAATATGTCATTCACATCAACAGAGTTATTAAAAACATTTTTGGACAGCTGGAAGGTAGTGGGTATTTTCCTTGCTTGCTATCTGTTTTTGCACAGCAGTAAGGACAAGAAGGGATCCTGAAGAACAGCTTAGCTCGTGATTCTAGTGCTGACAACATACAGATAAGCTTTGCATTGCAAATCTTGTGATCCATTTTCTGGTGACAATGTGAGTAGTATATTGCAAGGCAATGTAAGGCCGTTTCCTAGTGTTTTGAATCATGGATACAGAAGGAAAATCCTCCATTCATGAGAATTTGATTTCCTGACTTTTAAAAATGAAAGTTATGTACATTACATATACATTCTAAGCAGTTAGCTTTCTATAGGTTTAACACATGGTTTGTACTATGGTTGCTGGAATGGAAGACATGAAATCAATAACAACTGGGAATGCACTGCAGTTCTTCTGTGCCAAAATACTTTAAAGAGCTGTTTTTGACTTCATGACATCGTGAACCAAAAGCAATGCAGCATGTTCAAAGCAGAAAACCAAACGTCCTTTCACCTCAGGTATACTGTTTCTAAATACATTTGTGTATCTGAGTCAAACAATAATCTGTATTCTTCAACTAAAAATCAGGGTGGCCCAAACAAAACGTTATTTATTTAAAACCAGGGTTCAGATAAATTTACCACAGTATTGCTCTGTGTCAGATTTTGAGAACTTAGGTAACCAGTTTTGAAGTTGTTTTTTTAATTCCCTTCTTTCACATATTAAGCAAACATTAAAGTGCAACTGGCAGCAAATTCCTAAAATAATTTAAATATCTAAAACAGTATTGTTTCCCATAAGCACTTTTCTCTCTTGGAGCCATTCTGTCTTCTGTCTGTTAAGATGACATTTTTAAAAATCAATAAGAAACGCTTATAACTCTTGAACAGGTTCAGTAAAAGTTTGCCAGGAAGTACGATGGATTCTTAAGCATTCATTTGCCCTTACTTCTGCCAGTATGGCATTGATTGGATTATGAGACTGAAGGAGATATTGGCTTTTGAGTCTTTCTTCCCTGAAAGGTCAAGGCAGAACTTGAAAGGAACCTTGAAGCATCTTCCCAAATGCAAACTGCATACCCAGTTGGAGAGTTGTGACAGAGAAGGTGCTTCAGAATGGCAGTGGGGGTTTGATATCCTCCTCCTCTGCAGTATGGAGGGTGATAGGCAAAGGAAAGAAGAAAAGAGGAAAAAATAAAACACATACTCACAAAATGAAGACCAGCATATCTTGCAATCTTTTGGAAGAGGTAGAAAGCAGAGGCAGGTGGATGAAAGGCCAAGAGATGAGGTAAGAAAAACAGTAAGTAAAGGAAAATAAGAATATGTTTTCTTTCTCCTGATAAGGAGAGCTTTCCTCAATTCTCTTAAGCACTTGACCAACTATATGGTTTTAGCAGGCCTTATCACAATCCATGCAAGGCAGATCAAAAAGTTTACCATCACATTGCAAATTATTGGGGAGAACTATCAGAATCTGACAGCTTTCCTGCTGTTTCTTCCTAATTCATCTCTCTCTTGCATTTGTGTATCATCCACATCTCCTCAGTGAGATTAAAACTGGGATGCGTGGCTAAGGGAAGGGGGGAATCATCATTTGTTTAAATAATGGGTAATGACGGTACATGTCATAATGTTAAAGCCAGCCCTTACTCCACAAAAGTTATAGAACACAAGATTCATACCACTTGAACCTCTGCTTAAGAGGAAAATGTTGCAAAACACAAAGGAAAATAGCATCTTAGCCTTGGCTTGTTTTTACATGCTGTTAAGACTGTTTCAGTTTAAGGAGATCCTAATTAGGGTTCTTATAGTATGAAATATTTGAGGAGCATTTCCCCCTTGCTATCCCCCCTCCTGAAAGGTTTCATAGCCAAGCAAGCAGGAACATGAACCCATGTCTACTAGTATAACACTTTATTTTCTACACCACACTGGTTATCACAATCAGGCTTTCAAGTGATCTGAGAGATTCAAGGAGTGATTTACCATTGGCAGCCCAGTAGATTTCAGTGGTAAAGTAAGGATTTGAACTGAGGTCTCCTGAGTCCAAGTACAACACCCCTTCCATTACATCATAGTGGATCTCCAACTCGGTTTGCCCAAATCCTATGGGACTGCTGTTGTATAGACCTACAACAGGCGAAGAGAGGCCAAATAGTAAAGTTACAGGGGAAATGGAAAACCATTTGAGGCACTGAATGTGTGTAATTGGATTTGGAAATCTACTAAAGTACAATAATCTGGGAAGTAAATTCTATGTAGTCAGCAATTTACATTTATGCCTTTCTTTGTTTTCCACTTTATATTCGTATCAACCTATGAATTCATCAGGAAGTGAGAGAATGATCTCAAGACATGTCCTTCATAATGTCACTGTTGATCTCCTTTCTACCACTACTTTCAAATTGGGTGTCCAGCTGGGTTGTTCTTCTTTCTCCTCCCCTCCTTCTCCCCTCTATGATCTCCAATATTTCCCTCTCTCTCTCTCTGTCTCTAACCTGTGAGTATTTATTTGTTCACAGGCTCTCATTTCTGTGGTAAAGCTGAAGTCCTAACTGACCATCCTGCCAATAAATAAGGTCAATTCACTTCAGGGATACTCATTAGTTTCCTGATGTTTGACCAATCAATACAGAATATTTCAATGAACATGTGTACCAAACTTCATGTAAAATAAGCATTTTGAAGTACTGTGTCTTCTAAATAACTGGGTGGGTTACTTTTAAATAAAGAAAAGCTTACAGCAGAAATCATTTCATGATTGGAGGAAACAATTGTCATCATTTGAAAGATACTGTAACTGTTGAAATCATAGTGAGCTGGCTAAAAGGGTTGCTAAAGTATTGGCAGGAGTGGTAGTTGCAAATATATTTGAGTTTTTAAATAAAAAGATTAGATATTTAAATGTACTTACCCAATTTTCTCTAAACCTAGCACAGACTAAGTTCACATGTCTACAATTATTTGCCTAATATGGTCCTGATTGAATAACCTATTCAAAAGTTATATTTTGTTTGGACTGAATCATCTTATCAGAAATGGCTAAAGGAATATTGATTTGACTGATCTGGCAATACCTCTAATTACTGAATATTCCCCTTAATGCTTTTCTCATATCACTTCCTCCTGAACAGGCTAAATGAAAAGGAAGGTGAAGCTGATTTGATCAAGATTGGAGCTATAGGAGCAATCTTGCATATGACACTTTGGTCAGGGATGTGGCTTCATTGGGCTTGGACATCCCTTGACAACTGCAAGTCTTCACACTACTTAGGTTGATCCAAGACCTCAGTGATAGTGACCTTAGAACTTGTACAGCCCTCCCCTCTGTCAAATGCTTTCACTGTAAATGTCTTTCATCTTGCTTGGAGGTTAATAGAAATTGCAGAGAATGTATTATTGGTGAAGAGTTTTGGTTTTCATGGTGAATGGATGGTTGGACAGAATAGTATAAAGAGAGAGACTTGCCACAATGTAGTGACTGGAGGCTTTTCATTGAATCTTTGGAAAAGTTGGAAAGATGGCAAATTATGATAGTCGAGAGAACATGTTGTGAGGAGTGGGATAAATAGTGGCAGAAATTAGCTGAACAGATTCTTAAACAAAGTTTGCCAAGAAGTCCTTGATCAGAATAAGAATTTAACATATACTCACAAAGTTTCCCATCCTAATCAGAAAAAAGGTGTCTCAGCACATCGAGACATCCCCTTGAGTAGATGGGAAATGTTTATGAGATATATATTTTTTGTACATGGGAGTGAAAAGATATGCTCTTCTTTTGTTAGCAACATCAATCACAAACTAAAATCCTTAGATCTTGTGTGAAAACTGTCAAATTTCATGACAAAATTTTAAAAAGCACAAATCCACTTGTAATCTTGCTCAGCAGAGAGAATATATTTGAAAGTCTTCTGTTTTCACACATGAGAAAAGAAAAAATGAAAATTTACATATTTAAAACAGAGTGAGACACATTTCACTCCAATTTGGTCTGAACCATATTTTTTGTCATTGACTGTGGTTTACAGGCAAGAGGCAACAAGGATCTCTATCCAAAGTTAATGTGTACCTTATCCTGTTTGGAAGAAAGAAAGAGGAAGAAACAATAGGATGAATAATTGTTCTAAATTAGATAAGACTCAGTAGCACCTAAATCTGAATGAGAAAATAATTGTCTTCCTTCCATCTGACCTATCTCCAAATCTCTTTCCTGTTTCACCCTTTGATTCCCTTTCAAAACTCCCCTCCGATTCCCATATAATCCTTTAGATCAGGGGCCCTTACCACCAGGCCATGGGGGTGGGTTGAATTGGGAGCTCTGATGGCAGTCTTCTGACCTCAGCATGCTCCGCTTGGTCTGTCTGGTTAATTGAGTGAGAGCATGGCCTTCAGACACAGGAGATAGGCAGGTGCCTGAGCTCCTCCTCCACATTACTTAACTACAATGAGGCTCCTCCCTTTAGTGTATGAGAACCAAGGCACAGGAACAGCCGAAGGATTGGCTTAACACATCTTTATTGCATGGTGGTACGGGGGAACATGTGGTAATGGCGGACGAACAGCTCATTATATACAGAGGCTATACATTTGAATGTGGCTCCACGGTAGCCCATTGGCTACTGTCGGCGTGACGTCATTTCAGGTCACGCCCTTCTTGTCCAGGTGAGGTAGTGGCGGGAATCTTCCTGCGCTGTAGTTCTTTGGGGAATTGGAACCGTGTGAGCTGGGCGCTCGCTATTGCCACCTGGTGGTCATTAGCTCGCGTCCTAATTACAATGGGTTACATTGATGCAGCTGGTGATTGTTACATTGTTTAAAGGCATAATATTGAGAACACAACATTCCTCCCCCCTAGGATGAGACGAAGTCTCTCATCCAAGATGGCTTATTGCAAACGTGTTTTGGGCGTCATGCTGGCTGGCTTGTCCCGGGAGTGCTACTGCTTCTCTGTCCCCTGGTCTCTTGTCCTGCAACGGGAGAGGGAGACTCGTTAGTGACTTGCCGCGGTTCTGCGGCTTTTGGGGAAGGGACAAACTCCATTGTGGAAAAACCGGGGGCACTGGGGGCTAACGAAAAACCCCGCTTCTCGCTTGGATGGGTGGGGGACCACTCCGAAACCCCCCCGGTTTAGTAACTGAAACTCGAAATCTTCTGCTGGGTCATTGGGGGCATCCCACAGGCTATCTACGAGAACAGTCTCCTTCTCCTCCCCCCTAGGTGGGGACCACTGGCCCCCCTCTCCTCCCCCTTGGGCTGAGCGGGTGGGGGAGAACCCTAATGTTGAATCCTTTTCCGCGCCGTCCGCACATTGGGTGGCCGGGACCCGGCGCCGTAGTTGGTCAGCGTGCCATCTCCAGAGAAGACCTGCACTGGTCTCTACACAATACGACACGGGACCCATCTGCCCAACGACGACGCCCGGGACCCAGGCTGGCCCCGCGCTAGCGTAGTTCCTGCAATGCACCAGGGCACCTACTTCGAAACTCTTCATGTCCGCTAACCCGATGTTCCTCCCTGTGTCCTCCACCCTCGTTGGGTCTAGCCTGGTCAGAATCGTAGTCAGCTTCCTATGCATTAGGAGCTCCGCGGGCGAGTACCCTGAAGCTAGGGGGGTCACCCTGTAGCCCAGCGGGAACTGGCACACTTGCAGGTTAAGATCCCCGGGACCCATGCGCCTCAGTGCGTCCTTGGTGGTGCGCACGAGGCGCTCAACCTGGCCGTTTGTTGCCGTGTGGAAAGGGGCGGAGGTGATGTGCCGAATGGCGTTGATCTCGGTGAATGCCCTGAACTCAGCGGACGTGAAACAACTAGCGTTATCGCTAATTAGGGTGTCGGGTATACCGAACGTGCTAAAGACCCTACACAAATGTTTTACTGTCGTTGCTGAGGAGGTGCTCGTGACAGGAATGACCTCCAACCACTTGGAGTAAGCATCCACTACGAGGAGAAAAAGTGTCCCTCTAAATGGGCCCGCAAAATCAATGTGCACACGGGACCACGGCCCCTTTGCCGCGTCCCATTCCCTGTGAGGCAGACGCGCTTCTTCGGGTCGGGAGCTTTGGCAGCCCTCGCAAGTGCCCACCATGTGCTCGATGTCTGCGTCCAGTTGGGGCCACCAAAAGTAGCTCCTGGCCAGAGCCTTGGAGCGAACAATTCCCGGGTGGCTGATGTGCAGCAGTTTAAGCACCCTAGGCCTCAGGGATTCGGGGACTACCACCCGCTGGCCCCACAGAAGGCACCCCCTCTCTATGGACAACTCTAGCCGCTTCCTGAAAAACGGGGCAAACTCCGCCGCCGGGGAGGATGCTGGCCACCCCTTCTGCACCCAGGAGCTGACTAGAGCTAACGTTTTGTCCTTGCCGGTTGCCTTGGCGATGTCTGCAGGTACAATGGGGGGCGAATCTAAGACCTCTATCAGGAGCACCTGGCGGTCTTGTTCTTCCTCGCCCACGAGGCCGCTACCGCGGGGAAGGGGAGACCTCGACAGGGCATCCACGTGGCTTATTTCCTTCCCTGGGCGGTATACCAACGCGTGCTGATACGCGTTTAAGAAGATGGCCCACCGTAACATCCTAGGGGACAGGATCTGAGGTGTGGGCTTGTCCGCAGTGAAAATGCCTAGCAGGGGCTTGTGATCGGTTACTATGGTGAAGGGGCGGCCGTAGAGGAAATCGTGGAACTTCTTAGTCCCCGCTATTATTGCTAGCGCCTCCCTGTCTGTTTGGGCGTAGTTTCGCTCAGCCTGGGACAGGGATCTGGAGTAGAATGCTACCGGGGCCTCTCTCCCGTTTTCCAGCACGTGGCACAGCACCGCCCCCACCCCCACTGGGGATGCATCACATATCAGAACCACCGGCTTCTTGGGGTCAAAATGGGTGAGAATGGCATCAGACGTTAGGAGTTGTTTCAGATCCACGAATGCCCTCTCCTGGCTCTCGCCCCACTTCCACGCCTCGTCCTTCTTGAGCAGCTTATGCAGCGGCTCCGCTACCGATGCCTTCTGAGGCAGGAAGGAGTGGTAGAAATTTAAGAGCCCTAGGAACGACTGCAATTCGGGCTTGGAGGTGGGGCGAGGGGCATTTTGAATTGCGGCTACCTTTGATTTGGAGGGTTTGATTCCCGCAGGGGTTACCCGGAAACCCAAGAACTCAACCTCTTTTGCGAAGAAGATGCATTTGTCTTTTCGCAACCTCAACCCCGCCTTTTCAAACACCGCCAGTACTTTGTCTATCCTTTCAGCCAACTCCTCCTCACTTCCCCCCGTTATCAATACGTCATCAAAGTATGGCAAGACCCCATCTAGCCCCTTTAGGAGGTGTTCCACGAGTGACTGGAAAATGCCCGGCGCCGAGTTCACGCCAAACTGTAAGCGCGTCACCTGGAACGCCCCCTTATGAGTGACTATTGTTTGCGCAGCAGCTGCAGCTGGGGTTACTGAGAGTTGCTGATAGGCCTGCACCAGGTCAAGTTTTGCGAAACACTTTCCCCCATGTAACCTGGCCAACAGGTGGCTGACTACCGGCACCGGATATGCATTTGGGCGGATCGCCTTATTAATGGTGCACTTATAATCAGCGCATATGTGAACCTCCCCATTGGCCTTTAGCGCAGTTACAATCGGAGTTTCCCACTCCACGGAATCAACAGGATCAAGAATCCCCTGGCCCACCAATTTGTCCAGTTCCGCCTCTATCTTGTCCTTTAGTGCGAAAGGCACTCTGCGTGGCTTGAGTCTTATAGGGTGGACCTCTGGGTCCAGGTCGAACGCTACTGGGGGTCCCTTGAATTTTCCGAGTCCTTTCTTGAAAACTTCGGGGTGCGCGTCACACACCTCCTGTATCGGGTCAGTCCCAACGGCATGCACCCCCCCAATGAACAAACCCAGGGGCTTAAACCATTGGGTCCCAAGGAGGCTGCAACTTCCCCCCTTGAGAACAACCAGGGGAAGTTCCGCGGCGTGTTGCTTGTATTGGACCTTGAATTTTCCAACCCCCAACACCGGAATGCTATTTCCCTGTACATCCCGCAGCGTGGACCTCAACACTTTGAGCTTAGGGCGCACGTGGGGGGAAATTCCCAAGAACTCCCGCTGGGACATGATTGAGTAGGAGGAACCCGAGTCTATCTCCATCCTAACAGGGGCCCCTTGCACCAGTACCTCAACAAAGTAACGGGGGTGTCCCAAGGACACGCTGTACACTGGGGCGTCATCACTACTGTCATCGGAGATGCGGCCCACGCCATCCTGTTTCCTCGCGGGCCGGGCGCCCTCCTTGGTCCTCGGCGAGCGGTCTGACGATCCTTTCCGTTCCTTGCGCCGCCGTCTGCAGACCTTGGCGATGTGTCCCCAGCGTCCGCAGTTGTGGCACTCGGCCTTCCGGAACGGGCACTTGATGCGGTCGTGAGCCGCTCCACATCCGTCACAGTGTTGGCCTTCCTTCTGAACCCTCCGGACGTCCTCGTCGTCGCTGCTCTCCGTGGGAGATTTCGGCGTCCGTCTGGCCGCATGCACCGAGCCCGCTGCCTTGTCAGACTGTGGGGGCCTTTCTCTAAACCCCTTGACTCTGGCCCTCGTGGCTTCTGCGGCCTGCGCCGCCTTCACGACTTTGCGCAGCGTCGGGGGTGGCTCTTGGTTCATCAACTTTCGCTGAACCTCCTCGTCCCACAGGCCACACAGCATGCGGTCCCTGAGGGCGATTTCCAGATTTTCCCACTTGCATGGGCCGGCGGCCAACCGCAGGGCCGCTGCAAAAGCGGCAATGGACTCACCAGGCGCTTGAACTCTCTTCCAGAACGCGTCTCGAGCCGAAAACATCGAAACCGAGGGCTGGAAATGGTCGTGCATCACTTTCAGGAGCTGTTTGACCGACAGCTCGCTCACCTTCTTCGGTGATACCAGGTCCACCAATACTCTTTTGGCAGCATTTCCGAGCATCCAGGTGAGGATGGCCCTCTTCTTTCCCTCGTCCGTAATGTCGGACACCACCAGCGCATCTTGGAAGTCCATTTCAAAGAGCTCCCAATCTTCCGGCTTGTTGATGTCGAAACCAGCATGACTAGCGTGTGTCTTGATCTCGTGGGGATCCATTATCCCACCTTCATCGCCAATTTAGTGTATGAGAACCAAGACACAGGAACAGCCGAAGGATTGGCTTAACACATCTTTATTGCATGGTGGTACGGGGGAACATGTGGTAATGGCGGACGAACAGCTCATTATATACAGAGGCTATACATTTGAATGTGGCTCCACGGTAGCCCATTGGCTACTGTCGGCGTGACGTCATTTCAGGTCACGCCCTTCTTGTCCAGGTGAGGTAGTGGCGGGAATCTTCCCGCGCTGTAGTTCTTTGGGGAATTGGAATCGTGTGAGCTGGGCACTCGCTATTGCCACCTGGTGGTCATTAGCTCGCGTCCTAATTACAATGGGTTACATTGATGCAGCTGGTGATTGTTACATTGTTTAAAGGCATAATATTGAGAACACAACACTCTCCCACCTGTGTGTAGTGTGATACCTCACTGCCGGAGCCAAACGGTGTGGCTGGCAGGCTGCTGGGGCCCTACTCCTTGTTTTTGAACTATAGTGCAGCTACTCCCTCCACCTGTGCACAGTGAGGTATCACAGTGCCCATATTCAAGATGTGGCTAGCAGACGGGAGATAATTCAAAAAAGATATTTTAGCAAAACTGAAATATATACTCCATGAGTAAATTTTGAAAATATTTTAGTTACATAATTACACAGTAATCTAAGTTGAAAAAGAATTATATATGTAATAAATTATATATTATGTACTTTATTGTATTTTATTATGCACTTGCACCATCCAACCCCACCACCTCCATTACAGGTCCATGGAAAAATTGTTTTGCATGAAATCAGATTAGATTAGATTAGATTAGATAAATCTTTATTGTCATTGTCCTGCACAGAACAATGAGATTGGGGGGAACACTTATCAACTCAACAAAACCTAAACAAAATACAACTACAAAAATTATCAACATACTCCCACCCCACACATACACATTTAACCCCTAAAAAGCTCTAAGGCTCTAAAAACTCTAAAACTCTAATATATATATACACACACACAAGCTCCCTCATAGACTGCATTGCACTGCATTCAAAGCCAGAACCGCTTTTGGTGAGAAACTATTTCTCAAGTGGCTGGTCCTGGTCTTTATGACCCTGTACCTTCTTCTAGAAGGCAGAAGCTGAAAGAGATCATTTCCAGGGTGCGTACTATCTTGCACAATCTCTACAGCTTTCTTATTACACCTAGTGGCATAGATTTTATCTAGAGTGGGAAGAGTATGCCCGATTATCCCCTCCACAGTCTTTACGACCCTGGACAGTATTGTTTTTTCCCTTAGCTGTACAACTCCCAAACCATACACACAGGCCATAGGTTAACACACTCTCTATGGTACAGTGGTAGAATGCCAACAGCAGGTCCTTTGAAAGATTGTTCTTCCTGAGGATTCTCAAGACGTATAACCTCTGCTGTGCTCTCTTGATCAGATTTTTGGTGTTTGCTCCCCATGTTAGATCATCCCTCAGCTCCTTTCCCAGATATCAAAACAACGAGACCTGTTCCAAGCAATTCCCTTCAATAATAAGTGGCTGGATGTTCAATTTGCATTTTCTAAAGTCCACAATGATCTCTTTTGTCTTTTTTACATTGAGGAATAAATTGTTTTCCCTACACCACTCCGTCAGCATCTCAACCTCCTTCCTGTAAGGCGACTCCCCCTCCCCAGCAGTAATCAGACCAACCACCGTTGTGTCATCTGCAAACTTAATCTTATTGCTGGGGTAACTGGGAACACAATTATAAGTGTAAAGCATGTACAGAAGCGGGCTCAGCACACACCCCCACAGCGTCCCCGTACTTATACTGAGATCTGCAGAGACATGAGAGCCCATCCTGACCCGTTGTGAACGATCTGATAGAAAATCTAGTATCCACCTGCATAAGCATGGTGGAAGCCCCAGATCTAATAATTTGGCCACCAGTCTATGCAGAAGAATAGTTTTAAATGCAGAACTAAAAATTCAGTCTGTGGTGCAGAAAAGTTTGGGGACCCCTGCTTTAGAGCTCTATTTTTCAATTGCCCTTAGTGGGCTTGAGTGACTCCAGAACAGGAAATACATGGAGGAAGAAGGAAAGGAGGAAGCTTTCCTACTTTTCTGTTTTCCCCCCTCTGCATTTTGCTACTTTCTTTCCATTTGGAAGATCCCTGGGGAAAAGGCCTGGACAGGGAGTGGGAGAATTTATCCAGCAATTCATTTTTGAATCAACTGAAAGCAAGGTACAGCTCAAACAAAAATCAATGTTGAAATGTAATACTGTACGCTTTGAACTAAAATTGTAAGCTAATTTGTTATTTAAGAATTATGGTGTTAATGATGGTGATAATGCCAAAACAAAAATGTTGATGATGATCATGCAGCTAGCAATGCTAGAATGGACTGCAATGCCTCAAGTGGCTAAGATACTGACTGGAACGCAGCAGGTCAGCAGTTCAATACCCAAATACTTCAGGATGGAATGAGCTCCCGTCTTTGTCCCAGCTCCCGCCAACTTAGCAGTTCGAAAACAAGAAATTGCAGGTACATAAATAGGGACCACTTCGGTGGGAAGGTAAACAGTGTTCCGTGCACTCTGGTGTCTAGTCATGCCTGACACATGACCATGGAAACATCTGCAGAAGCAGACAGTGCTGCCTCTTCGGCTTTGAAACAGAGATGAGCACTGAACCCTAGAGTCGGATATGACTGGCTTTCGAGCAAGGGTGACCTTTATTTTACCTATACCTGTTACATATAAGGAAAAATTACTGAGGCTTTCTTCAAAAAGGAAAAGTAATATAGTAAGCAGCAACAATATAAAAGAGAAGATTTAAGATATAAGTGGTTTTTAAAAAGCACTTACTATATCTGTAGATTTTTGTTCCATTAATATCCTAGTTTAAAGGACTTATGATTACCCAGAGACAGGCAATATAAATAAAGTGCATGGTTCAAAGACTCTCTGCTTGCTTAGACATAACAAACATAAATATATTCATTAATTACAATAAATCCTATAGAAAAGTAGTCAACAGCAGCTTTACCTGTGGTAAATGAATTGTTGAAGCCATTTCTATATAAACTGAAAGAAAGACAAGAAAAAGGCTCTGCCTGTTACAAAAGGTAATCTTCACCTAAGCTGGTCAAGGAGGGATGTTTGAAGATGAATGTCCTCAAAAGACTGAAACAAAACATAATGTTTCACCTGACATTATTCCAGAAGAATCTGCATCTTTCATTGACTCATTTAAGTGGGAAAGCCAGTGTGTATTGTACCCTCTTGGGAAGACACTCATTATGTAATTCTTTGACCTTGCCTGCTATTCATCACATTATGCCATTCTAGTTAAGCATCTAGATCGGGGTGTCCAAACTACAGCCCACAGGCCGGATCTGGCTCCCCAATGCCAATTCATATGGCTCACACTGTTATGAAATGACTTTACTCCCCTGACACATGCTGCCCTCATTGCTCCCAGAAGTGGAAGTAAAATGCACCCACACAAGCACAGAACATTGCCATACATGCACCTGCAGATGTCATAAACACATTTATGACAGCTGTGGGTACATTTATGACAGAGTTCTGCACATGCAGGGGTGTATTTTACTTCCACATCTGGTGGGAAGAACAATGGGACCTTTTGATCTTACATGCTGCAGCATAGAACCTCTTGTGGAGCTTCTTATAAACAGAATGTTGTTCAAAAATCTTGTAGCATAAGTCCCGTAGAAAAATTGCAGAAGAGATAGAGAGGACGCGATAGAAAAAACTGATGTGATTAATACTCCCCTGATGAAAAAATTCATTGAAATGTCTAAATTAACCGGCTAGACATTGGGAGTGTTGAATGATTTATATATGAAAGACATACAAGAAAGGATTTTCGAGTTGAAGAGAATATATCTGTTTTTGGTTGATGTTTGACTTATGCTACAAGATTTTTGAACAAGATTCTGTTTATAAGAAGCTCCACAAGAGGCTCAGTACAGCACGTGTATGAATATAATACAATTTGAATTGAACTGAAGTCAAGAGAGTCATTATTTTTATTATTTTCATTGCGCCAGCACCAACGGTTTTTGCATTCGTACCATTGGACACGGTTTGGTCATTTTTTTGTGAGTGTGTTTGATTATTGTGGCAGCATAGAATCTGGCAGTGTTGTGGGTGCAGGTGGGTCTTTCATTAGATAGCAGCCAGTGGGTGTATGTGCTGTTTGTCCAGCCAGGATACTTGCAGAGCAGTGGAGATATGAACATGTTCTGGATGTCTCTATAAAATGCAAGCGCGGCACCAAAATGGCCACCACGCTCTTTGCGCCCCCCCCCCCGGACTCAGACATCCAGGTCAGTTAGGGGGCGTGACCATCCCTCTATAAAATGGGTGGCCACGAGGTAGCCTCCCTGCCATTTTAAAGAGAAGCGATGGAGCGGAGAAGTTCGCTCTGACGCTGCTCCCCCCGGCTTGCTCGCCTTTTTCCCTTTTACAAATTTGATCGGAGGATATCTCTCCTCCGATCAGTGCCTGCTTGGGTGGCTATGGCACCCAAGCACAAGTCCCAGGCGGCCCCTAGGCCATGACTTAGGGGGAGGGCTCGGCCCACCCCCTCGACATCCTTGGGCAACCACCGGGCCGGAGGGCTCGGGTGGCCGTCCCACAGGGGGGTGGCAGGGTTACAATCCCCACTGCCACCAATGAGGGGGACCAGGCCTCTGCCTACCCGACCAGTCAGAGGAATCGGGCGGGGGCTGCGCAGGCCTGCTCCCCTGGGGTTTCTACCCCTGTTGCACCTTTGCCCAGCATGGGGCATAGCGGCCCATTTGGGTGTGGCACGGGATTGCGTTCCACCGGCCCCCATAGGCCTGATTATTGGGCATGGCCCTATTCTGGCCAGGGATTGCCACATGATTTTATCCCTCCGCCCGCTCATCAATTGCCCGGCGGGCCGTCCGGCCCATCCAGCCCACCTTATTCTGGTGGGTCTGACACTGTGGATGCTCTCCTTGCCCGCATACCGGCACTCGAGGCATCTATGGGAATTCCTACACCACCTTCGGATGGTGGGCTTGGCAGCTCTTCAGCTCCAGCCAGCATGCCGGCCACGGCCGCACAGCGGGCCGCCAGCAGGGTTGAGCTGCTGGAGGCCATCAGGCCAGTGCAGGCTGGCGCCTCGCAGCTCCCTATCAGGCCATTCCAGCAGGGCATTCCACCAGGGACCGGTCCTGCTTGGCTAGGATGCACAGAGACACAGGGCTCGATGACCATCATGAGCTCCGACACCCACTGCGGGCAAGAACCCCCAGTGGTGGCGGCCCATGAGGGTGCACCGAGTGAGTATTCTGGTCAAGTCAGCACACCGGTGACACTAGCTCATAACACTGGGGATTCCAGTGGCCATGGTCGCAACAGGCTACTGCGGGAGGGCAGTTCAATGCACACTACCCTGTTACCTCCTGGGCTCCCAATTACTCCCAGGTCCTTACAGGGGTGACCGCCCCAATGCTTCTGCCCAGGACGACAGGGACAAGGAGTTGTCCCGTCGTCGGGAGCCGCCTCGCACTTGGGCCAATTGGTTACCAGCCTATTTGATATACATGGCAGTATATCTAAGGGCCCGTCCTGATTTGGCCATCCTAATGGTCCGGTACCTGGCCCGTCATGGTTAGCCTATGACAATGAATTTAGGATGAGGGCAGCCCTTCACTCTGAGATGCGGTGGGATGAGCCCTGCCAACAATTGTGGCTACTGTATATGACCCCTACACGGCCAGCGCCTATGCTCCGTACGAAGAGTCTAATTTTAGGCAACTACCTCCATGGCGTGCTTTGGGGCTCTGAGAATCAGTGAGCTGGTCCCACTTTCAACAGGGGACATGTTCTGCAGGGCAATGGAACTGAAGGATGTGTCGCTCGACCAGGAGTGGGCTCTGTGCTCTGTGGTCAGCAAAGAAAGAGTAGTAGCATGATGCTGCCATCTGTCCGGTTGGTGCCCTACATGCTTTTGTGGCAGCGCGGGGTTCACGCCCTGGCCTGTTGTTCTGCCACCAAGATGGGTCTCCCCTTACCAAATTACAATGCTGGAGGGTTACTGGGATGGTGCTTCACAGTGCGGGGGAACCTGGGGCTCGTTACAGTACCCATTCATTTCGGATAGGCGCCGCATCAACTGCGGCTGCATTTGGGTACTCGGAGGCTGACATACGTCGCATGGGCAGGTGGGGATTTGCACCTTTTTTCTCCGTCTGTTTGTCCCCTCACTGCATGAGTGCCTTATTATTCCCTCAATTCTCTTGCCTTATCTTACAGACCCTGTGTGTTTCCACACACCGGTGGCAGTATGGCTGGTGGACCACAATTTATGTGCACTGGGCGGCACAGTATGCTGCTTCGTCAGAATGGGGACCCCATCTCGGGCTAAATGCCACCGCGCGTATGCAGTGGTATGGTATGCATGGCATGAGGTGGCGGGAACTATTGCCATTCCTGATATCCATTGGGGATGCCAGACCGCCAGATGTTTTAATTCTGCACCTCGGAGGCTATGATCTTGCACAGATCACTGGCCTGGCATTAAAGATTCCTGAGTGCAGTGACCTGGCGTTTCTTCACCATTTATGGCCGTACACACGGTTGCTATGGTCAGACATCATGCTGAGATGCTATTATAGGGGAGGCATTGACCCCCGTGGTTTGGACCATGCCCGGCGGTCAGTGAACAGGGCTGTTGCCTGGTTCCTTATCGAGAATGGCTTGGGGACAGCCATTCGTCATCCGGGGATAGGGTTACAGGATTTAGCCTGTATTCTGGAGATGGGGTTCACCTGTCAGCAAGAGGTATGGCCCTCTTTTTGAATGACGTACAAGCGGGCCTCGTGACCAAATTGTCGGTCAGGGGGTGCCGGATCTCTGATGCGATTTTGGCAATGCTTGTCAAACGTAAGGTGTCTCTCCGGGAGTTGCAGGTGCTTCACGGCCACATCAACTCCTCCTGCAGGGTGGTGACACCAGGCAGAGCCTTCGCCAGGCATCTGTGTGATCCTAGGGTGGGCCTTTCTAAACTACACCAAAAGGTATGGCTGACTAGGGGTTTACGAGCAGACCTGTCGGTTTGGCTCACATTCCTACAGGACTTTAATGGCGTATCCTTCTGGAGATCTGAGCTTATGGTCAGCCCCCAGTTTCAAGTACAGTCGGATGCCTCCGGCTCCCTAGGCTATGGGATTTATTTTGCAGGACAGTGGGCCTATGGTCAATGACCTCAGACATGGCAGGGCACGGATCGCTTACGCGATCTTATGTTCCTGGAGTTTTTCCCAATTTTGGGGGCCCTTATGCTCTGGGGAAACAGGTGGGCTAATTCGGTGGTTCACTTTTGATGTGACAATGCTGCGGTGGTGCACATTGTCAACACCCAAATGTCTAAATCCCCCAGAGTCATGGCCTTAGTTCGCCAATTTGTTCTTAGGTCCTCACGCCCTAATGTGCTCTTCAGGGCCAGACATGTGCCAGGCATTAATAATGATATTGCTGACGCTTTATCCTGCCTGCAGATCTCCCAGTTCCGTGCCTTGGCTCCAGACGCAGAGGAACTTCCCTCTCCAGTCCCGGCCGAGATATGGACATTTGGCGAGGAGAGGTGAAACAGGCGATCGGCATGTCTTCGGCACCTCGCACGCATAAGGCGTATCAGCATACACTCCTTCAATTTAGGACCTTTTGTAGGCAAAGGCAGTTGCCTGAATGGTGGCCGATACCGGTCGACCAGGTTTTACAGTATATGGTGCACCTTTGTGATCAGGGGTTGGCCCCACACACCATCACCACCAAGGGCCAAGGCAGGGGCTTTACTGACTGTGTGAGTGACTTCCGCATACGCCATGTATTAGAAGGGTGGACACGTGAACGTGGCTGCCGCCCAGACACACGTCACCCTGTTTCACCAGGTATTCTTACCCACCTTGCACAAGGTTGGCATAGACTGTGTAATGATAGGTATGAGGAGTCTCTTTTCATGCAGTTTCCACCGTAGCTTTCTCTGGAGCTGGTCCCATTGTCAAAGGGGGACGTGTCTCGTAGGGCACTGGAACTCGAAGATGTGTCTATCAACCAGGAGTGGGCTCAGTTGAGGATTTGTTCCTCGAAGGCCGATCAGCATGGAGTAGGCAGTGGTGTTAGACTGCTACGATGTACATTTGCTCACATCTGTCTGGTTGGCGCTCTACATGCATTTTGGGCAGTGCGTGGTACGCGCCCTGGCCCATTGTTCTGCCACCAGGATGGGTCTCCCCTTACCAAATTTCAGTTCTGGAGGGTGACCGGTAACGCACTTCACAGTGTGGGGCTCGTTATGGCACCCATTCATTCAGGATAGGCGCCACATCGACTGCGGCTGCGTTTGGTTACTCTGAGGCTGATATATGTTGGATGGGCAGGTGGGGGTCCGCGTGTTTTTACTTATATGTACGTCCCCTCACTGTACGAGTACCTAGTTATGTCCTTAATTCCTTCTCCTTCTTTTACAGACCCTGTGTGTCTACGCACACCGGTGGCAGTGTGGCTGGTGGGCCACAGTTATGTGCACTGGACAGCACAGTATGCTGCATCATCGGAGTGGGGACCCCATCTCGGGCTGTGTGCGTCCACACGTATGCGATGGTATGGTGTGCACGGCATGAGATGGCGGGAACTGTTGCCATTCCTGATGTCCATCAGGGATGCTGGCCCGCTTGATGTTCTGATTCTGCACCTCGGCGGCAATGATCTCGCACAGATCTCTGGCCTTTCCTTAAAAATGTCGGTGTGCAGTGACCTGGTGTTTCTACATTATTTATGGCCATGCACACGGTTGCTATGGTCTGACATCGTGCCAAGACACTGTTATAGAGGAGGCTTTTAGTCTGTATGCAGGAATGGGGTCCACCTGTTGGCCAGAGGTATGAACCTCTTTCTGGAGGACGTGCAAGCGGGCCTGGCGACTGAGCTGATGGTCTGGGGGGGCGGTGAGTCATCATGGGTGCCTCCCCGTGTGGCGGGTAGCACTGGTAAGGTAAAGATTTATGACCCATAGGTATCCGGCAGGTTCGCAATTGACTGGCCAACACGTTGATAGGTACAGGGGAAACAGGATTGGCCGGTCAAGAGCAAACCATGAAAGGGGTGATGTTAGGAGCTTCACAGCCTGCATCACCTTGATATTTGGACGGATACACGTCATAGGGTGGGGTCAGTAGATAGTATATTGACTTTGGTCAACAATTTGTTTGTGTCAACAAACAAATTGATACAAATTGATACATGTAGCCAATAGCCATTGCCATTTTGGGTGGAACCTTACCAGTGCTACTGCGGCCTGCTTGCCTTAAAGAATTACAATTGGATGATACACCAATTGAAAGCGATAATTCGGACTAGGGCATTATTCAATAAAAGTGGCCCAATGCCTTAAATCCAATACCGGTGTCTGAGTCTTTATTTGGGTGGGTGTGCCTGCAAAGGGCAGCTGCATAGAAAGTGTTCTGTGGTTTCAATTTCTCCAGTGTCACAGGGGCATTTTCTCTCTGTCATTGGTGTCCTTTGGAACTTTCCCATGAGAGCTGCAGAAGAGAGGGCATGACAGCGGGCTAGGGTACATGCCCTCTGATGACTTGGTTTCTCAAGTTGGAGCAGGTATGGGGCTGGGGCAACAATGTGTCTCCAAGACTCTGGAGCCAAGAAGGTAGTGGCCCTGGCTAGGTCTTCTTGCCTTTCCATTTTTCCACATAGTACATTGTTTATTGGTCATGATTTCATTTTGGCCAGAAGGTTTTGAATTAAAGTAAGTTAAATGATACCAAAATATTTTGTTTTTAGCTCCTTAGAAGGTCAAATAATAAAGATGAAGCTGAAGTACTTTGGACACCAAATGAGAAGAGAGGATTCACTTGAGAAAGCCTTGATGCTGAGAAAGATGGAGGGCAAAAGAAAAAGGGGACGGGATGAGATGGCTGGATGGCATTGTGGATGCAGCAGGCACCGAGCTGAGTGGGCTGAGGAGGATGGTGGAGGACAGGGGTGCCTGGAGATCAATTGTCCATAGGGTCGCAAAGGGTCTGAATCGACTGTGTGACTGAACAACAACAAAAATTGACTAACATGTGTTTCCAGGGCTTTTGCACCCTACCCTTTGTGGAGGCTCCAGACTTTGGATTTCAGGTATTATAGGTAAAAGGGGCCCCTTGCAAGGGGAACCCCCAGAATTTCATGTATAAGTGTGTCACATACATTAAGCAACAGGAAGAAAATCTATAATTTTTCAGTGCTGTAAATATAAAAAGATTCCTCCTTTAATTATACTTCACCAAAGAACTATATACATACTTGTTTGATCATGAGAGAGTCCAAAATGCTTTCAGGTTATCCAGGTATGAAGAAAAGCAAGCAGGAGTTAATGATGTAAGGGCACTGAAAGATATTTCCCTCTAAAGAACTTGAACGATAGATTATACAATAGGTTTAGCCATTTCTGAGGCAGTTCAGGGCTGCCTGCCTTTGCTCTAGAAAGTAAAAGCCACTTAGGCAGTGTGCCAGGACTCAGGAGTACCCCATCATTACCCTTTCTTCAAGAGAAGCGACAAAAAGAACATGTTTCAAGTTGGACAATAAGTTATTATTCTCTTACTGAATGACTGTGGGCTATGAGTTGTTAATGTTTTTTCAAAGACCTAGAAGCAACAATTGCCTTCCATAATAAAATAGAAGTTATAAAGTAACAGTTTCTGACCTTCAGGCACATCTAATCTGGGGAAATTTCTTTACTTCCATCCCATTATTTATTATTATTTTCTCTTTATGGCATAAAACTTTCATTCGTCTTCTTTGAAAGCAAAGGATAGTCCCATTATTATTTTTAAGAAATGGATTCTTCCTTCTGCATTCAGATAATTAGAAGAATTATGTTGTTACTGTGAAAAAAAGCTTTCTTCGATAGATACATAACTTAAGTGAGCCCAGGTAAGCAAGAAATGCAAACTTGTCAGACTCGTATGTGTGTATCAAAAGTCAAGTACAGTACTGTATGTCTATTTCACATCTGAAAAGGGTGTGGTTGAGTGTGGAGGTAGTAAACAACACATTACAAGCGTGGCGCCAAAATGGCCGCCGTGCTCATTGCACCCCCCCACCCGGACGCAGACATCCGGGTTAGTTAGGGGGCATGGCCACCTCTCTTTAAAAGGGGTGGCCACGAGGCAGCCGCGCTGCCATTTTAGACGCGACGGAGCGGAGAAGTTTGCTCCGCCGCTTCCTTCCCGGCTTCGCCCCGTTCTTTCTTCGAGGAATCTTCCTCCTCTGAAAAACGATCGCTTGGGTGGCCATGGCACCCAAGCGCAAGGCACCGGCCCCTAGGCTGCGTTTTAGGGGGAGGGCTCTGCCCACCCCTTCAACCTCTCGGGGGCTGCCACCGGGCCGGAGGGCTCTGGCTGCACCCCCACAAGCGGGTGGTGGGGTTTTAGTACCCACTGCCAGCAATGTGGGCGAACAGGCCTCTGCCTACCCGCCCAGCCTGGGGACTCGGGCGGGGGCAGCACAGGCCTGCCCTTATGGGGTTCCTACCCCTGCTGTGCCTTCGCCTGGCTCGGGGCATGGCGGCCCACTTGGGCTCGGTGCGGGTGCCTGCCCCACCATTCTTCCGGCCCCTCATGGGCCGGATTACTGGGCATGGCCCTATTAGGGCCAGGGATTGCCATTTGGGCCTATCCCTCACCAATTGCCCGGTGAGCCATCCGACCCATCTGGCCCACCTTATCCCGGTGGGTCCGAGACTGCTGATGCTCTCCTCGCGAGCATTTTGGTGCTGGAGGCATCAATGGGTATTGCTCCACCACCTTTGGATGGTGTGCTTGCAAAGCCTGCAGATCCGGCCCGTCGGCCATGGCCCCCCAGCGGGCTGCTGATAGTGTTGAACTGCTTGAGGCCATCAGGCTGGCGCCTCGCAGCTCCCCATCATGCCATTGCAACAGGGCTTTCTGCCGGGGACCGGTCCTGCTTGGCAGGGGTGCAGTAGCATGCAGAGCTCGATACCCATTGCGAGCTCTGACGCCCACCGAGGGCCGGAACCCCCAGTGGGGGTGGCCCATGGGGGTGCACCAAGTGAGTATACTGGTCAAGTTAGCACACCAGTGACACTACCTAATACTGCTGGGGGGGGGGGGGTGCAGTGGCCATGGCCAAGGCAAGTTACTGTGGGAGGACAGTTTAATCCACACTGTCCTATTAATTCCTGGTTACCTAATTATTCCCCGGTTATTGCAGGGGTGACTGCCCCATGGGTACGCCTAATGTCTCAGGGGTTCTACAGGGCCCACTGCATGCACCCGCGATTCAATCTGTGTCACCGGCAGCCCTGCCAACGGCTGGTTACTCCTTACCCCAGGGTGACCATTTATCCCAGGCTATGAGGGAGAATATTTGGCGGGGTGAATGTGTGGACATTTTCTCCCTCCTAAACCATGAACCCACTAAAGAGGAGAGGGAGGGGCAGGATGACAGGGACAAGGAGTTGGCCCGTCGTCGTAAGCCACCACGCACTTGGGCCAATTGGTTGCCGGCCTATCTGATTTATATGGCAGTATACCTGAGGGCCCGTCCTGATTTGGCCATTCCAATGGTCCAGTACTTGGAGAATATTTGCTGGGCTGTGGTTGATTTCCCTGGCCCATCATGGTTGGCCTATGATGAGGAGTTTAAGATGAGGGTGGCCCTTCACCGTGAGATGAGGTGGGACGAGCCCTGCCAGTAGTTCTGGCTGCTGTATATGTCCCCTTCGCGGCCAGCGCCTGGCGACTGGTACCACTGTAGCTATGCCGTGCAGCGGGCTGCTACATCACAGACTCCCCGCCAGCCGGCGGGACAGGGCGTTCCAGCCTGCCTGCTGTGTTGGAGTTTCTCCGACAACAGAGTGTGCAACAGATGCCAGTGTCGGTTCAGGTACGAGTGCCCTTCTTGTTCCGGCCCTCATGCCGCCTCCGCGTGCCCGCGGGCTGGTGGGTCACGAGGCAGAGGAAGGGGTGTGCAGGGGGCAGTCAGAGCTCCCTCTGATGGTGCTACCCATACAAAAGGCCCCCTCCCCAATTAATATCCTAGTGCTGGAACGATGGCTGCGCGATTATCCTAGACAGGATGATGTGAGATACCTACTTGAGGGCTTTCAATTTGGCTTCCATATACACTTTAAAGGTGTTCACGGGCCTCAGGACAACCCGAACATACTCTCCCTCAGGGGTAATGAGGATATTGCTGCAGAGCAGATAGCCAAGGAGGTCAAGGCACAGAGGGTGGCGGGGCCATTTCTTGACCCAGCATATCCTAACTTGAAGGTATCCCTTCTAGGTTTAGTCCCTAAGAAGTCCCCGGGTGAATTTCATCTGATTCACCACCTTTCTTACCCTGTGGGCTCTTCGGTCAATGACATTATACCTGATGACCTTTGCTCTGTCAGGCATACAGATGATATGCTCGTGTGGTCCCCGGGCGCTACTGGCAAAGTGTGATATCAAATCGGCATTCCGATTGTTGCCAGTGCACCTGGATGAATTTGAGCTGTTAGGTTTTTGTTTTCGGGGCAATTTTTATGTGGACAAGGCCATGCCTTTCGGCTGTTCTATTTCATGTTCGGCCTTTGAACGATTTAGCACCTTCGTCCACTGGGCTTTTGTTTGTAGGTCAGGGTCCCGGTCTGTAGCCCACTACCTCGACGACTTTTTGTTCGGGGGTGGACATGGCACGGACACATGTGCCCATCTCCTCGCCACATTTCAGGTGCTTATGCGGGAACTCGGTGTCCCCCTAGCACCTGAAAAGACTGAGGGACCAGCCACCACTCTCACCTTTTTAGGTATTGAAATCAAAACGGTAGCCCAGACATCCAGGTTGCCCATGGAAAAGGTGACTCGGATCTCGGCTGCGATTTTGGCAATGCTTGCCAAGCGTAAGGTGTCACTCTGAGAGTGGCAGGTGCTGCACGGCCACCTCAACTTCGCCTGTAGGGTAGTAACACCAGGCACCCCTTTGCCAGGCATCTTTGTGACGCCATGGCGGGCCGTTTAAAACGTCACCACGGGTACGGCTGACCAGAGGTTTACGGGCAGACCTTAAGGTTTGGCTCACATTCCTACAGAACTTTAATGGCGGCTCTTTCTGGAGATCGGAGCTTATGGTCAGTCCTCATTTCCAAGTGCAGTCGGATGCCTCCGGCTCCATGGGCTATGGGATTTACTTTGAGGGATGATGGGCCTATGGCCAATGGCCTCAGACATGGCAAGGCATGGATCGCTTACGCAATCTTACTTTCCTTGAGTTTTCCCCCATCTTAGGGGCCCTAATGCTCTGGGGGAACAGGTGGGCTAATTTGGTAGTTCACTTTTGGTGTGACAATGCTGCAGTGGTGCACATTGTCAACGCCCAGACATCCAAATCCCCCAGAGTCATGGCCATAGTTCGCCAATTTGTTTTGAGGTCCTTGTGCCTTAATGTGCTATTCAGGGCCAGACATGTGCCAGGCATTAATAATGATATTGCTGACGCTTTATCCCGCCTGCAGATCTCCCGGTTCCATGCCTTGGCTCCAGACGCAGAGGAATTTCCCTCTCCACTCCTGGCTGAGATTTGGACATTTGGCGAGGAGAGGTGAACCGGGCGATCGGCATGTCTTTGGCACCTCGCACGGGTAAGGCGTATCTACATGCATTCCTCCAATTTAGGACCTTTTGCAGGCAAAGGCAATTGCCCGAAGTGTGGCCAATACCGGTCAACCAGATTTTACAGTATATGGTTCACCTTCACGATCAAGGGTTAGCCCCACGCAATATCACCACCAGGCTTTCCGCATTGGCATTTATGCCCAAGGCACAGGGCTTTACTGACTGCGTGAATGACTTACGCATACGCCACGTATTAGAAGGGTGGACACGTGAGCGTGGCCAATGCACGGACACATGTCACCCTGTTTCACCAGGTGTTCTGACCCACCTGGCACGAGGTTGGCATAGATTGTGTTATGATAGGTATGAGGAGGCTCTTTTTCATGCAGCTACCACCGTAGCTTTCTTTGCAGCTCTCCGTATCAGCGAGCTGGTCCCATTGTCAAAAGGGTCCAGCAAGCAGATGGGGACAAAACGTAGAATCAACAACAAAGAAGGGAAACCGTTTGCCTTGGCTGATGAATAATAAGTGTTTAATCCAATAATTCAACTAAAGGTAACAGATCCTAATTCCTTCTGATATAGGAATTTTCAATTCTTCTTCAGGGATCTAAATCAAAACAAATTGATAATGTCTCTGTCAAAAACTTATATACATAATATACAAAATGTGCAATATGTACATTATTTACATAGTCTTGGATGCATCTCATGCTGTGACATAAAATAAGTTGCTTAAACAATAGTTAATACATCAGTTACCTGTGTATCCCAGTAAATAGTAAGATTTTGAAGCATTAATATATTATAGCGTGTCCCAGACCTCTATCATGAGTTCATTCAGTGTCGATGGACGTTAATCTAATGGTGAGCTATGCTTGTATTTAAAGGAATACTGAACCACACAGCTGAGCTCCGAACAGAGATTATAAGAAACATGTGTAATCAATTTCCATGTTGAGGCCTGAGGGGTATAGGGTATTAAAGCGATGTATGAAAAAACACTCCCTTTGTCTTAAAATGATGTCAATATCTTTGCGGGAAAATGAATCTTGTTTATGGCTTTCCAACACCACAAACTTGAAATCATAACCTTTATGATTTTTCTCCAAAAAATGGCTAACGAAAGGGGCAGAAATGTTTACAGTGCGGATCTTCAATCTATGTTCCCCCACCCTAGTTTTCATTTGCCGGGACGTGACCCCCACATATCCTAAGCCGCATGCACATACGAGAAGGTAGACACACCCAGAACTTTTACAATTAAACAATTGTTTTAAAGTCAAAGTGAACTCGCTACTGGAGATGGTGACGATTTTGGTTTGCCATGCCAAAGAGCAATGGGTGCAGTTACCACACCTGAAATGCCCTGTAATGATCGGGCGTCTTAATTGAATGCGAGATTCATGATCCGATCTACTCACAATCTGTTTGATGGATCTAGATTTCCTGAGCCCTATCAGGGGGTAAGCAGTGCAACCAGGTAAGTGGCTCACAATGTGCCAGTGCTTCTTAATAATGGATTGTACTTTACTCACCAAGGGTGAGTACTGAAAAGAGCAAAAGATTTTCTCAATCGGTTTAGGCACATTCTGCTGAAATAACTGCTCCCTGGGAACTAATCTCGCCTTATTCAAATTATGATTAATTACTTGGTCAGGATACCCTTTATCCCGTAAAAAAGAGCAGACGGTAGAGGCGGCTGAGACAAAATCACTTTCAATAGAGGAATTATGTTTTGCTCTGAGGAAAAGTCCATATGGGAGGTTATGTTTTAAATGATGTGGATGGAAAGATTTGAAGTTTAAGTATGCGTTCCTGTCTGTTGTTTTCCTGTAGAGTCTGACTAGGACTTTACGCTGAGTAGAAATGTAAGTTTCTACATCCAAGAATGGAATGGAGGTTTTTGAGATGTTATGAGTGAATTTTAAATTGTCATTTAGCCTGTTAACCCAGGACACAAACAAAGGTGCTACTGATAAATCATCAACAATAAAATAAAGGTCATCAATATACCGTCTATAAAAAATAATAATAAATAATAAATAATGTGGGGGGGAAGGATTAATATCGGAATTAAAAATGAAATCTTCTTCAAAAGAAATCATATATAAGTTTGCCAAACTTGGTGCTACTGAGCTACCCATGGCCACGCCTTTTATTTGTAAATAGAAGGTTTTACCAAACCTAAAAAAGTTGTGATCCAAAACTAAATCTAATAATTCCATCAGAAAATGCGTTGGTGGGTGAAACTCAGTGCCTAGGTGTTTGTGTACAAGGGCTTTAATCTCCTCCAGGGGCACGTTCGTGTACAAAGCCTGGACATCCATGGTAATGAAGCTACCCTCCAAGGGGACCTGAACCCCTTCTACTTGAGATATAAATTCAGTAGTGTTTTTAATATAAGAGGGGGTGGCAAGAACAAACGGGCTGATATGGTGATTCAAAAATTGTGATGCGGGTTCGAGGGCAGAACCTACAGAAGCCACTATAGGTCTGCCTTGCGTAAGGCCATCAGGGGATCGATCCTTGTGTATTTTAGGGAGCAAGTGGAAAGGGGGCACTTTAGGGCTATTGTTTAACAAAAAGTCATGAGTTTTTTCAGAAATGTGGCCCATGGCAACTCCTTCATACAACAGGTTTCTAATGATATTCAAGATGTTATCAGTCGGATCTTTATCTAACACCTTGTAAAAGGAGTTGTTAGATAACTGCCTGAATGCCTCGCCCTCATACTCAGACATATCCAGAATGACAATCCCCCCACCCTTGTCAGCTTGTTTAATGATAATCTCCTGGTCAGGCGAGATCTCTTCAAGTAACCGAATATCCTTCAAACTTAGATTATGCCCCCACCTCGGCTTTTCTTTTTCACATATAGTCGAATCCCGTAATACAAGTCTGTAAAATACATCAATCGATGGATCACTAGACGGTGGAGAAAAAGTAGATTTGGGTTTAAACTGGTCTGCCTGACCCAATTCTTTGCCATGTAAAAAGCTCTTCAGGTGGAATAGTCGAATTAATTTAAACAAATCTACTCGAGTGCCAAAGGGAATGTAATTGGGGGTGGGAACGAACCCAAAGCCTAATGAAAGCAATTCCAGCACTCTAGGAGGAAAAGACTTACGAGACAGGTTGAAAACTAGGTTTTCCTTTTGCGAGAGGCTCTCTTTGGGGAAAAAAGGTGTGGTGCCACGGGGTTGTGATCCAGAAGCAGAGGCTGCCGAAGCTAGGCATGTGACGGGGGCTCTGTGGGTCGATGCAGTTGAATCCTCATCATTAGAAGTAGAAGGAAAGTCAGTGTCAGAAGACTCACAGTCGGTGGAGCCTAAGGGGTCCTGCCAGGATACCCTCTGATTTCTGTTACTGAATTTTTTACACTGAAAATGCCACCTGTAAACCCGGGCAGTTGAGTAGTCTCTGATATCCCTGTCAAATTTTTTGTTTTTGAATTCAATCAAGGAATTTGGAAAGAGGCCAATTTAGTATTTAAGTCCTCAAAAAGTTTTTCAGGTGGTGTATTGGCAGAGCCAGCAATAATGGTGGATTTTAAGGTATCAATCTCCTCCGTTAATGAGTCCACCTGTTTGTTAGAGTAGTTGATAATGAGAAGTATTAAATCAAACAAGCACCGATCCATGATCCCAGCCCATTTGTCACAGAAAGTTTTATCATCGTTAAACAAGGTAGGGCCCTTCTGAATCCGCAACCCACGTGGAATACGAGCCATTTTGTGATAGTCCGCCAGAAATGAGGAGTGCAGAATAAATCTCAATTTTTTCTTTTCCAATACCTCAATCGTGGCCAAGTCATCTGTGTTAGATTCCACTGGTAACCTATAGGAAGTGATATTCTGGAGAATTCTGTCTCTGTCGGCTGACGAAAAAGCAAAACCAAGATCTGACGAAGCCATGTCCCAAAAGATTCAGCAAGCAGATGGGGACCAAACGTAGAATCAACAACAAAGAAGGGAAACCGTTTGCCTTGGCTGATGAATAATAAGTGTTTAAACCAATAATTCAACTAAAGGTAGCAGATCCTAATTCCTTCCGATATAGGAATTTTCAGTTCTTCTTCAGGGATCTAGTCTCCACCGACTGTGAGTCTTCTGACACTGACTTTCCTTCTACTTCTAATGATGAGGATTCAACTGCATTGACCCGCAGAGCCCCCGTCACACGACTAGCTTTGGCAGCCTCTGCTTCTGGATCACAACACCGTGGCACCACACCTTTTCCCCCAAAGAGAGCCTCTCGCAAAAGGAAAACCTAGTTTTCAACCTGTCTCCTAAGTCTTTTCCTTCTAGAGTGCTGGAATTGCTTTCATTAGGCTTTGGGTTCATTCCCACCCCCAATTACAATCCCTTTGGCACTCGAGTAGATTTGTTTAAATTAATTCGACTACTCCGCCTGAAGAGCTTTTTACATGGCAAAGAATTGGGTCAGGCAGACCAGTTTAAACCCAAATCTACTTTTTCTCCACCGTCTAGTGATCCATCGATTGATGTATTTTACAGACTTGTATTACGGGATTCGACTATATGTGAAAAAGAAAAGCTGAGGTGGGGGCATAATCTAAGTTTGAAGGATATTCGGTTACTTGAAGAGATCTCGTCTGACCAGGAGATTATCATTAAACAAGCTGACAAGGGTGGGGGGATTGTCATTCTGGATATGTCTGAGTATGAGGGCGAGGCATTCAGGCAGTTATCTAACAACTCCTTTTACAAGGTGTTAGATAAAGATCCGACTGATAACATCTTGAATATCATTAGAAACCTGTTGTATGAAGGAGTTGCCATGGGCCACATTTCTGAAAAAACTCATGACTTTTTGTTAAACAATAGCCCTAAAGTGCCCCCTTTCCACTTGCTCCCTAAAATACACAAGGATCGATCCCCTGATGGCCTTACGCAAGGCAGACCTATAGTGGCTTCTGTAGGTTCTGCCCTCGAACCCGCATCACAATTTTTGAATCACCATATCAGCCCATTTGTTCTTGCCACCCCCTCTTATTTTAAAAACACTACTGAATTTATATCTCAAGTAGAAGGGGTTCAGGTCCCCTTGGAGGGTGCCTTCATTACCATGGATGTCCAGGCTTTGTACACGAACGTGCCCCTGGAGGAGATTAAAGCCCTTGTACACAAACACCTAGACACACGCACAGAGCTTCACCCACCCACACATTTTTTGATGGAATTATTAGATTTAGTTTTGGATCACAACTTTTTTAGGTTTGGTAAAACCTTCTATTTACAAATAAAAGGCGTGGCCATGGGTAGCTCAGTAGCACCAAGTTTGGCAAACTTATATATGATTTCTTTTGAAGAAGATTTCATTTTGAATTCCGATATTAATCCTTCCCCCCCCCCCACACATTATTTATTATTATTTTTTATAGACGGTATATTGATGACCTTTATTTTATTGTTGATGATTTATCAGTAGCACCTTTGTTTGTGTCCTGGGTTAACGGGCTAAATGACAATTTAAAATTCACTCATAACATCTCAAAAACCTCCATTCCATTCTTGGATGTAGAAACTTACGTTTCTACTCAGCGTAAAGTCCTAGTCAGACTCTACAGGAAAACAACAGACAGGAACGCATACTTAAACTTCGAATCTTTCCATCCACATCATTTAAAACATAACCTCCCATATGGACTTTTCCTTAGAGCAAAACATAATTCCTCTATTGAAAGTGATTTTGTCTCAGCCGCCTCTACCGTCTGCTCTTTTTTACGGGATAAAGGGTATCCTGACCAAGTAATTAATCATAATTTGAATAAGGCGAGATTAGTTCCCAGGGAGCAGTTATTTCAGCAGAATGTGCCTAAACCGATTGAGAAAATCTTTTGCTCTTTTCAGTACTCACCCTTGGTGAGTAAAGTACAATCCATTATTAAGAAGCACTGGCACATTGTGAGCCACTTACCTGGTTGTGCTGCTTACCCCCTGATAGGGCTCAGGAAATCTAGATCCATCAAACAGATTGTGAGTAGATCGGATCATGAATCTCGCATTCAATTAAGATGCCCGATCATTACAGGGCATTTCAGGTGTGGTAACTGCACCCATTGCTCTTTGGCATGGCAAACCAAAATCGTCACCATCTCCAGTAGCGAGTTCACTTTGACTTTAAAACAATTTTTTAATTGTAAAAGTTCTGGGTGCGTCTACCTTCTCGTATGTGCATGCGGCTTAGGATATACGGGGGTCACTTCCCGCCAAATGAAAACTAGAGTGGGGGAACATAGATTGAAGATCCGCACTGTAAACATTTCTGCCCCTCTCGTTAGCCATTTTTTGGAGAAAAATCATAAAGATTATGAATTTAAGTTTGTGGTGTTGGAAAGCCATAAACAAGATTCATTTTCCCGCAAAGATATTGACATCATTTTAAGACAAAGGGAGTGTTTTTTCATACATCGCTTTAATACCCTATACCCCTCAGGCCTCAACATGGAAATTGATTACACATGTTTCTTATAATCTCTGTTCGGTGTGTGGTTCAGTATTCCTTTAAATACAAGCATAGCTCACCATTAGTTTAACGTCCATTGACACTGAATGAACTCATGATAGAGGTCTGGGACGCGCTATAATATATTAATGCTTCAAAATCTTACTATTTACTGGGATACACAGGTAACTGATGTATTAACTATTTTTTAAGCAACTTATTTTATGTCACAGCATGAGATGCATCCAAGACTATGTAAATAATGTGCATATTGCACATTTTGTATATTATATATATAAGTTTTTTACAGAGACATTATCAATTTGTTTTGATTTAGATCCCTGAAGAAGAATTGAAAATTCCTATATCGGAAGGAATTAGGATCTGTTACCTTTAGTTGAATTATTGGATTAAACACTTATTATTCATCAGCCAAGGCAAACGGTTTCCCTTCTTTGCCATTGTCAAAAGGGGACATGTCTCGTAGGGCACTGGAACTCGAAGATGTCTGTCTCAACCAGGAGTGGGCTCAGTTGAGGATTCGCTCCTCAAAGGCCGATCAGCACGGAGTAGGCAGTGGTGTTAGACTGCTACGTTGTACAATTGCTGACATCTGTCCGGTTTGTGCCATACATGCATTTTTGGCAGTGCGTGGCATGCACCCTGGCCCATTTTTCTGCCACCAGGATGGGTCTCCCCTTACTAAATTTCAGTTCTGGAGGGTGACCGGTATGGCACTTCACAGTGTCGGCCTCCCTGGGGCTTGTTACGGTACCCATTCTTTTAGGATAGGCACAGCTTCAACTGCGGCTGCGTTTTGGTACTCTGAGGCTGATATATGTTGGATGGGCAGGTGGGGGTCCACGCTTTTTTCCTTATATGTACGTCCCCTCACTGTATGAGTACCAGTTATGTCCTTAATTCCTTCTCCTTCTTTTACAGACCCTGTGTGTCCACGCACACTGGTGGCAGTATGGCTGGTGGGCCACAGTTACTTGCACTGGGTAGCACAGTATACTGCAGCGACAGAATGGGGACCCCATCTCGGGCTGTGTGCATCCACACGTATGCGATGGTATGGTATGCACATCATGAGATGGCGGGAACTGTTGCCATTCCTGATGTCCATCAGGGATGCTGGACCATCTGATGTCCTGATTCTGCACCTCGGTGACAATGATCTCGCACAGATCACTGGCCTTTCTTTAAAAATGTTGGTGTGCAGCGACCTGGTGTTCTTACATAATTTATGGCCATGCACATGGCTGCTATGTTCTGACATCGTGCCGAGACAATGTTATAGAGGAGGCATGGATCTCCGTGGTTTGGACCGCGCCTGGTGGTCAGTGAACAAGGCTGTTGCCCGGTTCCTTGTTGATAATGGCTTCGGGACAGCCATTCGACATACGAGGATAGGCTTGCAGGATTTTGATCTATATGCAGGAGATGGGGTCCACCTGTCGGCTAGAGGTATGAACCTCTTCCTGGAAGATGTGCAAGCAGGCCTGGTGACCGAGCTGATGGTCTGGGGGGGGGCACTGAGTCATCATGGATGCCTCCCCGTGTGGCGGGTAGCACTGGTAAGGTAAAGATTTATGACCCAGAGGTATCCGGCAGGTTCGCAATTGACTGGCCAGCACGTAGATAGGTACAGGGGAAATAGGATTGGCCGGTCAAGGGCGAACCATGAAAGGCGTGATGGCAGGAGCTTCACAGCCTGCATCACCTTGATATTTGAATGGATACACGTCATAGGGTGGGGTCAGTACATAGTATATTGACTCCGGTCAACAATTTGTTTGTGTCAACAAACAAATTGATACAAATAGATACATGTAACCAATTTCCATTGGCATTTTGGGAGGAACCTTACCAGTGTTACTGTGGCCTGCTTGCCTTAAAGAATTACAATTGGATGATACACCAATTGAAAGTGATAATTCGGACTCGGGAATTATTCAATAAAAGTGGCCCGATGCCTTTAATCCAATGCCGATGTCTGAGTCTTTATTTGGGTGGGTGTACCTGCAATGCTTCATGGCAAAACACAATGCAAGAATGGTTGCAAACGGGTGCCTTTATAAAGATAGGATAGTCCTACACAGTCAATATCCCCTTTGTAAATGCTATTGTGAGTGTTTTTAAAAGTTGTAATGTCAGATGGGAAATAATTTCATTTCCCCCAAACAGCCAAGACTGAGTGACAAACTCCAAACTCCCTTGGATATTCACACATTTGAATGTTGTGATACATTTCAGATGAAATAAAATACACAAACAATACATTTCTAAAAGATTATCAAAAATTATTAAAAATGCATGCAATTGTAACAAACTCTTAGAAGCACAGCTGTATATATTGTTCAAGAAGGAAAGGGATTTATCTTGCACCAAGCTTAGGTTACCAAAATTTATATAACCATTGTGTATAAAAACATAGCTTTATTAAATCACTAATGCAATCTACAATCTTATTTTAAATTGTGATTCATTACAACATTATTTTAAAAAGTAAAATTGTTTCATTTTTCAGTTTAAAAACCCCATAAAATTAAGTGGAACTGCATAATGGACAGTCATGTCATAATCGACAGTCATGTCCATAATGCATAATGGACAGTCATGTCATGTCATTGACTTTGATATTAACCCTCTGGAGAAACTAAGAAGGGTGAAACCTGCCAGTGAAGTGTTTCTTTTGGAATTATAGGGACTCTTCAGTCTCTTCAATGAGGAAAGTATTTGTGCAGGCATTGTGTTTAAAACTGGAAGAGCAGCTAGGAATTCTAAAAACTGCAAGTATTTTAATTAATTTATTTTTAGTAGTAGCAGTGTTGGTCTGTGCAAGCACAGGAAATAAAAGAAAACAAAGGAAATTAAAAAAGACAAAAATGCTGTGCAGGTTGTGGCATCTTAAAGACCAACTGCCATATTTTAATGTGAGATTTCATGGATCAAGTCCACTTCAGACAGTGGTCTTGATCTATGAAAGTTAACATTAAAATATAGCAACTAGTATTTAAGGTGTCCCATTGTTTTTACCTTTGTTGTTTTCTTTGTGCTGTTTTATTTCCTACGTGATTTGATTAAAAAGTTAATCACAATGTTATGTTGCTTCTAGTACAGCCCCAAGCCTTTTATTATTATTATTTTTAGGAAGGATTCACCTTTTATTTTGCACAATAGCAATTCTGCTTCAAACATTGAAAAATGTTCAACCAACCCATCAAGCATTTTTTTAAAAGCTGTGGGACTTCACAAACCTGTTGCTTTGGGTCTTCTCAATTAGGTTTTTCTCTCTTTTTGTAATGCTTTTTGATACTGTGATTTGTGATGATGATATGATATTGTTTGTGATCTGTGATGATATGTATTGTGATTATTGATGGCCGCTCTGTTACATTGCTGAGTGGGCGGCTATCAAATCCCATAAATGAAAATGAAATGAAAATGAAATGTGTAAAGAATTGAGACTTAGCACTGTCACACTTTCTTGAAAGGAGTTGGTGTTTTGTGAGGTGCATATTCTGCCTAGAAAATGGAGAGTTCAATTCTGTTATGCAGAGGTCCAAGTATGGAATAATGATTTACTTTATAGTACTCTTTGGACTTTTCAGCAGGTATATTGCAAGCGCGGTGCCAAAATGGCCGCCACGCTCTTTGCGCCCCCCCCACTGGACTTGGACATCCGGGTAGTTAGGGGGGCGTGGCCAGCACCCTTTAAAAGGGGTGGCCACGAGGCAGCCACACTGCCATTTTGCGAAGCGACGGAGAGGAGAAGTTTTTCCCCACTTGCTCCGTCGCTCTTCCCTTTAGCCGGGAAGCCTTTTTCAGCAGCAGTTTTTCTTCCCTTTCTTCGGCTTCCCAGCACTTCGCAGCAATGCCTTCCAGGAAGAAGGCGATTGGGAACACGGTTCGTTCCTCGCGGAGGCGCCAGCCGGGTCGGAGGACCGCGACTGCGCCCCCTCAACAGCCCCCCTTTCTGGGGGCGGCCGCCGGGACCGGCGGGATGGGGACGGTTGCTCCCTGGCCTCAGGCTGGGCAGCCTCAGCCTGGCCCTGCAGGGGATTCGGCCCCCGGCCCGCAATCAGCGGCCACCGGCTCAGGCCTGGCGCATAGCCAGGCTGGGCCTTCGGGCCTGGGCGTTCAGCTTCCAGCGGTGGGCTTCAATCAAGGGGGTTGGTTGGGTTCCCTTCCCTGGCAGGGCTTGCCCCCGGCCCCGCAGGGGCCGGTTGTTGGCGCATGGCCATATTCGGGCCCTGGGGTCCAGAGACCTGGCCCGGCACCAGCGACCGGTGGGCCGGTCGGCCTACCCATTACTGTTGGGGGCTATGTGAATGTGAATGCCCTACTGGCCCGTGTAGCGGCCCTGGAGGCATCTTTAAGGGTAGTTAATCCACCCGGGGCACCTTTTGGTTTACAGGTCAACCCAGCGCTTGCCGGTACCCAGCAGGCGGCCGCCGGGGTCGAGCTGCCTGAGGCAAACAGGTCGGCGTCAGCCGCGGCCTCGCAGCTCCCCACGCAGCTGATGCCACCAGCAGGTAGTGGTCAGGTCCCATATTCGAGCTCGGTTGCGGTCACGAGCTCCGACGCCCGCAGTGGGCCGGAACCCCCGGTGGGGGCGGCCCATGGGGGTGCAACTTGTGAGTATATGGTCCAATCTAGTGCACCCATGACACAACCCACAATGGGGGAAGGCTTGCAGTGGCCGTGGCCTCGCCTGGCTGGGGCAGCGGGTCAGCCGCCGCCGGCCCATCTGGGAACGGCCCCTCCACTCCAGGGCCCCTCTTGGGGCGATGGTTGATTTCCCTGGCCCGTTGTGGTTGGTTTACGACGGGGAATTCCGTATGAGGGTGCCCCTACACCCTGAGATGAGGTGGGATGAGCCCTGCCAGAAGCTGTGGCTTCTGTACATGACCCCCACGCGCCCAGCGCCAGGGGAGAGGTACCATTGTGGACATGCGGTCCAGTGAGCTGCTCCAGCCCAGGCACCCCGCCAGGTGGCGGGGCAGGGGGTTCCAGCCCGCCTGCTGTGCTGGGGCTTCTCGGCCAATGGTGCGTGTAACAGGAAGCAGTGCCGATACAGGCACGAGTGTCCCTCTTGTTCTGGCCCCCATGCTGCCTCCGCGTGTCCTAAGGCGGGCGGACTGCGGGGCAGAGGTAGAGGTGGACAGGGGGCCGGCAGAACTGCCGCAGAGGGAGCTGGTCAGGCAAAAGGCCCCCTCCCCAATTAACATGGACATGTTGGAGCGTTGGCTCACGATGTACCCAAGGAGGGCAGATGCAGCTTACCTGCTTGAGGGTTTCCAGCAGGGGTTTCATATTCCTTTCGCGGGGGTCAGGTCCCCTCAAGATGCACCCAACCTCTTATCACTCAGGGGAAGGGAGGAGGTGGCTGCCAGCAGCATTGCTAAGGAGGTTGCGGCTGGCAGGGTTGCCGGCCCTTTCCCTCTCCCACCATTCCCCAACCTCAAGGTCTCTCCTTTGGGGTTGGTGCCCAATAAGTCGCCGGGGGAGTTCCGTTTGATACACCACTTGTCTTACCCGGCTGGCCGTTCGGTCAATGATGCTATCCCTGACGACCTTTGTTCGGTCAGGTATACATCTTTTGACCAGGCCCTGCGCATGGTGCACTCATGTGGCCCGGGTGCACTACTCGCTAAGTGCGACATCAAGTCCGCGTTCCGTCTCCTTCCAGTGCACCCGGGCGACTTTGAGTTGCTGGGTTTCAAGTTTCGGGGCGAATTTTATTTTGACAAAGCCATGCCTTTTGGCTGCTCAATTTCCTGCTCGACGTTTGAGCGCTTCAGCACCTTCCTCCAATGGGCCTTTGTTCGCAGGTCAGGGTCCCGGTCTGTAGCCCACTACCTTGATGATTTCTTATTCGGGTGTGAACGGGGCTGGGACACGTGCACACGTCTCCTGAACACATTTCAGACGCTAATGAAGGAACTCGGTGTCCCTTTAGCGCCCGAAAAGACCGAGGGCCCTTCAACCAAGCTCACATTCCTGGGGGTTGAGATTGACACGGTTGTGCAGGCATCCAGGTTACCTGCTGACAAGGTTTCACGGATTGTTGCACTCATTTCGGACTTGCTGGCAAAACACGAGGTGTCCCTTCGGGAGTTACAGGTGTTACATGGCCACCTTAATTTTGCTTGCAGGGTTGTTGCGCCGGGCAGAGCTTTTGCTCGACACTTGTGCGATGCCATGACTGGCTTGGCCAGGCCCCACCACAGGGTCCGACTGAACAAGGGCATGAGGGATGACATGCTCATTTGGCTCCAGTTCCTGAGGGGATTCAATTGGGTGTCCTTTTGGAGGTCCGACCTTTTGGTTTCCCCTCGTTTTCAGGTTCAGTTGGATGCATCAGGGTCCCTGGGTTATGGGATTTACTTCGAAGGGAAGTGGGCCTACGGCAAATGGCCGCCACACTGGTGGGGCACGGGTCGATTGCGAGATCTCACGTACCTGGAGTTTTTTCCTATTCTGGGAGCTTTGATGCTATGGGGCGAGGAGTGGACTAATTCGGTTGTCCATTTCTGGTGCGACAATGCGGCGGTGGTCCACATTGTCAACTCACAGATGTCAAAATCTCCCAGGGTCATGGAACTGGTTCGCCAGTTCGTGTTGCGCAGCCTACGCCTCAATGTGCTTTTCAGGGCTCGACATGTTCCAGGTATTAATAACGATATTGCTGATGCTTTGTCCCGCCTGCAGATCCCCCGGTTCCGCGCCTTGGCCCCGGACGCAGAGGAATTTCCCTCGCCGCTCCCGGACGAGATATGGACACTTGGCAAGGAGAGGTGAACCAGGCGATCGGCATGTGGCTCGCCCCCCGCATGCGTAAGGCGTATTACCATGCATTCAGTTCATTCAGGGCCTTTTGTGCCCAATCACGGCTGCTGGAAAGCTGGCCCATCCCAGTGGCTCATGTCCTCCAATTTATGGTTTATTTACATGCTCAGGGCTTGGCCCCCCGCACCATAGCATCCAGGCTGTCAGCGCTGGCATTCATGGCCAAGGTGGGTGGGTTTGCTGACAGCACAACTGATTTTCGCATACGACATGTTTTGGAAGGGTGGGTGCGGGAACGTGGGCGCAGCCCGGACGACCGCCACCCTATTTCCCCTGGGGTCCTTACCCAACTGGCACGGGGTTTGCATGACCTGTGTTTCGACAGGTATGAGGCAACCCTGTTTCATGCGGCTACTACGGTGGCATTTTTTGGAGCGCTCCGCATCAGTGAGCTGGTGCTACTGTCTAAGGCGGATGCGAGTCATAGGGCACTGGAACTCGAAGATGTCTATGTTTCCGATGATTGGGCTCAGCTGAGGATACGCTCCTCTAAGGTTGATCAGCACGGTGTAGGCAGTGGTGTAAGACTGCTACGATGTTCCATGGCTGACATCTGTCCGGTTGGTGCCCTACAGGAGTTCCTTGCACTACGTGGTACGCACCCTGGCCCGTTTTTCTGTCACCAAGATGGGTCTCCCCCTACTAAATTTCAATTTTGGAAGGTGATCGGTAAGGCACTAGCCAGTGTTGGCCTCCCTGGGGCTCGTTACGGCACCCATTCATTTAGGATAGGAGCGGCTTCCACCGCAGCGGCGTTTGGGTACTCAGGGGCCAAGATATGCAACATGGGACGGTGGGGATCACGATGTTTTCAGTTGTATGTTCGCCCTTTACAACAGTGAGTACCAGTTCAGTCACGGCCCTGTTTCCTTTTTTCCTTGACAGACCCTGGGTGTCGTCTTGCACCGGTGACAGTATGGCTGGTGGGCCACAGCTGTGTGCACAGGGCAGCACAGTTTGCTGCGGCGACAGAGTGGGGACCCCGACTGGGACTAGGTGCATCCGCAAGTCTCAGGTGGTACGGTAAGCGCGGAATGTTATGGCGGGAACTGTTGCCATTCCTTTTCTCCATCAGGGATGCTGACCCGCCTGATGTCCTGATTATACACCTCGGGGGTAATGATTTGGGACAGGTCACGGGCCTATCGCTGAAGCATGCGATTTGCGGTGACCTGGCCTACCTGCATTATGTGTGGCCCGCCACAACCCTGATTTGGTCGGACATGGTACCGTGGCACGCTTACAGGGGAGGGTTTAACCTCCAAGCCCTTGATCGGGCGCGGCGTCTGGTGAACAGGGCTATTGCCCGGTTCCTTAGGGACAAGGGTTGGGGGCGCGTCATAAGACACCCCACCATCAGTCTCCAAATTTATGAGTTGTACACAGGGGATGGGGTCCATCTGTCGCCAGGAGGTATGAGCCTCTTGTTAGGAGATTGGCGAGCAGTCCTGTTGACCGAGCTGACGGTCTGGGGGGGGGGCGGTGAGCCTTTATTGAAGCCTCCCTGTGTGGCGGGTAGCACTGGTAAGGTAAACATTTATGACCCACAGGTATCCGGCAGGTTCGCAATTGACTGGACAACACTAGACAGGCACAAGTTGGTTAACGTTGTCCGGTCAACGATGAACAAGGCAATGCGGTGATGGCATGAGCTGGGCAGCAGGCATCACCCCGTTATTTTACGGATACGCGTCAGAGGGTGGGGTCACTAGTTAGATTATTGACTACGGTCAACAATTTGTTTGTTGTCAACAAACAAATTGATACAAATGGATACATTGTAACCAATTGCCGTTGGCAATTTTGGGTGGAACCTTACCAGTGTTACTTCGGCCTGCTTGCCTTAAGAATTATAATTGGTTGAATACCAATAGAAATTTATAATTCGGACTAGGGCATGAATCAATAAATGTGGCCCAATGCCGTTATCCCCTTTTACCAGTGTCTGAGTCCTTTATTGGGGGGTGCGCCTGCAGTGTCACATCCTACTTAACAAGAGGTCATTCTCTGCCTCTTTCATTTCAAAGTCACCAATTGTTTTTTCCACTGAAAAATAATTTTACCAAACTGTTTAGGATTCTTTCTTATTCCTTCTTATGTTTGAACTACAGTACAATTTTAGTAGCAGTATATCAAACTCCACTGTTTGAAGTAACTGACATAGCATACATTGTAATTTAATAAATAAATAAAAGAACAGCTTATTTAGTGCAAGTTTCCCTTGCTCGAAAGCCAGTCGTATCCAACTCTAGGGTGCAGTGCTCATCTCTGTTTTAAAGCCGAAGAGGCAGTGTTGTCTGCTTCTACAGATGTTTTTGAGGTCATGTGGCAGGCATGACTAGACATCAGAGTGCACGGAACACTGTTACCTTCCCACCGAAGTGGTCCCTATTTATCTACTTGCAATTTCTTGCTTTCGAACTTCTAGGTTGGCAGGAGCTGGGACAAAGATGGGAGGCTCATTCTCTCCTGCAGTACTTGGGAATTGAACTGCTGACCTTTCGCCTCCCAGTACAAGTAGCAATATTACATACTGTACAACCATGATATAGTGTAAACACTGAAAAGTTTGCTGTCATATGTCTTTTGTGTTAGAGACCAGTAAAGTTTGTAAAATGTGTACTGCTGGAAAATAAACTCTGTACTATGGGCATATACATTTCAACAAATTGAACTATTGGCTGATTCCCCCACCCCCACCCCCACCCCAGCAGCTTTGTCTCACACAACTCAAGAATACTGTGGTGGTTTACATCGCAACTTTCTTTTACTATGCTTTTTGAAGACTGTGAATCTTTGTAAAGATTGGCAAAAAAAGCTGCACAGAAGATTATGGTTTTGAGAATGGATACTACTTCTCTGTGGTTCTCTAAAACAAGTTGTTGTTTCTCGAAGTGAAGAAGAAAGAGGACATCTATTGCCTTTCCTTCCATTGTTTTAAGACCATGTTCCATAAAAATCTTAGGATCAGTTTCAATGAGGTTCTGACTGGGGCCAGTGCTGGGTGTTCAATTTGCAACTGTATCTCTTGGGAGAAGAGCCAGCCTGTGTGGCATTGTGCAAGCTGCACATTCTCAGGATGACCCCAGAAGAAAAGAAAGGCAAACTACTCGTGTTTAGTCTCTACCTAAAAACACTGTGGAAGGTCACCATAAATCAGAATTGACTTGACAGCCCATTTCATTATTATTTATACCTTAAATCCATAAACCCATAAACCCACTATTTAGGCAAAATAGTCCTGGAAACCCAAACTAAAATTGCCTTTGCCCTAGTAGTTTCTGTGAAGGTGGTATAATATAGTAACATACAGTGATACCTCATACAATGTCCAAACTTGGTTCCACAAGTTTGGACTTTATACGGATTTGGACTTTGTATGAGGCATGCAAAATCCTAGCCACAATGCCTCATACAACGTCCAAATCCTTGCCGCGATGCCTCATACAATGTCATTTCCATAGAGATACATTGTACTGTAACAGCACAGACTTCAGGGCAAAGTCAAGGAAACAGATAGAAAACTGAAAGAACTTTAAGAGATCGTTGTCTAAAGGCTAAAAACATTACAAAAACATGGCAAACAGCCCTGATTGTCCAAGAACCTGAAGAATGCTGCAAAAATCCCAGGAATGCTTCTAAAAATTCTGACAAGAGGGCGAGGCCCTCCAGGGCCTCCTGGGGAGTCAGGGCTCCCTGCTGGGCCTACCCAACAGCCCCCAGGAGTCGCCAAATTAGTCAACCCACGGCCACTATTGGCCCGCATTGCAGCCCTGGAGCGCATCGCGGGCATTGGGTCACCGCCTGATGATTGTTGGGTGGCAACGCAGCCTGTCTTAGGTGGGCCGCCTCAGACTGAAGTTGAGTGGCCACAATTGGCTGCTCAATTACAGCATCGGATCGAGCTGTTGGAGGCCGTATGGCCTAACCTGCATGGCCAACCTCAGCTCCCTGACCAACCCCACCAGCCAGGCTCGGCTCAGGCGGGTCAGCCTGGCAAAGGAGGATCATCAGGTCCATCAAGCTCGAATGTGTTCCCGAGCTCCGACGCCCCATGTCAGCCGGAACCCCCAGTGGGGGCGGCTGGGGGGGGGGGTGCAGCGTGTGAGTATGGCAGTCAAATTAGATCACACAGTGCTACTGCTACTTTCACAATTGGCGTTCAATGGCCTTGGCCTCAACAGGCACCTAACGCCTTACCGACCCCCACGCTGGCCGCTCCTGTTACACAGGTGAACACGTAGAGAGCTGCTTATCCTCCGGTCCCACCCGGGGTTTCACCGGCGGGACCCAATGTACCATACAGCCCTCCTGTTAATGCCACTTACCATTCTGTCCCGGCATCTGCCATGCCTACTGCTGGTTACTCCCTGCCCCTTGGTGACCATCTTTTGCCGGCCACCAGGGATAAAATATGGCATAGAGAATATGTGGACATTTTTAGTTTGCTTAACAGGGAACCTACCAGGGAGGAGAAGGAACAAGCAGACGATTGGGACAAGGAACTGTCCCATCGTCACAAGCCCCCGCGTACTTGGGCCAATTGGCTGCCGACCTACCTGATATATGCTGCTGTGTATCTGACGGCTCACCCGGATCTGGCGATTCCCATGATACAATGCGTACTTGGACACAATATACAGGGCATATGTGGATTTCCCTGGCCCATCATGGCTTGCGTATGATGAGGAATTTAGAATGCGAGCTGCTCTTCATCCCGAAATGCGCTGGGATGAACCGAATCAACTTTTATGGCAACTATACATGACGCCTTCCTAGCTCACAGCCAGGGACCGCTATCACTGCAGTCATGTGGTCCAACGGTCCAGCATTGCACAGTCTCCCCGCCAGTCAGTGGGGCAGGGGGTTCCAGCCCACCTGCTGTGCTGGAGTTATTCATCCTCAGGTACCTGCAACAGAAAGCAGTGTAGATTCCGTCACGAGTGTCCTACATGCTCGGGACCTCATTCTGCTTCTGCCTACCCTCGGGCCAGAGGGTCCCGTGGGAGGGGTCGTGGACAGCAGGGGCCGGGCATAGGTTCTTCTGATGCAGCAGCAACTACAAAAAACCCCTCCCCAATTCAAATTAATGTATTAAAATACTGGTTATGCATCTACCCCAAAATGGTCGACAGTTTATTTGTTAGAAGGTTTTACCTGTGGTTTCTGCATTCCTTTTACAGGTGTACGCGCACCCCAGGATGCTCCTAATTTGCGATCACTCTGGGGTAAGGAGGATATAGCCAAGGAGAAGATAGTTAAAGAAATCAGGGAAGGGAGGGTCGCTCGTCTTTTTAATCACCCCCCCATACGCTAACTTGAAGGTATCTCCACTGGGCTTGGTACCCAAAAAGTCCTCCGGTGAATTTCGCTTGATTCACCATCTGTCCTACCTGGAGGGTTCGTCAGTCAGTGATGCTATATCGGATGACCTTTGTTCAGTCCGGTATACATCTGTTGATCAAGCTTTACAAATGGTTCGCTCATATGGTCGCGGGGTGCTACTGGCTAAGTGTGACATTAAATCGGCTTTTCGATTGTTGCTAGTACACTCCAATGACTTTGAGTTACTAGGTTTTTGTTTTGAGGGGAAGTATTATGTCGACAAGGCTATGCCTTTTGGCAGTTCCATTTCATGCTCCGCCTTCAAACGTTTCAGTACTTTTTTACATTGGGCTTTTGTTTGGAGGTTGGGGTCCCGGGCCGTGGCCCATTACTTGGACGATTTCTTGTTCGGTGGTGATCACAGTTTGGGCTCATGTAGGCACCTATTGCTGACCTTTCAGGAGCTTATGTCCGAAATTGGAAAAGACGGAAGACCTGGCCACTACTCTCATGTTCTTGGGCAAAGAGATTGACACCCTGGCTCAATTGTCCCAGTTGCCCAGAGAGACAGTAACCCGCATCTCTGAGGTGATAGTGGCCATGTTGGCTAAACATAAGGTGTCCCTTCGTGAGTTGCAGGTGCTTCACGGGTACCTCAACTTTGCATTGACAGCTGCAGCATTTGGGAACTCTGAGGCAGACATACAAAGGATGGGCAGATGGGGGTCTGCGCGTTTTGGTTTGTATATTCATCCTATGCTCGTATGAACATATTGCTGGCTCTCATTTTCTTGTTTTTTCTTACAGATCCTGGGTGTATGTGCGCACCGGTGGAAGTATGGCTGGTTGGACACAGCTATGTTTACTGGGCTGCATGTTATGCAGTAGCATCGGACTAGGGTTCCCATCTCGGTTTACCCGCAATGGCGCGTCTTTGGTGGTATGGTTTGCGCGGAATGAGGTGGCGGGAACTGATGCCATTCCTTATGTCCGTTACGGACGCCGACCCTCTGGATATATTAATTATACACCTAGGAGGCAATGATCTTGCGCAGATCACAGGCCTGGGGTTGATTATATCTGTGCACAGGGACCTTGAACTTTTGCACCAGATGTGGCCGCGGACGCAGTTTTTATGGTCCTAGATCATACCACGTTACTGTTTCAGGGGATGAATAGATCCTCGTGGTTTAGATCAGGCCCGGCGGTCAGTTAATAGGGCTGTGGCCCGTTTTCTAGCCGAACATGGTTCGGGGACATCGGTCCAACATCCGGGGATATGGTTACAGAACCCTAGTCTGTACCATAGAGATGGGGTACACCTTTCCGATAGAGGCATGGACCTGTTTTTGGAGGATTTGCAAGTGGGCCTGGTGACCAAATTGATGGTCGAGGGGGGGGGGGGCGGTGAGTCATCGGAGACGCCTCCCCATGTGGCGGGTAGCACTGGTAAGGAAAAAGTTAATGACCCATAGGTATCCGGCAGGTATGCAGTTGGTTGGCCAACCCAAGGATAAGGTACAGGGAAACTGGGGCTGGCTGGTCAAGGGCGGACCTTGAACAGGGTGATGCTATGATCTATGCAGCCTGCATCACCTTGATATTTTACCGGATATACATCAGATGCTGGAGGCAACAAGTAGCATCCTGACTTGGGTCAACAATTTGTTTCATCGGTAAACAAATTGATACAATTGGATACAAAATAGCCAAATATGATTGGCAATTAAGGTTTGGTTCCTTACCAGTGCTATTGCGGCCCGTTTGCCTTAACATGGTTAAGGAAAGTTTAAAGTTCTAAGTTAAGATGAAGTATAATCAATAAAGTGGCCAAAGAGTTTTAAATCCATTACTGGTGTCCGTGTCTTTATTGGGGAAGTGGGCTGGCAAAGAATATCTTACATCATTGTTAACAGATGCTAGGCCTGAAAAGTAAACTCATTTGCAAATGTGCAATGTCACCTAATGTAGTATGTTTGCATGCCTAGATTGGCCATTACTCTTCCCGATGTGTTTACTCACTAATGCACATGGCTTGAGAATCAACACGGGCGCTGATGGAAGAGAAATTGGGGTGTGGGCTAGATTAATTGGCATGAATCATAAAGAGCCTTGGCTGGAGGATTGCGGAGGAAATAGGACAAAAGGTTAAAAGTTGCTGACACTAAGGTTGAACTTACCCTTCCCCTTCTGACCCAAGATAATGTTGAGTAAGCACACTGAGTCAATGGCTAAGGAAGTTAGAGCCAGGGACAGTTTACATGGTCTCCAGAGATAGGGTGAGAACAATGGGGTTTCACCAACCCAGATCTTAGATAACTGCGGGTTGTCCATTAATCACAAGACAATATCCGGAGACAGGTGTTATCTTGACCAACCAGAAATGCCATGTGCCTTAGCATGGAACTATCGAGGCAGGTCAATAAATATGCCACCCGACTTAGGTCGGGACTGGACTTTCATCGCATATTCATCTCACGAGTCCTTCCTTGCGGCCAGTCACTCCGAACCTCCGTGGGCCATTTCCGGACCGGGCGGACCACTCTGTTGGCCTCAGCAACACTGTTGCAACATCTGGTGACCCCGCCATGATTCTAAAGGGCCACGGCGTGGTCCTACTCCTTGGGCCATGCTCAGACGTGACTCTCCCCAGAGGCTGCGGAGAAGCTCTGATCGAGACGCTTCCCCAATCAGAACTCAGCTCGCAGAGGCCAGCGATGTATCCAGCCAAGACCACAAACATCAAGAAAGGAGGGCAGTGCTAAACGCAAGCTTGGTGGCAGCCTATTCATCACTGGTTCATCGGAACGGACGCGTTCCGCATCAGGGTGAGCTGTGAGCCCTGATCTCATTGGCAGAGGCTGAAGGAAGCCCGTGCTAGCCTAGACCGCAATCCTACCCAGACCCAAAGCCACGTCCTGTGCACCACATCACCCGACTTACTGCCTGAGGCATGCCGACTCATCCCATGAGGGAACCTCGTATCAGGTAGTATAGGGGTTTGATTGGAGGGGCAAGATTCATCCGTTAGGCAAAGAGCTCATAGGGAGGAGCTCAAGCACCTGGCCAGGCTACATCATATTAGCATTCATAGCCAAAGCCTAATGGAATTCATGGTGTATCTGAGGGAGCATTGTTTGTTCTACCCAGAAGCAGGCATGCTGGACCCAGAGACTTGGGATAGAGTAGGGGACTGCCTTAAGATGGAGCCACGAGCACCCGCTAAAATCATAGGGACATGGGTGAAGTGTAGACAGATCATTTCCGCAGTTAGTCCAGTCCGGATGGAGACTGAGAAACCCCCAGCGTATGTAGAACCACCTGCCCCAGAGAGTCTCTAACTGACCATTCAGTTTAAGCATGGGGGCATGGGGGACTCTCCTTCCATGGCAGCTGCAGACGCCGCAGGAGGGGACAGAAGCCTAGGAAGCGCAGGCACTTCCTAGGTCACCAAAAGTCCCTTTCAGTGCATGGTAGAGGAGGAAACACACAAAGGGGAAATTCTGGCCGAGGAACTGGCCGAGCTCCAACAACTTTGTCCAGTCTGCTTAGAGACGGACGCCCTCACGGGCGATCAGGTGGCGGTATACACGCCCATCCCATATAAATTGCTTTCGGAAATCCGAAAAGACATCACGGACACAGGGCTCCAAAGTGGTTTCACAAAAGGCACACTCCAACAGCTGGTAGAATCCACCATGCTCATCCCTCGTGACTGGAAGGCCATGATGCGGATGATGCTGAACCCTAGCCAGTATCTCTTATGGGACAGTGATTTTCGGTTGGAAGTGCAGGCAAGGGCTGCCTGGATGGGGGGAGCAGTAATTCCGGAGCAACTTTATGGCTCTGGTCAGTTTGAAACCATCCAGGTGCAGTCCGTTCTGCCAGCCGCTACACTCCAGCTCTCATCTGAAATTGCTTTTAAGGCATATCTCAAGGTGCCACCCACTGGCTAGGGAGCTAAGAACTACACAACAGTCAAGCAGGGAGCGCAAGAGCCTTACATGGATTTCATTAACAGATTAGAGGAAGCCATCAGTAGGCAGATAGCCAACCAAGATGCCCAAGAAGAGTTTATGATGAAATTGGCCAAAGACAATGCCAACCTCGATTGTTGCAAAATCTTGCAGGCAATGGGCCACAGACCTGATCTGACTCTTACCAACATGATCAGGGCTTGCGCAAACGTTGGAACTTCTATAAGATGGGGCTGTTGGCAGTGGCGGTGCAAGGGGGGAACAAACCCAAGGGAGCTTGTCACCAGTGTGGCAAAGTGGGGCACTTTGCCAAATAGTGCTGGTAAAAGAAAAACCCATAAGAAGGGGGTGGCCAGCCATCGGGCTGCCCAGCGGTGCCATCCACCCAGTGCCCAAGATGCCACAGTGGCTTCCATTGGGCCAACCAGTGTCCCAATTTAGGAAACTGGCCCATGTTGGTGTCTCTAGCCCTGGTTCAAATAGAGGCAACAGCCACCCTGGAAGCCCCAGAATGGACATCCCAATAATTTCACCCAGCATCACACCCAGCATTTCTGAGGCACAGGCAGAGACCAAGGGCAGAACAGTGCTAGACTTGGAATGCCAGGAGGACGTTACATGCGACCTGCCAGGCTCAGTCTACCAAGTCAACTCCCAGTACAAGGGTCCTCTGCCCCAAGACACCATAGGATTAGTCTTACCTCATAGCAATGCAGGGAAAAAAAGGGATCTTCGTGGTCCCAGGAGTCATAAACTCCGATTACACAGGCATAGTCAAAGTCCAGCTGTGGACACACCTACCGCAGACAGTCAGCAAAGGGGATTCAATAGCACAACTGATCATGGTTCTGTGTTATCTGCCAGGTAGAGACAAGGAGGTGAGCAGAGGAAGCTCAGGATTCGAGTCAGCAAACCGCCTGAGAGAGGAAGGGGCAGTAGAAGGATACCAGATCATAGCAACAGTGGAAAAGAACATAGAATGGAAGCAGCGCCCAGTCATTAAGGTATTTTTAAACAAAAGACCTTTTGACAGGCTGCTCAACACAGGAGCTGATGTTAGCATAATTAGCCAGAAATTGCCGCCCACCGAGTGGGCCATTGAGTCAGTTGCCGATGTGTGAGGGGTAGGAGGAATTCAGGAAGCTTACAGAAGTCGCGATTGGGTGGAAGTCTCCATCCCAGGGGCAGACGGCACAGCGGTCATCTGACCTGCCCATCAACCTCTGTGGGAGGGACATTCTGCAGCAATATTGCACAACCCTAACTTTTGGGTAATGGCCCTACCGCTTAAATGGCTCACAGATGAGCCAGTGTGGGTGGAACAATGGCCCATAGTTGGAGAAAAGTTAGAAGCTTTAAAGCAGCTTGTTAAAGAGCAGCTAGAAGCAGGACACATAGAACCATCTACCAGTCCCTGGAATTCACTGATTTTTCTCATTAAAAAGAAGTCCGGTAAATGGAGACTTCTTCATGATCTAAGAGAGATCAATAAATGCATTTAGCCCATGGGTCTGCTTCAATGTGGGACACCCAATCCCAATATAATCCCCAAAAGTGGGAGATCCTAATCATAGATTTAAAAGACTGCTTTTACACCATCATTTTAGATCCTAGGAACAAGGAAAGGTTCACTTTTATGGTGTCAGTCACCAATCACAGGGAACCAACCCAACATTATGCGTGGAAATTTTTGCCACAAGGGATGCTCAACTCGCCCACCTTGTGCTAAATTTATGTCCATGGGGCATTAGAGAGGTTCCAGACCCTGCACCCCAAAGTCTTAGTTTGCCATTTCATGGATGACATATTGATCACAGTGCCCAAATTGGGTAGCGACATGTTTTGTGACCTTCAAAATTCATTGGGGGACAAAGGCTTGATAATTGCCCCAGAAAAAGTTCAGAGAACCGAACCCTATTCATACTTAGGTCACCGGTTACTCCGTTCTTTTGCAGCCCCAGTGCTGCCTAAGATCCAGATCAAAGACTGCATAATGCTAGTGGAACTCCAACAAATTCTGGGAAACATCAATTGGGCAAGACCCTATTTTAAGATAGATACCGATCTCTTAAAGCCACTTTTCTTGCTGCTAACATTAGGTAAGCAGCCGGCAGATCGAATCCACTTTCCGAGAGAGGCGAAACAAACTCTCCAGGAAGTCAATCGCATACTCAGCCACCGCTGGGTAGACAGGATTGCCGGGGGGTAATTCACCCCCACACTAAATCTGTACATCCTTAAAACAGGCATCATGTTCACTGGAGCTCTAGGCACAGACTCCAGCGGGGGGGGGGGGTGTGTGGACATCGTGAAATGGGTGTATTTAACACATAACACTTCCAGGAGCATCGTTCCTCCGCAAGAACTGGTAGCCACAGTCATCCAAAAAGGAAGGCTTAGAGCTAGGGACATTTCGGGACATGACTTAGCCAAGATAGTTATGCCCTTTAAGAAGGAACAGACACGCCAGCTGATGCAGCTCAGAGATACCCTCCCAATTGCATTAGAAGGCTTTACAGGCAATTTGGCATATCATTTGCCAAAAGATCCTAGACTTGTCTCGCTTCAAACGTAGACGGTTAAACTGCAAAGCATGCTGTCTTTAACCCCACTACAGGGGCCAAGACAGTATTCACAGATGGGGAAAAATATATGGGGTTCTCACTTGATGTGAGAAGCATGCTTGGTGAATGCTACTGACACTTCCACAGAAGTCAGCACAGAGAGCGGAATTGGCAGCAGTAAACCTTGCCTTGTTTGATCAAGAGGCACTAAATATAGTGACGGACAGTCAGTACGTTCGGAATTTGATTCACAACTTGCCGGGAGCTTGCATTTCTCCGGCCATAGACAGGAATTTAATGAGCTTATTCCTGACCATGCAATTCCATTTGCAAAACCGCAGGGAAGCGCTCTATGTAGCTCATATTAGGAGCCACCAGGATTTGCCTGGTCCGATTTCAGAGGGTAATAGCAGAGCAGATGCAGCGGTCAAGGAGGTGCATCAAAAATTAGTCTCAGGAGTCTTCATGACCCCGATCCAGAGCCATGCATTCTTTCATCAGAATGCCAAAGCTCTTGCAAGGCAGTTTAACCTGCCATTGTCACAAGCACAAGGCATCGTGTGTTCCTGCCCGCAATGCGTAGGAACACCAGGGGGGCCCTCATAGGGGCGTAAAGCCATGAGGGACAGAAGCTAACCAAATTTGGCAAATGAACATCACACACATTCCACAATTTGGGAGATGGCAGTTTATGCACATTTCCATCAATACATTCTCGCAGTTCGCCTGGGCCACAGCCCAGAAGGGAGAAACTGTGACCCATATAGAGCAACATCTATTGTCATGCTTCGCGACCATGGGCAAACCAGGTCACTTGAAGACAGACAATGCACCAGCTTATAGTTCCAGACAGCTAGCCACATTCCTAGCCACTTGGGACATAAAGCACACATTTGGCATTCCATACAATCCCGAAGGACAAGCCATTGTTGAACAGGTGAACCGGACGCTAAAGTCCTATATCAAAAAACAAACAGAAAGGGAGGAGATAGTCCCTCCTAAGAGCCAAAGTCATGCACAGCAACACCTGCACAAAGTCTTATTCACTTACAATTACTTAAATATGTTTGCTGATTGCACTCCGCAGGAGAAGCATTTCCGAAGCCGGGAAGCTCTCCCGTGTCCCATGGTTCGATTCAGAGTGCCACCAGACCCCTCTTGGAAGGTTCCGGTGCCCCTGATAACCTGGGGACGAGGCTATGCAGCAATTATGTCTCCTACAGGTACCATTTGGATTCCAGCCCACTGTGTGAAGCAGTACTTCGAACCGCATGGCGTGGAACAAGGCTGCCCCGAACCCATTGCCAGAGATGGAGGAGATAGACCTGATGACAGGACAGAGGCGGGGCAGGTGACACCGGCCATGACGGCCCAGGATAGAAGAGCCGAGAGTGACATGGGGAATGAGCAAAACCCTGTGTGACGATGCCATGACCATTTTGCAAGAGAACCACTCTGAGCCCACTCCGCACAACATGGTAGCTGTGGTCCTGGCTCAGATCACTTACAATTCCCTAATGATAGTGTTGATCCTGTCCTTACTTATGGGGGGGAGGGGTTCAAGCTTCGGGCGAGAACCTAGCGCCTGATGGGGACCATACCACCAGGCACCAGTACAACATCTGGGAAAGACTGGCTGGACTTGTCAACCAGTCAAACTTTTGCTTAGCACAGACCACAGACACTTCTTCTTTGTTAAGTACATGCCTTATCCTGGCGAGCAGGCCAAGAACTTTGAATTGTTGCTTTAAAAAGCACTCAGACCTCATCACCGAATCACATACGCAACCTATGTGGCTTGGGGGACTCATGTAACAAAGTCTTTGCCCGCTGATGCGTTCAGTCTGTACACACCCTGAGTGGCGATCAGCCCAAACACACCCTGTGCCAAAATAACCGGCTGTTTCACAGTCAAAGTGCCACACCACCATTGCCTGTGCCCCGGGAAAGAGACTTGGAAATGTAACCAGCCAGAAATTCCATATTCTATGTATGCTATGTATGCTAATGTCATTTTGCCCACAGGATGGTTTTTTACTTGTAACCAACGGATGTGGAACTACATTCCAGCTAACATATCTGACTCATACTGTTGCTTGAGTCGCTTGACACTGGTACTCCCTGAAAAGGAAAAGATCATCCCAAACCCAGTCACCCCAAGACCAGCACGGTCCGTAAGGGTGGCCCGGCTAGATGAGACATGCAACAGTAATATCAGATTGCTTAGCAAGACAGAGTATGTCTCTTCAGCGGTCAGCATTCTTGGGGTGCCTGGGTGGGCAGTGGGAAATGCACATAGAATTGGCCAGTGGTGTGCGTGCTAGCTAAGGCTATCAATCACACCTCATCAGCCATTGCAATGCTTAATCAAGAGCAGGCTGAATTGAGACATGCAGTTTTGGATAATAGAGCAGCAATTGATTATTTGTTGTTTTTGCACCATGTGGGCTGTGAATCAGTCTGCAATATGTGCTGTTTTAACCTCACGGATAACTCATGCAAGGTCCAAAGTCAGATCACCAAACTTGACACCATCGTGAAACATATCCAGCAGAACGCCAACTGGGGGTGGTGGGACGAACTCTGGTCGTGGTCGCCATGGAAATGGGTACAAACAACGCTCAAAGCTACCGCTGGCATTGTGGTAGTGGGGATTACGCTTTGCTGTTTCACACAATGCATTCCTTCACTTCTCTCCATGTGTACCTCATGGCGGAAACCTCGAGAGATTCTCAGCCCTTGACAAATTATGCCCTATATCTACCAAGCCCTTAGCCAGGCTGATTTAAACAATGAAATAAGGGGGAATGTAGTATGTCCACATGCCTAGATTGGCCATTACTCCTCCCAATGTGTTTACTCACTAACGCACACGGCTTGAGAATCAACACGGGCACTGATGGAAGAGAAATTGGGGTGCGGGCTAGATTAATTGGCATGAATCATAAAGAGCCTTGGCTGGAGGATTGCAGAGGGAATAGGACAAAAGGTAAAAAGTTGAACTTACTCTTTCCCTTCTGACCCAAGATAAGATTGAGTAAGCACACTGAGTCAGTGGCTAAGGAGGTTAGCCCCGGGGACAGTTTACATGGTCTCCCGAGATAGGGTGAGAACAAAGGAGTTTCGCCAACCCAGATCTTAGATAACTGCGGGTTGTCCATTAATCAAAAGAAAATGTCCAGAGATAGATGTTATCTTGACCCACCAGAAATGCCACGTTTGCATTAGCCTTCTGTGACGAAGTCCCGTGCACCTTAGCATGGCACTATCGAGGCAGGTCAATAAATATGCCACCCAACTTAGGTCAGGACTGGACTTTCACCACATATTCATCTCACGTGTCCTTCCTTGTGGCCAGTCACTCCGAACCTCCGCAGGCCATTTCCGGACCGGGCGGACCGCTCCATTGGCCCCAGCAACACCGTTGCAACAACCTCATTTGGACACTTTTCTCTGAAACCAAAGCTGATCTCAAAAGCATATGAACTGTGTATTTTAAGATTTTTTTTAAAGAAAATGCTTGACCATGAAAGAAGAAATAAAATTGAATGGGCAAATGCAATCATTAGTCCCACATAAAGGAGAACTTACATAATTTATTTATTACATTTATATCCTATCCATCTGGGATATTATCCCACTCTGGGTGATGGGAAGTGTTCACCATGAAGTATCTGTGATCCACTGTATTCTGTTTCAGCCGGGACTAAAATAATGGATGGGACATACATGCAGGTAGAGGTTCAAATAAATTCAATGAAGTAAAGACTGTGAGTATTTCACAATGACAAGTGTACCATCTCTTTATTCCAGTTTTTTGGTACTATTAAAAAAATTGCCTAGGTAGGGGAATGATCACAGACCTGGCTTGAAGTAACAATGATTCATTTTAACCAGTGTTACTGGCTGGTATTTTTTCAGCAATAGAGTATATCTAGTTTAGGTCTCTGTTTCTAATAGCTCATTGCCAACAAATCTTACCACTGTAAGTACATATAGCTGACAGGTTTTACGATGTAACCTCATTCAGGTCTTTGAAAGGTAATAGCAAAACTTGAAAAGTTATTTATCCATGGATTTCTTAACACACTCAGTCATTTTATATTTCTCAGTTTTTTTAAAAAAGGTTTCATCTGAAATTGTATGTTTCCCACTGTCTTACTAAATAAGTATTGAGCTTTTAAAAATTTAGTCATCTGTCTTACATTTTAATCTATGAAAACCATAACCCAATCACAGATTTATTTCTCAATTTCAAGAATGGCAAAAGTTGTGAATGATAACACTTTAATAAACATTTGTTATAAATGAATCCTAAAACCAATTTATACTGCTGTGAATGTTTAATGCTCATGCAGTATTAAAGCCAATAATTAATATTTCTCAATATTAATAAAATGCACACAATAACTGAGGTATAAATGCCTTTGCAATTGAATATTGCACAGATACTCCTTCTCAAGAGTTACTTCCCAGATGGCTCATCTCACAGCCTTTCTCAGTCATGATGACCCCATAATAGACATGAACATTTGCAAAGGAAAAGCCAGTAGGTGCAAATACCTCCAAGTTTAGACTTCTTTTGAGTTTGAAATTCTGATGGCACAAAATTCAGATCTCAGGGAGGCCTATGTGCATATACTATTGTATTTTACAATAATCTGTTGATAACTGTACTTCTTTATTTATTATATTTATCAAATTTTGTGGTATTATTATTACTGTTATTTTGTTTTTGTATTTGTTTGATCATTTTGTGAACCGCTTTGAGTTTGTCCGTGGACATAGAAAAGTGGTATATAAGTGCATTAAATAAATAAATAAAATAAATAAAATCTGTTTTCATATCCCTCTCTGCTTTTTCTCTGCAAAGGCAATATCTACTACAATAGCTCCTTGGGAGCAGGATGTAGAGAATATATGAGTAGAGTAACCATTTGTCCTTTCAATGAGTGCCTGAAGACAAGACTCCTGCTGACAGTGTTCTCCAAGTGAACAATTGTCTAGTCCAGCTCTGATTTCAAGATAAAGAAGCATATGAGAGTTCTAGACAATAACCTCAACTGTAAATCAGACCACTAGGCTCAATGGGATGCTTTGCAATTTTGCTTATATCATTAATCTAATTTCTCATTTTGGGTCTTTCTGTATAAATCACCATATCTAATTTTATGGAAACTTGTAGCTTCTTTTCATTTCTTCTTTTGGCGATGGAACATCCCCCTATTAGGGGATGTTCCATTGGGTGATGATTTATTTTTATTTTATTTTTGTTTACTCTCTGAGAAACATACATATCCTTTAATTTCTCAGGTTAACTTTTGTTACCATGACCACTCAACAGAATGCAGACTAGCAAGCTATCTTCCCATTTTGAAGCCTTTTCTTTGGAGTAGGCAATAAGAGGAAGAAAGCCTTTATAGGCCCAAATGCTTTGTGGCTATGTTGTCTTCGTGTTTCCTTACCTGTTTAAAAAAAAAAAAAAGGTGGGCTGGAAATTTGCAAAGGTTATTATTAGAAATAGAGCATAGAACCATCCATACTATGCAAAAGGAAGGAAGGAAGGAAGGAAGGGAATAAGTTCTTTTGAAATGTGTTTTTGGAGTACAGCCTTAAAAATAGAAAGTCCACCAGTGGGTGATAAGTGGAGGCAAGCTGGAACTCTCACTAGAGAAAAAAAATGAATAAATAGAATACAGAACTGACAGAAAAAGACAATTTTACTGGGGGAAGTGAAGGTGGTAGGTGGAAGAGAAGACCCAAAATGAGAAAGATTGACTTAATAAGGAAAAAAGATAACATGGCTTGGAAGGGGAATGTAGAAAGAAAAAAACCTAACTTGAGGTGGTGTTGGCTTGCAAGATCTGAGCAGATCTGTTAATGATATAGTGTTTTGTTGATCATTAACTCATATTTATTACACATCAGAAATGACTTGACACAGCTTTGGAAGATTTTTTTAAAAGCATTGAATTACTGAACAATAGCATAGCGATATAATGGGTGGAAAAAATGAGGTATCCAACTTACATCTGGAAAGAACAACAAGATATAGGGACAAAGTCTAGTTTAAAAGTTGTGAGTTTTTGTTTGGGTTGCCCCATTTTTAGAAGTGTCTTGCAGACTGTTGATTTACTCTGCTGCACAATATCACTGTGCCAATCTCATGCAGCAATAACATATGTTCCTGTTGTTTCATAACAACCATCTCTGTGTATAAAGCGTCCAGGAAATTGGCTTTAAGTAAAGCACCTTTCCCCCTTTTATCACTACCATTACTGACACTCAGATTGATACAAGGCAATGCATTTTACTTTTGGCACAGTGGAAGGAACTGAAACAACATCTAATAAGGCAACAATCATCTGCTAATTGGGACACCAGGTCTTCCTGGCAAGGCAGAGTGGTGAAAGGTGGCCAAGCCATTTGATATGCTTTAGCTGAGTCCTTTCTCTTTGCACTAACTTTACTGAGACAAGCCTTTCATATGCTCCACTTCAACTTCTCTCCCATATCAATCAAAAGAAGGAAGAAGAAGAAAGGCCAGATAGTTTTCTCTTACAACAAAAGAAAGTCTCACAAGAGGAGGGAATTCCTCACCAGTCCTGATTCAAGAAGAAGAAGAAATATTGTCAGTATTTTTAAAAACCCTAATCCACACTACACACAGTTCAGGAATGTGCAACTAAAATGAAAGCGTGGCGCCAAAATGGCCACCGCGCTCTTTGCGGGCCCTGCCCCACCCAGACTCAGACATCCGGGTGAGTTAGGGGGCGTGGCCACCCCTCTATAAAAGGGGTGGCCACGAGGCAGCCGAGCTGCCATTTTGGAAAAGCGACGGAGAGGAGAAGTTTTCTCCGTCACTCTTCGTTCTTTTAAGAGGCTGTAGAGCCTTAGCTCTTTCTTGGCTGTAGAGTCTTAGCGGGTATTCTGCTTCTAAATCTTCGGCTTTTCAGCCATCTGGCGCTGATCCCCGGAACGGGATCGTTTCTTCATTATGCCTCCCAAGAAGAAGGCTATGGCGACTCAGGCTCGCCCCAAAGGGAGACAGCAGTCGGGTCGGAGGACCGCGACTGTGCCCCCGCAACAGGACCCCTTATCGGATTCGCCCACCGGGACTGGTGGGATGGGGCAGCTTTGGCCATGGCCTGCAGCTCTCCAGCCCCAGACTGGCCCTACAGGGGCTTCGGCCCCCGGCCCGCAATTGCCGGCCATGGGCCTTGATCATGGGGGAGGGCCTGGTGCAGTTGCACAGCAGGGCTTACCTCCGGCCCCTCATGGGCCGGAGTTTTGGGCATGGCCCTATTCGGGACCTGGCTCTCAAGTCGGGGTCCCTGGACCATTGCTCAGCGGGCCGTCCAGCCCGCCTGGCCCCCTTTATGCAGGGGGATCTGCGACAGTGAATGCATTACTGGCACGCGTAGCCGCGCTAGAGGCAACCCTAGGGATCACCAATAACCCCATTGGGGGTGGCTTCACTGCCAGCTGGGGCCCCCATTTGCCTGCCTGCTACCACGACAGCCGCCACTCTGCAGCAGGCAGCCAGTCGGGTTGAGTTGCTCAAGGCGTGCAGGCCTGTGCCCGCCGCGGTCTCGCAGCTCCCCGTACATCCTGAACAGCAGACAGGTAGTGGTCGGATGTGTCCTCAGGGCTCGATTCTGGTCACGAGCTCCGACGCCCACCATGGGCCGGAACCCCCAGTGGGGGCGGCTCACGGGGGTGCACCCAGTGAGTATCAGGTTCAAGCTAATGTCCCCACATCACACTCCACTTCCGGGAATAGGTTTCAGTGGCCATGGCCTTGTAATGTCGGGGCGGGTGGGTATCAGTTCCCAGCTTACCCGGGTGCAGCTTGATCCCATACTGGCATAACATTGGGCGGGGGGGGGGGTTTCCGCCCCCGGGGCTATGCCGGGTGTCTCAGGGACTGTCCAGGCTCCTCTCCTGATACCCCGTGTAAATAATGTGCCATCGTCGGCATTGCCAACGGCCGGGTATTCCTTGCCCCTAGGGGATCATTTGTCCCAGGCCACAAGGGAAAAGATTTGGCGGGGGGAGTATGTCGATATTTTCTCCCTATTGAACCGGGAACCCACCAAGGAGGAAAAAGAGGGGCAGGATGATAAGGACAAAGAGCTGGCTTGCCGCCGCAAGCCACCATGTACCTGGGCCAACTGGTTACCCGCATATCTCATTTATATGGCGGTGTACCTTAAGGCTCGGCCTGACCTGGCCATTCCTATGGTCCAATATTTGGACAATATTTACAGGGCAATGGTGGATTTTCCTGGCCCATCGTGGTTGGCTTATGATGAGGAATTTAGAATGAGAGTGGGATGAGCCATGTCAGAAATTGTGGCTTTTATACATGACCCCAACGCGCCCGGCACCTGGGAGAGGTACCATTGTGGCCATGCGGTCCAGCGAGCTGCTCCAACACAGGCTCCCCGCCAGCTGGCGGGGCAGGGGGTTCCAGCCCACTTGCTGTGTTGGAGTTTTCTCGGCCAATGGTGTATGCAATAGAAAACAGTGCAGATACAAACACGAGTGTCCCTCTTGCGCTGGCCCCCACGCCGCCGCTGCGTGTCCGCGAGCCAGTGGGTCACGGGGCATAGGTAGAGGTGGACAAGGAGTGGGCAGACCTGCCGTTGAAGGAGCTGGTCACTCAAAAGGCCCCCTCCCCGGTTAACGTAGTTATGTTGGAGGGTGGCTCTCAACTTACCTGAGGAGGGAGGATGCTAGGTATCTCCTCGAGGGTTTCCAGTGGGGCTTTCGCATCCCATTCAAAGGGGAGCGGTGCCCCCAAGATGCGCCTAATTTACTTTCCCTGGAGGGTAGGGAGGAGGTGGCTGCCCTAAGTATCGCTAAGGAGGTTAATGCAGGTAGGGTTGCTGGCCCCTTTCCTATGCCCCCTTTTACCAATCTGAAGGTTTCCCCTTTAGGGTTGGTTCCCAAAAAGACCCCTGGGGAGTTTCGTTTAATTCACCACCTGTCATACCCGGCGGGCCATTCAGTCAATGATGCCATTCCTGATGACCTTTGTTCTGTCAGGTATACGTCATTTGACCAGGCCCTGCGCATGGTGCGCTCTTGTGGCCGGGTGACTTTGAGTTATTGGGTTTTAAATTCCAAGGGAAATTTTATGTTGATAAAGCCATGCCTTTTGGCTGCTCTATTTCCTGTTCAGCATTTGAACGTTTTAGCACTTTCCTTCAGTGGGCCTTTGTTCACAGGTCTGGGTCCCGGTCTGTAGCCCATTACCTCGATGATTTTTTGTTCGGGGGTGAACGGGGCTGGGACACGTGCACGTGTCTCCTCAATACATTTCAGACGCTAATGCAGGAACTTGGTGTCCCTCTAGCGCCCGAAAAGACCGAGGGCCCATCAACTAAGCTCACATTTCTGGGTATTGAAATTGACACGGTTTCGCAGGCATCCAGGTTACCCATGGATAAGGTTACCCGGATCACTGCGTTGATTTTGGCTTTACTGGCCAAACGCAAGGTGTCACTTCGTGAGCTCCAGGTTCTACATGGTCACCTTAACTTCGCCTGCAGAGTGGTCACACCTGGCAGAGCTTTTGCTCGATGCTTATGCGACGTCATGACTGGGCTATCCAGGCGCTATCACAGGGTCCGACTGAACAAGGGCATGAGGGCTGACATGTTGGTTTGGCTTAAGTTCCTGAGGGACTTCAACAGGGTGTCATTTTGGAGATCTGACCTTTTGGTTTCCCCTAGGTTCCAGGTTCAGTCGGATGCCTCGGGGTCCCTGGGATATGGGATTTACTTTGAGGGGAGGTGGGCCTACGGCCGATGGCCTCCAGCATGGAGGGGCACGGATCATCTACACGATCTTACATTCCTTGAGTTCTTCCCGATACTGGGAGCTTTGATGCTATGGGGTGAGGAGTGGGCCAATTCAGTGGTTCATTTCTGGTGTGACAATGCTGCGGTAGTGCACATCGTCAATTCCCAGACATCTAAATCACCCAAGGTCATGGAGTTAGTTCGCCAGTTCGTGTTGCGCAGCCTACGCCTCAATGTGCTCTTCAGGGCCAGACATGTACCAGGTATTAATAACAATATTGCTGATGCTTTATCCCACCTGCACATCCCCCGTTTCCGTGCCTTGGCTCCGGACGCAGAGGAATTTCCCTCGCCACTCCCGGACGAGATTTGGACGTTTGGCAAGGAGAGGTGAACCGGGCGATCGGCATGTCACTGGCGCCCCGCGCGCGTAAGGCGTATCACCAAGCATTCAGTCAATTTACAAACTTTTGTGCGCAACTCCAATTGCCCGAGGTGTGGCCCATTCCAGTTGAACACATTCTCCAATTTATGGTCTACCTACACAGTCAGGGCCTAGCTCCCCGCACCATAGCATCCAGGCTGTCAGCACTGGCATTCATGGCCAAAGTGAGGGGTTCTGCTGACAGCACGAATGATTTCCGTATATGACATGTTTTGGAGGGGTGGACACGGGAACGTGGACGCCGCCCGGACAATCGCCACCCTATTTCTCCAGGGGTTCTTACCCACTTTGCACAAGGCTGGCATGATCTGTGTTTCGACAGGTATGAGGCAGCTCTGTTTCATGTGGCTACCACGGTGGTCTGTTTTGGAGCGCTCCGCATCAGTGAGTTGGTGCTACTGTCTAAGGCGGATGCGGCTTGTAGGGCACTGGAACTCGAAGATGTCTATGTCTCCAATGAGTGGGCTCAGTTGAGGATAGGGGCCTCAAAAGTCGATCAGCACGGTGTAGGCAGTGGTGTTAGACTGCTACGATGTTCCATTGCAGACATCTGTCTGGTTGGTGCCCTACAAGAGTTAATTGCAGTGCGTGGTATGCACCCTGGCCTGTTTTTCTGCCACCAAGATGGGTCTCCCCTTACTAAATTTCAGTTTTGGAAGGTGACCGGTAAGGCACTGTCCAGTGTTGGCCTCCCCGGGGCTCGTTACGGCACCCATTCTTTTAGAATAGGAGCTGCTTCTACTGCAGCTGCATTTGGGTACTCTGAGGCTGATATACGCCGTATGGGGAGGTGGGGATCGAAGTGTTTTGAATTATATGTTCGCCCTCTTCAAGTATGAGTACCAGATAAGTCACTGTCCTATCCTTTTTATCTTACAGACCCTGTGTGTCCCCGCACACCGGTGGCAGTATGGCTGGTGGGCCATAGCTATGTGCACTGGGTAGCGCAGTACGCTGTGGCGACAGAGTGGGGACCCCAGCTTGGACTACGTGCCTGCGCATGTATCAGGTGGTATGGTAAGCGCGGAATGTTATGGCAGGAACTGTTGCCATTCCTTTTCTCCATCAGGGATGCTGATGTCTTGGTGCTGCACCTTGGGGGCAATGACCTGGGCCAGGTCACTGGCCTTTCCTTAAAACATACGATCTGCAGTGACCTAGCTTATTTGCATTATGTGTGGCCTGCCACAACGCTGCTATGGTCGGACATCATACGCTTACAGGGGGGGTATCAACCTCCAGGCCCTTGACCGCGCTCGTCGCTCGGTGAACAGGGCGGTTGCCCGGTTCTTTGCTGACAAGGATTTGGGGCGGGTCATCCGACACCCCAACATTAGTCTCCAAAATTACGATCTTTACACAGGGGATGGGGTCCATCTGTCGCCCAGAGGTATGAACCTCTTTTTGGAAGATTTGCAAGCAGGCCTCTTGACCGAGCTGACGGTCGGGGGGGGTGAGTCTTTATTAAGCCTCCCCGTGTGGCGGGTAGCATTGGTAAGATAAATATTTATGACCCACAGGTATCCGGCAGGTTCGCAATTGACTGGCCAACACTAGATAGGTACAAGTTCATTAACATTGACCGGTCAACGACGAACCAGGCAATGGGGTGATGGCAGGAGCTCTTTAGCATGCATCACCCCGTGATTTGCCGGATACACGTCAGAGGGTGGGGTCAGTAGATAGTTTATTGACTACGGTCAACAATTTGTTTGTTGTAAACAAACAAATGGATACAAATGGATACATTGTAGCCAATTGCCATTGGCAATTTTGGGAGGAAGCTTACCAGTGTTACTGCGGCCTGCTTGCCTTAAGAATTATAATTGGCTGAGTACCAATTGAAATTTATAATTCGGACTAGGGCATGAATCAATAAATGTGGCCCAATGCCGTTATCCATATATCGGTGTCTGAGTCTTTTTTGGGGGGTGCGCCTGCAATGAAAGCGCGGCGCCAAAATGGCCGCCACACTCTTTGTGCCCCCCCCACCTGGACTCAGACATCCGGGTGAGTTAGGGGGCGTGGCCACCCCTCTATAAAAGGGGTGGCCACGAGGCAGCCGAGCTGCCATTTTGGAAAAGCGACGGAGAGAAGTTTTTCCTTCCACCCCCTCCCTAGTGAACAGTGTGATAATTTGGTCGCTTCGGGGCCGGGTGGGAATTTTTGGCTGGAACCTACAATTGGCCTCCTGGTTCTGGCTTTTTTGCCCATCCCACACTGTTGCTACGGTTTGATGCAGGTTTTTTTTTGCTCTTGACTTTGGTCACATGGGCGGGTAGCACTGGTAAGGTAAATATTTATGACCCACAGGTATCCGGCAGGTTCGCAATTGACTGGCCAACACTAGATAGGTACAAGTTCGTTAACGTTGACCGGTCAACGACGAACCAGGCAATGGGGTGATGGCAGGAGCTCTTCAGCATGCATCACCCCGTGATTTGACGGATACACGTCAGAGGATGGGGTCAGTAGATAGTTTATTGACTACGGTCAACAATTTGTTTGTTGTAAACAAACAAATTGATACAAATCGATACATTGTAGCCAATTGCCATTGGCAATTTTGGGAGGAACCTTACCAGTGTTACTGCGGCCTGCTTGCCTTAAGAATTATAATTGGCTGAGTACCAATTGAAATTTATAATTCAGACTAGGGCATGAATCAATAAATGTGGCCCAATGCCGTTATCCATATACCGGTGTCTGAGTCTTTTTTGGGGGGTGCACCTGCAATTAGCCCACTGCATGTCACACTGAAATAAGAAAAATCACACATCTTTTGGACCAGTCTAAAGGGTCTATAGGATAGGTGCCCAAACTATGGCCCATGGCCCGGATCTGGCCCATGGTGCCAATTAATCTGGCCCAGACTGCCCATGACACTCACGGAAGTGGAAGAAAAATGTGCATTAGTGTGTGCATAATGCACCCATGCATGCATAACACTGCCATAAATGACCTGTGGCTATCATAAATGTGTTTATGACAGACACGGGTAATTTACGGCAGCATTATGCACACGTGTGCATGCATCATGTGCATGCAGGTTTTACTTCAGCTTCTGGTGGGAGGAACCTACCGATCAGCACGCTCAATCATGTGACCAGTCTGTGGCCCAAAAAGTTTGGGTACCCCTGTTCTATAGTCATGCATCTTGATTGTTTATAGCTCCACCCTGTGTAAAACATAATTCAAAAATTCTGAATTTTTTTTTGCACAGAACTGTAAAACAGTTTCATTATGACTTGTAGCTCCTCCTCAAAAATTGTCATATTTTGAACAACAATCGGACGCACTCTGGTAAAAGCATCCTTGTGTTGCCAGCTAATCTTTCTCACACTAGATCAGACAAAAGGAACTTCAGAATGAACTCACCAAAAGGTCCTTCATTTTAGAAGTTTCACATTTGGCCAAGACACAGAAGAAGAAGAATCCTATTATACAAGAAGGATTAGCAAGATAAAGGGAAATTGGGACTGTAAATTTTCAGGCAGGTTGTGATCTGTTCATAACAAACTAGGGATGTAAAATCAAGCTGGGTTAAGGTTCCTGCTGAAATTATCAATTTGCACCCACAAGGCTTTTAATAAGACAAATCATACACTCCTTCTGAAATTCACAATTTCTTAGGTCTGTAGTAATTTTCATACATGCTAAATAATGTGTGTATTTTAATAATGCAAGTAGGTAAAAGATGTGCATTTTAAAATTACACATGAACATGTTTCAGGAAATGAGAAGAATATCCCAAGTGAACACAGAGGCTATAAATATATACTTCAAAATAATTTTGTGTTAGAAATTATCCTGGGTTGAAAGGATTTTTGCTGGAGAAACTCCACTCAGGGGATGCCTGAATGAGGCACCTTTCATGTCCCCAAGATCTTTTCCCACCAAAGTGGTCCCTATTTATCTACTTGCAATTTCTTGCTTTCGATCTGCTAGGTTCGCAGGAGCTGGGACAGAGACGGGTGCTCAATGCATCATGGCAGTAACCAGGTCTTGAACTGCTCACTTGCCAGCCTTCCAGCTAGCAAGGCGAGCTTCTTAACCACTGAGCCACCGCAGCCCCAGTCTGCATCAGCTCCACCATGCATGATTTTCAAAAGTAAAGGGGAAAAATCCTTCCAACCCAGTATGCACAAAGTTAGGATATTCTGTTTGTTTTACTGGATAGAGTGAAGGACTTGGGAGGCCTGGATTTAAATCCTCCCCCTCAACCCTGGAGATTCCCTTGGGTATGGACAGGTGAAACCGCTCCTTAAGTATCTCATTTACCTTGAATGCTCCATTAAATTTGCTATAATTCAGTTCTGACTTGACAGAACATAACAGCAGCAGCAGCAACAACAACAGCAGCAGCAGCAACATATAATAATAATAATAATAATAATAATAATAATAATAATAATAATAATAATAATAATAATAATAATAATAATAATAATAATAATAATAATAATAATAATAATAATAATAATAATAATAATAATAATAATAATAATAACAACAATAACAACAATAACAACAATAACAACAATAACAACAACAACAACAACAACAACAACAACAACAACAATAACAATAATAACAGTAATAATAAAGCAATTTGACAAATGAAACAAAGTCAATGGCAAGCTTTTCCTATCTCTGCACTGAACCTATTAAAGTTATAAGTCTATTAATAGCTTTAGGACTTAGAATTCATAAATAGCCTAAAATAAAACAGCGAAGAGTATCATCGGCTGTCCACTCTCCACTTTAGAACAAATTTACACCATCAGATGCCACAGAAAAGAATTAGATATAGTAGGAGACCCATCGCATCCTGGCCACTGCTTCTTTGAGCTTCTGCCATCGGGACGGAGATATAGAACAATGAAGGTAAAAATGAGCTGTCTCAAGAACAGTTTCTTCTCCAGAGCAATTTTGGCCTTCAATGGAAACTCTGGACTCTGAAGTCATCTTATCTTATTTTAAAATTTAATTTTTTTTAGATTTTTAATTTTTAGGATTTTAGAATTTTAGAATTTCGAAATTTTAAAATTTTCAAAATTTTAAAGTTTTGAAGTTTTTAAATTTTTAAATTGTACTGTATGGTACTATCTTAATTGGTGTTTCTGTAGCTGTTTTAAATTAAGGGGTATGCCTTATTAGCGTTGATATATATGCAACTGAGAAATTTCGTTGTTCCCGCAAGGGGACAATGACAATAAAGATTTATCTTATCTATCTTAAAGCATACACAGAAATGGCATGTGCTGAAGGTCAAATTGTCAGACATGCTAGATCAGGGGTCTGCAAAGCTTGGTTTTCCAGATTTTTTTTACTTCAATTACCAGAAGCCCAAGTCAGCAATCCTGCCAATTAAGTTTGCAGACCCCTGCACTAGATCATTGTGGGTGATTGGAAGGGTAGTTTCTTTACACTTTTGTCCCATTTCACTGCTGGATGGATCCCCAATTTCTTTCTTTGCTCTTGGAAATTAGTTAATGAAAAGGCCTTTAGGAAATATATGGTCTTTTAGAATTTATTCACCTGAAAATTACATCATTTATCACTGTTGAACTAGACTTGTGAAGAGTGATGGGAATTTCAGCCCCAAATCTGCAGTGTCTGATGTACCTGTTCTTGTTGAGCTTGCTTTGGTCAGAAAACAGCAATAAATGTGGGACAATTGTGATGCTAGAAATTGTCTATGTACAAGAAGGTACAGTGGTACCTCACTTAAAGAGCATAATGTGTTCCACAGGATTGCTCTTTAAGCGAGTTTGCTCTTTAAGCGAAACACCATTGTAAGTGACCAATTATTACTTTCGGTGGGGGGTGGGGGGTGGAATTGTGATCCTTGATTTAGTTGTTAAGCAAGTTTTTTGTTGGGTTTAGTTGTTAAGCAAGGTGACCATTCAGGAAAAATTCTGCTCTTGAAGTGAGTTAGTCTCTAAGCGAGTTGCTCTTTATGTGAGGTTTTACTGTATTTAAAAAAGAAAGAATTCAGAGAACACAGTACACATTCTGCTAGATTGCTACATATTTTCTACTTGTAACCCACTGAGATAAAACAAAAAGATTGTTCCAGGCACATTCTCGGAGAAAAATATTCCTAACACAGATCACATGAAGTTGTGTAATCAATTAAGGGAGCAAGTAGGCAATTTTTGTGACAGATTAGATGAGTGATTACATTTTAAATTGTGTAATATGTTGTTATCTTTTTGTCTCTCAGGGAAAATATCAATGTTCTAATTGGTACTGCTTTTTCAAATTCTTTTGACATACTGAACCTTCCCTTCCACAGAGACATACACAATGAGATTAGGAAATGTTGTTATAATTCTGAGTAGATTTGATTAGATTACAATAAGGAAAGTGGTAACCTTGGGACTATCAACTGTCTTCGAATGTAGAAACCTCATGTTCCTTTTTTTATGCCATACACCCTTTCTGTCCTAGACAAACAACTTGGTTTATTTGTGTATATTCACCACCTAACAGAAGGGGTTGTGGTGGGAATTGATTCATATGTGACAACACCACAATACTTAGGATCCTTTATAGAGGAGACTGTTTTATTTACTACCAAGTCATTATAATTTATGGCAATCCTATGAGTTTGTATACAGTAAAACCCGACTTACATATGCCTCGAATTACATAAAATTCGACTTACATAATGATTTTGTGCTATAACCATGTCCCGATTTACACGATTTCCTACGGGTTTGCTTCGAGTTACATAAAGATTATTTTTCCTATGAGTTTGCTTCGAGTTACGTAAAAATTCATTTTTCCTATCGGTTTGCTTCAAGTTACATAAAAAAACAATTTAAGCAAAAGCCTACGGAACTGACTTTTTTTTCATAAGTAGGAGTTTTACTGTACTTCAGAAGGTTCTGTTGGCCAGATTCCTATCAATTTTGACTTCTAGCATGATATAAATGGCATACATTTTAGCAGATTGAGAAGTCAACATAACAAATTCCTACAATGCCTACTTAATTTACACTTATTTCATTAAGCTTGTCTAAGCTATTAGTATTCTAGTTATTTTTAACATCCTTTTTGGATCTTGCCATGACTTCCTTTACTGAGTTAATTATTTTCATGTTTGGTCCTCTTCTTTTCCTAAATGCCTTGTACTATTGTCAGCATGATGTAACTCCTGTATTGTTATGATTTTTGTCTTCTTCAAGTTCCACTGCAATCCTGTATTTGTAATTTCTTGTTTCACTTTGCTCAGTTATTGTTTCAACCCAGTCCTATTCTCTGCCAGCATTGTGGTATCGTGTCTATACAATAAATTATTGATATTTCTTCCACCCATGTTCATACTACTTTCATCTGGATTAACTGAACTTTCCATATAACATGTTCTGCATATAGATTGTCAATTGAAAATCATTCTATTTCTCTATATTTTATTCTTATACAATGTTGTCATTCATGATCTTAATCTTAATAGGCTTGAACACTGGGCTGAAACCAATATAATGAAATTTAACAGGGATGAGTGGGAGGTGAGTCAGACTGACATCAACCCCAGGGAAAATTCTGGAGCAGATTATAAAGTGGTCACTCTGCATGCAACTGCAAAACAATGCAGCATTAACTAGAAGCCAACATGGATTTGTCAAAAACGAAACCATTTTTTGGTTGGGTAACTTCCGTGGTAGTTGGAATGCTATTGACGTAATATTTGTAATTTGCTATTGATGTATTAATTTTTAACTTCAGCAAACCTTCGACAAAGTGCCCCATGATATTCTGATTAGGAAACTAGCTGAGTGTGGCCTGGATAGCACAAGTGCCAGGTGGATATATAGTACAGTACTGCACTCAGAGAGTTCTTATTAAAGGCTCCTTCTCAAGCTTGGAGGGAGTAACAAGTGGAGTACCACAAGTCTTGGTCCTGGGCCTCGTTCTCTTCAACATTTTCATAAATGAGTTGGATGACTCCCACCTGCTGGCTGATATAGTAATATCATGCCCTCACTCTTTTTAGTTGTAGGGCTAATTTTTCATTGCATTTTTAATTGGGGTTTTTACTGGTTTTAAGGGTTTTTTATAGTTCTCTAGTGGGATTTATCTAGTTCATGATGTAATTGTTGTATGCCATCCAGAGTCGCTTGCCGAGTGGGTGGTAATACAAATGTGACTAATAAAAAAATAAAAAAATGAGGTAATGCAGGAAATTCTTATTATTCCCTGCACCTTTTTTAAGGGGGAGGGTAGTTTTTAAGGAGTTTTTAATCATGTTTTTATTATGATTGTGAACCACCCTGAGTTGGCCTTGGCCAAGTGGGCAGTATAGAAATCGAAATAATAAATGTTGTTGTTCAGTCGCACAGTCGGTTCCGACCCTTTGCGACACTATGGACCATTGTTCTCCAGGCGCCTCTGTCCTCCACCATCCCCCTCAGCACTCCCAGTTCTGTGCCCATTGTGTCTACAATACCATCTAGCCATCTCATCTTTGGCCTCCCCCTTCTTCTTTTGCCCTCCACCTTTCCCAACATCAAGGCCTTCTCAAGTGAATCCTCCCTTCTCATTTGATGTCCAAAGTACTTTAGCTTCGTCTTTACTATTAGCCCTTCCAATGAGCAGTCAGTGTTGATTTCTTCTAAGATTGACCTATTTGTTCTCCTCGCTGTCCAAGGTACTCTCAAAACTCTCCTCCAACACCACATTTCAAAGGCATTTCTTCTGCGTTCAGCTTTCCTTATTGTCCAGCTCTCGCATCCGTACATTACCACTGGGAATACCATTGCTTTGACTATTCTAATTTTTGTTTGCAATGTGATGTCTCTGCTTTTCACTATGTTCCCCAGGTTTATCATGGCTTGTCTCCCAAGAATCAGTCGCCTTTTTATTTCATGGCTGCAATCCCCATCTGCCGTGATCTTTGATCCCAGGAAAGTAAAATCTGTCACTGCTTCTACTTCTTCCCCATCTATTTTCCAGGAACTGATCGGACCTGTTGCCATTATCTTGGTTTTCTTGATATTGAGTCTCAAACCAGCTTTTGCACTCTCCTCCTTCAGCCCAATCAAGAGGTTCTTTAGGTCTTCCTCACTTTCTGCCATTAGGGTGGTATCGTCTGCATATCTCAGATTGTTTATGTTTCTCCCAGCAATTTTAATCCCATATTGTGATTCCTCCATCCCTGCATTGCGCATTATGTGCTCTGTGTATAGATTGAATAAGCAGGGTGATAAAATGCAGCCTTGTCTTACTCCTTTTCCTATTCCAAACCACTCTGTCATTCCGTGTTCTGTCCTGACTGTTGCTTCTTGGTTCATGTACAGATTTCTCAGGATGCATATGAGGTGCTCTGGTATTCCCATCTCTTTAATTACTTGCCACATCTTGTTGTGGTCCACACAGTCAAATGCCTTAGTGTAATCAATGAAACAAAAGTAAACTTGTTTCTGGTATTCCTTTGTTTTCTCCATGATCCAACGTATGTTGGCAATGTGGTCTCTAGTCCCCCTGCCTCTTCTGAAACCGGCCTGCAGCTCTGGTAGTTCTCTCTCCACATGCTGCTGAAGTCTGTCCTGTATTATCTTGAGCATCACCTTGCTGGCGTGTGGGATGAGTGCAATTGTTCGGTAATTTGAGCATTCTTAATTTGGGCATTAATAAATAAAGTAAATAAAAAAAATTTTTTTTACAGATAACACAAAACTGGTTGGAATAGCTAATACCGCTTAAGACAGGAACAGAATTCAAAAAAGATCTTCCTAGGCTTGAACACTGGGCTGAAACCAACAGAAAGAAATTTAGTAGGGAGACATGCAAAGGGTTATAACTAGAGAATAATCACCAGATGCACAGTTACAAGATGGGGGACACTTGGCTCAGTAATACTACAAATGAGAAGGATCTTGGAATTATAAAGTCCAAACTAAATATGAGTCAGCAGTGCAATGTGCCTGCCAAAAAAAAAAGAGAGCCAACACTGTTTTGGGCTGCATTAACATAAGTATAGTCTCCAAAACCCGTGAGATACTGTCATCTTCTGACAGTAGGAGACTTTATTGAATTTCATAGAAATAGTTGACAGGCGATTTCAGTAATATGTATTATTATTATTATTATTCAGAGAAACTCTTAGTAACACAGCTTCTTATAGAAAATTAATTAGCTCATCAGACAGCAAAAATAAACCTACCTTCACAAATGGGCAGGCACAAACTTGTATAAAATCTTTGCTCAAAGTATGGTGAACTTTAACTTAATAGTATTCCCATTAGCCAGGCAGATAATGTATAACTTATGCCACGTCAGTGCAAAGAAGCTGAGAGTCATTCCATCAGGACCACTACTGATAAATAAGAGAATTTAAGCACACAGGAAACTGTCAACAACTGGGTCCCCACAGGAAACTGCCTTCTCCATGGTCTCATATTTCTGTCTAGCTGGTCTGAGAATTGCCAATCATGCAGTTTCAGAGTACCCACTTTTTTCTTACCTTCGGTACAGAGTAAAGGGGGGGGGGGATTTGTCAGCTATGTGAATGTAAGAATGGATAAGAGGGAGAAAATCTGCCCTCACCATTCAATCGGTTAATCCTAAACTGAGATAAACAAAGAATAATGGATTCCAGGGACCTAAGTAGGAGAAGTGCCCTAAACAGGCCACAACTTCTATCAGAACTATAAGATGGGTGGCTGGATGCTGACAATGTCACATGCTCTAACATGTTTCTAAGTGTTATGTATGTATGCATGTTCATCATACTGTAAGGCAAGATTGTAACCACTCCAGATACAAACGATATCAGCTGTAAAGGAACGCGAGCAGACAGCCTATAGAGGGCAGCTGCGAGCGTTCACTCTCACATGGTTCACATTGCTCAATCACGGACAGCCGCGGGAAAACCTTCCCCGCATTCAGCAGCTGAAGAAAGACCTGCATTCAGCAGCTGAAGAAAGACCTGCATTCAGCAGCAGGAATGGAGGCGTGCCTGGGCGAGGCCACGCCGGTAGCAACCAATCAGCTACCGTGCTACAAGATTCAAATGTAGAGAGCTACTGTATATATTGAGATGTATCACCGCCATTACCTCATGCTTCACTGGAACCTCATGCAATGCAATAAACCTGTGTTAAACCAACCCTTCGGTTGTCCGGTCGTCTTTGGTCCCATACACTAAACTGGCGACGAAGGTGGGATTGATGGCTGCCCACGGGACCAAGACATGCGCCGGCTACGAGGTCAGGAAGCCGGGAGACTTGGAGCTGTTTGAGATAGACTTCAACGCTGCGCTGGTGGAGCTCGAAGTCTCAGACGAGGCCAAAAAGAGGGCCATCTTCGTCCGCATGCTCGGACAAGAAACCAAGAGGACCTTGGTGGACCTGATCGCGCCGAGGAAGGTGGGCGACCTCAAGGGCACAGAGCTCCTGGCGGCGCTGCGCGCCCATCTCCGGCCGGCAATAGCGATGTTCCCCGCTCGGAGCGCGTTCTGGAGGCGAGTCCAGGCACCCGGAGAATCGGTCGATGAGTTCGCCGCGGCCCTGCGGTTGGCCGCCGGCCCGTGCAAGTGGGAACTCCCCGACGTCACCCTCCGGGACTGCCTGCTCTGCGGTCTGAGGGACACAGAGACTCAGCGCGCACTGATGAAAAGGGAACCGCCTCCCACGTGGCAACAAGTCCTCGACGCGGCACAGGCCGCAGAGGCCACGTCGGCCGGGGTGCACGAACTTCAGGACTGGCGCCCGAAGACCGCCAAGGCAGAGAGTTCGGTGCGCGCGGCCCGGCGAACTTCGAACTCGTCTTCTGCAGAGAGCAGCGACGACGAGGACGTCCGGAGGGTCCAGAGAGAGGGCCGGCGCTGCGATGGCTGCGGCGCCGCCCACGCCCGCACCAAATGCCCATTCCGCAAGGCCGAGTGCCACAACTGCGGCCGGCGCGGGCACATCGCCAAGGTCTGCCGGAAACGACGCGAGGCCACCCGGAGTTCTCCAGACCGCTCGGCGAGGCAGGACCGCACCACGAGGCAGGACCGCACCGCGAGGCCGAAGGACGGCACACGGACCACGAGGACGCGGGACGGAGTAGGGCGAGTCTCCAACGACAGCGAGGACGACGCGCCGGTTTGCAGCGTTTCCACGGAGCACCCCCGTTACTTCGTTGAGGTAGTAATACAAGGGGCCCCTGTTAGGATGGAGGTGGACTCGGGTTCCTCATACTCCATTATTTCCCAGGGGGAGTTCATGAAAATCGCCCCCCGCGTGCGGCCCAAGCTCAAGGCGTTGAGGGCCACGCTGAAGGACGTGCAGGGGAACCGCATCCCAGTGTTGGGGGTTGGGAAGTTCCAGGTCCAGTTCAAAAAGTACACCGCAACGCTTCCCTTAGTCGTCCTCAAGGGGGGTAAATGCAGCCTCCTCGGGACTCAATGGTTCCAGCCCCTGGGGTTGTTCATTGGGGGGGGTGCACGCCGTGGGAGCACACGCCGCCGGGACTGATCCAATACAGAGCGTGTGCGACGCGCACCCCGAGGTTTTTAAAAAGGGGCTAGGAAAATTCAAGGGCCCCCCAGTGACTTTCGACCTGGACCCTGGAGTGCGTCCAATCAGACTTAAACCGCGCAGAGTGCCTTTCGCACTAAAGGACAAAATTGAGGCGGAATTGGACAAATTAGTGGGCCAGGGGATTCTTGTTCCTGTTGATTCTGCGGAGTGGGAAACTCCAATTGTAACAGCGCTCAAGGCCAACGGGGAAGTCCGAATATGCGCTGATTACAAGTGCACCATCAATAAGGCGATCCGCCCTAATGCGTATCCGGTGCCGGTAGTCAGCCACTTGTTGGCCAGGTTACACGGGGGGAGGTGTTTCGCCAAACTTGACCTGGCCCAAGCCTACCAGCAACTCCCGGTGACCCCCGCCGCAGCTGCTGCACAAACCATAGTCACCCACAAAGGGGCGTTCCAGGTTTCGCGCCTCCAATTCGGCGTGAATTCGGCGCCCGGGATTTTCCAGTCATTGGTGGAACGCCTCCTGAAGGGGTTGGAGGGGGTGTTACCCTATTTTGATGACGTATTAATTACAGGGGGGAGCCGGGCCGAATTAGCAACAAGGTTGGGAAAGGTCCTGACAATATTCGAAAAGGCGGGGTTGAGGTTGCGGAAAGACAAATGCGTCTTCTTCGCTACAGAGGTTGAGTTCCTAGGGTTCCGTGTTACTCCCGAGGGAATTAGGCCAGCCCAATCCAAGGTAGCCGCCATCAAAAAGGCCCCTCGCCCCACCTCCAAGCCCGAGTTGCAGTCGTTCCTCGGACTGCTCAACTTCTACCACTCCTTCCTCCCGCGGAAGGCAGCCGTGGCAGAACCGCTACACAAATTGTTAAAAAAGGACGAGGCATGGAAGTGGGGCGACGACCAGGAAAAGGCTTTCAATGACCTGAAGCGACTCCTGGCATCAGATGCTGTACTGACCCACTTCAATCCCAAACGCCCGGTGGTCCTGATATGCGATGCATCCCCGGTGGGGGTGGGGGCGGTGCTTTGCCACGTGCTGGAGAACGGTAGGGAGGCCCCGATAGCTTTCTACTCTAGATCCCTGTCCCAAGCGGAGAGGAATTATGCTCAGACAGACAGAGAGGCGCTAGCAATAATTGCGGGGACCAAGAAATTTCATGATTTCGTGTACGGCCGCCCCTTCACCATAGTGACTGACCACAAGCCTTTGCTGGGCATCTTCACCGCAGACAAGCCCACACCCCAGATCCTGTCCCCGAGAATGCTCAGATGGGCCATTTTTCTCAACGCGTATCAGCACGCGTTGGTATACCGGCCCGGGAGGGAGATAAGCCATGCCGACGCTCTGTCGAGGTCCCCCATTCCCCGGGATTGCTGCCACGTGGGCGGAGTAGAGAGGGACCACCAGGTCTTAATGATAGAGGTCCTAGACTCCCCTCCAGTAGTACCGGCCGAAATCGCCAAAGCGACAGGCAAGGACAAAGCGCTGGCCACAGTTTGCTCCTGGGTGCAGAAAGGGTGGCCCGTGTCTTCCCCAGCAGCGGAATTCGACACATTCTTCAAAAAGAGATTAGAGTTGTCCCTGGAGAGGGGTTGCCTCTTGTGGGGACAGCGGGTAGTGATCCCCACGTCTCTCCGGCCGAGGGTGCTTAAACTGCTGCACGTCAGCCACCCGGGGATCGTACGCTCTAAGGCACTAGCCCGCAGTTACTTTTGGTGGCCCCAGTTAGACGCCGACATCGAACACATGGTCGGCACTTGCGAGGCGTGCCAAAGCTCAAGGCCAGAAGAGGCTCGCTCGCCACCTAGGGAATGGGACGCTGCGAGGGGACCCTGGTCCCGAGTTCACGTAGACTTTGCTGGCCCATTCAGGGGAACGCTCTTCCTCCTCGTGGTGGACGCGTTCTCTAAGTGGTTGGAGGTCATTCCAGTCTCGAGCACCTCCTCGACCACAACCATTAAACAGTTAAGGAGGGTCTTTTCCACGTTCGGTTTACCCGACACCCTCGTCAGCGATAACGCTAGCTGTTTCACGTCCGCCGAGTTCAGGGCATTCATGGAACGCAACGCCATTCGGCACGTCACCTCCGCCCCCTTTCACCCGGCCACCAATGGCCAAGTAGAGCGCCTCGTGCGCACCACGAAAGACGCGCTACTGCGCATGGGTCCCGGAGACCTCGACCTGAAATTGTGCCAATTCCTGCTGAGATACAGGGTCACCCCCTTAGCGTCAGGGTACTCCCCCGCAGAGCTGTTGATGCGCAGGAAGCTGGCCACGGGGATATCCAAGCTAGACCCCACGAGAGTAGAGGACAAGGGGCGGAACATAGGGGTGGAACCCACAAAGAGTTTCAGCATAGGCGCCCCAGTACACTGCAGGAATTACGCCAGCGCGGGGCCAGCCTGGGTGCCGGGCACCGTAGTAGATCAAACCGGCCCCGTCTCATACCGCGTAGAGACCAGTACAGGTTTCCTGTGGAGGCGACACGTGGATCAACTCAGGCGTAGGGTCCCCGGAGAGCAAGACGAGGATGAGGCCAGCATTGATTCAGCGTTAGGGTACTCCCCCACCCGTTTAGCCCAAGGGGGAGGAAAAGGGGAGCATGGGTCCCCACCAAGGGGGGAGGAAAGGGAATCGATCCACGGAAATCTTTTGCGGGAGTCCCCGCCAGAGAGGAGGAGCCCCGGGTTGCGGGAGTCCCCGTCAGAAAGGAGGAGCCCCAACCACACTCATACCCCGCGGAAGCCGCGGAAGTCCCCCCGAGGCTCAGAGGCCCATAGAGGTTTAGACGTTGATTTACAGTACCAGGGGGAGTTAGCGGAGTGGTCCCCCACCCGTCCTAGCGAAAAGAGGGGTTTCAGTTCAGCCCCTGGTACCTCCAGTCCCAGTAGCCCCTGTGAGTTAGAATGCAATATAGCGCCCATGTTCCGGAGACCGACACCTCCAAGACCGGAGGCATCAGCGAGTCCGCCCACCACCACAGTCTTAAGGTCCCCCGAGCAGGGATCAGAAGGTAGCCATTCCCCAAGGGCGACCTCATCGGTGCCGCGGTTCACACTAGGAGGGTCCCCGGGGTCCGAGGGCAATAGGCAGGGATTTACCTCCCAACTGTTCATCCCATTCCCTTCCCCAAGCGCAAGGCAGGCACGGACGCCCCACAGAGCCACTAACGAATCCCCGTTTCCCGTTGCAGGACAAGCTCCCGCGGAGTCAGGGATCACAGGCTCTCCAGAATTAGGGCAGGCGCAAGCACGCCCCAAGCGAACGTGCGGCAAGCCACAATGGTTGCGGGACTTCGTCCCATCCTAGGGGGGAGGGATGTTATGTATGTATGCATGTTCATTATACTGTAAGGCAAGATTGTAACCACTCCAGATACAAACGATATCAGCTGTAAAGGAACGCGAGCAGACAGCCTATAGAGGGCAGCTGCGAGCGTTCACTCTCACATGGTTCACATTGCTCAATCACGGACAGCCGCGGGAAAACCTTCCCCGCATTCAGCAGCTGAAGAAAGACCTGCATTCAGCAGCTGAAGAAAGACCTGCATTCAGCAGCAGGAATGGAGGCGTGCCTGGGCGAGGCCACGCCGGTAGCAACCAATCAGCTACCGTGCTACAAGATTCAAATGTAGAGAGCTACTGTATATATTGAGATGTATCACCGCCATTACCTCATGCTTCACTGGAACCTCATGCAATGCAATAAACCTGTGTTAAACCAACCCTTCGGTTGTCCGGTCGTCTTTGGTCCCATACACTAAACTAAGTTAGTCACATATATGCCTGTGCATGAAGCCTTGCAGAACAGGTGGTCAGGGAATAATCTTATGTAAAGTAAGCTGACTCTACTTTTGTTGTTGTTCGGTCGACAGTCGATTCTGACCCTTTGCGACCCCATGGACCATTGACTGCCAGGCACCTCTGTCCTCCACCATCTTCCTCAACCCACCCAGCTCTGTGCCCATTGCATCTACAATACCATCTAGCCATCTCATTTTCTGCTGCCCCCTTCTTCTTTTGCCCTCCATCTTTCATAGCATCAAGGCTGACTCTACTAGGTTGCTACAAAAATCCTTTGAGATATGAAATTGTGCACTTAGGGAAAATCCCAAGGAAAGCCATATAAAGGTAGTGAATATATTTAATAATTTTTCCTGCCTGGGTTCACAATATTATCACTCCCATCTGGCTTCTCTCCCCTATGTATTTTTGCCATTGGGGTGAACTATCTGATAAGAAACCATCTGAACTAAAATTTCCATTTGGTCTGGTGAGTTTTCTTTCCAGTCTATTAGATCAATGAGTCATATTCCCCAAAGTAGCAGCCTCTATAGAGCAACTACAAAATACCAACCTAAGCAAAAGGTTCCAGCTCATTACGAATCTATTTATTATAAATGTCCAGGAAAGCAAAATGCTATGCAATGTCTGTTTACATTTACTTGTCTGTTATTGTTCATTCATGCTGAGCCCTGTTGATACTACCAGATGGCACATCTTCCTCTCTGCAGGAACTGCAATATAGGCTTAAAAATAAATCTATTATTTTTAGAATATTTCTCATTGGGGTAGGTGGGGAAATGAGTGTGGAGGGAATCAAGCAAATATGAATATCCTTTTTATAAATAAAAGTATGAAGCATATTTGGAAATGGAGGTCTTTGTTATATTCCTTCTACCCTTATAGACACCTCCAGGTTTGATACATTTTAATTTACGTGGGACATTAATTTGTATTGCACTCACTGAGGGTGCAATTCAAATCTTCTGTATAGTTTAAAATTAACCACTTCATTAACTAGTTCCTGTAGTTCTCTACCACTTGAAGGCAAGTTTTCATCACAGTGTTGAAGGCAAAAGAAACATTTGCACATTTTTTTCACTGATAGCAAATGCAGTTCTATTCTTGGTTTATCAAGTGGGTTACAGGGAGTAATTTGTACCTACCTTGCCATCTGCATAGGGGCATCAATTGTAACCAGGTTCATTCTTTCACACCAAAGAAGAAAGTGCACAACAAAAATCTTGCTGAAGGAGTACTTTGGCTACCATAAGAGAAGAGAGGACTCACTGGAGAAGACACTGATCCTAGGAAAGATTGAAGACAAAAGGAGAAGGGGGTGGCAGAGAATGAGGTTAGATAGCATAGTTCATACAGTGGGCAGACTCTGGAGGATGGTGGATGACAGAGGAGCCTGGTGTGCTGTGGTCTATGGGGTCACAAAGGGGCAGACACAACTGTGCAACTGAACAATTGACTGGGCAGAAAAAGATCATGCATCAAGGGCAGAGGAAAACTACCTATGCAGAGAAGATATTGCTTTTAAAAAGTACTTAAGGTTTCTGCAGCATGAATGTATTCACAATCAAGGAGATTCCTATATAGGGTCATGACAGCTGGTGCTAATGCAATATTTTATCTCAACACTAATGCTAACTGAAACAAATTATTAGAAAGACAAGGAAAGGTAACAGGAATTACATTTAGTAGGACATACATTTTAAATGGCTGGCAATAGCTGCAATAAAAACACTTCTCTTGCTTTAGAATTGATTTACCAGCAGGGTGGAAAATCAATGATACACCTAGTACTAAGCAACACTTACAAATTGCATAGGGCCATGCTATATATAGTCAGTATGGGGTTGAAAGAATATTTTATGCCTTTGGCTGTCTCTTGCCAGTTACCTAGCTCACCAATATAACTCATCAGCCATCCACGAAAATCTGCCAGTTGCAGGAAAAAGCTAAGATTTTAAGCTGAGGTGTATGACACTCAAAGAACCCCTGTTAAAAATGTTGCAAGGAAATGAATCAGGGACAGCATGAAGTTAACTGATGGGGGTGGAAAAAATCAGATTTTTACCTGTTTAGTATCTGATTGTGAATGGAATTGAGCACAAAAGAGTATCCTATAAATAATTTTGATTGTCGTCATTGATATTGGGCTCCGTTGTGGAGAGGACTTGGAGCTGGGTCCGACGTGGTCATCAAGCCTGCATCTGTTAAGGACTGCTTAAGGGTGTTGAGCTGTGGGCTCCGTCCTTCCCCCCTTCTATACTGATATTGTATTTTTGCTCTTCTTTTGTACTTCTTTGTATTTCATTATTGTATTTCATTGTTGTAATATGATATATTGCTATGCAACTTTGTATCTTGTACGTGTAAATTGTATTTTTTTGCCTTGTAATTTCACAGGATTGTATTTTTGTATATTTGAATACTGTGAACCGCTTTGAGTCGTCCACAAAACAAAAAAAGCAGTATATAAAAATAAAATCAAATTCAAAAATTCAAAATTCAGACTTTCCTTTACTAGGTAAATTTTGGAATCATTTTTCCTGCTGGCAATGCAGGCACAATATTGTGAAATAATATAGGGCTATTTCCTGACATTTTGAATTATGGATACTGAAGCACATTATCCCACATTCATAAACTGAAGGGTGATTTTTTTGTTTGTTTTTTGAGGAATTGTATTTTCTGGCATGTTAAAATGGAATTTTAAGTATGCATACATTATATGCAAATTCCAAAAGCAATATCAGTCATGTAGAGGATTCCAAAGATAAACACATGATCTATAGTATGGTTGCTGGGAGAAACAACTAAGAACCACTGAAATGTGGCTGAAGTTTTTCTATGTGAAAATATTTTGAAGGGCTGCTTTGGACTTAGTGAAGTAGTGAAGCACAGGTGTGATTGATTTTAATGTATACAATGGAGAGAAATACATACCCTTTAACCGCTAAGGTAAACTAATGTTGCTATTCCTGGTCTGCATTGTGTAGACTAGAAAGCTATCTTCCAGTTGCCAAACTTTTCCCTTGATGCAAGCAGCTTGAGGAAGAAAAGCCATATAGGCCCAAAAGCTGAAGAAATACATTGCCTCCATGTTTTCAAAAAAGATGCCCCATTGCATTTTAAATAAAAAAGAAGGGTGGGTGGAAGTTAGCAAAAGTTGTAACTAGAAACAATGCTCAAAATTATCCATACTATGAAAGCGCGGTGCCAAAATGGCCGCCACGCTCTTTGCAGCCCCCCCCACCTGGACTCAGATATCCGGGTGAGTTAGGGGGCATGGCCATGCCTCTATAAAAGGGGTGGCCACAAGGCAGCCAAGCTGCCATTTTAGAAACGCGACAGAGCGGAGAAGTTTTCTCTGCCGCGTTTCTTGCTCTCTTTGCCCTTCGTACCTTTTCCTTTGAACGGAGTTCGCTCCTCTTCACTACTGCGGTACTCAGGGCACAGGAACTGATCCATGGCCAGGGATCCATCGGTAGCTTCTTCGGGAGACATGGCTCCCAAGCGCAAGGCCCCGGCGGTCAAGCCGCGGCCGAGGGGAAGGGCCTTCCCTGTCCCTCCCTCTATTGGGGGGCAGCCATCAGGTCGGAGGACTCGGGCTGCACCCCCCCCAGCTGGGCAGCGGGATGGCCTTTCCCACCGCTGCCAGAGGGGCTGATCAGGCTTCTACTGGTCAGCCCGGCACAGGCCTCCAGGCTGGGCTGGTACAGGCTGGCTCCTCGGGGATCCCTGCCCCTGGAGGGCATTTTCTTGGTTCGGGACAGGGGGGCCCACTTGGACCTGGTGGCGGTTTCCGCCCCACCATTCCTCTGGCCCCCCACGGGCTGGAGTTTTGGGCATGGCCCTACTCGGGCCCTGGATCCCCATTCGGGTTTCCCGTCCAGCAATTGGCCACAGGGCCATCCGGCCCATCTGGCCCACCTTATACTGGGGGCTCAGAGACTGTTGATGCGCTTCTTGCATGTATTTTGATGCTAGAGGCATCACTGGGCATTGCCCAACCACCTCCCGATGGAGGTTTAGCTGCCACTTCTATTACGGCCCCTTCATCGGTCCCGGCAGACACGTTGGCCGTGACTCTCCAGCGGGCCGCCAACACGGTTGAGCTGCTTGAGGTCATTAGGCCAGCCCAGGGTTGAGCTGCTTGAGGTCATTAGGTTACCCATGGACAAGGTGGCTTGGATCTCTGCGGCGATTCGGGCACTGATTTCCAAGCGTAAGGTGTCCCTTTGTGAGCTACAGGTACTTCATGGCCACCTCAACTTTGCCTGCAGGGTGGTGACACCGGGCAGAGCTTTTGCCAGGCGTCTGTGTGATGCCATGGCTGGCCTATTAAAATGCCACCACAGGGTCTGACTGACCAGGGGCATACGGGCAGACCTTTCGGTTTGGCTCACATTCCTCCAGGATTTTAACGGGGTCTCTTTTTGGAGATCAGACCTTATGGTCTGCCCTAAATTTCAAGTACAGTCGGATGCCTCTGGCTCTCTGGGTTATGGGATTTATTTTGAGGGGCGGTGGGCATATGGCCGATTGCCTCACGCATGGCAGGGCATGGATCGTCTCTGCGATCTTACTTTCCTGGAATTTTTTCCCATTTTGGGGGCACTAATGCTATGAGGCGACAAGTGGGTCAACTCAGTGGTCCATTTTTGGTGTGACAATGCTGCAGTGGTGCACATTGTTAACGCTCAGACATCCAAATCCCCTAGGGTCATGGCATTGGTCTGTCAATTTGTCTTGAGAAGCCTATGCCTTAATGTACTGTTCAAGGCCAGACATGTACCAGGCATTAATAATGATATTGCTGATGCTTTATCCCGCCTGCAGATCTCCCGGTTCCGTGCCTTGGCTCCAGAAGCAGAGGAATTCCTCTCGCCACTCCCGGCCGAGATTTGGACATTTGGTGAGGAGAGGTGAACCGGGCGATTGGCATGTCTTTGGCACCTCACATGCGAAAGGCGTATCAACATGCTTTCATACAATTTAGAACCTTTTGTGGGCAACTACGGTTACCCGAAGTGTGGCCAATACCAGTGGTCCAGATTTTACAATACATGGTTTATCTTCACGGTCAAGAGCTGGCCCCCCATACTATAGCCTCTAGGCTTTCGGCACTGGCATGTATGGCCAAGGTGCGGGGCTTCGCCGACTGCGTGAATGATTTCCGCATACGTCATGTTTTGGAAGGGTGGACACATGAACGTGGCTGCCGCCCGGACACACATCACCCAATTTCACCAGAGGTTCTTACCCACCTTGCACGAGGCTGGCATAACTTATGCTATGATAGGTATGAGGTGGCTCTTTTTCACGCAGCTACTACTGTAGCCTTCTTTGGAGCACTCCGCATCAGTGAGTTGGTACCACTGCCTAAGGCAGATGCGTCTCGTAGGGCACTGGAACTTGACGATGTCTATGTTACACAAGAGTGGGCTCAGTTGAGGATACGGTCCTCAAAGGTTGATCAGCACGGCGTAGGCAGTGGAGTTTGACTGCTACGATGTTCCATTGAAGACATCTGTCCGGTTGGTGCCCTACATGAGTTTTTGGCAGTGCGTGGTACGCACCCTGGCCCGTTTTTCTGCCACCAGGATGGGTCTCCCCTTACTAAATTCCAGTTTTGGAAGGTGACCGGCATGGCACTTACCAGTGTGGGCCTCCCTGGGGCTCATTACGGCACCCATTCATTTTGGATAGGCGCCGCGTCTACTGCGGCTGCGTTTGGGTACTCTGAGGCTGATATACGCAGGATGGGTAGGTGGGGATCCATGCACCTTGCATTGTATGTACGCCCCCTCCATGCATGAGTACCAGTTATGTCATTACTCCTTTTCCCCTTCTTTTACAGACCCTGTGTTTCCCCGCACAACGGTGGCAGTATGGCTGGTGGGCCACAGTTACATGCACTGGGCAGTGCAGTATGCTGTGGCGACAGAGTGGGGACCCCAACTCGGCCTATGTGCAGCCGACCGTATGCGATGGTACGGTAAGTGCAGTATGAAATGGCGGGAACAGTTGCCATTCCTGTTTTCCATTAGGGATGCTGGACCGCCTGATGTCCTTATCCTGCATCTCGGTGGCAATGACCTTGCCCAGGTCTTTGGCTTCTCATTAAAATTCACGATTTGCAGGGACCTAGCCTATTTGCATTGCATATGGCCATCCACGCGGCTGCTATGGTCGGACATGGTGCCGCGACATACTTACATGGGAGGCGTTGACCTCTGTGCCCTTGACCCCGCTTGCCGCTCGGTGAACAGGGCTGTTGCCCGGTTCCTGGCAGACAAGGGCTTGGGGACAGCCATCCGGCACCCTAGGATAGGCTTGCAGGATTACGATCTCTATGCAGGAGATGGGGTCCACTTGTCGGCCAGATGTAAGAACCTCTTTCTTGAGGATATGAAAAGCAGGCCTGGTGACCGAGCTGACGGTCGGGGGGGGGGGGCAGTGAGTCATCATGGATGCCTCCCCGTGTGGCAGGTAGCACTGGTAAGGTAAAGATTTATGACCCATAGGTATCCGGCAGGTTCGCAATTGACTGGCCAACACGTAGACAGGTACAGGGGAAATAGGTTTGGCCGGTCAAGGGCGAACCAGGCAAGGGGTGATGGCAGGAGCTTCACAGCCTGCATCACCTTGATATTTAACGGATACACATCATAGGGTGGGGTCAGTAGATAGTTTATTGACTCTGGTCAACAATTTGTTTGTGTCAACAAACAAATTGATACAAATAGTTACATGTAGTCAATTGCCATTGGCATTTTGGGAGGAACCTTACCAGTGTTACTGCGGCCTGCTTGCCTTAAAGAATTACAATTGGATGATTACACCAACTGAAAGTTATAATTCAGACTAGGGCATTATTCAATAAAAGTGGCCCAATGCCTTTATCCATATACCGGTGTCTGAGTTTTTCTTTGGGGGGTGCGCCTGCAATGTAAAATATGAACAGTGAAGAAAAAGGTAAAGGTAAAGGTTTCCCTTGCTCGAAAGCCAGCCGTATCCGACTCTAGGGTGCAGTGCTCATCTCTGTTTCTAAGCCGAAGAGCCAGCGCTGTCTGCTTCTGCAGACATTTCCATGGTCATGTGGCAGGCATGACTAGACACCAGAGCGCACGGAACGCTGTTACCTTCCCACCGAAGTGGTCCCTATTTATCTACTTGCAATTTCTTGCTTTCAAACTGCTAGGTTGGCAGGAGCTGGGATGAAGACGGGAGCTCATTTCCATCCTGCAGTACTCGGGAATCGAACTGCTGACCTTCCGCTTCCCAGTCAGCATCTTAGTGACTTGAGCCACTGCAGTGAAGAAAAACAAGAAAATAAATCAACTCATTTAAGTATGGTGTTGAAAAAGGAATGTACAGGTACCATTGACCACCAGAAAAGCAGATCAATGTGTGGTTGTTATGTATTGAATGTAATGATGCAATGATCCCTTTAACAGAATGTAACCAGACAATGTATCCAATTGTATCTAATCAGGAACACATTGTAACAGGCTGTATAAGGATGCGAGCTAAGTGGCCATAGGTGGCAGTAGCGAGCATCCAGTTCACATGGTGCAGATTCCCTGGATACCTGAAGAACTGGAAACCTTCCCGCCACACCGCACCTGGAGAAGATGGGCATGACGATCAATGATGTCATGTGGACAGTAGCCAACGAGCTACCACACCGGCATATTCAAATGTACAGTGTACTATAAATAGAGCTGTTTGTCCGCCATTACCTCATGTTCTCCCTGACCATCATGCAATAAAGTTGTGTTTAGCCTTGCTACCGCTCCTTCTTTTGTCTTCATTGCAAGACACCAAAGTGGTCAATCACATCAAGCCTGAACTTTCACTTCAGCAAAAATCAGTAAACAGAAGCTTGACAAGCAGATATAATTAGAATGCAGGAATAATTAGAAAATACAATATTGCTGGTTATAGGTGGGGGCAGTAGGAAGAGAGTACGACCTACTGTAATATGAACAGATTGACTCAATAAAAGAAGCCACAGGTGTTAATCTGAATATCTGAGCAGAACGTAATGTGGGGGGAAACCACTGTTGCTTGGAAGAGAACCCCAGCTGTAGGAAGAGAGACTAACCTGATATTTGACTTTGTAAGGAAAGCCACTGCTGTTTGTTTGCATGATCTGAGTAGAGCTGTTAATAGTAGGTTGGATTCCTGCCAATTCCTTTTAACTAAACCACATAGAGGGCCATTGGGGAGCGGGGGAGATCTCTCTTCCTGAGATCTAGCAGAACATCTGCCAGTCAGTTTATACATGATCACTAAGGACTTCAGCTCCACAAAATCTAGCCATTGGTCAATGGAGAGTAAACTGATAGTATCTCAAGGACCAAAAATTTGGATTGTCCATCGTAAGGTTTTCAAGGTAAGAAATTATCAAGAAATGTTACCAGGCCTGTGTTGGCCATTTGGAAAATAGGGACAAGTCCTGGTGTGTCCCAGTGACTGGCAACCCCCAGAGGTGGGCAGAAGCATGTCACCTGGTGGCTACAATCCATGAAGTCATGCAGTGCCCCCCATAGGCATCACTCCCTCCCTCCCTGTCCAGTGCCCTTTTAGTATATCCAGCACGCCCATGAATGTTACCACATATTAGCAAGAAACATCCACTTTTCAAACAAAGTTCAGAAAAGATCACTTGAGATCATACTGTAAATCTACATTGGCTACAGGAACTGACCAAAAGATGCAAAAAGAAAAAGTTATAGATTGCAGCAAAGCCTTTGACTGTCTCATAATGGGAAGTTATGCATTCTCCTTAAAGAAAAGGATGCATCTCAGCACTTGATCATCCTGATGTGTAACCTGTAATGTGGACAAGATATGGAGAAGCAGAATAGTTTCCCATTGGCAAATGTGTCAGACAACGATGTATTTTATATCCCTATCTGTTCAATCTCTATTTTGAAATATCCTGCAGGAAATTGGGTTAGATTCAGATGAAGGCTAGAGTGAAAGTTTTAGGGGAAAATATTAATAATTTAAGATATGCTGGTGGTATTATTTTACTGGCAGAAAGCAGCAATGACATAAAATGACTCCTGAAGAAAGTGAAATAAGAAAGCATAATAGCAGGAACATCAGGAGGACAAGGAGTCTAATTGCAGAACCACACAACCTTAATGTTGACAGTGAAGAACTGGAAATTGTTAAAGACCTTATATATCTTGGGTCAATCATCAATCCAAATTAAGAGTACTGTCAAGAAATCAGACAAAAAAAAACCACATTGGGGTCAAGAAGGGCAGCAATTCAGGAAAATTTCCAATCTTGAAAATATCATCAAGTATAAGAATGTGCAAAGAAATCCAAGACAAAGATAATCCAACCAACAGTATTTCCAGTTAATATGTACAAATGTGGTTCCTGAAGAGAAGAAAGATGATGGGGGTGGGTGGACTCATTTGAAATATAGTGCTGAAGGAAAGTATTGTGGATACCCAGGATTGCCCAAAAGACAAAACAGTGGTCTGATTAAATCAAATCTTAATGGTCTCTCGAGGCTGTCATGTTTTGAGGACATCCTAAGAAACATAATGCTCAATAGAAAAAGCCCCCAGTAAAGCTAGGAAATTTAGGGGCAGCAGGAAAAAAGGGAAACCAAATATGAGATGAGTTGACTCCATAAAGGAAGCCACAACCTTGAGTTTACAAGAGGTGAGCATGTCTGTTAATGGTAGAAGACTTTGGAGGTTATTCTCTCATAGTATTGCCATAAATAGTATTGCCATAAATCAGAGATGACTTGATTTCATATGTCAACAACAACAAAGGCTGGGACCATGAAGGAGACATAAAACATGACCTGGGAGCAAGGCTTCAATTTTATCTGTACCAGATCTTCTTAATCATAACTCAGACCAGACAGAAGTCATCATCCACATGTTATCCTTTTTCAGGTGCCTTCACCATAGTTGAGCAGGAGCCTCCCCAGAGTTCATTTAATTTCATAGCTTGAACTAGAAGGCTTTGCTCAGACAGCTCCTTCCTCATGAGCTGTATTAATTTCCATTTGAGGAAGGCCATTTAGAAATATGAAATCATTAATTGTAACATGTCAGAATGCTATTTCTCATCACACAGTCCAGAAGTATACACTTCTAAGTATGATTGTCAGAATGGGGATGAGAAGGAAAGAAAAGAGGGAGCACTGAAAAAGAAACAAAGAGATTAAAAAAAAACAGAAAAGAATAGCCAGCCAAAAGAGAAAGGAGGGAAATTCAGTATTCCTACTGTGTAGAGCAACTTTTTTCTGGTTGAAATTTTGCCTTTCAAAGTGGAAAGAGAAGAGACTTTGGATACTGTTAAAAAGTGTCTGGTCCTTTTAAGAGCAAAAAGTCACCATTGTGCGGGTCTCTCTTGCCCTCCTCATTCAATTGGTAAGTGACTATGCAGAAAGTAAGGGCAAGAAAATGTTCATGAAATCTATTCTTTTTGACAGATTTCTACTGAGCATGCTCAACAGTTATGAAATGCTAGTTTTCCTTTTTGGAAAAGCTATTTTATGTTATCAGTTTTTAAAAATAACTTCTGGATGGATTTTATACAAATAAAAAAGGCTAATAGTACCCTGGTACTATTATTTTTTAGACATAAAAGTAAGGTATTTGAAAATATATTTTACAAGTTTCTTATCTGCTGGCAAAGATGGTCACCTTTCTCTGAATGGGGCTATGTCTCTACTTATAAATGAATAACTCTTTACCTTTTTGACTAATTTGAACTAGTTAAAACCCAGTTCCAAAGTTATAGCAGGCATCCATATGAGCAATTGTGCATGGCGAGTGCCCTTTCCCACACACTCTGCTTCAAACGAGACTGGATTACTAGTTTGGGCCAATCAGGGATTGCACCATGGCAGGGTGTGGGTGTTTGTGACCCTGGTATTTAATGCAGCTTCCCAACACCTGCCTCGTGCATTAGCAAGAAAGCGGTGACCCTCCAGCCCACCCTTAAGCACAGTATGCTTCAGTTGCTTTGGGGCCAGACAGACATTTTTGGCTCATGCAGCAGATGTACGGTTGTGTGGGACTTTTCATCTTGTCCCACACTGTCAGCTTGGGCTTTGGGCAATTGGCTTGAGAGGGAAGCATTCTTTAGGTCACCTTGGTGGGTACTGTGGAGTAATCAGCCTATTCATGAGTCCAGGGTGGGTGGGCATTCCTCCAAGCTGATTTAGGGGGGTTAAACCCAGGCCTGGAAGGAGATGTTCTTTTGTGTCTCAATCAAACCCTGGACCGTCATTTTCTTGCTTAGCTCTCTCAGCATCCACTGCTACTTCTCTCCTGATCTCAGGTGGAGTGATAGCAACAAGAGGGTATTTTTTTAACAGATATAGGTTTGAGGCATCCTGTCACTAAACACATGGGAGGAGATGGATTTGAGGCAATCGATTTCAGCTTTACCAGGGCCACGTGATGGATGGGTGACGCTTCAATATTTATGAAGGTGAACCGGGGGTGGTAGCTGGGTGATGCATACTGTGGACTCACCTGGCCCATATGGACAGGGGTATAATTTGATCTTTGGGTACCATCTTTAGTGTACTATGTCAGCCCCTGTGAAGATCCGAGGAAGAATTTGGTTCTGGGGTTGCACAGTTTATTATTAATAAAGGTGGCCCTAGTTAACTCCCATTTGTTGTCCAACTCTTCATTTGGGGAAAAGGGGCAATGTTTGTTTGTTTGGTTTGCTCACATTTTTACAATTTCCTTGCAGATTGTTAATTTGCTGAACTGCACTATCATACAGGTATAATTTAAACAAAAAGAAATAGAAAAAGCTTTGCAACACCTTTTAAGACTGAGAGGTTTAAGCTATTGTGAAAATCTGGAGAACATGTATGTTTCCTTGCCTGTATCCAGGCTTCTGTAATTTTCAAATACATAAAACTATCTTCAAATTTATATTTGTCTCACTGAAGTTATGATTGATTGATGTCCCCACAGATGTCTCATATAAGCAATGCTGTCTAAGTTGACTTTAGATAAAGTTTGGGACACCTCTTCATAACTGGAGAAGATTATTGTGCAACTTTCTCAAGACAATATAGCACCTGTTTTTATTGTTCATTAGACTATTTTGTTGCACAGTTTCTGAGCATTTTAATGATTATAACTCATGATGTGTTCAATTCCATCATATTTTGAACCTTGCATTTTTGTTTTTGTTTTTGCTATCAAGTATGGCAGGTAAATATATTTTATTTCCCTTTAGGTTTTAATACTCTCTCTATATATATACTTTGGGATGGGGTTGCTTGAAGAACAAAGTATAATAGAGAATGGCAAGTGTGATTCAAGCACAAATATTCTCTTGCCACTAATAGTTCAACATTTCCCTTTTATGGCATCAAAATAGATTTTCACAGATCCTTATCTCAAGTAAATTTGCATTTCCCCCAAAACTATTTACTCTGAGAACTTCATGAAAAAGCTAAGAGAAGTTTTGTATCTAATATTGTATCTTTATTATCCCTTTGGTAGATCGTTGTCTATCTTTTGACAGATTACAGTCAAGAACTACTAGGTTGATATCTGGAAAAGAGCTGTAACCTCCTTTTTTAAGTGATTTATACTTACCTCAAGCCTTAGACTTTCAGTTATAGTTATCAAAAATAACCAGAAATTTGTGTGCACTATTTCTATGGTTTGCAAAAACTACACCACACTGACACACATAATGTTTTTGGCTTTACAAAAACCTGAAGTTTGGCATTCGAGGGCATATTATGGAGATGTTTCAGCATATGCCTAAGAGATACACCAAGTATACCACATCAACAGCTGTTACTCACATCTTTACTAAAAAGTTATTGAGGCATCATGTATAAACATAATATTCTGTCACATAAGTCACAGTGTGAGATGTATAGATATATGAAATATAAAGCCTGAAGCATTGTCTATTTATTAGAAAAAAATGAATGATCTAATTCTTCATTTTATTTTATTTTTGTCAAACTTTCTACATTATATTTATTCTCCAGCATTAGATGTTTATACATAATTTTTCTGTGGTCATATTTTTATTAAATGCAATGAACATATCTAAAAGTAGGAAACATATTGAGTTGCTCCAGGCCAGGACCACACTTAGATGCTGATAAATGCTACAACTATAATTATTGCCATTCAGCAGAAGTTGACAAATTATATCTAGCTCTTAGCATAGAAAATGGGAAAATTAATCATAGTAGTCAATCTATTGATTCTAAGTTTTTTAAAAAAATCTCCTATCAGTTCACAGTTGATATGTTCAAAACTTTATGAGTTAGAAGAATTTATATAATGAGACTAGTAGCTTGGAATAGTTGTGACCAGTGCTGGGTTCCAACATTTTTTACTACCACACTGGCCATGGTATGGTGGGTGTGGCCAGAGGGAAAGCCCTGCATTACACCTGAATTAGTACTATTTATTTCAAAACTTGGATGGGCGGGGCCAGCCAGAATTTCTGATACCGGTTCTGGCAAACTGGTGCGAACCTGCTGATGCCCACCACTGGTTGTGACGTACACATACAAAACAAATGAAAAGGCATAGATGGAATAAAACCTGACCTAACATTTTTAGAATCAAACACCATCCACTTAGAAAGAGGCCAAAGACTGGAAGACCTAGGATGGAAAGTTAACTGGAGGCTTAAAGGTATAGTATAGGATCAATTTTCTTAAAATACCTTTTGTTGGAATGTGGGGCATTGTGCTTCTGTATCCATGTTTTAAAACTCCAGGAAATGGCTCTAGTTGGACGAGCAGACACTCTTGGGGTGTTGCAGTCTCTCAGGTATCCTGGCCCACTGCCATATATTGAGTAAATATACCCAATTTGGTTTTTATTAATTTCTTTTAAAAATCTTATATTATCTAAAATTATTATTTTTAGCTGTGTTAACTTGTATGGAAAAACATAGAGACAGTTTATTTTTTTTAAAAAAAATGGAGGGCTAGTGATTGTTATTTCTTCACAACATTTTAGATGCAACCTGATAATGCATTTTCCCATTAGTATCATAAAATTACAGTGTGTTGTACCTTTAATCTGCAGGGTCTGATTCCTATCATAGACATTTTTAGATGAAATGGTTACTTCCAGTTGTCATCTTAATAGCTGCATAAAACATGAAATGTATTTCTATGAAGAGTGTGTGTGTGTGTGTGTGTGGGGGGGGGGAATCCCAGATGGGCAGGATACAAATGCAGTAATGAACAAATGAACAAATGAACCAAGCAATCAAGCAACCAACGAACGAAGGAACGGATGAATGAATGAACGAAGGAAGGAAGGAATGAACAAATGAACAAATGAATGAACGAACAAACAAACATGCTGATAGTAAACCTCATTTTTACTTCTCATGTAGAGCTCTGAGAGCCAATAAAATGAAATTGAACCCTGACAAGAAGGGCATAAAGAGTTACTATATCTGGGGAACCGATGTTCAATCTAGACAGTGTTCAATCTGTTTCCTCAAACGGAGAGGACTTTCAAGCCCAGTATTATCAGCAATCACAATGGGGCCAGTACCCATAGAATATATAATATTTCACAGCCTTTTGACAGTTTTTCTAGATATATTTCTGGAATAGTTTGGCTACATAGTTTGATGCTCTGTAAACCTCTCTATTGGGCCTCTGCAATGCATTACACATGCCATTGTCCATGCCAATGACTTTCAATTCACAAGTATCTGGCTGCCAGAATACTAACTGGTGTGTGCATTTTCACAGATACTTGAAGAACTTAACTGCTTGCCCATTTGTTTCCAATTTATAGTGTTGGCACTTAACTAAATGGGATAAAACCTGAATGAATATCTATCACCATTCCTACATGCCTTTGATTTCATACATTATACTGAGTGCAATCCCATGATATCTTTTATCAGATGTATGCTACAAGGAAATTGTACCATGCCTCCATGGAAAGGAGGATGCAGTTGGTGCCACCATCTTGTTGATGCCAGGCAAAAACAGTGTACTTAACTGATCAATTTAATCTATGCATATTTGATTTTTAAGGATTATATATGTTAGTATTCTGGTATATTTCATTAATTTTAAATAGAACACTATTCTAAACTCCAAACTGCATGAGAGAAGATAGAATATATTTATTTATTTATAACCCCTTATTCTGAACACCCCCCAAAAGGCTATATTTTCTTCTAGTTCTGGTTCAGCTAAGTTTTTCAATGGATCAGTTCTATTCTATGAATGAAAAATTTTCATATGTGATTTGATATACTATTCTAAGTACTTAATTTTGACTGTACGGTGCTCATAGATAAAGTTCAGTTTATGAAAATAGGCACAGAGATGGAAATGCTCTCCATAGATTCATTTTACCATTTTCTGAAGCTGCATAGAAATCTCATTATAAAACAAGAACCTTTAATTTTAGTGCAGAAGTCAATCATTTTGAAGTGACAATTTTCATATATTACGTCATGGTATCATTTAGCTTTGTCTGCTAGGCACTTAAATTCATGCATTTGAAGTCAATCTAGCATTCAGGTAATAAAATCACAACACTTTTTACTATCTGCTACCATCTAAAGGAAAATGGAAGCAAATGGGGTTTGGCCATGAATATTTTTTTCCTTCCTAAGTAAATAATCTTACATTCCTTATATTGCAGTTACTCAGTGTAAAATCCAGTTACATTATTAGACCCAAGTTGATTAGACCTATTTAATTAGTGGAACTTGTTAATTCTACACTTAAGGAGATCCCATTAATTCAAAAAGTCCATTCCAGTTTGGGCTTTTAGTTATTGTAGGCAGGGCTGTAGCCAGGGGGTGGCCAGGGTGGGCATTGCCCACCTGAGTTAGCAGTTTGCCCACCCTCAAACTCTCTCTCTCTCTCTCTCTCTCTCTCTCTCTCTCTCTCTCTCTCTCTCTCTCTCTCTCTCTCTATATATATATATATATATATATATATATATATATATATATATATATATATATATATATATATATATATATATATATATATATATATATATATATATATATATATATATATATATATATATATATATATATATATATATATATATATATATATATATATATATATATATATATATATATATTCACCCACCCACATATAGAATCCTGGCTACGGCCCTGGTTGCAGTTAAGTTTCATGATTACTCCTGTTGGTGTTGCTGCATAATTTCCCTTGGAGAATCAATCTTTGACTGCTAACTGATTTCTCATTTTCTATTGACAGGTTGAGAATGAATCCATCACATTAATTATTTCCTATATCATTTGCCATTTTATATTTATAGAATATAGGCTTCCATATCTTCCAAATGTATAAGGCAAGGGATCTGTAAGAAATAATCCCTGTCTTTCAAGGTGGTAGGATTTGTGTATTTCCTTTCTATGTCAATTACAGTTGTCATTTTGCTCTAGGTAACAATTACTAAAATCATTTTCCTGGCTCACAGGGCAATAATAGCTTCTCGTGGTTTGCAAGTAAATTAATGGTTGCATAATACACTTTGTTCTGATATTACATTATCTTGGTTGGAAACAAGACACTTATTTTGGGGCAGGGTGAGCACTTTTCACTTATTGTTCTGACTATAATGTTCATGTGGCAAAATGCAACCTAATCCTACAGTAAGGTAAAGGTCACCCTTGCTTGAAAGCCAGTTGTATCCGACTCTAGAGTCCAGTGCTCATCTCTGTTTGTAGCCAAAGAGCCAGTGCTGTCTGTGTCTGCAGACATTTCCATGGGCATGTGGCAGGCATGCCCAGACACTGGAGTGCACGGAAGACTGTTTACCTTCCCACTGAAGTGGTCCCTATTTATCTGCTTGCAATTTCTTGCCTTCGAACTGCTGGGACAGAGATTGGAGCTCATTCCGTCATGCTGTACTCTGGTATCAAACTGCTGACCTTCCACCTTCCAGTCAGTTTCTTAACCACTTGAGCCTACAGTACAGGATCACATTTATATCTGTACATTATATATCAGATTTTCAACCAAAACTATGCACAGCAAAGGGCCAGTGTGGATGTTATGTACTGAATGCTTTGTGATAAGTATCCCTTTAACGGATTTGTATCTATTGTATCTACTGTAAGCAATCAGTGTTTCATTGTAACCAGCTGTTAAGAACAATGCTGCGCCTGCAGTAGCAGCGTTGGACACAGGATACCCATTCACCTGAATACCTGAAGGGCAGGATACTACTGCCTCTACTGCATCGGGCAGGATACTACTGCCTCTACTGCATCTGGAGAAGATGGGCATGGACTGTTACCCGGGCTATTCAAAATGTACTATAAATAAGGCTGTTGTTTCACCTGTACCTCATGTTTACTTTACTACGATGCAATAAACCTGGTTTTAGCCCTTACTGCGGCTCCTGCTTGTCCTCTGTTGCAAGACACCAAAGTGTTGTAGTGAGTAGAGTGTTAAAAAGGGTTCAGGAGACATGAGTACAAACTTGTGCCTACTCATGGAAACTTAAGGGTATGTGAATCATTCCATTACAGTCTCACATACCTTGGAAATTATTATTGTCACCATAAGTGCAAAGTGACTTGATAGCAGCATAATAGCTATGCACAACTCAGAGCTAACATTCTGATGATGAGGAAGAAACCTGCAGGTTGAGACCAAGTACTTATTGAGACAAACATAACTTTTCTCAGAAGCCAAACTGTTGTGGCCGGCACAAATAAGTAATCAAACCAGCAGGATCGGGTTAACAACAGTGATTCTTTTTTCAGCTCAGGAACCAGACTGGGAAATATGTACAGGGGTGGCCTCTATATATACAAGGATCTGACCATTACAAAACAAGATACATTAAAGTGGGAATCCAGAGGACAAGCCAAGTTCAACATTTCCCACTTTGACAGTTATTTGAATTTCGCACCTTTAGAAATGGTGTGCGTCTCGATCTTCCACTTTGGTGCAGTTTGTCTTTTAAAATGGATTTAAGCTTTGGACAAAACACAACAGATGTTTATGGAAAGCCCACCCAAAAATAGGACACATGAGAAAAAGCCCTGCCACTGTAGAAACTAGTATTCAAAGGCATATTTCATCTAAACCGGGAGATAGCACTTTGCCAGCAGAATTACATCAATTGAGTATTATTTTCTGTGAATTGTGTATAGACATCCATGTAAGTGGCAACTACCATGCCACATGGCAGTAAATTTTACCATTTAATCATATAGTGTTCAATAAAGCTCTTCCTTTTTTACTCTCCCAGCTTTCTAGCTGCAAGTGTCAGGGAATGATTCTGTGTTATTCTATAAGAAAAAGAACTGAACTTCTGTCTATTTGTGTTCTCCCCATCCCCAATAACTAATTCTGTACCATAGACTTACTTGCCTTTATTCTGAACTAAAGTTGCTCCATCTCCCTTATCATTTTGATTAACCTTTTCTTTGCTTTTTCCAGCTTTCCAGATTCCATTTTATGAATGGCTTTTATGACTGCTTGCCTGACAAATGGTTTTAGAATGGCTGCTAAACAGTCATTCACAAAGCATTTTGACATCACAAATGATCTTATTGTGATGTACTAAATGTACATTGATCATCACTTTTACAATATTTAGAATTTTCCTCATCTTTTGTAATTTCATTTTCAAGAAGGAGAGTGTGTTTGTACATGCACATGTGTGCATGCACACATGCATGTGGGGGCAAGCCAGTGAAAGACTGATTTTTGTGTTGTTTAAAATTGTACTGAGTATGTGTATTTGCCCAGGTTAATCAGTTTAAATTTCCACTTCATGTTTCAACACCAGGGAGCATGCATGAATATGTCCTATTACCTTTAACACTGCTTCTTAGTGCAAGAAAAAGACAAGAATCAAAAGCATAACACATTCAGAATCTATTTGAAAAGAAATTATTTGCAGAGCTGTGGGGTTACAAGAATCAGTATACAGTTACAAAATAAAACAATTTACAATACTTCATCAAGGATGTGAACATTGATTCATATTCAATGTGACCATAAATAAATTTGAAAAACAATACAGAATTTAAAAATTGTTTTTTTTTAGTCATCTAACCACAACCTAAGCTCCATCACTATAACATATTAGAAACATAAGCACTGTTTCTGCTACCATGACCATTATTTGTGCACTGATCACAGCACCAAGCATTTTTAATATGTATATTTATACATTGATGTTTTGTTACTGAGCCTGATTATTTATTATGGTCATGGATCTCACTGTCATGTTTCTTCTTTTCATAAAAAAGTTTCTCAAATTTGCTGACATAAAACTTTGCGATCATTTTACTGGCCAATGAACACACTTCTTTTGGAAACAGTCTGCAAAAGTTTCCAAGTGCTGAAGAATAAGAGCTCAAGAATGATCTGAGTGGAATGCAAAAGGAGGTTCATTTTCTCCCTTTTCCATGGTAACTGCAAACAAGTACTGTACTTTATTTCCGAATCTGTCTTTAGTTATGACTAAGTTATGACTGATAAAGACAGGAATTATATCCATCTCTTATGCTTGAAGAAGGAAAACCTTGTTGCCATAGAACTGCATTAAACTGCTCATTCATACACCATAAACTGCATTAATTTGTACCAATGAGTATTTTTGCAGGAATATTTGTGTCTCCTCTTAACCTTAGGTCTTTGTATTTGCTTTGAAACTATACATTTGTGTGCTACATTAAAAAGTAGAGCATGTAGGGGGGCGTGTCAAGATGGACAGCTGAGAGGAGCGAACTTTCTTCCGCTCGGAAAGGAGGGAAATGAAAGTGACTTTTAAAAGTGAAAATAGTTCCTGAGATTGGTAAAAAAAACGGATTAGAACATCTAGAAGGAAAAATAGTTGTGGAAATTACTTTGGATGGTCCAAATTTGTGTCGAAAAAGGGAGAAAAAACGGAGTTTCGATCTTGGAGAGAGCGGGGGGATGGGCGGTCCATAATGGCGACGAGTCCCCGGAGCTCTTAGCTGAAGGACGGGCAGATTGGAAAACGGTGTGGAGATCGGCGTCCCGGCAAAATTTGACAAAGCGCAGGCAAAATTGATAAGCGGATGATCAGATCGAAAAAAGGTGAGCCTGACGGGGATTTGAAAGAGGGTTTCGCTCGGCCTCGCCGCCCCTCTTGATCGGAGATGCACGGAGCCTAGCGCTGCCGGAAAAGTGCTAAGTGGAGAAGCGGAGAAGCCCCGACAGTGAGCAAATTTGTAAAAATTAGACGGGGAAGTGGAAAGGAGAAGAAAAGCGACTGGACCTTTTGTCCCTTTCCATGCCGGTGGGAGCTGATATGTTAGGAGCTAAGTAACGGGGGATAACACAGGACCTTCTGTTTTTTTTCTTTCTTTTTCTTCTCTTCTTTTGTTGCTGTTCAAGCTGTGGATTTGGAACTTTTGGTTTTAAAGAAAAAAAGAGAGAAAGGAGAGGAAGTTGGATTCTTGGAGATTTGGACTTGGTCTGCCCTTGCTTAATTTTTTTTTCTTTCTTCGAGGCATAAAGAGGAATAGGACGGTGTTGGGGCCTTGAAACGCGCCGTGAGAAACAAAGTGTTGTTACCCCTGAGCCTTGGAGAGCAGACGTTTGATCTCATCCTCGCTCTTCGCTTTTGTTTTTTTCAAGCCAACATTTGCAAGCTGCAACAGGCAGTTAAAGTTGGTTGCTGGAAGAGATATAAAATATTAGCTCTCCTTCCCCCTGTTTTGTGGGATAAAGTTTGAGGATTTTTTTAAAACCTTTTTTATTTTTATTTTTTATTTCTATTTTTTAGCTGTGATCATTTTTATTTTTTAACATCTTTTGTAGGAATATTTTCTTTTTTCTTTTTTTCTTTTTCCTACTCCCCTTTTTCTTTTCTTTTTATGTTCATCCGGGGGTAAAATATTAAAATACTTAAAAATTAAGAGGGAAACTAATTTGGTTTGAATTGGGACTACTGACTTTTTTTCTTTTTTCTCATCCCCTTCATACTGAGTGGGACCTTGGTGAATATCTGCTTATATATGTGTGTGTATATGTGTGTGTAAACACACACACATATATTTGATAGAGGGGGAGGGGGAGGAGAGGATAAAGATCTATTACTGTGTTTGGAATTAAATATATTAAAATTGGTTGGAGTTAATACATATGGTGAATTTTCAACAGTAAATTGTCTATGCAAATTATTAAAATTAAGCAATTGGAAATACATTTGGATGAAACAGCAGGGGAGAGGGAAAGAGAAGGAGAAGAAATTGGCTTGGACAAGAGTGGAAAGACTAACATCTTCGGATAGGAGCTTTAGAAGGCTTACAAGGCTGGAGGAGGAGGAAGACGAGATGAAGAAAACAACGCAGCAAGAGATGAAGGATCTGGAGGAGCAGGAGACAGTGAAAAAGATAGCACAACAACTACAGCAGCAACAGCAACAGAAGACAATAATATCGCCAACCATGGTTGCTCCAATTGCGGTAAAAACAATTGTAATAACAACAGCAAAAGTAACAACAGCAACAACCGCCACAACAACCGTAACAACTACAGCAGCGACAGCAGGGACAGTACCGACAACGATTGTAACCACAGCTACAGTAACAACACCAACAACATTGGCAATGAAGGTGGGGCATGGCCCTAAATCTGAATTTGTAAGATTTAATGAGAGACTAGATAACCTGGAAGATAAAATTGGGAATATGTTTGCCCAAGATAAACAAGAACGAAAAGAAGATATGCAAGATATGATGGCCAACATCTTGAAGGGAATTGAAGGCATAAAAAAAGAAACAGATAACCTCAAAAAAGAACAGGAAGTTATTAAAAAAGAGCAGGCAATGATAAGAGAAGAGGTTATGGACCTGAGAAAGAGAGAAAAGGAAAGAGAAAACAAGATCGGAGATCATGAAAAGAGATTGGAAAACATAGAAGAACATCTAAGACGAGCAAACGTCATAATTCGAAAACTGCCAGAGAATTCTCCACATAAATTAAAAGAAAGAATAGTGAAATGGCTCGACGAAATTATGGAAGATGGTTTCACACCGCAGGAGGTTGTAAATGTATTTAGGTTGGGTTCAAGAAGGGGCAAAACTGGGTCAAGGAACGTCATGTTAAAATTTGCTAATGTGTCAGACAAACTCCGTTTAATGGCGCTCATACGGGAAAAAGGAGCAGAGGTATTAAAAGTGGAAGGCCATGATATCGAAGTATATAATGACATTCCAATTGAGGATCGTTTTTGGAGACAATCGATGAAACCAATTACAAAACGACTTCAGGAAAAAGGATTAAGGTACAACTGGAAATTCCCACGACAACTAAGCTTCTTCCACCTGGGAAGACGTTATTTAATAAGTGAAGGCCCAAATGTTCTGGATGTAATGATAGATGCAAAGTTATTGGAAGCAGGAACTAAAGAATGGTCTGATTTGAAGGAAGAATTGATTATATCTGGTGGATATAGAAGACGGGACAGTAACGGAAATGAGAATATGCCTAAAGGTGCAGAAGGAGGAATTGTTCCGGGTGGGGATTAGGTTCGGGCCTCTCCGTAGCTCTCACAACTGGTCGCACCCCCCCTCCCCCCTCTGTAGTTCAGAGGCTATTTGTAAAAAAAAATGGGGAGGGATAGTAGTAGATTGTTTAGTGTATTTTTTTAGTCGTCTTCTTGTTTTTTCTTTTTCTTTTTTTGTATAAGGTGAAGGAAGCGTTATATGTTAATCACATGTCCGCAGGAGGAAGTGGGAAATGCAAAAAATTATGGGAAAAAAATAACAGATGAGGAATATAAAAATAATAACATGGAATGTGAAAGGTACTGGTTGTCAAGTGAAGAGAAGGAGATTGGAAGCAGCACTTAGAAAAGACAGACCGGATGTAATCTTTCTTCAGGAAAGCCACCAGAAATCGGAAAGAACCAACAAGTTGTTCTTAGGATGGACTCAGGTTTATGAAAAATCATATGGTACTTCCAAGGCTAGGGGGGTCGCAACTTTGATATCAAATAGATTGGGATTTGAGATGTTAAAAAGTATATCAGATCCAGAAGGTAGATACTTGATAATAAAGGGGAAAATAGGAGAGGAGGAAATAACATTGGTGAACCTGTATGTGCCAAATGAATATCAAAATAGGTTTTTAGATAAAGTGCATCGAATATTGGAAAAGGAGAAAACAACAAAAATGATTGTAGCGGGAGATTTCAATTTAATAAGATCAAACATAAACAGTACAAATATAACAAGATGTGTGGGCGGAAATAAAATGAATGTGTTAAACAATTGGTTGAAATCTTTGGGGTTGAAGGATGCATGGAGGGAACTTAAAGGAATGGATAGGGTCTACACATATTTTTCACAAGTTTATAATACGTACTCCAGAATAGATTATATATTTGTCACTGATAATTTGATAAAAAACTTAGAAGATATAGAAACAGGAATTTTTAAAGAGTCCGATCATGCAAAAGTATTATTGGAAATGAAAATAGATGCTATAAAGATTAGGAAAAATTGGAGATATAATGCTAGATTGTTTAGAGATAAAAAATGTAAAGATCAAATGGTAGAAAAATGGGAACAAAACTGGAAGTGGAACGATACAGGGGATGTTGGATTTGGTATTGTATGGGACAAGATGAAAGCAATATTTAGAGGTGAAAGTATTAAGTTGGTAAGTATTAAAAATAAACAGTTAAAAAGTAAACAAGAAGAAATTGAAAAAGAGATTAAAAAGTTGCAAGAGGAACACATAATAACTAAGGATAGAAAGGTTTATGAAAGAATGCAGGGCTTAAAGAAGGAATTAATAGGAAATGATATTGAAAAGGTGAAAAGAGATCTGGTATATCTAAAAAGAGAATATTTTGAATACAGTAATAAAAATTCAAAATTGCTAGCAAGAGCGGCTAAGGAAAAAAGAAGTAGAAGAGAAATAGGGACTTTAGTAGATAAGGAAGGTATAAGACACAACAAGATTAAAGATAAATGTAAGGTGGTCAGAGAATTTTATCAAGATCTATACTCTAAAAAGAAGGTAAATATAGATAAACTAAAAGATAAATTGGGAATACAAATTAAAAATAAAATAAGTCAGGAGCATAAACAAAGAATGGAAGAATTAATAACTGAAAAAGAGATAAAAGAAGTAATAAATAAATTGAAAGCAGATAAATCACCGGGAGAGGATGGTTTATCTGCTGAATTCTACAAAGAGTTTAAGGATATAGTAACTCCAAAATTGTTAAAACTTTATAACGGTATACTTAATGGGGAGCAGATACCTCTATCATGGTATAGAACAATAATTGTTTTACTACCAAAACCGGGAAAAGACCCAGAAAAAGTAGAATCATATAGGCCTATTTCTTTGATAAACCAAGATGCTAAGATTTTTACGGCAATATTGGCAAATAGACTGAATGGTTTTATGGATAAATATATAAATAAAGATCAGGCCGGATTTGTGAAAGGGAGACATATGGCAGACTTAATAAGGCGAGTAGTAGACTTAATTGATGTGGCAGGACAAAATAAGGAGAAAGTTGGATTATTATCCCTAGACATTTTTAAAGCATTTGACTCTTTGCAATGGATAACAATTAACGAGATAATTAGGAGTTATGGATTAGGTGACAGGTTTATAAAAACAATAGAACAACTATATCAACAAGGGTATGCTAATATCAGGGTTAATGATGGTTTTACAGAGGAAGTGAGATTAGAGGCAGGAACTAGGCAAGGGTGTCCCCTATCTCCAATATTATTCATCATGGCGATGGAAATATTAGCAAATACAATAAGGGAAGATAAAAGCATAGAAGGAATAATGGAAAATAAAATCAGTTTATATGCGGACGATACTTTACTAATTATGAAACACCCTAGAAGAACGATGGAAAGCATCCAAAAACATTTAAAGGAATTTGAACAAATAACAGGTTTGAAGGTAAATTGGGATAAGTCTGAATTGATTTTAAGTAATATCGAAAAGGAAGAGCAAAAGAAAATTAGGGACGAATTTAAATTGCAGATTAAAGAGAGCTTGAAATACCTAGGGATAAATATTTCTAATAAGTTGGATGATCTGAAAAGATTAAATTACGACAAACAAAAGAAGGAACTTAAAGATAAAATTCTACAATATCAAAAATTAAGGTTGTCTTGGTTTGGCAGAATAGCACTGACAAAAATGATGTTATTACCAAAACTAAATTTCCTGTTTGATGCCTTACCAATTCAACTGACGGACAAAGATATTAAGGAATTTCAAAAATTATTGGATAACTACTGTAATGGGGGACGCAGACCTAGAATTTCAAAGAGAATGTGGTATCTATCTCAAAAAGAAGGGGGTTTAGGAATACCTAATTTAAAGAATTACTATAAAGCATTTCATATAAGGAATGTAGTTAAGATTCTAATGAAGGAGTCGGTTATTTGGGAAGAAATTGAAATGAAGGAGTTAAAGGAAGTGGGTAAGAGCCTTTTTTTAGACAAGGAAATACAGAAAATACCAGTTAAAAATAGAATGCTGAGATCAATGCTGGGAGTATGGAAGAAAGTTAAAAAGAAATTGGTCCCAAATATTTCACCGATAATTGAAATAGAAGATTTGAAAAAGTTTCCAATAAGAATGGATAACGAGATGAAAGAAATATTGTTGACAAACGGGGCTTTCCTGTTGAAAGATTGGATACGAGTCTGCAAAGATAATGGGACGAAAAGAGAGTTATATACCCAGATGAAGCTGAATTGGTTCCAGATAGCGATGGTGAACAAGTGGAATAATAAATATTGGAGGGAGCAGAGTCTGGAAAGACACAGGACAGAATTCGAGGAATTAGTGTGGAAGATAAGGAAGGAGGAAATTGGAATTAAAGGAATGGTTAGTAAAATTTACAAAATAATAAATACAGAAGTTAATTCACAGGAAATACTAAGAAATACATGGGAACAAGATTTGAATGTGAAGATAACAGAAAAGGAATGGCAAAATAAATGGAGAAAAAGAATTATGAGATCCATGTCGGTTAGGATAAAGGAACACAATTTTAAAATGTTATGGAAGTGGTATCTGACTCCTATGAGACTGCATCAGATAGATAAAAAGAATAATAAACTGTGTTGGAGGTGTAAAAATACACTGGGTACATATGTTCATATGTGGTATGAATGTAAGGTGGTAGGAAATTTTTGGGCAAAAATTGAGAATGAGATTGATAAAATTATGGGATTGCGTCTCAAATTGGGGCCAGATACTACCTTGCTGACGGACGTAGATAATGTTAATTTAGATAATGATAAGAAAGAATTGTTGTCCTTGATGCTTGTAATAGCTAGAATGTGTATTGCAAAAAATTGGAAAAATGACTTAACGTTAAAGGTGGAGGAGTGGTATAAACAAATGTGGGATCTCGCATTGAATGAAAAATTAACATGGGAGTTAAATCTTAAAAAAGGTATAATAAAAGAAAATAGATTCTGGAATATATGGCGAAAATTTGTTGATTATTCACTGACGAGAGACGGAACAAATAAATTGACACCAGACCAAATGAAATTTTGGGAACAATAGAAATTAATGGGAAATCCCACGACCTCCCGGACAATGTACATAGCACAGGGTGACGATGTATGTAATATGTATCACACAGTCTTTTTATTGTATTTAGAAGGTCTTGTTTTTTCTTTTTTTCTTCTTCTTTTGTCTAAATGTCGTTATTTTGTTTTAAATGTTTGTTATATACTTTGAAAAATTAATAAAAAAATTTTTTTAGAAAAAGTAGAGCATGTAAGATGAAAAAACCATAAAACACAAATATCTCAATGTAGCAAGAAACAGAAAAATGTTAAGCATATTATTCTTCACAAGTAATTAACAAGATTCAGGGAAAACAGTATTGTAGCCATTTTGCTAGCAAGCAGCTTGTACATTGCCATGCAGATACACAAAACAGAAGGACACTTTGCCATTTACTACTAAATGTCAACATGTTCTTGTGCCCATCGAAAACCTAGAATAAAGACACTGAAAAGTAACTTGCTTCAGATGTATTGCTGGAAAAAATTGAATGCATATAAAGTAAGCATACGAAGAGTGAGCACTGTTTAGTATTAAATCAACATAAAGGTAGAAGCCTCCCTTTGGGCAATAGACACTATATGAACCATGCACACTTCTTTTATTTTGGATTTTATACTTTATATGAGATACTTTTTTCACTTTTAGGGTAAAAGGCACCTGATAAAGACACAATCTTCCCACAGTAGTGCCTATTAAATTCATGTAGCCCTGGAGTACAGATTTTTCTACCTCTGACCCTCATGGCATCTGTCAAGCACATGGGAACGTCCTTCTCCTTCATTCACTGCTGACTAGATCTGAAGGGAGCTGCTGACACACGTTTGGTTTGAAAGTTATTGAATCCCTTATCTACTTGTGTTGTGTTTGAATACATATAGTGCTATAACATTGTGTAATATTATTAGGATCAGTACAATCCTCCATTTTGTCTCCTTCTTGGTCTTGAAGTATCGTGGGACTAGCGTTCTCGCCTTAACTATGGAGTCATGTAAAGTCTTCACTCCGGTCCGATGACCTCCCAGTCACCCCACTCCTTTTCTGTTCAATCCTGTTGTTTCCTGCCCAAATGTATCAATTCCTGATTGCATATATTTAGCAGTGCTGTGCCATTGCTCTCCATGTTCTGACTGCCTAATAAAGTTGTTTGGCCCTGTTATGCTGGCTGCTTCACATTTCTACCAGAACATCAAATTGGCGATGAAGATGGGATAATGGCATCCCGTGTACCTACCTTAGCTCTGTTCGACATGGCCATCCTTGAGAAATGGAACCTCTACGAGCGTCAGTTTCGGCACGCCATGGCAGCCAAAAACATTGTCGACAATGAGAAGAAGTGTTCCTGTTTTCTCTCCCAGTGTGGCCTGGCCACCCTTGAACTAGCTATTCATCTCATGATGCCCCGAGACATCGACACGGTTTCTCTGGACGAAATCCTGGCAGCTATTCAGACACACTTCCAACCGAAGGTGTCCATCTTCCCAGCCCGGTTGGCTTTCCATAGGCATGACCAATGCCCCAGAGAGTCTATACCCAATTACGCCACTGTGCTGAGGCTGTCTGCTGCCCCTTGCCAATGGGACAACCTGGAGGAAGTGCTGCGGGATTGCTTGCTTGCCAGCATGAAGGACGAGGAGACGCAATGTCGGCTCATGGTCAGGGACGTCCTGACCTTTAAGTCAGTCCTCAGGGAGGTGTTGGTGTCTGAGGCTGTGAGATCTAGTGTCAAGTCTTTCAAGCACAGGCCTGCCGCCTCCGTGGGTTCGGAGTCCGCTGTGCAGGCCCACCGCTGTTCATTGCCCCACTTCTCCACATCTTCAGTGTCACCAGCGTCACCAGCATGTACATCTATGTCAGGGTCCAGGTCCTGCGATGAGGAGGGTGAGGTCCAAAAGGTCCGGAAGAGGAAAACAGACAAGCACACTGTCAAGAGGGCCCATCGCAGGTGCGATGGCTGTGGAGCGAGGCACGGCCACCGACAGTGTCCATTCAAGAATGCCGACTGCCATCACTGTGGCAAGAAGGGCCACATTGCAAAGGTCTGCAGGCAGCATCAGAAGCAAGTCCCGGAGCAGCCCAACTGACCAAACCATAAGGGAGCATCCACTTCAAAGATCTCTGCAGTGGAGCTTTCCTTCCACTGTGTGCCCAGCGTCTCCAGCCATTTCTTCGTGGAGGTCCAGCTGCATGGCATTCCGGTAAAGATGGAGGTGGATTCTGGTGTGCCATACTCCATTTTGCCCCAGTGGGAGTTCTTGAGAATCTCCCCAAAGTCGCACCCAAAACTGCGGTCTCTGAACACGTCTCTCTGAGACGTGCAGGATTGCCAGATCCCGGTTCTGGGGGTGGGGGATTTTGCCATTGAGTTCAAGAACATTGCAACAAAACTACCTCTCGTAGTGGTCAAATGAGGCACAAACTGCTTGCTTGGGGTGCAGTGGTTTGAACAACTAGGGATTAAACTGTCTGGCATCAACGCCGTCCACTCTGACCCGGTGCAGGACATTTGTAACGCATACCTGGCAGTATTCAAAAAGGGACTGGGTAATTACATACCCCCCCCCCCTGTGTCTTTCTACCTTGACCCGGCTGTGTGGCCTATTCGTCTCAAGCCTCGCAGGGTGCCATTTGCCCTAAAGGACAAGATCGAGGCTGAGTTGGACATACTAGTGGGTCAGGGGATCTTGGTGTCGGTGGACACTGTGGAATGGAAGACACCAATTGTGACTGCGATCAAATCCAATGGGGAGGTGAGGATTTGCACAGATTATAAATGCACTAGCAACAAGGCCATTTGGTCTAATGCATACCTGGTGCCGGTAGTTAGCCATTTATTGGTTGCTTTACATGGGGGTAAATGTTTTGCTAAGTTGGACTTAGCACAGGCCTACCAGCAGTTATCTGTAACACCTGCTGCTGCTGCTGCAACCCAAACCATTGTTACTCATAAGGGGGCCTTCAAGGTAACGTGCCTTCAGTTTGGGGTAAATGCAGCCTCCGGTATATTTCAGTCACTTGTTGAACGTCGGTTAAAGGGTCTCACCAGGGTCCTCCCCTATTTCGATGACGTTCTCATAACCACTGGGAGAGAGTCCGAACTCACTAATAGGTTAGACTGAGTGTTACAGGTTTTTGAAAATGCGGGGTTATATCTTAGAAAAGACAAATGTGTCTTCCCTGCATGGGAAGTAGATTTCCTCAGGTTTAAGACTACTCCTGAGGGGGTCAAACCCTCCGATTCAAAGGTTGCTGCTGTTTGCAATGCCTCCGTCCAACCTCAAAAACAGAGTTGCAGTCTTTCCTGGGCCTGCTTAACTTTTATCACTCCTTCCTGCCCAGGAAGGCTTCCGTAGCGGAGCCGCCACATTGTTTGCGAAAGAAAGATGTGGTCTGGTGGTTGGGGCAAAACCAGGATTGTGTGTTTTGTGAGTTAAAAGAGCTTCTGTCTTCCAAAGCAGTCTTGACTCACTTTGATCCCAGAAAAACTGTGGTTCTTGTATGTGATGCTTCACCAGTGGGGGTGGGGGCTGTTCTCTGTCATGTGCTGGAAAATGGGAAGGAAGCCCCAATTGCATTCTATTCAAGGTCCTTATCTAAGGCTGAGTTCAACTATGCCTTGACCGACATGGAGGCTCTGGCCATAGTTGCTGGAACAAAGAAGTTCCACGAATTCCTATATGGAAGGGATTTCACTATCATAACAGACCACAAACCCTTGTTGGGGATTTCTGTTACTTTTAAGACCAATCCCCAAATTCTGTCCCCTCGCATGTTGCACTGGGCCATTTTCTTAAATGCCTATCAGTACACCCTGGTTCACCATCTGGATAAAGACATCAGCCATGCTGACACACTGTCACAGTCTCTGTTGCCAGACCTGGGGCAGCCCGATTGTAAGATTGAGCAGGGTCATCAGGTGCTGCTGATTGTATCTCTCACCCTCCCCCCCATAGTGCTTTCAGACATTGCTAAGGCAACAGCAAGGGACAAACTTCTGTCTCAGGTAGTTTCTTGGGTTAAGAAAGGCTGGCCCACATCTCCTCCTGCTGAGGAGTTCAAGGTGCTCTTTAGGAAGCAGTTCGAGCTTTCGATCGAGAGAGGTTGCCTCCTGTGAGGCCAAAGGGTGGTCATTCCTGCAGTGTTACACTCTAAGGTGCTTAGGCCTCTACACATTAGTCACCCTGGTATTGTGTGCTCCAAAGCCTTGGCTGGAGCTATTTCTGGTGGCCCCAGCTAGACCAGGACATTGAACAATTGGTGGGCACTTGCCAAAGTTGCCAGAGTTCTTGACCCGAAGAGTCCCGGCTTCCCTCCCAGGAATGGGACACTGCCCGTGGACCATGGTCACGAATACATGTTGATTTCGCTGGTCCATTTTGAGGCACGCTCTTCCTACTAGTGGTCGACTCATTTTTGAAAAGGTTGGAGGTTATTCCTATGGCCAGTACCTTGTCTGCAGTAACGATTAAGCAGCTTCAGAAGGCTGTTCAGTTGTTTCGGACTGCCGGACATGCTTGTGTCCGACAACGCCACAACTTTCACCTCTTCCGAATTCCAGGCATTCCTTGAAAGGAATGCTCTTTGGCATGTAACTTCTGCCCCCTTCCACCCTGCCACCAACCGTCAGGTGGAATGTCAGATTCGCACTACGAAAGAGGTACTTTACCACATGGGTCAGGGGGACATTGATTTACAACTTTGTCAATCCCTCCTTTGCTACTGGACAACTCCCCTGGCATCAGGGCTATCACCAGCCGAGCTTCTAATGTGCAGGAGACCGGTCTCACTGCTTGACCGGTTGGATCCTTCCAGGGTGGAGGATAGGGGTGTTAATGTTGAAATTGCTCATAAAAAGGTATTCTCAGCTGGAGATCTGGTACACTGTCAGAACTATGTGGCTGCAGGTCCAGCATGCATTCCAGGAATTATGGTGGAACAAACAGGGCCAGTGTCCTATCATGTGAAAACAGGTACTGGTCTGCTATGGCAGCGCCACGCCGACCAGGTCAGACATAGGGTTACGGAGTTTCAAGAGGTACAAGGTGATTCTACTCAGGGTAATTCCATGTTAGGGTCCTCCCCCACCCGCTTATCCCAAAGGGAGATGAGGAAGGTGGCTCGGCAATCAGCTGCAGCCCCCAACTTTATAGTTCAAGCCAGCCCCAATTCGAGTGTGGAAATGTGCCCTTTGAGTTACAGGATCAGGGGGGAGTTTTCTGAGTGTTCCCACACTCATCCAAGTGAAAAGTGGAGCTTTGATTTCTCCCAGGAAGCCCCCCACCCTCCTATATTTGAGTCTACTTCAACTCCAACCCAAAAGAGGCAAGTTTTTGCTGAGTTGCCCCCTACTCAAACTTCTAATTGTGTTTTACCCCTTCAGATTCTAGTTTTAATTTTGAGTGATCCCCTGCTCCTGCTTCATCCAAACAGGGTTATAATTTAGTTCGTCCCCTACCTGGTTCCAACTCTGATTCACAACAGTGCTTCCAAAATGCAAATAGTTCAGAAAGGGCACCCAGTACGGGGAATCACTCAATGGAACAAAGTCTCCCTAGGACTTCCGAATACAGTCAGGTATCAGTACAGCCCAAAAGGGTTTGTGGGCCTCCACAACGGCTAAGAGACATCAACCCATCCTAGGGGGGAAGGGATGTTGTGTTTGAGTACATATAGTGCTGTAACATTGTGCAATATTATTAGGATCAGTACGATCCTCCATTTTGTCTCCTTCTTCTTGGTCTTGAAGTATTGTGGGACTTGTGTTCCCACCGTAACTATGGAGTTATGTAAAATCTTCACTCCAGTCTGATGACCTCCCAGTCACCCCACTCCTCTCCCATCCAATCCTGTTGTTTCCTGCCCAAATGTATCCATTCCTGATTGTATATATTTAACAGTGCTGAGCCATTGTTCCCAATGTTCTGACTGTCTAATAAAGTTGTTTGGCCTTGTTATGCTAGGTGCTTCACATTTCTACCAAAACATCAAAACTTGGATTACCACTTTTCACTGGCAGCCTGAACAGCTGCCAAAGGAATCATGCATTTTCATGTAGTTACTGAGAGTCAATTGTGTATTTCCAATGTGATATCACCTTTTTTTGGCTCCACTTCCGTGCTAGTTCCTTTACATTTGTTCCTGCTGTTAAGCAGGTTGTTTCTCATTTGAAATATGAAACTAGGTTTGATGGAGATTTGAAAGAGGGCTGGGGTGGCTTCAAAGAAAAATATTAGGTCCCTTTATTTTAGCTTTTGGATTTAACTTTTCATGTGCTCAAAATAAATGGTTTTATTTTGTGCCAAAGTGAATGAATTCCATAATGTGAACTTTGAGATTATGGTATGTCAATGATTCTAGTTTTTTACCTTGTCTCTATAAATACAACATGAAAAAAATAATGGTTTGGGTCATATAAATATCACCTAACTAAACAGATATCCTGAAATAGTGATCTGCTTTAAGAAGTGTCTGGTATTGCATTAAGAATTTTTATCAGTCCTATTGGGTAATCTATTTGGCATGGTAATAAGGCATCCTTATTACATCCTTTTTAAAAAAATTACATCCAAACCTTTTTTTGCCAAGAAATTAGGTTAAACAAGGAGTAAAGCTGCAAAGTTTTTTGTACAGGTTCTTCACAGCAAACCCATTTTAAAAGAACATAACCTTTTTAACAGGAACAGTTTAGGTTTGAATAGGATGGGCAAAAAAAAGAGACATGCCCAAAATTGGACAAAAGTTTTCCCAGTGTTGAAGGATTTTCTCTGTCCCCTAAAGTACCCATTGTTGGAAGCAATGGAGTACAATTCAGCATATCTTTGCATAAGAAGGAGTAGATAGAGAAGAATTTCCTCAGATTCCAGGACTGTCCTTCACTTCCCCTGACCTATGCTGGCCTTCCTTCATTCTAGACATAGAATAGTTTATAGGTGTTAAGATACAAGATGCATGTGAATAAGTATTTATTTATTTATATTTTTTATTTATTTTTAAAATTTGTATTGCTGCCCCCTTGCCTGGGCTGTCTCTGGGCGGCTCACAACCGGATATAAAACATAAAACATTCATACTAAAGCCCATTAAAAACCCATCCACCCCATTTGCAAAGAGGGAAAGTTCAAATAAGCAGACACCACCTCCCCAGCATCTCCCCACACCTGCCCAGCCAGCCAGGTTTTGATTTCTTTCCTAAAGGGCAGCAATTCGGTCTGCAACCATATCTCTGTTGGCAGGAGGCTCCATAGGGCTGGAGCAGACATGGAGAAGGCCCTCCTCCTTGTGCTAGAGAGGCGAACCCCTCTAGCCAATGGTATAGTTAGAGAGCCCCTCCGGTCCGCTCTAGTCAGACGGGCAGACACTCTTGTGGTGATGAGGTCTCTTAGGTATCCTGGCCCACTACCAAGTATGGTCTGAGGTAGTACAAAACAGAGGTTGGAACTAGAGACAGTTTTTTATTTGTGGGGGGAGGGTGTCACAGGAGATTGAGAAATTGAAGTGAGAAGAATTCATCAGCAAGTTACATTATGTATACCTCTATTCCTGATTAAAAATGGATGAGCATTGGACATGGGACCTATGACACCACCAACACAAAAATCACTGGTCCTAGATACTTCTGTTAGCAGAGGAAGGCACTCTGGGATTAAAAAAAAAGTGTTCACAAAAAGAACAGCAATGGAAGCCTAATTACTCCTTAAAAATGCTCATGGGGGTTGCATGCAGTTCATGGCCCCACTTAAATCATGTTTGGTAAAAAGTGACCTTTAATCAATGGTCTCCAAAACCAGTACGTGGGAATATTTCATATGTTAATTTTCAAGAGATACATGAAAATCTACTTACTTGAATAAAAAATGAATCAAGTTGCTCAAGTATTGAAGAAAAACATTGGAAAGGTGTTGTTAAACATTATAGCTGCTTACCTTGCCTTCTTTCTTATGCTTTCCCTTTAGCTCTGCTGCTGTTATTTTCCTTTGCTGAAGACATTTCTGTTGAAGGATGAGTGGAGGAGTAAGGTGTTGCAGACTGAAAACCAGATCAGAGAGGAGAAGAAAGGTGCATTGGTATGGAAGCAAACTGAAATGCCAAAATGCTGGAGCTTGTTCAGCCCAGGAATGTACTGACTCAGACAACCCAACAGAAGGCCTTGTGAAGGGATGGAAACAAGCAAAATATCTTTTAGATTATATCTATCTGTCACCTTCTGCCACCTGGAGATTGGGACTTGCCAATAAATGAAGTTCTGTGTTGCCATGGAGAAAAATACAAGAGAAAAATACAGAGGAACTGCATGTAGCTAACACTTGCTGCCAAAGATCACAAGGATTCTTCTTCCCATTTACCCATCATGGATTCTTTCCCCTTTCTCTCAACCTGAACCTAATACACAGGTGAGCTGCCAAGCCATATTAAGCAGGAGAAAGAAAAGGAGGCCTTTCCTTGCTTCTTTCTTGGTTACTTGGAGCAAAACAATAGGTCACAAATAGCTCCTGGGGAATGCCAATTTCTATAGGGTTGTTCAGACCTTGAAGAAGTTACTTTTAGGAGACACATGTAGTGATAAAGAACACAAACCTTCCCCCCCAAAAAAGTGATTTTTAAAAAGTAATATACAGAGACAAAAGGTACATACCAGAGGGACTGCTTGAAGAACATAAACTACTCTTGGTATGCTACTTGAAAGCTTCCTGACACTTTTGACTCTTTATGGCTATCATTCAGTTTCTCAAAGAAGATTTCATAGTTAGCATTCCCTTTATTTGCTGCTATCTTGACCTAATGTCCCATTTTGACTTTTCCATTGACTGATATTTTTCCACATCATAATAATCCTTCTTTGTTTCACTGACATACATCACACTTGAAGGTGTTATATAGTACTGTGCAAAATTCTTAGCTCACTATTAGATTTGCAGTTTTAGGAATGGTATAATGACCATATATACTTATTTTTCATTATCTTTATTAGAATCCAACCAGAAAATACAGAAATTTTGCAATATTTAAAAAAATCAGAATAAACAACTTCCATAGGCTAAAATGATAAATATTTAGTGTGACTTCAATATGCCAGCAGATTTGGAAAACAAAACAATGGCCACAGGATTGGAAAAGATCAGTATACGTCCCAATCCCAAAAAAGGGCAATGCCAAAGAATGTTCAAATTATCGAACAATCGCACTCATCCCACACGCCAGTAAAGTGATGCTCAAGATAATACAGGATAGACTTCAGCAGCATGTGGAGAGAGAATTACCAGAGGTGCAGGCAGGTTTCAGAAGAGGCAGGGGGACTAGAGACCACATCGCCAACATACGCTGGATCATGGAGAAAACAAAGGAATACCAGAAACAAGTATACTTTTGTTTTATTGACTACACTAAGGCATTTGACTGTGTGGACCACAACAAGATGTGGCAAGTAATTAAAGAGATGGGAATACCAGAGCACCTCATATGCCTCCTGAGAAATCTGTACATGAACCAAGAAGCAACAGTTAGGACAGAACATGGAATAACAGAGTGGTTTGGAATAGGAAAAGGAGTAAGACAAGGCTGCATTTTGTCACCATGCTTATTCAACCTATACACAGAGCACATAATGCGCAGTGCAGGGATGGAGGAATCACAATATGGGATTAAAATCGCTGGGAGAAACATCAACAATTTGAGATATGCAGACGATACCACCCTAATGGCAGAAAGTGAGGAAGACCTAAAGAATCTCTTGATTGGGCTGAAGGAGGAGAGTGCAAAAGCTGGTTTGAGACTAAATATCAAGAAAACCAAGATAATGGCAACAGGCCCAATCAGCTCCTGGAAGATAGATGGGGAAGAAGTAGAAGCAGTGACAGATTTTACTTTCTTAGGATCCAAGATCACTGCAGATGGGGATTGCAGCCATGAAATAAAAAGGAGACTGATTCTGGGGAGACAAGCAATGAGAAACCTGGGGAACATAGTGAAAAGCAGAGACATCACACTGAAAACAAAAATTAGAATAGTCAAAGCAATGGTTTTCCCAGTAGTAATGTACGGATGTGAGAGCTGGACAATTAGGAAGGCTGAACGCAGAAGAATAGATGCCTTTGAAATGTGGTGTTGGAGGAGGGTTTTGAGAGTGCCATGGACAGCGAGGAGAACAAATAGGTCAATCCTAGAAGAAATTAACCCGGATTGCTCACTGGAAGGTCAAATAGTAAAGATGAAGCTAAAATACTTTGGACATCAAATGAGAAGGGAGGATTCACTTGAGAAGGCACTGATGTTGGGAAAGGTGGAAGGCAAAAGAAGAAGGGGGAGGCCAAGGATGAGATGGCTAGATGGCATTGTGGACACAATGGGCACAGAGCTGGGAGGGCTGAGGGGGATGGTGGAGGACAGGGGCGCCTGGAGAGCGATGGTCCATGGGGTCGCAAAGGGTCGGAACCGACTGTGCGACTGAACAACAACAACAACCCCTTATATTTGAACAACAGCAGGGGTCATTGCTAACACCTGCATGTGTCCTACTAGTACATGACAAAACGACTGCTGGTAAATGACTGCTAAAGGTCTTTTACATCAGGTTTGTGCAAGACATGCTTGAGCATTTCATACAGTACCTATACGTTGGATGAGTGTAATTAATTGGAAGCGTTCTAATAAGACCAACTTTCAGTCACATCAATCTATTCAAAATACCAAAGATCGCAGAATTTGACAGACATAAACTCATACTTTTACATCAGCAAGGCCACTCTCAAAGTGAAATCAACAAACAAAATGGATACTCAAGATGTGGTTATGCAAGCTAGTATAAAGAAATTTGAATAATCAGGAGAAGTCAAGAACAAAAATAGGACTAAGAAGCCAATAAAACTTTCAAATTCTGATGAGAAGTTCCTCAGAGTTTCAGCATTGAAGACTGGAGGAAGTCCAGTAAGGACCTGACTCAGCATCTGACAGCTTCATCTGGATGCCAGGTTAATCCTTTTATAGTTTGAAGATGCTTGATCAGGAATGGTCTTTGTGGAAGGGTAGCATCTAAGAAACCACTCTTGTGGAAGGGAAACAAGTTGAAAAGGCTAAAACCCAGTTTTTATTTTTTTTTAAAGGGTCCAATCATTGATATATAAGAAGAAGAGTTGGAGAGAGATGGATGAAGGAGTCCTTGTGGTTTTCAGTGAAACATGGTGGAGGGTCTGTCCATGGAATCACCTGGCTAGAAAATGAAATAAAAGACAACCTAAATCTAAAGTACTCTTGGATGTGCCGAAGGCAGTCTGGTATAATATAATACTACAGAAAACCTCAATCCAGATTCCCCAAAAGAGTTCAAGATGCACTTAGAGCCAAGGGAGGTCACAGTGAATATGGACTTTTGCCTGACAAAGCCATTTTGTTCTGAAAATTGTGTTTGTTTGAATTTTGTGGACATATTTCTTGTATTTTCTGTAATTGTGGACGGTCATTAAAACTTTGCTAAAAACAAAGTTGGTTGTGACCTAAGTCTTTTGCACAGTACTGTATATCTAGACTTCTGTATATAAATTAGGCATGAAAGCTCTAGCATCAGACACAGCTTACAATGCCTTGCACACAGCCTGAAGACAATGCTTTATAATGCAGCCAGATCACACATTTGATGCCAATCAGCCTGGCTTATGACTGTATGTGAATTGCTATATATGTCTACAGCTCACTGTTCTGCTCTCAATAACTGACAGCTGAATGTCTGATCTAATTCTCTAGGAAACCATTGTGTGTGTGATGATGTGAGGTGACATTCAAGTTCTTCTCATTATGTTGTACCGTATATGAGACGGCTGTGTCACATATGCATGGCAATCACTATTTGAAGTTATATTTATCTTGTGCTAAGCATGCATCTCCAAGTGCAATACCCTCACCACCAACTGATCCTTCCCTTAGAGCAGTGGTGGGACATAGTTAGCCTGCCATGTGGCCTATCAATTCACCTCCCCAGTTACAATATCTGAAGTTGTCCCTATTGAAAAGAGCAGCATTGCTTCTATCATTGATGCATGCATAACGTTTTGCCATTAATAATGGGTGGGGAGGAAGCTGAGAAGTACTCTGTTTGTTAAACCTTTAAGGCTCTGTAGTGTTGGAGGGCTCTCTGGCACCAAAAAGCTCTGTGATATCAGAAGATACTTTGGTACCGGCAGAGTAACAGCAGGAATTGTTGGCTGTCAATATTATGCAGAAGAAGCTGCGATGGCTCAAGTGGTTAAGATGCTGAGACCAGAGTACTGCATGACAGAATGAGTTCCCTTTTCTATCCCAGCTCCTGCCAAACTAGCAGTCTGAAAGCAAGAAATTGCAAGTAGATAAATAGGTACCATTTAAGTGGGAAGGTAAACAGCATTCCATGCACTCCAGTGTCTAGGTTTTTCCCCCTATACAAGCTGAAAGAGACTAGCTAAAGGTAGGTAAAATTCTACCTTATTGAAAATTAGGTATTACACAACATTGTCCCAGCAGGTTGAGGGAATCCATTGTGATCCCCACAACACAAAGAGGTTGCCCAATTCTGCCTTAGAACAAAGACATGTTGCTTTTTTTAACCATCCTTCATTTCAGGAAGGTACATTTCTGTGTGGATGTATGTGCTAAGAAATAAATGAGAAAGACTCCAACCACCCACTGAGAGTTAGGGCAAGGAAAATCAAAAGCTAATGTAAATCTATATACCAAGCTTGTTCTTCCATGTCCAGGCCAGATGTAAAACTGCCTAAAGGAAGCCACCTTTGGGGGTTAATTCTGTAATTCCTTTTGACTGAAATAGTGTGAGAAAGATTAACCAGCACAAGGTGGCCATTGCCCAAGGTACACCCAATTGTGGTTCAAAAATGCCACAATCTTCAAGGAGGCTTTTTCTGTGTACTCCTATATATCAATGAATATTAAATTGATATACAGTACTAGAATAGAGGTGGGCAAGCTCCAAAGATCCAGGGACAAAAACACATTAGCCTTATACTTCTCCTTCTTCCATGTCTAGGCCAGATGTGAAACTGGCAAAATGAAGGCATCATTTGGTGATTTTATTCTGCAGTTACTTTTGTCTGACCTAGTGTGAGAAAGATTAGAAGGGAATACAAGGTTGCCGTTAACAGGGTACACCTGATTGTGGTTCAAAAATACCACAATCTACCAGAAGGCTCTTTCTGTGTATCCCAGTCTTATACTAATTGGGTTGTGATACAAATCAAATCAATCAATCAGTCCAACAATCATTGTCCTTGAACCCCAGGGGCTGGCACCTGTCTTGAACGCTCGACTAGGTGCTGGCTTACAGGAGGCATGTACCGATCCTTTAGGCTGCAATAATTTCCTTTATCCGCACACTCCCAGTGCAGCCTAAGGTCGCCTCACTGTACCGCTTCCCAATCGGCTTCAAAGAACTCCATCTGTCGCTTACAGGGAGTATGCGGTGGTTTAATACATTGGTAGCATATGGGGGCATAGAGCAAAGCACTTGGATATAGCCTGATAAACTGACATCCACTCTGTTGATGTTACTCACAACGAGTTTTATTTTCCATTAGAATCTGAAAAAGAACAGAGACAGACAAAGACAAAGTACATAGTAATACAGAGTTAGTAAGGTTCCCTTTGATCGGGGAAGCCCCTAAGGGATATTTCTCAGTCCAGCTTGGGGAGACAGAGCCCTGCCTTCTACCCAAGAGGACTAAATAACTGAGGGAAAGGGCTCTGCTTTTATACACAAAAGGAGCAGATTTCACTCCCACCTTTGCTTTCTTGGAATGGCTCAATTTGCAGGTGTTCAGAGCCATGGGGTTTTGATTGACAGGAGGGGAGGTGTCCTCTCCCTTGTGGTATAGTCAGCTGACCCTGTCGTCACCCTGTACCATCATGGGGGCTGCACCTGTAGTAGCTGTCAATCACTCCAGTGTGGGATCGCAGCTGTGTTGATTTCATCAGAAAGGAATGTGTGTGAAACAGCTCTAGTAGCTTAGAGATAAGGTTGCCATGGTTACTCAAGGATCATGACAGCACCTACTCTATCGAAGCCTGCTCCCTAGAGGAGACAATCAGAAATTGAGAAGAGGTTCTTTTTGCCCAACATGAACTAGAACATTGATGGCAAATCTTTTAGAGATCGAGTGCCCAAACAGAGGGGTGAGGGGGAAGGAGGAAGTGCTCCCACTGGGCTGCTGGTCAGAGGGGTGGGGCAAACTCTGTGCTGGGCTGATGGCATACATGCCCACAGAGAAGGTTGGGAGTGCCCCTTCTGGCATGTGTGCAATAGGTTCACCACCACTGATCTAGAATTTAGAATAATGGTGAAGAGAAAATCAGCAGCTTCATCCCTGGGTTTCTCAAAATGCAATAGTAAAGTTAAAATTAAGCTTTGAAATAAGACACATAATAATGGAAACACATGACTATGATGACAAATTTAGACAACATACAGCCCAGTCTATTCTATTCTTACTCAGAAGTAGAGCCTACAGAGTTCAATGGGATTAAGGGGGTGGAAGTGAACAAGGTCCCATTTCTGGACTCTAAAGTATTCATCTTGTTGGGGAACAGCAGTATTCCTCTCAAACCCAAGGAATATATTACAAGTCTCATAGCCTTCACCAGCTGAGATTATTAACTGAACTAGAAAAGGCTTCTTATGCAAATGCTTACACAAAACAAAGTAAGTTCAGAAATAGAGCTTTTAAAAGTGTATGCATAAACAAACATTTAAAACTTCTGATTTGTGTATGCCTTTGAAAATGAAGTTCAAAAGATGTGGTTTCTTCACCCTTCAAGACTAACACATGCATGTCAACTATAATTGAAAATACATTTTATGTGGCTGGAAACAAGTGATAGTCTAAAGTGGGACTTAAGTGGAATTAAACAGGCATTAGGATTTGCAATGGCCTTCTGTGCAGGAGAGATTTACACCTTTAATTAGCTGTGTAAATCTGCATTGGTGCATTGATCCACCTGTAATCAACAGTCCCATGTGGTTTATGGTTGCAAATGAGGATTGCATTATTCAAAAAGAATTTCTGCCTTGAAAATTTTAAGCAGTTTCATATTTACACACTATTTTTGCATCAGTACTCATTTTGCTAAGAAAGAGAAAAAGTGAGGTTTCAAGAAACACTGCTAGAGGAACAGAAAGACTTTCCCCCCTGTAAAATCCTACCCTGTAAATGTGTGCCACTTCAAAGATGGTAAATGGATGAAAGGTATCACAGAGTGGATACTACTTGACATAAAGTGACCACTAGGAAGGCCAGCAACCAAATGGGAAGCCCAGTTCATGGCAAAGTACCCAAGGCCCTGGATAGACTGGCATAGGATAGGAAACAGTGAAAGAGGATGCTTTGATCCACCACATCAACCTGACGTGTGAAACACGGATCAACCAAGTAAGTATATCTCTACTTGTACCAAAGGAAATTGGAGAGATAGGCAGGATATCTCTCAATGCCATTTCCAGGGAATCCTAAGCAGGTGAAGGCATCTGCTTGGGAATACCCTGAAGGAAATGGTGAGCCACTGTGTGAGACAGAATGCTGGACTGGATGGGCTGTGGCCTGTTCCAGCAAGGCTGTTCTTATGTTCTTATGTTCTTATGAAATCTTCTAAATCACAAAGATTCTCTACACCATCACAGCCTTTTTGGGAAATGTGCATGTAATCTGTAAACCATGAAAATGGGCCAAAGTTATATTCAGATATGAGACCAGACTTTACTTACTACAGTGATACTTCATACAACGTCCAAACTTGGTTCCACAAGTTTGGACTTTATACGGATTTGGACTTTGTATGAGGCATGTAAAATCCTAGCCACAATGCCTCTTACAACATCCAAATCCTTGCCGCAATGCCTTGTACAACGTCATTTCCATAGAGATACATTGTACTGTAACAGCACAGACTTCAGGGCAAAGTCAAGGAAACAGACAGGAAACAGACAGAACTTTAAGAAATCATTGTCTAAATGCTAAAAACATTACAAAAACATGTCAAACAACTCTGATTGTCCAAGAACCTGAAGAATGCTGCAAAAATCCCAGGAATGCTTCTAAAAATTCTGACAAAGAAAATTTTAAAAAATCCAAAATCATGCTCAAAAATTAGGTGATGTTGTATGAATCCGATGTTGTATGAAGCAGACTTTGTATGAAGTATTACTGTATATCAAAAGTACAATTGTGATGGTGAGGACATTTTCCTGCAAAATGATGGTGGTGGCTCCAACTATGTGTGCATTTGCACATACACTGTCAAGTCAATTCTGAAGAGGACCTCGTCACCACCCCTTAGCCCCCACCATCAGAGGGAGGGAGGAGCCGCCATGGCCCTGAAGGGTGACTGAGGAGGACCTCGCCACCGCCCTCTATCCCCCACCATTGGCTGGATGGAGGAGCCGCCATGGGCCTGAAGGGCGACTGAGGAGGACCACGCTGCTGCCCCCTAGCCCCCACCATCGGCTGGAGGGAGGAGCCGCCATGGCCCTGAAGGGCAACTGAGGAGGACCTCGCCACTGCCCCCTAGCCCCCACCATTGGCTGGAGGGAGGAGCTGCCATGGCCCTGAAGGGTGACTGAGGAGGACCTCGCCGCCTCCTCCTAGCCCCCACAATCGGATGGAGGGAGGAGCCACCATGGCACTGAAGGGCAACTGAGGAGGACCTCGCTGCTGCCCCCTAGCCCCCACCATTGGCTTGAGGGAGGAGCCGCCATGGCCCTGAAGGGCCCTGAAGGGCGACTGAGGAGGACCTCACCGCCACCCTCTAGCCCCATTATCAGCTGGAGGGAGGAGCTGCAGGGATGCCGCTGCTGCATCTGCTCCAGAGATATTGAGCCCAGGCTCTGTCATAGACGTTTATTGTTGTATTTGCTTCACCCTGTAAGCCGCCCTGAGTGATGCTTGCACCAGTAGGGCAGGGTATAAATATTAAATAAATAAAATAAAATAAAATAAAATAAAATAAAATAAAATAAAATAAAATAAAATAAAATAAAATAAGGCTGGCCTGGCGGAGGAGCGGAGAGGGTGGTTGCTGGGTGTTGTGTGTGGAGGAGGAGGAGGAGGAGGAGGAGGAAGAAGGGAAAGGAGGAAGGGGGCAGAGAAAGAGGGCGGGTGGGGGGCATAAAAAAAAGAGAGACTGACTCGGTTTACTGAGTGGGGAGCTTTTCCCTTTATCCCTCCCCCCTTTGGGTCATTATTATCTCCCCACAGAGTGGGGGGGGCAAAGAGGGGGCTCCATTTTAAGGGGTTAGGAGACCCCCCTCACAAAAAGAGACTGACTGGCCTTGCTGAGGGGGGGCTTTAATTTCTCTTTTGCCCCCCACAACCACCCCCTTTGGGCCACTGTTTCTCCCCACAGAGGGGGAGGGAAGAGAGGAAGGGGCGAGTTAAGAGACCCCCCCTTTTTATAAAAATAGACTGGCCTTGCTGAGGGGGGGGGGCTTTAATTTCTCTTTTGCCCCCCACCTCCTTTGGGCCACTGTTTCTCCCCACAGAGGGGGAGGGAAGAGAGGAAGGGGCGAGTTAAGAGACCCCCCCTTTTTATAAAAATAGACTGGCCTTGCTGAGGGGGGGGGCTTTAATTTCTCTTTTGCCCCCCACCTCCTTTGGGCCACTGTTTCTCCCCACAGAGGGGGAGGGAAGAGAGGAAGGGGCGAGTTAAGAGACCCCCCCTTTTTATAAAAATAGACTGGCCTTGCTGAGGGGGGGGGCTTTAATTTCTCTTTTGCCCCCCACCTCCTTTGGGCCACTGTTTCTCCCCACAGAGGGGGAGGGAAGAGAGGAAGGGGCGAGTTAAGAGACCCCCCTTTTTATAAAAATAGACTGGCCTTGCTGAGGGGGGGCTTTAATTTCTCTTTTGCCCCCCCACCTCCTTTGGGCCACTGTTTCTCCCCACAGAGGGGGAGGGAAGAGAGGAAGGGACGAGTTAAGAGACCCCCCTTTTTATAAAAATAGACTGGCCTTGCTGAGGGGGGGCTTTAATTTCTCTTTTGTCCTCCCCCCCTTTTTTTAGTCAATTATCACCCTACAGAGGGAGAGGAAAGGCGAGGGGGCTGTATTTGAGGAGGTTAAGAGGAAACCCCCCAATAATAATAATAATAATAATAATAATAATAATAATAATAATAATAATAATAATAATAATAATAATAATAATAATAATAATAATAATAATAATAATAATAATAATAATAATAATAATAATAATAATAATAATAATAATAATAATAATAATAATAATAATAATAATAATAATATCCACTCTTCAACACACCCCTGAATTTTCTCCTCCAGGCCTCCTTGTTTTCCTTCCTCCTATGCCTGAGTCCTCTCCCTTCCTCCCTCTTTTAAATGCACATTGTCTCCTCCTCCTCCTCCTCCTCCTCCAGCAGCCTCGCCCCCCTTCCTCTTATTTGGGACTCCCACCCAACCAGTGTTAAAATACTGGAGAGCTCGGACCCCCCCCCCCCTTAAAAAAAAGCATCAAAGGATCCAGTTCTGAGCTGCTTCTGTTTCCCTCCATTAATAACTGGGAGCTCTCATACAACTGCCTTTCTGCAGGGCTTCCTATTAGTATTTTTCATTATTTTGTTTTGGAGTTGAAGCTTCCATAGCTGCCTTTCTGCCTCCTTTCTCCATCCGGGGAAAAAAAATAAATCCTCAATACACATACTATATGTAAATCTATACTGCAACCCGCCTCCTCCCCCTTTGCCCTTTCTTCGTTAGACCTGACTTGGGGTCTCCTCCCTGCCTGCCACTACTACACAAAAATCCTCCTGATGGTGTGATTTGTGAGGAAAAGAAAACCACAATTAAAGGCTTGATTTGGGGAACTATAGGCTGAACTGCCCAACTGCCCAGAAACTGCCCAGGCCCAACTGCCCAGAAACCATCCAGAAGCCTTGGAGGGAGGTGAGTGAAGAATCGGCCCCTCCCTTCCACCCCATCCTAAAACCTGGGTGCAAGGAAGAAAGAGGCAGAGAAAGACCAGGCCCAACTGCCCAGAAACCATCCAGAAGCCTTGGAGGGAGGTGAGTGAAGAATCGGCCCCTCCCTTCCACCCCATCCTAAAACCTGGGTGCAAGGAAGAAAGAGGCAGAGAAAGACCAGGCCCAACTGCCCAGAAACCATCCAGAAGCCTTGGAGGGAGGTGAGTGAAGAATCGGCCCCTCCCTTCCACCCCATCCTAAAACCTGGGTGCAAGGAAGAAAGAGGCAGAGAAAGACCAGGCCCAACAGCCCAGAAACCATCCAGAAGCCTTGGAGGGAGGTGAGTGAAGAATCGGCCCCTCCCTTCCACCCCATCCTAAAACCTGGGTGCAAGGAAGAAAGAGGCAGAGAAAGACCAGGCCCCAACTGCCCAGAAACCATCCAGAGGCCTGGGAGGGAGAAGGTCACCATCCACCACTGCAGCCAGAGGCAGAGGAAGAGGAACAGCTGAGACACAGGGAAAACATCCACTGCCCGCCACTGCGATGCCCCTGGAGCAAGGGACCCAGAGACAACAACCCCACCTGGGGAGTGAGGACACAAGGATAAGTAGCTGATGTGAAAAATGTAGCTGAATTAATATAGAGACTGACATAGAGACTTCATACTGACTTAATATAGCAAGTAACATAGAGACTGTGTTTTAGAGTGTGATAATTATGCATGACAATATGTAGTGTAAACTGTTCTAAACTTTTAAAACTGTGATATGATGTATGATGCGAGGAAAAAAATGGCGTAGAAACCGGCAAACCACGCCACAAAGCTTGCCAAGAGAACCCTATGGACCAAAACAAAAGGCAAAACAAAAGGGCAGGCTAGGTGATACAGGATGCTTAACACCTCAGAGGGGAGAAAGGGGATGGACAGGAAAGGGGGAGGGGAAATGCAATGTTGTAAGGAGCAATACTGTATAGGGACATGGAATGTGAGATCAATGAACCAAGGTAAACTGGAAGTGGTAAAAAATGAGATGGAAAGAATAAGCATTGACATCTTGGGAATCAGTGAGCTCAAATGGACAGGGATGGGCGAATTCAGCTCTGGAAACCATCACATCTACTACTGTGGACAAGAAAACTTTAGAAGACATGGAGTAGCCATAATTGTCAATAAAAGAGTGAGAAGAGCAGTAATGGGATACAACCTCAAAAATGACAGAATGATGTCAGTAAGAATTCAGGGCAAACCCTTCAATGTTACTGTGATCCAAATATACGCACCAACCACGGGTGCAGATGAAGCCACAGTGGACCAGTTCTATGAGGACTTACAACACCTCATAGAACAAACACCAAGAAATGATGTTCAAATTATTCTAGGAGACTGGAATGCCAAAGTAGGCAATCAAAAAGTGGAGGGAATAACAGGCAGGTTCGGTCTTGGAACACAGAATGAAGCAGGACAAAGATTGATAGAGTTCTGCCAAGAGAACGCACTGGTCATAGCAAACACCCTCTTCCAGCAACACAAGAGGCGACTTTACACATGGACATCACCAGATGGCCAACACCGAAACCAGATTGACTACATACTCTGCAGCCAAAGATGGAGAACCTCCATACAGTCAGCAAAAACAAGACCTGGAGCAGACTGTGGCTCAGATCACAACCTACTGATTGCAAAATTCAGGCTTAGACTAAAGAAAATAGGGAAAACAAAGAGACCAGACAGATATCACCTAGACAGCATCCCTAAAGAATACACGGTGGAGGTGATGAACAGATTCAATGGCTTAGACTCAATAGATAGAGTGCCAGAAGAATTATGGACAGAGATGAGGGACATCATGCAGGAAGCAGCAAAGAAAACCATACCAAAAGAAAAGAAGAGTAAGAAAGCAAAGTGGTTGTCTGATGAGGCTCTTAAAATAGCAGAGGAAAGAAGGAACGCAAAAGTCAAAGGAGAAAGGAAAAAATACAATCATCTGAACACAGAATTTCAAAGAAAAGCAAGGAGAGATAAGGAAAACTATCTAAAAGAACAGTGCAAAGAAATGGAAGAAAACAACAAAAAAGGCAGAACCAGAGATCTTTTCAAAAAAATCCGGGAAATCAAGGGAACATTTAAAGCAAAAATGACCATGATAAGGGACAAAGACGGAAAGGAGCTAGCTGATGCAGAAGAGATTAAGAAAAGATGGAAAGAGTACACAGAGGAACTCTACAAAAAGGAACTCAACACTCCTGATAGTCACAATGATGAAGAAATTGAACCTGAGCCAGACATCCTGGAGAGTGAAGTCAGAAAGGCCCTAAAGAGCACTGCAAACAACAAAGCTAGTGGAGATGATGGTATCCCAGTTGAATTTTTCAAAGCTCTAAAAGATGATGGCATCAAATTACTGCACTCAATATGCCAGCAGATTTGGAAAACAAAACAGTGGCCACAGGACTGGAAAAGATCAGTATATGTTCCAATCCCAAAAAAGGGCAATGCCAAAGAATGTTCAAACTATCGAACAATTGCGCTCATCCCACACGCCAGCAAGGTGATGCTCAAGATAATACAGGATAGACTTCAGCAGCATGTGGAAAGAGAATTACCAGAGGTGCAGGCTGGTTTCAGAAGAGGCAGGGGGACTAGAGACCACATTGCCAACATACGTTGGATCATGGAGAAAACAAAGGAATACCAGAAACAAGTTTATTTTTGCTTTATTGACTACACTAAGGCATTTGATTGTGTGGATCACAACAAGATGTGGCAAGTGATTAAAGAGATGGGAATACCAGAACACCTCATATGCCTCCTGAGAAATCTGTACATGAACCAAGAAGCAACAGTTAGGACAGAACACGGAATGACCGAGTGGTTTGGAATAGGAAAAGGAGTAAGACAAGGCTGCATTTTGTCACCCTGCTTATTCAACTTATACACAGAGCACATAATGCGCAATGCAGGGATGGAGGAATCACAATATGGGATCAAAATTGCTGGGAGAAACATCAACAATCTGAGATATGCAGACGACACCACCCTAATGGCAGAAAGTGAGGAAGACCTAAAGAATCTCTTGATCGGTTTGAAGGAAGAGAGTGCAAAAGCTGGCTTGAGACTCAATATCAAGAAAACCAAGATAATGGCAACAGGCCCGATCAGTTCCTGGAAAATAGACGGGGAAGAAGTAGAAGCAGTGACAGATTTTACTTTCTTAGGATCTAAGATCACTGCAGATGGAGATTGCAGCCATGAAATAAAGAGGCGGCTGATTCTAGGGAGACAAGCCATGAGAAACCTGGGGAACATAGTGAAAAGCAGAGACATCACCTTGAAAACAAAAATTAGAATAGTCAAAGCAATGGTATTCCCAGTGGTAATGTACGGATGTGAGAGCTGGACAATTAGGAAAGCTGAACGCAGAAGAATAGATGCCTTTGAAATGTGGTGTTGGAGGAGAGTTTTGAGGGTACCTTGGACAGCGAGGAGAACAAATAGGTCAATCTTAGAAGAAATCAACACTGACTGCTCATTGGAAGGTCAAATAGTAAAGATGAGGCTAAAGTACTTTGGGCATCAAATGAGAAGGGAGGATTCACTTGAGAAGGCCGTGATGTTGGGAAAGGTGGAGGGCAAAAGAAGAAGGGGGAGGCCAAGGATGAGATGGATAGATGGTATTGTAGACACAATGGGCACAAAACTGGGAGGACTGAGGGGGATGGTGGAGGACAGAGGCGCCTGGAGAACGATGGTCCATAGGGTCGCAAAGGGTCGGAATCGACTGTGCGACTGAACAACAACAAAATAAAATAAAATAAAATAAAATAAAATAAAATAAAATAAAATAAATAAATAAATCTGACTGATGACCCTTTTCAGGTTACAAGGTAAGGAGGACGCAGAAGTGGTTTATCATTCCTTTTTCTGGGGATGCTTGCTGATGACCACAAAGACTGACTCTTCTGGGATGCACAGTGGGGAATAAGACTCCCAAACCTCCAGCTCTGCAGAGAGATATTTAACTCACTGAGCTATCCAGTCAGCTAACCAAGGTGTAGATATGGGAAAATTCAACAGTGCAGGCCATGGCAAAAGTTTGGGTGCTCAGGATGATCTACATGTGGTCTGTAGATCAGAAGCTGCCCCTAAGTGCCTTCATCTTATCTGAAGTCCAGGTAGAGTTGTTCCTCAGAGTGAGCTAATTATTAACACCCAAGAAAGGGAAGAAATAATATTTAACACCTAATACTGAATCCAAGATGTGATATTTGCTCTCTCCAAGTTGAAGTACCACTATATTTCATAATGCTTATTTCTGCCCTAGCCAAACAGGACCTTTCAAATAAGGTACATCCCTTCATTTCCATTGATCTCTCTCTGTGTTATTACTTAATTTAGATTTGCTACCCAGAAGAGAATATGTGATCATTGTGCTGTTTTGATACTTAATCCTACTTTTCCAAAATCTCCCTTTCAACTTTTTATCTCTTAACGGATAACTTTAATAAAATATCACAGAATGTCATCCTATGGCTCTAGATAAACATTCCTTTGTCTTCCTCGTTGTTTGACCATGGAAGTCACTTTCCATCCTGGTAAACAGCTTACATTGGGGGCATTTTTCTAGTCTTGAAAGGATCTCACATCCTCATATCAGCTTTCACTAACTCTCTCTCTCTCTTGAGTTCTATTATATGCCTGTCTGCCGATTCATCAGTCTCAATGTCTTACCAGCATAAGCTCGTGCTCCTTCAGGACCTAATTTGCCTGTGTTCTGTCTCTTCTAATTACAGCTGCTGACCCAGTGGAAGTTGATCACTGCTAATTAGTACATTATGAGAAAATAACCTATTACCTAGAAATTGTTTTCAGACTGCTTCTCAAATTCATCATGTTAAATTGTTAAAGTGCTTGCTTTTTAAATTGATCTTCCAAAACATACACACTCTATGCAATTGTACACTGGTTGAGGATGACAACAGGGGATGCATATGACTTGAATCATGAAAAATACTCAATGGAAATGTTCAAAGTTTTCATTTTGGCTCCCACACTTAAGTACATTGAAGCTTAGATAAACTTCAGAAGAACCCCACAAGGACAAGCCTTACAGCTATATTCTGAACTCCATGATGCTCTTGCACAGCAAATAAAATAACAGAAATGTGTACTACACTGTCATTAAAAGATATCTCAAGGCTAGTAGCAGCAGCTAGTATATCAGGAAGCAGTGATAGAGGAACCCATTACGACCCACCTTGTTTCTCTCCTGATCTTTTTCAACAACAAAGAAGAAAATCATTTCCAATATCACGGGAAACACATGTGCTCCTTCCACATGAGTTAGACTGATTCTCCCAGGATGGCAGTACAATATTTTGACATGGGAGAGGATCCATCTATTTTTTCTGCCCATCATTTCCCAAATACATGGTACTATCTCTAGATTACCTTTTCCTCAATTCCACTCATATCTCCTCATCCATCCTTCAGGTGGCAAATACATAGTTATACAATGATATGTAATCATGCTGCTGCTGCTCCTTGCTAATTGGGTACACGTTTTTCATGGGGTGCCTACCCTGCACTGTTTACATTGGAAAATGATAGTTGGTGCATTTACTTTTGGTGACAATAAAACGTTTAGGTTGTCTCATCACAGTGTTGAGGTACTATAAGAAAATAAGACATACAAGTGATACCTCATACAATGTCCAAACTTGGTTCCACAAGTTTGGACTTTATACGGATTTGGACTTTGTATGAGGCATGCAAAACCTAGTCACAATGCCTTATACAATGTCCAAATCCTTGCCACAATGCCTCATACAACGTTGTTTCCATAGAGATACATTGTACTGTAACAGCACAGACTTCAGGGCAAAGTCAAGGAAATAGACAGGAAACTGACAGAACTTTAAGAAATCATTGTCTAAAGGCTAAAAACATTACAAAAACATGTCAAACAACCCTGATTGTCCAAGAACCTGAAGAATGCTGCAAAAATCCCAGGAATGCTTCTAAAAATTCTGACGAAAAAATTCAAAAAAATCCAAAGTCGTGCTCAAAACTACTCCTAACCACTCTTCGCCTTGTGCAAAACCCACAAGAGCAATGCACGCATGTGTCCTGCCTTTTATACTGCCCAGGCACAATGCAACCTGGGAAAACCCCAACACCTCATACAAAGTCACATGACTTTGTATGAGGCAACTTTTTTCAAGGAATTAGGCGATGTTGTATGAATCCGATGTTGTATGAAGCAGACTTTGTATGAGGTATTACTGTATAAACATACATCTTAACCAAGAAAGAGAAATGCTCAGGGAGACATGACTTTTGGAAACAAGATCAGGAAGATAACTTTCTTTGAAACTTATTACTCCCGACATGGTTGGTTGTGACTTTGGAGGAACTATTTCACTTCTTCATTCAGTACCTGGCTGTAATACTGCTCTTCAGTAGCATTATTTATGCTAGAAGAACTATGATATTATGCTTTACAATAGCTATTGCAATAGACTTAATAAAGCAGAACATTTTTACATAAAGGTGTTAGAAGGTATAGATCTTGGTCAGAACCACAGTAACCTAAGGTAGCAATAGATAGGCATAATTTCCCTTAGCTGACTGCCCATTTCTAAATGGAATCATGAAGATGAACATATGAAGATATGTAACGAATGATGGTAGACACTGCATTGGCTGCCACTGAATCCAGTGCATGGTAGAGATTCCCAAGTCACTACCAACAAAGGCCTTTGTTTGGCTTTGGCTTTCTCTCTCTCCTGCTTTTTATCTTTCAAAGAGGAAATATGTCTTTTTGAGCTCCTCCATCTTCCAGGCCACATGGCTGGAAGAAAGACTTTACTTCTTTCTATACTCCTTCACCAGGACTCCTGAGCAGATGTATCTTCAGACCTTATTTTGTGAATAAATGATATTTTTATTTCTCTCAAGTCTCTAGTCCAGGTATATTTATTAGCTGGGCTAAAAAGGAATGAACTGCATGACTTGCATTCAAACATAAAATTGCCTAAAACATGTCCTGCTTTGTTGTGCTGCTGCCACAAATAACTTAACATACCCAATAAGGCAAGATACATATTTGTGGTGTGAGGCTTGGATCACATTTATTAAAGAAATTGAATCTCCTGACATGCAGAGAGGCTGGTATTGCAATTCCTGATACTGGAGCAGGAGACACCAAGTCCCCTCTCCAGACTGGCTGGACAAATCCCTTGCCCCTGTGCAGTGTTGTATCTTGACAGCTACTACCCACACTGGCTAAATCAGGGAGGTATCCTCATGGGCTGTCTATTCACATGAACAGATGTTGTATGTACAGTGGAGCTAGCTCATGGCTTCACTATGTGACCAACTGATTCACCATGCCAAGCACCCAGATTTCACCTCATCCAATGATGCCCTGTCAGATTAACCACTACCACCCTAATCCAGCACTACCTACCTAAATGTGACCTATTTAACTGATCATGCCCCAAGCCTCAATTGTCTTTTGGTCCAGTGTAGGATAGGTGAAAACATACCCTTCTTCCACATCTCAATCCAGAAGATGGGCTAAAAAACCTCCTATCCAGTCCCAGAAGGCAATCCTAACATTCTAGGCAGAAAGGACAGGATGGAGTCATGAACTGGAGTCAAAGCTCCTGATGCTGCCTCTCCCAATAGAGCCTAGGTTTCTTTGCTGCCCTCCACCTAAATGTTTCATCATATTGACTCAAAGCAGGTCGTGTAAAGTCTACATGTGCCCTGCATACTGAAAAAACACTGCAGTTCTCCAAGGCTGTGATGTCATGATGGCAATCTTCTTAACCTATAAGAAGAGGGTTGGGCCATGCGTGTCCGGAATGCATGTCCACACACATACAGCCCATCCTGTAATGCGCCATTCACACATACCTTACCTCCCGGACATCATCGTCACGAGGGTTCGGGGACCGAGAGTGGGGCCAATGCACCACGAAAGTAGAAAAACTATGACACCCAGTGTCCTCTGTGCCGCAGCACATCACAGCCAATCAGGAAGGACGGCCCGAGCACAGAGGAGGTAGAATAGCCAGTGTGTGAACGCTGATGCCAATGGCTGCTTTGCATACTTACAACTGAGGATCTGACATGGCTGGGTGAGGCGCCGCCTTAGGCGTTGCCTCTGTCCTGCCACCCCTTCTGCCCTCAGCCATGGCCTCTGGAGGAAAAAGGGGGAGTTCGGGAAATGCAAGCCCAATCCTGGGTGAATAGACCTCCCAACCCCACCTGGACCTTCACGAAAAAGAAGCAATGGCAGAATGTGCCCATACCTTCACCCACCTGACGCAGAGCCAAAAACTTTGCAGAAGACAAATCTGGGGTACCAAACGGCCATAAATTCAAGGAAAATTTCTCACCTGTTATACATAGATGACCTGAAGCTGTATGGGAAATCAGAAACCGAAATACAGACACTGACCAACACAGCCCGAATTTTCAGTACTGACATTGGCATGGAGTTTGGATTGAATAAATGTACCACAGTGGCAATGAAAAAAGGAAAAATCATAGAAAGTGAAGGAATTGAAATGCCAAATGGGGAAGCCATTAAGTGCCTATAAATATCTGGGCATATTGTAATTGGATAACATAAATCATGGACAAGTGAAAAGTGTGGTCAGTAAATAATACACTCAAAGAGTCAGAAAAGTTCTGAAAAGCAAACTGAATGGAGGCAATACCATCAAAGCCATTAACATCTGGTCCGTACCTGTTATCATGTATACTGTTGGCATTATAAATTGGACTCAGGCGGAGCTAGATAGTTTAGATGGAGGGGGGGAAAGTATGGATCATCGACATTGCCATACCTGGTGACAGCAGAATCAGCGAGAAACAGCTTGAAAAAATTACTCGATATCAGGACCTGAAAATTGAACTGCAGAGACTCTGGCAAAAACCAGTACAGGTAGTCCTAGTGGTAATCGGCACGCTGGGTGCTGTGCCTAAGACCTAGGTAGGCACTTAGAAACAATTGCCATTGACAAAATCACCTTCAGTCAGCTGCAGAAGGCCACACTGCTCGGATCTGCTTGCATAATTCGCCGTTACATCACTTAGTCCTAAACGCTTGGGAAGTGTTCGCCTAGTGATTTTGATACAAAATCCAGCATTGTTATCTTGTTGGCTGTGTGTTTGATGATGATGATGATGATGATAATAATAATAATAATAATAATAATAATAATAATAATAATAATAATAATAATAATAATAATAATAATAATAATAATAATAATAATAATAATAATAATAATAATAATAATAATAATAATAATAATAATGGCCACTGCAATTGTGGCACCCAAAATATTGTCTGTGCCCATGGTGCCACCCTGGTCTCCACACGAAAATGTAAGAAAGTGAAACTTAATATAACTTAGTATAAGGAAACTTAATACAAGAAATAAATGAGCAAGACAATGAAGGGTCAATAGAAAAATGTAAGTGACCCCTTGAAGTCAGTCTCGATGCTGCCAGCTCCATCGCAAGCAGGCAAAGAGGCTTCATCAGGGGAGGGCAGGCTATAAAACAAACCTCCTGTCCTGACCCCAAACTTCAGAGGAGCAATACATTCTTAGACGACAGACAAATTTCTTACAAGTATCCTTCTCTCCTTCCTCCATAGGTGGGGAGACCTGCATTCTCTGGCCTCTTTAGGACTTTTTCCCTTTGCAAATTGTTAAAACCTTTTTATTATTGTGAAGCTTTTAAAAGGCTACTTTATGGTTGTGAAGTAGTCAACACTGCTGCTTTTCTTCATCTTTCTATTAGACCAGTTTCCATTCTTCAGCAGCATTCCAAACTGCCTGAGCCATGTGTAAGGAGTTTGCCTTAGCAGATGTTTCCCAGGTTTCTGAGATATCAAGGAAGCTGCAAATTGTTGAGTGAAGGCATTGAGAAATGAAAGGTATTATTCTTAAGGCAACTGGCAACCGAAATGCAAGATCTCCATACTTAAGCAGTAAACATTTCAGCAAAATATTCTGCTTTGAAAAATCTATTCAAAAGCAAACTCTTTCCCCTAAAATACCATCAAAATGATGTGTTATTAAAAAAAAATCTGCTTCCCCCACAGATTATTTCAGCTCTTCATGTCACAGTTTGAATGGAGATTTTTCCCCTCAGAAAGAAAACAACACCACATTATTATTTTCTGTGCTTTTATCAGAACCACTAGCAGCGTTAAATAACATGTATTTCCAAATCATGAGTCCCATGCTATATTATTTATGTAGGCATATTAGGGAGAAATCACTTTCTTTCTTTAATCCTGGTCCATAATAAATTTAGGGGGAGTAAAAGAAGTTTGGAGAATACACAGGTCTGCAACCAAAAGCTGCATAGGATATTTTCACTGTTCCTATAGATTTTTACTAAGTGAAACCGAGAAAAATACTAAAAAAAAAATCCACCACGTAAAGTTTTCTTGAAAAACTCATGTTTTTAGTTTAATTTAGTGTGAAGTTTGCCTTTAATCCAAAATCTGAGATCCTATTCTTGATTGTGGCTCAAGTGGCAAAGACGCTGACTGGGAGGCGGAAGGTCAACAGTTCGATTCATGCGTACTGCAGGACGGAATGAGCTCCCGTCTTTGTCCTAGCTCCTGCCAACCTAACAGTTTGAAAGCAAGAAATTGCAAGTAGATAAATAGGGACCACTTCAGTGGGAAGGTAACAGCATTCCGTGCACTCCGGTGTCTAGTCATGCCTGCCACATGACCACGGAAATGTCTGCAGAAGTAGACAGTGCTGGCTCTTCAGCTTTGAAACAGAGATGAACACTGCACCCTAGAGTCAGATACGACAGGCTTTTGAGCAAGGGAAACCTTTACCTTTACCTTTACCTTATTCTTGATTCTAAAAACCCTATCCAAAATTATTTCTTACTTTCATTTAATATTTATTAGCTCTATAATCAATAATAATGCAAAGAGAAAATAAGAGGAATGGTGGTGGTGGTGGTGGGGGTAGTCAGTAGGGGACAGCAAAACCACACTACCGACTGCTATTTCTGTTCCCAAAACTGTCTGAAGCCAAGTTGAAAGAGGGAGTTTTTACTGGCCCTGACATACGAAACCTGTTATCTGATCCCCTCTTTTTAGAAACAATGGGAGAAAAAGAAAAGGAAGGGTGGGACTCTTTAAAAGATGTAGTTCACAAGCTTTTAGGGAATACTAAAGACCCTTACTACAAAACCATTGTACAATGCATGTTGAATGCGTATAAAGCTCAAGGATGCAAGGTGAGCCTAAAAGTTCATTTCTTACACTCCCATGTCTACTATTTTCCTGAAAACCTGGGACCCTACAGTGAAGAACAGGGTGAAAGATTTCCATGATATCCAAAGATGCTACCAAGGAAGATGGACCGTCAATATGCTAGGTAACTGCTGTTGGATGCTCAAATGAGAAACAGAAAATGGAAAGCGAAAGCGTATTCGGACGAGCATAAAAGAGAAGAAGAAAAGGTTTCACAGGCCATTTTTTGATTCAGCACATTATTATTATTATTATTATTATTATTATTATTATTATTATTATTATTATTATTATTATTATTATTATTATTATTATTATTATTATTATTATTATTATTATTATTATTATTATTATTATTATTATTATTATTATTATTATTATTATTATTATTATTATTATGATGCAGACCTGTGATATCTAAGGGTCATGCTGAATTCTAGAAAACTGTGTTGCTCTCTTTAATTCCAAATAGATGAGAAACAGAACAAGACCCCTAAACAGGAAAGGATGTATGAATATATGTCCATTTGTGCTTTTTTATTCTGATCTATTTGAAATATACATAGACAGAATTTTGGTTCATGTGCAATTGTCAAATTGCCTTTCTCCTTCAGGTACTATACTGCATTAACTTAGATTCTCTTAATGCCCTGTTCTTATATATGAATTTTAATTGTATGACAATACTGCCCATAAATGATCTTCTGTACACCTATAGCTTTAGGACAACATTTGCACAGGAATTTAATACTTTACAACACTAGGCTTTAGTCATCTCTAATCGCAGTATTATTTTTGGCTCTTAAATGTTTTGTTCTTTTCCTCCAAACTGGCATTGAGACAAATGCTACCAACATACCAGCCAATGTTTACATTGAGTCTGAAATGATCATTTGCTTGAACTAGATTTTAGAACCAGAATGATGTATGTTAATTAACAACATGCCCTAATTCTAAAGTACATCCCTGGGGACAATAATTAAGCATGAGCTCAAACTTAGCTCATGTTACAATGCCATTATGAATACAGATGGACATGCTGCACAATCCAATATGTGCTTATCCCCAAAGTATGCTCCTTTGTTTTCTTGTAAAATTTAAACATGTTTAGGATTACAGCCTTAAGCACTTGAAAAGTTTTACTATGAATTTTTAATACCACTGCAATGAAAGTTCTCCTTCTTCAAAAGCCATGCAGAAATCTTTTAAAACTATACTTTATTTATGCATTAAACAGAACAGAAACAAAATAACAGTATTACAATAGTCAAAGAAAATGTTTAAATGAATACAAATGAAGACATAAGCATGCTTTGTTGTTGTTGTTGTTGTTGTTTTAAATCATGGTCAGTGTATTCCATGATAATAACAATTCCATGTCAAAAAATTATTCTGGATTGAAAGGATTTTTTTCTGGAGAAACTCCACTCAGGGGATGCCTGAATGAGGCTCCTCTCATGTCCCCAATATCTTTTCCCACCGAAGTGGTCTCTATTTTCCTACTTGCAATTGCTTGCTTTTGATCTGCTAGGTTGGCAGGAGTTGGGACAGAGATGGGCACTCAATCTGTCATGCAGTACCTGGGTCTTGAACTGCCAAATTGCTAGCTTTCCAGGTAAAAAGGCAAGCTTCTTAACCACTGAGTCACCACAGCCCCATTATTACATGCCTAGCTATTTTGCCCAGCTTCGTCATGGTTTGGGGGGGCGGCTGGCTCACCGTGTGGGTTTTGGGGGCTGTCTGGGCGGGGATGCCACCTTTGCATCCCCCCTGCTGTTTCAAGGTCAGCCTCAAAGCAGCGAGGGGGATTGGCAAGGGTGAGAGGCAAGTCTCCGCAAGGGAAGGGGCCTTCCCTGGTGGATACCTGCTTGCTGGCTTGGGATTCCCCCCTGGTTTTTTTGAGGCCAGCCTCGAAACTGCGAGGGGAAGTTCCTAAGTGTTGTGTCCTAAAGCCTGTGCCTTTAAACAATGTACCTATCCATGTGTATCCAATGTAACCTTTTCTATGTGTAACATTGTAACCTTCAGCTGCATCACTGTAACCTTAATAGGACGCGAGCTAGTGACCACTAGATGGCAATAGCGAGCGTCCAAGCTCATTGGTCCAAGACTCACCTAGAACAACAGCGCGGGAAGATTCCCGCCACTACCTTCACCTGGACAAGAAGGGCGTGACCTACAATGACGTCACGCGGACAGTAGCCAATGGACTGTCAAGGAGCCACATTCAAATGTATAGCCACTGTATATATTGAGCTGTTCATCCGCCATTACCACATGTTCCCTCTGACCAGCATGTAATAAAGTTGTGTTAAGCCAGCTCTTCGGCTGTTCTGGTGTCCTTGGTCCCATACACTAAATTGGCGACGAAGGTGGGATCATGGCTGCCCACGGGACCAAGACATACGCCGGTTTCGACATCCAGAAACCGCAAGATTGGGAACTCTTCGAAATGGACTTCCAAGGCGCGCTGGTGGAGTTCGAGGTGACGGACGAGGCGAAGAAAAGAGCCATCCTCACCAGAATGCTCGGGCACGACGGCAAGAGGGTATTAATTGACCTCATCGCACCCAAAAAGGCAGATGAATTCAAGGCAAAGGAGCTCCTGAAGGTGCTGCGAGACCATTTCCGGCCCTCGGTAGCGATGTTTCCCGCTCGGAGCGCATTTTGGAGGCGAGTCCAAGCGCCTGATGAGTCGGTCGCCGCTTTCGTAGCGGCCCTGCGCCTGGCTGCCGGCCCGTGCAAATGGGAGAATTTGGAAGTCACCCTTAGGGACTGCGTGCTATGCGGCCTGAAGGATGCCGAGATTCAGCGCACGCTAATGAATCAGGAGCCGCCCCCCACGTTGCACAGGCCGTGGAAGCCACGAAGGCCGGGGTGCAAGAGCTCCAGGACTGGCGGCCGAAGGCCGACAAAACAGAGAGTTCGGTGCACGCAGCCCGGCGAATTTCGAAATCGTCCGCCGAAAGCAGCGACGACGAGGACGTCCGGAGGGTCCGGAAGGAGGGCCGGCGTTGCGACGGCTGCGGAGCGGCTCACGACCGTGCCAGGTGCCCGTTCAGAAAGGCCGAGTGCCACAACTGCGGGCGATGCGGGCACATCGCCAAAGTCTGCAGACAACGGCGCAAGGACCGGAGGAGCTCGCCCGACCGCCCAGCGAGGCCAGACCGCTCAACGAGACCAAAGGAGGGCGTCCGGCCCACAAGGAAGCAGGACGGCGTGGGCCGCATCTCCGACGACAGCGACGCCGATGCCCCAGTTTTCAGCGTGTCCATGGGACACCCCCGTTACTTTGTTGAGGTACTGGTGCAAGGGGCCCCTGTTAGGATGGAGATTGACTCTGGCTCCTCTTACTCGATCATTTCCCAGAGGGAGTTTTTGAGAATTGCCCCCCGCGTACGGCCCAAGCTCAAAGCGTTGAGGTCCACGCTTCGGGACGTGCAAGGGAACAGTATCCCGGTGTTGGGGGTTGGGAATTTCCAGGTTCAGTACAAGCGGCACGCCGCGGAACTCCCCCTAGTCGTTCTTAAGGGGGGTAATTGCAGCCTCCTCGGGACTCAATGGTTTCAGCCCCTGGGTCTGTTCATTGGGGGGGTGCACGCCGTTGGGTCTGACCCGATACAGGAGGTGTGCGACGCGCACCCCGAAGTCTTCAAGAAGGGACTTGGGAAATTCAATGGACCCCCAGTAATGTTCGACCTGGACCCGGAGGTCCGCCCAATCAGACTCAAACCGCGCCGGGTGCCTTTTGCACTCAAGGACAAAATAGAGGCGGAACTGTACAAATTAGTGGGCCAGGGGATTCTTGATCCTGTTGATTCCGCGGAGTGGGAAACTCCAATTGTCACAGCATTGAAGGCCAATGGGGAGGTTCGCATTTGCGCCGATTATAAGTGCACCATTAATAAGGCAATCCGCCCTAATGCGTACCCGGTGCCGGTGGTCAGCCATTTGCTAGCCAGGTTACATGGGGGAAAGTGTTTCGCTAAGCTCGACCTGGCACAGGCCTATCAGCAACTCATGGTAACCTCTGCCGCAGCTGCTGCACAGACCATAATCACGCATAAGGGGGCGTTCCAGGTGACGCGCCTCCAATTCGGCGTGAACTCGGCGCCTGGAATTTTCCAGTCGCTCGTGGAACGCCTCCTCAAAGGGCTGGACGGCGTTTTACCATATTTTGATGACGTATTGATAACGGGGGGAATGTGGTTGAGTTGGCTGAAAGGCTAAACAAGGTCCTGGCGGCGTTCGAACAGGCGGGGTTGAGGTTGCGAAAAGACAAATGCGTCTTCTTCGTGAAGGAGGTTGAGTTCTTAGGGTTCCGAGTAACATCCGAGGGGATCAAACCGTCCAAATCCAAGGTGGCCGCCATCAAGAAAGCTCCTCGCCCCACATCCAAGCCCGAGTTGCAGTCGTTCCTAGGGCTCTTAAATTTCTACCACTCCTTCCTTCCACGGAAGGCTGCGGTGGCTGAGCCGCTTCACAAGTTGCTCAAGAAAGATGCGGCATGGAAGTGGGGCGATGACCAGGAGAGGGCATTCACGGAACTGAAACAACTCCTGGCGTCTGACGCCATTCTGACTCATTTCGACCCCAAACGGCCGGTGGTACTGATCTGTGATGCATCCCCGGTGGGGGTGGGGGCAGTGTTATGCCACGTGTTGGAAAACAGGAGGGAGGCCCCAATAGCGTTTTACTCCAGGTCCCTGTCCCAAGCGGAGAGAAACTACGCCCAGACAGACAGGGAGGCGCTGGCGATAGTTGCGGGGACCAAAAAATTTCACGATTTTCTGTGTGGCCGCCCTTTCACCATCATGACTGACCACAAGCCCCTACTAGGCATTTTTACCGCAGATAAGCCCACGCCACAGATCCTGTCCCCGAGGATGCTCCGGTGGGCTATTTTTCTCAACGCGTACCAGTACGCGTTGGTCTACCGGCCCGGGAAAGAGATCAGCCATGCGGACGCTCTATCGAGGTCCCCCCTCCCCCTGACGCCCAGCCAGGTGAGCAAGGGGGAGCGAGACCATCAGGTTCTCATGATAGAGGTGCTGGATTCGCCCCCCGTGGTGCCCGCCGACATTGCCACAGCGACAAGGAAGGACAAGACGTTGGCGGCGGTTTGCTCCTGGGTACAGAAAGGGTGGCCGGTGTCTTCCCCAGCAGAGGAATTCGCCCCATTTTTTAGGAAGAAGCTGGAACTGTCCCTAGAGAGGGGGTGCCTCTTGTGGGGGCAGCGGGTGGTGATCCCTACATCCCTTCGACCGCGGGTGCTTAAACTGCTGCACGTCAGCCACCCCGGAATTGTGCGCTCCAAAGTGCTGGCCCGGAGTTACTTCTGGTGGCCCCAGTTAGACGCCGACATCGAGCACATGGTCGGCACTTGCGAGAGCTGCCAATGCTCCAGACCGGAGGAGGCCCGCCTTCCCCACAGGGAATGGGACGCGGCTAAGGGGCCGTGGTCCCGGGTGCACATAGATTTCGCGGGCCCGTTCCGAGGAACCCTGTTTCTCCTTGTTGTGGACGCTTTCTCCAAGTGGTTGGAGGTCATCCCAGTCACGAGCACCTCCTCGGCCGCGACAATTAAGCATTTGTGGAGAATTTTTTCCACGTTCGGCATACCCGACACTCTAATTAGCGATAACGCTAGTTGCTTCACGTCCGCTGAGTTCAGGGCATTCACAGAGATTAACGCCATCCGGCACATCACCTCCGCCCCTTTCCATCTGGCCACCAATGGCCAAGTGGAGCGCCTCGTACGCACCACGGACACGCTGCGGCGCATGGGCCCCGGGGACCTCAACCTGCAAGTGTGTCAGTTTCTGCTAGGGTACAGGGTGACCCCGCTAGCGTCAGGCTACTCCCCTGCGGAGCTTTTAATGCGCAGGAAGCTAACCACCATACTCACTAGGCTAGACCCCACGAGAGTTGAGGACAAGGGGAGGAACATAGGGGTAGAAGCCACCAAGAGTTTCAGCGTGGGTGCCCCGGTGCATTGCAGGAACTACGCCAGCGCGGGGCCAACCTGGGTACCGGGGGTGGTCGTGGAACACACCGGTCCCGTATCGTACCGCGTGGAGACCAACACAGGTCTACTTTGGCGGCGACACGTGGACCAGCTCCGGAGCCGGGTCCCAGGAAGTCAGGGCGCCGACGGCGCGAACACAAATTCAGCGTTAGGGTTCTCCCCCACCCGTTTAGCCCAAGGGGGAGGGGAGGGGGGTCCAGAGTCCCCACCAAGGGGGGAGGAGAAGGAATTTGTCCTCGTAGATATCCCGCGGGATCCCCCAACAGAGTTTGATTTTTATTTTCAGAGACGGGGGGGGGTTTCGGAGTGGTCCCCCACCCATCCAAGCGAGAAGAGGGGTTTTACGTTAGCCCCTGGTGCTCCCGGTTCAACCACAATGGAATCTACCCTTTCCCCTAAAGCTGCAAAACCGCAGCAAGCCTCTAACAAGTCTCCCTCTCCCAATACAGGACAAGGGTCCAGGGAAAAAGGAAGCGGGAGCGGCCCCCGGGTGGGCCAACCCACATCGCGGCCCAAACGCGAGTGCAATAAACCATCTTGGCTAAGAGACTTCGTCTCATCCTAGGGGGGAGGGGTGTTGTGTCCTAAAGCCTGTGCCTTTAAACAATGTACCTATCCATGTGTATCCAATGTAACCTTTTCTATGTGTAACATTGTAACCTTCAGCTGCATCACTGTAACCTTAATAGGACGCGAGCTAGTGACCACTAGATGGCAATAGCGAGCGTCCAAGCTCATTGGTCCAAGACTCACCTAGAACAATAGCACGGGAAGATTCCCGCCACTACCTTCACCTGGACAAGAAGGGCGTGACCTACAATGACGTCACGCGGACAGTAGCCAATGGACTGTCAAGGAGCCACATTCAAATGTATAGCCACTGTATATATTGAGCTGTTCATCCGCCATTACCACATGTTCCTTCTGACCAGCATGTAATAAAGTTGTGTTAAGCCAGCTCTTCGGCTGTTCTGGTGTCCTTGGTCCCATACACTAAACTAAGGCATCAGGCAGGTGTTTGCCAGGGAAGGCACCTTCCCTGGTTGATACCTGCCTGCCACCTAGGGATCTCCCCCTCGCTGTTTGGAGGGCAGCTTTGAAACAGTGAGGGGGATTGGCAAGGGCGAGAGTCAGGTCTCTGCAAGGGAAGGTGCCTTCCACGAGGATACCTGCCTGCCGGCTTGGGTACCCCCCCCCTTGTTTTTTCGTGAGGGGCAAAGATCATACCAATCAAGTTTGGGATTTAAAAATAAGGGAAATTTTGGCCACACCCTTCTGTGGGTGTGGCCAAAATCTGTGGGCATGGCCAAATCTGGCCGTGTGACTTGATGGGCTCTAGTCATGCCTGGCACATGACCATGAAAACGTCTGCAAACACAGACAGCACTGGCTCTTTGGCTGTAAATGGAGATGAGTACTGCACCCTAGAGTCAGATACGACTGGCTTTTGAGCAAGGGCAACCTTTACATTTACCTATTGTTAGATCCAATGCTGCCTGTCATATCTGACTCTAGAGTTAAATGCTCATTTCTGTTTATAGCCAAAGAGCCAGCACTGCCTGTTTGTAGATGTTTCTGTGGACATGTGGCAGGCATGACTAGACACCAGAATGTTGTTACCTTTCCCACCAAAGTGGTCTCTATTTATCTACTTGTAATTTCTTGCTTTTGAACTACTAGGTTGCGAGGAGCTGGGAACTCAAACAGTCATGTCGGCCTTCCAGCTAACAAGGCGAGCTTCTTAACCACTGAGCTGCAGTGGCTCAAGTGGCTAAGGTGCTGACTGGAAGGTGACAGGTCAGCAGCTCGATACCTGAGCACTGCAGGACAGAGTGAGCTTCTGCCTCTGTCCCAGCTCCTGCCAACCTAGCAGTTCAAAAGCAAGAAAATTTAGGGAAACAAATAGGGTACTGTATCTGGATTAGTCCAAGCCCCTTCCCCTCATCTTCCTGTTTGTTTAAGCTTGAGTCCCACCAACCTAGCGGGGCCTCCATCCCACCACGCAGAAGTGGCTCATCTTCTTCTGCCTCTTTCCTCCCATCTAGGACCTTATTTTTTCACCCTCAGGCATTTCTTTCCCTAGGGTCTACCTTATGTTTATTAGACCACCACCTTATGATATCATTATTTGTACTTTCACTGTTATATTTGCAGTTCTGAAGACATGTTACTTGTATTATATTGCAATTTGTTTGTTTGAGTGATGATTAATCTATACATAATGCATTCAAACTATGCCTCACATTCCACTTTATATAATTGCAAGTAGATAAATAGGGAACACTTTGGTGGGAAGGTAAACAGCATTCTGTGTGCTCCTGTACTCATGCCTGCCACATGACCATGGAAACGTCTGCAGAAGCAGACAGCGCTGGTGCTTCAGCTTTGTACCCTAGAGTCATATACGACTGACTTTCAAGTAAGGTAAAGGTAAAGGTATCCCTTGCTTGAAAGCCAGTCATATCCGACTTTAAGGTTCAGTGGTCATCTCTGTTTAATTAACCTGGTCCGGACCCTACCCCTCACCCATAACACACACACAAACACACACACCATCACTCTCCCCACCCACACCCACCCACACCCACCCACACCCACAAAGGTGAGTCTCTCTCTCTCTCTCTCTCTCACACACACACACACACACACAGAGCAAAGTAAAAAAAGACAGAGACTTACTTACACACACACACACAGGAAAGTAAACAAAACAAAAAGACATAGAGTTACCAAGAAGGGGCAAGTGTCAGGGCATCCATGCTGGCCCTCCTGACCCAGGGCCAGCCACGTTGGGCACGGACCACGGAGGAGTCAAAGGAAGTTGGAATGGAAGCAGAGAAATGAAGGCCCCGCACCAAACCACCTTCTCTCTCCCCTTGCACAAGCGAAAACCCACAGTGGCCTCTAGTGGCAGGAAAAAAATCCCTGCAGTTTTGGGATTATTTTCTTTTAAAAAACATGATATTATGGAAAAATTAATAAAATGGGAGGGGGCAGGAAGAGGGGTAAAAATACGGGATTTTCCTGGCCAATAAGGGATACTTGACAGGTCTGGCAAAGATCAGTCTGGCAGCAGTGTCGTGAGGGGCACGGCGGCCACCTACAGCAGCCTTGCGTCCTCATACATTGTGGCGGTTTGCGGTGCAGGGTGGGAGGCCAGGCAGGCCGCAGCACTCTGTGTGTGGCCATTTGGCTTGCGTAGGTGCAGCCTTCCCCCCGCCTCTCCCACGTGCTGTGGCTGGCCTCCATGATTGGCCGCGTCGCATCACTCTGGCTATTGGTGTTGTAGTTTTTCTGTTTTTTCTGTTTAGTGGGCTGCAGGGCCCCCAACCACAGTCCAGACTCTGACATTGACCATCTCTCCCATGCCAGGTAAGTGTGTGCACAATGTGGGCGGGGACAGTTAAGGGGTATGGGTTCATTTTAGGGACCCACATGGGGACATTTGACTTTTATAGGTATAGATACAGCAATACAACTCTCATCCTTTATCTGTCTTCAGTCCATCTTGTTCTTCTCCTCTGAACCTTTCTCCAAAGCATCAAACTCGATGCTTTTATTCTAATGCAGCCTTCTTGGCACCCTATCCTAGACCTGGTGAGTCCTTCCTTGCCAAAATAAGTCTCTTAACTACCAGTTTACAAGGACAGCCTTTGCTAAGGATTTTTCCTGTTTAACCAAATAATCCTTGGTGATTAATCAGTACTCAATCAATCAGGTAGTTACCAGACATTAAAATCTGACATAAAAATAGTAATATACCCAAAGGAAGAGTATTTTAGAAAAAGTTACAGATGCTTTCCCTTTGATGAAATTTGGTATGGTTGAAATAGGGTCAATCATGGCCAGGGGGATGAGTGATATGGTATTTGGCACAATCCTGGTATCCAAATGACATAACAACCTAAAGTGACCCTCTGGATTTTTCCACTGTCAGTTGAATGCTTCCCCTGCTCCTCTACGAGGAGATGGTAGAAGTGAAAATTTTATTTTTGCCTGTGCTAGACCATTGCTGATGCACTGACACACTTAGATTATTTTTTGCTTTGCTTTTGTTTCATGCTGATCACAAAACAGCCCATAGGCATGGTGTCAATTGGCACTTCACATGAAGACAAAGTAAAACTTTTTAAAAATTTAATCTTTGTGGTTCACAACAGTGATGGTCTGGCAAAATAAAACAGACATAATTTCACTTTCCCTGCTCCTCTCCAAATGAGCAGGGAAAGTATTCTGTTTGCTGTTATCATGACACTGGATGGAGTATTTGATAGCTACATGACTCACGTTTGGTCCATTCCCAGTGATCTCACATGGCAGGAATGGATTAAGTTGGAGCACACATATCCATACCAAAGAGTAGAAGCCTCTGACAGGGGCTCAAAAAGAGAGATGCTTATTGGGTGCTTTGGAGAGCACCAGCAATTACATTGTGTGTTTTCTGGAAAAAAGAGAGAACCAATTTACCCCCAAACAGTGGGATAAACACCCATTTGATCACACCCTAACTTATTTTTGCTCTGTTGTTCCAGCATGAGACTCCATTCATATTCAAGAAGGCTTTTGGTATGTATTTTAATTTGATGTTGAAGGGGACTACCTGATTAAGTCCTGGTTTAAACACCATAGAGACTGTGGTGGCTTAGTGGTTAAGATGCTGAACTTGATAACTGGAAAGTCAACAGATCAACAGTTTGAGACCTGTGTGTTGCATGACTTTGGTGTCTTGCACGGAGGACAAAGAAGGAGCCGCAGTAGGGGGCTAAAATACAGGTTTATTTCATGGTGGTCAAGATGAACATGTGGTAATGGCGGAGGTACAGCTCATTATATACTGCAGTACATACATTTGAATATCGTTGCACGGTAGCTCATTGGCTGCTACCGGCGTGACGTCATTCTGAGTCATGCCCATCTTCTCCAGGTGATCCTCGCATGGGAAAGGTTCCCGCGGCTGCCGGTGATTTGGGGAATGTGAACCATGTGAGCTGAACGCTCGCAGCTGCCCTCTATAGGCAGCTTACTCGCGTTCCTTACAGCTGGGTTACATTGTAATCATTGTCAGGTTACATTCATACATTCTTAAAGTAATACTGTTACATACACAACACTCCTCCCCCCTAGGATGGGACGAAGTCCCTCAACCATTGTGGCTTCCCGCACGTGCGCTTGGGGCGTGCGGCTGCGTGGTTTAGCACAGGGGAACTAGGGGCTCCGAATTCCGCAGAGTCTCATCCTGCAATGGAAAGGGGGGACTCATTAGTCATTCGGCGGGGGCTCTGCGACACCCTTGCATTGGGAGAAGGGAATGGAACATACAGCTGAAAGGTAAAACCCGGCCTGTTGCCCGTGGCGCCCGGGGACCCCCCCAGCACGGACCTTGGAATCAACGAGGAGACCCTTGTTTCTCCCGCCTGGTCCCTTGCGCCTGCAACCGGCGTCCTTGCCCCACTCCCTGCTGCCTGACCCGGAGTTCTAGGGGATGGAGAGCGTGAACTTCCCCCAGCTGCCTGGCTCGGGGGGCTTGGTGCTATGGTATACTTTAAAACAAAAGGGCTGGGGGGACTAGAGGTACCAGGGGCTGAACTGAAACCCCTCTTCTCGCTCGGACGGGTGGGGGACCACTCCGCGACACCCCCCTGGTACGGTAACGTAAAATCAAACTCATCCCACTCTTGCACGGTATCCTCCTCCTCAGGTGAGAATCTAGGGTATGCATTTGTACCCGAGGACGCCGCCGTGTCTCCCCCTTGGGTTATGCGGGTGGGGGAGGACCCTAACGCTGATTCCCCTTCACTAGTGACTCGCCTTCTGAGTTGGTCAGCGTGCCTTCTCCAGAGTAGACCTGTGCGAGTCTCGACCCTATAGGACACTGGCCCCGTTTGTTCAATGATCGTTCCTGGAACCCACGTTGGTCCCGAAGCCGCATAGTTTCTGCAGTACACCGGGTCCCCTACCGAAAAACTTTTGGAACTCTCTACCACTATATTCCTCCCTTCATCCTCCACCCTGGTCAGATCCAACCGATCAAAAAGAGTTACCGGCCGCCTCCTCATGAGGAGCTCCGCTGGCGAAAGTCCAGAAGCTAGGGGAGTTGCCCTATAGCAGATGAGGAACTGACACAATTGGAGGTTCAACTCACCGGGACCCATGTGCCGCAGTGTGTCCTTCTTAGTGCACACTTGGCGCTCTACCTGACCATTTGTGGTGGGGTGAAATGGGGCAGCAGTAATGTGGCGGATGGCATTCCTCTCGATAAATGCCTTGAATTCCGCAGACGTGAAGGTACTAGCGTTATCGCTAACGAGGATGTCCGGCAGGCCAAAACAACTAAACACCCTGCGCAAGTGTTTAATGGTGGCGGCAGATGACGTGCTAGTCATGGGGATCACTTCCAACCATTTGGAATACGAGTCGACTATCAGCAGAAACACGGACCCGCGGAAGGGGCCAGCGAAGTCGACGTGTATCCGGGACCATGGCCCCCGGGCCGTGTCCCATTCCCTATGGGGTAGCCTGGATTCCTCGGGCCGAGAGCTCTGGCAGCTCTCACACGTGCCCACTAAATGCTCTATCTCAGCATCTATCTGGGGCCAACAGAAGTAACTCCTTGCCAGCGCCTTGGAGCGCACTATGCCCGGGTGGCTGGTATACAGTAGCCTCAGCACCTTCGCCCGCAATTTTTCAGGGATAACCACCCGCTGGCCCCAGAGCAAGCAGCCCCTTTCAAGGAAAAGCTCTACTCTACGCCTGAAAAATGCCTTGAAATGCTCCTCGGGGGGAGTTGCGGGCCACCCTTTCTTTACCCAGGAACTGACTTGGGCCAGGATCTTGTCGGCCGCCGTGGCTTTGGCGAGGTCCGCCGGCACTATGGGGGTTGAGTCGAGGGACTCGATCAGCAGGACTTGATGGTCCTGCTCTACCTCGCATGCGGGATCTCCTAAACTAGGGAGAGGAGACCGGGACAGTGCGTCCGTGTGAGAGATCTCCTTCCCTGGGCAATAGACTAGCTCATACTGATAGGCATTAAGGAAAATCGCCCAGCATAGCATTCGGGGGGATAGAATTTGTGGGGTGGGTTTGCCCATGGTAAAGATTCCCAGGAGAGGCTTGTGATCCGTCACAACCGTAAACTCGCGGCCGTATAGGAAATCGTGGAACTTTTTTGTTCCAGCGATGATGGCTAGGGCCTCCCTATCTGTTTGCGCATAGTTGCGCTCTGCCTTTGAAAGGGACCTGGAGTAGTACGCAACTGGGGCTTCCCGCCCGCTCTCTAACACGTGGCACAACACCGCCCTCACCCCCACTGGGGATGCATCACAGACTAAAACCACTGGCCTCCTCGGATCAAAATGGGTCAGTACTGCATCCGAGGACAGAAGCGTTTTGAGCTCCTTGAACGCTTTCTCTTGCCTGTCTCCCCACCGCCAAACCGCCTCTTTCTTTAGTAGCGCGTGCAGTGGCTCCGCAACAGATGCCTTCCTTGGCAAAAAGGAGTGGTAAAAGTTGAGGAGCCCCAGGAATGACTGCAGCTCCGGTTTCGCGGTGGGGTGAGGGGCGTTTTGTATTGCCACAACCTTGGACTCGAAAGGCTTGATGCCCTCCGGGGTTACCTTGAACCCGAGAAACTCAACCTCCCTCGCAAAAAATACACATTTGTCCCTTCTTAGTCGGAGTCCCGCTTTCTCGAATACTGAAAGGACCCCGTCTAGCCTCTTCGCTAGCTCTGATTCGCTCCCCGCTGTTATCAAGACGTCGTCAAAATATGGGAGCACGCCTGGAAGCCCCTTTAAAAGGCGTTCTACAAGGGACTGAAAAATCCCGGGGGCCGAATTCACGCCGAACGGCAGGCGCGTTACTTTAAATGCCCCCTTGTGCGTAACGATGGTTTGTGCGGCAGCAGCAGCTGGGGTTACTGTGAGCTGCTGATACGCTTGTGCCAGGTCTAGCTTGGCGAAACACCTCCCCCCATGCAACGTGGCCAGTAAATGGCTGACCACCGGCACCGGATATGCATTTGGCCGAATGGCCTTGTTAATTGTACATTTGTAGTCAGCGCAAATCCTGACCTCCCCGTTTGATTTTAGGGCCGTAACAATTGGAGTCTCCCACTCCGCTGAATCAACTGGAACCAAAATCCCCTGCCCCACCAATTTGTCCAGTTCCGCCTCAATCTTGTCCTTGAGGGCGAAAGGCACTCTTCTTGGCTTGAGGCGTATGGGTCTGATTTCTGGGTCCAATTCAAAAGAAACTGGAGGCCCCCTGTAAGTCCCGAGCCCCTTCTTGAAAACGTCCGGGTGCGCATCGCACACGTCCCGCATTGGGTCAGGCTCTATGGCGTTAATGCCGAACAGTTCAATTCCCAGGGGGGCAAACCACTGGGTTCCCAAAAGGCAACATCTTCCACCCTTGAGAACCACTAAGGGCAGTTTCTCTGTGTAATTTTTGAACTTCACTGTGAAGTTCCCCACCCCCAACACTGGGATCCCGTAGCCCTGCACGTCCCACAAGTTTGACTTCATGGCCCACAGCTTGGGCCGCGCATTTGGGGGAATGCGCATGAACTCCTTTTGGGACAGGATGGAGTAGGACGACCCCGAGTCTATTTCCATCCTCACTGGAACCCCTTGTAACAGTACCTCTACGTAGAAACGCCGGTGCTCCAGGCCCACGCGGTTCACGCCTTCCACGCTGTCGTTGGCTGAGACCTTTCCGATGCCGGCTGCCTTCCGCTGATGTGCTCGAGGGTGATTCGATGCGCCCTTGTCCTCGGTTCGCCCACGCCTGCAGACTCTGGCGATGTGGCCCTTCCAACCACAGTTGTGGCACTCGGCCTTCCGGTCGTGAGATGCCCCACAGCCGTCGCAATGGGGGCCTTGTCGCTCGCTGGTCTGGTGCTTCTCCCCACATTTCTTTACCTTCTGGACGTCGTCGTCCTCACTGGAACAGGAGTCCGCCATTGTGGACGACTCCTCGGAGGTCGCTGGCGTGCCTGCAGGCGACCGGGGTGCCCGCCAGGCCGTCTTCGCCGACGTCCGCCGGGCCGCTTGCACGGGTGACTTGGCCCCTCGGGACTTGAACACTCTGACCCCGCTCCTGGCCACCTCGGCTGCTTGGGCTTCCCGCAGTACCTCGTTGAACGTGAGGCGATGATCGCGGGTCATCAGCTTCCTCTGGACCTCCTCATCCCTCAGGCCACACAGCATGCGGTCTCGGAGGGCCATGTCCAGGTCCTCCCACTGGCAGTTGACCGCCGCGAGCCTGAGGGCCACCACGTAGGCGGACATGGACTCCCCCGGGCGCTGGTCCCGTCTGTGGAATGCGACCCTGGCCGGAAAAATCGAGACTGGAGGCTGGAAGTGTTCGCCCAGTAGCACCAGGATGCGGTCGATGGGCACCACGTCTACCTTCCGGGGAGCCACCAGGTTCATCAGGATACGCAGCATGGCCGTCCCCACCTGGGCAAGGAAGTGCGAGCGCATCTTGGCATCGTCGTCGATGCCTGCAGCATCCATCGCGTGCTAAAACTGGCACTCGTACAGCTCCCATTGTTCTGGGTCGCTGATATCAAATTGATGATTCTTGACCTTGGGATGTGCCATGGATCCCATCCTCGTCGCCAATTTGGTGTCTTGCACGGAAGACAAAGAAGGAGCCACAGTAGGGAGCTAAAACACAGGTTTATTTCATGGTGGTCAAGATGAACATGTGGTAATGGCGGAGGTACAGCTCATTATATACTGCAGTACATACATTTGAATATCGTTGCACGGTAGCTCATTGGCTGCTACCGGCGTGACGTCATTCTGAGTCACGCCCATCTTCTCCAGGTGATCCTCACGTGGGAAAGGTTCCCGCGGCTGCCGGTGATTTGGGGAATGTGAACCATGTAAGCTGAACGCTCGCAGCTGCCCTCTATAGGCAGCTTACTCGCGTTCCTTACAGCTGGGTTACATTGTAATCATTGTCAGGTTACATTCATACATTCTTAAAGTAATACTGTTACATACACAACAATGACGGAGTGAGCTTCCATCTCTGTCCATACCTGTCAAGTTTTGGATTTGAAAATAAGGGAAATTTTGGCCTCACCCCTCTGTGGGTGTGGTCAAATCTATGGGTGTGGACAAATATAGCCATGTGACTTGCTGGGCTCTAGTCATTCCTGCCACATGGACATGAAAATGTCTGCAAACACAGACAGCACTGGCTCTTTGGCTGTAAATGGAGATGAGCACTGCACCCTAGAGTTGGATACGACTGGCAGATTTTACTTTCTTAGGATCAAAAATCTCTGCAGATGGTGATTGCAGCCGTGAAATAAAAAGGCAACTGATGCTTGGGAAACAAGCTATGAGAAACCTGGGGAACATAAATAAAAGTAGAGGCATCACCTTCCAAACAAAGAATTGCATAGTCAAAGCAATGGTATTCCCGGTGGTAATGTATGGTTGTGAGAGCTTGACCATTAGGAAAACTGAGCACAGAAAAATAGATGCCTTTGAAATGTGGTGTTAGAAATAGGTCGATCCTAGAAGAAATCAACCATGACTGTTCATTAAAGGTCAAATAGTAAAAATGACACTAAAGTACTTTGGACATCAAATGAGAAGAGAGATTCACTTGAGAAAGCCTTGATGCTGGGAAAGGTGGAGGACAAAAGAAGGGGGTGGCCAAAAATAAGATGGCAAGATGGTATTGTAGATGCAATGGGCACAAAGCTGTGTGGGCCAAAGAACCCTTTCCCCATTTTCTTGGGGGACTTTTGTTTTGTTTTCTTTCTTTTTTACTCAGTGGCTTAAGTGACTAAGGTGCTGACAGGGAGGCAGAAGGTCAGCAGTTCAATTCCCAAGTACTGCAGGATGGAATGAGCCCCCGTCTTTGTCCCAGCTCCTGCCATGCTAGCAGTTTGAAAGCAAGAAATTGCAAGTAGATAAATAGGGACCACTTTGGTGGAAAGGTAACAGCGTTCCATGTGCTCTGGTGTCTAGTCATGCCTGCCACATGACCACGGAAATGTCTGCAGATGCAGACTACGCTGACTCTTTGGCTTTGAAACAGAGATGAGCACTGAACCCTAGAGTCGGTTACGATTGGCTTTTGAGCAAGGGCAACTCTTTACCTTTACCTAACTCAGATCCCCTTACACAACTGTGCAAGCACATGATCTATGAGCTCTGATAATTCTCCCCGTGTATTTTGGATCTACTTTCTCATACAAAAAGCAGTTTCTTGCTCTAAAAATTGGTCGCTGTAGGAATCTATGACTGTGATGGTGAACCTTAGCACTCTAGATATGACTGGCTTTCAAGCAAGGGAAACCTTTACCTTTAGCATAGTGATCAAGCACCATCCCCCATGCCCCCACCCCCACCCCTCCCAAGTTAACTCTAGAACAGAAACGGAACCCCCCTCTCTCCTATAGTGACCAAGCACCATCCCCCACACCCCCTCCCAAGTTAACTCTAGAACAGAAACGGAACACCCCCTTCTCTCTCTCTCCCTCTCTCATATAGTGATCAAGCACCACCACCACCCCTCCCAAATTAATTCTAGAACAGAAGCAGAACCCCCCTCTCTCTCATATAGTGATCAAGCACCATCCCCCATCCCCACCCCTCCCAAGTTAACTCTAGAACAGAAACGGAACCCCACTCTTTCTCATGTAGTGATCAAGCACCACACCACCCCTCCCAAGTTAACTCTAGAATAGAAACGGAACCCCCCTCTCTCTCATATAGTGATCAAGCACCATCCCCACCCCCACCCTCCCTCCCAAGTTAACTCTAGAACTCTAGAAACAGAAGCCTCCAGCCAGGAGGCAGGGCAGAATCAGCTCAATAAAGCATGAGATTGAGAGAGAATTCTCTGCCCCCAGACCAAGAGCTGATTTGCCCCTGCATATATGAAATACCGCTCACCTCTAGAGTAGACTCCCATTCCTCCCAGCATGGTGGCTCCGACCAGCTCAGCAGCAAAAACGAAGCCTCCATATTGGCCATGTGGCAGGAGAGAAATGAAAGAGAAACTACAGTATGCCCCCACCACCTTCTCTCTCTCCCCTTCCACAAGCGAAAAGCCTGCCACACAGTGACCTCTGGTGGCTGGAAAAACATACTGCAGCTTCACCTGTGAGGGCTCCGGTCAGGATTTTTTTTATTTAAAAAAAGGGATATTACGGGGAAATTAATAAAACAGGAGGGGGCAGGAAGAGGGGTAAAATAAGGGGTTTTCCCGGGAAAAACAGGATACTTGACAGGTATGTCTCTGTACCATCTCCTGTCAACCTAGCAGTTCAAAAGCAAGAAATTGCAAGTAGTTAAATAGGTACTACTTTGGTGGGAAAGTAAACAGTGTTCCATGTGTCTAGTCATGCCTGCCAAATATCCACAGAAACGTCTGCAAACACAGACAGCACAGGCTCTTTGGCTATAAATGAAGATGAGTACTGAACTCTAGAGTCATAAAAGACTAGTTTTCAAGCAAGGGAGACCTCAAACACTATAGACTACTTGGTTTAACTCTGTTACTTGAAAAGTCTTTTCCAAATAATATCTCTCTCCATTTGAATAAATCTTGCCCCATATTCCCACTGGTTTGCAGACATTTTTATCCATCTCTACATTACAAAGTCACACTTGTGAGTTGAGGCCTGCTGCTTGAGTTCTGATTTTGCACCCAGAACTAAACTAATAGTGCTTTCTTTGCATGTGCAATGCTGCTGCTGATAATTGATCCATAACTAGCATAGGAGTTTGAGAGGGAGCACCCCCTACCCCCCGGCTCATTTAGAGCAGAATCACTCATGTTTTTAAAAGTTTTTAACTAGATTTTTAATTTGTCAGGGTGGGAGGTAGTTTTTCAGTGTTTTTAGGAATTTTATGGGTTTCTATAGTTTAAACATTGGGGATTTTATGTACGCCACCCAGAGTTGCATGTCCATTGGGGTGGCTATACAAATTGAATAAATAAATAAATAAATAAATAAATAAATAAATAAATAAATAAATAAATAAATAAATAGGCAAACATTAGATATTTATTTCAAACTGGGAAAATTTCACTACCTCTAAAAAAATCTACAAAGAAAAACCCAGGGCAGAGATAGGCAACCTCCACTACAGCATGTAGGGAAATCCCAAAGGGAGGGGTCAATAGGAAAAAAGAGGGGAAATGGTGGAACTGAAGTGGACAGAGAGATGGAATTAAGAGGGATGTGTAAATGTTTCTCTTCAGCCTCAAGCAAGAAGGAATATTTCTTTTTCTGAGGCAATCTGCTGGGTGGAAGACGAGAGAGGTAATAGAAAATAAGTGATAGATAAATGGCCCTGCCTTTTTTCTGTATCAACTCATCCATTTTTTACTCCAGATTTGCTCACCACCAGAAACATATATTCCCAGTCCAGAGGGAATATGACTGTCAGGTGGGAAAGAAAAGGTGTATAATCTCTGAACTGGACTACTTTGTGATCAAGTAAACATGTAATCATTTAGATATCAGACACATCCAACATAAAAATGGTAATATATCCAATTGAAGAGTCTCTTAGAAACAATTTGTATGAAGATGTTGTAAATATTCATGATTTTCCATGTCCAAAGGCAAGCCATAGATTTACTGTTCTAAATAAATGTCTTACCAGGCAGCAGGTTTCTGAATATTTGTTAGACAAACTGGATGAAGCAGAAGTATTTTCTCTGAGAAAGCTGTGGTACAATTAATTAAATTATCAGTGACATAGACAACAGGAATGTGAAAATCTTCATTCTGATATTGTTTTGTTTTTCTACCTTCCACCACCACTTTTTCTCATCTTAATTTTGTTAGCCAAATTGTAAGATTTTGTATGGAACTTTTTTTTGCAAGAAAATTGGTGCAAACATTTTTACACATTTTTATACATGTATTCCTAATGTCCAGTTTGTTGGCACATTTCAACTAACATACACATTTCACCTATTGACTATAGTACGCTTGTGTATGTGTTGTTCAAATGTGTTTTTTTCAACCATTCAAAATCTTGTGTGCATTTCAATTTATCCAAACTTTTCTCTGTAAACTTTGAAAATGTGCAGACTATGTTCCTTTCACAACAAGACTTGAAAGCTCTAAAATTCTACTTTCACTAGCACAGCTGCATCCAAAGAAATTATTTCCCACCTCTAATTGACAGGCATCCTGAAGATCTGCATTTGTTTTTATGCAGAGAAAACAATTATAGATAGAATATGTACAGACTTCTTAGATCTGTACTTAGGTCTGTATTTTGCTGCTCAAATGTGAGCTGAAAATATGAACCACCATTATGCATATTGTAGGTATGGTTGTGTAAAATATCAATTCCTTTCCAATGGATGCATTTTATGGAGCGGGAGGAACAAAGAGGGTGACCTTTACCTTTAACTAAATATGTACCACTTCGGTGGGAAGGTAAACAGAGTTTTGTGCACTCTGACGTCTAGTCATTTATTTTTATTTATTTATTCTTAGATTTTTATGCCGCCAACTTGGGGAAACCTGACTCAGGGCGGTGCACAACGGTAAAACCAGATAAAATACAGTAAAATATAACAAAACAGATTAAAACCCTCACTCAACCACCCAACAACCCACCCTCCCACCCCACTTAAATGACTAAAAAGGGAATAGGGAATGGAGGAATACCGCAGTACACAACACAAAAAGGAGGGACAGTTGAGTTCTAGTTGGAAATAAGCCAACAGGCTGGGGTCGTATTCCCATTAGGGCCCCACACCTGCTCTGCCAGCCAGGTTTTCACTCCTTTCCTGAAAGGCAGCAATTTTGCCTGTAGCCTCAATTCTGTTGGAAGGAGGTTCCAGATGGTTGGTGCGGACATGGAGAAGGCCCTCCACCATGTGCCAGAGAGGTGAGCCTCTCTAGCTGAAGGTAACACCAAGATCCCCTGCGGTCCGCTCTGGTTGGACGGGCAGACAGTCTTGGGATGATGCGGTCTCTCAGGTATCCTGGCGCACTGCCATATAGGGCTTTAATGGTCAAAACCAGCACCTTGAATTGCACCCAGAGGCAAACTGGTAACCAGTGCAACTCCCGGAGTAGTGGAGAGGCACGGGCATAACGTCCACACCCCATCACCACCTGGGCAGCCGCATTCTGAAACAGCTGTAGCCGCTGAATGGTCATCAAGGGCAGCCCCATGTAAAGCGCATTACAGTAATCTAGCCTGGAGGTGGACAGAGCATGAGTTCCCATGAGCAAGGAGTCCTGATCCAGGAGTGGGGGCAACTGGCGAATCACTTGAAGTTGAGCAAAAGCCCTCCTGGCCATGGCCGCTACCTGTTCTTCCACCAGTTCTTCCTTCATGCCTGTGACATGTCCACAGAAACATTTGCAAATGCAGATGGCGCTGGCTGTTTGGCTATAAACAGAGATGAGCACTGAACCCTAGAGTTGGATACAACTGACTTTTAAGCAAGGATGACCTTGACCTTCAACTTGAACTTCACTAGGAGAAAATTAAACCTATTAAATGAGATTATTCTACATGCTTTAACTTCACAGGCAGTTTTAGTCATTGAAGAAATATTATAGGAACTAATTTCACAGTCATTCCCAATAACTTAAAAAAATCACCTTCCTCCCTTTCAAGTCTCAGGAATTCACAAAGCTGTGTACTACTACCTGACTTTGTTTCAGCCATGCTGATAATAGCATCATTATTATAGAATGGGAAGAAAGTCACAACACACATTATATAAAATTACTTGTGCGTGTGTATTGCTTCAGAACTACAGTCTAAAATGAATGAGCATAAACAGAGATGATTAATGTGAAGTAAGAAATCCTGATAGATACATATATATGGCATTCAAACTGTGCAAAAAGAAAAAAAACTACCAAGAGAGAGAGAGAATACAGGTAGGAGTACAGAACACAGTTTATCTCTGAATAAATTATGTAAAATATATATTTATACACCTATTCTATCATATAAATTACTTTTGGATCTAAGCCATGAAAAATGGTAAATAAATATTAGAAATTTTTGAAATGTGGGGTTAAGAATAATTAGATGGATAAACTGGGCATAACACAGTAATCTATACCTATAAGGAAGAGGTGTAGACAATAGTATGCTGAATGTGTTTCCACACCCCTGGAGCATATCCCACAATACCTGGCACACACGTACCTTTCGGAAGAAGAGTCAACATGGCGAGGGTCCCGAGGGTGGGGCCTGCATCCCACAAATCAGACAAAGTGGGACAACTACAAGTCACAGCACCCCCCCCCCCGCGGCATGCCCCAGCCAATTGGGGAGGCTGGCACGCACACAGAGGGGTGGGGCAATGGTCACGCACACAAAACACACAAATGGCCACTGCCCTCCCATGCCGCTGCTGCCAGCCAGGCCCATCTTGCACTCGCATACTGGACTGGACGACAACCAGCACTACCCTGGCCCCGTGGGCTACGCTATGGAGGCTATGCAAGGACGGTTTTTTTGCCATCTCCTCTTCTCCACATCCATCCCTCCCCTGTCACCACTGGCAGCCAAGCTGAAAAGCCCAAAAACAGCCGGCCCCGCACTCACCGCTGAACAGCCCAGGAGGCAAGTGCGGGTCCTGCTACTGTTTGGACTAGCTGACAGCAGCAGTGGGGGAGGACAGAAGGAAGGATGGGGAAAACAGTGGGCCACAAAATCCCTGGACTCACATAGCCTCCTAGGCAGGGCCCGCATTACCGGGGTAGCATCAGTCTGCCAGCCAAGGGGGCGAGTGCGAGGTCTGCCGATCAGCCTTCTAAAAGTCTCCAGCCAGCCCAGGAGGCACAGCAGAGCAAAGTACCAGCACAGGAAAGAGAACAGATCACTTTTAACCCCCTTATCTTACTCCGCCTGGGTCACTAAGGCAGGAATGGTGAGAAAAGGGAGAGGGTATGTGTGAAAAGTGAACAGTTCTCTCACACGCACAGGCAGATAAAGGCAAGGGGGCCTTGTGTTCCAGTCTCAGGTATAAGAACCAGGCAGTAGTCCTGATGGAGAGGTTTCTTTTCAATGAATTGGTCTCCCCATCTTTTTAACCCAGTGCGGGTGAGAGATCACCTTGCTTCCCCCAACCATTCTCTGCCTGACACACTACGTGCAAAATGACAGGAAATGGGAGAAGGTGGATGGAAGCAAGGAGTTCTCTCACTCATGCACGGTGGAGAAAGGAGGGCAGATGTTGTGTATTTAGGGTATTTAGGCATTAGCACACCTTGCAAAATGGGTGCCAATTTGGCAGCAGCTGATTCGCTAATATTTTCCCGCTCCCCCGGAAGTCTTGGGTAAATGTAACAACTATGTCTTTATAAAAGCTATTTCCTTGCACCTGTTCCTTGTTCTTTGCTTCTTGCAATAAACCAATGTTGTTGTTTGAGCCAGCTCTGTCTGAGTAATCCTTCCTAGGTTCAGACACAACAATTGGCGATGAAGGTGGGATCCCAATGGCGGCCGTCATTCCAGTGTAGATGGGCCTCTTCAACATTTCAAATCCGGAGTCATGGACTATGTATGAGTACTAGTTCAAAAACTACTGTACTTCTCAGAATGTCAACCCAGCCTTAAAGAAGTCAACGTTCCTTGCATTTTGCAGTTTGCCAGTGCTTGAGCTTATCAACGACTTGGTTCTACCGAGGCTGCTCAATTATATTGCTCTCAAGGATATCCTAGTCGTCCTTCGAAATCACTTCAGGCCCAAGGTTACGGTGATCCCAGCTAGGGTGGCCTTTTACAGGTGTGACCAGAAGGCGGGTGAATCCATTGCCAAATATGTTGCTGCACTCTGACATGCCACCATCCTGTGTCAGTGAGAAAATCTTGACATAGCCCTGAGGGACAGGTTTCTGGTATGCATCAGGGATGAGGCTGTGCAATGGCGCCTGAAGAAATGGGATGTTCAAACGTTCGCCGCAGCCCTGGAAGAGGCTCAAGCTGCAGAGATTGCCAATGCTGGGGTCCAGTTCTTGCAGTCGAGACTGGCTAATTCTCTACAGAAGAACTCAACTGTACATAAACACAGGGTTTCAAGCTCTTCGTTGTCTTCTAGTGAGTCAGAGGGAGAAGGTGACATCACTCAAGTTTGGCAACAGGCACCTTCGCCTCCGCACAAGGACGCCATCGTGCTGTGCTGAGGGTGCGGGAGATGACACCTTCGTGCTGACTGCCCATTTAGGGAGGCTGAGTGCCACCATTGTGAGAAGAAAGTGTACGTTTCCATAGTTTGTCACCAGACTTCGATTGGGCTGTGCAGGGACAACTCTCGTCAGGAGAAGGATCACCTGATTTCCATGGTCTTCGAGGGCTGCTATTTCGTTTCCAGTATCAAGGCGGTATCTGGCAAGTTTTTCATTGTTGTCACCATCCAGAGGTGCCCCGTCAACATGGAAATTGACTCGGGGATGTCTTTTTCCATTATCACCCAAAAGAATTTTTTCGCATGCCCCCATCTACCCATCCGAAGTTGCGGGCTCTGAAGGTCAGACTGAGTGACATACAGGGAGGACACATCTCTGTGTTGGGTATTGGGGATTTTCATGTGCACTACCATAACATGTCTGCTCTCCTTCCCCTGGTCGTGGTCAAGTTGGGGAAGCACAAACTCCTGGGGACTCAGTGGTTCAGGACCCTGGGTATAACCATTTTGGGCATTCATTCAGTGGGGTCTGACCCCATCCAGTCTGTCTGTAAGAAATTTCCAGATGTCTTCTGTTCAGGGTTGGGTATGTACAAGGGCCCTCCAGTTCACTTTGAGTTGGATCCGAAGGTTGTTCCGCTACGGATGAAGCCCCACAAGGTATCTTTCGCAGCTTAAGGACCATATCGAAGCAGAGCAGGATAAGTTGGTGGCACAGGGTATCTTTGAGTGGGTGGACTCTGCTGAGTGGGAAACCCCAATTGTTACTGCCATAAAATTGAATGGGGGCATCCACATCTGTGCGGATTATAAATGTACCATAAATAAGGCAATTCACTCAAATTCTTATCCTGTACTGGTGGTCAGTCACCTTCTCACTTCACTTCATGGGGGTAAAGGTTTCGCCAAACTTGATTTGGCAAAGGCTTCCCAACAGTTGCCTGTGACTCCTGCCTTGGCTTTGTGCCAAATGATCACCATTCATATGGGGGCTTTTAAGGTCAATCACCTCCAGTTAAGGGTAAATGCTGCCCCAGGGATTTTCCATGGTCTGGAGGAAAGGTTGCTTAAGGGTCTTCCAGGGGTCTTGCCTTACTTTGACAATTTCTTATATCAGAAACCGATAGGGCGGACCTCGCTGCTAAATTGGGAAGTGTTTTGGAGCAGCCGGGCACCTCTGCTAGTGTGAAATATTTAAGAACAGACATATGAATACAGATGAACACTTTATCATATAGATAATGTGGAGGATGTTCCCACTGTACCAAATTAGTGATAAAAAGCTACAATAGTTCTCTGGTTGATTATTTCAGTGTTTTAAGTTTCTGTCTGCAGAGCCAGAAGTTGGGAGTTTAACAACCCACCATGGCTGCTGAGAGAAGTGCCAGCCTATGTGGCCTTTGGCAACCTGCACAATCCCAGGGTGCACAGAGAAGAAGGGAATAGTCACCACTTCTGTATTCTGAAAACCCTCAGAAGGGATAAGTAGGTAGTGACTTGGTTGCACACAATTGTTAGGAAAGCAGCCTCGGACCAGCTGAGGTGAGCCCCGCCCTTCCTCCCTTTGCCAGGAGAGTTAAAGTGCCGTCGGGGCCGGTAGAAGACAGCAGCCTCCTACCAGCTGAGGTGAGCCCCACCCCTCCTCCCTTGCCAGGAGAGGTAAAGGGCCATTGGGGCCGGCAGAAGACAGCAGCCTCCGACCAGCTGAGGTGAGCCCCGCCCTTCCTCCCTTTGCCAGGAGAGGTAAAGGGTCGTCGGGGCCGGCAGAAGACAACAGCTTCTGACCAGCTGAGGTGAGCCCCACCCCTCCTCCCTTTGTGAGGAGAGGAAAAGGGCTGTCCAAGCGGGCAAAAGACAACAGCCTCCACCCTCCTCCCTTTGCCAGAAGGTCATTGGGACTGCCCTCACCATCGGTGTCCCAGGCTTCTGCCTCCCTGCGGGGGGCTCAAAAGGCTGGTGGCTGTGGATGAACTTCCACCACCACCCTGGAGACACCTGCGGCCAGTTTGGAGCTCGCTGGGACCACCCCACCATCGGCGTCCCAGGCTTCCGCCTCCCTGCGGGGGGCTTAAAAGGCTGGCAGCTGCGGAAGAATTTCCACCACTGCCCTGGAGAAACCTGCAGCCAGTTTGGAGCTCGCCGGGACCATCCCACCATCGGCGTCCTGGGCTCCCGCCTCCCTGCAGGGTCTCAAAAGGCCAGCAGCCATGGAGGGTTTTCCACCCTGCCATGGAGACACCTATGGTCAGTTGGAGCTCGCTGGGACCACCCCACCATCGGCATCTCAGGCTCCTGCCTCCCTGCAGGGAGCTCAAAAGGCTGGCGGCCACGGAGGAACTCCCACCACCGCGCTGGAGACACCTGCGGCCAGTTGGAGATTGCTGGGACCACCCCCATCATCAGCATCCCAGGCTCCCGCCCCCCTGCGGGGGGCTCGGTAGGCCAGCAGCCGCGGCAGAGCTTCCACTGCCACCACCCTGGAGACACCTGCGGCCAGTCAGACATTGCTGGGACCACCCCACCATTGGCGTCCCAGGCTCCCGCCTCCCTGCAGGGGGCTCAAAGGGCCAGCGGCCACAGCAGAATTTCCACCACCGCTCTGGAGACACCTGCAGCCAATCGGAGCTTGTTGGGACCACCTCCACCATCGGTGTCCCGTGCTCCCACCTCACTGTGGGGGGCTCAAAAGGCCGACAGTCACACCGGAATTTCCACCGCTGCCCTGGAGACTCTTGTGGCCAGTCAGAACTCGCCGGGACCATCAACACGGGTAGAGAGACTGAGAGGGTATGTTTTAAGTGGGTTAGGGAGGGAGGGAGAGATGGCCCGGCCAGCCGGGAAGACGGGGTGACACTCTGTCTGGGTTAATGGTGGAGGTTCCAGGGGCCCATTTAGAGGTTGTGACGGGCATGGGGTGTTATAGCAGGAACCGCGGGGTGGGCCGCACTCGTGGAACGCGGGACCAATGCTTAGTATCTGTCCTGTGTTCTGGCCCCCCAGTTTCACCTCTAGGTCCTGAGCAGCTGATCCAGGGCGACCCCACCCTTAGGCTGCTGCTGATGAATGCCAGGTCAGTCTGTAGTAAGGCACCCCTAATCCAAGATTCTATTCAGGGGGAGAGGGCCGACCTGGCATGCATCACTGACACCTGGCTGAGACCAGAGGATGGGGTGCCTCTATCAGAGATGTGTCCGGCCGGGTTCGGTGTTTGGCACCAGCCTAGGGATGAGGGCAAGGGCGGTGGTGTTGCCATTATAGCCAGGGAGTCACTGGGAGTCACCAGGGACACTGCTCCACAAATTCTGGGTTGTGAGGCCCTGCTCCTGTGGCTGGGCCCAAAGGGTCAGTTGGGGATCCTACTCCTGTACCTGCCCCCTTGCAGGGTAAGGGACTCCCTGCCTTGGCTCCTCGAGGCTGTCTCAGCATTGGCATTGGAGTTCCCTAGGCTGATGGTTCTGGGGGACTTCAATTTGCCTTCGCTGGGGTCCGGTTCCGGGGTGGCTCAGGAGTTCATGGCTTCCATGGCAACTATGGACCTGGCTCAGGTAATTTGGGGCCCTACCAGGGGCAGTGTTCACACACAAGATTTAGTCTTTTTGTCGGAGCGGTGGCAGAGTGATCTGAGTTTACAGAAGCTAGTCATAACACCTGTGCCATGGTAAGATCACTATCTGGTAGCTCTAGACTTTCTGGGGGCGACACTTCATCGTAGGGAGGCAGGGTCTATTAAAGTGGCCCGCCCCCGGCAACTGATGGATCCGGATGGATTCCAGAGGGAACTGGGGGAATTTCCTCTGGATCGGCAACACGATTCGCCTGAGGCACTTGTTGACCTGTGGTGTGGGTCAACGACAGCTGCCTTGGATGTAATTGCTCCACTACGGCCTCTCAGAGCCCGTGGAGCTAGGTCAGCCCCGTGGTTCACTGAAGAACTACGGGAGCTGAAATGGGCAAAGAGCGCCGCTGGGTGAAGACCCAGAGTGATTCTGATTGGACACTAGCTAGAGCTGCTATTAGGGCCTACCTAGTGGCGATGGGGGTGGTGAGGAGGCAGTACTTCACCTCCCTTATTGCCTCCGCTGATAATCGGAGACTAGATTATTGTAATGCGCTCTACATGGGGCTGCCCTTGATGACCATTCGGAGGCTGCAGCTGGTCCAGAATGTGGCGGCCCGGGTGGTGATGGGGTGTGGACGTTATGCCCATGCCTCACCACTGCTTCGGGAGCTGCACTGGTTACCCGTTTGCCTCTGGGTGCAATTCAAGGTGCTGGTTTTGACCTTTAAAGCCCTATATGGTAGTGGGCCAGGTTACCTTAGAGACCGCATCACCCTAAGGACGTCTGTCCGTCCAACCAGAGTGGACCGGAGGGGCTCTCTAATAGTGCCATCAGCCAGGGGGGCTCACCTCTCTGGCACAAGGAGGAGGGCCTTCTCCGTTTTCACACCGGCCCTTTGGAACCTCCTGCCTGTGGAACTGCGTCTCCAGATGGAGTTGTTTCCCTTTAGAAAAGAACTAAAAGCCTGGCTGGCGGGCCAAGTTTGGGGTGCAGGTGGAGGATTGGCTTCCGTTGGGTGGTTAATATAGGGGAGGATGCCTGCCCCATGGTTTCTTCAGTTCCTGCACCCCTCTCTTTTTAGGGGTGGGTTCTTATTGCTGGTTTTTATCTGTTTTATTTGTTTTTATCTGTTTTTACCCACTGTTGTGAACCGCCCGGAGTCGGCTTTGGCTGAGTGGGCGGTATGAAAATTTAATAATAAATAAATAAATAAATAAATAAATAAATAAATAAATAAATAAATAAATAAATAAATAAATAAATAAATAAAACGGTACTGTAGAGAATTCCGATGGTTGTTGCAAATAACTCATAAGCATAACTAATCTAAAAGTCTTTATTTGGGAATAAAAGGTGTCCATGCTTGTGTCTGAGGGGTCTCGGAGGAGGTTAAATGGTAGGATGGAGGGTAAAGCGGGAAAACTTCTGTATATCGGAAGGATCGGAAGTTCAGATATCAATTACGATCTGTCAGTTTCCTAAATAACCTCATGCATAATCTGTGCTCTGAGACATACACTGAAACGTCTAAAAATGGAACAACAGTCTTATCAAATTGGCCGAAAAATTTCAAATTACTATCTAGTGAGTTTATCCAGTTGATGAAATCAGAAACAATATCTACAGAGTCAAATACAAAAAAGAGATCGTCTATAAACCGTGTTACTTGGAAAAAACCTGTCACTAGTTCTGACATAGAATCCTTCCACCCGAGCCACCTCAAAAGAAATATTCCCTTTAGTCTTCTAGCTAGGGCTAAGAGGAACTCAACTAAGAATGAGGACTTTATTAAATCTGCAGCCACGATCAAAAAATTCTACAGGACAAAGAATACCCGGATGGTACCATTGACTTTCAATTTCAGAGAGTTTCTAGCACACCTCAGAAACAGTTCCTTACTCAGAAAACATGAGATGCTTCCCCCATGATTTGTTGCTCCTTTGAATATTCTCCATTAGCCTTTAAAATTAAAAAAGTGATCAATAAACATTGGCATGTGATTGAGGATATCCCAGGGTGCACACTGAGACCACACATTGGTTTTAAGAGAACCAAGACTATTGGCAACGCCATAGTGAACTCGGACCAGTATCTAAAACTGCCTACCCCCATTATTCAGGGGCATTACCGCTGCTCGGGTTGCGCTGTCTGCCATTTCGCCATCGAAACCAAGTCTGTTAAGATACCTGGAAAAGACCGTGAACTTAGATTATTGAGATGTACTAACTGTAATTCCAGCAATGTTATTTATGCCATAATCTGTCCTTGTGGCAAATTTTATATTGGTTTAACCGAGCGGCCCCTCAAAGTATGTGTATTGGAACACCGGTCCCGTATACATAGCCACATAACATCTGCCCCTCTTGTATCACATTTTCTTGACAATAATCATACCGAAGATGATATCAAGTTTCTGGCCTTAGAAAAGGTACTCCCCAAAAAACATGCAACAACTGATAGGAATAATTCTTTATTACGTAGAGAAGCTTACTATATACATCTTTTTGATTCTTTAATACCACATGGTCTTAATGTTGATTTAGACCTCAGTTGTTACTTATAATTGCACACTATAGCTTTTAGAGTACACGGCACTGATGTAAGTGAACACACCTGGATCATGTGCTGAGTGTATTTAAATCACTGAATTGCAATTGAGTACAACGTCGAGGCACATATGATAAAACAAAGAGGCCATGACGCATATGAATCTATCTATTATCATTAAATAAAATTCTAGGAACTTATTGAGAAGGTAAGCGTATCCTCTGGACTATGATAAAATATATTGTTATATATTGTAGATAAACAGTGTATATGTGTGTATGTATGTATATAGATATATTGATTATGATTATTTTGTATCACTATAGAAAACCCTGTTGAAGTATTCGAAAAGCTGTACACCGGATAGCTTTGGTTTTCTGCTACTCGATATAAACCATTTTGGATTCTGTATATACATATTCTTGACCTGAAGTAAAGGAATTTATTTTGACGGCTTTCTTTTGTGCATTGGTTATGTTACAGTTTTCCAGCAGCTCCATTTTGCAGGCGCACCCCCCAATAAAGGACTCAGACACCAATGAAAGTGGATAACGGCATTGGGCCACATTTATTGATTCATGCCCTAGTCCGAATTATAAATTTCTATTGGTAATTGACCAATCATAATTCTTAAGGCAAGCAGGCCGAAGTAACACTGGTAAGGTACCACCCAAAATTGCCAACGACAATTGCTACAATGTATCCATTTGTATCAATTTGTTTGTTGACCACAAACAAATTGTTGACCGTAGTCAATATCTAACTAATGACCCCACCCTCTGACGCGTATCCGTAAAATCACGGGGTGATGCATGCTGTCTAGCTATAGCCATCACCCCGTCGCCTAGTTCATCGTTGACCGGACAACGTTTAACCAACTTATGCCTGTCTAGTGTTGTCCAGGCAATTGCGAACTTGCCGGATACCTGTGGGTCATAATGTTTACCTTACCAGTGCTACCCGCCCATGTGACCAAAGTCAACAGCAGCAGCAGAAAAACCCCTATGTCAAACCATAGCAACAGTGTGGGATGGGCGAAAAAACCAGGACCCGGAAGCCAATATGGGTCCCAGCCAAAAATTCCCACCCGGCCCCGAAGCGACCAAAATATCACACTGTTAACTAGGGAGGGGGTGGAGGGGAAAAACTTCTCCGCTCCGTCGCTTCGCAAAATGGCAGCTCGGCTGCCTCGTGGCCACCCCTTTTATAAGGGTGCTGGCCACGCCCCTAACTACCCGGATGCCTTCGTCCTGTGGGGGGGCCCCCGCAAAGAGCGCAGCGGCCATTTTGGCGCCGCGCTTGCATTGCAGGCGCACCCCCCAATAAAGGACTCAGACACCAATGAAAGTGGATAACGGCATTGGGCCACATTTATTGATTCATGCCCTAGTCCGAATTATAAATTTCTATTGGTAATTGACCAATCATAATTCTTAAGGCAAGCAGGCCGAAGTAACACTGGTAAGGTACCACCCAAAATTGCCAACGGCAATTGCTACAATGTATCCATTTGTATCAATTTGTTTGTTGACCACAAACAAATTGTTGACCGTAGTCAATATCTAACTAATGACCCCACCCTCTGACGCGTATCCGTAAAATCACGGGGTGATGCATGCTGTCTAGCTATAGCCATCACCCCGTCGCCTAGTTTATCGTTGACCGGACAACGTTTAACCAACTTATGCCTGTCTAGTGTTGTCCAGTCAATTGCGAACTTGCCGGATACCTGTGGGTCATAATGTTTACCTTACCAGTGCTACCCGCCACACGGAGGGGCTTCAAAGAAGGCTCGACGCCCCCCCCCCAGACCGTCAGCTCGGTCGACAGGCCTGCTCGCCAATCACCCAACAGGAGGTCCACACCTCCTCGCGACAGATGGGCCCCATCCCCTGCATACAAGTCATAACTTTGGAGGCTAATAGCGGGGTGACGACTGACCCTCCCCCAAGCCCAGTAGACAAGGAAACGCGCCACTGCCCTATTCACCATGCGTCTAGCACGGTCAAGGGCCAGGAGGTCAACACCCCCTCTGTAGGAATGGCGCGGGACCATGTCCGACCAAACAAGGGTTGGGCGGGCCAGACGTAATGCAGGTAGGCGAGGTCCTCGCAAATCGCATGTTTCAGCGACAAGCCGGTGACCTGGCCCAAATCATTGCCCCCCAGGTGTATGATCAGAATGTCAGGCGGGTCAGCATTCTGGCCTGAAAAAAGGAAAGGCAGCAGCTCCCGCCACAACATCCCGGGCTTACCATGCCATGTGAGACTTGCGTATGCACCAAGTCCCAGTCGGGGTCCCCACTCTGTCGCCGCAGCATAACGCGCTGCCCTGTGCACATAGCTATGGCCCACCAGCCATACTGTCACCGGTGTAATACGACACCCCGGGTCTGTAAGGAAAAATGAGGGAAAGTAGGTAAGGTGACTGGGTTGGTACTCACGGCGGGAGTGGGCGCACATAAAACTGAAAACATTGCGAACCCCACCGTCCCATGCTACATATGTCAGCCCCTGAGTACCCAAAAGCAGCTGCGGTTGAGGCCGCCCCTATACGGAATGAATGAGTGCCATAGCGGGCGCCTGGGAGGCCCACACTGGCCAGCGCTTTGCCCGTCACCTTCCAAAATTGAAATTTAGTAAGGGGAGACCCATCTTGGTGACAGAAAAATGGGCCATGGTGCGTGCCATACAGTGCCAGGAAATCCTGTAGGGCACCAACCGGACAGATGTCTGCCGAGGAACATCGTAGCAGTCTACTCCACTGCCTACGCCGTGCTGATACGTTTTAGAGGAGCGTATCCCCAACTGAACTGAATATTGTTCACTCAGACATCTTCAAGTTCCAGTGCCCTACGACTTGCATCCGCCTTATACAGCATCTCAAGCTCGCCGATGCGGAGCACTCCAAAAAAGGCCACTGTTGTAGCCGCATGAATTGGGCTGCCTCATCTTATCAAAACAGAGGCCAGGCCAGCCCCGGGCCAATTGGGTAAAAACCCCTGGGGAAATCGGGTGGCGGTCGTCCGGGCAACGCCCACGCGCGCGCACCCACCCCTCCAAAACGTGTCTCACACGGAAGTCAGTGGTGCTGTCCACACGACCTCCCACTTTGGCCATAAAAGCCAACACTGACAGCTTAGATGCTATGGTGCGAGGTGCAAAGCCCTGGGCATGCAGGTAAACCATGAACCGCAGAACATGGGTTACCGGGATCGGCCAGGTTCCTGGCATTTGGAATTGGGTACAGAATGCTCTGAAAGAATTAAATGCGTGGTGATACACCTTACGCGTGTGTGGCGCTAGTGACAGGCCAATCGCCCGGTTCACCTCTCCTTGCCGATGTTCCATATCCCGTCCGGGATTGGCGAGGGAAATTCCTCCGCATCCGGGGCCAAGGCACGGAACCGGGAGATCTGCAGGCAGGACAAAGCATCAGCAATATCATTAGTAACCCCTGGGACATGCCTAGCCCTGAAAAGAACGTTGAGGCGCAGGCTGCGCAACGCAAACTGGCGCACTGGGTCCATAACCCTGGGCGATTTAGAGCTCTGTGCATTGACAAAGTGGACAACAGCCGCATTGTAACACCAAAGTGGACAACCGAGTTGGCCTCCTCCTCGCCCCATAGCATCAAAGCACCCAGTATAGGGAAAATTCCAGATACGTGAGACCACGCAGGCGACCCGTGCCTGCCCAGGATGGTGGCCACCCACCATAGGCCCACTTCCAATTGAAGTACATCCCATAACTCAGGGATCCCGGGCATCGGGCTGTATCTTAAAGCAAGGGGAAGCCAGGAGCTCAGACCTCCAAAATGACACCCCATTGAAATCCCTCAGGATCAGTAGCCAGACAAGCACTTCTGCCCTGATACCCCGGGTAAGTCTAACCCTATGGTGGGGCCTGGATAGTCCTGCCATGGTGTCGCACAAGCGCCGCGCAAATGCCCTGCCCGGTGCGACGACCCTGCCAGCGAAATTGAGGTGACCATGTAGCACCAGCAGGTCCCTCGGTAATGCCATGCGCTTGGCCAGCAAGTCCGAGATAAGGGCCACTAGCTTTGACACCTTATCCCGCTGCAACCTAGAAGCCTGTGCTACCGAGTCAATCTCCACCCCCAGGAATACTAGCTGTGTAGGCGGGCCCTCGGTCTTTTCGGGCGCTAAAGGGACACCAAGTTCCTCCATTAGCATCTGAAATGTGTTGAGGAGACGTGTGGACGTGTCCCAGCCCCGTTCAGCCCCGAATAAAATCATCCAGGGAATGGGCTACAGACCGGGACCCTGATCTGCGAACAAAAGCCCACTCTAGTAAGATGGAGTAACGCTCGAATGCCGAGCCCGAATTGGAACAGCCAAAAGGCATGGCATCAGTGCAATAATATGCTCCCCGGAACGGGGGCGCAGGGACAGGGCCAACGACCCTGCCCGCATAGACCTCCTTATCATTGCTGGCAGGAGCCACCTCCTCCCTCCCCCTAAGGGATAAAGATTGGGGGCATCCTGAGGGGACCTATCACCCATGAAAGGGATACGTAACCCCTGCCTAAAACCCTGAAGGAGATCTCCGCATCCTCTCCCTTCGGGAACAATGTGAGCCAGCGCTCCAACATGTCCACATTAATTGGGGAGGGAGCCCTTTGGTGAACTAGATCCATATGCGGCCGTCTTGCCAGCCCCCTGTCCACCCCTCCCTCTGCCCCGCATCCCTCCAGGCCTGGGACAGCCAGAGGCCGCATGGGGGCCAGCACAGGGGGGACACTAATGTCTGTATTTGCCATTCTTCCTATTGCAGGAACCATTGGATGAGAAAGTCCAGCACAGCAGGCGGGCTGAAACCCCCCGCCCCGCCCCCTGGCAGTGGACCTGTGCTGGGGCCGCCCGCTGGACCGCATGTCCACAATGGTATCTCTCCCCGGGCGCGGGGCGCGTGGGCGTCATGTACAAAAGCCACAGCCTCTGGCATGGCTCAACCCACCTAATGTCGGGGTGCCGGGGAATCCGCATATGGAATTACACGTCATAAGCCAACCACGATGGGCCCGGAAAGTCAACCATCGCCCGGTAGATGTTGTCCAAATACTGGACCATCGAAATTGCCAAATCCGGCCGGGCCCTGAGGTACACCGCCATGTATATGAGGTAGGCCGGCAACCAGTCGACCCACGTACGTGGTGGCTTGCTACGACGTGCCTGCTCCTTATCCTTCTAATCCTGCCCCCCCTACTCCTTGGTGGGCCCTCTGTTGAGGAGTGAGAAGGTATCCACGTAATCCCCCCGCCAGATCTTCTCTTTGGTGGTCTGTGCCAAATGGACACCCAGCGGTAAGGAATACCCCGCCGTCAGCAAGGCCGACACAGGCACAACAGGAACTGCTGGCATCTGAAAGGGGGCCTGTACTAACCCAGCCACCCCCAAAACATTCCCCACAGGGTAGAAAACACCCCCCACCACAGGGCCCTGAGTGGTAGTTATTGTCGCCATGTGGGGCGTCAGCGGCTGGACCGCCGCCCCACCCGCGCGAGGCCAGGCCATTGGAAACCCCCCCAACGTGGCCACGTGTGTAGGTGCACTAGCTTGGACCGCATACTCACGTGCTGCACCCCCGTAGGCCGCCCCCACCGGGGGTTCCGGCCCACTGGGGGCGTCGAAGCTCACAACCGCCGTCGAGCTCGTCGGTGGGGCCTGACCCGCACCGGTCTGTTGAATGGGGAGCTGCGAGGCAGTGGCCCAGGTCGTGCCACGCGCCTCAAGCAGCTCGACCCGTCCCATCGCCTGCCGCTGCCCAGCAGACGACGCGTCGAAACGAACCCCAAATGGAGACCAAGAGTGGCTAGCCCGGGCCAGGGATGTCTCGAGGGCCGCAACGCGGGCCAAGAAGGCTTCCACGCTGACATGGGGCAAAGGACCAGCCGGCCCGCCTACTACAGGCATGGGTACAGGTCCCTGCACCCCGGGGCCCGAATAGGGCAACAACCCCACACCCGGGCCCGTTACGGCCGATGTAGCAACCTGCCAGGAAAGGGGACCGGACCACCCCCCAAGGCTGGAAGGCCTCGGAGCGAGCTACGCTCCTATAAAGGGAGGCCCAGCGGAATGGGCAACACCATGAGAGGTGTCCACCGCTTGCGGGCCGAGGGCCGCAGCCCCTACTGGCCCCGTGCGTGGGCCACCATCCTCCAACCAGGGGGAATAGACCCCATTCCACCGGTCCCGGTGGGTGCAAGCAAATGCGGCTGCTGGGGAGGCGCAGCCGCGGTCTTCCAACCCAGATTGCGCCTCCGAACCGCACGAGCCGCGCTCGCAGCCGCCTTCTTCTTCGCGGGCCTCTCAGCCAATCGATGGGAAGCCGAAGCGAGAGAATTCAGCAGCCAAAAGGCTTCACGGTAAAAGCCAAAAGCGACGGAGGTAAGAGGGAAAAACTTCTCCGCTCCGTCGCTTCGCAAAATGGCAGCTCGGCTGCCTCGTGGCCACCCCTTTTATAAGGGTGCTGGCCATGCCCCTAACTACCCGGATGCCTTCGTCCTGTGGGGGGCCCCCGCAAAGAGCGTGGCGGCCATTTTGGCACCGCGCTTGCAATCTTTTCCCTTTGGGATATAGCAAAACCATTTTGGATTTTGGATATCTGTACGCCTAGGTACCTATCTATCCTCCCTAGGATCTTCAGCGAGAAATGTTCCTGGAGGCTTCTGGTGAATTCGTCACACTTGGCTTTACTCTTTCCAAAATATAATAAGTCATCTACATATACTAGCAGTTTCTCAATCTCATCATGGGACTTCCTTATGAAAACACACTTATCTGATGTGGTGGCGACGAAGCCAATCCCCTCCAGAACCTTGGATAGGCATTCATACCACCTCTTCCCAGATTGTTTTAGTCCGTATAGACTCTTGTGGAGTCGCCAGGTCTCCCCTTCATTTTTCCCAAAGCCAGGGGGTGCTCTTACATAGATCTCCTTATCCAATTGAGCATGCAGATACGCAGTCTGTACATCGAATTGATACACGTGTTCCTTCAGCACAGATGCCATTACCAACATGGCCTTGACACTCTCTGGTCTCACCATTGGTGAATATGTGTCAGTGTACTTGTCTGGGTATCTTTGGGCAAACCCCTGTGCCACAAGTCTGGCTTTGTACAGAGTTTGGTTGCCCTCCAGTGGCTTGACCTTGAAAATCCACTTCGTCCCAATGGTTTTCTGGTGCTCTGGTACCTTTGCTATTGAGTACACATTCAGGTCCCTGAGGCTCTTCATCTCCTTTTGCATGGCAGCCTCCCATTTTTCCCTTTCCACTCGTGGTAATAGTAGGATGTCCTCATATCTTTCAGGTGTGGTTATATTGTGATTGATGGTCATCACGAAATCCTCTAGCCCCTTGGGTGTTTGATTTCTGGTTGACCTTACAGGCCTCTGGCGTTGAGTGTCAGAAGTCCTGGGTTCATCTTTGTACTCGGTGGAGTCTGGGTTTGTGGCAGTGCATTCTTCTTCATTGTGAGGATTTGGTCTGTGCCCTCACCCACGGAGTCCACGGTCTGAGGTCTCTCTCTGGCTACTTCTGGTTGTTTGTTGTGTGGTCAACGTTTCATTTGAGTACAGTCTACTCCAGTTGGTGTTTTCATGAAAACTTGCCGACCTAGATACTACCAACCTAAGGTTGGAGTCCAGGAAGTAGTAGGCCTTTGAGCTTGGCTCATATCCCAGGAACCTCAGCCTCTTTGATACTTTGCCCCCTCTTCTCCTCAACTGCTTTGGGATATGCACATCGGCAAATACTCCAAAAACGTGAAGGTGGGATAACCTGGGTTTCCGGCCATACATGATCTCATATGGCATTTTTCAGTCTGTTCAAAGTGTAGTTGGAGTACAGTAATGCTTCTCCCCAGTATGAGAAGCTCAGTCCGGCATCTTCCAGTACACATCTGACCATGGTTTGGAGCACCCCATTCCTTCGCTCTGCAACCCCATTTTGGAATGCCGAGAATGGTGCTGTCTTGTAGTGTATCATCCCTTTGTCATTGACCCAGTCCTCGAATTCCCTTGAGAGAAATTCTGATTCCCGATCCGTCATTATCCATTTTATTTTGATGTTGTACTGCATCTTCGTTCTTCTATAGAATTCCTTGAACTTGGTGAGTGTCTCTCCTTTGGTCTTGAGAGTATACACGAAACTGTACCTGCTGTAGTCATCAACGATTGTCAAGAAGTACCTCTTTTGGCCTAGGGAACGTTTCAGGGGGCCGACAAGATCCATGTGTATTAATTCAAAGAGGTGGTCAGCCTTCCTATTTGATGTCTTTGGCCTGGGAGATGTCTTCGATTTAGCACACTTGTACACAGAGCACTCTAGGTAGCTATCACAGTGCTTCACCTTGAGACCTTTGGTGCATTCTAGCATTTTCTTTATGATGGGGAAGCCTATATGTCCCAGTTTTCGATGCAGTAGATGTGCACAATCGTCTGTATGGGTTTCCCTATTGATAGGCACTGTGTCCCTTGGGTCACGCCAGTGACCCCTTCTGTGAGTCTGCCATGGGGGTCTTCCACTTCAGTTTCCTCAGCATTGGCCATGTCTATGGTGTCCGGGGCATTTCCTTCTGAGCTGGTGCCTTCCTCTTGGTCGATGATGTTGATGCTAACATTGTCATTTTCCCTCACGAGCAATAAGTATGGTAATCCACCGGTGATTACCACTCTTCCAATCTTCTTTCCATTTCTTTTGATTGAGGCTTCATTTCCATGGAAGGTTATTTCTGACCCGGTGTCTTCACAGAATTTAATAGCTGCCAGAATGTTGTAAGGAACGTCGGGAACATAAAGTACTCCTTCTATTTTCCCGATCCCAGAAATGTGTACATTGCCCTGACCCGACACTCTTGCGTGTCTTTGGTTTGTGACTCTTATTTGGGATGATATTTCCATGAAGGAGCTAAACAGCTTCTTGTCACAGGATGTTTGGGTCGATGCTCCAGAATCAACTAACCACCGCTGGCCATCTGGGGTGATATGGGCACCTGCTTCCCTGTGTTTGATTCCATTCATTGAGTTGATCCTGTCTCCTCCCATCTCCTTTAAGTTCATGAGGTCCCCTCTGGGGCTGGGTGACCTCCATCTCCTAGTGTCTGCATCTCCCCTTGCCCTAGGTGGTGTTCTGCCTTGGGACCTTCATCCTGGGCCGGTGGCATTGCCATAGTGATCAGAGCGAGGATGTGGATATGTGTGTTCGGGGTATTCCCTACCCTTGCTGGCCCTAGGACATTTTCTCTGGAAGTGATGTTTTGATCCACATAAGTGGCATCCGGTTGGCCGGTTTACCTGTTCTGCAAAGTCGACCCTTTTAGTGCCCCTGTCTTCTCTGTGAAGCAGGGCTCTGTCCCTCCTGAGGCTGTCCTCAGATATGAGTTTCTCAGAGACGTATTCAAGAGAAAGTTTGTCATTCCCCATATTATCAAAATGGCTAAGGAGGTGGTCCCAGCTTGAGTCCAGAGAATTAAATATGATATTAATCAGGCATTCGTCTGTAATCATTTCATCCCTTCGCATTAAATCTGACCTCATGTTTGTCAATTTCAGCAAATGGTCACTCATGAGCACATCTGCTTTTAACTTTGATGAATAAAATTCTCGAGCTAACAAGCTGGTGCCACTCCTACTTTGGCAATCAAACAGTTTGCATAGTTTATCCCAAACCTTGGAAATGGTCATGTCATTTGGCATGCTATTATTGATTGTGGGGTGAACGGAACATAACAATAAAACAAATGCTTTATGGTGGATGCGATCTATTTCTAAAGCCCATGGTTTCTCAGGGGGGGGGGGGTTCTTAATTAAGAAAAGGGCATTCTCTCTCAAGAGAATTACCTGAAATTGTTTAGCCCAGTCCATTAGATTTTTTCCTGATATGCATAGCATTGGGAAGTTGCTTGGCAGGTTGTTTTGTTGATTGGAGCCAGTGCTGGTTAGCTGATGTAGATGGTGTCCAGGGATGTGTTTGAACTGACAGTAGGATGCAGGAATGCAGTCTGTCAGGTTCAAAGGGTTAGTTTGCCTTTCTTCTCTGAAGCTGAAGGGGGAACTCTCTTCCCTCTCCTGTCTGAAGATGAGTTCATTTTCAGCTTGCCTGTAGAGGGAGCGTTGGAATGTCTGCACATGTGCGGGAATCATTCTGTGCTGGTCTCCATCGGTGAAGGATCTCTGCTCCGCTCATCTTGCCAGTGGGGCCTCGGAGCTTGGTGGAGATTCGGTGTATTCTTCGATGGTTCTGCCCGGTCGTCGCTGCTGGTATGCCGGAGGTGGATCGATTGTCATGAAGTCACCCCAGAAGGTCGCCAGCATCCTCGGGTCATTTTCCAGAACCGTGCAGTCGGTCATCTGGAGGTGGTCTCTCGCATTGGTGGACTGTGTCGGCGTCTGATCCTGGTAGGTTCCATGGATCTCACCGTCGTGGGGGTATTTTAGCTTGGGAGAAATGTCCACCTCGCCAAGGGTGGCGGTAACGGTTTCAATTGCCCTTCAGAACTCTTCTTCAGAGGGGGATTGTCGGTTTTCGTCCTTGTGCCCTCCCAGTGGCTCTCCACACGGTTTAGATGCGGGGATCCTCAGGTTGTTAGATTTTGTAGCTTGGGAGCCGGCATCTTGGTCTTCCCATTTTCCCACCCTGGGATTCGAACCCTCGGCTGCTATTTGTTGCTGGTCGGCCATATTGGCCGCATTTGAAAATAGCGTCGGGGTGTTGTTTCCCACACTCTCTGGGTATGGGGCATTTTCATGGGGGCTTACTGCTTTGGAGAGCTGTAGTTTGCCTTCTTCTCCCTTCATCGCCATTAGTTCAGATATGGGTACCATTCTCCCCTTCGACTGGTTGATGATCTTGAGCAAGGCGGACCTTGGGATGCTTTCATTGCTGGTACCTTTTTCCTTTGCCCTTTTGGGGATGGCTCCAGTGTCCGCTTTTGGTTTATTCTCCTCTTCGCTTTCAACCGGATCGCTGGTGGTTCTGGTGGGGGTGATTTGTGGTTTTGCCTTTGGTGTTCCTGCACGGAGTTTCTTTGTTCTGGGCATCTTCTTTGGATTTTAGATCTTATTCTCGAGTTAAATTCGCAACCATCCTCACTGCTACCACTTTGTAGAGAATTCCGATGGTTGATGCAAATAACTCATAAGCATGACTCATCTAAAAATCTTTATTTGGGAATAAAGGGTGTCCATGCTGGGGTCCGAGGGGTCTCGGAGGAGGTTAAAGGGTAGGATGGAGGGTAAAGTGGGAAAACTTCTGTATATATACATAGGATATGTCATAGGAGCATTGCATCTCGGTACATGTAGTTTGAGACAGTTTGATATTACATCTGACAGGTACTGACTGAATGGCTCAGTAAGATAGGTTTCTGGCTGTAAAATCAGAGATTGGGAGTTTGATTCCCCAATGTGCAGCCCAGAAAAGCCATGCCTTGTGGCCTTGGACAAGCTACACAACCCCACAATTCCCCCCAGAAGAAGGAACTGCTAAACCACTTGTGTATTATTATTTTTTTACCTAGAAAACATTGAAAAGGTTCACCGTATGTCAGGATTAGTTTGATGTCACAGGTATTATTATTATTATTATTATTATTATTATTATTATTATTATTATTATTATTATTATTATTATTATTATTATTATTATTATTATAGTCTGCAAGTACTTACTCAATTGTTCTGAAACAATAGGATGTGTTAAAATGCCTTGCATACATTACGACAATGATTTGCCATTAATTTGTTCATGGATTTTTCAATCATGGAAGAAAATCATAATTTTCTTCTTTTGCAAATGTTTGCTTATTTTGGAATAGAATTTTAGCATTTCTGTATTGCTTAGATTTGCTTCTCATTTTATGTGCATTCTAACTGGTATTATGCATGCCCACTATCTCAAGGAATACAGAATAAAGGCTCTTTTTCTCAGCTTCACATTCAACATTAAAATCAGAATCTATCTAATATTAAGATATTGTGGCTTCCCATAGAAGCCACTTTGGCTAATACAAATTGGATGAGATAAATCTTTGATTTCATCCAGAATGACTCTTGTCTTCTAACATAATGTGAAGACACCTTGTCAAATAACCTTCTCATGCTACACATGAATTAGTGTAGATTTGGATCTGTCACCATACAATTAAATGAGAGGAAAAGCATACAGTATGAAAAAACCTGGTCGGGGTGGGGGGAAGGAAGTAAGATATTCCACACCTGAATGGTAGGTTGCAATCATGGATCTCTATAGCAAATCAATGCTGATAAATAGGCAGGAGGAAAAGTAATAATGGTCTAATTTCTAATTAGGCCAAAATCAGGATAGCCTGTGGTTTATTCATCATCTTTAATATTGCATTAACTGTATTTGTTAACAGGCTTGAAATAAGTATGCAATCACACTCTCAAATAATTTAGAACCCATCTTTAATCATTAGCATGAAAAGAACAGCAGCTGAAAGTTAAATTCAGAACATTAATAAAAATGGCCTAATACTGAACTAAAGAAAGAAACAATCTGACTTTGACAAATCTTTAAAATGGTTACCAGATATTTTCAGTTTGTAATAGCATGTTTATCCGCATTGCAGTGGCACTTTTAGGAATGTGGTTAATGCAGTTATGCCTTTTTATAAATAATTGGCCAGAATCCTATTGTATTTGTGTACCCAAAGTTGCAACAGCTCCCTGGCGGCTCAGTGGGTAAGAACACTGTGCTTGGAGACCAAAAGGATGGGGTTCAATTCATCGAGAGCTTCACAATAGGGGACATGAAAGGAGCCTCATTCGGGTGTCCCCTGAAAAAATCATTTCAACTCAGAGTAATCTCTGACACACACACACACACACAAGTTTCTAATTTTCACTGCATTGTTTTCTAGTTGCTTGCAGAGTAAACACTATATAATTTGTTCCAGAATCTTGCCTGGGATTGATATAATTCAAACAGGTCTGTAGTTCCCAGTTCTTTCTTTTTGCCCCTTTTCAAGATAGACAAAATTAGCCCTCCTCCAATCATCTGGAATTTCACCTATCCTCTATGATTTCAAGAAATTGATAGCCACTGGTTCGAAGATCACCTCAGTCTGTTCTTTCAATATCCTTGGATGCAGTTCATCTGGTGTTGGTAATTTGAATTTATTCAAGGTAATAAGGTATTCCTTGACTGTTTGTTTATCAGTCTCAAACTGCAACCCCATTTTACTTCACAATTATCTGTTGGGTGGTAGGCTACCTTTTGGGGGGAAACTGAGCTGACTTCACCATTCACCTTCCTCCAATGTGGTATGTGCTGGAATAAATTGTTTGCCATTGGTTTGCAGTGGAACAGAGCTAACCCTGCTTTGGGCATAATGCACATTGTAGGATCAATATAAGAATTTTTTTTTAATATTGCAGTATATCTCAGTGTATACTGAGAAGAAAAACAATAAAAAAGAATAATGTTTTGCACGACATTATGCTGCTTAATTTCACAAATTTGAATATCTGTGTTCCTTAATTTAATTAGTACAAATGGAAAGTTCTTCATTGTCAATCCGTTTTCAGCTAATTGGCACATTCTGTTTCTACTGCTGTTATATTTATGATGAAAAGAAAGTAGTATTTAAATAGCATGAATGTTAGCCTTATAAAACATTTTCTGCCTTGTATTTTTTTTAAAAAAAATATTTTATTTTTAGTGAAGCATATAAATTATAGATGGCCACATAATTAAAGCCCAATCATAGCAGTAGATGAAGTGTGGTAATCTAAAGGTTTAAATACATTCCTTGGTTCTTGCTATTCTGTTGAAGATAGCATTGCTTTTTACACACACACACACACACACACACACACACACACACACACACACACACTTTAATTCATTCCATTCCATCTCTCCTCCTGGATCTCAAGGCATCATCACATCATGTACCTGTATGCTGCTCATTGTTTTTTAAGTCTTCCATGCATCAATCCTGAAGAGTACGTCAGGTTGAAAGATAGCAAAAAATCCAAGATCATTCTGTGTCTGCTTCCACAGTTATGCTACCTATTGAACTGTTGGTAGAAGGGAACATTCTGTTTCTTCACAACAAAAGATAACTAATGCTGGAAGATGGGAAAAGGAGGACTTAAAGTCCCTCCCCTCCACAACACTGCATACTTTTGTGCTTGGCACAGGACACAGATCCTTTGTGGGCAGCTGGCGGGCCTAAGCCTGGAAGTGAACAGTAGCCTGGTCAGCATGTAGGGGCAGCCCTGACATTGTTTTGTGCAGTCCTGGTGGGAGTGCAGAGAGCTAAACATAAACTAGCATCGTGTTGTGATGAATAATGCAATAACACTTGATTGAGGTGAAACATCCTAGAAAGGTAATAGAAAAAATACAAGGACATTTAAAAGATTTTGAAGAAATGACAGGTTTGAGAATAAACTGGGATAAATCTGAAATGATATTATGTAATATGGATAAGGGGGGGGGATAAAAGAAATTTAAGTTACATCCCTACAAACTGATAGAATTCTGAGACTTCTGTCTCTATGGGCTATTTTCTTTTCACAGATATTATGCTTTACTTCTATGAAATTGAAACTTGGAAATAAAGTTCTATTTGAGCTTTAACATCTACGGAGTTGGAATTTACTTCTCAGGCACTTTGCTCTCTGCTTAACATGATACCAAATCAAAAACCACACTCCCTGTGTTGGACAGGTGGAAGCATGGTGACCCAGGTTCTGGAAGGAGAGGTGACGGATAGGCTGTTGAGAGAGTTGCAGAGTAATGGAAAATCTAACAGCTTACTGATCAGAAGCAGCCTCTCGAACCCCGGCAAGGGTCAGTCCCATGACACATCTCATTTACTGAATTGTACTAGCCTTGTTCTGCTGTCTCTGCCCAAAATTGACTTGGATTTGGAACTTGGAGTGGATTGTTATTTGACTATAGTCTAGTCAACCTTAAAGATGTATAGTTGTTCTGCAGTGATATTTTTGTTTTACTGTTCAACTGCAACCTTGCTCTGGAACTTTCCTCCTTCAAAGTGATTTCAACTCCTTGCTTAGCTTACTTAGATGATGGTGAATCCTACATTGATGTAAAGTACTTCATAAGCTTGACATACAATATTCTACTTCCCAAACTGGGGCAAAATCCATGTTTATTTATCAACCAGATAAATCAGAAGCAGTGCAACCCTTGTAGAGATAGCAAACCACAGTGTGCCCCCCCCCCCAAAAAAAAAAAAAGAGAGAAGGGACTGCTGGATGGGAGGCTAGGTTATATTCTGCTACTCTTAAATATATATAGTTCCTGTTTCTGATTTCAAAGCTTATTAAATGAATGCAGTGGTGAAGGAGCTCTGGATTGTGTTGGGAATTCTGCCTATAGATGATACGAGACTTTAGAAGTAACTGGTTACATGTGAAATATTTATTTATTTATTTATTAGATTTAAACTCTGCCCTACTCAACAAAAATGTGACTCAGGGCGGCTTACAACAAAAAAAGTATGCAGTACAATTTAAATACGTAATAGTTACCTATAAGTAATTACAGTTTGGTTATTAAGGGTGTAAATATTTTGCATTTACAAATGGTGAAATGAATAGTAACATAAATATCTAGGCTTCACTTTTTTCTGTTCAAAGTACAATATTAAATCAAATCAATCTTTATTACGCTCCAAGGCCATCATAGAATGTGTTCTGAGGTTTTGATTTCTCCGGTGTCACAGGCAATTGTCTCTTTGACATTGCAGAGGGAAGAGCCTAACCACAGGCTAACGTAAATGCCCTCCAATGACTTGGTGTCTCAAGTTGGAGCAGGTACCAGGCCGGGGCAACAATGTGTCTCTAAGACTCTGAATATTAGAGTTAGCCCCGAAACATTCTACTGTGTTTTCTGCTAGCCTGCTGGCAAGAACAACAGGACATGTTAATAACATATAACAACAAATAATTGCTATGAACTGAGGATTGGCCACACTCCTCTGGTCAACCCACAATACTGAATAACACAAAACATTAGTTTAAAAAAATTCATTCTCTGCAGGATGTTTTCTTTTTTAGAAGGGAGTCTTGGCCATTTATGTGACAAGAGCAAGCGAAGCTATCAAAAAGGATGGACTAATACACCCACTCTTTCCACTCTCCATGTAAGCTGAATGGATGGACCAGTGAGTTCAGTATCTGGTTGCTAAACCAATGATTTCATGGTGGGAATTCATTTCTCCAATGTGCTTCCTGGGAGATGAGTTGGCTTGTGTGACCAGGAGCAAGCTGCACTGTCTTAGTGTAGATAATGGCAAATCTAGGACATCCTGAAAAGATGAGTCAGAAGTGACCTAGTACCATAAAATAATTATTATAGACCCGTGTTGCCCAAACTAGGGCCTGTGGGCCAAATTTGGCCTGCAGCACCCTCACCACTTCTGGAAGCAGAAGTAAAATGTGCATGTGAGTGCACATAATGCACCCACACATGCACATAACACTGCCGTAAATTATCCACATTTACAACAGCTGCGGGTCATTTATGGCAGTGTTATGCAGATTCACGGACATTGTTATGCACACACAAATGCACGTTTTGCTTCCACTTCTGTATAACCACGTGACTAGCATGCCCAACCATGTGACTCGCCCACGGCCTGAAGTGTTTGGGCACCCTGTTATAGACTATGTCTAATTACAATTTTTCAGACTGTATTCATGGAAGAAAACAAAATTTTAATCACTTCACTGTAACAATAGTCTTCTGGAAATTATACTGCAAAAGAACAAAATATAGACAATTTAATATTTTCCATGGTTCATCACATCTTATATTCATCCATGCATAAAATTGATCAAATTTATTTTTCCTCCACAGGGGCGCAAAACTCCAAAGAGTCAAACCCAAGAACATATCTCAGGAAAATAGAGTTACCTTGGAAACTAGCAAACTTGCGTGCCACTGTTGACTATTACACCATAGCTAAGCATTTCTCTCTTTCTGTTAAGAAAAGTAAACAAAAATAAATAAATTTAAAACTGCAAGATTTTTCATTGTGTTTTATTTTAATGAATAGAAGAATAGGTAGAAGGAAGTTCTCTGAAGTAGTCTTAGTGGAATGTTTTATTTCATTTTACAATATGTATTTATTATTCCACTGAGATTCTAAGAATTAAAATATAATTCATCATATAATCTAATATATAATATATGACACTGAACCTGATGAACAGAAGGTCAGCAGGTCAGCAGTTCGAGACCTGAGTGCTGCACAATGGAGTGAGCTCCCATCTCTGTCCCAGCTCCTGCTGATCTAGCAGTTCGAAAGCAAAAAACTGCAAGTAGATAAATAGGTATCAATTTGGTGAGAAAGAAATAGCATTCCGTGAGCTCCGGTGTCTAGTCATGCCTGCTACATGTCCACAGAAACATCTGCAGAAGCAGACAACCCTGGCTCTTTGGCTGTAAATGGAGATGAGTACCGAAGCCTAGAGGCAGATACAACTTGTTTTCGAGCAAGGGAGACCTTTACTATAATGACTGGACATTGCATGAGGGCAAACCAAAGAGAGCAGGCTGCTGGAGTTTGCCAACACATTGATTACTGTAGTAATACTGAGGAATCAAGCAAATTTTGAAAACATGTTTCTTCAGTAAAAATTATATGCCCAACATTAAAGTCATTCCAGGACATTCAGTGGGGTTATAGCCAGTGTCACATGAAATGATGGAAAATATTTGAGAAATGACTAATCTCTACAGCCATTTTTTTTAACCTCTTGGGGGTAAAAAGGGTTGGACAACTGCATCCTGTAAGCAAAGAGATTTCATTTCTTGGCTTCCACTCAGCAGCGAAGGGCGGAAAACATTCCATGCTGATTACAGGGGCTGCATTAAGCTGACAAGATAATAAGACAAAAAGGCTACCGATGCCTGCTTGCAAATCTATAACAAAATTATCTCACCTCTTACATTAAAGAAGATGAATTCAAGCTATTTTACTGCATCTCTTCAAGTTAATTTGTGCCTATTGGCTGTACTTTGGCTAAAGTAAAAGTGCTCACAACTTCTGTAGTTAAAAATTGCGCTTTTAAAAAATGAAATATGCACTTTTAATCTATCACATGTTAGAAGACACTGCATGTTCTGCTAATGACTTGGTCTTCTTCATTGAGTAGTTCTCCTTTTATGTTTCATAAGGTGTTGAATAGCAATCTCTTCTACTCTTGGATAAATAATGTGCTGTAAATATATGTCTGTATAAAAAGGCTTAAAAGCACTCCATCTCATATATGTTCCAATTATTTCATGTTAACATTCCACAATGGAAAGCAGACATTCTTTATGTGAGGCTCCCTATCCCCCATCTAACAAGAAAACTTATTTGAAAATATCAAAATGCTTTCTTGGAATGTTATTTCTATAGTGTTTTGTGTTGGGGTTTTTATATTTTATTAATCTAAGGAAACAATTTACATGCAGTCATATCCACAAACTAAAACTTGTAATAGATAGTATGGCTATATTTGTCTTTGAAAACTAATCCTGCGAGTACCTTATTCTATCCTGTGCCTGGTTTTTTTCAAAGGGTTTTTAAAATTGTTTTACCTGTATATTGGTTTTAACTTGTGTACACCGCACAGAGTCCTTTGGATAGGGCGGTATATAAATCTATTAAATTAAATTAAATTAATACAAAGGACAGAATCTAATGACCATTTTTTATTCTGTTTATTCTCTCTAGTTAGCAGCATATGAAGTAGAAAAAACAACAGCACAGAAACATGTGGAGAGCTCAACTCAGTCTCATTATTTGCTGGACATTTGTTTCTTTTTTTTTTGCACATTTGTATAATAAAAATCATCCTAGAAACATTTAAAATAGAAAAGGTTATACTGCCTTACACTTACTATCTGTATTTAGCCATGCTTGTTGCTTTGTACAAAGTCAGAGGAAGAAAAAGAGACTTTCAACAAAATGAGGAAAACAGGAGAAGAGAGTGGGAACTTGATTCAAATCCCATAGGCAGGGGGGAAATTACCAGTCCAGTTGGTAGCAACTGACAATCACATTATGCTTTATTCATTCATTCATTCATTGAATTTATACCCCACCTATTTAAGTAAATTGTTGCTCTGGGTGGGGACAATACATAAAGACACAATACAGAACAACAAAAACAATACTTAACAGTAATCCCATGTAAATAAATCAATTACACCCATTTAAATGAAAAAAAGGACTGTCATGCCTAGTGGCCTAGTGGTTAAGATGCTGAACTTGATGATTGGAAGGTTCATTGTAAGCAATTCATGATCTGAGTGCTGCATGATGGTGTGAGCTTCCATCTCTGTCCCAGCTCCTGCCAATCTAGCAGTTCAAAAGCAAGAAATTGCAAGTCGATAAATAGGTACCACTTTGTTGGGAAGGTAAACAACATTCCATGCACTCCAGTGTTTAGTCATGCCTGCCATGTGTCCATGGGAATGTCTCCAGACACAGACAGCACTGGCTTTTTGGCTATGAACAGAGATGAGCACTGAACCCTAGAGTTGGATATGACTGGCTTTTGGGCAAGGGTGACCTTTACCTTTACCTAAATGAAATTACTAATACAATAATAATTGATGGCAAAATAAAATACTATATGATGAAAAATATTTTAGTTTAGAAACAAATATTTTCTAAATAGTTCTGCCTTAGCTTGCTTGTGAGAAGTGAGCAATGATGAGGCCATACAGATGTGAGCTGGATGCTCATTTCATAAGGTTGAGTCCACCATTGAAAAGGACCAGTTCCTTGTGCAGGTCTTACACCCTTTCTGAGCATGGTGACTCTAGGTTTTCTTGTGTAGTCCAGCAGAGCCCTAAACTCCAATCCAGCAGTTACCAAGATCCTAAATGGAAGCCTATTTGTAACCAATGTACGTGAAGTACTGTTCTCTCTCTTTTGTATCTTGATCATCTGAAGAAGAAAAATGACTGGACTGTTAAAATGAAGCCACTTTCTTCTCTTTGTTGTTGCCCAAATACATGTCCTCATAAGTGCATGTCTCTAGCAGCAATTGGCACACCAGCAAATGGGCCAGACTCTGTGTCTCTCCATCTTCACACTGTGTGTTGCTATCCATCAACAGTCCCCACTTGAGCATGTTGGTCTTGCATTTAGGGACTCCAACCCTCAGCCTATTCAGGGTCCTCCAGGTGATGTAGGGGAGATTGAGATCTTCAGCTTTATCCATCTTTAATGATGTTCTTTTCCCAGTGAGCTACTTCCTCCATCTTCTAGGTTTTGCTCTTGTGTACTCTCAAGAATATTTGTTCTTGCCATAAAGCTCTCCCTGAGCCAGCAGACTTGAGGCTCACATCAGTTCAGAGTGTGTCGAGGGTCATTCTCTTGCTTAGTTCTCTCAGCATCTGCTGCTACTTCTCTCCTGATCTTAGGTGGAACAATGCCAACAAGGGGGTATATCTTCTCAACTGGTGTAGGTTAAAGCCATCCTGTCACTATCCACATGGCTTCATTAACAGCAATGTCAACTTCTTTTGCATATGTGGATATGTTCCATACTGGAGCAGCATATTCGGCTGTTGTTGTGATCCAACCCTCCTCCAACTCTGAAGAGGACCTGGCTCAGGGGGTACTCTCTATGCCCAGCCCAGTTCTGCCTGCACCTGAGCCCAAAGATGCCCTGAACCAGGTATTTCAGCCTGCACCTGACCCAGGTCTGTTTTCCCTGACAGCTGACCTGTCAGATCAAGAGTCTGGCTCTGAGAGTGATCAGCCCTCAGTCAAGGAGAGGTCCAGGAAACAGCTACACCTGAGATGCAGGCAGGCTAGAGTGAAGCGCCAAAGAAGGCTCCCAGCTGATACTAATTAGCTGGGAAACTTATAAGCAAACTTCTTGCAGCCTGTCAGCGTTGGTACAATTCTTGTGTGAAGACTGATTCCAGACTGCCTGCCTAGACCCTCACCTGCCTGCCATGACCCTGACAATGCCCCTGGATACCCTTTGGATTAGACTACTGACTTAGACTATCAGTAAACAGACCTCAGCTTGTCTTTTGGACTTTGATATCTGGACTATCCTCAAACAAGACTCTCTGTGTAACACTGCCATGTGGCGACAATGCCTGCCCAGGTGGGTCTTCACAGTTCAGGGCCAAAGCTGATGTGCACAGAAGGAGCCTCCACAAAGATTGTGAATACAGTCAGGCTTACTCTGAGAAACAATCTTGTTGGATAATCCTTCTAACACCAAATCAAACCAAAGGAGTTGAAGAAGTACTGTTGGGGTGACATGATTGAATTGTAGCAAAAGGGAAGCCCCCTCCCATTGATACCCAGTGTTAGTACATGCAATATTGCTATAATCCCAACAAAATTCTAGTCCTTTAGGTGGTTCCATAATTTAATTTAATTTTAATTTAATTATCACATTTATATACCGCTCACTCGGCCAAAGCCAACTCAGGGCGGTTCACAATAAAAATTAAAAACACAAGTTAAAACAGTTAAAACAGTTAAAACTACCCACCCCCTAAAAACAAGGGCTGCAGGATCCAAAGGCACCATGGGGAAGAGTTCTTCTACACCAACCACCCAATGGCGGTTACCCTTCCACCTGCACCCCACACTTGACCCGCCAGCCAGGTTTTAAGATCTTTTCTGAAAGGCAGCAATTCCGTCCGGAGACGTAGCTCTGTTGGCAGGAGGTTCCAGAGGGCCGGTGCAGACACGGAGAAGGCTCTCCTCCTTGTGCCAGAGAGGCGAGCCCCTCTGGCTGATGGAACGATTAGAGAGCCCCTCCGGTCCGCTCTGGTTGGACGGACAGACGTCCTCAGGGCGATGCGGTCTCTTAGGTAACCCGGCCCACTACCATATAGGGCTTTAAAGGTCAAAACCAGCACCTTGAATTGTACCCGGAGACAAACTGGCAACCAGTGCAGCTCCCGGAGCAGTGGCAAAGCACGGGCATAACGCCCACACCCCATCACCACCCGGGCTGCCGCATTTTGGACCAGCTGTAGCCTCCGAATGGTCGTCAAGGGCAGCCCCATGTAGAGCGCATTGCAATAATCTAGTCTGGAGGTAACCAGAGCGTGAGTGACCATGAGCAAGGAGTCCCGGTCCAGGAGTGGGCGCAACTGGCGGATCACCCGCAGTTGGGCGAAAGCCCTCCTGGTCACAGCCGCCACCTGTTCCTCTAGCAGTAGCCGTGAATCCAGGAGGACCCCCAAGTTGCGCACTGGGTCTGTCTGGGGCAAAATAGCCCCATCCAGAACCAACGATGGTAGCTCCCGGGTTAATGCAGAACCCCCTATCCATAGCCACTCAGTCTTGCTGGGATTCAGTTGTAGCCCGTTAGCCCCCATCCAGACCCCCACAGCTTCCAGGCATCTGGAAAGGACTTTGACGGCATCACTGGGGTCCCCATGGGCCGAGATGTACAACTGAGTGTCATCCGCGTACTGATGGTACCGCACCCCATGGGAACGAATGATCTCACCCAGCGGCTTCATGTAGATGTTAAATAGGAGAGGAGAGAGCACCGAGCCCTGAGGCACCCCCCATTTGAGGGGCCTAGGACTGGACCTCTCACTCTCCAACCACACCGACTGGGTACGACCCCTCAGAAATGAGGAAAACCAGGACCACACATTACCCTGGATTCCCAATCCTCGGAGCCGTCCCAGAAGGATACCGTGGTCAACGGTATCGAAAGCCGCTGAGAGGTCAAGAAGAGCAAGGACGGATGGGTGACCACCGTCCCTCTCCCGCCAGAGATCATCCATCAGTGCGACCAATGCCGTCTCGGTACCATATCCCGGCCTGAATCCTGACTGAAAGGGGTCCAGATAATCCGCTTCATCCAGCACCCCCTGCAGCCGACACGCCACTGCCTTCTCCAACACCTTCCCTAAAAAGGGGAGGTTAGAGACAGGCCTATAGTTGGTTAGGACAGCTGGGTCGAGGGAAGGTTTCTTCAGGAGGGGGCGCACCAAAGCATGTTTTAAAGGTGCAGGAAACACCCCCTCCCGCAATGATGCATTGATCACAGCCCCAACCCAGTCACCTGTCACCGCCTTGGAGGCTTTCACCAACCAGGTGGGACAGGGGTCCAATGGGCAGGTAGTGGCGCGCACAGCTGCAAGGAGCCTGTCCACTTCATCAGGGGCAACTGGATCAAACCGGTCCCAGATGGTATGGCAAGACTGTGCTCCAGCTCCCTCCGGACTCTCCCCAACCACGCCGGAATTAAACCCAGAGCGAATCCGATCGATTTTCTCCACTAGATGGTCAGCAAAGTCCTCAGCCGACCCCTGCCAACCAGGCACCGGGGTCCCCCTACCAAGGAGAGACCTGGTAACCCGGAACAGGGTGGCCGGGCGATTGTCAGCGGAGGCAATAAGGGTGGTGAAGTATTGCCGCCTCACCACCTCCATCGCCACTAGATAGGCCCTAATAGCGGCTCTAGCTAGTGTCCAATCGGAGTCTCTCTGGGTCTTCACCCAGCGGCGCTCTAGGCGTCTCTTTGCCCGTTTGAGCTCCCGCAGTTCATCTGTGAACCACGGAGATGACCTAGCTCGATGAGCTCTGAGAGGCCGTAGTGGTGCGATTTCATCCAAGGCCGCTGTTGTCATCCTGTTCCACAGGTCAACCAGCGCCTCGGGCGAATCGTGTTGCCGATCCAGAGGGAAATCCCCCAGTTCCCTCTGGAATCCATCAGGATCCATCAGTTGCCGGGGGCGGGCCATTCTAATAGGCCCTGCCTCCCTACGATGAAGCGTCGCACCCAGGAAGTCTAGAGCCACCAAATAGTGATCTGACCATGGCACAGGTGTTATGTCTAATTTCCGTAGTCTCAGATCACTCTGCCACCGCTCCGACAAAAAGATTAAATCTGGTGTGTGGCCACTGCCCCTGGTCGGGCCCTGAATTACCTGAATCAGGTCCATATCTGCCATGGAAGCCATGAACTCCTGAGCCACCCCGGAGCCAGTCCCCAGCGAGGGTAAATTGAAGTCCCCCAGAACCATCAATCTAGGGAACTCCAATGCCAACGCTGAGATGGCCTCGAGGAGCTCAGGCAGGGAGTCCCTTACCCTGCAAGGGGGCAGGTACAGGAGTAAGACTCCCAACTGACCCTTAAAGCCCAGATGCAGAAGCAGGGCCTCACAACCCAGAATTTGTGGAGCGGTGGCCCTGGTGACTCCCAGTGACTCCCTGGCTATGATGGCAACGCCACCGCCCTTACCCTCATCCCTAGGCTGGTGCCAAATACTGAACCCAGCTGGACACATTTCTGACAGAGGAACCCCATCCTCTGGTCTCAGCCAGGTCTCAGTGATACATGCCAGGTCGGCCCGCTCCCCCATAATGGAGTCTTGTATCAGGGGGGCCTTATTACATACCGACCTGGCATTCATCAGCAGCAGCCTAAGGGCAGGGTCACCCTGGGTCAGCTGCTCAGGACCTAGAGGTGTAACCGTGGGGCTGGAACGAGGGACAGCTACTAAGCATCTGCCCCGCGTTCCCCGGGTGCGGCCCGCCCCTCGGTACCCGCTATATCGCCCCATGCCCATCACAACCTCTATATTGGTCTCCGGAGCCTCCCTGCTTGCCCTGGACAGAATGCTGCCTCTCCTTCCTGGCTGGCCTGGCAATCTCTCCCTCCCTCCCTTCCACCCCAATATAAAACCGCCCCATTCACTCCCCCCACCACCCTCCGCACGGCTCCGGTGGTGATGGAAGTGGTGGGGCATTCTTCCACAACTGTGTTGAACCCTCAACTGCCGGGCAGGGCCCGAAACGCCGGCCGATGGCGAGGCCAGCGAGCCTCTCCGCCCCCGCCGGGGCCGAACACAGCGGCGGTGATGTTTCGTCCGGCAGGCCCCCTCGCCTTTTGAGTCCTGGCGAGGGGCGGGGGGCGGGGCCCAAAACGCCGGCCAATGGTGAGGCCAGCGAGCCTCTTCGCCCCCGACGGGGCCGAACACAGCGGCGGTCCTTGGCGTTGGCCCCGCATTTGAGGCTGCCTGCCGAAACTCCCTCCAGCTGTACCTGTTCATCTCCCGCCGGTCTGGCCGGGAGGGAAAGAGAGCGCCCGGTGTCCTTGGCGTTGGCAGCGTCGGCCCCACTTTTGAGGCTGCCTGCCGAAACTCCCTCCAGCTGTGCCTGTTCATCTCCCGCCGGTCTGGCCGGGAGGGAAAGGGAGCGCCCGGTGTCCTTGGCGTTGGCAGCGTCGGCCCCACTTTTGAGGCTGCCTGCCGAAACTCCCTCCAGCTGTGCCTGTTCATCTCCCGCCGGTCTGGCCGGGAGGGAAAGGGAGCGCCCGGTGTCCTTGGCGTTGGCAGCGTCGGCCCCACTTTTGAGGCTGCCTGCCGAAACTCCCTCCAGCTGTGCCTGTTCATCTCCCGCCGGTCTGGCCGGGAGGGAAAGGGAGCGCCCGGTGTCCTTGGCATTGGCAGCGTCGGCCCCACTTTTGAGGCTGCCTGCCGAAACTCCCTCCAGCTGTGCCTGTTCATCTCCCGCCGGTCAGACCAACATTCGCAAATGTACTCTCCATCTTGCTCAGCTACATCTATCCACAGGACAAATAAAGTGATTGGTCATGTGCCAAGCCATACAATAGCCAGTAAGTGAAAGGAGGAAACTGCATGCCAAATTGTCCTCACATGTTTCATGTTCCTGAAAAGGAGTAGACTAAATGCTTTATCAAACAATCATGTACATTTCTTTAAAAATTTCACAGCCAGAAAAAAAAAAATATTTTAGTGACTGTGGTGAACCAGGTGGCATCCCTACATCAACAAACTCTACCACACCTGAGAGCAACAGTCTAGCTTAGAAAAAATTGAAAAGGCAGAATTGAACACCCATTCTCTCTCCCCACACCTCCAAGAAATTAATGGCCAAAATTCTGCTGCTAGTCTTTCACGTTACTTTCATTTGTAGACTGAGGCAGTTGTCTCAGAGCAATCCTAAGTAACTAGTCTTCCTGAACAACCTAAAACCACTTCAGACTATGCTCTTTTCAAACGCATCCCAGCTCAGGAGGGGAGAGAAGTCCGCTGGCCTAAGGGAAAATTAGCACAGGGAGATGGGAATTAAAAACCATCAGATTGTCATAATCATCATGGAAACCATGCTACCAATCATCAGCTGACAGCTAGCACAGCCCTAAACTCCACCCAGCAGCACATCTAAACAATGAGATCCAGCTATCCAGCACAGCAGGCAAGTAGCATAAGTGTAATTAAAGGGGAAATGACAGTTAAAGGCACAGTGTGGTGAGGAGCCAAATGCAAGCTCCTTCTGAGCTGGTGTGAAGCTCATTACAACACCAAATCGTGTCCTCTATGTCCAAAGGTGCATTCCTCCAAGTGCATTCTGAGTGCCCTCAAACCATATCTCTCTGTTATATCTACACAGACACATAACATATTCTGAGAGTACCACAACAGACAAACAAAGAATATTTTTTTCATTGATTGGCAGACAGAAATTATCAGTGTATAGGAGTGGAGTGATGATGTTTTGATAGCAGAGCAAAATGATATTCTACAAGGGGGAGGTGGGAGCGCAGCTGACCAGCATTGTTGCGGTGGGACCTTTAAAAGGCCGCACCGCCAGTGCTGTCGGAACCGCAGTCCACCATGGCTCCCTCCCACGCCCCGCCCGGTGGGGGAGGTGGGAGCGCAGTTGACCGGCATTGTTGCAGTGGGACTTTCAAAAGCCACACCGCCAGTGCCATTGGAGCCGCCGTCCACCATGGCTCCCTCCCCCACCCTGCCTGGCGGGGGAGGTGTGAGCGCAGCTGACCAGCGTTGTTGCGGCGGGACCTTCAAAAGCCACACCACTGGAGTTGCCGGTCCATTTCCTGGCCTCAGCTGTGTTGGGGCTGGGTCGTCTTCTTCTTTGGCTCCATTCATTAATGTGTGGGCCATGGGGTTCCATTTTGGGGGCATTAGTAGCCGAGGGACTGTGTAATTAAATGTCTATTGTATAATTCATTGTGTAATTTACTGTATTGTATTATTATTATTATTTTCTTTTTTCCTATTGTATTTTCATGCTGTTATATTGTGTCTATATTTGATTTGTTATGATTATATTGTATTTTTGGATTCATATCGTGTATTATTTTGTATTACTTTGTATTATTGATTATTTGTATTATTATACAAATATATATTATATTAATTGTATGTATATTAATTTTTTGTTATAATTGTACTTATATTATTGTGTTGTAAGCCGCTCTGAGTTGGCCTTTTGGTCTGAGTAGAGTGGGGTATAAATCCAATAAACATAAACATTTAATTTAATTTAATTTAATTATTAAATTTTTATGCTGCCCACTAGAGCGAACCCGACTCAGGGTGGCATACAACAGTTAGAAACATAAAAACAGGTTACAAACCCTAAATCACCATCCCGGCTACCCACACCCCATTTAAAAATACTAAAAGGGAATAGGAGGAATACAGCAATACAAAAGGAGGGACACTAACTGGACTCTAGCTGGAAATGAGCCAACAGGCTGGGGCCGTATTCCCATTAGGGCTCCATACCTGCCCTGCCAGCCAGGTTTTCAAACCTTTCCTGAAAGGCAGCAATTCTGTGTGTAACGTCAATTCTGTTGGCAGGATGGTCCAGAGGGCTGGTGCGGACCCGGAGAAGGCCCTTCTTTGTGTGCCAGAGAGGCGAGCCCCTCTAGCTGAAAGCACAACTAGGGATCCCCTCCAGTCCACTATGGTTGGATGGGCAGACTCTCTTGGGATGATGCGGTCTCTCAGGTATCCTGGCCCACTGTCATACAGGGCTTTAAAGGTCAAAACCAGCACCTTGAATTGCACCCAGAGGCAAACTAGTTACCAGTGCAGCTCCTGGAGTAGTGGGGAGGTGCAAGCATAACGTCCACACCCCATCACCACCTGGGAAGCTGCATTTTGAACCAGCTGTAGCCTCCGAATGGCAATCAAGGGCAGCCCCATGTAGAGCGCATTACAGTATTCAAGTCTGGAGGTGACCCGAGCATGAGTGACCATGAGTAAGGAGTCCCGGTCCAGGAGTGGGCGCTACTGGTGGATTACTCAAAATTGAGCAAAAACCCTCCGGGCCATGGTTACCACCTGCTCTTCCAGCAGCAGCTGCGAGTCCTGGAGGACCCCTATCCAAGACCAGGGGTAGTAACTCACTGGATAACCCCTGACCGCTGACCCATAGCCACTCGGTCTTGCTAGGATTCAGCTGAAGCCCGTTGTCCCCCATCCAGACCCCAATGGCCTCAAGGCATCCAGACAGGACTTTGACTGCATCATTGGGATCACCACGGGCCGAGATGTACATCTGAGTGTCATCTGTGTACTGATGGTACCACACCCCATAGGAATGGATGATCTCACCCAGTGGCTTCATGTAGATGGTGAAAAGGAGAGGAGAGAGCCCTGAGCCCTGTGGCACCCCATATTTGAGGGGCCTAGGACTGGATTTCTCACTCTCCAACCACCCCGCCTGGGTATGGCCCTCCAGAAATGAGGAAAACCAGGACAACACAGTGCCCTGGATCCCCAATCCTTTGAGCCGTTCAAGAAGGATACCATGGTTGATGGTATCGAAGGCTGCTGAGACGTCAAGGAGAGCAAGGACTGTCAGATGACTGCCATCCCACTCCCGCCAGAGATCATCCATCAGTGCAACCAATGCCATCTCCATACCATGCCCGGGCCTGAATCCTGATTGAAAGGGGTCCAGATAATCCGCTTCCTCCAGAGCCCCCTGCAGCTGGCATGCCACCGCCTTCTCCAATATCTTCCCCCAAAAAGGGGAGGTTGGATACCGGCCTATAGTTGGTTGGGACAGCTGGGTCAAGGGACAGTTTCTTTTGGAGGGGGTGCACCAAAGTATGTTTTAGTGATGCAGGCAACACCCCATCCTGCAAAGACACATTTATTATTGCCCTGACCCAGCCTCCTGTCACCACCTCAGAAGCTTTCACTTACCAGGTGGGACAGGTGTCCAAAGGACATGTAGTGGCCCGCACTGCTGCAAGGAGGCTGTCCACTTCATCAGGGGCAACCAGATCAAACTGATCCCAGATCACAAAGCAAGACTGTGCTCCAGCCCCCCCCCCCCAGGACCTTCACTGCCCATGCTGGGGTTAAGCCCAAAGCGAATCCGATCAATTTTCTCCACCAGATGATCAGCCAAGTCCTCAGCTGAACCCTGTCAAGTCCTCAGCTGAACCGGGCACCACCAACCCCCTGCAAAGGAGGGACCTGGTCACCCGTAACAGGGTGGCTGGGTGAATATCAGTGGAGGCAATAAGGGTGGTGAGGTATTGCTGCCTCAACACCCCCATCACTACTAGATAGGTCCTAATAGTGGCTCTAGCTAGTGACCAATCAGAGCCTGGAATCCTACCAGATCCATTAGTTACCGGGGTGGGCCAATTTAATAGGCCCTGCCTCCCTATGGTGAAGTGTCTCCCCCAGAAAGGCCAGAGTCACCAGATAGTGATCTGACCATGGCACAGGTGTTATGTCTAATTTCAGTAATCTCAGATCACTCTGCCACCACTCTGACAACAAAACTAAATCTGGTGTTGGCCACTGTACCTGGTTGGACCCTAAATTACCTGAGTCAGTCCCATGGCTGCCATGGAAGCCATGAACTCCCGTGCAACCTTGGTGGCAGTACCCAGCAAGGGCAAATTGAAGTACCCCAGAACCATTAGCCTAGGGAACTCCAATGCCAACACTGAGACGGCCTCGAGGAGCTCAGGCAGGGAGTCCCTTACCCTGCAAAGGGGCAGGTTCAGGAGTAAGACTACCAACTGACCCATAGGGCCCAACCATAGGAGCAGAGCCTCACAAACTGGAACTTGCATAGCAGCGGCCTTGGCAACTCCCATAGTCTCTCTGAATAGAATGGCAATGCCACCACCCTTCCCCTCAGCCCTAGGCTGGTGCCAAATACCGAACCCGACCGGACACAATTCTGACAGAGGAACCCCATCCTCTGGTCTCAGCCAGGTCTCAGAGATACATACCAGGTCGCCCTCCCCCAGAATGACATCCTGTATTAGGGGGGCCTTATTACAAACCAACCTGGCATTCATCAGAAGCAGCTTAAGGGAGGAGTCACTCTGGATCTGCTGTTCAGGGTCTGGAGGTGTAACCGAGGAGCTGGAATGGGGAATAGATACTAAACATCGGTCCTGCATTCCCCAAGTGCAGGCCCTCGGTGCCCGCCATATAATCACATGCCCGTCACAACCCCTATGTGGGCCCTTGGAACCTCCCTGCCCACCCCAGACAGAATGCTGCCTTCTTTATATGACTGTCGCAAATTCGAGAATCCATTTGTGGCAAAGACTATCAACAGTAAAAAATTCAACATGTGCCAATAGCTTCAAAATAAAGTCTTTGCTATTTCAAATTGATATATATTTTTCAAATTAGGTAAGTTTCATTCACTTCAAACAGTTCAGACATGGAAAAATGGTAAATTAACATAAACTTCCAAGTGTTGTAACATTCACAGTATTCAATCTGTAAATGAAATTCCATGGTCCTAACGAGGCTCCACCCTTCGCTTGCTATTCTTCAGCGGGAGAAGCTATCACGCTAATTCAAACATCTCCCAAAGTCCGCCCAGTTAACAGACCTTTCAACGACTCTTCTTCAGGGGAGTGTTATTAGATTATAATCTGTGAAATTATACAATAGACATGCATTATTCTCTCTAACATTAAAGTGATTATAATATACAAGCGTGCTGCATGATTTCCTTGCCCTATTCAAACCTTAGAATTGTGTCTCATGAGCCTCCTCAGACATACATGCAATGAGTGTTGTTACAATTACTGAAGAATGGTAAGATTTTTTGAAGTTTTGACTCCGGAAAATGGACAACCTTAGTTTCCACCGAATTTCTACACAAACCGCAGTGACCGCACCAGTAATGCCCCTTAATCAAGTTGGCCTGAGGATTCTCCTTAGGAGCCATGTCTGCTCTAATAATGAGGTTACCCACAGATTTGGTTTTTCTCATGCCTATAGTTGGTTTCTCCGCACATCCGGGGATATCTGAAAGAACAAACCAGTGAGGTCACTGCGGTTTGTGTAGAAATTCAGTGGAAACTAAGGTCGTCCATTTTCCGGAGTCAAAACTTCAAAAAATCTTACCATTCTTCAGTAATTGTAACAACACTCATTGCGTGTATGTCTGGATATGCCCATGTGGGCTGAAATATGTAGGGAAAAGATCATGGAAACTCAAGACCTGTTTGGGCGAACATCGATCCAGGATCAGGGGTCAGGTCCTCACAGCCCCCCTGGTTACACACTATGTGGAGAAACACCACCAAGAAGACGAGTTTAAATTTTTAGTGATAGACAAACTGAGTGTTACCAGTGGGGGTGGGGCAGACATAGAGAAACTTCTTTTGAGAAAGGAAGCTTTCTATATACACAGGTTGGATACCTTATCTCCCAATGGTTTAAACTGTGAAAATGATCTCTCCTGCTTCTTGTGAATCATAACTTAACAATCCATGAGGGCACAGGTGATTAAGTAGTATTGTTGATGAATCAGGTCTCAGGTGTTTGAATACACTATTTAAGGAGTTTGGAATTGTTAGTCAGTAACGTCGGAGCACCTGAGAGACCACAGAAGGAGGCTCATGAGACGCAATTCTAAGGTTTGAATAGGGCAAGGAAATCATGCAGCACGCTTGTATATTATAATCACTTTAATGTTAGAGAGAATAATGCATGTCTATTGTATAATTTCACAGATTATAATCTAATAACACTCCCTTGAAGAAGAGTCGTTGAAAGGTCTGTTAACCGGGCGGACTTTGGGAGATGTTTCAATTAGCGTGATAGCTTCTCCTGCTGAAGAATAGCAAGCGAAGGGTGGAGCCTAGTTAGGACCATGGAATTTCATTTACAGATTGAATAGTGTGAATGTTACAACACTTGGAAGTTTATGTTAATTTACCATTTTCCCATGACTGAACTGTTTGAAGTGAATGAAATTTACCTTATTTGAAAAATATATATCAATTTGGAATAACAAAGACTTTATTTTGAAGCTATTGGCACATGTTGAGTTTTTTACTGTTGATAGTCTTTGCCACAAATGGATTCTCGAATTTGCGACAATACTTTTCCATTTGGCCTCTCATTTACCACTTCTTTATATGACTAGCAGGGCAGCCCCTCCCTTTCCCTCCATCTCTCCCTCTCCAACATAAAACCCTCTCCCCTACAGCCCTATAGGCCCAACTTGTTTCCATCCCACCACAGTGCAGGAGGACCCAGTCACAACAGTGGTGGAGGCACAGCCAGTCTCCTTTCCTCATGCCAGCAATAAAACTCCCTGTCTGGGGAGTGGAGCTGGCCTTGGCAGGAGCATCGGCGACTCTTCTCCCTAGGCCGCCAGAGCAACCCAGGTGCCAGTGATAATGTTCCCCGCCGCTGGCTTCAGGGTGGTGGAGGGGCAGTTTTCGAGGCCGTCCCGTGCCCCGAGCTGCAAGTGGTGGTGGTTCACCCCAGCCGGTTGCTGGGTGAACAAAGCTGGCCTTGACACTGGCTTCGGGGCAGTGGAGGGGCAGTTTTTAAGGCCATCGCCTGCCCCGAGCCACAAGTAGTGGTGGTTCACCCTGGCCGGTTGCCAGGTGAATGAGGCTGGCCCCGATGCCAGCTTTGGGGTGGTGGAGGGCCAGTTTTTGAGGCAGTCTCCTGCCCCGAGTCGCAGGTGGAGGTGGTTTACCCTGGCCGGTTGCTGGGAGAAAGGGGCTGGCCCCGGCGCTGGCTTTGGGGTGGTTTTTAAGGCCATCCCCTGCCCCGAGTCACAGATGGAGGTGATTCATCCTGGCCAGTTGCTAGGCAAATGAGGCTGGCCCTGACACTGGCTTTGGGGCAGTGGAGGGGCGGTTTTTGAGGCTGTCTCCTGCCCCGAGCCACAGGTGGAGGTGGTTCGCCCCAGCCGGTTGCCTTAGGGTGATGCGGTCTCATAGGTATCCTCACCCACAATCAGGTGTACCAAAGTACACCCGATTGTGGCTTAAAAATACCCAATTTTCGATTAGGCTCTTTCTGTGTATTACTTGTAGTATTGCTGTCAAGTTTCCACCACATTGTAACTGTGTGCATTTGTGTTTTTCCTGCTAGGTGTAGAGTTTTGCACTTATCCCTATTAAATTTTATTCTGCTTTTTTCAGCTCAATGCTCAAGCCTATAAAGCTCCTTCAATATTTTGTTTCTATCTTTCAGCATATTAGCTATTTTACCCAAGTTTCTGTCATTTGAAAATTTTATAAACCATTCCCTGCACCCTCTCACCCCAGTCATTAATAAAAATCTTGTGTAGCACTGAACCCAGGACTGAGCCTTGTAGCACACCACTTTTTCCCTCTCTCAGTTTGAGAAAAAGCCATTGATAAGCACTTTCTGAGTACAATTCTGTAACCGACTGTTTATCCACCTGACACTTGTGTTATCCAAGCCACAACTAATTAGCTTGCTAATCAGAATATCATGGAGCACTTTGTCAAAGGATTAGCTGAAGTCAAAATTTAATACATCTACTGCATTTCAACTGTTTACTAAGGAAGCTGCTCAATTGAAAAATGGAATCAGATTAGTCTGATAGCGTTTTCTTTCTTCTAGGATATCAGCTATTTCACCCAAGTTTCTGTCATCTACAAATTTCATAAGCCATTCCCTGTACCCTCTCAACCTGTCATTAATAAAAACGTTGAAGAGCACTGGGCCCAAGAGTGAATCTTGCAGTGCATTACTAGTTGCCTCCTCCTAGTTGGAGAAGAAGTCCAATACTAGCTATTTTCTGTAATGTGTGTTGGAAGAGTAGGCACCCATTTCACTGGAATGATCCATTAAATCTTCTCGACTGAGAAGATAATCATTGACATATTGCAACATGACTCTGCTGTCATGTCCAACTGAAAACTGATTGCAACATTTCATTAGTACTATGACACATGCAAAACTTCACTCCATATTCTCATTGTCACTAAGTATATTGTGCATATATATGTCATTATTTCTCAGTATGGTCTCACAGCACAGTCTGCTATCATAATTCATACCCATACAACTTGTTAGATTTTTTTGTAAGATAAAGCTGTGTCCCTCTACCAACAGATACAGTAGAGAAGTAAGCCCAATAAACTATTTTAGTTTGTAATACTAAGAGTTCCAACCTATGCATGCCTACTCAAAAATAAGTCTTATTGAGTTTAATTGGACTCATGCCCAGGTAAATTTGTAGGATTATAGTCACAATGTATAAATGAAATTTCCTCCTATTCTAAATATAACAGTATAATTAGAATCACTTCTAAGGGAGATTACTGTATAATATTAATCTAGTGCATTTAACTGGCATTCTTCTTGGTTTCAATCAAATACGTCTTTTGTGAAAAACAAACAGAAATAGATATAAAAATTGGAAGAAGATTTTAAAATAATTTGAATGACAAACCCAACAGTTAGAACAACTTGTTATAGCAACAACACGAGTCTCTTTCTTTCAAATGTAAATTATTATATTTTTTGAAATGGTGATTTTAAAGGACTTCCCAGTGTCACAACTGGCTGCTCCTTTTTATTCAAATCTTTGAATAAAATGTTCATACTGAAGATTTAGCATTTAAGAGATGTTTTTTGCTGTTCTATTTTCACAACTTTATAATTCAAGGTTTTTTTTTAAAATAAAAAAAATGCCTCCATTGGCCATCAAAGCAAGAAGGAATGGATGTAGAAAGAGTAATTTCCATTTCAACTAAAACACAGACTCAAAAAAAGTCTGACAACAATTCACATAGGTCAAAAGTTGACAGTCTACTGAGTGAAGTGTCTTCTTTCATATTTATAAACTATGCATTGAATCTATTATATTATAATAGAATGGGATAACATACCTAAGATTAGAACCTCCTTTCAGCAAATGTGCACTGTTTTGTCCTTAGATATTTCTCCCATTTTCCTCTTTACACCTTTAAAGCATTTTCTTTTCTTTTTCTTAAAGTCATCTTTCCTTTGCATATTCATGGACTTGTCATGGCTACAAGTCTCACCTGCTCATGTCTCTATGATTCATTATCCTCTCTTTCTGCTCACTAAAATAGGGCTCTCTTATTCCATAATCTTCTTTCTTTAGGGTGGCGCACACCAGTTGTTTTCCATGGCAACTCACAGCATTCTGCCCAGCAGCTCTTCCTCCTATAGCAGGCCATTTCATATAAGAGTGTGTGCATGCACAGTGCCTGCCCATATGCCACCTCCACCACCTGCTAGGTGTGTGGCGTGTCTGTTCACTTTGTCCCCGCCCCAGCAGCCGCCTCCTTGATGGGATTTCAACATCCCCTCTCACCTCCACATTGGTGGAGGGATAAGGTTGGGTGGGGAAGCAGCCCTGCAATTGGCACTGGTGGCATGGGGTGGGGCACAGCTTGCTCCCAATGGCATGCATACCAACAGAAAGGGCTTTGTGTGCTATCTCTGGCAAGTGAACATAGGTTTGCGAACATTGTCCTAGAGTTTTCTTATAGGTGCAGGGTCAATTCTTTGGATTCTGGACCACCACTCTGTCCAATCAGCTGCATCTTCAGAGACATCTGTTTTGGTTGCCCACATAGCCACCGGTCATCAACTTTCAGATTGTAAGCAGCTTTGGCAACAGTGGAAGGTGCTGCTCAGAGGATATTTTTGTTGTTGTCGTTCAGTCGCACAGTCGATTCCGACCCTTTGTGACCCCATGGAACACCGCATACCAGGCACCCCTATCCTCCACCGTCCTCCTCAGCCTGCTGAGCTTTGTGCCCATTACATCAACAATACCATCTAGCCATCTCATCCTTGGCCGTCCCCTTTTTCTTTTGCCCTCCACCTTTCCCAGCACCAAGGCTTTCTGCAGTGAATCCTCTCTTCTCATTTGATGTCCAAAGTACTTTAGCTTCATCTTTACTTCTAAGGAGCAGTCAGGGTTGATTTCTACTAAGATCGACCAATTTGTTCTCCTTGCTGTCCAGGGTACTCTCAAAATTCTCCTCCAGTGCCACATCTCAAAGGCGTCTATTCTTCTGTGCTTAGCTTTCATTATGGTCCAGCTCTCACAACCATACATCACTACCGTAAATACCATTGCTTTGACTACATGGACATTTGTTTGCAAGGTGATGCCTCTAGTTTAAACTTTGTTCCCCAAATTTCTCATAGCTTGCTTCCCAAGAATTAGTCACCTTTTTATTTCATGGCTGCAATCTCCATCTGCAGTGATCTTGTATCCTAAGAATGTAAAGTCTGTCACTGCTTCTACTTCTTCTTCCCCATCTATTTTACAGGGACTGATAGGGCCTGTTGCCATTACCTTGGTTTTCTTGATGTTGAGTCTCAAGCCAGCTTTTGCACTCTCTTCCTTCAACCTAAGCAAGAGCTTCTTTAGGTCTTCTTCACTTTCTGCCACCAGGGTAGTATCATCTGCATATCTCAAATTGTTGATGTTTCTCCCAGCAATTTTAATTCCAACTTTTGATTCATCCAGCCTTGCATTGCACATTATGTGATTTGTGTATAATTTAAATAAGCAGGGTGACAAAATGCAGACTTGTCTGACTCCTTTTCCTATTCCAAACTGTTGCTTCTTGACTCATGTAAAGATTTCTCATGAGACATATAAGGTGTTCTGGTATTCCCATCTCTTTAATTGCTTGCCACATTTTTATTGTGGATATTACTATACCAGTAAACCTGGTTTCTCTCATCTTCTCTGTGATTGGTGAGAAACCTAGTTGCTATTTGATGGCAGTGACATGATCAAGTAGGGAGCTATCAAATAGTATGGTGATACCCAATATCTGTATTGATACCCAATATCAATAGTGTCTAACACTGCTAATGGTCAGAGGAAATATGGGTTGCAGTCTGAAAATATCTGAAAGCATTTGAGAATTCATTCCATCTACATTAATCAAATAAACCAACATGACTCGTATTCCTGGACATATATTCAGGTCAGAATACTGTCATTCTTCAGATTTCACACTCCATATAAGGCCACATAATTCTCATTGTTGCACATTTACCAAAAACATATACAGTTTTCTATGCATTTTGGTATATTTTATATATTAAATTGAAGTGTTCCCAGATGTGTATAATATATTATAAAATAATAGCATAAATTAATTCAATTGCAAATATTAAAATTCACAGACTGATTGGAAAAGTGAAAGATTAGACTCATGGATCAACATGTTCATACAAACTGGAGCTAGCTTGTCAATCCATCCTTATGTCAACTTTTGCAATGTCCCATTGTAGGGAGAACTTCTCTGGTCTTGTGCTGACCTACCCCAGCGGTCACAGTCACTGCACAGCGGTGCTACACAGAGAGTCTGTTCAAGGAGAGTCCAAATAGCAAAGTCCAAAAAGCAAGCTGAAGTCTGGTTACTGGTCGTTCAAGTGGCTATCTAGTCCAAAGGATGTCCAGGGGTGTCGATAGGGTTGACAGAGAAGTCAGGGTCATAGCAGGCAGGTCAGGGTCTAGGTAGGTGTTCAAGAGGTATCCAAAGTCAAGCAGGCCATCAGTCTTTGAACTGAAGAATTGTTCTGATGCTGGAATGCTGCAACAAGCTTGCTTAAGAGCCTCCCAGCTAATCGGTATCAGCAGGGAGTCTTCTCTGGTACTTAGCTCTAGTTTGCTTGCATCTCAGGTGTAGCTGCTTTCTGCGCCTTTCCCTGGCTGAGGGCTGATCACTATCAGAGTCAGACCTGATCTGCCTGGGGAAACAGATTTGGGCTAGAAGCAGGCTGAGATTCCTGGTTCAGGACATTCTCAGATTCGGGTGCAGGCAGACCTAGGCTGGGCATAGGAAGTGCCTCCTGATCCAGGTCATATTCAGAGTCTTATGAGGACTGGATCACAACAGGTCTTGATATTCTTTTCCTCAGTCTAGTCTCCTGCAGTCCTTTTCTTCTAAGATTGGCTGCTTCATTTTCACTGCCTATTGGTTGGGTACTCTGTCTTTTTGGACCTCCTTCATTGGCTCTCCTTTTGCTACTATATTAATTTCATGATTGTTCATAGCCCTGTTCAAGGAGAAACAACCAAATTTTTCACTACAAAATAGTGTTTAGGTCTGACAAATACCATTAAAACCATAAGAAAAGTATTTTTAAAAAATCATTTGAATGCTACAAGCCAATGTCCTGTGGTACAAAACACAATTTCCTCCCATCACCTTTACTGTTGGTTCAGCATCATCAATAGAACATGAGCCAGTATCCTGTCAGATAGCACAAACCAGTTCTTTGTCCCTACCATTTGGTTAAGCCATGCCTCTGTAATTATAATACAAACTAAAACAATACAGTTGCACTGCAAAAGGAATGCACCCCCCCCCCAATAATAGCTGCAAAAAAGCTTAAAATATTGGGGTGTTTTTTCCCAACCTAAGGAGAGGTGAACACATAGGATGACATTTTGCGTTCACTTTGTGTTGGGGGTTCGGTGCAGCACAGAGGTGATTTAAGTGCTCCCAGCCTCTGGGGTAGCCTCTTTGATAATTTTGGAGCTGACGACCCACCCACCCACTCTCTTTTTCCAGAATACTTATGTGGGTTGCCTTTTAGCCCATCTCCCAGATTGGCATTGAGAGAACTAGGTAGTTTTCTGCCTATCCTATTCTGGCTTTCTAGCTACCCATTTATTGAGGCGGGAGGTGATAAATAGGTCACAATTAATTGGCGGGTAGTGTTGGGTGGATGGGGTTAGCGGTGAATCCTCAGGGTATCTATTGATGAGGTGGCACTGATTGCCTGCCGTGATTTGTGCAAATCAGTTGGGCATTCAGTGCATTGCCTTGGGGGATGTCCAGCTTTTGTTCATGCAAACAGAGCTGGAAATGAATCCAAGGTTGTTTCCTCAAGTAACAGCAGGCCTGGACAGTAGCTGACAAGGATCAGCACTGCACAGCAGCAAGGATTCACCCATCTGCTACAGAAAGCGGTAGATTAGCTCCTCCTGCTTGGCTATCAGGTATAACACTACCAGGGCCCACTACAGGTTAGGAGGTTAATACATTTAAATAAAATTGTGGCCCAGGTCTTTTGATCATATTGAATATGTTTTGCCTCTTTATTTTGTGGATGGGCGGAATGGTGTTATCTCATAGCATATTACACAGCACTGTGGTGGCTTAGTGGTTAAGATGCTGAGTTTCGAGACTGTAAGGTTGGGTTTTGATACCTGAGTGTTGCACAATGTATCTTAGGGACATGAAAGGAGCCTCATTCAGGCATTGCCTCAGCAGAGTTTCTCCAGCAAAAATCCTTTCAACCCTGACACAAAATTTATTATTTATAGCATGTTACACAATTATACATATAGTACTCATTACAATTAACTAATTTTTGGGGTTGGTAATATAAATTTGAGTGTATGAGGGATAAAATGGTATCATTGGTATTTTTCCATTAGTTAAATATGGCACAAATTAATTCACATGTAGAGAGACATGAAGGGTCTTATGCTATGTATCACGCATAGAAAGCATTGCTCAACAGACAGAAAAAGAATTCCAAATGATCGAGTTTCTTTTCAGAATTGGCAATAACTAAATCACATGAATTATATCTTCCACACATTAATCATTTCTCTAGTCACATTAATTATATCATTCACCCATTAAGCATTTCATGAGAAAGCAGGCTGGGAGGGATAAACACGGGAAAGTTGATTTTGGGGAAAATACATACACAGGATTCCATGAGCAAGAATTACAGTCTAGTATGGGTTAAAACTGGCTATCTCAGAAGAGCCTCATGCTATGGAGAAGAAAGAAAGACTACAACAATCAACAAAGAGACAAAAGCTTAGTTTCCCAGAAGCACACAGGAGAGCTTATTGCATAAAAGGAGATGACACAAGATGGAGACTTGTCAAGCTATTCTGCCATTGTCACTGGAAACTTTCTCAAGCAACGCTTTCCCCTCCAAGCAAGAGTATGATGAACTGTTTCATCCCATAGAGTTCAACAGCTCACAACAGTTTCAACATTTGGGAAATTCCCCATACTAGTTTTAAGAAACAGCTTCATAATAGTTTGTCACACAGTTTCCCCCAGAATAAAAATGTTTGATTTATTGTAGCTGTCATGATAATTACCCTCTTTTATGGGGCATTAACCATGCCTTCCTTTCATACCTCACCCAGTGCTACCCGCCACACGGGGAGGCGTCCATGATGACTCACCCCCCCCCCAGACCGTCAGCTCGGTCACCAGGCCTGCTTGCACCTACTCCAGAAGGAGGTACATACCTTTAGCCGACAGGTGGACCCCATATCCTGCCTATAGGTCAAAATTTTCGCAAGCCTATCGTCAGATTCTACTGGCTGTCCCCAAGCCAATCTGAGCAAGGAACCAGGCAACAGCCCTGTTCACTGACCGCTGGGGACAGTCCAAACCATGGAGATTCATGTCTCCCCTAAAATGGTGTCTCGGCACGATGTTAGACCATAGCAACAGCTTTATGGCCATCAGTTATGTAAAAAGAGCCAGGTCACTGCACCTCGACATTTTAAGGAAAGGTCAGTGATACGTGTGAGATTATCGCCGCCGAGGTGCAGAATAAGAACATCAGGCGGTCCAGCATCCCTGATGGACATCAGGAATGGCAACAGTTCCCGCCCTCTCATGCCGCGCATACCATACCACCGCATACATGCAGATGCACACAGCCCGAGCTGGGGTCCACACTCTGTCGCCGCAGCATATACTGCCGCCCAGTGTACATAGCTGCGGCCCTCCAGCCCCACTGCCACCGGTGTGCGGAGACACACAGGATCTGTAAAAAAGGAGAAGAGGTTAAGGACATAACTAGGTACTCGTACAGTGAGGGGATGTACATATAAGGAAAATACGTGCACACCCCCACGCGCCCACATATATCCACCTCTGAGTACCCAAAAGCTGCCGCGGTCAATGCGATGCCTATCCTGAATGAATGGGTGCCATAACGGGCCCCACACTGTGAAGCGCGGTACCGGTCACTGTCCAGAACTTAACTTTGGTAAGGGGAGACCCATCCTGGTGGCAGAAAAACAGGCCAGGGTGTGCAGCAGGCACTGCCAATTGCATGTAGGGTACCAACCGGAATGATGTCAGCATATGTACATCATAGCAGTATACACCACTGCTGACTCCATGCTGATCAGCCTTCAAGGGACGAATCCCCAACTGAGCCCACTCTTGGTTGATATAGACATCTTCGAGTTCCAGTGCCCTACAAAACACGTCCCCTTTTGACCATGGGACCAGCTCGCTGAGTCGTTGAGCTCCAGGAAAAAAAAACTGCAGCGGTAGCTGCATGAAAAGAGACTCCTCCTACCTACTGCAACATCATCTATGCCAACCTCGTGCAAGGTGGGTCAAAATATCTGTGAGAATAGGGCGACGTGTGTCTGGGTGGCGGCCACATACACGTGTCCACCCTTTGAATACATGGCATATGCAGAAGACCCACGGATAGTGAGGAAAGCCCCGTGCCCAGCCCATGAATATCAAGGCTTAAAGCCTGGTGGCTATGGTGCGTGAAGCCAACCCCAGATCATAAGGGTGGAGAAGACATGATAAAACCCAGTCGACCAATGTCGGCCACATTTGGGGCAATTGCTTTTTGCCCACAAAAGGCTCTAAAGTGAAGGCGAGTTGCCAAGACATGCCACTCGCCCGGTTCCCGTCTCCTTGCCAAATGACCATATCTCCACCAGGAGTGTAGGGGGTAGTTCCCAAGCATCTGGATCCCAGTCACGGAACCAGGAGATCTGCAGGCGGGAGAAAGCATCAGCAATATCGTTATAAATGCCTGGCACATGTTTAGCCCTAAGGAGTGCCTTAAAGCGCACGGACCTAAGAACAATAGGCAAGCTGAGGCCATGACTCCGGGGGATTTAGACGATTTGGGCCTTGACAATGTGCACCACCGCAGCATTGCCACACCAAAAGCGAGGCACATAATTTGGCCACCCGTCCCCCCAGAGCATAAGGGATACCCAGAATTGAGAAAAATATTAGAAACGTAAGATCGCGTAAGCGATCCGTGCCCTCCCATCCCTGGGGCCAATGACCATAGGCACACTGACCTGAAATAAATCCCCCCACCCCACGGAGCCGGAGGCATCCGACTGTACCCAGAACTGGTGGTGACCAGAAGCTCAGACCTCCCAAGGAAACAGCAGGGAAGTCCTGCAGGAATGTGAGCCAAACCAACAGGTCTGCTCGTAAACCCCTAATCAGCCATACCCTGCAGTGTCTTTTAGTGAGACCCGCCATAGCATGACCCAGACACTAGGCAAAAGCACTGCCTGGTACTACCACTCTGCAGGTGAAATTGATGCGGCCATGCATCACCTGTGACTCTCAGAGAGGCATCTTACACTTGGCAACATTGCCACATTGCAGCCGGGGCCACTCCTCTTGACCGACAGTTTGGTCACCTGGCCCTCTTGGACGTTATTCAAAAGAGAGGTGCCTCGACTTGTTGACAGGTGAACCACATCTCCAGAATATAGGCTAAATTCCTGTAACCCTATCCCCAGATGACAAATGGCTGTCCAGGAGCCATTCCAGGCAAGGAACCAGGCAACATCCCTGTTCACTGACCGTCGGGCATGGTCCTATCGCCGGGTCAGTCTCGCCTATGATATTGCACCGGCATGATGTATGACCATAGCAATCGTGTAGACGGCCATAAATGGCAAAGAAACGCTAGGTCACTGCACTCGGAAGTCTTTCAGTCTGGGCCAGCAATCCGTGCTAGATCACCGCCACCGAGGTGCAGAATTAAAACATGTGGCGGCCCAGCATTCCCAATGGACATCAGGAATGTCAACAGTTTCCACCACCTCTATGCCGTGCACACCATACCACTGCATACGCAAGGTTACACGTAGCCCGAGATGGGGTCCACATTCTGACAAAGCAGCATACTGCGCCACTCCAGTGCACAGAGTCGTGGCCCACAAGCCACACTACTACCAGTGTGCGGGAACACACAGGGTCTGCAAAATAAGGAGGGAAAATAGAGGGCAAACAAGGCACTCATTCAGTGAAGGGACGAACAGACAGAGAGAATTGGGCGAATCCACACCAGCCTATGCAACATATGTCAGGCTCCAGGCACCCAAACGCAGCCGCAGCTGATGCGGCGCCCAACCGGAAGGAATGGGTACCAATTCTAGTTCAGTCAGTGTAGACCAGGCTTGGTAGCAGATGACAGGCCAAGGCGTGCACCACGTGCTACCAGAAACACCTGTGGGGAAGCAACCGGACATATGGCAATGCCAGGCTAGGTGGATCAATGACCATTGATGCCTCCATCACCGAATTGCAGGCAGGGGGGCATCCGCAGCATCTGACCCACCAGGGTAAGGTGGGCCGGGTGGGCTGGATGGCCCACCGGGTCATCGATGAGGGATAAACCGCTGTGGTAATCCCTGGCCAGAATAGGGGCATGCCCATTAATCCGGCCCATGAGGGGCCAGAATGATGGCGGGGCGGAAACCCACACCGTGCCTGAGTGGACCGCTATGACCCGCCGGGCGGAGAGACAGCGGGGCAAGACCCCAGTGGACCAGACCTATGCCGCCCCTGCCAGAGCCCTTAGCCTGGGCTCATTGGTGGCAGTGTGTCCGACCACCCTGCTACCCACCTGCAGGGGTGCCATCCGAGCCCTCCGGCCCGGTGGCACTCCCAAAAAATGGCGGGGTTGGGCTGCGCCACCCCACCCCAGGCGCGACCAAGGGGCCAGCTGAGCCCAGGTATCGGGAGCAATCCGTCCTGCAGTACTCAGGGATAGAACCGCTGACCTTCCGAGTCAGCCTCTCAGCCAGGGGGAGAAGCGACGGAGCAAACTTCTCTGCTCCGTCGCTTCTAAAATTGGAGGGTTGGGCTAAGCCACCCCTCCCCAAGTAATTCGCCCTGCAGTGCTCAGGGATAGAACTGCTGACCTTCCGAGTCAGCCTCTCAGCTACCCGAGCCACCGCAGGGCAAAGCGAGCCTCTGGCAAGAGGCAAGCAAGGGAGGAAGCAACGGAGCAAATTTCTCCGCTCCGTTGCTTCTAAAATGGCAGCCAGGCTGCCTCGTGGCCACCGCTTTTAAAGAGGGTGGCCACGCCCCCTAACTAACCCGGATGTCAGAGTCCGGGTGGGTGGGGGCCCCCAAAGAGTGCGGCGGCCATTTTGGTGCCGCACTCGCAATGTCTTGCAAACTGGTTTTATTATTCTGTTATCAGCCTTCCCACATGGGGGACTTCTAACCAATTGAAATTAGTTTACATTCTTCTGCCTCAGATTGGAATGTCTTACACAGGGACTCCTACATAAGAAATGCTCCATCTTGAAGTACTAGGAAATTAAGTAGCTACAGAGATCAGGGGAAAATACAGAAAGGGTTTTTTTCCTGACAGTACATATCCATGACTAATACATATCCATGACAGTACATAACCATGACTAATTGCTTGATATAAAAACATTATATGGAGTACTGAAGTGTTTAGCTGGTATCTCTGTGGAAAAACAAAGAGTAAACAAGAATGTATACAATATTGAGGCATCTCCCTCTTAAGATATTCGTGGGAAATGTATGCCATGATATCAGAAATGAGGGTAAAACCAGGTATAGAAACAACTAGCAAAGGAATTGGTGGGCTTCAGGAAAAAACCAGAAGCTATACAGATGCAAATTTTACAATTAATTAACTAATAGAGAAAGATCTAAAATATAATTAGAATACCTTTATTACATTTGTAAACCAATAGAAGGCATTTGATAGAGGCTTTTCAACCTCTTCATAAATGATCTAGAGGTAGGAGTAAAAAGCAAGGTAGCCAAATTTGCTGACGACACTAAATTATACAGGGTAGTGAAAACTGTGAGAGATTGTGAAGAGCTCCAGAGGGATCTCTTGACACTGGGGGAGTGGGCAAAACAGTGGCAAATGAGCTTCAACATCAGTAAGTGCAGAGTGATGCATGTTGGGGCAAAAAACCCCAATTACATTTATAAACTGATGGGGTCTGAACTCTCTGCGACAAACCAGGAAAGGGACCTTGGTGTCCTGGTGGACAGCTCAATGAAGGTGTCAACCCAGTGTGCCTCAGCAGTGAAAAAAGCAAACTCAATGTTAGGGATCATTAGGAAGGGTATAGAAAATAAGTCAGCAAGTGTCATTTTGCCTCTTTATAAATCTATGGTGAGGCCCCATCTGGAATACTGTGTACAGTTCTGGTCGCCATACCTCCAGAAGGATATTATGGAGTTGGAGAAAGTACAGAGGAGGGCAACCAGAATGATTAGGGGACTGGAACACCTTCCTTACCATCTGAGGCTGCAACGGTTGGGCCTTTTCACTCTTGAACGACGGCGTCTAAGAGGTGACCTGATTGAAGTTTATAAAATCATGCACGGTGTGGACAAAGTGGATAAGGAAAAACTGTTTTCCCTATCGCACAACACTAGAACTAGGGGACACTCCATGAAACTTTTGGGTACTAGTTCTCAAACAAATAAGAGAAAGTACTTTTTCACCCAGAGGATTACTGGTCTATGGAACTCCCTGCCAGAAGAAGTGGTGACAGCTGTCAGTCTTGACAGCTTTAAGAAAGGATTAGACAAGTTCATGGAGGACAAGGCTATCAATGGCTATAATTATGGCTACCTAAGGACAACCTCCGGGTTGGAGAGATAGGCAGGATATCTCTCAATGCCATTTCCAGGGAATCCTAAGCAGGTGAAGGCATCTCCTTGGGAATACCCTGAAGGAAATGGTGAGCCACTGTGTGAGACAGAATGCTGGACTGGATGGGCTGTGCCCTGTTCCAGCAAGGCTGTTCTTATGTTCTTATGTTCTTATGTTCTTATAGAATTGATAGGGAATTGTTATTACAAACAATAACCCAATAGTTTATTACTATCACCATTATTATTTATCACTTACAACACGAGTTCTCAACCTTTTAAAACCAGGGCCAGGTCATGCTCCCTCAGACAGCTTTGGTGGCCAGATGGCCATTTTGCCCTTTCTCCACCACATGGTACTTCCTGGTGTGGTGGAGGCAGTGGGGAATCCCTGACCTACATAGACAGCATAAGCAAAAAACCTAAGCTCCTGAATGGAGACAATATCAATGAATTATTATTTTTTTGCAGATGTTCAGGCATTGCTCATAGCAAGTACAACTAAGGGATTATAGAAACACCTTATGTCCATGAACCAAGAATGCAAGATTTTTTTTAAAAAAAATGAATCAGTAAAGAGAAGACTGAAGTAATGGTGATTGGAAGGAAACAGCATACTTTAAATATCTTAACAGAGAGAAAAACTATAAAACAAGTTCAACTATTTAGCAACAACATTCACTGAAGATGGTAAAATGGATAAAGAGATCAACATTTTATATAGTAAAGCAAACCAAATATTGGGACAAATTAGCCCTGATTGTACAACATAAGACAGTACTGACCAGTACAAAGAAACATCTCATACAAAGTTTATTCATTCCCACTATATGCTACCATTGTCGAACATGGACACTTACAATAAAACATAAAAGAAAGTTAGTCGCCATGGAAATGAGGTATCTGAGGAAAGCTGCTGGCATGACTAGAAGGAATGAAATCAGGAATGAGATTATAAGGGAAATAATTGGAATAGAACCAGTTTTAAACTATATACAGAGACCATAAATAAAGTAGTTCACTCATTTGGAGAGAATGTCTTAGGATTCCATATTGTGTAATGCAAATATGAAAAGAGGAGGAATACAAAGAACTCAGTGCAGACCCAGAGGAAGATGGAAAGAAAACATCAAGGACATACTACAACAACACCAAATAACATTGGTTGAGACTTCTGAAAGTGCAAGAACAAGAATATTGTATCTGTCTTGACAGCTGAAGTGGTAGAAGTGGAAATAAAGAACTGTTAATATATGTGTGATAGATTTCTTCTGAAATTTCCTATTCAATTTGATAAGAAAGTTTTTTTAGCTAGTCTAGAATGGGAAATCTTCAGCAAAAGATAAATAACATGAGAATACAAGAATGTTGGGAAAGCCATCTCGAATGGTGCCAGTTAAATGTTTTTATGAATGCTTTTAAATCATGCAAAAATAGAAGCCTTTTATATGCAGGAGTTCAAAGATAGTTGAGCATATTCTTGTAAAGTGTGCTGATTTCTGGGTGCATTGCCAAAGGCAGCATGTTTTTTTTTTTGCCAAAAAATGTTATAAGAGGTGTACATAAATGACTTCTTGCTTTGTAACAGCTTGCAGTGTAACAAATACAAAGTAGCATTGTATCAAAGAGTCTCCTTAGCTGAGTTGGCAGACACTGACTTTAATTGTTTTCATTCAAAGCATATAAAGTAGAATAACCAAAGCATTTTCCAGCAGACTGGAACATATTGATTGGAAACACTTTAATTTGGGATCTCTCTGTCAGGTTAATGAATTAATTCAATTAGAAAAAAAACATACTAGAAATACCTACAAATGGAAACTCATACCATATCCAATTTCTATGGAGGAAGCTCTTGTTTCAGACTCAAAGCAAAGTTTCTGATTTGAAATACATACATTCTCTGAATGTGCACAATTTTTAAAAGAGGATCTGCCATTTCTATTCATGTTTACTATCCTGTTTATACCTTTATTCCTTTATTCTGCAACTTCTTAATAGTTACACAATTATATCATATCTTAAACTTTACATGACTCAGCAGATTTTTTTTGGATTAAAACTGGGTCATTTTCTGCTGGCATAAAGGTTTGTTTTTGTTGTTGTTCAGTCGCACAGTCGGTTCCGACCCTTTGCGACCCTATGGACCATTGCTCTCCAGGCGCCTCTGTCCTCCACCATCCCCCTCAGCCCTCCCAGCTCTGTGCCCATTGTGTCTACAATGCCATCTAGCCATCTCATCCTTGGCCTCCCCCTTCTTCTTTTGCCCTCCACCTTTCCCAACATCAATGCCTTCTCAAGTGAATCCTCCCTTCTCATTTGATGTCCAAAGTATTTTAGCTTCATCTTTACTATTTGGCCTTCCAGTGAGCAATCCGGGTTAATTTCTTCTAAGATTGACCTATTTGTTCTCCTCGCTGTCCAGGGCACTCTCAAAACCCTCCTCCAACACCACATTTCAAAGGCATCTATTCTTCTGCGTTCAGCCTTCCTAATTGTCCAGCTCTCACATCCATACATTACTACTGGGAAGACCATTGCTTTGACTATTCTAATTTTTGTTTTCAGTGGCATAAAGGAAGATAACACAATTCAGTCAGGTTCCAGAACAGCCAAGCTGGCATCACATTCAAACTATTGATTGTGTGCATGTAATATCAAGTTGAAACTGACTTATAGAGACCCTAATATGATTTTGAAGGTACCTGTAAATGAGATATTTAAGGAATTGTTTTATGAGTTCCACAGGTCAGCATGTCTCCATGGCTGATTGGGGATTTAAACCCCAGTCTCCTGAGTCCTATTTCAGCATTCTATACACTATATTACAATGGGTATAATAACTATTAACTAATCTGATGATTTTTTTCTCCTATTCAGTAAATTATGAACTGTTTTAGCAGTAGGGAGAGTGAGGTGGACACGTTAGGCAATTTTTTTTGGGTATTGTGAAAAGGTAGTTTATTGTTGCTATTTCATAGGAGACAGCCATGTAGCATAGTCAATAAAGAGTCTCTTTTATCTTAAAGGCTATTAAGTTTTATTGGGTACTAGTGTTTGTAGACTGCCTCGCCTTTTTTCACTGCATCTGATGAAGGGGTCTGCACTCTGGGAAAGGTTACAGCAAATTGAAAGATCCCTGTGTGGGGCAGGGATCATTCAATTTGCTGTAACCTTTCCCAGAGTGCAGACCCCTTCATCAGATGCAGTGAAAAAAGGCAAGGCAGTCTACAAACACTAGTACCCAATAAAACTTAATAGCCTTTAAGGTGAAAGAGACTCTTTATTGACTATGATTTATGCCTTTTGTTTCTCCGTGGGACTGCAGTGGCTCAAGTGCCTAAGACGCTGACTGGGAAGCGGAAGGTCAGCGGTTCGATTCCTGAGTACTGCAGGACAGAATGAAAGCGCGGCGCCAAAATGGCCACCGTGCTCTTTGCAGGCCCCCCCCACCCGGACTCAGACATCCGGGTGAGTTAGGGGGTGTGGCCACCCCTCTATAAAAGCGACGGAGAGGAGAAGTTTTCTCCGTCGCTATTCCTTCGATTCTTCTGCTCTTTAGCCCTTGGTCCTTCCCGGCTGGGAAGGAAGGAGTTGCACAGAGCCTTTGGCTTGCTGGCTGCTCTGTGCTTTTTGGCTTAGGTTGATCCCCGGACAGGGATCCTGCTCTTTCTACAGATATGCCTCCCAAACGGAAGGCCCGGGCGACGAAACCGCGGCCAACGGGGAGGACTTTTGCTGGCCCTGCACAGCACGGGGGGCAGCCCTCAGGTCGGAGGACCAGGACTGCGCCCACGCAGCAGGGCACTACCCCAGCTTTACCCACCGATACCGGTGGGGCGATGCAGGCTGGTGCTTGGCCCTCGGCTGGCCTGCCTCCGACCGGCCCTTCAGGGGCTTCGGCCCTCGGCCCGCAGTTGCCGGCCATGGGTCAGGTCAGCGGGGGAGGGCCCGGTGCTGGTGCACAGCGCATTCCCCCTCCGGCCCCTCATGGGCCGGAGTTTTGGGCATGGCCCTATTCGGGCCCAGGCTCTCATTTTGGGGTTCCTGGTCAAATGCCTGGTGGGCCATCCGGCCCACCCGGCCCACTCTATGTTGGGGGATCTGTGGCAGTGGATGCGTTGCTAACGCGTTTAGCTGTGCTTGAGGCATCCTTGAGGATTGCACACAACCCCATGACAGGGGGCCCTTCTCTCTCTGCTGGGGGCCCTTCGTGTTCACCGGCTACCTTGACGTCCGCCACACTGCAACAAGCGGCCAGCCGGGTTGAGCTGCTTGAGACGCTCCGGCCTGCACCTGCCGGTGTCTCGCAGCTCCCTGTTCGTCCAGAGCTACAGCAGGAGAGTGGTCAGGTGTGGCCCCAGAGCTTGATTCCGGTCGCGAGCTCCGATGCCCGCCATGGGCCGGAACCCCCAGTGGGGGCGGCTCACGGGGTGCACCTAGTGAGTATCAGGTTCAAGTTAATGCACCCACATCTCAGTCCACTTCCAGTGGTGGGGTTCAGTGGCCGTGGCCTCGTCAAGTCAAGGCGAGTGGGCATCAGTTGCCAGCCTATCCCAGTGCCCCTTGGTTCCATACTGGCACAACATTGGGGGTGGGGGTTTCTGCCCCCGGGGCAGTGCCGGGCATCGCAGGGGCTGTCCAGGTTCCGCTGCGTATGCCCTGGGTACCTAATGTGCCGGTGACAGCCTTGCCGACGGCTGGTTATTCCTTGCCCCTTGGTGATCATTTGTCCCAGGTCACGAGGGAAAAGATTTGGCGGGGGGAGTACGTGGATATATTCTCCCTATTGAACCGTGAGCCCACTAAGGAGGAGAGAGAGGGACAGGACGACAGAGACAAAGAGCTGTCCCGCCATCGTAAGCCACCACGCACCTGGGCCAACTGGTTGCCCGCATATCTTATTTATATGGCGGTGTACCTTAGGGCCCGGCCTGACCTGGCCATTCCTATGGTCCAATATTTGGACAATATTTACAGGGCAATGGTGGATTTTCCTGGCCCATCGTGGTTGGCTTATGATGAGGAATTTAGAATGAGAGTGGGATGAGCCATGTCAGAAATTGTGGCTTTTATACATGACCCCAACGCGCCCGGCACCTGGGGAGAGGTACCATTGTGGCCATGCCATGCAGCGAGCTGCTCCAACGCAGGCTTCCCGCCAGCCGGCTGGGCAGGGGGTTCCAGCCCGCTTGATGTGTTGGAGCTTCTCGGCTAACGGCGTGTGCAATAAGCGGCAGTGCCGATACAAACACGAGTGTCCCTCTTGCGCTGGCCCCCACACCGTCGCCGCGTGCCCGCGGGCCGGTGGATCACGGGGCAGAGGTAGAGGTGGAGCGGGCAGAACTTCTGCTGATGGAGCTAGCCAGACAAAAGGCCCCCTCCCCAGTTAATGTGTATATGTTGGAGCGTTGGCTCTCAACTTATCCAAGGAGAGACGACGCGAGGTACCTCCTCGAGGGTTTTCAGTGGGGCTTCCGTATCCCATTCAAAGGAGTGCGGGGACCCCAAAATGCACCCAATTTACTGTCCCTGAAGGGTAGAGGAGAGGTGGCTGCCCTGAGTATTGCTAAGGAGGTTGAGGCCAAGAGCGTGGCAGTCCCCTTTTCTGTACCACCCTTTCCCAACATGAAGGTCTCCCCTCTGGGGTTGGTACCCAAAAAGGCCCCGGGGGAATTTCGTTTAATCCACCATTTATCGTACCCGGCGGGTTATTCTGTCAATGATGCTATTCCTGATGACCTTTGTTCGGTCAGGTATACGTCTTTTGACCAAGCCCTGCGAATGGTGCGCTCTTGTGGTCCTGGTGCCCTCCTGGCAAACTGCGACATTAAATTGGCATTCCGATTGTTGCCAGTGCACCCGGAGGAATTTGAGCTATTGGGTTTTAGATTCCAAGGGAAGTTTTATGTAGATAAGGCCATGCCTTTTGGCTGCTCTATATCCTGTTCAGCATTTGAACGTTTTAGCACTTTCCTTCAGTGGGCTTTTGTTCGCAGGTCCGGGTCTCCATCTGTAGCCAATTACCTCGATGACTTTTTGTTCGGGGGTGAACGGGGCTTGGACACGTGCACGCGTCTCCTCACCACATTTCAGACGCTAATGCAGGAACTGGGTGTCCTTTTAGCGCCCGAAAAGACCGAGGGCCCATCCACTACCCTCACATTTCTGGGTATTGAAATTGACACAGTCACACAGGCATCCCGGTTACCCATCGATAAGGTCACCCGGATCTCCGTGATGGTTTTGGCCTTGCTGGCCAAACGTGAAGTGTCACTTCATGAGCTTCATGTTCTACATGGCCATCTTAACTTTGCCTGCAGGGTGGTCACGTCTGGCAGGGCATTTGCTCGGCGCCTATGTGACGCCATGTCTGGCCTGTCAAGGCGCCATCATAGGGTCCGACTGACCAGGGGCATGAGGGCTGACCTTTTAGTTTGGCTCACATTCCTGCAGGACTTCAACGGGGTCTCCTTTTGGAGATCCGACCTTTTAGTTTCCCCTAGCTTTCAAGTACAGTCGGATGCCTCCGGCTCCCTGGGATATGGGATTTACTTCGAGGGGAGGTGGGCTTATGGCCAATGGCCTCCAGCAAGGCGGGGCACGGATCGCCTCCGCGATCTTACATTCCTTGAGTTCTTTCCAATCCTGGGAGCTTTGATGCTATGGGGCGAGGAGTGGGCCGACTCTGTGGTCCACTTTTGGTGTGACAATGCTGCGGTAGTGCACATTGTTAATGCTCAGACGTCTAAATCACCCAGGGTGATGGCTTTAGTTCGCCAGTTTGTGTTACGTAGCCTACGCCTGAATGTGCTTTTTAGGGCCAGACATGTACCAGGCATTAATAATGATATTGCCGATGCTTTATCCCGCCTGTAGATCCCCTGGTTCCGCGCCTTGGCTCCGGACGCAGAGGAATTCCCCTCGCCACTCCCGGCCGAGATTTGGACATTTGGCAAGGAGAGGTGAACCGGGCGATCGGCATGTCTTTGGCGCCCTGCACGCGTAAGGCGTATCATAATGCTTTCGTTCAATTTATAAATTTTTGCGTGCAACTTCAGTTGCCCGAAGTGTGGCCCATTCCAGTGGAACAAGTTTTACAATTTATGGTTTATCTACACAGTCAGGGCCTTGCTCCCCGCACTATAGCATCCAGGCTGTCAGCACTGGCATTTATTGCCAAGGTGAGGGGTTTTGCTGACAGCATGAACGATTTCCGCATACGACATGTTTTGGAGGCGTGGACATGGGAACGTGGCCTCCGCCCGGAAACTCACCACCCAATTTCCCCAGGGGTGCTTACCCAACTTGCACGAGGCTGGCATGACCTGTGTTTTGACAGGTATGAGGCGGCTCTTTTTCATGCGGCTACCACGGTGGCCTTCTTTGGAGCGCTCCACATCAGTGAGTTGGTACTACTGTCTAAGGCGGATGCGACTCGTAGGGCACTGGAACTCGACGATATCTATGTTTCTAATGAGTGGGCTTAGTTGAGGATGCGGTCCTCAAAAGTTGATCAGCACGGCGTAGGCCGTGGAGTTAGACTGCTACGATGTTCCATTGCTGACATCTGTCCGGTTGGTGCCCTACAGGAGTTCTTGGCAGTGCGTGGCCCGTTTTTCTGCCACCAGGATGGGTCTCCCCTTACTAAATTTCAATTTTGGAAGGTGACTGGTATGGCACTATCCAGTGTTGGCCTCCCAGGGGCTCGTTACGGCACCCATTCATTTAGGATAGGTGCTGCTTCAACTGCGGCTGCATTTGGGTACTCTGAGGCTGATATACGCCGTATGGGAAGATGGGGATCTATGCGTTTTGCATTATATGTTCGCCCTCTTCAGGTATGAGTACCAGTTAAGTCACTGTTCTCTTTTTTCTCTTACACACCCTGTGTGTCCCCGCACACCGGTGGCAGTATGGCTGGTGGGCCACAGTTACGTGCACTGGGCAGTGCAGTATGCTGCGGTGACAGAGTGGGGACCCCAGCTTGGACTGCATGCATCCGCATGCATACGTTGGTACGGTAAGCGTGGAATGAGATGGCGGGAACTGTTGCCATTCCTTTTCTCCATCAGGGATGCTGAACCGCCTGATGTCCTTGTACTGCACCTTGGGGCAATGATCTCGGCCAGGTCACTGGCCTTTCTTTAAAATTCACGATTTGCAGTGACCTGGCTTATTTGCATTATGTGTGGCCGTCCACAAGGCTGCTATGGTCGGACATCATTCCACGTCACGCTTACAGGGGAGGTATTGACCTCCGTGCCCTTGACCACGCTCGCCGCTTGGTGAACAGGGCAGTTGCCCGGTTCTTGGCAGACAAGGGTTTGGGGATGGTCATCCGACACCCCACCACTAGTTTACAAAATTATGATCTTTATGCAGGGGATGGGGTCCACCTGTCGGCTAGAGGTATGAACCTCTTTTTGGAAGATTTGCAAGCATGCCTGTTGACCGAGCTGATGGTCTGGGGGGGGGGGGGGCGATGAGTCTTCATTGAAGCCTCTCCGTGTGGCGGGTAGCACTGGTAAGGTAAATATTTATGACCCATAGGTATCCGGCAGGTTCGCAATTGACTGGCCAACACTTAGACAGGTACAGGTGTAATAACATTGACCGGTCAACGACGAACCAGGCAAGGGGTGATGGCAGGAGCTTTTCAGCATGCATCACCCCATGATTTGACGGATACACGTCAGAGGGTGGGGTCAGTAGATAGTTTATTGACTACGGTCAACAATTTGTTTGTGTCAACAAACAAATTGATACAAATGGATACATTGTAGCCAATTGCCATTGGCAATTTTGGGAGGAACCTTACCAGTGTTACTGCGGCCTGCTTGCCTTAAGAATTATAATTGGATGAGTACCAATTGAAAGTTATAATTTGGACTAGGGCATTATTCAATAAAAGTGGCTCAATGCCTTTATCCATATACCAGTGTCTGAGTCTTTCTTTGGGGGGTGCGCCTGCAATGAGCTCCCATCTTTGTCCCAGCTCCTGACAACCTAGCAGTTCGAAAGCAAGAAATTGCAAGTAGATAAATAGGGACCACTTCGGTGGGAAGGTAAAAGTGCTCCGTGCACTTTGGTGTCTAGTCATGCCTGCCAGATGACCATGGAACCTTCTGCAGCAGCAGACAGCGCTGGCTCTTCGGCTTTGAAACAGAGATGAGCACTGCACCCTAGAGTTGGATACGACTGGCTTTCAAGCAAGGGAAACCTTTACCTTTACTTTACCTTTTGTTTCTCCAGATGCCTCTAAGCAGGACTGTGGTTTACTCACGAAAGAACACATTGTGTTATAGCCAAGTTAATTTATACGTATTGTTCCTGCTGGTTATTCTGTCAAGGACAGTTTGCATCTCCAGGATTATGTCTTCCAGTAAATCCGATTGTATAAATATGTCTCTGTTTCGTTTCTTGGGGGCCAATCTGCCATTTTTGTTTGGTTCTGAGTTTAGTTCTCATTTACAGTAGAACCCCACATAACAGGGGGAAAAACTCCATTCCACAGAGCTCTTAGTTATGTGGTTTTTTCATTATGCAAAGCAAATGGGTGATACCCTGCATAATGAAAAAAAGTTTGTTATGCAGGCTTTCATTAAGCAAAGTATACCTCAAGATATACCTTGCTTAACGAAAACCCTGTATAACGATTTTTTTGTTTTGTTATGTGGGGTATTGCACAGAGCGCACAAATGCAAGCACGGCGCCAAAATGGCCACCACACTCTTTGCGGGCCCCCACCCACCCGGACGCAGACATCCGGCTTAGTCAGGGGGCGTGGCCACCCCTCTATAAAAGGGGTGGCCACGAGGCAGCCTCACTGTCATTTTAAGAGACGTGACGGAGCGAAAAAGTTTTTCCCTCCACCCCCTCCCTAGTGGACACTGTGATTTTCTGGTCACTTGGGGGCCAGGTGGGAATTTTTGCTTGAACCTTCAATTGGCACTTTGGTTCTTGGCTTTTTCGCCCATCCCACACTGTCGCTAGTGTTTGAGATACAGGGTAAGTGGACTTTGGTCACTTTTGTTGGGTAGCATTGGTAAGATAAAGATTTATGACCCATAGGTATCTGGCAGGTTCGCAATTGACTGGCCAACACGTAGATAGGTACAGGGGAAACAGGATTGGCCAGTCAAGGGTGAACCATGAAAGGGGTGATGTTAGGAGCTTCACAGCCTGCATCACCTTGATATTTGGACGGATACACGTCATAGGGTGGGGTCAGTAGATCGTATATTGACTTCGGTCAACAAACAAATTGATACAAATTGATACATGTAGCCAATAAATATTGGCATTTTGAGTGGAACCTTACCAGTGCTACTGCGGCCTGCTTGCCTTAAAGACTTACAATTGGATGATACACCAATTGAAGGTGATAATTCGGACTAGGGCATTATTCAATAAAAGTGGTCCAATGCCTTTAATCCAATACTGAGTCTTTATTTGGGTGGGTGCGCCTGCAATGCTTTGTTGGATGAATTTTTTCTTATACGAAGTGTTTGTTATATGGGCTTCCACTGTATTGGTGTCCAGTATCAATAAATAAAATCTGGGTCAGTCTAGCAGCACTTGTCTGCAAGGGAACAGTGACCACAACTCAATTATGTTTAACTTGATCATAGACCGCAAGTCACTGATAAAATCTAACACAGAGACCTTAAATTTTCAAAAAGGAAATTTCCCAAAGTTGAGGAAACTAGTAAAAAAGAAGCTGAAAGGGAAAATTGAGAGAGTCCAAACACTCCAAGAGGCATGGAGGCTGTTTACAAAAACAATAACAGAGGCCCAATTGGAATGCATACCCAAAAGGAAAAAGGGCACTGCCAGGTCCAAGAGGACTCCAATGTGGCTTACAGGAGCTGTTCGGGAAGTGATCAAGAGCAAGAAAAGCTCATTTAGAAGATGGAAGGCTTGTCCGAATGAGGACAGCAGGTAGAAACATAAATTCTGGCAGAACAAATGCAAGGCAACAATCAGGAAAGCAAAGCAAGACTTTGAGGAGCGTATAGCTAAAAATACTCAGAGAAATAACAAAGACTTCTTTAAGTACATTAGAAGTAAGAACCCACCTAGGAAGGCCATTGGACCATTAGATGACAATGGAAGGCAAGGGGTTATTAAAGAGGAAACAGAGATTGCAGAGAGACTCAATGAATTCTTTGCTTCAGTATTCACTGAAGAAGACAGAGACCACATGCCCAAAACAGAGCCTATCTTCGTAGGGAGGGAAACCGAAGAATTAAGCCAGATAGAAATAACCAGGGAGGAGGTCCTTGCATGTCTTATTAAACTAAACACTAACAAATCACCAGGACCAGATGGCATCCATCCATGAGTTCTCAGGGAACTTAAAGATGAAATTGCTGATCTCCTAGCCAAAATATATAATATTTCCCTCAAATCAGGCTTTGTGCCTGATGACTGGAAGGTAGCGAATGTAACACCAATTTTCAAAAAAGGATCCAGGGGTGATCCAGGAAATTACCGACCTGTCAGTTTGACATGTGTCCCAGGTAAAGTGATGGAAACCATCCTAAAAGATAGAATTAATAGGCACATAGAAGAGAAGGCGCTGCTAAAGGAGAGCCAACATGGCTTTTGCAAGGGCAAATCATGCCTCACTAATCTGTTGGAATTTTTTGAGAGTGTCAACAAGCATGTGGATAAGGGGGATCCAGTTGACATTGTTTATCTGGATTTTCAGAAGGCTTTTGACAAGGTCCCACACCAAAGGCTCTTGAATAAACTTACCAGTCATGGAATAAAGGGACAGGTCTTGTCCTGGATCAGCAACTGGCTAAGGGACAGGAAACAGAGGGTAGCACTAAATGGACACTTCTCCAAGTGGAGAGAAGTAAAGAGTGGGGTCCCCCAAGGTTCAGTCCTGGGACCCCTGCTTTTCAACCTCTTCATAAATGATCTAGAGGTAGGAGTAAAAAGCAAGGTAGCCAAATTTGCTGACGACACTAAATTATACAGGGTAGTGAAAACTGTGAGAGATTGTGAGGAGCTTCAGAGGGATCTCTCGACACTGTGAGGAGCTTCAGAGGGATCTCTCGACACTGGGGGAGTGGGCAAAACAGTGGCAAATGAGTTTCAACATTAGTAAGTGCAGAGTGATGCATGTTGGGGCAAAGAACCCCAATTACATTTATAAACTGATGGGGTCTGAACTCTCTGCAACAAACCAGGAAAGGGACCTTGGTGTCCTGGTGGACAACTCAATGAAGGTGTCAACCCAGTGTGCCTCAGCAGTGAAAAAATCAAACTCAATGCTAGGAATCATTAGGAAGGGTATAGAAAATAAGTCAGCAAGTGTCATTTTGCCTCTTTATAAATCTATGGTGAGGCCCCATCTGGAATACTGTGTACAGTTCCAGCTCCAGAACTGTGTACAGTTCTGGAGCTGGAAAAAGTGCAGAGGAGGGCAACCAGAATGATTAGGGGACTGGAACACCTTCCTTACCATCTGAGGCTGCAACGGTTGGGCCTCTTCACTCTTGAACGACGACGTCTAAGAGGTGACCTGATTGAAGTTTATAAAATCATGCATGGTGTGGACAAAGTAGATAAGGAAAAACTGTTTTCCCTATCGCATAACACTAGAACTAGGGCACACTCGATGAAATTTTTGGGTACTAGTTCTCAAACAAATAAGAGAAAGTACTTTTTCACCCAGAGGATTACTGGTCTATGGAACTCCCTGCCAGAAGAAGTGGTGACAGCTGTCAGTCTTGACAGCTTTAAGAAAGGATTAGACAAGTTCATGGAGGACAATAGTATCAATGGCTATAATTATGGATACTTAAGGACAACCTCCGGGTTGGAGAGATAGGCAGGATATCTCTCAATATCATTTCCAGGGAATCCTAAGCAGGTGAAGGCATCTGCTTGGGAATACCCTGAAGGAAATGGTGAGCCACTGTGTGAGACAGAATGCTGGACTGGATGGGCTGTGGCCAGTTCCAGCAAGGCTGTTCTGATGTTCTTATGTTCTTATGTCCATCTTTCCTTCCAGGGTACTTGGGAGTTTGATTTATTAGGTATATGCACAGGGAATAATTTATATTCCAACATTTTGGTATCCAAGTAAATCTTGATAGACAGATACCACAAGGTACTTTTTTTGCTGCAGCTGTTGTCAATGTTTTGATATATGGCAAGACCATAATTGACTATACCATACACAATTATTAAAGTTTCTATAAATCACATAGCAGATAATGATTATCTCTCACTTTAATCACTTTGAATATATGTATTTTTGTGAAGACTCTGTGTTATTGAGTGACACAGGCCATACCTACAAACTAATCTGTTAATTGGGAAATAACAAAGAGAAGATGGAACTAAGGTGACAAAGGAGAAGTATGAATTTTTGCCTGAGTTTGGGAAATGTTGTCTTTGGATGACAGCTTCCAGGATCATCCTAATACCTTTATATGCTGGTTGGCGAATTATGCGGTTTTAGTCTGACATACATTTCCCTCACTTTATAACATGTCTAATCCAAAAAGATAACATTTCCACAATGCCTCCAATGTATATAGAATCTGAAGATTTCAGTTTGGAAAAAGAGCTACACAGAATCAGGTAAACAATTAATGTTAGTGTTACACTGGAACACGAGCTTCCTCTGCCTTCAATGATGTCAGTTAGATTTTAGAACAAACTAGGTATTTCAAGGGAATGCAACATATAACTGCCCTTTCCAAGACAATGCTCTGGCCTGAACCATTGATTGGGATTTGCTGGCCATCAACCAAGATTATTCTCATTAGTTAACTCCTTTTACTGCAATTGTTTTGATTGATTAAAAGTAAAGGACTTCTGTACCTGATGGATAAATGAATGAGAACATCTTGTGCCCTTTGTTGACCTTAGTGAGTGTACTCCAGTTTTACATTCTTTTGAAATGTGCTGACTCTTATGGAGTACCAGGAGATATTAGTTTTTAAACCACTCACATGTGTGACACATTGTCACTTATGAAGCTGCAATCCATAATGAAGTATTTCTAAAGCTATAGCTATTTAGCAGTTAGGTAAGAAGCTATTTGCCAGATATATTTGAAACAATTTTCTACCAGTGTTGCAAATTAGATAAGCTGTTCCAAAGGATTTGCATTTTTTGAGCTTTAGCTTCCTCTGCTGTTTTTCAGAAACAGTTCTTAGAAATGTATAAGGACCCCAAAATCCAATAAAACTCAACTTAAATGCACCTGAAAGCCCCTCCAAATTAGTCTCAGAATTTGTTTTCTATGGCAATTTTATTTACACATGAATCACTTCTCCTAAAGAGGAATTCACTTTACTGCTTTGTGTCCAAGAAACTCACAGATGAATCAATCACCATCAACTAAAAGTTTCTGAGATTTGTCTAGTTGCTGAGAGATTTCACAAACAATATGGAAATGTCATTTTTTTTGTAAGAATAGAGGTTATAATCCTCACAGTGAATCATGCTAAACACAGTGAATCATGCTAAATCTTGATGTTTGAACTAGCCACATGTATAATAGTACCAATTTATAAACAACCTAATATAGTATTTACCTTTAAGAAGTCATCTATTAAAACACTTCATCACTGGAAAATTCAACAGCCATAACAACATTGGGGCTATGAACAAAGAAATGGCTAAACTGTTATAAAATGGGCAGAAACTCATTCAATGTGATTTATATATAATCCTAAACAACCTAGTTCATTATAGCACTGACAGGTAACAGAGAGGCTACAATACAGATCAGAGGAATTTTTAGTGAATCTATTGTTAATCAAAGCATTAAGATCATAGATGATCCATTCACAAACAATCAGCACAGACCCATTTTATGTCAGATCTATTCAATCATCTGACCTCAATCTCTATCATTCTTGCAGTATCCTCAAAAAAGAAAAAAGAACTGGAAACAGTTTACAACAGTGATACTCAACATTTTCAGTCTGTGGGCCTGACCACACTTTCTGTGCAGCTGATCGGGCAGATCGCATGGTTCCTCCCACCTGGAAGCAGAAGCAAAATGCATACTACACATGCGCAGAATGTTCTGTGCATGCACAGAATGTGTTTTACTTCCGCTTTCGGGAGTGGTGAGGGGGTCGGGGTCGGGTAAATTGGCATCAGGGGCCGGGTCTGTCCTATGGACCAAAGTTTGTGAATGCCTGGTTTACAACAATGCTAGATGCATCAGAGCATCAGATTGATACACAACCAGAGAACCATAACCAATTTGTAACTTCTCTTTTTGAATGTTCTTTTACTTCTCTTCCAAAAGAAGCTGAGTCAACTACATTCCAGGTCTCACTCCAGAAACGCTTGACCAATATTCAAATTGTATTTCACGTTTTGAAGAAAATTATTTTAGTAAAGAAATCCATTTATTGAAAATCCTTTAGTGAATACAATAAAAGCTGAAAGAAATTTGGTCTCAACCCTTGCAGAAACAACAAAAACCCTCTCTAGATAGCCTCTATAATGGAACTTGACAAAAACATGGCAATAAGCAGCCAGAAAGCTTGCAGACTACGGAAAAGACTGAACAACATTTGTATATGTATAAAAGAAAGGACACTGTGGGCAAATATAATCCCAAACTAAATAGCACACTAAGTGTCATTGGTGCTTTTGGTTAGACAAAGAGGCCTGCCCTTTTGTGGAAGTTTCCTTCCACTAAAAAAATAGAGAAACAAAGAGGAATCTCTGAGTTAGCTGGGATACTGGAACATTGATACTGTGGTATCTTTATGTAGGGAAGATATTGGAACATTGTCATACCACAGATTTGAGCCATGTTACAAGAAAAAAAATCAAATTAGGACATCAAACAGATGCATACTTACATATTGATAGGGCCACACTGGGGTGCACATCAGTAATAACAACAGCTTTTTGAAATCAAAATTTCCTTTCCTTGAGAAGGCTGCCAGTATGTGCTCTTACTGGTGAATTCTTCTGTTGCTGCTGTATCCGAATCTGAATATTGGTGCTCATCAGGACGATCATCCATGAAGACTGTCCTGAGACTATAATGCAGTGGCCTTTCATTTGTCTTCCACATCACAGCATGATGTCCATATCACTGAGCCAGTTCTATGAGTCACTTTCTAGTGACTCACTGTCTGTGCCCTTTTGGCATGCAAAGTCCTTGTCAGCCCCAGGCCAATATTGCTGAAGCTGCTGTCCTCCATCAAGATGGATTCAAGTGGAATTTAATCTGCATGGTGACCATCACCCTTCCATGTGGACTTAGGTACCCAAAACCATTAGTCCTCAGGGTTGTCAGGTTAGTTAACTGCCACCTGACACTCAGTGTTGAGTTGCTGAATAAAATGAAGTAATACCTCATACAAAGTCTGCTTCATACAACATCGGATTCATACAACATTGCCTAATTCCTTGAAAAAAGTTGCCTCATACAAAGCCTGGCGACTTTGTATGAGACATTGGGGTTTTCCCAGGTTGCATTGTGCCTGGGCAGTATAAAAGGCAGGACACGCGTGCATTCCTCTTGTGGGTTTTGCATGAGGCGAAGAGTGTTTAGGAGTGGTTTTGAGCACGATTTTGGATTTTTTTAGAATTTTTTTTGTCAGAATTTTTAGAAGCATTCCTGGGATTTTTGCAGCATTCTTCAGGTTCTTGGACAATCAGGGTTGTTTGACATGTTTTTGTAATGTTTTTAGCCTTTAGACAATGATTTCTTAAAGTTCTGTCAGTTTCCTGTCTGTTTCCTTGACTTTGCCCTGAAGTCTGTGCTGTTACAGTACAATGTATCTTTATGGAAATGATGTTGTATGAGGCATCGCGGCAAGGATTTGGACGTTGTATGAGGCATCACGGCTAGGATTTTGCATGCCTCATACAAAGTCCAAGTGGAACCAAGTTTGGACGTTGTATGAGGTATCACTGTATACTATTGGTGAATAGCATATTTTATTAAGTGACAGTATTATAGAGAAAAAAATGTTTACGCACAACTGAAATGTACAGCTATATCTATAGTCCTCAATACATCACAGTTCAAGAATCACAGCTGCAGAAAATTGTAATAAAACATGGCAATATTGAATAAATATTTCCCTTCATTCTTAGATGTAATTTTCTTAATATGTTTAAGTATATTCCATAATAACCCCAGATGATATTATTATTATTGCATGAGGAGTGCACTTCTGTACATAACTAAGTGTCAGATTCCATGGAAAAGGATAATAATAATTTCATGTCAGAGATTACTCTGGGTTGAAAGGATTTTTGCTGGAGAAACTCCACTCAGGGGACACCTGAATGAGGCTCCTTTCATTTCCTCAAGTGCAGCCCTCAGGTATCAAAACCCGACCTTCCAGTTTTCAGCTAAGCATCTTAACCTCAAAGCTACCAGGGGAGCTGCATGGAAGAAGATATACCTATGCCTACTGTGAATTAATATGCACATTTTCTTATTTTTTCTGAAGCAAAGAGCTGAGTAATAAACTATTCAGTAGAAGTTTAAAGTTATATAAAAAGGTGGACGGACATCAGCAAATACAGAAGAACAAATTGTTCCCATTCATTTGAAACTGAACTTATTTAGGGATGGGGAAGAATTAATACAAATTATCATATATCTGCATATTCATGCTGGTTTAATTGGGTTTAATTGATGTGGGTTTAATTTTTAAAAAGTACCGTAAAGAATGTGGAAGAAGCTGGAAGGGAATCCCCCCCCCCCATAATGGTCCGTAGCTTTGGGTGCTTAACTTTTGAAAGTCTGAGTTGGATCTTGTGACTATTTAAAATGTAAGCACCAATTAACACTGTCATTAATTTCCTCTGAGGGACTTTTGTCTTGAATATCTATCTAACCAGCAGATACAAAACAGCATTTATCTCCATACTCAGAATAGCTCTTCCTTTTGAATTCAGCCAGTACAAATAAGGGTGAATTCTATTTCAAATCAGTTTCGAAGAATTTATCAAAAGTCACAACCTTCTATATATTTTGAACTAGCATTTTTTGTCTGACCTTGCCGGGCAGGTATATTTTGTGGTTGTGGTTGTGGTTGTTGTGTGTGGTGTTTTTTTTTGGGGGGGGGGGTGCACGCACACACAGAGAGAGAGAGAGAGGGAGAGAGAGATGGGGTGGAGCTCCACATTTGGCTCCCCCTCCTCCCCCCAAAGCCTCAGTGAGGCCAGCGCCAACATTCGGGCCTGTGGGGAGATGATGGGTTCTCCCTGCTGAAGCTGCGTGGGGAGAGGAGGGGCTCCCCCTCCCCCCAAAGCCTTGGCGAGGCTGGCATCAGCCTTTGGGCCTGTGGGGAGATGATGGGTTCTCCCTGCCAAAGCTGTGTGGGGAGAGGAGGGGCTCCCCCTCCTCCCCCGAAGCCTCAGTGAGGCCGGCACCAGCCTTCGTGCCCACGGGGAGACAATGGCTTCTCCCCACCGAAGTTGCACAGGGAGAGGAAGGGCTCCCCTCCTCCCCCCAAAGCCTTAGCAAGGCCAGCGCTGGCCTTTGGGCCCACAGGGAGACTATGGGTTTTTCCCGCCAAAGCTGTGTGGTGAGAGGAGGGGCTCCCCTTCCTCCCCCAAAGCCTCAGTGAGGCCAATGCTGGCCTTCGGGCAGGCGGGGAGACAATGGGTTCTCCCCGCAAAAGCTGCGTGCGTTAGCCATTCTTTTTGTTGGAATGTGCACACAGGCTGCGCTGCCTCCTCCTCACTCACACCCTTTAGCCTGATTGGCTGAGAGGTTGCATGGCGCAGAGGATGCGGGGAAGCATAGTTTTTTTGTACGTGTTTGTGGGGCAGTTGCCCCACTCTTGGCATCCTGACCCTTGCGGCGATGCTCGCAGGGACATAAGGTAAGTGTAGGCGGCTCGGTACAGGATGGTTGGACTGGGTGTGGCCACACATGCTGGACATGCATGGCTCAACCCCCTTCTTATAGGTATAGATGAAAATAATTTGATACTTAAAAATGAGTGAGGAAGAACAGAAAACTGACTAATTTTCCTATCACTATTTGTATTGTGCATTTAGCCAAGAAATCTTCTACTCTTTTCTAGTGATTTCCCCCTAGATTCTGGGTGCAACTTTACATTATGATATAGAAATAGTATTTTGGACAATATCTAGAGATAGTTTCCTGGAATGGAGCACAAGATTGCTAGACCAATGGCAAGTTTGCCAGTCATTGCACAGAGGGAACAAAGCATCATGCAATTTGATCGTGCACTCAATCACCCAATTCTCATTGCAACTGTTGCACAATGAGCCGGCAGTAGTGTCTTGTGGATAGCCCTTCTGTCTTGGCACAATTCTAGCTAGGCATAGTATTGAGTTATGCCCTTGTAGCTATTGCACAGGATTTTGGTAAATGATTCTTAAGATATATACAAATACAGATCTTTCTAGCTTATATTCTTTCCTTTTTATTAATATTCAGTCAAGGTATATAGCATTGCTTTGTGTATGTCTCATTTTCTCTATGTATAGCCACAAGTTTGTTGCACTTTCTGATACAAATGAGAGGTCATGAGCAAAACACTAGTATGAACACCACAAATATTTAAATTCCTGTACGGGGTTATTTGATTACAATCCTGAGGCATTCAAATTATTTTAATAGTCATAGTAATATTCACAATATGAGTATCACATGCATGCATGCATGTATGTATGTATGTATGTATGTTGTTTGGGACATGTACTCAATTACTTATTTATTTAATTATTTATTGATCATATTTATACTGCCTCCTCTTCGCCGTAGTAACTCAGGACAGCTAACAAATAGAATGCAATGTTGTATCAGGAATAGATTTTTATCTGAATATATTTCATTTCAGTGGGATAAGAACTTTGTTCATCAAACCCTGATCTACAATCACACAAACCTTTTTGTTATAGTATGATTGTTTTGATACATTATTATGGTTATTATGATGTCATATTTTGAAATGTATAATTTGCAATCCTGGGCAATTGAGCAGTTGCAAGTTTTACCGAATCAAAAACTGGTAGTAAATTATCTCTGTGTGTGTGTGTGTGTGTGTGTGTGTGTGTGTGTGTGTGTGTGTGTAGAAACAGTTGGGTTTTCTCCCAAAAAAGAAACTAACTTTTTGTCTGTGTTGAAATTAACTATTTAGCTTTGCTTCTGTTTTAAAAAGACCCCCTTACATGTTTTTTGCTTGCTTTTATTCAAGATAGCAAAAATAATTGAATCATTCCTTAAAATATGAAACTGGAGCTACCATACATGTACTACTATGTTAATATACTGTGGTAACAGTGATTAACAACAGGAATTATCCAATCTAGCTGAATTTTTTTGAGAGACAAAGAGTGAAAGAAGCCTCCCTGTTTTTGCTGTAATGTCATTGAACAATACACCTGTCTGCATTTTTAGAGTCATGTAACATGACTGCTTTAATAGAAAAATTCTTATCTCCAGAATCAATACCAGCCTGTAGCAAAGAAATAAGAATATAGCAAATGAACTGAAACATGCAATTTCTAGCAACCATATGAATATACATATTTTCTTGCTTTGGAGCAAAAACATGAAGTTCAAAGCAGTGAAGGATTCCAAAGAGCTGCAACATCACCTTAAAAAACGGGACTGTGATATTGACGTACAGGTGATAATGTACTTGCTAAGCATTTCAGTGATCCGGTTCATTTCTGCAAACACTTCACATCCAGTTTTGGTATTGATTTCCCAAACAGTCTGACAATGCAGAATATGGGCATGTGTGGGAAAATAAACAGATAGGTTTTACACATCATTTAAAGAATCTTAAAATCTTTCCTTAACAGAATGCAAGCGCGGCGCCAAAATGGCCCCCGCGCTCTTTGCGCCCCCCCCCACAGGATGAATGATCCGGGTAGTTTAGGGCGTGGCCAGCTCCCTTATAAAAGGGGTGGCCACGAGGCAGCCGAGCTGCCATTTTAGCTAAGCAACGGAGCGGAGAAGTTTTTCTTCCCCTGTGTCTCCGTCGCCCCTTACCTAGATTGGAAGCCTTTTTGGCGGCGAATCTTCTCTTTCGGCTTCCTTTTGCCTTGAGTGAGATGCCTCCGAAGAAGAAGGCGCTTTCGAGTGCGGCTCGCACGGGTAGGAGGCGCAATCCGGGTCGGAGGACCACGGTGGCACCTCCCCAGCAGCCGCCTTTGCCGGTACCTGCCGGGACCGGCGGAATGGGGTCGATTACCCCTTGGACAGGAGCGGGAGACCCGAGCATGGGCTCGGTTGGGGCTGCGGCCCGCGGCCCGCAAGCGGTGGACACCGCTCCTGGCTTTACCCAGTCTGCGGGGCCTGCAGCAGTTGTGGCGCAGCTCCCCCCGGGGTCTTCTAGCCTTGGGGGGTGGTGCGCCCCCCTGCCTTGGCAGGTGCCTGCACCGACCCTTCCGGGCTTCGGTGCTGGACAATGGCCCTATTCGGGTCCTGGGGTACAGGGACCTGTACCCACGCTTCTAACAGGCGGGCCGGCCGGCCCTTGGCCCCAGGTCAGCGTGGAGGCCTTACTGGCCCGCGTGGCGGCCCTCGAGGCCTCCTTGGCTTGGGCCAGCCATGCTGGGGCTACTTGTGGGGTTCGTTTCGAGGCGCCGTCGGTAGGGCAGCAGCAGGCGACGGGACGGGTCGAGCTGCTGCAGGCGCGTGGCGCAACTTCGGCCACTGCCTCGCAGCTCCCCGGCCAGCAAGCAGGTGTGGGTCAGGCCCCGATGATGAGCTCTACGGCGGTCGTGAGCTCCGACGCCCCCGGTGGGCCGGAACCCCCGGTGGGGGCGGCCTGCGGGGGTGCAACATGTGAGTATGCAGTACAAGCCAATACACCTACACACATTGCCACTACGGGGGGGGGCCTTTCAATGGCCTTGGCCTCGCTCGGGTGGTGCGTTGGCCCAGCCGCCGGCGCCCCACTCGGCGATGACAACTGCTACCCAGACCCCTGGGGTTACAGGTGTTCCCTACCCTGCCGGGAATGTATTGGGGGTGGCGGGGCCAGCACAGGCCCCTTTTCAGATGCCCGCGTTGTCTGCAATCCCGGTTTTGGCCTTGCCAACGGCGGGATATTCTTTGCCACTGGGTGACCACCTAGCACAAGCCACCAGAGAAAAGATATGGCGGGGGGAGTATGTAGATATCTTCTCACTCTTAAACAGAGAGCCCACCAAGGAGGAGAGGGAGGGGCAGGATGAGAAGGATAAGGAGCAAGCACGTCGTCGCAAGCCACCACGTACCTGGGCCAACTGGCTGCCGGCTTATTTAATCTACATGGCAGTGTACTGGAGAGCGCGGCCGGATTTGGCTATTCCGATGGTCCAATATTTGGACAACATCTATAGGGCGATGGTCGATTTTCCGGGCCCTTCGTGGTTGGCTTATGACAAGGAATTTCGTATGCGGATTCCCCTGCACCCCGAGATGAGGTGGGATGAGCCATGCCAGAGGCTTTGGCTTCTGTACATGACGCCCACGCGCCCCGCACCAGGGGAGAGATACCATTGCAGACATGCGGTCCAGCGAGCGGCTCCAGCTCAGGTTCCCCGCCAGGTGGCGGGGCAGGGGGTTCCAACCCGCCTGCTGTGCTGGACTTTCTCGTCCAATGGTTCCTGCAATAGGAAAAATTGCAAGTACAGGCATGAGTGTCCCACCTGTGCGGGCCCCCACACTGCCTCTGCGTGTCCCAGGCCTGGAGGGACGCGTGGCAGAGGGAAGGGCGGACAGTGGGCTGGTAAGACTGCCGCAGATGGAGGTAGTGTACCAAAAGGCCCCCTCCCCAATTAATGTGCGTATGTTGGAGTGTTGGCTCACATCGTACTCGAAGAGGGAGGATGCGGAGTATCTCCTTCGAGGCTTTCAGCAAGGGTTCCGTATCCCTTTCATGGGTGATAGGTCCCCTCAGGATGCCCCCAATCTTTTATTTCTTAGGGGAAGGGAGGAGGTGGCTGCTGCCAGCATTAGGAAGGAGGTTGATGCGGGCAGGGTCGCTGGCCCTTTCCCTGCACCCCCGTTCCCCAATTTTAAGGTATCGCCCCTAGGCTTAGTTCCCAAAAAGTCGCTAGGCGAATTTCGCCTTATTCATCATTTGTCTTACCCGGCCGGCCGATCGGTCAATGATGCTATCCCTGATGACCTTTGTTCGGTCAGGTATACATCCTTTGACCACGTGCTGCGCATGGTGCGCTCGTGCGGCACGGGTGCCCTACTGGCTAAATGCGACATCAAGTCGGCTTTTCACCTACTGCCGGTGCATCCGGCTGACTTCGAGTTGCTGGGTTTCAAATTTCGGGGCGAATATTATTTTGATAAGGCCATGCCTTTTGGCTGTTCCATATCATGCTCTGCATTTGAGCGTTTCAGTACCTTCCTGGAGTGGGCTTTCGTCCGCAGGTCTGGGTCCCGGTCTGTAGCCCATTACCTGGATGACTTTTTATTCGGGGGTGAACGGGGCTGGGACACGTGCACACGTCTCCTCAACACATTTCAGACGCTAATGGAGGAACTCGGTGTCCCTTTAGCGCCCGAAAAGACCGAGGGCCCATCTAACAAGCTAGTGTTCCTGGGGGTGGAGATCGACACAGTAGCGCAGGCTTCTAGGTTACCGGGGGACAAGGTGTCCCGGTTAGTGGCCCTCATCTCGGATTTGCTGGCCAAGCGCAAGGCATCGCTGAGGGAACTCCAAGTGTTACATGGTCACCTCAATTTTGCCTGCAGGGTGGTCGCACCGGGCAGGGCTTTTGCTCGGCGCTTATGCGACGCCATGGCAGGGTTATCCAGGCCCCACCATAGAGTCAGGATTACCCGGGGTATCAGGGCAAACATGTTCGTCTGGTTACAGTTCCTGAGGGAGTTCAATGGGGTCTCATTTTGGAGGTCTGACCTCCTGGCTTCCCCAAATTTTCAGATCCGGTCTGATGCCTCAGGATCCCTGGGTTATGGGATGTACTTCAATGGGAAGTGGGCCTATGGTGGGTGGCCACCGGCATGGGCAGGCACTGGTCGCCTGCGTGATCTCACATACCTTGAATTTTTTCCTATCCTGGGGGCTTTGATGCTGTGGGGCGAGGAATGGGCCAACTCGGTCGTGCATTTCTGGTGTGACAACGCTGCTGTTGTCCACATTGTCAATGCACAGACTTCCAAATCGCCCAAGGTTATGGACCTAGTGTGCCAGTTTGTGCTGCGCTGCCTGCGCCTCAACGTTTTGTTCAGGGCTAGGCACGTCCCAGGGGTTAATAATGATATTGCCGACGCTTTGTCCCGCCTGCAGATCTCCCGGTTCCGTGCCTGGGCCCTGGATGCGGAGGAATTTCCCTCGCCACTCCCGGACGAGATATAGACCATTGGCAGGGAGAGGTGAACTGGGCGATCGGCCTGTCACTGGCGCCCCGCACGCGTAAGGCGTATCAACAAGCTTTTAATTCTTATAGGGCATTTTCTGCCCAATTTCACCTGCCAGAGACCTGGCCTATCCCGGTGGATCATGTTCTGCGGTTCATGGTTCACCTGCATTCCCAGGGCCTCGCACCTCGCACCATAGCATCCAAGCTCTCGGCGCTGGCTTTCATGGCCAAGGTGAGGGGTCGGGTGGACAGCACCTCTGACTTCCGTGTGAGACATGTTTTGGAGGGGTGGGTGCGTGAGCGCGGGCGTTGCCCGGACGACCGGCACCCTATTTCCCCAGGGGTTCTTACCCTGTTGGCCCGGGGCTGGCCAGGCCTCTGTTTTGATCATTATGAGGCAGCCCTTTTTCATGCAGCCACAAGGGTGGCATTTTTTGGAGCGCTCCGCATCAGCGAACTTGTGATGCTGTCTAAGGCGGATGCAAGTTGTAGGGCACTGGAACTCGAGGATGTCTATGTTGCCAAAGACTGGGCCCAGTTGAGGATACGCTCCTCTAAGACTGATCAGCAGGGCGCAGGCAGTGGTGTAAGACTGCTACGGTGTTCTTTGGCAGACATCTGTCCGGTTGGTGCCCTACAGGAGTCTCTTGCACTGCGTGGCACGCACCATGGCCCGTTTTTCTGTCACCAAGATGGGTCTCCCCTTACTAAATTTCAGTTTTGGAAGGTGACAGGCAGAGCCCTCGCCAGGGTGGGCCTACCGGGTGCCCGTTATGGCACACATTCATTCCGTATTGGGGCAGCCTCTACAGCAGCTGCTTTTGGGTACTCCGGGGCTGACATACGCAGCATGGGGAGGTGGGGTTCACAATGTTTTCAGTTTTATGTGCGCCCACTTCCGCTGTGAGTACCAATACAGTCACCTTACTTCCTTTTTCCCTCAATTTTCTTACAGACCCTGGGTGTCGTATTACACCGGTGACAGTATGGCTGGTGGGCCACAGCTACGTGCAAAGGGCAGCGCGTTACGCTGCGGCGACAGATTGGGGACCCCGACTGGGACTGGGTGAACACGCCAGTCTCACATGGCATGGTAAGCCTGGGATGTTGTGGCGGGAGCTGCTGCCTTTTCTTTTCTCAGGCAGAAGTGCTGCCCCGCCTGACATTCTCATCATGCACCTGGGGGGCAACGATTTGGGTCAGGTCACTGGCTTGTCGCTCAAGCATGCGATTTGTGAGGACCTCGCCTACTTGCACTACGTCTGGCCTCCCGCAACCTTGGTTTGGTCGGACATGGTCCCGCGCCATTCTTACAGAGGAGGAGTTGACCTCATGGCCCTTGACCGCGCTAGGCGCGCGGTCAATAGGGCGGTGGCGCGGTTCCTTGCCGACAAGGCTTGGGGCCGGGTCAGTCGTCACCCCGCTATTGGCCTAGAAAATTATGATTTGTATGCAGGGGATGGGGTCCATCTGTCGCAAGGAGGTATGGATCTCCTGTTGGGTGATTGGCGAGCAGGCCTGTTGACCGAGCTGACGGTCTGGGGGGGGGGCGTCAGGCCTTCTGTGAAGCCCCTCCGTGAGGCGGGTAGCACTGGTAAGGTAAACAGTTATGACCCACAGGTATCCGGCAGGTTCGCAATTGACTGGACAACACTAGATAGGAATAAATTAGTTAAACGTTGTCCGGTCAACGACGAACCAGGCGATGGGGTGATGGCGATAGCTAGCCAGCATGCATCACCCCGTGATTTCACGGATACGAGTCAGAGGGTGTGGTCAATGTTTAGATATTGACTACGGTCAACAATTTGTTTGTTGTCAACAAACAAATTGATACAAATTGATACATTGTAACCAATTGCCATTGGCAATTTTGGGTGGTACCTTACCAGTGTTACTTCGGCCTGCTTGCCTTAAGAATTATGATTGGTCGTTTTACCAATACAAATTTATAATTCGGACTAGGGCATGAATCAATAAATGTGGCCCAATGCCGTTATCCACTTTCAATGGTGTCTGAGTCCGTTATTGGGGGGTGCGCCTGCAATGCAAGCGCGGCGCCAAAATGGCCGCCACACTCTTTGCGGCCCCCCCCCACAGGACGAATGATCCGGGTAGTTTAGGGCGTGGCCAGCTCCCTTATAAAAGGGGTGGCCACGAGGCAGCCGAGCTGCCATTTTAGCTAAGCGACGGAGCGGAGAAGTTTTTCCCCTCCACCCCCTCCCTAGTTAACAGTGTGATATTCTGGTCGCTTCGGGGCCGGGTGGGAATTTTTGGCTGGGACCCACATTGGCTTCCGGGTCCTGGCTTTTTTGCCCATCCCACACTGTTGCTATGGTTTGATATTGGGGTTCTTCTGCGACTACTGTTGACTTTGGTCACATGGGCGGGTAGCACTGGTAAGGTAAACAGTTATGACCCACAGGTATCCGGCAGGTTCGCAATTGACTGGACAACACTAGATAGGAATAAATTAGTTAAACGTTGTCCGGTCAACGACGAACCAGGCGACGGGGTGATGGCGATAGCTAGCCAGCATGCATCACCCCGTGATTTCACGGATACGAGTCAGAGGGTGGGGTCATGAGTTAGATATTGACTACGGTCAACAATTTGTTTGTTGTCAACAAACAAATTGATACAAATTGATACATTGTAACCAATTGCCGTTGGCAATTTTGGGTGGTACCTTACCAGTGTTACTTCGGCCTGCTTGCCTTAAGAATTATGATTGGTCGTTTTACCAATACAAATTTATAATTCGGACTAGGGCATGAATCAATAAATGTGGCCCAATGCCGTTATCCACTTTCAATGGTGTCTGAGTCCGTTATTGGGGGGTGCGCCTGCAAAGATTTCTTGTGTCTTTTAAGAGGTGAGTTCTGGAGCAATTCTTCTTCTTTAAGTGCCATATCTGATTCTGAATATTGGCAATCTTCATGGCAATCAGCCATGAAGATTGTTGTGGGAGCAATATAATGCAGTGGCTTTCCATTTGTCTTCCACATAACAGTGTGACACTCATAAGAACATAAGAACAGCCTTGCTGGAACAGGCCACAGTCCATCCAGTCCAGCATTCTGTCTCACACAGTGGCTCACCATTTCCTTCAGGGTATTCCCAAACAGATGCCTTCACCTGTTTAGGATTACCTGGAAATGGCATTGAGAGATATCCTGCCTATCTCTCCAACCCGGAGGTTGTCCTTAAGTATCCATAATTATAGCCATTGATACCCTTGTCCTCCATGAACTTGTCTAATCCTTTCTTAAAGCTGTCAAGACTGACAGCTGTCACCACTTCTTCTGGCAGGGAGTTCCATAGACCAATAATCCTCTGGGTGAAAAAGTACTTTCTCTTATTTGTTTGAGAACTAGTACCCAAAAGTTTCATCGAGTGTGCCCTAGTTCTAGTGTTATGCGATAGGGAAAACAGTTTTTCCTTATCTACTTTGTCCACACCGTGCATGATTTTATAAACTTCAATCAGGTCACCTCTTAGACGTCGTCGTTCAAGAGTGAAGAGGCCCAACCGTTGCAGCCTCAGATGGTAAGGAAGGTGTTCCAGTCCCCTAATCATTCTGGTTGCCCTCCTCTGCATTTTTTCCAGCTCCATAATATCCTTCTGGAGGTATGGCGACCAGAACTGTACACAGTATTCCAGATGGGGCCTCACCATAGATTTATAAAGAGGCAAAATGACACTTGCTGACTTATTTTCTATACCCTTCCTAATGATCCCTAGCATTGAGTTTGATTTTTTCACTGCTGAGGCACACTGGGTTGACACCTTCATTGAGTTGTCCACCAGGACACCAAGGTCCCTTTCCTGGTTTGTCGCAGAGAGTTCAGACCCCATCAGTTTATAAATGTAATTGGGGTTCTTTGCCCCAACATGCATCACTCTGCACTTACTAATGTTGAAGCTCATTTGCCATTGTTTTGCCCACTCCCCCAGTGTCAAGAGATCCCTCTGGAGCTCCTCACAGTCTCTCACAGTTTTCACTACCCTGTATAATTTAGTGTCGTCAGCAAATTTGGCTACCTTGCTTTTTACTCCTACCTCTAGATCATTTATGAAGAGGTTGAAAAGCAGGGGTCCCAGGACTGAACCTTGGGGGACCCCACTCTTTACTTCCCTCCACTTGGAGAAGTGTCCATTTAGTGCTACCCTCTGTTTCCTGTCCCTTAGCCAGTTGCTGATCCAGGACAAGACCTGTCCCTTTATTCCATGACTGGTAAGTTTATTCAAGAGCCTTTGGTGTGGGACCTTGTCAAAAGCCTTCTGAAAGTCCAGATAAACAATGTCAACTGGATCCCCCTTATCCACATGCTTGTTGACACTCTCAAAAAATTCCAACAGATTAGTGAGGCATGATTTGCCCTTGTAAAAGCCATGTTGGCTCTCCTTTAGCAGCGCCTTCTCTTCTATGTGCCTATTAATTCTATCTTTTAGGATGGTTTCCATCACTTTACCTGGGACACATGTCAAACTGACAGGTCAGTAATTTCCTGGATCACTCCTGGATCCTTTTTTGGAAAATTGGTGTTACATTCGCTACCTTCCAGTCATCAGGCACAAAGCCTGATTTGAGGGAAATATTATATATTTTGGCTAGGAGATCAGCAATTTCATCTTTAAGTTCCCTGAGAACTCATGGATGGATTCCATCTGGTCCTGCTGATTTATTAGTGTTTAGTTTAACAAGACATGCAAGGACCTCCTCCCTGGTTATTTCTATCTGGCTTAATTCTTCGGTTTCCCTCCCTACGAAGATAGGCTCTGTTTTGGGCATGTGGTCTCTGTCTTCTTCAGTGAATACTGAAGCAAAGAATTCATTGAGTCTCTCTGCAATCTCTGTTTCTTCTTTAATAACCCCTTGCCTTCCATTGTCATCTAATGGTCCAATGGCCTTCCTAGTTGGGTTCTTACCTCTAATGTACTTAAAGAAGTCTTTGTTATTTCTCTGAGTATTTTAGCTATACACTCCTCAAAGTCTTGCTTTGCTTTCCTGATTGTTGCCTTGCATTTGTTCTGCCAGAATTTATGTTTCTGCCTGCTGTCCTCATTCGGACAAGCCTTCCATCTTCTAAATGAGCTTTTCTTGCTCTTGATCACTTCCCGAATAGCTCCTGTAAGCCACTTCGGAGTCCTCTTGGACCTGGCAGTGCCCTTTTTCCTTTTTGGTATGCATTCCAATTGGGCCTCTTTTATTGTTTTTGTAAACAGCCTCCATGCCTCTTGGAGTTTTTGGACTCTCTCAATTTTCCCTTTCAGCTTCTTTTTTACTAGTTTCCTCATCTTTGGGAAATTTCCTTTTTGAAAATTTAAGGTCTCTGTGTTAGATTTTATCAGTGACTTGCAGTCTATGATCAAGTTAAACATAATTGAGTTGTGGTCACTGTTCCCTATTGGATCAGTCACATTAACATCTTGCACCAGATCCTGAGTATTACTCAGGATCAAGTCAAGGATTCTTGTATCTCTAGTTGGGTCTTCAACCATCTCTCCCAGGGAACAATCATTTAGCATATCTAGGAACTTTATCTCTTTATCATGTTCTGAACAACAGTTCACCCAGTCTATGTGAGGGTAATTGAAGTCCCCCATTATAACCAGGCTTCCCTTCTTGGATGCCTCCTTTACAACATTCTCCAACTGCCAGTCTCCCTCAAGATTTTGGGTCAGAGGCCAATAGTATATGCCTACTGTTAGACCATCCTTGTGGCCTGGTACTCTTACCCACAGAGCTTCTAATGGTGACTCCAAATCACCTAGATATTCCAATTCATACGATTTTATCACTTCTTTGACATACAAGGCTACACCACCTCCCGTTTGCCCCTTCCTATCCTTCCTGTACAGTTTGTAGCCTGGGATAACTGTATCCCATTGGTTATCATCCGTCCACCAGGTTTCAGTGATACCAATAATATCAATATTCTTATCTATTGCTAAGTATTCTAGCTCCCCTATTTTGTTCCGGAGGCTTCTGGCATTTGTATACAAGCATTTATATATGCTTTCCTGATACAGTCTTTTGAGTCCAGTTGCATTGTTAGACTGCCTCTTGCATCCTTCTGCTAGAGTGCTGGTGACTAGCTCCTTGCTCTGCTCAGTAATTTTTGCATCCTCCTCACTACTCAAGTACACACTTTCCCGAACCAGATGCTGCCCAGCTCCTGTCGGCTTTCCCCCAGTTATCAGTTTAAAAGCTGCTCTGCAGCCTTTTTGATGTTGAGTGCCAGCAATCTGGTCCCATCATGGTTCAAATGCAACCCGTCCCTCCTGAACAGATTTGGCTTGTCCCAAAATGTTCTCCAGTTCCTGACAAATCTGAAACCCTCCTCTCGACACCACCGCCTCATCCACACATTGAGGCTTCTGAGCTCTGCCTGCCTGGTAGTTCCTGCGCGAGGGACAGGCAGCACTTCTGAAAATGCTACCTTGGAAGTCCGGGACTTCATTCTTCTTCCTAACAACCTGAATTTGGCTTCCAGGACAGACCGCTTGGCCTTCCCAACATCATTGGTACCAACATGTACCATGACAACTGGCTCGTTCCCAGTTCTCTCTAACAATCTATCTAGATTTCTTGTGATGTCTGCAACTTTTGCACCTGGCAGGCAAGTCACCATATGGTTATCATGTGCATCACAAATCCATTTCTCTGTATTTCTAATTATTGAATCGCCTAGTACAAGGAGCCTCTCTCCTGCAATCTGTTCATCTACATGCACCTCATCAACCATATTAAGGGAGAGAACCTCAGTTTGTTCCTGTTGTTTATCTTCCTGGATCTCATCAAGTGTGATGAAGGAGAGATCATCAGGTGGAACCAGTTGTTCCTCTGTGTGTTCCTCATCAGGTGTGATGAGGGAAAGAGCCTCAAATTTATTCTGTAATTTCAGACTCTCAGAGTGATCCCCTACTCTTCTCCTCCTTTGAGTCACATTCCTCCAAACATCTCCCTCCTGAGTTAGTGAAGGGCCTTCTCCCTCAGAACTGTGCCCTGTCTCTTCTTTGTCCAGCATAGTCTGCTCCGCTCTGTCCAAGAACAGCTCAAGCTCCTTAATTTGTTGATGGTTAGATATGCGGGCCTCTAGGTGCTGGACCTTCTCTTCTAGTAGTGCAACCAGCTTGCACTTGCTGCAAGTGTAGTTCTCCATATGCTTTGGCAAGAACACAAACATGGCACAAGTATTGCAGGTAACTACAGCTGTTCCCTCAGAATCCATTTTAACAAGTGCAGTATTCTGGGCCTCAAAAATGTACACGTTTACTACCTTTCTACCTAGTAAGACTATATTCTTCCTTTGTTCCTAATTTGAAATCTCACACGCCATCAGGCGCACAGGCCTCTAAAGCAGCTCTACTCCAACTGCAAAACTTACCAGTGCTCACTTCCTTTGTTTGGCTCTCCTCAGCAGCAGCTCTGCTTAAGAGCACATGCAGAGTCAAAAGGGCTGACCTTGAAAGAGCTCAGAGCTTTTAAAGGCTAGTGTGGCTCCGCCCCTATGAGTCACAGTTCAGGGAAGGGCCTGGTGTGGCTCTGCCCCCCTGCTTCTGGAAGCTTCTAACTGCTTCCTCTGTTCAAACAGAGGTGGCTCTCAGCAGTTTAAATTATCAATTTAAATTAGTGGAGGCCTCTAAAGCAGCTCTACTCCAACTGCAAAACTTACCAGTGCTCACTTCCTTTGTTTGGCTCTCCTCAGCAGCAGCTCTGCTTAAGAGCACATGCAGATACCACTGATCCAGTTCCAATAGTCACTTTCTGGTCCTGAGCTTTTTTGGCACACAAAGTCATGAGCCCCAGCCATTATTAATGAAACTGGTGCCCTCCATCAATATGTATTCAAGAGGGATTTAATCCACTGGGGGACCTTTACCGTTCCTTGTGGACATTGCCACCCATGGCCATTAATCTCAGGGTTTTCAGGTTTGTTAACCGCCACCTGACGATTTGTGTTCTGTTGCTGCCAGTATGGTCTACTCTATTACCATAGCAGAATAACCTAGCTGGGGTAATACTGTCTCAAAAGTTACAGAGTAAAATTTCCACTGTGCTTAATGAGTGTCAACAGTGCCTTGAAGAATCAGATACTTGCTGAGCGATGTATCACAAACTAAAATATTAGACAACTCACACAACAATTACTTTCTAATTCTAACACAGAAGCTAGATTTGTTCTATGTGTGTTTGCCTTTGCTGCACCAAACCACAGTAAGGAGACAGAGACATCAGTTTAGTTTAAAAATTGGGCCACTTTATTAACTGTAAACTCTTGTAAACATAACTGGTTAGGTCATCTGCAGTAGGCTGAAATAGCATTGGTGAGGACAATTGACTTTGACTAATAACAACTATTTTTTTAACTTATTATTATCCTTTTGCCTTATATTTTGATCCCATACCAGAGGTTTTTCTATGTTTAACCTCTGACAGCTTGGTAGAACAGCCAATTAGAGTTTTCCGGGCTGTCCAGCTGGGAAGACCCTGGTACTTGGTCCGCACTTGACTGATCAACTCTGTTCTCTCTTGCTTGTCCATTGTCTTGACCAATCAAGTGCGTACCTCCCAAGCTGTTTTGGCATCAGATGAGTGTCCCCACCAGTGCTAACTGCCACATGTGGAGAAAAACTTTACTCCAGGCCCCCCCCCCGGCTGACATTTGGTCACAAGGCCATCCTGCAGAGCAGCAATAAACACATGCATGCTGGCAGGAGAAAGGTGAACACTGTCATCCCTAAACAGGTGCCTCTCCTCAAGGCGTATACCAAGATGCTCGACAAAGGTCCTGATGCCTTCCAGCTGGAAAAAATGGGCAACGGACCTGTTGACAGCTCGTCAAGCTCTGTTAAGGCAGCAGCCCCCCCCCCCCGAAACACAGCTCTGGGAGTGATGGACGACCAGACAAAGTGAATGTGTGGCCACTGCTGGTGGATCATGCCCAGATCATGACGGATAGATACTGCAAGGTGTAGACCCATGACCTAGCCAACACCGTTACCTCCCAGGTGAATGACAATGATGTCCGTGGAGAGCAACGCCAGGCAGCCACAATAAAGGCCTGAATGTTATACCAACGCATGCCTCAAAAACCACACCACATGATGAAAGCAGCATCATGGAGACCCAAATGGATGCCTCAATAAGAAGCGGCAATGTAATGGGCAGCCCACCACACAAAGCTGTGTCCGACATTCCACACTCGGGGAGGGAAATCCCAGGAGATAGGACCTGCAAAAAGAAGAGAGATTTTGGCCAGCAAGGTGTTCAACCCAACAGGGGGCAGACATAGGAACGAAAACACCACATGGACCGGGAGCTCGCGAGAGCCTTTTAAGGCAACTCCCGACCATGCCCCCGCCCCACCTGCACATGTTCTGCTCCCCAGGGGGAGCTAGGCAAAGCACGCACAGGTTGCATTTGCAGCCTGCGCATGTACAATGTGTCAAATACATTTCTGCAATAATTTCAGAACCGTTTGTATATAAACTTCCCCATATTGTTTTCATAGAGACAGCTGCTGGCCGTTACTAGTGCTAGGGCAGAGATCACAGTTACCAGTGATGGGCAGTAGTGGGGGCAAAAGTAGAATTCACCCACAGAGAGTGATTTTCCTCACATGTACAAATAAAAGATTCTAATTATCAGAAGATATGCCCCAAAGCTAAAGGGTACATTAGATCCAGTAACGTTTTTGATTGTACAGTGTTGCCTACTATACATGGCTACATGGGGATTCCATTGATTATTAGTATACTAATTAAATTTTCTATGTTATTAATACACTGTATATTAAGACATAATGATCTCACTAATTATTAATACACAATGACCTGAATCTCTTCTCATCACTCTATGTCAAGAGTTCTCAACCTTTTAAAGCTGGGGGCTGGGTCACACTTCCTCAGACAGCTTTGGAGGCCGAATGGCCATTTTGCCCTTTCTCCGCCACAAGGCACTGTGTGGTGGAGGCAGGGGGCACATGAAATGGCACTGTGGGCTGCATCTGGCCCATTGGTCACAGGCTGAGAATCCCTGCTCTATGTCCTTGTGTTCTAAATTAGACAAAAACATTAAAATGACTAAATTGGAACAGGTTGCACATAATTATGCTGGGACAATGCATAGACAGCAACAAAGAAGGAAAATATGTGAGCAATTAATAGATTTTAGCCAACTGTTGAAAAATGTTCTTTGCAGCTTGGATATAATCTGTTAATACTAGTTTTGGAGCATCCAACTAAGATATAATGTTTATTTATTTCAATTTCTGACAGGCTTTGAATGTTTGCACATATAAGTTCCTCAGTTTCAATCTAAAGATGGACTAATTCCAGTTACAAGTTCAATTATTGGTTACTGACATTGTAATCTAAAAGGTAACAGAGATCGATCCTGTACAAGTAATTTAATTTTAATTTTAATTTAATTTTCATGCTTATATACTGCTCACTCAGGCGAACCCAATTCAGGGCAGTTTACATAGCGGACAATAAATACAAAAATACAATATCATAACATACAATGAATACAGTAAAAAATCAATCACCAAAAGTACAATTACAAAAATCTCTGTCCACAAAATATAACTACAAAAATATATACTCCAGTCTGCAATTACATGTGCACTACAAGGTAGCTCAGGTGCTCGCTGTCCCCCCGCGGCAAATGCCGGACCAGAGGGAAGCGGGACCAGTTGCTGCAGGTGGCTCCCATCCTGGGCCGATGGTGGGGGCCCAGGAGAGCTTTGGCGTGGTGTCCCGACTGCGGCACCGTGTCCTTTTATCCTTCCAGTCGAGGCAGGGCTGGAGGGAGGCGGGGCCGGTTGCCACAGGTGGCTCTCATCCTGGGCCAATGGCAGGGGCCCAGGAGAGCTTCGGCGTGGTGTCCCGGCTGCATCCCGGCATCTTTTTATCGCTCCGGTCAAGGCAGGGCCGGAGGGAGGCGGGGCCGGTTGCCGCAGGTGGCTCCCATCCTGGGCCGATGGCGAGGGCCCAGGAGAGCTTCAGCGTGGCGTCCCGGCTGCGGCGCGGCGTCTTTTTATCCCTCTGGTCAAGGCAGGGCCAGAGGGAGGCAGGGCTGGTTGCCACAGGTGGCTCCCATCCTGGGCCGATGGCAGGGGCCCAGGAGAGCTTCTCAAACCATGCATCCTGTGCTGCAGCTTTTTCCTCAATACAGGTTGGTCCTTATTTGCAAGTTGTAATAATGTTTGTTCTCTAATGTTGTCTATTCATTGCACAACAACAATTTTGCTTCCGGGAATAACACATGTGATTTGTATGATATCGAGTGTGCTGATTCCAAATCTGAACCCAGAATTTGCCTATCATGTACTAATTCTAAGTTATAGGTGTGCTATAGCTGTTCATATGGTTGGTAATTGGGTAATGTATTTTTCCATGGGAACATTATAACAATTGCAGCTACCACTATGCCTGCTGCCACCTCAGCTGAATTATGTCCCCTGGTGGCATGCATGTTCCAGCAGCCGCCGAGCATGTCTGGGAAAGTCAGTGAGGTGATGTCAGAAAGAGGTACATAAGGTGAGATGGACCTAGGGCTTGTCTCTAGTGTGAAACCATCTTATTGGATATTACAGCTAGGCCATAGTGAGTCTATTTTGAGCTAAAGATGAGTAAGTACAGCTGTGTTAATAAACCATACAAGCACATCTATGCATGTAATTAACTGAAGATCCTGATATCATAGGCTGAATCAGACTTCAGATTTGGATTCAGCACACTTGATTTAGTATAGGACACATGGATAATACCAAGTAGCAGACAATATTTTTTTTTGTGATGCTGTGTTATGATCTGATGAAGTAGGGTTAGGTTCCCATGGAAACGGTTTCTGAGACTGATTATTTGACACGTACACAGATTCTTGAAATTGACAACCCCATGCCCAAAAGGATTTTGTAATCTTGGAGATTTCTAGCTGTAAATTCATAGAATTTTTTTTCTTCCATGCACCTTCATGTTGACCTCCACTTCATCATGAATTTAAGGTAGTAACGTTTCTATTATTCATTTTGTAGATCCTCAGAATTTCTAGAAGCAATTAGTGAGGCACAGAATCACTGTTTGTAATCAACTAAAAGTTCTCTCCAGTTCCCTTAAGCCTGATTCCTGATTAAATACAAAGGAAGTATTAGTAATCAATTTCTTACAATCATAGATTTCTTAATGTAGCCTACCTTTTGATCTGTTGAGATGTAGTAGCATTTGTAAATGTTTTTTTTAAAAAATAATTGATTTACAATGAGTTGTAAACTGCATGGAAATGGGTGGTAAATCTGTAGTTTATAGGGTCAGAACAATTACCAGATTTATAATGAAAGCGCGGCGCCAAAATGGCTGCCGCGCTCTTTGCGGCCCCCCCCCACCCGGACTCAGACATCCGGGTAGTTAGGGGGCGTGGCCACCCCTCTTTAAAAGGGGTGGCCACGAGGCAGCTGAGCTGCCATTTTGCGAAAGCGACGGAAAGGAGAAGTTTTTGCTCCGTCGCTCTTCGCCTTTTTGGGGAAGCCGTTTTGGCGGCAGAAAGCTTAGCGCGGTCTTCGCTTCTTCCTATTCGGCTTCCCAGCCATCGTTCTGATCCCTGGGAAGGGATCCGCCTTGCTATGCCACCTAAGAAGAAGAAGGCTATGGCGACTTCGGCTCGCCCGACTAGGAGGCAGCAGTCGGGTCGGAGGACCGCGACTGCACCCCCCCAACAGGACTCCTTAATGGAGGCACCCACCGGGATCGGTGAGATGGGGCAGCTGGGGAGAGGGCCTGGCACGGTTGGGGCTTTGGCCCCCGGCCCGCATTTACCAGCCATGGGCTTTGAGCAGGGGGGAGGGCCTGGTGCGGTTGCACAGCAGGGCCTACCCCCGGCCCCTCATGGGCCGGAGTTTTGGGCATGGCCCTACTTAGGGCTGGGCTCCCAAGTCAGGGGCCCTGGGCCATTGCCCAGCGGGCCGTCCGGCCCACCTGCCCCCCTTTATGCAGGGGGATCTGCGACAGTGGCCCGCGTGGCGGCGCTAGAGGCATCCCTAGGGATAACCAATAACCCCATTGGGGGGGGCTTCATTGCCATCTGGGGCCCCCTTTTGTCAGCAGGCGGCCAGTCGGGTTGAGTTCCTTGAGGTGCACAGGCCGGTGCCCGCCGCGGCCTCGTAGCTCTCCGTACAGCAGGCACTACAGTCAGGTAGTGGTCGGATGTGTCCTCAGAGCTCGATCTCGGTCGCGAGCTCCGACGTCCGCCGTGGGCCGGAACCCCCAGTGGGGGCGGCCCACGGGGGTGCACCCTGTGAGTATCAGGTTCAAGCTAATGTGCCCACATCACACTCCACTTCTGGGGAGGGGTTCCAGTGGCCATGGCCTCGTAATGTCGGGGCGGGAGGACATCAGTTCCTGGCTTACCCGGGTGCAGCTTGGTCTCATACTGGTGTGACATTAGGTGGGGCGGTTTCCACCCCCGGGACTGCAACGGGTGTCGCAGGGACGGTCCAGGCCCCTCTCCTGATGACCCGTATCAATACCGTGCCGGTGTCGGCATTGCCGACAGCCGGGTATTTCTTGCCCCTCGGGGATCATTTGGCCCAGGCCACAAAGGAAAAGATTTGGCGGGGGGAGTACGTAGATATTTTCTCCCTATTGAACAGGGAACACACCAAGGAAGAGAAGGGGCAGGATGAGAAGGCTAAAGAGCTGTCTCGCCGTCGCAAGCCACCACGCACATGGGCCAACTGGTTACCCGCATATCTCATATATATGGCGGTGTATCTCAGGGCTCGGCCTGACCTGGCCATTCCTATGGTCCAATATTTGGACAATATTTACAGGGCAATAGTGGATTTTCCTGGCCCATCGTGGTTGGCTTACGATGAGGAATTTCGAATGAGTGTGCCCCTACACCCAGAGATGAGGTGGGATGAGCCCTGTCAGATGCTGTGGCTTTTGTATATGACCCCCACATGCCCGGCGCCTGGGGAGAGGTACCATTGTGGACATGCGGTCCAGCGAGCTGCTCCAACTCAGGCCCCCCGCCAGCTCGCGGGGCAGTGGGTTCCAGCCCGCCTGCTGTGTTGGAGCTTCTCGGCCAATGGTGCATGCAATAGAAAACAGAGCCGATACAAGCATGAGTGTCCCTCTTGCGCTGGCCCCCACGCCGCCGCTGCGTGCCCGCGAGCCGGTGGGTCACGGGGCAGAGGTAGAGGTGGACAAGGAGTGGGCAGACCTGCCGCTGATGGAGCTGGTCACTCAAAAGGCCCCCTCCCCGGTTAACGTGGTTATGTTGGAGCAGTGGCTCTCAACTTACCCGAGGAGGGAGGATGCTAGGTACCTCCTCGAGGGTTTCCAGCTGGGCTTCCGCATCCCTTTTAGGGGGGAGCGGTGCCCCCAAGATGCCCCTAATTTACTTTCCCTTAAGGGCAGGGAGGAGGTGGCCGCCCTAAGTATTGCTAAGGAGGTTAATGCAGGTAGGGTTGCTGGCCCCTTTCCCATGCCACCCTTTCCCAATCTGAAGGTTTCCCCTTTAGGGTTGGTGCCCAAAAAGACCCCTGGGGAGTTTCGTTTAATTCACCATCTGTCATACCCGGCGGGCCATTCGGTCAATGATGCCATTCCTGATGACCTTTGTTCGGTCAGGTATACATCATTTGACCAGGCCCTGCGCATGGTGCGCTCTTGTGGCCCGGGTGCACTTTTGGCAAAATGTGACATTAAGTCGGCATTCCGTTTGTTGCCTGTGCACCCGGGTGACTTTGAGTTATTGGGTTTTAAATTTCAGGGAAAATTTTATGTTGATAAAGCCATGCCTTTTGGCTGCTCTATTTCCTGTTCAGCATTTGAAAGTTTTAGCACTTTCCTTCAGTGGGCCTTTGTTCGCAGGTCTGGGTCTCGGTCTGTAGCCCACTACCTCGATGATTTCTTGTTCGGGGGTGAACGGGGCTGGGACATGTGCACGCGTCTCCTCAACACATTTCAGATGCTAATGCAGGAACTTGGTGTCCCTTTAGCACCCGAAAAGACCGAGGGCCCATCAACCAAGCTCACATTTCTGGGTATTGAAATTGACACGGTCTCGCAGGCATCCAGGTTACCCATGGACAAGGCTACCCGAATCACTGCATTGATTTTGGCCTTACTGGCCAAACGCAAGGTGTCGCTTCGTGAGCTCCAGGTTCTCCATGGTCACCTTAACTTCGCCTGCAGGGTGGTCGCGCCTGGCAGAGCTTTTGCTCAACGCTTGTGCGACGCCATGACTGGCCTATTCAGGCGCTATCATAGGGTCCGACTGAACAAGGACATGAGGGCTGACATGTTGATCTGGCTTAAGTTCCTTAGGGACTTCAACGGGGTGTCATTTTGGAGGTCTCACCTTTTGGTTTCCCCTAGGTTCCAGGTTCAGTCGGATGCCTCGGGGTCCCTGGGTTATGGGATTTACTTTGAGGGGAGGTGGGCCTACGGCCGATGGCCTCCAGCTTGGAGGGGCATGGATCGTTTACGCGATCTTACATTCCTTGAGTTCTTCCCGATACTGGGAGCTTTGATGCTATGGGGCGAGGAGTGGGCCAATTCAGTGGTTCATTTCTGGTGTGACAATGCTGCGGTAGTGCACATTGTCAATTCCCAGACATCTAAATCACACAGGGTCATGGAGTTAGTTCGCCAGTTTGTGTTGCGCAGCCTACGCCTCAATGTGCTCTTCAGGGCCAGACATGTGCCAGGTATTAATAACGATATTGCTGATGCTTTATCCCGCCTGCAGATCCCCCGGTTCCGCGCCTTGGCTCCGGACGCAGAGGAATTCCCCTCGCCGCTCCCGGACGAGATTTGGACGTTTGGCAAGGAGAGGTGAACCCGGCGATCGGCATGTCGCTGGCGCCCCGCACGCGTAAGGCGTATCACCATGCATTCAGTCAATTTAAGGCTTTTTGTGCGCAACTCCGGTTGCCCGAGATTTGGCCCATTCCAGTTGCACACGTTCTTCAATTTATGGTCTACCTACACAGTCAGGGCCTAGCTCCCTGCACCATGGCATCCAGGCTGTCAGCACTGGCATTCATGGCCAAAGTGAGGGGCTCTGCTGACAGCACGAATGATTTCCGTATATGACATGTTTTGGAGGGGTGGACACGGGAACGTGGACGCCGCCCGGACAATCGCCACCCTATTTCTCCAGGGGTTCTTACCCACCTTGCACGAGGCTGGCATGCCCTGTGTTTTCACAGGTATGAGGCAGCTCTGTTTCACACGGCTACCACAGTGGCCGTTTTTAGGGTCGCTCTGCATCAGTGAACTGGTGCTACTGTCTAAGGCGGATGCGGTGCGTAGGGCACTGGAACTCGAAGATGTCTATGTTTCCAATGAGTGGGCTCAGTTGAGGATATGGTCCTCGAAGGCTGATCAGCACAGCGTAGGCAGTGGTGTTAGACTGCTACGGTGTTCCATTGCAGACATCTGTCCGGTTGGTGCCCTACAAGAGTTCCTTGCAATGCGTGGTACGCACCCTGGCCCATTTTTCTGCCACCAGGATGGGTCTCCCCTCACCAAATTTCAATTTTGGAAGGTGACCGGTAAGGCACTGTCCAGTGTTGGCCTCCCGGGGGCTCGTTACGGCACCCATTCATTTAGAATTGGAGCTGCTTCTACTGCAGCTGCATTTGGGTACTCTGAGGCTGATATATGCCATATGGGGAGGTGGGGATCGAAGTGTTTTGAATTATATGTTCGCCCTCTTCAATTATGAGTACCAGTTAAGTCACTGTCCTGTCTCTTTTATTTTACAGACCCTGTGTGTCGCCGCACACCGGTGGCAGTATGGCTGGTGGGCCACAGCTATGTGCACTGGGCAGCGCTGTACGCTGCGGCGACAGAGTGGGGACCCCAGCTTGGACTACGTGCATCCGCATGTATCAGGTGGTATGGTAAGCGCGGAATGTTATGGCAGGAACTGTTGCCATTCCTTTTCTCCATCAGAGATGCTGAACCGCCTGATGTCCTGGTGCTGCACCTCGGGTGCAATGACTTGGGCCAGGTCACTGGCCTTTCTTTAAAACATACGATCTGCAGCGACCTGGCTTATTTGCATTATGTGTGGCCTGCCACAACCCTGCTATGGTCGGACATCATACCGCGTCACGCTTACAGGGGGGTATTAACCTCCAGGCCCTTGACCGCGCTCGTCGCTCGGTGAACAGGTCAGTTGCCCGGTTCTTTGCTGACAAGGGTTTGGGGCGGGTCATCCGACACCCCACCATTAGTCTCCAAAATTATGATCTTTACACAGGGGATGGGGTCCATCTGTCGCCCAGAGGTATGAACCTCTTTTTGGAAGATTTGCAAGCAGGCCTGTTGACCGAGCTGACGGTCTGGGGGTTGCGGTGAGTCTTTATTAAGCCTCCCCGTGTGGCGGGTAGCACTGGTAAGGTAAATATTTATGACCCACAGGTATCCGGCAGGTTCGCAATTGACTGGCCAACACTAGATAGGTACAAGTTGGTTAACGTTGTCCGGTCAATGATGAACCAGGCAATGGGGTGATGGCAGGAGCTCTTCAGCATGCATCACCCCGTGATTTTACGGATACACGTCAGAGGGTGGGGTCAGTAGATAGTTTATTGACTACAGTCAACAATTTGTTTGTTGTAAACAAACAAATTGATACAAATGGATACATTGTAGCCAATTGCCATTGGCAATTTTGGGAGGAACCTTACCAGTGTTACTGCGGCCTGCTTGCCTTAAGAATTATAATTGGCTGAGTACCAATTGAAATTTATAATTCGGACTAGGGCATGAATCAATAAATGTGGCCCAATGCCGTTATCCACTTATACCGGTGTCTGAGTCCTTTTTTGGGGGGTGCGCCTGCAAAGATAATAGGTCATTCATTGCCTGGAGAATTCTGGAATAAGATCAGAGCTGACACAGGCTTCATTGAAAAATTTAGACAAGTATTAAGTGAGTTGAAGTCAATTTCCTCCAAAAAAAATTATGAACCCCATCCACTATAGGGGCCTTCTAATACTGTGTCTTCTCTGATGTTTGGCATACATTCTTATCATTTATTGCACAGCTATTGTTGCTACTAATACTAATACCACCACCACCATTTTCAACCTGAAATTTCATCAACATTTTCCTACAATTTCCTCTAATACACACAAGTTGAGTGGATTGTTTCTGTTTAAATTATTATGCACATAGTTTATTATATCTATGTACATTTAAGTACATTTCTACTACAAAGTAGTGCTCAAGGGGCCTTCCAACTCTTATGAAACAATGAAAACAGATGAAACAAATTTATCCATAAGAAATGTTGAAAAGGATATAATATTTTACCTGAGACAGTACTCTGTATCTCATAAATTTGCCATTTTACTTTGGAAAGTGAACCACTCCACTATTATTTGTTGTGTCTTTATTCCATACTTTTAAAATGTGTTGCAAGGTGATAAATAGGTGTTTTAGAACACAGGATATTGTGCTGAATGAAATAATTTCTCTTTTTTAAAAAAAAGTGTCACTTAAATAAGACACCAAAAGCATTTAAATTGCTTTTGAATCACTGAGAGTAAAAAGCTTGAGCAACACACACGCACACGCACACACATGCTATGCACTCAAATTATCATAAATCATATGAGCACTGGACAAAAGAGGAAATCAATTTACATTGATAATGAGCCAGTAGCTGTTTTATAAAAGACTGTTTTGATATTTAGGTAAAAAGTAATAATTTTGAACTCCAATTGGCAAGTGTCACAAAGTACAATTATTTCTACTTTTCAGATTCCAGCATGAGCAAAAAATACTCAAAAGAAACTATGGCAACACCATAAAAAGTATTTATTATGCTGTTGTTTGTGCCATTTAATTACTGGGCTGTCATCTTTACTAGGCTCTTTAATGTAATCAACTAGCAGATCTTATAGAAATGTCAACTGCATGTAGAATGGAGACTGCATGATAGTCTAAAATGTGCTGATTGTAATCCTTACAGGATCTGAGAGACCCTTACTCCTCTGAATCAACCCCCCCCCCACCACCAAATCTTAAGGTTAATCGGATTCCTCTCTAGATAGATAGATAGATAAATCTTTATTGTCATTGTCCTGCACAGAACAACGAGATTCAGGGGAAAAACACTTAACAACCCAACAAAACCTAAACAAAATACAAATATACAAAACTATCAACATACTCCCACCCCACATATACACATTTAACCCTTAAAAAGCTCTAAAACTCTAAGGCTCTAAAAACTCTAAAAACTCTAAAATTCTAAAAACTCTATACAGAAGCTCCCTCATAGACTGCATTGCACTGCATTCAAAGCCAGAACCGCTTTTGGGTAGTGTCTATACAAACTGGATAAAACCATGGCTAAATGAAAGAAGCATTTTGGACCAGAGCCATGAAGATTGGACGTAACCTCTTGGAAAACATCAATTGATAGATATCTCTGTTGACTTTTTGACATTTTGGTCCTTGCTCACAGAAGAGCAACATGCACATGCACTTGGGGGTGGGATCTTTAAAACTTTTTGTTTTCATCCTCCTCCTCTTTCTCCTTCTCCATGGGTTATCCATTGCTGGCTTGCTGGGTTTAGTGTAAGGGACCAAAGACAACGAAACAGCCGAAGGGTTGGCTTAACACAGGTTTATTGCATGATGATCCGGAGGAACATGTGGTAATGGCGGATGGGTAGCTCAATATATACAGCTGGCTATACATTTGAATGTGGCTCGTTGACAGACTATTGGTTGCTGCCTGCGTGACGCCGTAGAAGGTCACGCCCTTCTTGACCAGGTGAAGAGGTGGCGGGGAATCTTCCCGCGCTGCTGATCCAGGTGAATCTGAGCCATGAGAGCTGGACGCTCGCTATTGCCCTCTAGTGGTCACTAGCTCGCGTCCCCTTATCAGGTTTACATTGATACAGCTGAAGGTTATAATGTTGCACACAGAAAGGTTACATTGTTACCACATGGCTAAGGTACATTGTTAAAGGCACAGCTTTACAGAACACAACATCCCTCCCCCCTAGGATGAGACGAAGTCTCTCAGCCAAGATGGCTTATTGCATGTGCGTTTGGGCCGTGATGAGGGCTGCCCCCCCCGGGGGCGCTACTGCTTCTTTGTTCCCTGGTCCCTTGTCCTGTAATGCGAGAGGGAGACTCGTTAGTGGCTTGCCGCGGTTTGGCGGCCTTAGGGGAAGGGAAAAACTCCATTGTGGGCAGACCGGGGGCGATCGGGGCTAACGAAAAACCCCTCTTCTCGCTTGGACGGGTGGGGGACCACTCCGAAAATCTCCCCCGGTTCTGAAAATCAAATTCTAACTCAGTTGGGGTATCCGCATTTGTGGGGGAATTCCGCGAGATATGTATGGGGTCGGGTTCCTCCTCCTCAGAAAGATCCCCTAGGATATCTACGAGAACATCCTCCTCCCCCCTTGGTGGGGACCCGCGGCCCCCTTTCCCTCCCCCTTGGGCTGAACGGGTGGGGGAGAACCCTAACGCTGATTTTTTCTCTGTTTGGTCTGTGCCCTGCTCATCGGAGACCCTGCGTCGGAGCTGGTCCGCATGCCGCCTCCACAGTAGCCCTGTGCTGGTTTCCACGCGGTACGACACGGGGCCGGTTTGCTCCACAACTACGCCCGGTACCCTGGCTGGGCCCGCGCTGGCGTAATTCCTGCAATGCACGGGGGCGCCTACACTGAAACTCTTCGTGGCCTCTAGCCCAATGTTCCTTCCCTTGTCCTCTACCATTGTCCTCTAGCCCAATGTTCCTTCCCTTGTCCTCTACCCTTGTGGGGTCTAGCCTAGTAAGGATGGTGGTCAGTTTCCTACGCATTAAGAGCTCTGCGGGGGAGTATCCTGACGCCAACGGGGTCACCCTGTACCCTAGCAGAAACTGACACACTTGTAGGTTCAGGTCCCCGGGGCCCATGCGCCGCAACGCATCCTTCGTGGTGCGGATGAGGCGCTCTACTTGACCATTGGTGGCTGGGTGAAACGGGGCGGAGGTGATATGCCGAACAGCGTTAATCTCCATGAATGCCCTAAACTCGGAGGACGTGAAACAACTAGCGTTGTCGCTAATTAACGTGTCGGGTATGCCGAACGTGGAAAAGAGCCTCCGCAAATGCTTAATGGTCTGGGCCGAGGAGGTGCTCGTGACTGGGATAACCTCCAACCACTTGGAGAAGGCGTCCACGACAAGAAGAAACAGGGTGCCTCTGAACGGGCCCGCGAAATCAATGTGCACCCGGGACCACGGCCCCTTGGCGGAGTCCCATTCCCTGTGGGGAAGGCGGGCCTCCTCTGGTCTGGAGCATTGGCAACTTTCACAAGTGCCGACCATGTGCTCGATGTCGGCGTCCAACTGGGGCCACCAGAAGTAACTCCGGGCCAGCGCCTTGGATCGCACAATGCCGGGGTGGCTGACGTGCAGCAGTTTGAGCACCCGCGGCCGAAGGGAAGTGGGAATCACCACCCGCTGCCCCCACAAAGGCACCCCCTCTCTAGGGACAGCTCTAACTTTTTCCTGAAAAATGGGGCGAACTCCTCCGCTGGGGAGGACGCCAGCCACCCTTTCTGCACCCAGGAGCTAACTGCCGCTAACGTCTTGTCCTTCTCTGTCGCTTTGGCAATGTCGGCGGGCATTACGGGGGGCGAATCCAGCACCTCTATCATAAGAACCTGATGTCTCGCTCCCCCTTGCTCACCTGGCTGGGCGTCAGGGGGAGGGGAGACCTTGATAGAGCGTCCGCATGGCTGATCTCTTTCCCGGGCCGGTAGACCAACGCGTGCTGGTACGCGTTGAGAAAAATGGCCCACCTGAGCATCCTCGGGGACAGGATCTGTGGGGTGGGCTTATCTGCGGTAAAAATGCCTAGCAGGGGCTTGTGGTCCGTTACAATGGTGAAGGGGCGGCCATACAGGAAATCGTGAAATTTTTTCATCCCCGCAACTATTGCTAGTGCCTCCCTGTCTGTCTGTGCGTAATTTCTCCCCGCTTGGGACAGGGACCTGGAGTAAAATGCTATCGGGGCCTCCCTTCCGTCTTCCAGCACGTGGCACAGCACCGCCCCCACCCCCACCGGGGATGCATCACAGGTCAGGACTACCGGGCGTTTGGGGTTGAAATGGGTCAGTATGGCATCAGACGCTAGGAGACTTTTTAGTTCGCTAAATGCCCTTTCTTGATCCTCGCCCCACTTCCATGTCTGATCTTTTTTAAGCAGTTTGTGTAGCGGTTCAGCTACTGCTGCCTTCCGTGGGAGGAAGGAGTGGTAAAAGTTGAGCAGCCCTAGGAACGACTGCAGCTCGGGCTTGGAGGTGGGGCGGGGGGCTTTCTTAATGGCGGCCACCTTGGATTTGGATGGTTTTATCCCCTCGGGAGTCACACAAGACCCTAGGAAATCAACCTCGGTCGCGAAGAAGACGCATTTGTCCTTTCGCAGTCTCAAACCCGCTTTTTCGAATATTGTCAGGACCTTCCCCAACCTCTTGGCCAATTCGACCCGACTCCCCCCCGTTATTAACACGTCATCAAAATAAGGCAACACCCCCTCTAGCCCCTTCAGGAGGCGTTCCACGAGTGATTGGAAAATTCCAGGCGCCGAATTCACGCCGAACTGAAGGCGCGTCACCTGGAACGCCCCCTTATGGGTGACTATGGTCTGCGCAGCAGCTGCGGCAGGGGACACCGTGAGCTGCTGGTAGGCCTGTGCTAAGTCGAGCTTAGCGAAACACTTTCCCCCGTGTAACCTGGCCAGCAGATGGCTGACTACCGGCACCGGATACGCATTCGGGCGGATCGCCTTGTTGATGGTGCACTTGTAATCGGCGCATATGCGGACCTCCCCATTGGCCTTTAGTGCGGTTACAATTGGAGTTTCCCACTCCGCAGAATCAACAGGCACAAGGATTCCCTGGCCCACCAATTTGTCCAGTTCCGCCTCTATCTTGTCCTTGAGTGCGAACGGCACCCGGCGTGGTTTGAGTCGAATTGGGCGGACCTCCGGGTCCATGTCGAATGTCACTGGGGGCCCCTTGAATTTCCCCAGTCCCTTTTGGAAAACTTCGGGGTGCGCCTCGCACACCTCCTGAATCGGGTCAGACCCAACGGCGTGCATCCCAACGGCGTGCACCCCCCCAATAAACAACCCTAGGGGCTGGAACCATTGAGTCCCGAGGAGGCTGCAATCTCCCCCTTTTAGCACGACTAGAGGGAGGGACGCGGCGTGCTTCTTGAATTTAACCTGAAATTCTCCAACCCCCAACACTGGAATGCTGTTCCCTTGCACGTCCCGTAGTGTGGACCTCAACGCTTTGAGCTTGGGTCGCCTGTGGGGGGCAATTCTCAAAAACTCCCTCTGGGAAATGATTGAATATGAGGACCCCGAGTCAATTTCCATGCTAATGGGAACCCCTTGAACTAGTACCTCAACAAAGTAGCGGGGGTGTCCTACGGACACGCTGAAAACTGGGGCGTCGTCCTCGCTGCCATCGGAGATGCAGCCCACGCCGTCCTGCTTCCGCGTGGCCTGAGCGCTGTCCTTGGGCCTCGTTGAGTGGTCTTGTCCCGCGGAACAGTCTGCTGAGCTTCTCCGGGTCTCGCGCCTCTTCCTGCACACCTTGGCGATGTGCCCGCGGCGGCCGCAGTTGTGGCACTCGGCCTTCCGAAACGGGCATTTTACGCGGTCGTGGGCCGCTCCACAGCCGTCGCACCGCCGGCTCTCTTTCCGGACCCTCCGGACGTCCTCGTCGTCGCTGCTCTCTGCGGACGACCTCGAAGCTCGCCGGGCCGCATGCACAGGAGTCTCTGCCTTGCTCGACCTCGGCCGCCAGTCCTGGAGTTCTTGGACCCCGGCCTTTGTAGCTTCCGCGGCCTGTGCCGCTCTGACGACCTCCTGCAACGTGGGAGGCGGCTCTTGGTTCATTAATGTGCGCTGGGTTTCGGCGTCGTTCAGGCCGCACAGCACACAGTCCCGGAGGGTGATTTCGGCATTCTCCCATTTGCACGGGCCGGCCGCCAGCCACAGGGCCGCCACGAATGCGGCGACCGTCTCCCCGGGCGCTTGGACTCGCCTCCAGAATGCACTCCGAGCGGGAAACATCGCCGTGGCAGGCCAGACGTGCTCACGCAGCATCTGCATGAGTTCCTTGGCCTTGAATTCGCTCACCCTCCTCGGTGCGATCAGGTCCACCAAGGTCCTTTTGGTTTCTTGTCCGAGCATCCTGGTGAAGATGGCCCTTTTCTTTGCCTCTTCCGTGACTTCGGACTCAATCAGTGCTGCCTGGAAGTCCATTTTGAAGATCTCCCAGTCGCCCGGTTTCCTGATTTCGAAACCGGCGCATGTCTTGGTCCCGTGGGCTGCCATCATCCCACCTTCATCGCCAATTTAGTGTAAGGGACCAAAGACAACGAAACAGCCGAAGGGTTGGCTTAACACAGGTTTATTGCATGATGATCCGGAGGAACATGTGGTAATGGCGGATGGGTAGCTCAATATATACAACTGGCTATACATTTGAATGTGGCTCATCGACAGACTATTGGTTGCTGCCTGCGTGACGTCGTAGAAGGTCACGCCCTTCTTGACCAGGTGAAGAGGTGGCGGGGAATCTTCCCGCGCTGCTGATCCAGGTGAATCTGAGCCATGAGAGCTGGACGCTCGCTATTGCCCTCTAGTGGTCACTAGCTCGCGTCCCCTTATCAGGTTTACATTGATACAGCTGAAGGTTATAATGTTGCACACAGAAAGGTTACATTGTTACCACATGGCTAAGGTACATTGTTAAAGGCACAGCTTTACAGAACACAACACTGGGTGTGTTGCAACTTCATTTCAAAATGCTTAAACAGCAGGAAAAATGAAGTTGGAATTAACTAGAAGTCTTTCAGTTTTGAAAATCAATGTTTGCAGGAGTCAGATGGTTCAGTAATCCATTTTCAAAGGATAATAAACACTCATGGAGAGTTAGAGGATCCGCAATTTACTCCCCCCCCTCTGAATAAGAAGGGATGGGGAAGATATAGACCACAAAAATAGCCTTGGGGTCCATCTGCATATATTTCCAATGCTATACTTTGTTTACTTCAGTCTAAGGAAACATATTTCATCGTGAGTTGTTTTGTTTCCTTTATCTTTCCCCCCTCATTGTTTTCCTGAAAAATTCAAATGCTTGAATGTTCCTCTTCAGTTGCTTACAAGCAAAGGTCTTTTTGAACAACTAACCCTCTGTGTCTACATGTGTGAAGAAAAGCCTATGGAGCTACAAGAGAATTTGCTGTCTGTTCTGCTAACTAGAGTGGAAACACAGGAGAAGCGCTTTTAAAGCAAGCACCTCTTTCTTCTTCCCTCCTGGAGGTCCTTCTGTCTCTTTCTTATGTTACTGTTGACTGCCTCAGAGCCACTCTCTTTAGCATCCCTGCTTCTCACAAGTGGACAGGCTTTTATTCTTTTTGAAATGCTTCTTTTCTGGGCTATGCTTCTCTAAGGAATACCATGCTTGTTGTAAAATTTACACATTATAGCTTTGAGGTTTGGAAGGACTAAGAGGCCTAAAGAGTTTCAGGTCATAGATCAAAGCAAATTCATTAATTCCTTTCCTACCAGAAAGCACATACAAAATTAATAACAGAGGCTCACTGAACTCCCTAACATACACTACATTGAAGGAGCAATGAACAGTGTTTCTCTCTCTGGCCAGAGAACACTTGCAACATTAAATCTTTAATATGGAGATGAAGGACAAGGCAAAGAGTCCCATGATGAACCACTGGTGGTCTCTAATAAAAACTGCAGTCTGCATGCTATTATTGCTGCTACAGAAAACATATCACTACCCTTCTATTCTTGTAGTCTTAGCTCAGTGATGGCGAACCTTTTAGAGACTGAGTGCCCAAACTACAACCCCAAACCCATTTATTTATCACAAAGTGCCAATACAGCAACAGGGGAGAAAGGAAACACTCAAATTGGGCTGCAGGGCTGAGGGGTGGGGTGAACTCTGAGCTGGGAGGAGGGAGGAAGTGCTCTCATTGGGCTGCTGGGCAGAGGGGCGGGTCAAATTTTTGCTGGGGTGACTGCACGAGTGCCCACAGAGAGGGCTCTGAGTGCCACCTCTGGTATGCGTGCCGTAGGTTTGCCACCACTGTCTTAGCTCATTCAAATATTGCTGACAACACCTCCATAATCAACATGGACAGATAAACTAAAAGAGCTAGAAAAACAATTGAAATCAGCAATGGCTAACTTTAAACTATTGTCTTCTCCCTGGTTCCCCAATATCTTGGGAATGGAAACACATTTTTGTCACACAATCCATTTTCACAGGTTGGATTCCATAAGGCTTCAGTTGAAGAGGATTTAAATTATAGGGACTTTAATTAATGTGTATCTGAGCATGCTCGCCTGGACCATGCCAGAGGAGGGGGATTTTGCCGCCCACCGCCACTGCCCACCAATGAGTTCCACCTGTGGCGGGGGGCTCCCGCCTACAAAGACTGGAGCCCTTGTGTCAGCAAGCGCCAGTTCCACTCACCCAGATCATGCCAGAGGAGGGGGAGTTTGCCACTCACTGCCACCAGCCGCCAATGAGTTCCACCTGCGGCAACCTGCACCTACAAAGCTCTTGTGTTGGCAAACATCAGTTCCACACACCTGGACCTGCGACCATGTGTGCAGTTGGGGCGTCAATAGCCAACGCCAGCGCTGATCCAGCCATCACCTTCACGGCTTCTCATTTGGCTCAGTCAGCCGTGGGAGGTTGAAGTGTGAGTGGTGGCGGCCCCGGTGGTAGCGAGGGGTGGGACCGCTGTACTCAGTGCCATCATTGCTGTGCTAGATGACAATTGTCTGGTTCTTTTGAGGAATATCCAGTAGGAAATGTATTGTTGTATTATTCTGTATTTGCTGTACTGAACTTGATTTGACTGATATACTGTAATTTCCCTTTTGTTGTAATTTGAAGATATTTGCTTATATATTGTTCTGTTTATTTTGTTATTTATTAGTTGTATTTGTGCTCTAATTTGTATTATTCTGCCACTTCGAGTCTCCTTCGGGATGAGGGAAGTGGGGTATAAATAAAAACTGATGATGATAGTGATGATGGTGATGATGGTGATGATGATGATGATGAATGCTTGTGAGTCCTGAACAAGAGAAGATGAAGCTTTAGAGGTCTAGCCCATTCCATTGCCACTGCTATTTTTTTAATATCCTTGGATCCAACATGTTGTTGTTGTTGTTGTTGTTGTTGTTGTTGTTGTTGTTGTTGTTGTTGTTGTTGTTGTTGTTGTTGTTGTTGTTGTTGTTGTTGTTGTTGTTGTTGTTGTTGTTGTTGTTGTTGTTGTTGTTGTTGTTGTTGTTGTTGTTGTTGTTGTTGTTGTTGTTGTTGTTGTTGTTGTTGTTGTTGTTGTTGTTGTTGTTGTTGTTGTTGTTTGGGACAGAGAAAGATGGAGATGGTGGAGCCAGGCCACTTTTCCTATTGGCAGAGGAAAGTATGATCTGAAGGGAAACCAGATTATTATTTAGGCATAAAGAAATGGCTGTTTCAGGTGATGTACATTACATCCCCTGCTATTCTTTTTAAGCCCTTTAGCCACCTCTCTTTCTTAAAAGATGGAGGTGTACATTCTACATGTCTTCTCCTTTTCCCTCTGAATTTGCCTGCTATTAGAAGTGTATGAAGTTTACTCCAGTGCTGAAGTAATGTTAAATTGTCAATGCTTCCAACTTCTGTATATGGAAGAGGGGGTGGGCATCTTGTTCATTGTCTGAGGCAGCCTTTTTAGACTATCCCCATGACAGAAGACATAGCAAAAGATAGGATTCACTGGGGGAAAAACTGACTTGAGCACATAGGATAAAACTTTGGCATATCCCCCATTCTTGTGCATTTTTAAAGTTTGCATGATCAGGGTTCCTACTGGAGAAGTGTCCTTTGAAAGGACTATCTTGTCTAAGTACATAAAAGTGATTTTGTTTCTTGTTGCTTATATCTGACTGTTTCGGAGAGGCTATCACAGTTAGCCAGTCCTGCCTCCTAGCATGAATGGGCCCTTTGCATCAGATTGTTTCACCAGGAGCAGGATGGTCACATTGTAGCTCTCCAAGCCTCCAACTAAACAAAATATGCTGACTATTATAATTTGCACATTATGCAAATTAGTTGACCTTATTTTCATTTTATGCAAATTAAGTACATCAATTGTTGCACTGTTTTTAACTTTTATGTTTTACCCTTGGGTTCACCTGGTACAGCAATCAGTTTAGAGAGAGGAAAAGAGACACATGGCCCTTACATAAGACAAATGCAGATACAGGTGATATGTTTCTTGGACCACTAAAAATAATAATCAAACTATTAACAAAGTTCTGTGATTCAAAATCACTTCTTCCGGCCATATACCAATCATGGATAGAGCAGAATAACTAACATAAATGACAGTGGGGCAGTCACGGCAGATGTTTATCCCAGACATGTTTATTAAATGTGAATTAGGAAATGGGCAGGCTACCTTCCTTGGTCACTGTTGGCTGGATTTCTCCTCCAAACTATTCAGACAAAGACCTGACCAAAAAAATCTGCAATTACCATCCTCCCTGATTGCTTTGTTTAGAAACTCATGTGATACAGAATTTTGGCAAGCCCTCATCATCAAAATGGGAATAAAATTTAGTTTACTCACTAAGTCAAGCCAATTGAAACCGACTAAAATCAGTTTAATAGATTTAAGAAGCATGCCTGGTATAAACATCTGCCACATCTTTTGGACGTTCAGATTGTTATGCCCTACAGAAATCAAATGAATATGGAGTCATTTTGTCTTATGTAACCTGATGCACAGCACTCCTTGTCGTCTGCATTGAGAAGGAGTCTCAGCCAGTTTACTTTCATGTGCTATTTGGGGTCAATGTTCTTTCCCACAGACTCCAGTTATTTTAATTTAGGATGCATTTATTTGGTTGGTTTATTTTTAACTTAAGGGACTGCAGTGGCTCAAGTGCCTAAGACACTGACTGGGAGGCGGAAGGTCAGCAGTTCGATTCCTGAGTACTGCAGGACGGAATGAGCTCCCATCTTTGTCCCAGCTCCTGCCAACCTAGTAGTTCGAAAGCAAGAAATTGCAAGTAGATAAATAGGGACCACATCGGTGGGAAGGTAAACGGCATTCCATGTGCTTCGGTGTCTAGTCATGCCTGCCACATGACCATAGAAATGTCTGCAGCAGCAGACAGCGCTGGCTCTTTGACTTTAAAACAGAGATGAGCACTGCACCTTAGAGTCAGATACGACTGGCTTTCAAGCAAGGGAAACCTTTACCTTTACCTATTTTTAACTTGTTGTGTGTTTTATTGTGTTATTTTGATATTTGTATGTACACCACCCAGAATGGGAATGGTCGACATAAAAATTCAATCTCTCTCTCTCTCTCTCTCTCTCTCTCTCTCTCTCTCTTTCTCTCTCATACACACACACACACACACACACACACACACACACACACACACACACACACACACACACACACACACACACACTCACTCACTCACTCACTCACTCAATCAATCAATCAATCAATCAATCAATCAATCAATCAATCAATTAAATTTCCCCTTAAGAATGGAGCACAGCACAGATGAGGCTAAAGGAATGGAATGGGTGCTTATTGAAAAACCTGGTTTTTCTGTCCTTCTCAGGTGTGAATCTTTCTTTACAAAATGATGCTTACTGTGGATTTACTTGTAAATTTGGTAGTGAAATGCAATGGTTTCAAATAGGGTGTGGTTAGCTATGTATTTTGCCTTTGAGAAATTATATTCATCCACTACTTTGTTTTGTATATGTTTACTTGTGGTTGCTTGCTACTAACTCAAACAAACAAACAAACAAACAAAACATCCATCCACCTATCCAGTTGAAAAACTCCCAAGTTTCTGTATTTGGAGATTTCTTGTTCTACATAAATATGAGGGAAGAAAACTATTGACAACCAGTCTTCCAAGTCTCCTTCTTAAATTCAAAATGTATGAATCTTGTGCTTGAAACATTAATATCATCTAATTCAGCAAATTCAGAAAAGAGAAAAATAGTTTTGATGTAGATAGGAAGAATGAATCCAGAAAATGAAAGTTCTGAAATGTGAAGTCAAAGCCACCTCACTCCACAAACACTGATAGTGAGCTCAAAGGCCAGTTCACGCATAAATGTGATTAGTTATCTCCATTAATAAGTCCATGTCAGTTGATCCCCCATTTAATCATAATCCAATTTTTCAGAGCAACTGATATTTAAAGAACTGGTTGAAAAACAGCCATAACAGTTGATTTGTGTTTGAGAGAAATGAGTATAATTGATGAAAAATGGAGTTAGGTTCTCGGAGTTTTCTTTGTTTTGTGTCTCTTGTGAACAGAAGTAGACACCGGAGGGGATCTTTTAGACCATCTTGACTGCTGGGCATTGCTATGTAAATCTTGGCATATTTTTTCCTGCTGACCATTCAGGAACATCATTGTGCAGCTGTGTTGACCATTTCCTTAAATTTTGAATTGTGGATACAGAAGTAAGATATTGGACATTCATAAACCATCAGGCTTTCTATGAATTGAATTTCCTGATATTTTTAAATATGATTTTTAGGATTATGTATATTACACACAAATTTCAACCTCACTAATGATAGGCAATTCCAGAAGATGATAATATGATTTGTACTCTGGTTCCTAAGAGGAGGGCAGAAACAAAACTACTTGGGATGTGGTTACAGCCCACGTGTGAGGGAACACTATGAAAGGGTGTACTGGACTTAATGAAATGGTGACACAAAGGTGTGAGGGAGTAGAACACATGCAAAGGAAGAAAGATGCATGCTCTTTAACTTATGAAGTATACTCATGTTGTTGTCAGTGTTATTGCTGATTGTGTTCTGTTCTGTTCATAGTGAAAAGGTTCCTTTGCAGGCGCACCCCCCAAAGAAAGACTCAGACACCGGTATATGGATAAAGGCATTGGGCCACTTTTATTGAATAATGCCCTAGTCCGAATTATAACTTTCAATTGGTATTCATCCAATTGTAATTCTTAAGGCAAGCAGGCCGCAGTAACACTGGTAAGGTTCCTTCCAAAATTGCCAATGGCAATTGGCTACAATGTATCCATTTGTATCAATTTGTTTGTTGACACAAATTGTTGACCAGAGTCAATAAACTATCTACTGACCCCACCCTCTGACGTGTATCCGTCAAATCACGGGGTGATGCATGCTGAAAAGCTCCTGCCATCACCCCTTGCCTGATTCGTTGTTGACCGGTCAACGTTATTACACCTGTACCTGTCTAAGTGTTGGCCAGTCAATTGTGAACCTGCCGGATACCTATGGGTCATAAATATTTACCTTACCAGTGCTACCCGCCACACGGGGAGGCATCTATGAAGACTCACCGCCCCCCCCCCCAGACCGTCAGCTTGGTCAACAGGCCTGCTTGCAAATCTTCCAAAAAGAGGTTCATACCTCTAGCCGACAGGTGGACCCCATCCCCTGCATAAAGATCATTATTTTGTAAACTAATGGTGGGGTGTCAGATGACCATCCCCAAACCCTTGTCTGCCAAGAACCGGGCAACAGCCCTGTTCACCGAGCGGTGAGCGCGGTCAAGGGCACGGAGGTCAATACCTCCCTGTAAGCGTGACGTGGTATGATGTCCGACCATAGCAGCCTTGTGGACAGCCACACATAATGCAAATAAGCTAGGTCACTGCAAATCGTGAATTTTAAAGAAAGGCCAGTGACCTGGGCGAGCTCATTGCCCCCGAGGTGCAGTACAAGGAAATCAGGCGGTTCAGCATCCCTGATGGAAAACAGGAATGGCAACAGTTCCCGCCATCTCATTCCACGTTTACCGTACCAACGTACACGTGCGGTTGCATGCAGTCCAAGCTGGGGTCCCCACTCTGTCGCCGCAGCATACTGCGCTGCCCAGTGCACGTAACTGTGGCCCACTAGCCATACTGCCACCGGTGTGCGGGGACACACAGGGTCTGTAAAAGAAGAAAGAGAACAGTGACTTAACTGGTACTCAAACCTGAAGAGGGCGAACATATAATGCAAAACGCATAGATCCCCATCTTCCCATACGGCGTATATCCGCCTCAGAGTACCCAAATGCAGCCGCAGTGGATGCAGCACCTATCCTAAACGAATGGGTGCCGTAACGAGCCCCGGGGAGGCCAACACTGGATAGTGCCATACCGGTCACCTTCCTGGTGGCAGAAAAATGGGCCAGGGTGTGCGCCACGCACTGCCAAGAACTCCTGTAGGGCACCAACCGGACAGATGTCTGCAATGGAACACCGTAGCAGTCTAACTCCACTGCCTACGCTGTGCTGATCAACTTTTGAGGACCGTATCCTCAACTGAGCCCACTCATTAGAGGCATAGACATCGTCGAGTTCCAGTGCCCTACGAGTCACAGTAGTACCAACTCACTGATGCGGAGCGCTCCAAAGAAGGCCACTGTGGTAGCCGCGTGAAAAAGAGCCGCCTCATACCTATTGAAACACAGGTTATGCCAGCCTCATGCAAGGTGGGTAAGCATCCCCGGTGAAATTGGGTGGCGAGTGTCCGGGCGGCAGCCACGTTCCCATGTCCACCTCTCCAAAACATGTCGTATGCGGAAATCATTCACGCAGTCAGCAAAACCCCTCACCTTGGCAATAAATGCCAGTGCCGACACCTTGGATGCTATAGTGCGAGGAGCTAGGCCCTGACTGTGTAAATAAACCATAAATTGTAAAACTTGTTCAACTGGAATGGGCCACACTTCGGGCAACTGAAGTTGCACACAAAAAGTTCTAAATGGAACGAAAGCATGGTGATACGCCTTACGCGTGCGGGGCGCCAAAGACATGCCGATCGCCCGGTTCACCTCTCCTTGCCAAATGTCCAAATCTCGGCCGGGAGTGGAGATGGGAATTCCTCTGCTTCCGGAGCCAAGTCAGGGAACCGGGGGATCTGCAGGCGGGATAAAGCATCAGCAATATCATTATTAATACCTGGTACATGTCTGGCCTTAAAAAGCACATTCAGGCGTAGGCTACGTAACACAAACTGGTGGACCAACGGCATCACTCTACCTGACTTAGACGTCTGAGCGTTGATAATGTGCACTACCGCAGCATTGTCACACCAGAAATGGACCACTGAGTCGGCCCACTCCTCGCCCCATAGCATCAAAGCTCCCAGGATTGGAAAGAACTCAAGGAATGTAAGATCGCGGAGGCGATCCGTGCCCCGCCATGCTGGAGGCCATTGGCCATAAGCCCACCTCATATCCCAGGGAGCCGGAGGCATCCGACTGTACTTGGAACCTAGGGGAAACTAAAAGGTCGGATCTCCAAAAGGAGACCCCATTGAATTCCCGCAGGAATTTAAGCCAAACCAAAAGGTCAGCCCTCATGCCCCTGGTCAGTCGGACCCTATGATGGCGCTTTGACAGGCCAGACATGGCGTCACATAGGCGCCGCGCAAATGCTCTGCCGGGAGTGACCACCCTGCAGGCAAAGTTAAGATGGCCATGAAGTACTTGAAGCTCACGAAGTGACACTTTACGTTTGGCCAGCAAGGCCAAAATCATCGCGGAGCTCCGGGTGACCTTGTCAATGGGTAACCGGGATGCCTGTGTGACCATGTCAATTTCAATACCCAGAAATGTGAGCGTAGTGGATGGGCCCTCGGTCTTTTCGGGCACTAAAGGGACACCCAGTTCCCGCATTAGCATCTGAAATGTAGTGAGGAGACGCGTGCATGTGTCCGAGCCCCGTTCACCCCCGAACAAAAAGTCATCGAGGTAATGGGCTACAGACCCAGACCCGGACCTGCATACAAAGGCCCACTGAAGGAAGGTGCTAAAACGTTCGAATGCTGAACATGAAATAGAGCAGCCAAAAGGCATGGCCTTATCTACATAAAACTTCCCTTGGAATCTAAAACCCAATAGCTCAAAGTCCCCCGGGTGCACTGGCAGTAATCGGAATGCCGATTTAATGTCACATTTTGCCAGGAGGGCACCAGGACCACAAGAGCGCACCATCCGTAGTGCTTGGTCAAAAGACGTATACCTGACCGAACAAAGGTCATCAGGAATAGCATCATTGACAGAGTAACCCGCCGGGTACGATAGATGGTGGATTAAACGAAATTCCCCCCAGAGGGGAAACCAGAGGGGAAACCTTCAGGTTGGGAAAGGGTGGTACAGAAAAGGGGCCCGCTACCCTCTTGGCCTCTACCTCTTTGGCAATACTCAGGGCAGCCACCTCCTCCCTACCCTTCAGAGAAAGTAAATTGGGGGCATCTTGGGGTCCCCACACTCCTTTGAATGGGATACGGAAGCCCCACTGGAAACCCTCCAGGAGGTACCTCGCGTCCTCCCTCCTTGGATGTTGAGAACCATCGCTCCAACATATACACATAAACTGGGGAGGGGGCCTTTTGACTGGCTAGCTCCATCAGCAGAAGCTCTGCCCGCTCCCTGTCCACCTCTACCTCTGCCCCATGACCCACCGGCCCGCGGGCACGCGGCGGCGGCGTGGGGGCCAGCGCAAGAGGGACACTCGTGTTTGTATTGGCACTGCCGCTTATTGCACACGCCATTAGCCGAGAAGCTCCAACACAGCAAGCGGGCTGGAACCCCTCGCCCCGCTGGCTGGCGGGGAGCCTGTGTTGGAGCAGCTTGCTGCACGGCATGGCCACAATGGTACCTATCCCCAGGCGCCGGACGTGTGGGGGTCATGTACAAGAGCCACAATTTTTGACAGGGCTCATCCCATCTCATATCCGGGTGTAGGGGCACCCTCATTCTAAATTCCTCATCGTAAGCCAACTACGATGGGCCAGGGAAATCCACCATCGCCCTGTAAATATTGTCCAAATATTGGACCATAGGAATGGCCAGATCAGGCCGGGCCCTAAGGTATACCGCCATATAAATAAGATATGCCGGCAACCAGTTGGCCCAGGTGCGCGGTGGCTTACGCCGACGGGACAGCTCTTTGTCTCTGTCATCCTGTCCCTCTCTCTCCTCCTTAGTGGGCTCATGGTTCAATAGGGAGAATATATCCACGTACTCCCCCCGCCAAATCTTTTCCCTCATGACCTGGGACAAATGATCACCAAGGGGCAAGGAATAACCAGCCGTCGGCAAAGCCGTCACCGGCACATTAGGTATATGGGGCACACGCAGCGGGACCTGGACAGCCCCTGCGATGCCCGGCACTGCCCCGGGGGCGGAAACCCCCACCCCCAATGAGGTGCCATTTTGAAACCAAGGGGCACTGGGATAGACTGGTAACTGATGCCCACTCGCCTCAACTTGACGAGGCCAGGGCCACTGAACCCCACCACTGGAAGTGGGCTGGGATGTAGGTGCACTAATTTGAACCTGATACTCACAAGGTGCACCCCCGTGAGCCGCCCCCACTGGGGGTTCCGGCCCACAGTGGGCGTCGGAACTCGCGACCTGAATCGAGCTCTGGGGCCACACCTGACTGCTCCCTGTCTGCAGCTCTGGACGAACAGGGAGCTGCGAGACACCGGCAGGTGCAGGCCGGAGCGTCTCAAGCAGCTCAACCCGGCTGGCTGCCTGGTGCAGTGTGGCAGCCGTCGAGGTAGCCGGTGGACACGAAGGGCCCCCGGCAGAGAGAGAAGGGCCCCCTCCCATAGGGGGCTGTGCAATCCCCAAGGATGCCTCTAGCACTGCTAATCGTGCTAGTAAAGCATCCACTGCCACAGATCCCCCAGCATAAGGCAGGCCGGGTGGGCCGGAAGGCCCACTAGGCATTTGAAAAGGAACACTGAAGTGAGAGCCTGGGCCAGAATAGGGCCATGCCCTAAACTCCGGCCCATGAGGGGCCGGAGGAGGAACGGGTTGCGCGCCCGCACCAGGCCCTCCCCCGCTGTCCTGACCCATGGCCGGCAACTGCGGGCCGAGGGCCGAAGCCCCTGAGGGGCCAACCTGAGGCTGGCCAACCAAGGCCGGCTGCCAAGTACCAGCCTGAATCACCCCACCGGTATCGGTGGGCAAGGCTGGGCTAGTGCCCTGCCGCGGGAGCGCAGCCCTGGTCCTCCGACCTGAAGGCTGCCCCCCGTCCTGCGCAGGGCCCGAAAAAGTCCTCCCCTTCGGCCGTGGTTTCATTGCCAGGGCCTTCCGTTTGGGAGGCATATCTTCAAAGAAAGAGCAGGATCCCTTTCCAGGGATCGAAAACCTAGCGCCAAAAACACAGAGCAGCCAGCAAGCTAAGGCTCTGTGCTAATCCCCCCTTCCCAGCCGGGAAGGATCAAGGGCTAAAGAGCCAAAGACTACGGACAAACAGTGACGGAGAAAACTTCTCTCCGTCGCTATTTCTAAAATGGCAGCTTGTCTGCCTCGTGGCCACCCCTTTTATAGAGGGGTAGCCATGCCCCCTAACTCACCCGGGGCAGCCGCAAAGAGCGCGGCGGCCATTTTGGCGCCGCACTTTCACTTCCTTTAACCTGTCTATGATGTTTTCGTCTTAATATTTAAAGAAATATAATCCTAAATGATTCCTAATTTGATTAGGCTTGTTTTGGTAATGGGTTGCACTTCACAAAAACTGAAATACATAACATTATTTTTTTACAGATGTTGCAAGATCTATCTACATAGTGTACTGTTGACTTGAAGCCTTACCAATGGTATAAACAGTTAATTCACACAAACACATAACAGAACTGTGCATATCATATAACAATTACAATATTTACTATTTATAATGTGAAAGTGGATCATCATAAATGTCTTCTTCCTCATTGTCTTCACATTAAGAGGAGTCTGCTGCTATCTCATGAGTAGCAGTGGTTACAGAGGTGAAGGAAGTGAAAAAGGAGAAGGAAGGTCAGGCACATTTGGTGTGACTTTACAGAAATAAACCATCATTTTTCTGATTTTTTTTCTTCTCTGAAATGTTCATATATGGGACCAATCTTTCTTCAACCTTTTGCTTTAATTTCAGTATGTTTATAATAGAAGCACCCATGTTTTAAAATAAGTCAATAATTGGAACCCTTCTGTCGGATTTTCTAATGTAAGTTTGTTTTCTGGCACTCCTTCTTCTATGTCTTCTTTTTCATTATCTGGCACTGGTTCAGAAGCACTCATTTCCATCAAGTCATCTTGATGGTGGGGTGTCTATTAGCTCTTGAAATTTATCAAAGATCCATATCTCAAAACCCTTCACTTTCAACTTTTTTTTGCTATATCCACAATATCTTTCATGATTTCCTTGATTAGTTCTGTTATAAGTCCTGTGAAGTCATGTACAACATCTGGACACAGTTTTCTCCAGCAGGAATTTATTATTTGGGGCTTGGTAGCTTTTTTAGTAACAATGATACCATCTTTAATGGTGTAATTCTTCCAGGCTTTCAACCTTAAAAGACAGTCCCTTACTTCCAGACTTCAGAGACAAACTATCAATGGAACCAATCCAGGAAAAGGGTTCTAATGGTTTAGGCCTTAGCAATAGCAATAGTAATTACACTTATATATCATCCCATAGTGCTTAGTGCACCCTCTGGGCAGTTCACAATTTAATTAGCATTTTGCCCCCAAGATGCTGGGTACTCATTTTACCAACCTCAGAAGGATGGAAGGCTGAGTCAACCTGGAGCCCTGGTCAGGATTGAACTCATGACATTTGGGTTTCAGTAAAGCACTTTAACCAGTGTGTCACAGAGAAAATATTATTGAGGAATATTAGGCAAGATTTTGATCAGAAATTTATCCCTACCAAAAAAAATGTGATGGCCCTTCCACAGATTTTATTGATTACCGTATATACTCAACTATAAGTCATCCCAAATATAAGATGAGGTACCTAACTTGGACCTCTAAAACTAGGAAAATAGATTGTCCTGAGTATGTCAGGGGTGGAAAATGCAGCAGCTTCTAGTGAGATTCAATAATTAAAATAAATGAAAATATGGTAAAATTAATTAATTTAGACATTTGTGTGGGTATGTTTTTGAGTGTTTACTTTGACCCAAGTATAAGATAAGTCCCATTTTTGGACCTCATTTTGGGGGCTAAAAAACCAGAGTTATATTTGAGTATATATGGTACAAGTAATATTCAAGCTTATTTCTAAAGATAAATCATGGAGCAAATTTGACAATATATAAATAGATGCCTACTATTATTTATTCAATTTCAATCTTTATTACAGTTAATGACCAGTGCACTAACAATTTTATTTTAGCTTGAATTTTTGTACAACAAAGCCCACTTCCTCAGACACTGGAGTGCAAATCCATGTCTGGTATATGTACTTGTATCTGGCATAGATTCAAAAGGTTAAGAGTTATAGTTATAGACATGATAATAAAAGTGTATGTATACAAATGTACATAATAGATATAGCATACATCAGTAGAGTATAAAGTAGATTTACAAGTACAAAGTAAAAACCATTATAGCTGGTGTTTAACATGTAGCAGGTTCTCTCTAATGCTCCGTACCCTGGTTGCTTTTCTAATCTTTATTCTATGCTTGTATGAAAATGCAGGGCGACAGGTGAACTGCAAGTATTGTGGGTCTTGCCAAAACCTGTTCCCCACCTTAATGGTGTTAAACAGGGGTGTATTTAAGACCCAACACTGTTTAACCTCTATATCAAGTCAGTAGTAAATATTTATCAGCTTGCTGGTTTTCATCCAACATTTTGGCTGCAGTACAGAAGTTTAACCACTGTGCCATGAGGCTTTCTTGTTGTGCAACCAAAATCACCAACAGCATGTTTTATCCTTCTCCTTCAAAGTTCAGGGGTTAGCAGCTTTATATTGTAGATAAGGATGGGCCTGATCATAAATCTGGCTGCATTTGCACAAGACAGAAGAGTTAGCCTATCCCTTCCTGCCTTAATCCTGGTGCTTGCCTCTCTTCCTTACTAAGAAGTGTCCTGTGTTCCCCTGCCCCCAAGAACAGAGCACTTTCAACTGTACTAAAAACCAGTTCAGGCAGATATTCTTTTTCATCAATGAGTGTTTGATGGCATCCAGGAACTCATCTGCTGCCTCTTGGTTGGCATAAGTTGTTCCTCTTATCTTGACATTTTTAAAGCCAAACCTTTCTGAAAATATCAAACCATCCTTTTTCTGGCATCAAATTATCCAGCTTTAGATTCTTTTACTTTAAGTTGCCATAGAAGGACTCTGCTTCTCCTCAAATCATATTAGATCAGGGTGCCCAAACTTTTTGGGCCCTGGGCAACTCACATGGTTCAGCGGGCCAGTCATGTGGTTCCTCCCACTGGAAGTGGAAGTAAAACATGCCTTGCAATTTGTTTTGCAACAGGATGAGATAGATTTTTAGGCTGCCATTTTCTCTGCTTAAACCAGGGTTGCCCAAGCTATGGCCCACAGGCCAGATCTGGCCCCCGACACAAATTCATCTGACCCACGCTACCCTTGCAACTCCTGGAAGTCGAAGTAACATGTGCCCTTATGGGCGCATTTTACTTCTGCTTCCAGGAGCGGCAAGGGCAGTGTGGGCTGGATGAATTGGTATTGGGGCTGGATCTGGCCCATGGACCATAGTTTTGGCACCCCACATTAGAGTCTATAGTCTATGCCAATCCTGCAACCACCTAAAATCTACATTTTCAGTACAATATAAAAAAGGTAACTTGCAAAAAAAAGTGCATGTCAGAGTACTAATTAATACCCTGAGCTTAATTTAGTTCCAAGATGGAGTTTCTTCTGCTAGAAACCTGTCATGTATGAGTGCTATGGCTTAAATCCTTTCGCTGTTTTCTTTGCTAGGTTATCAACTGCCAGCAGGGAATGTCTGTAAGAGGGTAGCACCGAAGCCTCAAATAATGCAAAGTTTACTTAGAGCAAGTTATAGAAGATATATTAACCTTATAATTGAATCAAGGAATTCATTTTCTTATGTAAGAATGTGGTTACAGGGTCATGGTTAGGTCATGACAAAACTGTATTGGGTTAATGTTGTGTATTAAGGTTACTTATGCATGAGCGTGCCTTGCAAATTGGCGCCAATTTGGAAGCAGCTGATTCGCTAATGTTTTCCCACTTCCCTGGAAGTCTTGGGTAAATGTAACAACCATGTTCTGTATATAAGATGTTATCCCTGCACCTGTTCTCTGTTCTTTGTTTCTTGCAATATACCCATGTTGTTGTTTGAGCCATCTCTGTCTGAGTAATCCTTCCTGGGTTCAGACACAACAATTGGTGACGAAGGTGGGATACCAATGGCTGTGGCCACTCCAGTGTTGATGCGCCCCTAGATTTATATTTGACAATTTGCTCAGTCACCCACTCAGTGGTTACAGCTGAGTGCTGTGCTGAAGGATCTCTTAAAGACACAGTTACATGCATCTTACACAATACATACGTACATGCAGGTCATCACAACCCTATCAGGGGTTACTCAATTTCTACCATTTGTTCCGTCCTCAAAAAGCTACAGTGGCAGCCCCCCTTCACAGTCTGTTGCGGAAGCAAGGTGTGTGGCACTGCGGTGCCCCGCAGGAGCAGGTGTTCAAGGAGGTCAAGAAACTCCTTACTTCCAATGCTATTCTCACTTACTTTGACCCTGGCAAGCCAATTGGCCTGGTTTGTAATGCTTCTCCTGTGGGCGTTGGGGCAGTTCTTTGCCATGGGGGGAGGTCGGGAGGCTCCGATCACTTTCTTTTCCAGATCCCTGTTGGACATGGAAAAGAGGTATGCCCAATTCGATAGGGAAGCCCTGGCCATTATCGTGGGGACAAAGAAGTTTCATTATTTCATTTATGGGCATCCGTTTAAGGTCATTACAGATCACAAACCACTCTTAGGCGTCTTCGCCCCTGATAAGCTGACACCACAAATTTTGTCACCAAGGATGCTGTGGTGGACAATGTTTTTACTGGCCTATCAGTTTACGTTGCAACACCGCCTGGGTGCCTCCATTTCTAACATGGATGCACCTTCCAGGTCCCCTGTAGAGTCTGTGGGAAAGGTCTCTGGGGACCAACAAGTTCTAATGATCGAGGTGCTAGAGTCCCCACCTGTGTCCATTGAGGACATCGTGGCTGCATCCAAGAAAGATGCCATCCTGTCTAAGGTTATTTCATGGGTTCAAAAAGGTTGGCCATCACCCCCTGTGCCTGAGGAGTTTATGAGGTTCTATACAAAATGGCAAGAGCTGTCATTGGAAAGGGGGTGCTTGGTCTGTGGAGACAGGGTGGTCATCCCCCTAGCACTCTGAGTGAAGATTCTTCATGCTTTACACATTAGTCATCCTGGCATTGTTCGCTCTAAGGCACTGGTGAGAAGTTATTTCTGGTGGCCCCAGCTCGATTCGGATAAAGAGGATTGGGTGGGGCACTGTCTGGAGTGTCAGTCATCCAGACCCGAGAAGACTCACCAGCCCACCAGGGAGTGGGCCATGGCAAAGGGCCCCTGGTCAAGGGTTCACACTGATTTTGCCGGGCCTTTCCATGGTGCATTATTCCTTTTGGTTGTCGATTACTTTTCTAAATGGTTATAAGTGGTCCCTGTCTCAAACATGTCAGCCGCTGTTACAATTCGGGAGCTGTGAAGGCTATTCTGCATCTTCGGGTTATCCGACATTGTTGTGTCCGATAACACATTGACCTTCATGTCAGCAGAGTTTCAGGACTTCCTCAAACGAAACGGGGTTCACCACATAACGGCCGCCCCTTTTCATCTTGCTACGAATGGGCAAATTGGAAGACAGGATCAAACAGTCAATGAGGCCCTTAAGAGAATGGGGTCCGGGGATTTAGACTTACAACTGTGCCAGTTCCTGTTTACCCACAGAATCAACCCTCTAGCCTCGGGGTCTTCTCCAGCAAATTTGTTAATGAAAAGACAGTTATATTCAGTCTTTGATCATTTAGACCCACACTGAATAGAGGACAAGGGGTGAAACCTTGATGTGTGCATTTCAAAAGGGCTTTTGGTTGTGCAATCCGTGTATTGTAGAAATTACACCCCGGGGTCTCAATGGTTGGGGGGAGAGGTTTTGGAGACCGGGCCAGTCTCATACAAGGTGTTTATGGATAATGGGTTGGTTTGGAGAAGGCATGCGGATCTAATGTGCCAATGCATTATTGGGCAGAACGCTTCTCCAGAGACGGAGCTGGACAAGTCCTTTGACTCAAACCATTCTGGGGAAGACTCGGAGCCCTCAGATTTTGAAATAGATCCAGATTTTTTCAGCCAACCTACACCGCTGGGGTCATTGCTGGAATATGTTTCTCTGGGCAGTCCCCTCGAGAGAACTGTCTCTGGAGACAAAGCTGCGCCGGTTTCCCATCCTCCGGATTTAGCAGCCAGACCAACACAAGAAAAACAGGGGTCCACCCTTAGTGAGGGCAATCTAGAGGAGCTACAGGGGCCGCTAGCATGAATGGGTGCTCTATGTCTGTCTCTCAGAGTACCCCACAGATTGACCATCCAAAAAGGGTCTGTAGACCTCCCCAAAGGTATGGGAGTTGGGTCCCCCATTGGGGAGGGGAGGAATGTTGTGTATTAAGGATACTTATGCATGAGCACACCTTTCAAAATAGGCACCAATTTGGCAGCAGCCAATTCGCTAATGTTTTCCTGCTTCCCCGGAAGTCTTGGGTAAATGTAACAACCATGTTCTGTATATAAGATATTATCTCTGCATTTGTTCTCTGTTCTTTGCTTCTTGCAATAAACCCATGTTGTTGTTTGAGCCATCTCTGTCCAAGTAATCCTTCCTGGGTTCAGACACAACAGTTAACCACTAGGTGGACAAAAATGGAGGGAAAAAGCAACAACCCTAAATCTGCCTTGTCACTAGGTGGAAATAGACATTGATTGGTTTAGGCCATTACAGAGGGCCTGAAGCTATGTCCCATTTCATTGGTTAAAGCAAGTGAGGAGAGGGAAAACATAGTTACTCTGATACAGAATATGATATAAAAAGGAGGGTAGATTTCAGTTTTAGGAGGAGAAGGGGAGGACAGAGGAATAATAGAATGTACTGGGCAGAAGGAGAATATGGACTTCTGAGAGTGTTGCTATATTTTTGATTAGTTCTGCTGAGTAACCTGTACTTGAAGAAATGAACTGTACTGGCAACTTAAAAATAAACCAAAGTTCTTTTTATGACAAAGCCTGATTCTTTTTGAAAGGGTGGGAGGATATAGTGGATGCCACAGAGAAGCCTCCAAGATCCCTGTTTAAACCGTATCTCTTTCTCTCTATTTGTTCAGAGTCACCTTAAGTGTTACTCTGGTACTTGCTGGAACTAGTGCAAGTGTCTGCCAGCATAGGGCAAGATCAGATGGGTTCATTCTTGGTCCCCACAGTTCTGGTTGTTCAGAGGATCACTCTGGTAATGGAACTGGGGGATCCTAGGTGAATGTGAAAGAGAGCCAGGACAAAGGAAAAGTATCGAACCCAGTTTACACACATTCTGATGTAGCTTCAGCAACAGCTTCACAAATCCCCCCCCCCTTTGGTGTTCAGAAACTGGAGGCGACAACCAGCCTAGTGAAATACAGCTCTTTTATTTCTGGGGTCTGAACACAACTTGGAGGGGAACAACAGGGACTTATATACACATTTAACTTGATACAAAACAGTGGGAACAAACATTATTGGGTGATTTGAACGTATGTTACAAAACTATATACATTTGACATCTATGGTGCACGCTTCTCAGCGTTTGAATTGTGCGCGCTCGAAGTCTCATGCTATTACATGAGTTGCCGAGATCTTGTGGCTGTCAAACAGCGTGGCTGTTTGACAGGTAATTTGTGCGGTTTCTTTGGCCAGCAAAATGGCCGTTTGAAATATTTAACATGTCAATTACACATTTAGTCATACATAACATTCCCCCCCCCTAGGTATAGACAAAGTCCCTCAACCTGGATGGTGGTCGGGTTTCTCTTTTGGGCCGGACACTTGGTTGGCCCGGCTCAGAGGCCCTCAGGTTTGGCAGTACGGCTGGAATGAGAGTTTGACTATTTGGAGAGGTCATGTGAAAACTTAAATCATAGCCCCATTTGTCATTGGGAGGAGCAAGGGATCGCTCTAAATCAAATTTTAACTGTGGAGGTGAAAACGATAACTGAGAGTCTCTCCTTTGCTTTCTATGAGTGGAGGGTGACTCAAAAGAACAATGTTTGTTGTTAACTTTAGATTCCAGCATCTTGGGATAAATCAATTTGGGGACACCTTCACACTCCAATATGTCTTCAGCCTGAGTGGGGAAGTGTTCCACAATACCTCTCTGTTCCCCAAAATCATAGCAATCCCTGGAACTCTCTGCTCGGTCCAGATTAACTGGCTGCTGGCTATTACCTCTGCCTCTTTGGGTTACACGAGTGGGGGTAAACCCTAACGTTGAATTTCTGTGTTCATCCTGTGGGTCCAATACTCGGGGCCTCAGCTGATCTGCATGCCATCTCCAGATTAGACCATTGGCTGTTTCGACTCTGTAAGAAACAGGACCAGTTTGGTCTAGCACAAAACCTGGGACCCATGAGGGACCACCAGCTGCATAGTTGCGGCAATGGACAGGGTCCCCAGCCAAGAACCCTTTTTGGTGATGGATCCTTTTTGGTGCTGGATCCCTATATTAGTACCCTTATCCTCCACCCTAGAGGGATCCAACCTATCCAGCAAGGATGTGAGCTTCCTTCGCTAGAGTAATTTGGCAGGAGATAGCCCTGAGGCAAGGGGGGTTACCCTGTATGTGAGGAGAAATTGGCAGATTTGTAATTCCAGGTCTCCTTCCCCCATAAGCTGCAACACATCTTTAGTGGTGCACACCTGCCACTCCACTTGCCCATTGGTAGCAGGGTGGAATGGTGTGGCAGTGATGTGCCTAATAGCATTCCTTTCCATGAAGGATTGGAATTCCGCAGATGTGAACGTGGATGCGTTGTCAGACACCAGAACATCTGGGAGTCCAAACGTGGTGAACAGTCTTCTCAAATGCATGATCATAGTGGACGAAGTGGTGCCAGACACCCGGATCACTTCAAGCTACTTATAATAGGAGTCTACCTCTAACAGGAACACACACCCCCCCCCCGGAAAGGTCCTGCAAAATCAATGTGTATCCTGGACCACGGGCCCCTGGCAGAATCCCTTTCCCTGGAGGGAAGGTGAGATTGCTCGGGGCAAGAACATTGGCAGCTGACACAAGTGCCAACCATTTGTTCAATATCCTGGTCCAGTAGGGGCCACCAAAAATAGCTATGGGTGAGGGCCTTTGAGCAGATGATCCCTGGATGACTGGTGTGGAGCAACTGTAATACCTTGTGGTGGAGAGTGACAGGGATGACCACCCGCTGGCCCCACAACAGACAGCCATTCAATTGACACTTCCAAATGCTTTCAGTGAAACATTTTTGAATTCCTCAGCTGGAAGAGTAGCGGGCCAGCCCTTCTGTACCCAAGAAACCACTTTTGACAAAACCTTGTCCTTGGCCATGGCTTTGGCTATGTCTGACGGAACAACTGGAGGTGAGTTGAGGGCTTCAATCATTAACACCTGGTGTTCCCGCTCGATCTCGCAATCCGGCTCCCCAAGCTTGGTCAAGGGTGAATGTGACAGAGCATCAGTGTGGCTGATGTCTTTGCTGAGTTGGTGCACCAGAGTGAAATGCTACACATTTAGGAAAATTGCCCATCGCAACATCCAAGGAGACAGGATCTGCAGAGTGGGCTTCCCATTCACAAAAATGCCAAGTAGGGGCTTGTGGTCAGTCATGATAGTAAAGGGCCTCCCATAGAGGTAATCATGAAATTTATTTGTGCCTGCCACAATCGCCAGTGCCTCACTGTCAGTTTGGGCATAATTTCTCACAGGTTTGGAGAGAGAGTGTGAATAGAATGCTACGGGGGTTTCCCTCCCATCATCTAACACAAAGCACAGTACAGCCCCAACCCCCACAGGGGATGTATCACATACCAATATGACCTGCTTTTTTGGGTCGAAATGCATTAACACTGTGTCTGAAGTCAACAGTTTTTTAAGTTCCTGGAACGCTTTCTCCTGGCTGTTGCCCCAGTGCCAAACAGTGTCCTTTTTAAGGAGACAGTTCAGCGGTTCAGCAACTGAGGCCTTGCGATGGTGGTATGTGTGGTAGAAATTAAGCAAACTTAAGAAGGATAGCAGTTCTGATTTACAAGTTGGCCTGGGTGCATTCCGCATGGCCGATACCTTTGAATCAAAAGGCATAATGCCCTGGGGGTGATTCTGTATCCCAGGAACTCAACTTCATTAGCTATAAATATACATTTGTCCTTACGAAGATGCACTCCAGCCCACTCAAAACAGGTTAACACTCTATCAAGCCTGGCTGCTAGTTCGATGTCATCCTTAGCTGTGATCAGGACATTGTCAAAGTATGGCAGGACCCCTGGTTACCCCTTAAGTAAATGTTCGACTAAAGACTGAAAAATTCCATGCCCCCTTGTGCATTACAATAGTCTGTGCCGCAGCAGAGGCGGGCATTACTGACAGTTGCTGGTATGCTTCAGCAAGATCGAGTTTTGTAAAACAGTTCCCTCCGTGCAAGGAGGCAAGTAGATAGCTGACAACTGGTACAGGATATGCGTTTGGCCGTATAGCTTTATTAATAGTGCATTTGAAGTCTGCACATATCCTGACCTCCCCATTGCTTTTCAGTGCCATGACAATCAGTGTCTCCCACACGGCAGAGTTGACTAGGACCAGACTCCCCTGCTCAACCAGTTTGTCCAGTTCTGCCTCAATTTTGTCTTTGAGGGCAAAGGGGATCCGGCGAGGCTTCATACAAATGGGGTGAATAGTTGGGTCGAGTTCAAAATCAACAGGGGGACCCACATATGTCCAGAGCCCCTTTTTGAAGACCTCAGGATGTGTGGCGCACACCTCCCATACTGGATCAGTAGTGGCTGTATTGATATCAGACAACCGGATGCCCAGGGACTCAAACCTAACAGACTGTTGGTCCCCTGCTTGACTATGACTAGGGGCAGTTGTGTGCGGATACCTTTAAACTGAACAGTAAAGGCTCCCACCCCAGGACCGGAATCTGACACCCCTGGACATCCCTTAGTGACGTTTTGAACACCTTCAGCTTGGGGCGAGATGCAGGGGAATCCAGAGGAACTCTTTCTGAGGGATGATGGAGAATGAAGTACCTGAGTCAACCTCCATCCAGAGTGGCACATCCTGCAGCTTGAAATCGGCGTAGAACTGGTTGCTGACACTGGACATATGGCTCTGGTCTGGTGACCCTGATGAGACCTTGGCGATGGACGACTCCCTCTGCTTGCTGTGCTTGGTGTCTGGTGTTGGGGCCCTTTTCCTGCGCTGCAGGCACACTTTGGTGATGTGGCCCTTCTGTCCACAGTTGTGGCACTCTACATTTCGGAATGGACACCTCTGCCTCTCGTGCCGACCTCCGCACCTGTCACACTTCTGGCAAGGCTTCTTGTTGTGATTGCCATGTTGCTCCTGATGCTTGTGGTGGACCTTCCGGACATTGCCCTTGTCATCGCTGGACCCAGATGATGAGGTTGAGCCAGGAGATTCAAAGGATGCTGAGAATGAACAGTGGTGGGCCTGGACAGATGATTCAGCAGCACCCGCAGTCGTGTGGTGATGGCGGAACAACTTCACCTCAGACCATGCAGCCTCAGACGCTAATGCCTTGTCCAGCATGAACTTGAAGGTCAGCATCTTTCGGGCCATGAGGCGATGTTGGGCATCTTTGTCCCTCATGCCGGCCAGCAGATGGTCACAGAGCGCCTCTTCAAGATTGTGCCATTTGCATGGGTCAGTAGCAAGACATAATGTGGCAGCGTAATCAGCCACAGACTCCCTGCCCTGAACGCTGCTCTCTGTGGTGGAATGCCACCCGGGCAGGGAAGATCAATACTTCAGGCTGGAGGTGCCTCCTCAGAGCTGCAAGGATTTCAGCGAGCAGCACTTCATCCACATCCTGAGGGAGGACAAGGTGGATCACCAGCTCCAGCGTCTCAGGTCTGCACTGGGACAGGAAGCAAGAGCGCATCTGGCCCTCATCCTCGATCTTCTGGGCCACCATGGCAAGGTGGAACCGGCGCTCGTAGAGTGCCTACTTGTCGGGATGAGGCGCGTTGAAGGGACCGATGTTTCCTTGTGAGGATGCCATCCCACTTTCATCACCAATTTGGTGTTCAGAAACTGGAGGCGGCAACCAGCATAGTGAAATACAGCTCTTTTATTTCTGGGCTCTGAACACAACTTGGAGGGGAACAACGGGGACTTATATACACGTTTAACTTGATACAAAACAGCGGGAACAAACATTATTGGGTGATTTGAATGTATGTTACAACACTATATACATTTGACAGCTATGGTGTGCGCTTCTCAGTGTTTGAACTGTGTGTGCTCGAAGTCTCGCGATATTACGCAAGCTGCTGATATATTGCAGCTGTCAAACAGCATGGCTGTTTGACAGTAAATTGGGCAGTTTCTTTGGCCAGCAAAATGGCCGTTTGAAATATTTAATCTATCATTACACATTTAGTCATCCATAACACATAGCCCTTTTATTTTTTTTAAAATGGTCCTGATTCTGGATTAATTTATCTTGAAATGGTGAGCAATCAGACCTGCAGATTTCTACCTACAAATCATACTAAGCAATTCAATTTTTCTTGTAAGGATGAACGAGTCTTTGCTCCTTGCCCTTACCCACCCCTATCATGTAACTCAATCCTTCAGTGACATGTACCCCTCTGAGAAGCCCACACCCCCTTGGTGCAGCTTCCAAGTACCTTTGGTTCCACTTCAGGGTAGAGAAAATCTGTGATAGGCTTCATCCACTGACTATTTGTGCTTACAAACCAGCAAGATCAGGTAGGGTCTGCAGTGTGCATTAACTTAACAGTAGCATTACCAGCAAAGGAACCAGACTTCCTTCCACCGCTCTATAAGAAACAAAGACAAGAGATGGCTAAAGGAAATATGGGAAGATATGGTCCAGAGGAAATATGGCCTTTAACAGTAGGAGACAACCAATAATATGTAGTGGTAAGAGTGATGAAGGAAGACCAGGACCTGATAGGAAAGTCAACAGAGAATAATAAGGTACAAAGAAAGACAACATAAATCCTGCAAACACTGAAGTTTCTCCCATTCTGCTTCTTTTGTTTTCTTAATCCTAGTCTGACACTGACAAGGGACTGCAGTGGCTCAAGTGCCTAAGATGCTGACTGGGAGGCGGAAAGTTAGCAGTTCGATTTCCGAGTACTGCAGGATGGAATGAGCTCCCATCTTTGTCCCAGCTCCTGCCAATCTAGCAGTTCAAAAGCAAGAAATTGCAAGTAGATAAATAGGGACCACTTTGGTGGGAAGGTAAACAGTGTTCTGTGCTCTCCGGTGTCTAGTCATGCCTGCCACATAAACATTGAAATGTCTGCAGAAGCAGACAGTGCTGGCTCTTCGGCTTTGAAACAGAGATGAGAACTGCACCCTAGAGTCGGATACGACTGGCTTTCGAGCAAGGGAAACCTATACCTTTAGTTTGATACTGAATTACACTGGCTCTCACACCCACTTTACCCAAATTCAGTGGGACTGATATCTGTATAAACCTGTTTAAGACACAGCTGTGTTTGTGTGCTTTTGGATTTGGGCATCTTTGAAATTTTTGTTTTAATTACCAAGCAGTATTATAGTTACGAGAAGATGGGATAATAATAATGATAATAATTTTTAAACCATGTTTCTCAAAGCTTCCAAATACTCATTTATTTCATTGTAAAAACAGTTGTGCTTATCACAGTTCTAACAGTATAGCTGATACATTGATTATCTCTACATGAGCAGCCTATGTTCAGAAATAATTAGTTTTAAGAGTGACTGACACTGCCTCAGAGACATTGTGAGGGGTGGGAATCATGTACAGCTCTTTTCTTTCATCTTTAATGGTAGACTGATTATCTCCAAGGCCATGACGGGGTTACAAAAATATTCATTGGAATCTTTGCCAGAGGTTTGGATTTGAATGCAGGAAAAATTATTGGGAACATCAGGTAGAGAATGTTTTGAAAAACAAAAGTTTAAGAACCTTTTGGACTTTAAAATTCAAACAGATGGACATCTGACTCACAACAGACCTGATATAACCATTGTGGAAAAGAAGAAGACCTGGTTTATTGACATTTCTATACCAGGAGATGCATAAATTGAGAATAAACAACTGGAGAAAATCACAAAATATCTTAATTTTGAAATTGATGTTAACCGTCTATGGAGGCAAAAACTAAAGGACTCCCTAGAGCAACACCTAAAGGACTCCCTAGATAGTTGGAAATTTTGGATCTATTGTACTTGAACATCCTAACTCTCCAAAAAACAACTCTAATAGAAACCACATATATACATAGACATTACCTTAACCATTCTTATGTCCTTAGGATGTTAATTTCATACCAGTCCTCAACTGTGAATTGAATGGTAGATTTGTATTAAACTACTATTACTACTGATGATGGCGACGGTGACAGTGATGGCAACGTTCTGGAATGCACCCAGTAAAAATCCCAAAATATTCCATAGCCCCTTGTTTAAGCTTTGATTCTAATTAAAAATGTAATAAAGTCTCTGAATCAAATAGACACTATGTCAAATCATTCCAATTTGGTGTTCCAGTGTAATTGCTTTCTCAGTGTCAAAAAAGCCATCCCAGTTCCTAAGATGTATTCACTTTCCTTTGTTGTTGTTGTTGTTGTTCAGTCACACAGTCAATTCTGACCCTTTGTGACTCCATGGACCAGTGCACGCTAGGCACCCCTATCCTCCACCATCCTCCTCAACCCACCCAGCTTTGTGCAAATTGTGTCAACAATGCCATCTAGCCATCTCATTCTCTGCTGCCCCCTTCTTCTTTTGCCCTCAACCTTTCCCAGCATCAAGACTTTACAAAGTGAATCTTCTCTTCTCATTTAATGTCGAAAGTACTTTAACTTCATCTTCAATATTTGACCTTCCAAGGAGCAGTCAGGTTTGATTTCTTTTAAGATCGACCTATTTGTACTCTTTGCTGTCCAGGGTACTGTCAAAACTCTCCTCCAACGCTACATCTCTTGTCTTTTCTTTCTACTCTCAGCCTTCCTTATGGTCCAGCTCTCACAACCATGCATCACTACTGGAAATACCATTGCTTTAACTATGCAGACTTTTGTTTGCAAGGTGATGTCTCTATTTTAACTATGTTCCCAAAATTTCTCATAGCTTGCTTCCCAATAATTAGTTGCCTGTTTATGCCATGGCTACACTCTCAATCTGCAGTGATCTTGGATCCTAAGAATATAAAATCTGTCACTGCTTCTTCTTCCCCATCTATTTTCCAGTGAGTGATAGGGCCTGTTGCCATTACCTTGGTTTTCTTGATGCTAAGTCTCAAGCCAGCTTTTGCACTCTCTTCCTTCAAACTAAGCAAAAGCTTCTTTAGGTTTTCCTCACTTTCTGCCATCAGGGTAGTATCATCTGCATATTTTAAATTGTTGATGTTTATCCCAGAGATTTTAATTCCAACTTTTGATTCACCCAGCCCTGTGTTGTGCATTATGTGCTCTGTGTATAAGTTGAATAAGCAGGGTGACAAAATGCAGCCTTGTCTTACTTCTTTTCCTATTCCAAACCACTCCGTCATTCCGAATCCTGTCCTAACTGTTGCTTCTTGACTCATGTACAGATTTCTCATGAGACATATAAAATGTTCTGGTATTCCCTTCTCTTCAATTACTTGCCACATTTTATTGTGGTCCACACAGTTATAGGCCTTGGTGTAGTCAATGAAACAGAAGTAGACTTGTTTCTGGTATTCCTTTGTTTTCTCCATGATCCAACGTATGCTGGCAATTTGGTCTCTAGTTCCCCTGCCTCTTCTGAACCCTGTCCTTAGCTAAAGACACAACAATAGTGTTTGACACCCCTGCACAAATTTCAACAGCCATTCACACCTACAGATTTTATTCCACCTGCTACAAACCTGCAAAGTAAAAGAATGCTACATAAATTGGAACAACCGATCACTGAGCCACAAGAACTGGGGTACATTTTGTTATTTTTCTTTATCTTACTGAAGGATTTGATGTGGGAAGCTGAGTTTGATTCTGTTAAAGCTTGTATTTCTGCCTCTCCTCTCCCTGTGGACACAGCTCCTTCCTGCTCTCTTCAAAAGAACAATTCACCCAGCCATTCTCCATTTCTCAAATGAAAAACCCCAGGGCAAAGCAGAGAGTCAATGGAACTCAGAGGGAGCAAATGAGTGGGAAATGATTGACACAGCAGCATTCCTGGGAAGAAAGTAAAAGAGAGTCTAGAGCTGCTGTCATTGTACAGGAAAAGATGGGAAAAGATACTGTTGCATGGCATGCCAATACTCACTAGAGCAGGAAAAGTGATAGAAAGACCATGAATAAAGAAGAATATGAAGAACAAAGTAGCCTTCCCTGCATTGCAGGTGCTCCGGGATTGACTGTGGCTCTGTTGTTGCCCACTCCAGCCGACACAGAGTGAGGGAAACAGAAGGGGGAAGCCAGAGTTGATAGTGATATGTTTAGTGTACTGGAACCAAGACAATAGAAGCAGCCGAAGTCTGGCTTAACACATCTTTATTGGCACACCGGTAGACTGAACATGAGGTAATGGTGCAGGTACAGCTCCTTTTATATTGCAACAATACATTTGAACATGGTTACACGGTAGCGTATTGGCTGCTACCTGCGTGACGTCATCCTGAGTCACGCCCTTCTTCTCCAGATGTTCCTTGCACGGGAAGGTTCCCGTGGCTGATGGTAATTGGGGAATTTGTACCATGTGAGCTGAACGCTGGCAGCTGCTCTCTATGGGTAGCTAGCTTGCGTTCCATTAACAGCCGAGATACATTGTGATCATTGTTAGGTTACATTTGGACATTGCAGTGGCTACATTCATTCCTTAAAGCAATACAGTTTCTTACACAACACTCCCCCCTAGGATGGGACGAAGTCCCTCAACCATTGTGCCTTCCCGCATGTGCGCTTGGGGCGTATGACTGCTTGGATGAGCTCAGGGGAACTAGGGGCTCTGAGTTCCGCCACACTCTTGTCTTGCAATGGAAAGGGGGGACTCATTAGTCATCTGGTGGGGGCTCTGTGGCAACCTTGTGTTTGGAGAGGGAAACAGGAGATATAACTGGGATGTGAATCCCTGCCTGTTGCTCGTTGCACCTAGCGACCCCCCCAGCATGAATCTAGGAACCAATGAGGAGATCCTTGCTGTCTCACCCTGGTTTCTTGCACCTGCAACTGGCGTACCTGTACTTCCCCCTGCTGCCTGAGTTGGGGGTCTTGGTGATGGGGTGAACTCTAGAACAAAAGGACTGGGAGGACTAGAAATACCAGGGGGTGAACTAAAACCCCTCTTCTCGCTCGGACAGGTGGGGGACCACTCCGCAACACCCCCCTGGTATAGCAACATAAAAATAAACTCATCAGGTGACTCCTCATCCCTCTCGTTCAAAGTATCCTCCTCCCCGTGTGAGAATCTAGGATATGCATTTGTATTTGGGGGAGTCCCCATGTCTCCCCCTTGGGCTAAATGGGTGGGGGAGAACACTAACGTTGACTCTCTTTCACTGGAAACTCGCCGTCTGAGTTGGTCAGCATGCCTTCTCCACAGCAGACCTGTACTGGTTTCAACCCTGTACGACACTGGCCCTGTCTGTTCAATAACCACTCCTGGAACCCACGTTGGACCCCAGGTTGCATAATTCCTATAATGAACTGGGTCCCCTACCGCAAAACTTTTGGAGCTCTCTATCTCTATATTTCTTCCCTCATCCTCCACCCTGGTCGGATCCAACCAATCAAAAAGCGTTCCCAGCTTCCTCCGCATGAGGAGCTCAGCCGGCGAAAATCCTGAAGCCAGGGGAGTTGCCCTATAACAAATGAGGAATTGGCACAGCTGGAGGTTCAATTCACCGGGACCCATACACCGCAGTGCGTCTTTTGTCATGTGCACTTGGCGCTCTACCTGACCATTTGTGGCGGGGTGAAATGGGGCAGAGGTAATGTGCCGAATGGCATTCCTCTCGATGAATGCTGTGAATTCCGCAGACATGAAAGTGCTGGCATTCATGCTCACAAGCACGTCCGGCAGGCCGAATCAGCTGAACACCTTGCACAATTGTTTAATGTTTGTGGCAGATGAGGTGTTGGACATGGGAATGACCTCTAGCCATTTGGAATACGATTCTACTATCAGCAGAAAAAGGGAACCCCGGAATGGGCCAGCAAAGTCGATGTGCACCCGGGACCATGGCCCGCGGGCTGTGTCCCATTCCCTGTGGGGTAGCCGGGACTCTTCGGGCCAAGAGCTCTGGCAACTCTCGCACATGGCCACCAAATGCTCTATATCCGCGTCTATCTGGGGCCACCAGAAATAGCTCCTGGCCAAGGCATTGAAGCGCATTATTCCCAGGTGGCTGGTGTGCAGTAGCCTGAGCACCTTCGCCCGTAACTCCTCTGGGATGACCACCCATTGGCCCCAGAGGAGGCAGGCCCTTTCAATGGAAAGCTCTACCCTGCGTCTGAAAAACGGTTTGAATTCCTCCTCGGGGGGAGTTGTGGGCCACCCTTTTCTGACCCAGGAACTGACTTGGGACAGGGCTTTTTCAGCTGCTGTGGCCTTGGCGAGGTCTGCGGGAACGATGGGGGGGGGGGTGAGTCGACAGACTCGATCAGCAGGACCTGGTGATCCTGCTCCACCTCGCATTTGGGGTCTCCTAATTGAGGGAGGGGAGATCGAGACAGTGCATCTGCATGTGAGATCTCCTTCCCTGGGTGGTGAACCAGTTCATACTGGTAGGCGTTGAGGAAAATCGCCCAACGCAGCATTCTGGGGGACAGGATTTGCCTGTGGTAAAAATCCCCAAAAGGGGTTTGTGATTGGTCACAATTGTGAACTGGTGGCCGTACAGGAAATCGTGGAACTTCTTTGTTCCCGCGATTATGGCCAGAGCCTCTCTATCTGTTTGCGCGTAATTGCGCTCCGCCTTTGAGAGTGGCCTGGAATAGAAGACAACTGGGACTTCCCACCCATTCTCTAACACGTGGCACAGTACAGCCCCCACCCCCACTGGTGATGCATCACAGACCAAGGTTACAGGTTTCCTTGGATCAAAATGGGTCAGAACGGCGTCTGAGGACAGGAACCCATTGAGCTCCTTGAACGCTTTCTCCTGTCTATCTCCCCACCACCAAACCACATCTTTCTTTAGTAACCCGTGCAGTGGCTCCGCAACAGATGCCTTCCTTGGCAAGAAGGAATGATAAAAGTTCAGGAGCCCTAAAAATGACTGCAGCTCTGGTTTCGGGGTGGGGCAGGGTGCATTTTGCATAGCTTCAACCTTGGACTCGGATGGCTTGATACCCTCCGTGGTTATTTTTAACCCGAGAAACTAAACCTCCCTCACAAAGAACACACATTTATCCCTTCTCAACCTCAGTCCTGCTTTCTCAAATACAGTCAGGACTTTGTCCAGCCTTTTCGCTAGTTCCGATTCGCTCCCCGCTGTGATCAAGACATCGTCAAAATATGGGAGCACGCCTGGAAACCCCTTTAAAAGGCATTCTACGAGGGCCTGAAAAAGTCCAGGGGCCAAATTCACGCCAAACTGTAGGCGCATTACCTTGAATGCCCCCTTGTGCATGACAATGGTTTGCACAGCGGCAGCTGCTGGGGTTACCATGAGCTGCTGGTACGCTTGCGCCAAGTCTAACTTTGCGAAACACTTACCCCCGTGTAAAGTAGCTAGGAAGTGGCTAACTACCGGCACCGGATAAGCATTTGGCCAAATGGCCTTGTTAATTGTACATTTGTAGTCAGCGCAAATCCTAACCTCCCCGTTGGATTTTAAAGCTGTAGCAATCGGAGTTTCCCACTCCACAGAATTCACTGGAACCAAAATCCCCTGCCCCACCAATTTGTCCAATTCCGCCTCAATCTTGTCCTTGAGGGCGAAGGGGACTCTTCTTGGCTTGAGTCGTATGGGCCAGATTTCTGGGTCCAAGTCAAACGACACCGGGGGCCCTCTGTATGTCCCAAGCCCCATTTAAAAACTGCTGGGTGCACATCGCACACATCACGTATTGGGTCAGTCTCGATGGCGTTTATGCTGGACAGTTCGATTCCCAGGGGAGCAAACCACTGGGTTCCCAAAAGGCAACAGGACCCCTCCTTGAGAACTACTAGGGGCAGTTTTTCCATGAACCTTTTAAACTTCACTGTGAAGTTTCCCACCCCCAACACCGCGATCCCATAACCCAGCACGTCCAATAAGTTCAATTTCATGGCTTGCAACTTGGGCCGCACATTTGGGGGAATGTGCAGGAACTCCTTCTGGAAAAGGATGGAGTAGGACGACCCTGAGTCTATTTCCATCCCTTTTATCAGTACCTCTACAAAGAAATGCCGGTGGTCCAGGCCCATGCGGTTCACGGCCACCGTGTCGTCGTCAGCCGAGACCTTTCCAATTCCGGCCACCTTGCATTGGGGTGTTAGATGATGTCTCGATAACGCCTTGTCCTCCACTCACCGGCGCCTGCAGACCCTGGCGATGTGGCCTCTCCACCCGCAGTTGTGACACTCAGCTTTTCGCAATTGGCACCTCTTTCGGTCGTGAGATGCCCCACAGCCATCGCAATGGTGGTCCCTTTTCTCGCTGGTTCAGCTCTTTTCTCCTCGCCTCTCAACTCTCTGTACATTGTCATCCTTGCTGGAACAGGAGCCCGCAGCCGCGGATGACTCCTCGGACGTTGGTGGGGTGCTGGTGGGCGACGGGGGGGGGGCAGGCTACTTGTGCTGAGGTCTGCCAGGCCGCTTGTACTGGTGACTTGGCCTCGTCAGGGGTGACCCCTCAAGACTTGAAAACTTTGGCCCCGCTCCTCGCTGTCTCGGCCACATGGGCCTCTCGCAGTACTTCGTTGAACATGAGGTGATGGTCGCGGGTCATCAATTTCCTCTGAACCTCTTCATGCCTTAGGCCGCACAGCATGCGGTCTCGAAGGGAAATGTCCAGGTCCTCCCATTGGCAGTGGATAGCCGCCAGCCTGAGGGCCGCCACATAGGCAGACACTGATTCTTCCGGGTGCTGGTCTCGCCTGTGGAATGCGACCCAGGCCGGAAAAATGGAGACGGGCGGCTGGAAATGCTCCCTCAGCATTGTGAGGATGTGGTCAATGGGCACTGCGTCGACCCTTCTGGGAGCTAGCAGATTCATCAAGATGTGCAGCGTGGCCGGCCTGACCAGGGCTAGGAAATGCGAGTGCATCTTCCCTTCGTCGTCGATGCCTGCAGCATCCATCGCGTGCCGGAACTGGCATTCATACAGCTCCCATTGCTCAGGATCACTGATGTCGAATTGGTGTGGCTTGATCTTGGGATTCGCCATATCCCACCTTCATCGCCAATTTAGTGTACTGGAACCAAGACAATAAAAGCAGCCGTAGTCTGGCTTAACAATATGAGAATGATGCCTTTCTCAAAAGAGCTGGTGAACTGTGGCTGCTCTCTACATCTTGCTTTTCTGCCACATCTTGCTTTTCTGCAGCCCAGATGAGAGTGACTTCATATGGCAGTGTCTAGTGCAGTGGGGCATGCCTGTGCATCAAGTCCTTCTTGATGAGACCCGTGTGCTGCATGATGGAGTGAGCGTCCATCTCTCTCCCAGCTCCTGCCAAACTAGCAGATTGAAAGCAAGAAATTGCAAGTAAATAAATAGGTACTACATTTGGTGGAAAGACTAACATCATTCCATGTGCTCCGGTGTCTAGTCATGCCTGCAATATGAACATAGAAGCAGATAGCACTGGCTCGTTGGCTGTAAATGGAGTTGAGCACCATAACCTAGAGTTGCATATGACTGGCTTTTGAGCAAGGGCAACCTTTACCTTTATTATTTATCATTTATTTATTAGTTCAAATTTATATTGCCACCCACTCACCGAAAACCCTTAGTCTGGCTCCGGCATCCTGCACCTGCAATATAGGGGAGAAGCCTGTTGTAGGGAAATCTGTCCTGACAACTGTTTGCCATCAGGCAGGTAGGTTAAAAGGGCTCCCAAAGCCAGGGGACACCGTGCAAGAGAGTACCTTCCCACTCCCTGCCACCAGTGTTTCTGGGCCCCAGCCCCATCGGGGTGTTTAAAGGACTGGTGAGGCAGCAGGACTCTCATTGCTGCCCCGGTCTCCCTGTGAGCGAGGTGGAGTGGCCTCCACAGCATCCGATACCGGGTTCCACCACTGTCGGTGTCTCCCGCCCTTGTTCGGGGCAAAAAGACTTTTGCTGCCACCACTTTTCGGGATCGCCTGCAGCACCAAAGGACTCCCATCATGTTTGGACTTTGTTGTGTCTCCCAGTCACCCTCACCATCGGGACGGGGAGGGAATTGGCGGCACCTGCAGATGCCGTCCCCTCCCCCTGGTCCCATCTGGTCAGGGGTTAAGAGAGGGATGCCTGCAGGCATGGGGGAGGGAAGCAGCCATCACCCAAGCCCCTTCCCCGGACCGACATTGGAGAAGTGGGAAGTGGGAGCTTCTGGGTTGTACCGCTGGAGGGGGTGCAGCATGGGGATTGTATTTTTTGTAATTAATATAGGACTTCTTTACTTGCAATTGTTAATTTGTAATCTGTTTTTCTGTAACTGTGTAATTATATTTGTGATATTATATTTATATATGGTTTAGGCAGCTTTGAGTGGCACCTGTGCCAGGAAAGCAGGATAGAAATAAAAACTTTTATTATTATTATTATTATTATTATTATTATTATTATTATTATTATTATTATTATTATTATTATTATTATTATTATTATTATTATTATTATTATTATTATTATTATTATTATTATTATTATTATTATTATTATTATTATTATTATTAATGTAAGTTTGGATGTCCTTTTACTTCTCCCAGGTTCCTGGAAGAAGTAAAAAGAAAGGAATTAAAGAAGCACTCTTCAGGCTCTGGTTGCTGAGTTTCCCTCTGTTTCTGGGGTAGTTGAGTGGAGCAAGAGAAACAGAGGGTGTGGCAAAGACAAACTTTTACTTAGCAAGCTCAAGATTCGTAAGTTCACTTTTAACCTGTTTGAAAAAGTGATCTTTACCGAAAAACATTTCAGTAACTACAGAATGGATTTTCTCTAAATCTAAAACCTGATTGGGCTGCCATTCCTTTTTTTTTTTTTAGAAGAAGGGAGATTTATCTATTCAATATTTGATTAATTTCCTATGGCCTGGAGCTAACGGTTGCCTATTTATCAAAGGGTAGCGAAGCAGCTCTTTCTTTTTTTTAATAAAAAAATCACACTTTTAAACACTATGCTCTTCCAAATTTGGTCCCTGGCAACTCCCGAATATCTGCTACAATTGTGCAATTTTTTAGGCTGATAGTTTCAGAATTATAATCTTTAGTTTGTACTGACCTGATTTTTAGAAGTGCCTAATGGAATAATGTTTGACTGGGCCACATTAAATACTTTCATATCTTCTGCATTCACTGAAATGCAGGAGACATTTAATTTTGAAAGACATCAGTAAACAGTACAGACAGTCATATCTAAGTCCTAAAACAAGGTCATTTAGAATTGGCACTTGCTAAAATCCTTCTTGTCTGAGACATATACTAACAGCTTTGAGATCTTTGTTCAAATTTCTTTCTGGGAATCTAGGACACCAAGGAAGCCTAAGCTAAATAATCTTATTACTATTACTGGTATTACTCCTGCTCCTACGAACAACAGAAGGCCATATGTATTGCAGAAGATTCTAATTCATCATCATGAGCATCATGAGCATCATGATCACCATTATCCTCTCCTCATGTTTTTCCCAATCTTTCTTTCTTTTTTAAGAGTAACTCATAGTTAAGCAATTAAGCTCCCAGAATCCTGTAGAAAATGGTAGTTGCCTTTTCCCCCTGGGAAAAACCCATAACATCAGAGTCTGGAAAAGTTCTTTTTATTTTGGTCTACAATTCCCATAATCCCTCAACCACCATGCTGAGGTTTTTAAACTCTCTTTGTATTACATTGTGATGTCAACTTTGTTGCAGCAAAAGCAGCAGGATCCATGGCACTTTAAAAACTTTTTAAAAAATTAAAGTACTAATAGTTTTAATCTTACTTTGCCTGGCTATTCAGTTCTGTTGCATTCCTCCTACCACCACTTTATTGTTTTATTCACTGGTTGCAGACAGCTCTAGAATTTGATGCCAACCAGCTGGGGCTAGGCTTTTAAAAAATCCCAATATTTACCAATGACTTGCAAGATGAAAATTGTAGAACTCCATAAGATCCTGTCCAACTGCCAGTAGCTTCACACATTGGCCAATCACTTTGAGGGGTTCATTTCTCACAAAACTTATGGCCAGAATGGTGTCTGCATGTTCTAAACTCTATCTTTTGATAGGCTGGCTTCTGGGCGAAAGTTGAAAATGAAATCAGAAAAATTTTGAGTGTGGAGATTAAGTTGGATTCAAGTATTGTATTGTTAACTGATGTAGATAACCAAACTATAGATAATTATAAAAAATATATTTGAACAATTATGTTAACAACTGCGAGACAATGCATAGCCCGAATTTGGAAAAGTGAGACTACATTAAAAATCGAGGATTGGTATAAAGAAATGTAGACAATTGCACTAAATGACAAACTTACCGGGGAATTGCGTCAGAAAAAGGGAATGATAAAAGAGAATAATTTTTTCGAAATATGGAACTACTTTTTGGAGTATACACTGGTTAAAGGACAAGGAAGTGCACCGGTGCTGGATCAGCTTGTATTTTAGAAAAAACACTGATAATAAAGGGTATACTTAGTCTCCTACTCAATGTGAATAACACTGGGTGTTGTAATGCAAAGTATTGTAATCATTTTTATTTCTTTCATGTTTATGTTTGTACAAATTATTTGGCTATATGTCTATTTACTTGTTTGTAATGTGGTTAAATAAAAATTATTTTAAAAAATAAAAAATATTGGCTGGCTTCTAGAGGGGCTGGATCTTTACAGGGACAGGACTGAAGCAAAACAGACTATCGTGAAGAATCTGGGAATGTGGGCAAAATCCATCCCAGCAGGTAATTTGTCAGCCCTGTTCAATGACCTCCTATCACCTTGCATTACCTTTTATCAGCTTCCAGGCTCTGCCCACGCATGCACGCACGCACATGCACGCACACACTTTTTAGATATTCTTCCATTATCTGCAACTCAGCCGAGAAGCAGGAAGGAAAAAAACCCTCTCACAATAACAAGATTGTTGGTTTTCCTTTTGCTGCTTCCCTCTGTCAAAGCTGGGCAATTGATTTTATTCACTTATATTTATTTTCCTTCTCCCTCTGCTTCTCTCTGTCACATTTCTCCTCACTGGTGGGAGAGATTCATTTTAAGCAGGACAAGGAAGGTGGGCGTATATGCAGAACAGCCATTGTAACTGTGGAGGAGACAAGGAGATTTGGCAAGAGAAGAAAGTTAAGATTGGGATAGTGGAAGGGAGAATGACAGTGCCATCAGTTGTAGTCTAGTTGCTTTTTGTATGTTGAAGAGAAGGGTGTCCCCTTTGCCTAAAGCAGCAAACTGTCATTCACTGGCACTTTCCCAGGTGTCCCCGACTAATTTCAGATATCAGAGTTGCAAGAAAAGGGGGTCCTGGCTGAGTCCTTGGGAAGCCACAGCCCAACTAGAATAGAAAACACCACATAAAATGTATTAATAGTCTGATTCAGTGTAAGGCCACTTCATATATTCATGAGAATGATGGATTGGTATTTTCCATTTCCTTTGCTAGTCACAGAGCAGCTGTTAACAAACACAATCCACAACACAATTCTGACAGCCATCCATGTGGTTGATTCTTAAAACAAAGATGATCCTGGCAGAAACAGCTCAGTAATTTGAAGAAAAATAATCAAAAATGAAATGGTGGTAATGGGGAATCACTAGAAAAACAGCACTAGAAACATTCATTTCAGCTTTCATCCCCATGAGCCAACAAAATTAAAGTTCTTGGCTTGAATGTAAGAAAAATACATGTGAAGAAGCGTGTTGCTTTTGCAAGCTTCTAGAATCACAGGGCCAACAATGAACATGACAACCAACTGTTATGACACTTCATCTTCATCAAACAAATTGGCTTAATGTGGGAGCACTGATAGAAGTACAACAGCCTTCTCTCCAGCATGAAGGAGGGAAAGAAAAATAGAATGTCTTTGCAATCCATTTGGTAAGAATAAGTGACTGTTTTAATTTCTGCAAAAGGTATTTGTGATATACTGAACCATTAACTTTGAAAAAGTAGGAGAGAAGAAAAGCAATGCACATCAGAACTGTCTCATATGGGGGGCGTGTCAAGATGGAGGGCTGAGAGAGGCGAACTATTTTCCGCTCGGAATGGAGAGAAACGGAAGTGACTTTTAAAAGTGTAAATAGTTCCTGAAATCGGCAAAAAAATGGATTAGAAAAAATAGAAGGAAAAATAGTTACGGAAAATACTTTGGAGGCTCCAAAGCAGCGCTGGAAAAAGGAGATAAAACAGAGTTTCGATCTTGGAGAGAGCGGGGGGATGGGCGATTTATAATGGCGACGAGTCCCCGGAGCTCTTAAAAGAAAAACGGACAGATTGGAAACGAGAGGAGATCGGTGTTCCGGTAAAATTGTTTAAAAGCGTTGGCAAAGCGGATAAGTGGACGACTGGATCGAAAAGGGTAATCTCGGCGGGGTGGTGAAAGAGGTAAACTGAAGCGGACTTCGCTCGCCCCCGCCGTCCCCTCGATCGGAGACGGCCGGAGCTTTGCGGAGCTGGAAAAGTGCAAAGGGGAGAAGTGGAGAAAGCAAGACGGTGAGCAGTTATGTAAAGATTTTGAAAGAGGGAAATATTAAGGGGAAGAAAAGAGACTGAGATTTTCCGTACTGTGTTATTCCGGTGGGAGCTGATAAATCAGCGGCTAAGTAAAGAGAATATAGTACTTCCTGCTTTTTTCTTTTCTTTTTTCTTATTCCTTTTTCCTTTTCGCTCCCCTCTCTTGGTCGTTATGTAAGCCGTGGACTTGGAGTATTGGCTTTTAAAGAAAAAGGAGTTGGTTTAAGTCTGCCCCTGCATATCCTTTTGGAGATATAAAGTGAAGCAAGACGGTGCTGTGGCCTAGTGCCCTGGGGAATAAACTGCTGTTAATCTGGAACTTTTGAGAGTAGGAGCCTGAATTTGTCAGCGTTTTTTATTTTTGTATTTATCCCATAACAGCAAGATAAAGTTGGCTCTCCTTCCATTTTTTATTTTTTTATTTTTTTGAGCTAAAGTTTGAAGACACTTTTTTAACTGCTTTTATTTTAACTCCCCTCTCTTTTGCTTTGTTGGAAAATTTTTATATTTTTTACTATTATCTTTTTTAAATTTACAAATACGATTTTTCTTTTTGGTCTTTTTTTTTGTTTTACCTTCTCTTTTTTTATCCCTTTTTTTTTGTTTGTTCAAAATACTTAAAATTTAAGAGGGAAATTAATTAGGCTTGAATTGGGATACTGACTTTTTTCTCTTCATCACCCTCACATAGAGTGGAACTGGGGTGATTACCTGTGTATACATGTGTGTGTATATGTGTGTGTAAATACGCACACATATATATGACAGAGAGGGAGGGGAGGAGAGGATAAGGGCTAAGCATTGTATTTTGAAATAAATATATTGAAATTGGTTAGATTTAAAATACAGGGTGAATCTTGAATGAGAAATTGTTTATGTAAATTGATAAAAGGGAAGCAGCTAGAAATACATTTTGATGAAACGGCAGGGGAGAGGGAAAGAGAAGGAGAAGAAATTGGTTTGGACAAGAGTGCAAAGACCAACATCCTCAGATAGGAGTTTCAGAAGGCTTACAAGGCTGGACGAGGAGGAAGAGGAGATGAAGAAAACAATGCAACAGGAAATAAAGGACTTGGAGGAACAGGAGACAGTGAAGAAGATGGCACAACAATTACAACAACAACAACAGCAACAGAAGACAATAATATCACCAACTACCGTTGCTCCATCTGCGGTAAAATCAATTGTGATAACAACAGCAAAAGTTACAACAACAACAACTGCCACAACAACCGTAACAACCACAGCGGCAATAGCAGGGACAGCACCAACAACGATCGTAACCACAGCCACGGCAACAACACCAACAACATCGGCAATGGGGGAGGGGCAAGGATCCAAATCTGAATTTGAAAGTCTAAATGAGAAATTTGATAATCTGGGGAATAATATCGGAAATATGATTGCTCAAATTAAATTAGATTGGAAACAAGACATGCAAGATATGTTAGCAAATATTATGAAGGGAATTGACGGCGTGAAGGAGGACATAAACAACCTCAAAAAAGAACAAGAAGTCATCAAAAAAGAACAGGCAACGACTAAAGCAGAGGTTGTGGACTTGAGAAAGAGAGAAAAGGAGAGAGAAAATAAGGTTGGAGATCATGAAAAGAGATTAGAAAATGTGGAAGAACAATTAAGAAGAGCAAACGTCATAATTCGAAAATTCCCAGAGAACTCCCCAGACAAATTAAAAGAAAGAATAGTGAAATGGCTTGATGAAATTATGGAAGATGGCTTCACGCCGCAGGAGGTTGTAAATGTATTTAGATTGGGGTCAAGAAGAGGTAAAACTGGGTCAAGGAATGTCATGTTAAAATTTGCTAATGTATCAGATAAATTACGTTTAATGGCGCTTATACGGGAAAAAGGAACAGAGGTTCTAAAAGTGGAAGGCCATGATATTGAAGTGTATAATGACATTCCAATAGAGGATCGTTTCTGGAGACAATCGATGAAGCCAATTACAAAATGATTTCAGGAAAAGGGAATAAGGTATAATTGGAAATTTCCACGACAATTAAGTTTTTTTTACTTGGGAAGACGTTATTTAATCAGTGAGGGTCCTAATGTCTTGGATGTAATGACAGATGCTAAGTTGTTGGAAGCAGGAACAAAAGAGTGGTTTGATTTGAAGGAAGAACTGATTATATCTGGTGGTTATAGAAGACGGGATAGCAATGGAAATGAGAATATGCCTAAAGGGGCGGAAGGAGGAATTGATCCGGGTGGGGAGTAGTTTTTGATCTCTCCCAAGCTCCTATGACTGACCGCACCCCCCCTCCCCTCTCTGAAACTCAGAGGCCATTTGTTAAAAGAAAATGGGGAGGGATAGTAGTGGATTGCTTAATGTAATTTTTTTTGATGTTTTCTTTTTTTTCTTTTTTTTCCATTTGTATAAGGTGAAGGAAATGTTATATGTTAATCACAGGTCCGTAGGAGGAAGTGGGAAGTGTAAAAAAAGGTGGGAGAAATACAATTAATGAGGAATGTAAAAGTAATGACATGGAATGTGAAAGGTACTGGTTGTCAAGTGAAGAGAAGGAGGTTGGAAGCGGCGCTTAGGAAAGACAGACCGGATATAATCTTTCTTCAGGAGACCCATCAGAATTCGGAAAAAACTAATAAGTTATTTTTAGGATGGACTCAAGTCTATGAAAAAGCATATGGTTCTTCAAAGGCCAGGGGGGTCGCAACTTTGATATCAAACAGATTGGGATTTGAGATGATAAAAAGTATATCAGACCCAGAAGGTAGATATTTGATAATAAAGGGAAAAATAGAAGAAGAAGAAATAACGTTGGTGAACTTGTATGTACCAAATGAACGTCAAAATAGTTTCCTAAATAAGGTATATCGAATATTAGAGAAGGAAAAAACAATAAAAATGATTGTAGCGGGAGATTTTAATTTAATAGGATCAAATATAGATAGTACAAATACAACGAGATGTGTGGGCGGAAATAAAATGCATGTGTTAAATAATTGGTTGAAATCCTTGGGGCTGAAAGATACATGGAGGGTGCTTAAAGGATTGGAAAGAGCCTATACATATTTTTCACAAGTGTATAATACATATTCCAGAATAGATTACATATTTGTCACGGATAACTTGATAAGTAACTTAGATGGCATAGAAATAGGAATTTTCAAAGAATCGGACCATGCAAAAGTTTTGTTGGAAATGAAAATAGATGCTATAAAGAGTACGAAAAATTGGAGATATAATGTCAGATTGTTTAGAGATAAAAAATACAAAGATCAAATGGTAGAAAAATGGGAAGAAAATTGGAAATGGAATGACACAGGGGAAGTAGGAATAGGTATAGTATGGGATACAATGAAAGCAATATTTAGGGGTGAAAGTATCAAGATGGCAAGTATTAGAAATAAACAGTTAAAAACTAAACAAGAAGAAACTGAAAAAGAGATTAAAAAGTTACAGGAGGAACATGCAAGAACTAAGGATAGAAAGGCTTACGAAAGGATGCAGGGATTAAGGAAGGAATTAATAGGAAATGATATGGAAAAGGTGAAAAGAGATTTAGTATACTTAAAAAGAGAATATTTTGAATATAGTAATAAAAACTCAAAATTGTTGTCAAGAGCGGCTAAAGAAAAAAGAAGTAGAAGGGAAATAGGGATTATGGTAGATAAGGAAGGTATAAGATATAATAAGACTAAAGACAAATGTAAAGTGATTAGAGAATTTTATCAAGATTTATATTCTAAAAAGAAGATAAATATAGATAAATTAAAGGATAGATTGGAAATGCAAATTAAAAATAAAATAAGTCAGGAGCATAAACAAAGAATGGAAGAATTAATAACTGAAAAAGAGATAAAAAAGGCAATAAATAAACTGAAATCAGATAAATCACCCGGAGAAGATGGACTACCGGCTGAATTTTATAAAGAGTTTAAGGATATATTAATCCCGAAACTGTTAAAATTGTATAATGGTATTCTTAATGGGGAACAGTTACCTGTATCATGGTATAGAACAATAATTGTCTTATTACCAAAACCGGGAAAGGACCTAGAAAAAGTAGAATCATACAGACCTATCTCCCTGATAAACCAAGATGCTAAGATTTTTACGGCAATATTGGCAAATAGATTAAATAGTTTTATGGACAAATATATAAATAAGGACCAGGCCGGATTCGTGAAAGGGAGACATATGGCAGACTTAGTAAGGCGAGTATTAGATTTAATAGACGTGGCAAGACAGAACAAAGAGAAAGTAGGTTTATTATCGTTAGATATTTTTAAAGCATTTGATTCTTTACAATGGGTAACAATTAGCGAGATAATTAAGAGTTACGGATTTGGTAACAGGTTTGTAAAAACAATAGAACAATTATACCAACAAGGATATGCCAAAATTAGAGTCAATGATGGCCTCACAGAGGAATTGAGACTAGAGGCAGGAACAAGGCAAGGGTGTCCTCTATCTCCAATACTATTCATCATGGCAATGGAAATATTAGCTAATATAATAAGGGAAGACAAAAATATAGAAGGAATAATGGAAAATAAAATTAGTTTATATGCATTAGTTTATTACTAATCATGAAACAGCCTAGAAGAACTATGGAAAGGATTCAAAAACATTTAAAGGATTTTGAACAAATCACAGGCCTGAAGGTAAACTGGGAAAAATCTGAACTGATTTTAAGTAATATTGAAAAGGAAGAACAAAAGAAAATTAGAGATGAATTTAAATTGCAGATCAAAGCGAACTTGAAATATTTAGGGATAATTATTTCCGATAAATTAGAGGATCTGAAAAGATTAAATTACGATAAACAAAAGAAGGAACTCAAGGCTAAAATTCTACAGTATCAAAAATTGAAGTTGTCTTGGTTTGGCAGAATAGCATTGACTAAAATGATGTTACTACCAAAACTAAACTTTTTATTTGATGTCTTACCAATTCAACTGACGGATAAAGATATTGAGGAATTTCAAAAATTATTTGATAATTATTGTAACGGAGGACGTAGAGCTAGAATCTTAAAGAAAATGTGGTATTTATCTCAAAAAGAAGGGGGCTTAGGAATACCTAACCTAAAGAATTATTACAAAGCATTCCAGATAAAGAACGTAGTTAAGATTTTGACGAAGGAGTCGGTTATTTGGGAAGAAATTGAAATGAAGGAAGTAAAGGAAGTGGGTAAGAGCCTTTTTTTAGACAAGGAATCAGGGAAAATATTGGTTAAAAATAGAATGATGAAATCAATGTTGGGAGTATGGAAGAAAATTAAAATGAAATTGGCCCCAAATATCTCACCGATAATTGAAATAGAAGATTTGAAAAAGTTCCCAATAAGAATGGATAATGAGATGAAAGAAATATTGTCGACAAATAAGGTCCTCCTGTTGAAAGATTGGATACGAGTCTGCAAAGATAATGGGATGAAAAGAGAGCTATATACCCGGATGAAGTTGAATTGGTTTCAGATAGCAATGTTGAATAAGTGGAATAATAAATATTGGAGGGAACAGAGTTTGGAAAGAGATAGGACGGAATTTGAGGAATTAGTATGGAAAATAAGGAAGGAGAAAATTGGAATTAAAGGGTTGGTTAGTAAAATTTATAAAATAATAAACACAGAAGGTAAACCACAAGAAATATTAAGAAATACATGGGAACAGGATCTGAATTTGAAGATAACGGAAAAGGAGTGGCAAAATAAATGGAGAAAAAGAATTATGAGATCCCTGTCGGTTAGAATAAAGGAACATAACTTTAAAATGTTATGGAGGTGGTATCTGACCCCTATGAAATTACATCAGATAGATAAGAAAAACAATAAAATGTGTTGGAGGTGTAAAAATACCTTGGGTACATATGTTCATATGTGGTATGAATGTAAAGTGGTAGAAAATTTTTGGATAAAAATTGAGACTGAGATAGGAAAAATCTTGGGATTGTGTTTTAAGTTGGGGCCAGGCACCACTCTATTGACCGATGTTGATAATGTTAATATAGACAATGATAAGAAAGAGCTGTTGTCTATGATGCTTGTAATGGGAAGATTGTGTATTGCAAAAAACTGGAAAAGTGAAGTAACGTTAAAGGTGGAAGATTGGTATGGGCAGATGTGGGATCTCGCATTGAATGAAAAATTAACATGGGAGTTAAACTTTAAGAAAGGTATAGTAAAAGAAAATAGATTCTGGAATATATGGCGAAAATTTGTTGAATATTCATTGACGAGAGATGGAACATATAAATTGACACCAGACCAAATGAAATTTTGAGAACAATAGAAACGAATGGGAGATCCCACAACCTCCTAGGACAATGTATATAGCACCGGGTGATAAAGTATGTAATTGTATGTAATATATAGTCTGTACTTTTTCTTTTTTATGAATGTAAGGTTGTTTTTCTCTTCTAGGGGAATATATTCAATGTATACTCGCTTATTTGTTTTTTCTTTTTTATTGCATTGTATTGTATTGTAATGTAATGTTATGAATGTTTAAGTTTTGTAATTTTGTTTGAAAATTAATAAAAAAAATTAAAAAAAATAACTGTCTCATATGCAGTCTCTAGCCCAGGGATTCTCAAACTGCAGCCTAGGGGCCAGATGTGGCCCACAGGACCATATCATGTGCCCCACCACCACCACCTCCGCCACATCCGGAAGTGCCATGTAGTGGAGGAAGGGCAAAATGGTCATCTGGCCCCTGAAGCTACCTCAGGGAGTGTGACCTGGCCCCAAGCTTTAAAAGGTTGAGAACTTCTGCTTTAGCCATTCAAATTTATGTTTTGGAATCCAGGCATACTAATAACTGAAATGAACTTATTGAGGCTAATAGGACTTAAATTAGTAATGGTCAGTTTGTTCCATTGATTTGTTTCTAAATCAACATCCATAGTTTGGAATCAGTATTTGTCTGCGGTTTGGATAATGAATTACAGCATACAGCAATAAATGGCATGTTGTCTTGAATGGAGGAACTTTGATGAGCTCTAGGCTGGCTGGTTTTATAGTAGTGCCACAACACATAATAATACCATTCCCAAACTAACAAGAGAAATAACAGCTTGTAGGGTGGGTAGCCAGACATTTCAGGGGCCTTGGAGCATTATATACCCATACGTTTTGGAGGTGATGATCACATGATGGGGCAGTCATGTGAAATCACAATGATGTGGTAGGCCAGGGTTGTGCCATCACCATCCAATAGTGGCAGTCCTGTTGCAGTTTAACTTGCATGGGAACTGTGTTTCACTGTATGTGGATCACGAGGGCAGGTTTCTGTTGGCATTCTTATGCATATTATTTGCCAACTCACTGTTTTTGATGTGCCATTACATCACATGGATAAAGGAGACTGTGTAGACACACTCTTTTGAGAAAGTGTGGGAATTTTAACCACACATATTATTAAGTTTATAAAAAGGTGAGAAATGCAGATACTCAGAGGAGATTATTTTTTAGCCAGACCATTAAAGGGGCACAATGAAGGGCAACCATAAAAAGCCCTAGAATGATGTTGAGCATTAGAAAGATTGCTATTGTATAATGGATTGAAGGTCAGTTTCTGCCCTACCTGACATTCAGCTAGTGTCCCAAACAGGTTCATGTGAACACATGTGACTGGCATATCTGTAGGGCTATATCTAAATTAAGGATACGAGGAATTTGATTTCTGTCTGAGATTTAATGGACTTTCCTCAGTCTTCACATCCTGGATTGCCCATAAAGTAGAAAATGCAAGCGCGGCGCCAAAATGGCCACCGCGCTCTTTGCGGCCCCCCCCCCACAGGACGAATGATCCGGGTAGTTTAGGGCGTGGCCAGCTCCCTTATAAAAGGGGTGGCCACGAGGCAGCCGAGCTGCCATTTTTGCTAAGCGACGGAGCGGAGAAGTTTTTCTTCCCCTGTGTCTCCGTCGCTCCTTACCTAGATTGGAAGCCTTTTTGGCGGCGAATCTTCTCTTTCGGCTTCCTTTCGCCTTGAGTGAGATGCCTCCGATGAAGAAGGCGCTTTCGAGTGCAGCTCGCATGGGTAGGAGGCGCAATCCGGGTCGGAGGACCACGGTGGCGCCTCCCCAGCAGCCGCCTTTGCCGGTACCTGCCGGTACCGGCGGAATGGGGTCGATTACCCCTTGGACGGGAGCGGGAGACCCAAGCATGGGCTCGGTTGGGGCTGCGGCCCGCGGCCCGCAAGCGGTGGACACCGCTCCTGGCTTTGCCCAGTCGGCTGGGCCTGCAGCAGTTGTGGCGCAGCTCCCCCCGGGGTCTTCTAGCCTTGGGGGGTGGTGTGGCCCCCTGCCTTGGCAGGTGCCTGCACCGACCCTTCCGGGCTTCGGTGCTGGACAATGGCCCTCTTCGGGTCCTGGGGTACAGGGACCTGTGCCCGCGCCTCTACCAGGCGGGCTGGCCGGCCCTTGGCCCCAGGTCAGCATGGAGGCCTTACTGGCCCGCGTGGCGGCCCTCGAGGCCTCCTTGGCTCGGGCCAGCCATGCTGGGGCTACTTGTGGGGTTCGTTTCGAGGCGCCGTCGGTAGGGCAGCAGCAGGCGACGGGACGGGTCGAGCTGCTGCAGGCGTGTGGCGCAACTTCGGCCACTGCCTCGCAGCTCCCCGGCCAGCAAGCAGGTGTGGGTCAGGCCCCGATGATGAGCTCTACGGCGGTCGTGAGCTCCGACGCCCCCGGTGGGCCGGAACCCCCGGTGGGGGCGGCCTGCGGGGGTGCAACATGTGAGTATGCAGTACAAGCCAATACACCTACACACATTGCCACTACGGGGGGGCCTTTCAATGGCCTTGGCCTCGCGCGGGTGGTGCGTTGGCCCAGCCGCCGGCGCCCCACTCGGCGATGACAACTGCTACCCGGACCCCTGGGGTTACAGGTGTTCCCTACCCTGCCGGGAATGTATTGGGGGTGGCGGGGCCAGCACAGGCCCCTTTTCAGATGCCCGCGTTGTCTGCAATCCCGGTTTCGGCCTTGCCAACGGCGGGATATTCTTTGCCACTGGGTGACCACCTAGCACAAGCCACCAGAGAAAAGATATGGCGGGGGGAGTATGTAGATATCTTCTCACTCTTAAACAGAGAGCCCACCAAGGAGGAGAGGGAGGGGCAGGATGAGAAGGATAAGGAGCAAGCACGTCGTCGCAAGCCACCACGTACCTGGGCCAACTGGCTGCCGGCTTATTTAATCTACATGGCAGTGTACTTGAGAGCACGGCCGGATTTGGCTATTCCGATGGTCCAATATTTGGACAACATCTATAGGGCGATGGTCGATTTTCCGAGCCCTTCGTGGTTGGCTTATGACGAGGAATTTCGTATGCGGATTCCCCTGCACCCCGAGATGAGGTGGGATGAGCCGTGCCAGAGGCTTTGGCTTCTGTACATGACGCCCACGCGCCCCGCGCCAGGGGAGAGATACCATTGTGGACATGCGGTCCAGCGAGCGGCTCCAGCTCAGGTTCCCCGCCAGGTGGCGGGGCAGGGGGTTCCAACCCGCCTGCTGTGCTGGACTTTCTCGTCCAATGGTTCCTGCAATAGGAAAAATTGCAAGTACAGGCATGAGTGTCCCACCTGTGCGGGCCCCCACGCTGCCTCTGCGTGTCCCAGGCCTGGAGGGACGCGTGGCAGAGGGAAGGGCGGACAGTGGGCTGGCAAGACTGCCGCAGATGGAGGTAGTGTACCAAAAGGCCCCCTCCCCAATTAATGTGCGTATGTTGGAGCGTTGGCTCACATCGTACTCGAAGAGGGAGGATGCGGAGTATCTCCTTCGAGGATTTCAGCAAGGGTTCCGTATCCCTTTCATGGGTGATAGGTCCCCTCAGGATGCCCCCAATCTTTTATCTCTTAGGGGAAGGGAGGAGGTGGCTGCTGCCAGCATTAGGAAGGAGGTTGATGCGGGCAGGGTCGCTGGCCCTTTCCCCGCACCCCCGTTCCCCAATTTTAAGGTATCGCCCCTAGGCTTAGTTCCCAAAAAGTCGCTAGGCGATTTTCGCCTTATTCATCATTTGTCTTACCCGGCCGGCCGATCGGTCAATGATGTTATCCCTGATGACCTTTGTTCGGTCAGGTATACATCCTTTGACCACGCGCTGCGCATGGTGCGCTCGTGCGGCCCGGGTGCCCTACTGGCTAAATGCGACATCAAGTCGGCTTTTCGCCTACTGCCGGTGCATCCGGCTGACTTCGAGTTGCTGGGTTTCAAATTTCGGGGCGAATATTATTTTGATAAGGCCATGCCTTTTGGCTGTTCCATATCATGCTCTGCATTTGAGCGTTTCAGTACCTTCCTGGAGTGGGCTTTCGTCCGCAGGTCTGGGTCCCGGTCTGTAGCCCATTACCTGGATGACTTTTTATTCGGGGGTGAACGGGGCTGGGACACGTGCACACGTCTCCTCAACACATTTCAGACGCTAATGGAGGAACTCGGTGTCCCTTTAGCGCCCGAAAAGACCGAGCGCCCATCTAACAAGCTAGTGTTCCTGGGGGTGGAGATCGACACAGTAGCGCAGGCTTCTAGGTTACCGGGGGACAAGGTGTCCCGGTTAGTGGCCCTCATCTCGGATTTGCTGGCCAAGCGCAAGGCATTGCTGAGGGAACTCCAAGTGTTACATGGTCACCTCAATTTTGCCTGCAGGGTGGTCGCACCGGGCAGGGCTTTTGCTCGGCGCTTATGCGACGCCATGGCAGGGTTATCCAGGCCCCACCATAGAGTCAGGATTACCCGGGGTATCAGTGCAGACATGTTCGTCTGGTTACAGTTCCTGAGGGAGTTCAATGGGGTCTCATTTTGGAGGTCTGACCTCCTGGCTTCCCCAAATTTTCAGATCCAGTCTGATGCCTCAGGATCCCTGGGTTATGGGATGTACTTCAATGGGAAGTGGGCCTATAGTGGGTGGCCACCGGCATGGGCAGGCACTGGTCGCCTGCGTGATCTCACTTACCTTGAATTTTTTCCTATCCTGGGGGCTTTGATGCTGTGGGGCGAGGAATGGGCCAACTCGGTCGTGCATTTCTGGTGCGACAACGCTGCTGTTGTCCACATTGTCAATGCACAGACTTCCAAATCGCCCAGGGTTATGGACCTAGTGCGCCAGTTTGTGCTGCGCTGCCTGCGCCTCAACGTTTTGTTCAGGGCTAGGCACGTCCCAGGGGTTAATAATGATATTGCCGACGCTTTGTCCCGCCTGCAGATCTCCCGGTTCCGTGCCTTGGCCCCGGATGCGGAGGAATTTCCCTCGCCACTCCCGGACGAGATATGGACCATTGGCAGGGAGAGGTGAACCGGGCGATCGGCCTGTCACTGGCGCCCCGCACGCGTAAGGCGTATCAACAAGCTTTTAATTCTTATAGGGCATTTTCTGCCCAATTTCACCTGCCAGAGACCTGGCCTATCCCGGTGGATCATATTCTGCGGTTCATGGTTCACCTGCATTCCCAGGGCCTCGCACCTCGCACCATAGCATCCAAGCTCTCGGCGCTGGCTTTCATGGCCAAGGTGAGGGGTCGGGTGGACAGCACCTCTGACTTCCGTGTGAGACATGTTTTGGAGGGGTGGGTGCGTGAGCGCGGGCGTTGCCCGGACGACCGGCACCCTATTTCCCCAGGGGTTCTTACCCTGTTGGCCCGGGGCTGGCCAGGCCTCTGTTTTGATCATTATGAGGCAGCCCTTTTTCATGCAGCCACAACGGTGGCATTTTTTGGAGCGCTCCGCATCAGCGAACTTGTGATGCTGTCTAAGGCGGATGCAAGTTGTAGGGCACTGGAACTCGAGGATGTCTATGTTGCCAAAGACTGGGCCCAGTTGAGGATACGCTCCTCTAAGACTGATCAGCAGGGTGCAGGCAGTGGTGTAAGACTGCTACGGTGTTCTTTGGCAGACATCTGTCCGGTTGGTGCCCTACAGGAGTTTCTTGCACTGCGTGGCACGCACCATGGCCCGTTTTTCTGTCACCAAGATGGGTCTCCCCTTACTAAATTTCAGTTTTGGAAGGTGACAGGCAGAGCCCTCGCCAGGGTGGGCCTACCGGGTGCCCGTTATGGCACACATTCATTCCGTATTGGGGCAGCCTCTACAGCAGCTGCTTTTGGGTACTCCGGGGCTGACATACGCAGCATGGGGAGGTGGGGTTCACAATGTTTTCAGTTTTATGTGCGCCCACTTCCGCCGTGAGTACCAATACAGTCACCTTACTTCCTTTTTTCCTCAATTTTCTTACAGACCCTGGGTGTCGTATTACACCGGTGACAGTATGGCTGGTGGGCCACAGCTACGTGCAAAGGGCAGCGCGTTACGCTGCGGTGACAGATTGGGGACCCCGACTGGGACTGGGTGAACACGCCAGTCTCACATGGCATGGTAAGCCTGGGATGTTGTGGCGGGAGCTGCTGCCTTTTCTTTTCTCAGGCAGAAGTGCCGCCCCGCCTGACATTCTCATCATGCACCTGGGGGGCAACGATTTGGGTCAGGTCACTGGCTTGTCGCTCAAGCATGCGATTTGTGAGGACCTCGCCTACTTGCACTACGTCTGGCCTCCCACAACCTTGGTTTGGTCGGATATGGTCCCGCGCCATTCTTACAGAGGAGGAGTTGACCTCATGGCCCTTGACCGCGCTAGGCGCGCGGTCAATAGGGCGGTGGCGCGGTTCCTTGCCGACAAGGCTTGGGGCCGGGTCAGTTGTCACCCCGCTATTGACCTAGAAAATTATGATTTGTATGCAGGGGATGGGGTCCATCTGTCGCGAGGAGGTATGGATCTCCTGTAGGGTGATTTGCGAGCAGGCCTGTTGACCGAGCTGACGGTCTGGGGGGGGGGCGTCAGGCCTTCTGTGAAGCCCCTCCGTGTGGCGGGTAGCACTGGTAAGGTAAACAGTTATGACCCACAGGTATCCGGCAGGTTTGCAATTGACTGGACAACACTAGATAGGAATAAATTAGTTAAACGTTGTCCGGTCAACGACGAACCAGGCGACGGGGTGATGGCGATAGCTAGCCAGCATGCATCACCCCGTGATTTCACGGATACGAGTCAGAGGGTGGGGTCATGAGTTAGATATTGACTACGGTCAACAATTTGTTTGTTGTCAACAAACAAATTGATACAAATTGATACATTGTAACCAATTGCCGTTGGCAATTTTGGGTGGTACCTTACCAGTGTTACTTCGGCCTGCTTGCCTTAAGAATTATGATTGGTCATTTTACCAATACAAATTTATAATTCGGACTAGGGCATGAATCAATAAATGTGGCCCAATGCCGTTATCCACTTTCAATGGTGTCTGAGTCCGTTATTGGGGGGTGCGCCTGCAATGCAAGCGCGGCGCCAAAATGGCCGCCGCGCTCTTTGCGGGCCCCCCCACAGGACGAATGATCCGGGTAGTTTAGGGCGTGGCCAGCTCCCTTATAAAAGGGGTGGCCACGAGGCAGCCGAGCTGCCATTTTAGCTAAGCGACGGAGCGGAGAAGTTTTTCCCCTCCACCCCCTCCCTAGTTAACAGTGTGATATTCTGGTCGCTTCGGGGCCGGGTGGGAATTTTTGGCTGGGACCCACATTGGCTTCCGGGTCCTGGCTTTTTTGCCCATCCCACACTGTTGCTATGGTTTGATATAGGGGTTCTTCTGCGACTACTGTTGACTTTGGTCACATGGGCGGGTAGCACTGGTAAGGTAAACAGTTATGACCCACAGGTATCCGGCAGGTTCGCAATTGACTGGACAACACTAGATAGGAATAAATTAGTTAAACGTTGTCCGGTCAACGACGAACCAGGCGACGGGGTGATGGCGATAGCTAGCCAGCATGCATCACCCCGTGATTTCACGGATACGAGTCAGAGGGTGGGGTCATGAGTTAGATATTGACTACGGTCAACAATTTGTTTGTTGTCAACAAACAAATTGATACAAATTGATACATTGTAACCAATTGCCGTTGGCAATTTTGGGTGGTACCTTACCAGTGTTACTTCGGCCTGCTTGCCTTAAGAATTATGATTGGTCGTTTTACCAATACAAATTTATAATTCGGACTAGGGCATGAATCAATAAATGTGGCCCAATGCCGTTATCCACTTTCAATGGTGTCTGAGTCCGTTATTGGGGGGTGCGCCTGCAAAGGTTGTACTCCACAGTTTGGAATCATCAAGGTGTAAATGTGTTATTTCTATTGTACCTGCATTTTTGTATATATGTTTTGTTTTTTGTTTCACCCCTTTTTTAAATGATTTTTTAAAAATAAAATTATTATTTAAAAGAAGTGAATTGCTATGCCCAAGACCAACTCATGTCAGAGGCCAATCAGTGGCACAAGCATGATGCCGCCTCCTCTGAGAGGAGGATGTCTTTCTCTCTTGCCCCAAGTTGCATGTCTCACACTACAGATCACACTTGAGCCCTCAACACAAGCACCCTTCTATCTCCCACAAAACAGCTTATGGGACACTGCTCCGACCATTAAGTAAAAGGGCAGTTTGTTCAATTCACTCTTGAACATCAACATCAGGTAAGGTGTCCAGCCTGTCATCATTTTGATCCCCATCTCTGCCACCCCAATAATCAGACAAATATTTTTACTACATGCAAATTAGAGAGTATTTGGGAGAATGCAAATTTATTTTTAAGTATTTTTCCCCTTTGGAAGAAATGCAAAGGTTTCCATTGCCAGAGTTCATTTAATTTCATTCCTCAGTCTAGAAATCGTTCCTTGAATTTCCTTGTCCCCATATGCTGTATTGTTTGCTGTTCAGTAACGTTTAAGGAAGCCTACTCCCGTCTTTGTCCCAGCTCCTGCCAACCTAGCAGTTCAAAAACAAGAAATTGCAAGTAGATAAATAGGGACCACTTTGGTGGGAAGGTAACAGCATTCCCTGTGCTCCGGTGTCTAGTCATGCCTGCCACATGACCATGGAAACATCTGCAGAAGCAGACAGTGCTGGCTCTTCGGCTTAGAAACAGAGATGAGCACTGAAACTTAGAGTCGGATAAGACTGGCTTTCAAGCAAGGGAAACTTTTACCTTTACCTAACCCCAAAGTATGGAATAATTAATTCTAACATGTAAAAATGATGTTTATAATTATATAGAATAGAATGAAGAATAGTTTCTAATTGAAAAGCCAACCAGAAGAGAAATAAGAAAAACGTCAGCCTTCCTACTAGATAAACATAGATTTGCTCTGGTTAAATTTCTGCCTATTCAAAGCAGTCCTTGTCTGGCCAGACATCCTGCTATGGTAATGGAGTAGACTGTACAGCCAGTGACTCAATGCTGAGTGTTGGGCAGCAGTAAATAACCTGACTCCCTAAGGCACCAATGACTATGGGCATATGAGCCCCTTTAAGGTGGAGTGATGGTTCCCTCAGTGGAGGAAATGCCACTGGAAACTATCATATTGGGCCCAACACCAAAATGAGTAGAGGAGTAATGTGATTCCCAATGGTCATGGAGGTAGAAGAGGCCATGCCAGATGAACTGGCTGTGAAGGCACACCTTGTTAATAGCCTCAAGGCTGTGGCAGTCCCTTGCAGACCTAGTGTTAAATTCTGCATGTCTCATTCCATACATGCCACAGGAGATGGCTCCATGATCACAGTGTGTGAGTCACTTCATGGCAAGCTGGGATCCACCTTAACTAAATTCACCCCAATAGCATTTTTCCTGTGAAAATGATTTCAAGGAAAAAAAGATGTATACTCAAATACGAGTAGCAGCTGACAATGGTACTCTCGTCTTACATTAGAAGACATACCAATAGTATTCTGTTCTAGCACTTTCGGTAAACATTCTCTTAGGATTTCTGTGACCAGTCTCCTCAACTAAGTTTTCAAAGGCAACATCAGGGCTGACTGTTCTTTCCTGTGACACCGCCATAGCTAAGCCCTACTGCCCTACTGCCCTGTAGCACCAGAGTAGGATAGGTGAAAAAACCCAGTTCAATTCAGTACCAATCAGAAACAAGGCCCAAAAATTCCTATCCAGCTCCTCACGGTGACCCCCTCAGTACTCTAGTCCACAAGGCAGGCAGGTGTGCTGTCAGAACACTGATGGCAAAGAGAATATATCTAGGGAGGTGCCCACTTTAAATTGCATGCACAGTCCATCCTTAGACCAGCAAATAGCAATGTCAGACCATCACCAGCTAAGAGTACCTCTTCCTGTTAGGCATAGAAAACCACACACCCTTCTTCCAAACCACGTTGTGGCCAGAACTGGGTGTGTGTGTGTGTAACATTTGACTCACAGAATAGTTCTGTGATACTTCTGAAATACTAAGAAAAAGACAACTAAGAAAAGTCTAAGAAACATAAATAACCTTTATCATCAAGACTTTTATCAGGTTGTTTGTTGCTCTCAGCACACTGTAAATGTATTTATTTGGTCCTTCTAACATCTCAGTCAGGGTTAGTCAGGCTAGAAGAAGTTCACTCTCTAATTCAGGAAATGAAGTTCACAGAAAAATCAATGTCTTACAATGTCTTAGTCATGTTGTAACACTTTTTCTGAAAATGTACATGTATCTCACTCAGACGTTCACTGTGGCTTTCACAGATGGTCATCTGACCTTACAAGAGCAAGGAGGTAAAATTATTTATCCTATGGGATTCAATGAAAAAACATATGTTGATTTTAGATTTCCTGGAATGGATGAAACTCCTGTCTTCTTGAAGTTAAATAATGCTCATTTTATTCACAGCAGATTAGCATGACATATTTGGAAATTAACAAAAGCAAACACTGGAACTGGCATTCTTTGGTCTGATCAAGCTTGCATTGGTGACCTAGATTTTACTGATGACATCACTTTGCTTGAGTGGAACTACAACAGGCAACAAACACCCTGGATAGAGAAGCATATAAAATTGGCTTTAGGATTAATGCTGAGAAATTGAAGGTTATATATGTGAACTCCACAGCAGGGAATCATACTATGGTCACAGCAGTACAGAAAGTGGAGAAGTTTACTTGCATGGGCAGTGTGATCACCCAAAATGGAGATTCAGAAGTAGGCATTAAATGCTGCCTTGGAAAAGCAATAGCTGTCTTCCAGAAAATGAATAAGATCTGATCCTTGCCATCTATATCACTGAAAATTAAAGTCTGTTTGTTCATTTCCCAATAATGCCTTCAAGACCTGGAACGCATCAGCAAATATCAACAAGAGACTTCATGCCATATGCTGAATTGTAAAGATTCATTTTTTTGACCATATTACCAACGAGGAGCTGCTTCAAAGGAGTGGTGCATGTAGATTATATAACATTGTTACACAAAGAAGACTCCAAATGCCTGGCCATTTTTTAAAAGATGTTAAATAGGATCCCTAAGGTGGCAATAAGTTGGACCACTCCTATTGCCAAAGAACAACAAGGACACTCTCAAAATACATGGCAAAGAACTTTCACGACAGATTTAAAGACACTGAAAATGACAGGGGAGGATACTGAAGTGTTCTCCCAAGACCAAGCCGCAGGCAGAAACAGCGCCTCACAGCCTCACAAAACAAACACCCACAAAAAACCATGGTGATACACCCACTGGCCTTCTTTCCCAGAACAACGGGGAGAAGAGGGACTCCCTCTCCTCCATGCTACCCCACCGAAGACACAGCGAGACCACCACCTGCCTCAAGGTACCTTGAGACGGGTAGAAAAAACCCCAGCAGCAGGCAGTATTTCATCAGGGAAAGCACCCTCCCTGGCGAATGACTGGCTGCTGCCTTTATACTTCCAACACCACTGCTTCGAGAACTAACATGAAACAGCGGTGGATGTAATACAAAAACAGCAGCCAGCAATCCTCAAGGAAAAGCACTATCCCTTACGGATCACTGCCTGCCAATCTCCGGTTAGGTAAGCCAGGAGAAAAAGGAGAAAGAGAGGAGAAACTATCATCAGGGAGATAGCTCTTCTCTGCCTCCTTCTCCCCAACCTACCTAATGAACCTTACCAGGGGAAGAGCGGGCTGACTGCTGGCTCCTCCTTTTCCCCATTGCTGCATCAAAACCAACATTCGAAGCAGCAATGGGGAAAAGAGAAACCGAGAGGCATCCCGTTCTTCATGCAAAAGTACACACTGACAAAAAACACGGAAATTAATAAAAATTAGTAAAACAAAAATTAATAAATAATTAAAAACCCATTAATAAACAAAAAGTAAACAACAAAATCCACAAACAAAAACATCCACAATACCACAAAAGCACAGACAAAACATCCAACTACAACACGAAAATACCTAACTCTAACAACACAACAACCACAAATTACACAAATAAACAACAACGAAATAACAAAAATAAACAACACCAGAAATAAACAAACCAATTACACACATCTAAAGCCAAACCAAACCAAAATAGAACAAACAGAAACACCTCCCAGCCCACCTCCACAAAATCAAAACAAAGAAAAAACCCAGAATAAATAAAACCAGAGAACTCACCAGCATGTCCTCCCTCCATGAGACCAGAACAGAAATGAAGAAACAAAGACTACTTACCAGAAGATGCCCCACCTAGAGGCCAGGCGAGAGAAAAAACACGTGAAATGAAACCAAAATCAACAGCCCCATCTGCAGGCCAGAATATTAAAAACAAGTCAAAAATGCAACAGACCCACCTAGTGGCCACAAGAGTAAAAACTGTGGGATCCGCGCACACAATTGGCATAACTGGCCCTGACAGAACCCCGGTAATGGGTGATCACATCGTTACCAGAGGTTCCTGAGGGGACAGAAATTGGGGGAGCGGAATATTAGATAGAGTTTAATTCATCAATAGCTGACCTGACAAGCAGCTCGGACAATAGAGAGCAAATGACTAACGCGCTAGGTGCGTAATAGACAATTTCGCGCCTGCGGATTACCTTAAGACCTAGAAGCAATACTAGCCACTTGTTTACCCCGGATAACATGGAACAATGTATTTCCTCTGCTGTTAAGTAAGTTGCTTAATTAACTTCCCCTGTAGACTTCTCCAATTAACTTGTGTAAACATTACGTGTGAAACCTGCAGTATCGCAATGCTTTTACATGCAGCCTAAAACATGATAAATACTGATGATTGGTCTTCATTAAATCACTGGTCTTCGCTCCATCTTGCCTCATGTCTCATTGCTTCAACAGTCTCCTCCGGGACCCCACAGCTGCTTCGCAGTTCCGATTCAGCTTGTGCAACCTGCTTTGTGGCCCAAATCCAACATATGGTGACCCCGACGTGATCTACTCGTGAGTAAGCGATCTTCGTGGTCCGGTTCTACACCAGAACCATGTCCGAATCATCCTGGAGGACAGCATGGCAGCTCTGGTCGGAAAACCATCCGATCTGAGTGATAGCTATGCTGCGAGACATTCCAGAGAGGCAGAGCATGCTCCAAAGCTCTGAGGCAGCTTGCTCAGTGGAAACGCGTTCCGCTCAGGGTCAGCTGTGGAACCCTGACTTCATCGCAGAGGCCGCCGAGGGCCTGTGGCAGCAACCCATGTTCCGAGTTCCTTCCCAGAGGTTCATCACGCCAGACCCGTTACCTAACCTCAGATGCGTCGCTTCGTCCCGAGGAGGAAAACTTCAAAGGACTGGCAGGTAATATGGGGACTTGTTCTCAGCGACAACGTCCGACCGCTAACCAGAGAACTCACTTAATGGAGTTCAAGGCCCTGGCCAGGGTATACCATACACACATTCACAGAGCCCAGTTAGCAGATCTTTTGGTGTACTTGGGGGAAAATTGTCTGCTTTATCCAGAAACAGGCATGCTTAAACTCCAACTTTGGGACAGGATAGGAGCCTGCATTCAGCAAGCACCTAGAGCTCCAGATAGCATAATCAGCACGTGGAGCAAATGTAGAAAGCTCTTAGCAGAGGTAGACCCAGTCCGGATAGAGGCCGAGGAACCCCCAGCGCAGTCAGAGCCATCAGCCCCAACGGCTCTCTATCCGTCATTTCAGCTCAAGCAGGGTAGTGTAGGCAGCTTTCCCTCAATGACAGCTGCAGAGTCACTGAAGAAAAGCATGGTATGAGAAGCGCTGGCGCTTCTCTGACAGTTAAAAGTTCCCAGAATACCAAGAGTTTCATTCAGCGCATGGTTGAGGAAGAAACCAGTAAGGGGGAGTTGCCAGCAGAAGAACTAGCTGAGCTTAGGCAGATATGCCCAGTTCGCATAGAGGTGGATGCCCTCATGGGTCAGCAGCAAATGATCCATTCACCAGTTCCGTATAAGCTGCTTATGGCTATACAGAAGGCAATCACAGAGACAGGACTTCAAAGTCGCTTCACCAGGGGCACGCTTCAGCAAGTGTGCAAAACCATGATGCTCATTCCGTACGACTGGAAAGCTGTCATGAGAATGATGCTCAACCCCAGCCAGTATTTGCTATGGGACAGCGAGTATCATCTCGAAGCGCAGGCAAGGGCTGCCAGGATGGGCAGAGCAGTAATCCCTGACCAGCTATATGGTTCAGGTCCGTTCGAATTCATTGATGCGCAGACTGCCTTGCCAATCGGCACCCTTCACTTGGTGGCTGAGACAGCCTTCAGGGCTTATCTCAAGATCCCAGCAATTGGCAAAGCAGCCAAAAATTACACAGCAGTCAAACAGGGTGCCCAGGAGTCCTACATGGACTTTATCAATAGACTGGAGGAAGCAGTCAGTAGACAGATTGACAACGAGCAAGCCCAACAGGAGCTCATGATGAAGCTGGTGAAAGACAATGCCAACCTTGACTGCCATAAGATCTTGCAGTCACTGGGCAATCATCCCGATCTGACTCTCATGAACATGATTAGGGCTTGTGCCGATGTTGGTACAGATTCCTACAAAATGGGTCTATTAGCAGCAGCGGTGCAAGGCAGTAGGAAACCCAAGAACAGGACCAAAGGAGCATGTCACAATTGTGGCAAGATCAGTCATTTCGCTAGAGAATGCTGATCTAACAAGGGCAATGGCCAAAACACCGGCCGTCCCAAGGCTCCGACCATCCCTATTCCAAGATGCAATAAAGGCTTCCACTGGGCCAGGAACTGCCCGAATTCGGGAAACCGGAGTGCGGACTTGTCTCTGGCCCTGGTCCAAACAGAGACCTCAATCACTCTGGGAGAGCCAGAACTGGATTAAATTCTGGTCACATTCCATGCATTCCGGAGGTGCAGGCCAGCCCTAGAGGCAGCGCGGGACTAGATTTGACTTGCCAGTCAGAAGTCACATGTGACTTGCCAGGCACAGTCTATCTGGTCGACTCACAGTACATGGGACCCCTGCCTAAAGGCTAGATAGGTTTAGTTTTGCCCCGTAGTATTGCAGAAACGCGAGGAATTCTTGTAATTCCGGGAGTCATTGGCTCCAATTTTTTAGGTGTTCTCCAGGTTCAACTCTGGACACAACTACCCCAAGCCATTCACAAGGGAGACACATTAGTGCAACTGATCATGGTTCCTTGTCACTCGCCAGCAGGCAGCCAGGAAAGGCTCAGGGACAGCTCAGAGTCCAGGTCGGAAGACCGCTCGAGCGCAGAAGGGGCAGTGCAAGGATACCAGGTCTTAGTGGCAGTGGAAACCATAGAGTGGAAGCAGCAGCCAGTCATAAAGGTATTTTTAAATAAAAAACCTTTTGATGGGCTGCTAGATACCGGAGCTGACATCAGCGTGGTCAGCCAGAGTCAGTGGCCACGTGAATGGGCTTTCGAGCTGGTCTCCGATGTGTGGGGGGTAAGCGGTGTTCAAGAAGCGTGTAGAAGCCAGAACTGGGTAGAAGTCATGATCCCCGAGGCTGACGGCACAGTGGTCATCCGGCTGCACATTCTGGACATGCACATCAACCTTTGGGGGTGAGACATTCTACAGCAGTACCGTGCCACTCTTACCTTCGGGTAATGGCTCTACCACTTAAATGGCTGACCAACACGCCAGTCTGGGTAGATCAATGGCCGGTAGTAGGGGAGAAATTAGTCTCCCTGAAACAGCTGGTGAAAGAACAGCTAGATGCAGGACATATAGAACAGTCCACCAGTCCTTGGAATTCGCCCATATTCGTTATCAAGAAAAATCAGGGAAGTGGCGACTCCTTCATGATCTCCGAGAGATCAATAAATGTATCCAGCCAATGGGTCCACTTCAATCTGAACATGATTTCCGAGGGTTGGGAGATCTTGGTCGTAGACTTAAAAGACTGTTTTTATACCATTCCCTTAGATGCTAGGGATCGGGAAAGGTTCGCTTTTACAGTGCCAGTCGTGAACCACAGAGAGCCTATGCAATGTTACGCGTGGAAATATTTGCCACAGGGGATGCTCAACTCGCCCACCCTGTGCCAAATTTACATTCACAACGCTCTGGAAAACCTTCACCCCACAGTTTTAGTGTGTCAATTCATGGATGACATCCTGGTCGCAGCGCCTCAATTCGGCAGCAAAATGTTTAAAAACCTCCAGGCCACTGTGGGGGAAAAAGGGTTACTCATTGCCCTGGAGAAAGTACAGAGAACCGAGCCATTCTCATACTTGGGCCATCGGCTTTTCCATTCTTTTGCAGCACCAGTTTTGCCACAGATCAACCATATTTTAGGCTAGATATGGACCTTCTGAAGCTGCTCTTCTTGCTGCTAACGCTAGGTAAGCAGCCGGCAGACCGAATACACATTCCTCGAGAGGCGTGCTTGACTTTCGAAAAGGTCAACCAAGTTCTCAGCCAGAGATGGGTGGACAGGTGTCAAGGTGTCCCCCATGGAGAGAACCCCAGTACGTCCTTACCCCATGTCAGCTGATGTCGCTCCTATGTCGAGCCGTCTGTCAGATCCAATTAAACAAATAAAGGGGAGTGTGGGATCCGCGCACACAATTGGCATAACTGGCCCTGACAGAACCCCGGTAATGGGTGATCACATCGTTACCAGGGGTTCCTGAGGGGACAGAAATTGGGGGAGCGGAATATTAGATAGAGTTTAATTCATCAATAGCTGATCTGACAAGCAGCTCGGACAATAGAGAGCTAATGACTAACGCGCTAGGTGCATAATAGGCAATCTTGCGCCTGCGGATTACCTTAAACCCTAGAAGCAATACTAGCCACTTGTTTACCCCGGATAACACGGAACAATGTATGTCCTCTGCCATTAATTAAGTTGGTTAATTAACTTCCCCTGTAGACTTCCCCAGTTAACTTGTGTAAACATTATGTGTGAAACCTGCAGTATCGCAATGCTTTTACATGCAGCCTAAAACATGATAAATACTGATGATTGGTCTTCATTAAATCACTGGTCTTCGCTCCATCTTGCCTTGTGTCTCATTGCTTGGCCAGTCTCCTCCGGGACCCAACAGCCACTTCGCAGTTCCGATCCAGCTTGCACAACCCGCTTTGCGGCCCAGATCCAACAAAAACAAGTCAACAATAACAATAAATCAAAAGTTTACACAAATAACAAACATATGTTAAATAAAAAAATATAGCATCCTCTGTTGATTTTTAACTCCCCCCCCCAAAAAAAAAAGCAAAAAATAATTTATAACAGCCCGGCATTGCCGGGCAACCTATGCTAGTAAATTAATAAATGCACTGAAGATCAGGCATTATCAATGTACAATGGGGCCAGACCCATACCCCAAAGCCTTTTCATCCAGCCCCTGACATCCTCCTCATTTCTGCAGCCATCACCTGGAAGCACCAAAACCAGCAAAAGATGTGTGTTTTTGGCGGGCAAGATCACATGAGATTTCTGTGAGATCTCATGAGATTCCTGTGAGATATCAAGATTTCAATGACATCTCGTGAGATTTTGGTGAGTTCTCACAAGATTTTTGCCAAAATCTCGCTGAAATCTCAGTAGAACGCCTGAAATCTTACGAGATCTCACTGAAATCTCACAAGATCTCATTGAAATCTCACAAGATCTCACTGAAATCTCACAAGATCTCACTGAAGTCAAATGAGATCTCTCGTGGAAACATGTGACCAGCCCTCACAGCCATTCTTTGTGCCAGAGCTCTGTCTGTATGACTTTTCTACTTTCCTCCAACTTCTTTTTTTAAATGCTCTGCAATTCTCTTCTATATACTGTAAAAAAAAGTTTTGTTCCTTGTTAGATATAATCCAGCCTGTCCACTTCCCATCAGATTGGTTCACATACCAGAGGGCTTCCCAGTTAAGGAATAAGAAAATAAGCCATTAGGCTTGGGGTACTTTCTACTTTCCTCGGCTTATTACCAGAACCAGAGAAGGAGACAGACTCCACAACAGTAATCCTCCTATCTGTAACAGGGTTTCCATCATCTTGAATGGAGGAGGGAAAGTGGTGGCAGCTACTAATTTAAGGAGATATACTGGGAAGCTCCCCATTGATTTTTCTTAAAGGCTGGCCAAAGAATTAGCTTTTCAAGGATGAGGAAAAAATCCTGCCTGAAATCACAGAGAAAAGCACTCATTTAATAGCTTCCATACTGGGCTAGGTAGGCTAAAGGTCTGGTTTGCTATAAGGCAAGCATCCTGAGTTCCTATGACTACAGTCATAGAGAGAACTATCTCAGAGAAAATGCTCATTTGCTAGGATGGTTCTTTTATTCACTGCTTATACTTTCCTCTTGTATATGAGTTTAAAAAATGCAATGATGGCTGCAAATATTAGATTCATAGAATAACTGTGTTGAAAGGGGCAAATGAGACCATTGAGTCAAACCCACTGCTCAGTGCAGGAATCCAAATCAAAAAAGATATGACAAGATGGTTGCCCAATTTTCTATTGAATGCCTCCAGTGTTAGAGTGATCACCACCACCTGAAGTAATTGCATTCATTATTGTACTGCTCTAACAGTTAAAATGATTTTTCCTGAAACTCAGCCTATATCTGGCTTCCTGTAACTTGAGCCCATTATTATGAACTCTGGGATGAGGAAGAACAGGTCTCTTCTTTAGGACTATCTTTCAAGTATTTATCACTGGATAAGTAGGTTTGACAGGATCTGTACTACTGAATGATGCTTCATTCAACTTTCATCATGATAGCAGTACATCTATAACACACCAGAAGGGCAGATTTTGTTGAGCTTCTTTGGTAAGTTGCCAGTTTGTATCATATCATACTAACAGGTTATTTCTGATCATATGAAGTTTTCATTCTTGCTAGTTTCCTATGTAGTCATCTGTTTACTCAGGAAATAAGCCAACTATCTATACAAGACCAAGAACATCCACACTATTATAATCTTGATCACCATGTTTGGATATAAAGGATGGGCAGTAAAAAAAACTGACAAGGAAAAAAGTTTTGTTTAATATTCAATGCAGGAGAGCTTTGTGGATACCTTGCAGAAAAAACAAACAAGTGGGTCTTAGGTCAAATGAAGCCAGAGCTATCTCTGGAGGCAAAAATAATGAAGACTGTCCTACTTTGGAGATTTCATCAGAAGACAGGGCTCTCTGGAAAAGACAATAATAAAGGGGAAGGTGGAAGGTAGCAGAAAAGAGGAAGACCAGTCATGAGATGCATGATTTCCTAACAGAAACCAAAACATTGAGTTTGCAAGAGCCATGAAAGCTGCTGGGAACAGGACATTTTGGAGATCTGTCATTCGCATGGTCACCATAAGTTGTAGATGTGATGCTACACAATAACATCAAACCTATATAAGAAGAGGCTGTCTCATGTTGACAATGTGTTAATTGGTTAGATGTATACATATTTATTCTTAGACATAGTTGCAGCAAATATATTGATTCTTTCAAAAAATGTTTGAAGACAATCCAAGACCAAGCAGGCTTTGGTGCAAATGGAAGTAAAAGCAGCACAACAAATCTGTAAGATAATATACATGCTCCTCTTTATACTGATGGAAGTGGAATTTAGGTGCAAAAATCAAGTATAGGTTGTTTCAAGCCAGACCGCAAGTTTCTCATGGTCTCATTTCCAAATTCACAAACCCAAAAGTTACAGTGGACTGGCTTGTTGCTTTGAAGCCAAATAAGAATTATTTTCCTTGTTTCTCAGATTAGCAGAGTGAGAAGCTTTGCTTTGTTTTTTTTTTTTTTTTGGCCTTCTCTAAATTGTTTAGCTGGGATGGAGTGATACTTAAAGAGAGTTGAAAATGTGTCATCGGACCATTAAAAACTTCAGTTTTGGCTAAATCTTTAAGGTTAACAGCACTTTTCAAAGTTCAGGAATATGGTTGATTTGAATGACTCTCATGTCTGTGTCTTACTCTCCAGTAGGCCCTATTGTTCTTCTGACTTGCAGCTCCCTGGCTGGACAACAAAGGCATCCAGATTTGGTTAGATTAGGTAGCGATGAGCCAAGTAATCACTCCATGTCTCTTCAGGCATTTTAAAAATATATTGAAAGCCTAGCAAGATACAGGATACAGTCCATCAAAACACCAGGAAGCATTTCAAAACATTTCAAAGCAAGGAAATGAAGTAAACTGGTTCTTTAAGGGATAGCCCACGGGGGACCCTTTCTCTCATGCATCTACATTTTGGCAGCTTCAAAGCACAGCATTTCAGAGAGTGTCTCTGTGTCGGCACGTGTGTGCGCGTGAGTCTCTGGGTTATATCTCCTCCCCCCAGGGTCCACCTTTGGCCCTCCCCCTTAGGGATTACAACCAATGATCTTACAGCAAGACCTGTCAATCACACATTAAGTTTCATTTCTTCTAAACCATGAGGCTCATATTGTTTACATTCTTTTTTCTCTCCCACTGATCTGAAATCGCCATATTGAATGAGAATAAAGCACAGGGTATACTTCATTCTGTTATAATATTTTTCATAGTTGTGGGATATTTTTTCCTACATTGGTGAGATCAGCTTTTTTCTTTTTTACTTGATTAGTTCACCTCTTACCAACAGCAATTTTGCAGGTAATTTATTACATAATTAACAAGGAATAACAGACCATTTTAAGACAAACAAGAGCTAGATTAGCATCACAGCTGTAAAGTCAAGATATTCTTATACAAACAAGTTTTCCTACATGTAAGCTTCTAGTCCCCCACTGCACCATGGAGTATTCATTCTTCTGAAACAGTCTATTATGAATCATAATGCAAAGCCGCTGTAGGCAGTCTGCACATTCTAGAAATGCTGAAAACATCCACAGCATGCAAATTTCAATGTAAATGTCACATAGCTCTTTTTGTAGACAACATTATTTTATACAGTAGATTCAATGAGTGGGCATAATTCCCAAACCAGCTGTTGCTGGCCTAAGACCTCTGCATAGCATTGTATATCACAAAGTATTCACGTATAAGATAATTCCTTAGATTAAAATGAATGAGAATTCCATTCCATATTAAGCAATGGTAATATTGCTACTGGAGACGTCATTAAAAGAAGAAAAATTGCAGGGGTGGGGGGCATACCTGTCAATCGCAGCTCCAGAAAATACGGGACCTGCGGAGAACGGTTCTGCGCAGGTTGCCTTCTACACGACCTGCACAAAAAGGTTCTGCGCAGATTGCCTTCTATGCATGCGTAGAAGGCTTTTACACTTGCGTGGAACCCTTCTTCGCTTGCATAGAAGCCTTCTATGCATGGTGTAGAAGGCTTCTACGATCCCCTTCTGCGCTGATTGCCTTCTACGCATGTGTAGAAGGGTTCTACGCAAATGTAAAAGCCTTCTACACATATATAGAAGGCGATCTGCACAGAATGGATGTGCAGTACCTCTTTTCCCCACGCTGCCAATTCCGTGGTTTTGGCAGCTGCGGACGGGAAATGGCGCAAATCGGCGCTGAAAATTGGGAAATCCCAGCCAATCTGGGAAGGTTGACAGGTATGGTGGGGGGAGGAATGAAAACTGTTGCAATACACTAGCAGCACAATATTATGAATGTCTTTTTTTTTTTTTGAAGTGATTCTCACTTCAGCAAGGCTTACTTGAAAGTGAATAGATGCAGGATCAAAATCTAAAGTTTTATTAATACAGGATTTCCCAAAAGTCTTCATACATGGACAGAATTGCATAACATGTTCACTGTGAGTGATGTACAAGACTTCATGTGTCTCCTTGAAATGAGGTGACCAACATGCAGATAATATTTTGTATTTTTTTTTAAAAAAAATGAAATGATTTTTTACATAAAGATACATTTAGCTACAACTTCCAGTTTTTTCTATGTGTTGCAACTTTTGGGACACCCTGTATTAATGTATAAAGCCTTAACCAGTTGGAATATTTTTACCTGTTAGACCATCCCTCCCCCCCCCAAGCTGTAATGTTTCTTCTTCCCAATCATACCTGTCAAGTTTTGGATTTGAAAATAAGGGAAATTTTGGCCACACCCCTCTGTAGGTGTGACCAAATCTGTGGGCATGGCCAAATATAGCCATGTGACTTGCTGGGCTCTAGTCATGCCTGCCACATGGCCAAGAAAATGCCTGCAAACACAGACAGCACTGGCTCTTTGGCTGTAAATGGAGATGAGCACTGCACCCTAGAGTTGGATACGACTGGCAGATTTTACTTTCTTAGGATCAAAGATCACTGCAGATGGTGATTGCAGCCATGAAATAAAAAGGCGACTGATGCTTGGGAAACAAGCTATGAGAAACCTGGGGAACATAGTTAAAAGTAGAGACATTACCTTGCAAACAAAAAATTGCAAAGTCAAAGCAATGGTATTCCCGGTGGTAATGTATGGGTGTGAGAGCTGGACCATTAGGAAAGCTGAGCGCAGAAAAATAGATGCCTTTGAAATGTGGTGTTAGAAATAGGTCGATCCTAGAAGAAATCAACCATGACTGCTCATTAAAGGTCAAATAGTAAACCTCTTTCTCTCAAACCTATGTTTGCTTCTCTCTCCCAATTATTTTCTAATATTTAATTCTTATATTTCACCATTTTAAAACTATATTGATAAAAGGATTATAAATCTGTTAGAGAAAGATGTATAGTTGTTTGTTGTTGTTCAGTTGTACAGTCGATTCCGACCCTTGGCGACCCCATGGGCCATTGCCCGCCAGGCACCTCTGTCCTCCACCATCTTCCTCAACCTGCCCAATTCTGTGCCCATTGTGTCTATAATAAAATCTAGCCATCTCATTTTCTGCCACCCCCTTCTTCTTTTGCCCTCAACCTTTCCCAGCATTAAGGCTTTCTCAAGTGAATCCTCTCTTCTCATTTGATGTCCAAAGTACTTTAGCGTCATCTTTACTATTTGACCTTTAATGAGCAGTCATGGTTGATTTCTTCTAGGATCGTGCAGAATAGTAAACTAGCTCCCTAGGGTTACCAACTGCTTGTAAGCAGCTTGGCTTTAATGAACTAGCCCTGCACATGGCTAGACACACACACACACCCATTAGGGTGGAGGAGCAAGGATTAATTCCCCCCAATTAACCAATCTATTTGTTTCTCACTGCAACCAATTGAAGCACCAACACCTGAGAATGTCGGATCCAGCTTAAGGAAGGGAATTAATAAAGTAAAAAGCAACCTTTGTAGTTTCCAAGCCTCCCAGCAACTGAGGAGTTAATCTCCCTCCAGATGGTTTGTTAGAAGGTGGGTTCTCACTCACTCTCTCTCTCTCAAGCAACATCCCCCTCCCAAACCAAGAGCTGATTTGCCCCTGCATTTATGAAATATCGCTCACCTAGAGTAGACTCCCATCCCATGGTGGCTCCTACCAGCAACAGCAGCAAAAACCAAGCCTCCATGACCATGTGGCAGGAAAATGAAAGAGAAACTACAGGGAGGGCCCCCACCACCTTCTCTCTCCCCTTCCACAAGCGAAAAGCCACACAGCAGCCTCTGGTGGCAGGAAAAATATACTGCAGCTTCGCCTGTGAGGGCTCCGGTCAAGATTTTTTAAAAAAAATAAAATAAGGGATATTACAGGGAAATTAATAAAATGGGAGGGGGGCAGGAAGAGGGGTAAAAATAAGGGTTTTTCCTGGGAAGATGGGATATTTGACAGGTATGTTCCCAATACTCCCAGCATATTACTTATCATAACTTTTCACATCAAATATGTATGGGCCTGTGGAATATTATCATATATATGTACTCCATCTCTCTGGTAAGATATCCTGCTATGGTAATGGAGTAGATCGTATAGCCAGAGACTCAAGTATATATACTTAAACCTGGAATGCATCGTCATTGTTCCTCGGCAGCTGCAACTCATGTCAGTGTATACATTATTCCTGAGAATGTTTTTAGGAAAAATGCCATTGTGGTGAATTCATTTAAGGTGGATCCCAGCTTGCCATGAAGCAACTCACACACTATGATCACAAAGCCATTTTCTGCAGCATGTATGAAATGAGACATGCAGGATTTGACACTGGGACTGTAATGGACTGCCACAGCCTTGAGGACATTGACAAGGTGTATCTTCACAGCCAGCCCATCTGGCATGGCCTCTTCCACCTCCATGACTGTTAGGAATACAAATAGTGAAGTGGTTCCTCCACCACTCATTTCACCACAATATGATGGTTCCCAGTGACATTTCCTCCACTGAGGGGGGCCATTACCCCACCTAAAGGGGCTGATCCAGCCATAGCCATTGTCCCCTTTAGGAAGTAAGGTTATGTACCATTGCCCAACACTCACCTAGAATGGGTGTGTGTGCTCCAGACTGTTGGGGTACAGAACACCATGGGGGACCCTGCACCCCACAAAATAGCAAAATAGCAAAAACAACAACATGCCCCAGTGGTCACTGTGGGATGCCGGAGCCAATAGGCATGGCCATCATGTGCGCGGGAGAGGCAGGGCAACATCTCTGCAGCTGCTACACAAATGGCTGCTGCGCATGCAGGCCATCACTATTGGCAAGCCACAGCTGCCATCGCCACTATCAGTGGCATGGGTGGGGTGCCCACAATGCACTGGCCATGATGCCATGGCTGGGGCGACTGGGATGCCCCAATTTGGGCTGCGGTGACTCTCCAACCTCACCCTGGCATGGCAATTTTGTGGTGCGGGGGAGTGCACAGCCGGAGGCTGCAGGACAGGACTGGCCGTGAGGGAGGTGGCCACAGCAGTGACAGAGAATGTGCCAGAGAACTCCCGGAGCAGCGGCAGAGGTCTTCAGGCAGCGGATCGCCTATGGGTGACCCAAGAATGGTGGTAGGAGGGAAAGGGGAGTGCTGGGTGCATCTGTGTGAGCGGGGTGGAAGGGGCGAGGGTGCTGGGAGGGCGAGGTGTTTGTTTATGTTTGTGTGTGTGTGCATACGCGTGCGTGGGATGGAAGAGACGGGAAACAGCCACAACCACCACTGCCACTGTCACCCAGGGGGGAAGCCATGATGATGCAGCTGGGGTGACCAGAAAGCTCCTCTTTGGGGTGTGGAGCCTCTATGGCCTCGGCTTGGCACAGCCCTTCCAAGCCAAGGGAGGGGGCAGCGCAGAGAGGGGAACCCCCGAGCAAAGCCGGTTACCAAGCTAGTGCATTATACAAACAGAGTTGTTGTTGTTCAGTCGCACAGTCGACTCCGACCCTTTGCGACCCCATGGACCATTTTCCTCCAGGCGCCTCTGTCCTCTACCATCCCCCTCAACCCTCCCAGCTCTGTGCCCATTGTGTCTATAATACCATCTAGCCATCTCATCCTTGGCCTCCCCCTTCTTCTTTTGCCCTCCACTTTCCCCAACATCAATGCCTTCTCAAGTGAATCCTCCCTTCTCATTTGATGTCCAAAGTACTTTAGCTTCATCTTTACTATTTGACCTTCCAATGAGCAGTCAGGGTTAATTTCTTCTAAGATTGACCTATTTGTTCTCCTTGCTGTCCAGGGGACTCTCAAACCCCTCCTCCAACACCACATTTCAAAGGCATCTATTGTTCTGCGTTCAGCCTTCCTAATTGTCCACCTCTCACATCCATACATTACTACTGGGAAAACCATTGCTTTGACTATTCTAATTTTTGTTTGCAATGTAATGTCTCTGCTTTTCACTATGTTCCCCAGGTTTCTCATCGCTTGTCTCCCAAGAATCAGTCGCCTTTTTATTTCATGGCTGCAATCCCCATCTGCAGTGATCTTTGATTCTAAGAAAGTAAAATCTGTCACTGCTTCTACTTCTTCCCCGTCTATTTTCCAGGAACTGATGGGGCCTGTTGCCATTATCTTGGTTTTCTTGATATTGAGTCTCAAGCCAGCTTGTGCACTCTCCTCCTTCAGCCCAATCAAGAGATTCTTTAGGTCTTCCTCACTTTCTGCCATTAGGGTGGTATCGTCTGCATATCTCAGATTATTGATGTTTTTCCCAGCGATTTTAATCCCATATTGTGATTCCTCCATCCCTGCACTGCGCATTATGTGCTCTGTGTATAGGTTGAATAAGCATGGTGACAAAATGCAGCCTTGTCTTACTCCTTTTCCTATTCCAAACTACTCTGTTATTCCATGTTCTGTCCTAACTGTTGCTTCTTGGTTCATGTACAGATTTCTCAGGAGGCATATGAGGTGCTCTGGTATTCCCATCTCTTTAATTACTTGCCACATCTTGTTGTGGTCCACACAGTCAAATGCCTTAGTGTAGTCAATAAAACAAAAGTAAACTTGTTTCTGGTATTCCTTTGTTTTCTCCATGATCCAGCGTATGTTGGCGATGTGGTCTCTAGTCCCCCTGCCTCTTCTGAAACCAGCCTGCACCTCTGGTAATTCTCTCTCCACATGCTGCTGAAGTCTGTCCTGTATTATCTTGAGCATCACCTTGCTGGCATGTGGGATGAGCGCGATTGTTCGATAATTTGAACATTCTTTGGCATTGCCCTTTTTTGGGATTGGGACGTATACTGATCTTTTCCAATCCTGTGGCCACTGTTTTGTTTTCCAAATCTGATATTGAATGCAGTAATTTGACGCCATCATCTTTTAGCACTTTGAAAAATTCAACTGGGATACCATCATCTCCACTAGCTTTGTTGTTTGCAGTGCTCTTTAGGGCCTTTCTGACTTCACTCTCCAGGATATCTGGCTCAGGTTCAAAATCTTCATCATTGTGACTATCAGGAGTGTTGAGTTCCTTTTTGTAGAGTTCCTCTGTGTACTCTTTCCATCTTTTGTTGTTTTCCTCCATTTCTCTGCACTGTTCTTTTAGGTAGTTTTCCTTATCTCTCCTTGCTTTTCTTTGAAATTCTGTGTTCAAATGGTTGTAGTTTTTCCTTTCTCCTTTGACTTTTGCATTCCTTCTTTCCTCTGCTATTTTAAGAGCCTCATCAGACAACCACTTTGCTTTCTTACTCTTCTTTTCTTTTGGTATGGTTTTCTTTGCTGCTTCCTGCATGATGTCCCTCATCTCCGTCCATAATTCTTCCGGTACTCTGTCTACCGAGTCTAAGCCATTAAATCTGTTCATCACCTCCACCGTGTATTCTTTAAGGATGCTGTCTAGGTGATATCTTTCTGGTCTCCGTGTTTTCCCTATTTTCTTTAGTCTAAGCCTGAATTTTGCGATCAGTAGGTTGTGATCTGAGCCACAGCCTGCTCCAGGTCTTGTTTTTGCTGACTGTATGGAAGTTCTCCATCTTTGGCTGCAGAGTATGTAGTCAATCTGGTTTCGGTGTTGGCCATCTGGTGATGTCCATGTGTAAAGTCGCCTCTTGTGTTGCTGGAAGAGAGTGTTTGCTATGACCAGTGCGTTCTCTTGGCAGAACTCTATCAATCTTTGCCCTGCTTCATTTTGTGTTCCAAGACCAAATTTGCCTGTTATTCCCTACACTTTTTGATTTCCTACTTTGGCATTCCAGTCTCCTAATATAATTTGGACATCATTTCTTGGTGTCTGTTCTATGAGGTGTTGTAAGTCCTCATAGAACTGGTCCATTGTGGCTTCATCTGCACCAGTGGTTGGTGCGTATATTTGGATCACAGTGACATTGAAAGGTTTGCCTTGAAATCTGACTGACATCATTCTGTCATTTTTGAGATTGTATCCCATTACTGCTTTTCTCACTCTTTTATTGACAATTATGGCTACTCCATTTCTTCTAAGGTTTTCTTGCCCGCAGTAGTAGATATGATGGTTTCCAGAGCTGAATTCACCCATCCCTGTCCATTTGAGCTCACTGATGCCCAAGATGTCAATGCTTATTCTTTCCATCTCATTTTTTACCACTTCCAGTTTTCCTTGATTCATAGACCTCACATTCCATGTCCCTATGCAGTATTGTTCCCTGCAACACTGTATTTCTCCTCCCCCTTTCGTATCCCTCCCCCTTTTCAGATCTGCTGTGCTGAGCATCCCCTTGTTTTGCCTTTTGTTTTGGTCCATAGGGTTCTCTTGGCAGACTTTGTGGCGAGATGGAGTAAAACGAAATAAGGATTTTAGTACCATGATGAGTTTGGAATTGATATTTTATTCATATGTAATCAAATCATGATGGAATTATATATACAGTAAAACATCGCTTAACAAATGGCTTGTAGAATGAAAAAAAAAATAACTTAGTTAGTGGGAATCCATGGGAAATAGTGGGCTCATACAACAATAAAATCACAAAGCGAGCTAAATTTTCCCCAGGTTGCATTGTGCCTGGGAGGTTTTATAGTGCTGAAACCAGGCATGCTTGTGTCTGTTGGTTGCATGCAGCAACAAGTGTGAAGGTGTGGAGTAGATTTTGGAAGTGACTTTTGGAGATCCATTCCTGGATTTTTGGGAGAGCAGTTTTGGATTTTGGAGTATTACTCAAGCAGTGCAAAAGTAGGTATATGTGATTTGACCTTTGTGGGGGTCTTAGGGGTTGGAGGGTTTTTTAAATGGAGTATGGGCACCATTTTCAGTTTGTTCTGGGAGCATTTTTAGTTTGAAATTTTTAGTTTTGGGAGATTTGTACTATCTAGCATTTTTGCATGGTTTTTAATGACCATTCTGCTGCGGGGGGAGTGTTTTTCCATGTCAGCACATGTGGACAGATGTGGGCTTTTCCCTCCTGAGGTCTGGAACACATTATTTGGTTTTCAATGCATTCCTATGGGAATGCATTTCACTTAAAGAAATGTCCCTGGGAATGTACAGTATTAAGTGAGTTAAGTGAGGTTTTACTGTGGCTCATCCAAAATGCATCTCAATCAATTCTTGATATCTCATCCACAGAATTATGCAGGATCCATATTTTAAAGGGATACGATTAGAATTGATTTTAATTATTTTATTAATACTGTTTTTCATTCTTTCCCCTTGTGTAGAATCATACTACCTTAGCTGACAACACAGTGGAACTATAGCTGTATCACAGAAAGATCTACAACATCTAATGCATTTAAGAAACTGGTAGGGAGGGAAAGGACAGAATTTGAGGAGATGGTATATAGAATGAGAAAAGGGGTGATGGGAGGTAAGGGCTTAGGAAGTAAGATTTATAGAATTTTAAATCAAGAATGTAGGCCACAGGACACATTAAGAACAATGTGGGAACAAGATTTAAATATTTAAATTACAGAGATAAATTGGAAAAATAAATGGAGGAGAAGGATCATGAGAACATAAGAACATAACATAAGAACATAAGAACATAAGAACAGCCTTGCTGGAACAGGCCACAGCCCATCCAGTCCAGCATTCTGTCTCACACAGTGGCTCACCATTTCCTTCAGGGTATTCCCAAGGAGATGCCCTCACTTGCTTAGGATCCCCTGGAAATGGCATTGAGAGATATCCTGCCTATCTCTCCAACCCGGAGGTTGTCCTTAGGTAGCCATAATTATAGCCATTGATAGCCTTGTCCTCCATGAACTTGTCTAATCCTTTCTTAAAGCTGTCAAGACTGACAGCTGTCACCACTTCTTCTGGCAGGGAGTTCCATAGACCAGTAATCCTCTGGGTGAAAAAGTACTTTCTCTTATTTGTTTGAGAACTAGTACCCAAAAGTTTCATGGAGTGTCCCCTAGTTCTAGTGTTGTGCGATAGGGAAAACAGTTTTTCCTTATCTACTTTGTCCACACCGTGCATGATTTTATAAACTTCAATCAGGTCACCTCTTAGACGCCGTCGTTCAAGAGTGAAAAGGCCCAACCGTTGCAGCCTCAGATGGTAAGGAAGGTGTTCCAGTCCCCTAATCATTCTGGTTGCCCTCCTCTGTACTTTCTCCAACTCCATAATATCCTTCTGGAGGTATGGCGACCAGAACTGTACACAATATTCCAGATGGGGCCTCACCATAGATTTATAAAGAGGCAAAATGACACTTGCTGACTTATTTTCTATACCCTTCCTAATGATCCCTAACATTGAGTTTGCTTTTTTCACTGCTGAGGCACACTGGGTTGACACCTTCATTGAGCTGTCCCAGGACACCAAGGTCCCTTTCCTGGTTTGTCGCAGAGAGTTCAGACCCCATCAGTTTATAAATGTAATTGGGGTTTTTTGCCCCAACATGCATCACTCTGCACTTACTGATGTTGAAGCTCATTTGCCACTGTTTTGCCCACTCCCCCAGTGTCAAGAGATCCCTCTGGAGCTCTTCACAATCTCTCACAGTTTTCACTACCCTGTATAATTTAGTGTCGTCAGCAAATTTGGCTACCTTGCTTTTTACTCCTACCTCTAGATCATTTATGAAGAGGTTGAAAAGCAGGGGTCCCAATACTGAACCTTGGGGGACCCCACTCTTTACTTCCCTCCACTTGGAGAAGTGTCCATTTAGTGCTACCCTCTGTTTCCTGTCCCTTAGCCAGTTGCTGATCCAGGACAAGACCTGTCCCTTTATTCCATGACTGGTAAGTTTATTCAAGAGCCTTTGGTGTGGGACCTTGTCAAAAGCCTTCTGAAAGTCCAGATAAACAATGTCAACTGGATCCCCCTTATCCACATGCTTGTTGACACTCTCAAAAAATTCCAACAGATTAGTGAGGCATGATTTGCCCTTGCAAAAGCCATGTTGGCTCTCCTTTAGCAGCACCTTCTCTTCTATGTGCCTATTAATTCTATCTTTTAGGATGGTTTCCATCACTTTACCTGGGACACATGTCAAACTGACAGGCCGGTAATTTCCTGGATCACCCCTGGATCCTTTTTTGAAAATTGGTGTTACATTCGCTACCTTCCAGTCATCAGGCACAAAGCCTGATTTGAGGGAAAGATTATATATTTTGGCTAGGATATCAGCAATTTCATCTTTAAGTTCCCTGAGAACTCGTGGATGGATGCCATCTGGTCCTGGGGATTTGTTAGTGTTTAGCTTAACAAGACATGCAAGGACCTCCTCCCTGGTTATTTCTATCTTGCTTAATTCTTCGGTTTCCCTCCCTACGAAGATAGGCTCTGTTTTGGGCATGTGGTCTCTGTCTTCTTCAGTGAATACTGAAGCAAAGAATTCATTGAGTCTCTCTGCAATCTCTGTTTCCTCTTTAATAACCCCTTGCCTTCCATTGTCATCTAATGGTCCAATGGCCTTCCTAGTTGGGTTCTTACTTCTAATGTACTTAAAGAAGTCTTTGTTATTGCCCTGAGAAGTCTGTCTGTTAGGATAAAAGAACACAATTACAAAATGTTATGGAGGTGGTACTTGACCCTAGTTCGGTTATACCAGATGGATAATGCAAAAACTAAATAATGCTGGAGATGTAAGGATAGACTGGGAACATATGAACACATGTGGCAGAGTTGTGGTGGAGTTGTAAAGTGACTATGGATTTTTGGGTAAAGATAGAGAAGGAGGTGTCGGAAACATTGGGTTTTGACAGATGTAGCTGGCATGGACATGGATGTAAATAAAAAGGATCTGTCATCTATAATGTTAAAAATAGCATGACAATAGCATGTCTCATTCGGGCATCCCCTGAGCGGAGCTTCTCCAGCAAAAATCCTTTCAACCCAGAATAATTTCTGACATGACATTATTAATATCAGCTTGCTTGGTTTTGGGTCACTAGAGAAAAGGGAGAGGCTAAACTGCATTTAATCTGTTCCCCCATCTGAACACCCTGAACAATTCTTTTCCTCTTATGGAGAAGTTTCTCATGAAGAGCAAAGTGTAATTGCCTTTCCCTCCAGGACTACTTTAACTCACTAAAAGCAAAGGCCTCATTTTAATCCATTACAATCAATAGCAGCCACATTTCATGAAGCAATCATAACTATATGATGATAGAATACCAGAGATTTATGGAGAGCAACAGTGGCCCAAGAAATATTTCATCTTCAGCCTTCTCACTTTTCCAAAGCACCTCCATCTGTTTTTCTCTCATTTCAAATAGCAAGCCTTACAGACTTCTCAAACTCCCTAATCAGTTATCAGAATGACACATTTGCTACATTATTTCCAAAGCACCAGTCAGTCTTTGCGAACCTCACAGGGATTGAAATTTCAACATAGATTCCATATTTTGTAGTACAGTACTTCATTGTACAAAGGTAGCCTTCACTGAGATTTTAAATTCATGGTTTTCTAGAAAAGGCTTCTGCTTTAGATTACATATTATACATCCAAGGTGACCCCTCATTTTGTTGCATGAAGAGAAGCTGTAAGGGTAACACACACCATTATCTCACTATCATAGGACTCATTCCACCTTCAGTTCTACCTGTACTCATTCAGGAAGCCCACATAAACCTTTGTGCTGCTTCAGAGTACCCATGGTCTTGCTCCAGGCTAGAGAAATCTATGATAGCTTTCAATCACTGACTGTTTGTTTTTACAAACCAGTCAGATCAGGTAGAGCATGACATATTCATCTTAGTTAGCAATAGGTAGCAAATAAATAAAGGAACAGGAAAGCTCACACCAGCTTATGCTCTAATAATGACAATGTCTTCTGTTTCACAATAAAATAAAAATAGCTTCAAGTTTCAGAATTACTAAAAAGCAAGTACAAAAATAAAAAGGAACATTTTTTACTTTTCCCCTTTTCCAGGATAAAGCAAGAAAGGCATATCTAGCTATAATTTCCTGGCCTAGCAAAGAACATATTTGACAATATCTTTCTACTTTTTACTTACAAGAAAGTAGAAGTATGCTTCCTCCTCCTCTCTGGATAAGCACATGCGACACATAGCCATCATAAGCATGATCATGGCACCTCTTCCTCACATTCCAATATTAAAAAAACCAAACCATTTTTCATCTCTCATCCCACCTCTTCCTGGATTTTGATAATTTTCAAAAGAAAACTAATCAACACCTGGCAGACTTTCTTCCCTCTTCCTCAGGGAACAAAGAACTCAATAACTACTTTAACTGACTAAAGCAAAGGCCCCATTTTGATTCATTGCAGAAGCCTGTAGACCACACCTCTGCAATTCGGTCTACAGAAACCAACGAAACTAGCAATTGAGTCTCATTTGAACACATGAGAGAGTGGACAAAATCCTCTTGCATAAAATTACACTGTGCAAAATGAAGGATGCTATTTTTTCCAGCCAATAATACTTTCTTTAAACAAATTAAACATTTCCTACTCTAATTTATTCAGGTTCTGTGGTTTCCTGAGGCTCCCTTTTGCCCTGAGAAATACTTCTGGACCATCAGTATGTGGAGAAGAGCCATCTATTGGCAGATTACCACTGGCAGGATCTGAATTGCAGCAACAAACTGGAATTGATTTTTGACTGTTGAAATCCTAACCCCATCCTGATGCTCTTAAATTATTTCCCATGGCAAAAAGGACCTCTGGAAACTGAAATTCATTTAAATACAATATTATCTTTTCTGGATGATGACATCATCTGGCTAGTAGAGCATCTTTGCTCCAACAGGATTTTGACCTATAGTTTGCTCTGACATAGTTGGTATAGCTGAGACAGTTCCTGTTGTGTATGTTTGGCTCCTGCTTGTCCAGTATTAACAGCTTTCTTTTCCAATTTTTACAACAGAAGACTACATGATCCTTGAGGAGGTGAGGCCCACCACATGTGGTCCAGATTCTTGCTCTTTCTTGCTCATAAGAAAAACTGGTTGGAGGGGGAGACTAGCTGAGTGAGTAAAGGGAACATAGGTAAGACATTCAATGATTTTGATCCCTGAGATAACAGCATTCATCAAAGATCCCCCATATGTGAAAAACTGATTTGCATTATAATGTTCATTGTATATTTTAAAAAAGGAAATTCTAGAATAACTAAAAGTGACACAGTTTCCCTACATCCTCCATAAATGCAATAAGGCTGCCTGAGCAGCTGCAAGGAGTACATATAGACTCCGGTGACATCACTCTAAGACCTGTCTTAGAGTCTTAGTGAAGCAGTTGACCAGAAAAGCTCCATGGCATCTCTGGTGGTTCAGCTGTCCATCTCCTTTTCCTATGGCACTTCTCCCTTGTGGTAATGTTTTAACTTGAATACTGTTGAAATAAAACTGCATTATCTCTTGGGATGGCTAGTATGCCTTAGGAATGGTGGTGATCTATTTTGTTCCATATTCTCATAAACCAAAAAGAGAGAGGTGATTCTATATCTGTCTCAATCTATTTTTTAACTGCTTTCTGAAGGCACTTAATGAACAAGTCTTTGTAACTGAATCTTTGTATAGACCTACAACAGAGAACAAAACTGCTCTGGATTGTATAAGTTCATACTTCACATGATGGTGTTATTTCTATATTCAAACATTCTTTTCTCCCCGCCCCCAGTTAAATCTTTCTATATACAGAAAAAGAATATTAGCACAGTCTGCTGGCACTATTTTTCATAACACTTATTCTGTGAAATGATAAAATCTAGGAACAATTTTCCCATCTCATCTGTTATTGAATTTCCCTGTATTTATAAAATTATCTCTTACGTTTCTCATCTTCCCAAAATAATAAATCAGACATATTTATCTACTTTTAAATGTTTTACATATTGTGCTTTGATACCTGAAAAGAATGAGACTTACTGGAAAAAAATTATGTACTCTAGAAATAAAAAGGTGGAGAAATGAATAGTCTGCCCACTGTCTCCCTTTCCATATTCCTTTCAGCCTGACCTTCTCCAATCTGTATTTACATTTACTTGTTCCATTAGCTTTTGAGCAATGGTGTCAGTAATTTCAGATTTATCCTTATTTACTCAATAACTTACTCCCATTTAATCTAACTCACAGCTCTGCTGCTATGATAAAGCATTAAATGCTAAATAAATTATTTTTTGCTCACTTCAGAGATTTTATTTGTTGGATGGTAGGTTTTTTTGGAGATTGAGGTGTGGTAAAAGATGTGTAAATTAGACTGCCACAGAGGTTGAATTTTGTAACCCGTTAATTCTTGAAAAGGCTTGCTAAACTGCTCCCAGTTGCATTAGAAAGTAAATTAATTGATGGTGTCTTTTGTGCAGGGATAAATACATTGACAAAAAATGCCTAAGGATATCTGAAAATTTAACTACATTGAGTTTTTTCTTTAAAATATTTTTACTGGTCTAAGACTGCAGTGGCTCAAGTGGCTAAGACGCTGACTGGAAGGTGGGAGGTCAGCAGTTAGATTCCCGAGTACTGCAGGACTGAATCAGCTCCTGTCTTTGTCCCAGCTCTTGCCAACCTAGTAGTTCAAAAGCAAGAAATTGCAAGCAGATAAATAGGGACCACATTAGTAGGAAGGTAAACAGTGTTCTGTTCACTATGGTGTCTAGTCATGCCTGCCACATGGCCACGTAAATGCCTGCAGAAGCAGGCATTGCTGGCTTTTTGGCTTTGAAACAGAGATGAGCACTGAACCATAGAGTTGGATACGACTGGCTTTTGAGCAAGGGAATCCTTTACTTTTGCCTTTACCTCTCAGACTAATTCCACAATTGACAGTCCTAAGCCCGAAGGAGAAAGGAGGACAGTTGGGTGGCGCCAAGTTAGCACCCTGTTCCAGTAAAACTTGATTGCTGTAGAAGCAATGAGGAACTTCATTGCCCTATATGCTGTATAGCATGAGAAGGAAGTCTAAGTATGCACCTCAGAGACTAAACAGAAGGCAAAGTTTGTGACTGAAAATCAGTACATTAGATTGCAATGCGATCAATAAAAGGACATATTTGACGAGAAGCACACATTTGGGAAAAGGTAAATTTCTGGAACTAAACCTGTTTTATTCTAAAGAGGCATTTTAAAATGTTCCTAAACATGCACACTCCCCCCACACACACACACACACACATTTTCTTTCCCATTTGCTGCTTACCAGAAAGCAGAGCCAGGAGATGAACCCTTTTGTCAAAACCTGCCAGAAGAAGATATAGGCTCCTAGATAATTCCATGAATATTTTGAAAGGCCACTACTTGAAGTAAATGGTTCCAGCTTAATGGTTCAAGCAACCTGCAGCAGCTCAAATCAATATTTGACAAGACAGTTCAAAAAATGGAGAGAGCACAAACAAATATTTATACAGTCGGCCCTTGTTCTGTGTCAAAGTTGGAAAAGTTTGGACAACAGGGTTTCACCCATCATTCATAAAGAACTGACCTCAATACCTCTAGATTTTATAAAAGTTCAAATAAATTGAAAAGACCAATCATCCTGACCTTGAAAGGGAAGGATTGGCCCCAACCATTCCCCCCCCCCAAAGGATTCCAGGAGCTGCAGGGACTAAAATATTGATCCTCAGAAAAGGACATGTAAAAAGGGGAAACAACTACTTTTTTGTAAGTCTGAGCATGGGTACAACAGGCTTGGCAGCAGAAGCTTTGCAAAATTAAACTTTTGTATAAATTTGTAGGTGGGAGAAGGAATTATGTAGAAAGAAACATCACAGAAACTGACTGAAAAAACAGGTTTTCTTTAAACATTAAACATTAAACATTAATTTAAAGAAAGTAATTGAATGACAGTTTTAGGGAAAGGGGTACATTTTGCCATGGATCCTTAGGGAATTAGCACATGATTTTGTCAGACACATTCAAATCATTTCCCCTTATGTTATCTCCCCTTAGGATCTGGCTGGGCATCCCACAACGGTAATAGAGTAGACCATACAGCCAGCGACTCAACGCCAAGTGTTGGGCTGCAGTAAATAACCTGACTCCTTAAAGGAGCCAACAGCTACAGGCGGATGGTCCCCTCAGTGGAAGAAATGCCATTGAAAACCATCATATTGGGCCAAATGGCAAAATGAGTGGAGGAGGATCCACTTCACTATTCTGATTCCCAATGGTCATAGAGGCAGAAGAGGCCATGCCAGATGGACTGGCTGTTACGGTGAACCTTTTTTAATATCCTCAAGGTTGTGGCAGTTCATTGCAGTCACAGTATTAAATCCTGCATGTCTCATTTCATACATGCCACAGGAGATGACTCCGTGATTTATTTTATTTTATATTTACATTTATATGCTGCCCCTCGATTGCTCAACTCTGGGCATCTCACATAACAGAAAAACATCACAAAATCATCACAAAATCATATCAATCATAAATACAACATTATAAAGAAAGAAAAAACATCATAAAACATTGCAAAAAAACACACATTCATTTAAGAAATCCATATGTTCAATACAAGAGTCCATACCAACAAAACAACCGTCTCTGCACAAACTGTGCCACACCCTGGCAGGACCTGGAGGATGAGTGATGGCAGCCCCAGCTGTTCTCCATCCCCTGACTGATGGAAGAGGTCCTGGGGGGGGAGCAGCACAGTCCTAGTCATAGTGTGTGGGTCACTTCATGGCAAGCTGGGATCCACCTTAAACAAATTCACCCCAAGATGACGCTAAAGATGACGTTCTCCCCTTACATTAGAACACATACCACCTGTGTTCTGTTTTAGGATTTCTGTGAACAGTCTCCTCAAATAAGTTTTCAAAGGGAAAATCAGTTCTACATCTGGGGCAATCTTAATTTTTAACCCTGCCAATCATAAAAAGGATATAGAACGTATACTCGGAAGCTCACTCATTCCAGCTGTGGAATGATTGCTGTTTTGTTTTGCAGCTTGGGAAGATCTTACGTGATATTAGTGGAGAGCCTATGTGCCATCAAGTCACTTCTGATGTGTGGGGACTATTTATTTATTTATTTATTTATTTTTATAGCTCAAATTTCTATGCCGCCCAATCAGACAAACCTGACTCAGGGCGGCTCACAACAGGATTAAAACATACATATTAAAAACAATTAAAACCCCAACATACCCACCCACCTATTAAAAACTAACCACATTAAAACTACCCACATTAAAAAGATGGGGAGGCTTCATTTTATAAGCCAACAGGTGGGGGCCACTCTTCCATTTGAGCCCCACACCTGCCCCGCCAAACAGGTGTTTAATTATATGGACTATATGGACTAATGACAATTCTGCTGAGATCTTGCAAACCAAGATCTAATATAGCTACACATGATCCAAACTTTTAGTTAAGCACAGCTAGAACTGTGGATCATGTGTAAACATTTTAGATCTTGTCTGCTATTGAATCTTGTTTCCATCTTTCCTTAATGCTGATTTTAAAAAAAGCAGTAAGTGAGGTGTAAAGAGTCAGTAAACAAAATTCAGCCATGTGACTGATCCATGAATTCAAACAAATGCAGGAGTGAGACAATACCTCTTCTTGGTCACTTTAAAAATTCCAAACTTTGCAAGCTTTTGTAACTTATGGTTACTTCTTCAGGCTATATCATGGCATGGGATATGGAGTCCCAGCCAGGTTTTATTTCTAGAGTTTAAATTGGAAAACATACAACAGCTACATCCCTTTACAATTTAGAGGCAGGAAGCAAGGAATTTGTATATTCCCTTCCCCTAAAATGGTTCTCTCTGAATGTTGAGTCCAGCACTTAAGAAGTATTCTGACCAGCAGGATTGGGTCAAACACAAGTGATTTATTATTCAGCTCATGGATACCGGACTGGGGAACATGTACAAGGTGGCCAACTTATATACAGTGAGAATGGCAGTTACACAGGTTGATACATTTCAGCGGGCTTCGTGCGAAGTGGAAAGTTTGCACTGACAAATCAGCTATTCTGACAATAGTTTCAAATTGTTGCCTTTGCAAAAGGCACGCTATTCCACCATAGATTTTATGGCACTAATACCAGTTTTAATAAATAATGCTTGGACACAACACTGAAGCTGTAGCTTTCCATGTGGTGGTGGTGGGGGGAGTGCAATTCAAACCCAGACCTCCAGAATTGGTGGGTAGATTACCCAAGTGCATACATTTGTTGGCCAATCCTGGAGGTCTGGGTTTGAATTGCACTGCCCACCCCTCGCCACATGAGTTACGAAAGCTTGCAAAGATTGGAATTTTTAAAGTGATCTAGAAGAGCTATCGTCTCACCCCTACATTTGTTTGAAGTGTAAAGAAAATTTCAGATACTTTACGGATGGTGGTTTTTCCATCTTTTCCCTTCCTTGAAATGTGTTGCTGTATTATTTCATATTTATTTTCATTTCCACTGTTGCTCTCTTTTAATAGGTATCCTTTCTAAGTAGAGACGTCCTGTGCACACATAATTAGCATTTACTTAATATTTCTCATTTAGATTTTGAAGTTTATTATGGTAGCTACAGTAATACAGTGTCCATCCATTCTACAAGTCAGAAAATTTCTGGTTCAAATTTTACTTTGCTGGTAACTCAATAGATTCTATTATCCTGTTTCTCTGAGGTAACATCGTTGAATTGATTTATTGTTTTAGCATACTCAGGTGCATCTGACCTGCCAGAATACTTCAGAAGATCACATGGTAACTGTGCAGGTATAACTATGATTCTCAGTGGAGACCTTACTCTGCAAAAATGTCAGCACCCCACAGTGTTGTATATGAGCTATATATGTTTTAGCCTGGTGCAAACCTCTTGCCAATCTCCCTCTGGCTACCTTCCCTGTTCCTTGAAGATATGATTGGAGATGCTCCTATTATGCCTGTTCAGTAACATTACCATCTATCATCCAGGTCATTCTTATCCAGTTTCAATTTTTTCAGGTCAGACAATGATCAGATAGAGATGACCCACATGGGTTTTCAAGGAAATGAACATGTTTGATAGCCTTTATTTCTCCCAAAACTAAGACGTCAGGTGGCTTATAGCAAGGGCAATTTGGGAAGTACAGATAAAAATACAAATTAAAAGACAGCAATAGGGGAAAACACAGGATCTACCCATTAAAGGCCCTGTCTTTCGGAGCTCATCAATCAATCAAGAAGTCATTTGCTTCTTTACAAAAAGACAATAGAAAGAGGACCAGAGAGACCTCCTCTGGAGCCTGTTTGCATCCCCACAAAATGTGTCCCCGGGAAGGTTCACATAAATTAGGTAATGTCTGAAAAGCCCCTAAAGAACTATTTCCATCTGCAGTATGAACTATCAACAATGAAAGCTACCAGCCAGCTCTTGGAACTGCAGTTTTGTCCTAAGCACTGCATAAAAACACAGGATTTGAAAAAGAAAAAAGAATGCCAGCAATTCTTCAGAATCCTGGACTCAAGCACTCTTCAGAATCTGCTTGAGCTAAAATAGTCTTCCAGTGATGATACTTGTCCTGTTATTAAGTCACAGAGTATGATATTTGGAAATGATTTTCCTTGCAGTATTAGTAGTGAAATGTCAGATTTGCAAAAAAAAATATTTCAATATAGATGTACAAGACAGTGATGGTTGCAGCAATATTCCCTACTGTGGTGTACCATCTTTAGAATATAAGTGCCCATAACACATTAAGTGAAAAGCAAAAGAAGTTATACAAAGTATCGATGTTTTGTATTCCATTGTGTCTTTTTACATTGAGATCTTGGTAGCCATTGTGCCTGTCTGATCTAGCACATTTTTTCTGGCTTTCATATCGAACTAGCATAAGCCCTCATTGTTAAAATACTCCACTTATCTTTTGTATAAAGTTTGAACAATACCTGTATTCGTAAGAATAGTTCACCCAGTTTGAAAGTACTTTTTGGAGAGTAGGTCAAAATGCAAAGAATGAGATTTGATGAAACATGAGATATATTTTATTGAATTTTTATGTGTTCACTTAAAATTCATACAGATAATTTTCCTGACTAGCTGGCATAAAGTTAGTCATGAACTGTATACATACATGAACAACTTTTTGTGGATTTATAACCACAGCTTTCTAAGAATGTGCAACATGCCCAAGGACACATAGCCTCAACTGCCTGTGGTAAAATGGGATATCAAATTCCTGTCTTATGGCTCCTCAGCTAGATACCCAACAGATTGGGAAGAGAAAGGGAGCAATTGTCAATCTTATAAACATGTATACTGAGCAGCCACTTACCTATCAATAAAGAAGAAGACCAAAGAGCACACCAATTAGTCTTAAACTGCATTTGCTAATTTATATATCAAGGGACAAAATTAAACATTATTCTATACAGATTTAAAGCACATTCCACTTGAATAGAGCAATGACCTTTGTGTCTGTTCTCCAAATGCTAACTGTAGAACATATGTTGGTTTGTTGGTTTGTTTTAATCTTTAAATCAGATTTGGACTTTCAAATAGAAGACTCCTTTAATAAGTGTAATGACCTCTGGCACCACTGGTCATAGTTTGGGCATTCCTGATCTAATGTGTCTCACTCACTGTACAAAAATATAGAGCAGCAAGAAACTACAAAGATATGGAAAGAGTTATTTTTGGGTACTACAGACAATGGATATAGGCTTCTTGCACTAACAACTTGAAAACCCCATTGTTGTGTATGCATGCAGTTCAGCTGCTCGCCATTAGCGCAGCTGTGCGGAGCGTTACGTGGCTCCATTTCCTCCAATGGTAACTTCTGCAGGAAACCTTCCCTCCACAGGTGAAGCTATGTTAGGTATGCACTACATCATCTCAAAATGCTGCCTGCAAAAGAAAAAAAACAGACAAACCTCTAGAAAAGAATTTATGCCTGCCTCGACACTATAATAAAAGGCTCTCTGTTTGGCAGTACAGAGAAGGGCCAATTTTATCTACCATTTGACAGGGAATACCTCCTCTGGGGCCAGCGAGTGGTGATTCCTGAGGTTTTCCAAGCCAAGGTGCTCCGTTTGCTCCACACAAGCCACCCAGGGATCATGAAATCAAAAGCTCTGGCAAGGAGCTATTTCTGGTGGCCCAACATAGATAAGGACATTGAACAATTGGTGAGCGCGTGTGAGAGCTGCCAATGCTCATGGCCTGAGGAACACAGGTTATCCCCCAGGGAGTGGGACACGGCACATGGGCCATGGTCGAGGGTTCACGTAGATTTTGCAGGGCCCTTTCAGGGAACGATGTTCTTGCTCGTAGTTGATGAGTTCTCAAAATGGCTGGAGGTTATTCCCATGTGCAACACTTCCTCTGCAGTCACAATTAAACAGTTGAGAAAACTGTTTACTTGTTTCGGCCTGCCCGGCGTGTTGATTTTGGATAACACAACAATGTTCACATCCACCAAATTTCAGGCATTCCTCGGATGGAATGCGATTCGGCACATAACCTCCACACCATTTCACCCTGCCACAAATGGCCAGGTAGAGCGCCAGGTCCGCACCACAAAGGAAGTGCTATAGAGCATGGGTCCAGGGGATCTAGAGCTACAGCTCTGCAAATTCCTCCTCTGTTACAGGGTCACCCAACTTGCTTTGGGGCAGTCTCCAGCCAAAATTCTGATGTGGAGGAGACCCACGACATTGACCGTTTAGATCCGACCAGGGTGGAGGATAGAGGTACGAATGTGGAAGTGGAACAAAGGAAAGTGTTCTGGGCAGGTGACCCAGTGTACTGCCAGAATTATGCAGCTGCAGGGACACCGTGGGTGCCTGGAAGCGTAGTGGAAAAAACGGGGCCCGTGTCATAACAAGTGAAGATGGGGATGGGGTTGTTGTGGCGGAGGCATGCTGACCAACTTCGGAGAAGAGTCACAGACTCACAAACCATGGGGGGCAGCGGTTGTTTTGAAGAATTTAATTTAAATTTAATTTAATAGTCATATTTATATATGCCGCCCACTCAGGCAGAACCTGACTCAGGGCGGCATTACAACAAGTTCTAAAAACACATAAAAACACTTTAAAAGACCCATATCCCACCCACTTTAAAAGACCCATATCCCACCCACCCATCCCACCCACTATCAAAAGAAGAAGAGAGAGTTCTTAATTGTTTACATAAGCCAGCAGGTGGGGACCGTGTTCCCATTCGGGCCCCACCCCTGCCCATCAGTGTTAGGGTCACCCTCCACCCATGTAACCCAAGGAGGGGATGCAGGACTCAGCAATTCAGGAGGCGCAGGCCGGGGGGAGACTGTCACAAAACCCAAATTAGTGCAACCCTATTTTGATGTTCAGTTACAGGATGGGGGGAGTTTTCTTGAGTGTTCCCCCACTCATCTGAGAGAGCAGTGGGGTTTTGAGTTCTCCCAAAGGTCCCCCATCCTTCCCAGCATGAAGCTACCCCATCCCTGTCCTTGCCGGGGTTCGATGGGAGCATGCCCTTCCCCCGGGCAAATGATTCGGGCAACACAGGCACAAGGTCTAGAGGCAGCAGCACCACCACCCAGTTTTGGATGCTGAACTGAGCACCAGCCACAGAGTGAACGCCGACCTCCACACTGGTTGAGGGACTTCATCCCATCCTAGGGGGGAGGGATGTTGTGTATGCATGCAGTTCAGCTGCTTGCCATTAGCGCAACTGGCTCCATTTCCTCCAATGGTAACTTCCGTGGGAAACGTTCCTATCACAGGTGAAGCTATGTTAGGTATGCACAAAGGTTTGACTATGTCAGAAGGATGTCACTATGCCTGTAACCAATGGTGCGCCTCCGGGCCAAGTTCAAATGTACTGTGTCTTATATAAGGGGGTAAGTCTCCGCCATTGCCTCATGTACAGATTGACTATGTTGCAATAAAGTAGTGTTTAGCCCACCTGCCAGCTCATGTGCATTCAATCTGCCTACATCAAACCCATCCAGCTCATTTGTTATTTTCCTCCTTTAAATTTGTTTTGTTGGTAATAAAAATATGGAAGAAATAGGAGAAAATTGGTTTAAAAGTGAGGGTGGCAATGTTTACTTGAATGAAACCGCACAATAGCATGACTGGCCCTGAAAGGAGTTTAACATTATTAGTCAAATGCTCATAGGATATGTTGAAACAAAGTTTCTGTTCATACAAATATGCAGTTAAAATATGTGTGTGAAGATATATTGCCATGTAAATGATTTTGATGGGATTGATGTTCCCATAAAGATAAATAATATGAGAATCAGTAAAGAGAAGACTGAGGTAATGACAAATGGAAGGGAACAGAATACCATAAATATTGTAATAGAGGGAACAAGTATAAAACATGTGGCAGAGTTCAAATACCTAGGAACATTTACTAAAGATAGCAAAATTGATGAAAAGATTAATATATGGTGTAGTAGGACAACCCAAAGATTGGGACAGTTAGCTCCACTCTTACAACATAAGGCAATACCAACCAACACAAAGAAACACTTCATACAAAGCCTTATCATCTCCACTTTATGGTATCAGTGCCAAACATTGACACTTACAGCAAAACATAAACAATAGTTGGTTACCATGGAAATGAGATATCTGAGGAAGGCTGCTGGAGTGAGTACAAGGGATAAAATCAAGAATGAGATTATAAGGGTTTAGTGTTTAATAAATGATGAGCAGCAGCCAGCAATATGGGCCAAACACATAACTTTATTACAGGGTACTGAACACAATTTCAACTGAGCCACAGAGACTTATATACAGGTTGCAAAGATACATTTTGGTGGGCTTTAACAGGATTGGTTGAAGGAGAGTGGGGTGATGAAGGACTTGTTCTCAATCGCGCTTCTCGTAGTAAAATGGTGCGAACCCCAATCTCGTGATACTTATAAGCTGAGGGTAACACAAAATGGTGGACAAATTTTATTCAATACACAACACCCCTCCCCCCTAGGATCACACAAAACCTTTAAGCCATTGTGGAGGGCCACATAATCTTCTTGGAAGCACTGGCACCTTTTCAGTTGGCTGAGCTCTAAGGCTCTCTGAGGAATGTAATGGTTGTTCCACAATGGATGGTCTGCTAGGACTAATAGCATGTTGGGAGCAATTGCCCATTTCTGAATTAGACCTAGGGAGGGGAGAAACCAACTCAAAATCCTGTTTTGTAAATGAAGGAGCAGGGAAACGCTCAAACTCTAACCCAGAATTCGAAGGGGGAAAACCCAACTAAAAGTCCCTCCGATGAGCATGAGTGGAGGGCGACTCTACACAAACTTCCCCATTTTGGGTGTGAGTAGGGGTAGACTCAAACATTGGAGGATGGGGAGTCCCAGGGGAGAAATCAAAACCCCATTTTTCGCATGGACCCCAGGGAGACCCTTAAGTAGATGCTCTATGAGTGATTGGAATATACTGGGGGCTGCATTGATCCCGAACTGCAAACATGTGACCTTGAAAGCCCCTCTGTGAGTGACAATCATTTGCATGACTGCAGCAGCAGGTGTGACCATTAGATGTTGGTATGTTTGAGCTAAATCTAATTTAGTGAAACACTTCCCCCTGTGTAAGGTATCTTGCAGGTGGCTGACAACAGGGACCGGATATGCATTGGTCCAAATGGCTTTGTTGATCATGCACTTGTTGTCTGCACAGATACTAACCTCCCCATTAGACTTAATGGCAGTTGCATTGGAGTTTCCCATTCGGCAGAATCAACAGGAACTAGAATACCTTGACCCACAAGCTTATCAATTTCCGCCTCTATCTTGTCCTTAAGAGCAAAGGGATCATGGCGAGGTTTAAGGAGGATAGGCCGTACATCTGGGTCAAATTCAAAAGAGAACGGGACCCCCACATAAGTTCCAAGTCCTTCTTTGAACACCTCCGGGTGCGCATTGCAAACATCCAGCACTGGGTCAGAACTCACAGCATTGATTCCAGATAGTCTTATGCCCAGTGGTTCAAACCACTGGAACCCCAGAAAACAGTTCCTTGTTTCATGACCACAAGGGGCAATTTGTTTCGAATGTTCTTGAAATGTACATAGAAATTTCCCCACCCCCAAAGTTGGAATGTGGCACCCTTGAACATCTCAAAGGGACGTCTTCAATGGCCTCAACTTAGGGCATGAGGCGGGGGGGGGGGGTTTAGGAAGTCTTTTGGGGGCAAGATTGAATAGGACGTACCTGAGTCCCCTTCCATTTGCATTGGGACGCCCTGCAGCTGCAACTCCACGAAGAAACGGCTGGTCACATTGGACACACTTCTGACTGGATCCTCTGATGAAATCTTGGAGATGTCCACCCTCGGTCATCTCACCGGCTCGTTCGACGCTGGGGCTGGCCTGCTCCGCTGGCAGCACACCTTGGCAATGTGCCCTCACTTGCCGCAATGGTAGCAGTCCGCATTCTGAAATGGGCACTTTCACCAGTCATGCCTGCTCCCACAGCCATCACATCTCTTCAGGACCCCTCAGAGCATGCTTCCCCTTCTTCTTCTGGACCTTTCCGACCCTTTCATCCTCATTGCTGGACCCAGATGTGGGCGACGATGGTGGTGACTCTGACATGGAGGAGGAGGAGGACAACGAACAGCGGTGGGCCTGTACAGCAGACTCCGGAGCCCCGGAGGCAACAGACCACTGCTTGAAGGATTTCACCCCTGACCTGGCCGCCTCAGATGCCAACGCTTCCTTCACCACAGACTTGAAGGTCAGTGTGTTGCGGGTCATCAGCATGCATTGAGCCTCTTCATCCCGAAGTCCGGCTAGCAGGTAGTCACAGAGGGCATCCTCGATGTTCGGCCACTGGCAAGGGTCTCAGGGTGGTGGCATAGTCAGCCACAGACTTTCTGGGGCATTGGTCATGGCGGTGAATTGCGACCTGGGCAGGAAAAATCAAGATCCTTGGTTGGAAGTGATTTCTAAGAGCCATCAGGATATTGGTGAGAGGAACATCATTGATATGCTGTGGCAATAGCAGGTGAATAGCCAACTTGAGGGTAGCCAGACCACATCTTACAAGGAAGCACAATATCTCCAGACCTTCCTCTATGATACTGTCAGCCGCCATGGCATGTTTGAATTGTTTTTCGTAGAGGAGCCATTTCTCTGGTGCTGTAATGTCAAAAGGGCCAACGGAATTCTTGTGGGACGCCATCCCATCCTCGTTACCAATTTAGTGTTTCAGAAATGATGAGCAGCAGCCAGCAATATGGGCCAAACACATAACTTTATTACTGGGTACTGAACACAATTTTAACTGTGCCACAGCGACTTATATACAGGTGCCAAAAGATACATTTTGGTGGGCTTTACCAGGATTGGTTGAAGGAGAGTGGGGTGATCGAGGACTTGATTCTCAATCACGCTTCTCAGAGTAAAATGGCGCAAACCCCAATCTCACGATACTTATAAACTGAGGGGAACACAAAATGGTGGACAAATTTTATTCAATACACAATAAAGGGAAAGAAATGGAATAGAAGAAATTTTAAACTATATTCAGATACAACAATTAAAGTGCTTTGCTCATTTGGAGAAAACATCTTGAAATTCCATACCATACAAGGCATACATGAAGAAAGAAGAAAGATTATTTATTTGATTTCTCAGGAGATGGCAAAACTGCTACAGATTATCTAATGGTTACCTCTGTTGGATTTTTAACTAAAAAGTAAATTAATTACTGTACATTTAAACACATGAGGAAGTTCTTTGAGGGCAGTGAGAGGGTAATGCAGTCACACTCTACCATAGCTGCTAAATCACCTTGTATTTTTGATGTGAAATGGGTTGTAATTCTCCATCAACCCTTGTGGGTGCCAGGCCACATTGCCTTTCTCTTCTAATCCATAACTATAAAGCAATTAATTGCATATACTAGAGGAGTGGGGAGGTTTGGTCCTCCACATATTTGGTATTTCAATTGCCAGAAGGTTCTTTTGCCATTATCGTAAGAAAGTAAAGGAATTTTAATCAAAGGCATTTTGAAAGCTGATATATTGGATGCATATAGTCAGAAGTCCACACACTTCTTGGCATCATGCATCCAAAGTGAACACAGTTTTGACCCTAATCTCAGGGTTTCTCGACATGGACTGGTGTGGGCTAAATAGGTTTACATGGGGCCAGGTTGTGGTCCAATATGCCATTTGTTATGATCACTGCATCTAAATGGCATGCACTCTTCAAATTACCCTATTTGGTTTGACTCTTTTAAGAAGGCAAAGTGGTGTGTGTGTGTGTGTGTGTGTGTGTGTGTGTGTGTGTGTGTGTGTGTGTGTGTGTGTGTGTGTGTGTGTGTGTGTGTGTGTGTGTGTGTGTGTGTGTGTGTGTGTGCCCATCCTTGACCTCTCCTGTCCCCTCCTGTCCCATCTCATGTCCAGGAGGAAGTCTTCAATTTTTCCTTTATTTTTTCAAAGGGATACAGCACATAAACACCTTCATAGTACTGGTTTTTTGAAAAAAGAAAACCTCTTACTTGCTTTGCTTCTCCATGAAACAGAGGAAATGCCTTGGGTGCAGAAGTCCTCAGGGAAGGGTGATGGTCCCAAAGTGTATTAAATCCCTCTTGAATCCATCTTGATGGAGAGCAGCAGCTTCATCAGTACTGGTCTGGGGCTCAGGAGGACTTTGGGTGCCAAAAAGGCTCAGGACCAGAAAGTGACTCACAGAACTGGATCAGTGGTATGGGAGTCATGCTGCAATGTGGAAGGCAGATGATAGGCCATTGCATAATATTCTCAGGAAAGTCTTCATGGCTGATCACCATGATGTTCGCCAACATTCAGATTTGGATAAGGTTGAAGAAGAAGAAGAATCTCTGGAGTTGTATGTGTGTGTGGACAAGTCTGTCCCCCTAATGGACTGAACAATGGGACAAATGGCCATCTGATTCTGCCCAAAGAAAACCAAAGAAACCAAGTTGTGTTGTTAAACTGAAGAAACATTCAGTGCATTTCCTTTTAAATGAAATTATTACCTTTCTGAATTCCAAACACTGTCCTCCATCTTTGTATGAGAGCACCATTTGACCTTTCACAAATGCCAGCAATAATATTTAATATTAATATGCTTCACAACCATTTTTCAACACTCTAATATTGTTTAATATTAGAAAAAATAATAATCATGGTATTTATACTGAAAATGTCACTGCATGCTGCATGAACAGTGATCACACTGATTTTGTTCTCATCTCTCAGCTTGGGCATTGAATTCCTGATAAAGCCAGATGGCCATTGGGGAGTGGCGAATATAGTATAGAAAACATACTTTTCCCTTTAAAATTATGTGATGAAAATGTGGCATTATGGTTATTATTAATATATCAGTTGAATCAGATTCAGCACTGGTACTCAATGTGGATTATAAAAGAAAAGATGAAAGGTGTATTTCTCTTTGGAGTTGCAACAAGCTGAATACAAGAAATCATTATAATATGTACTTCAAAGGTGGAAACAATTAACATATGAATAATAGTAGGGATATCTCTAGGTAACTCTTATTTCAGGGTTTCATTTGAAAGTAGCATATTTGATGCACCCAAAAAGCCCAACTCCCACCCAAAAATCCCAACTTGCCAGATGTTCATATTGTTTCCCTATCTGCCAATGGTGTCTAACACCATTCTGCTCCTTTATTGTTCTTATCCTCATTTCCACAGTTATTTAAACCCATTTCATGGCACTGGATATGATTTCTTTTAAGGTTCTGTGACATCATCACAAAAGATTGTGTTTTTTAAGACAGCATTTTTTTGTAGATGCTCTACCAGTCATTTAATTTATTTCATACAGGTGAAACTTGGAAAATTAGAATATTGTGCAAATGTTCATTCAGTTCAGTAATGCAACTTAAAAGGTGAAACAAATATATGAGATACTCATTACAAGCAAATTGAGATAGTTCAAGCCTTACTTTGTTATAATATTGATGCTTATGGCTTACAGATTATGAAAACCTCAACTCCCCCAATCTCATGTACGGGTTGTGACGGGGCGCGGGCATTATGCTTGCAGTTCACCGCTGCTCCGGGAGCTGCACTGGTTGCCAGTGTGCCTCCGGGTGCAATTCAAGGTGCTGCTTTTGACTTTTAAAGCCCTTCATGGCAGTGGACCAGGTTACTTACAGAACTGCATCTCCCCAAGGCATTCTACCCATCCTACAAGGGCAGACAAGAGAGGCTCTGTGGTGGTCCCCTCAGCAAGAGAAGCACATCTGGCTGGGACCAGGAGAAGAGCCTTCTCGGTGTCTGCCACAGCCCTATGGAACCTCTTACCTTCAGAACTGTGCCTCCAGATGAAGTTTCTCCCCTTTTGGAATGCCCTCAAGACCTGGCTGTGCCAGTAGATCTGGGATCCATTTGTGGTATGGCCCAGGTCCTCTGTCTAGTCTAGTTGGCACAAGTTTACAGGTCATTGCTGGAGTTGGCAGATGTTTTTATGTAGCAGTATGATTTTAGCTTGTATGGTTTTAGCTAGTTAGTTTTTATTGTTTTTATCTTCTCTTAAGGGGTTGGGGAGGTTTTGGGTTGGTTTTTTTAGATGTTTTTATGATTGTATGTATTTCATTGTAAATGGTGTTAGCCGCTCTGGGAAGCGTTCACACCAGAATAGCGGGATAGAAATGAATTAATAATAATAATAATAATAATAATAATAATAATAATAATAATAATAATAATAATAATAATAATAATAATAATAATAATAATAATAATAATAATAATAATAATAATAATAATAATAATAATAATAATAATAATAATAATAATAATAATAATTACTACTACTACTACTTCAGCAGTAGGAAGGGTAGCTGCATTTTGTACACTTCGAAACCTAGTCATTGCTGTCACATGACTATGAAAATGTGGCTCTTTGGCTGTGAGTGGAGAGAACTACCACACCCTAGAGTTGGACATGACTGGCCTTTGAGCAAGTGAGACCTTTACTAGGGAGAAAAGAAGGTCTTGCATTTCTGTTTAGATAGTATTTTTGTATTCTAAAATATTCTTCTTTGTTCTTGTAGCTTAATTTGCTAAATTCCTGAAATATTCTTACAGTATTAGGATTAAATGAGTATGGGATTGTACAAAAGCTTTGAATAGATCACAAATTTAGGACTCTGCATAAGCTCCCACCAGCAAAGCTATTTGTACCTCCACTTGCAGGAATGGATATTTTTTTGCTGTTGGGGAGGTTAAAAGCAGAGATATGGAAATACACAGATAGTGCCACAGGTTCAGGGATAGAGATAGATTGAGTCAGAATATCTTCCAAATGGTAGAGATGGGTGAACTCTAATCTATTTGCTCTTTATTTTTATACAGAGTAGAATAAGGGTGAGCCCTAATACCTTTTCTGTGCAGAAGATCTCACAATATTGGATGAGGTAAAGAGAGATTTACATGCTACAGGGACTTAGTAGTCCATCTTTGTGAACATTTCTACTTAGCATTGTCCTACTCCTGTATTCAGCATTCATGGCCTCATTTCCCTACTATCACATAAATCCATTCCATGGTGCTGGCTACAGTTTGGTTTCAACGTTCCATGGTGTGATCATGTGAGCCATAACTTAACTGTAATTATTCAAAGCCCAGACAAGAAGACAAACACCCAGTGGTGGAATCCAAATTTCTTTACTACCTACTCTGTGGGCATGGTGTGGTGGGCATGGCCAGGGGGAAAGCCCTGTGTTATTTCAAAACTTGGTTGGGTGGGGCCAGCCAGAATTTCTGCTACCAGTTCTGGCGAACTGGGGTGAACCTGCTGAATCCCACCACTGCAAACACCCATTGAGGTAACACAGAAATTCAGTCCTAAAGTGAGTCACATAAAAACCAAAATATGACCTATCCTAACCTAGTAAATCTTGAGTCAAAACAAATAGAAATGTAATATTCAAGCAATAAAAAGTTAAGTGACCTCTTGCAAGACCTTCCCGAAACCTCACTGAAAATGTCTCCTAAATGATACAAATTGAGGACCCATCAGTATCAATTGAGTAAGTGCTGGAAAGGTATCTCATTTGGGTGAAGGAACAAAGCTGTCATTCAGTAAAGCCCAACCTTCCCCCACATTGATATTAAACTGCTTCAGCAGCTTCACTGCAATGCATTATGAAACATTTTCTGTTTACCACTCTAGTTTCTCTTTCCTTTTCCTGCTTACCTTTACATATTTTTCTGACCCTAAAAAATTACAAAACTTTCTGAATCTTTTCAGGGCCAAACCATTTCATTTTGGAACCAAACCAGGACTGTGCACATCAATGTGAACCACACTATGAATCGATCTAAATTGCGTTAATTTGTCTTGGAATTTGGGTTTGTGCTTGAGTGGGCACAGAGGTCTAGTCCAAAACACTCTGTGATCTTCCCTTAATCTCTTGATTTCTAACTAAAACCATCAAGTATTATATCTACTTTTTTCACTATTCTGAAGGTACTTTATAAAAGAAATATGAAAGGAAAATCCAAAATAGAAAAAAGGCAGGTTTTCATAGTCATTCATTATATTTTGCACTTGAGACTATGGTTTCCCCATGCCCGGTGGGCATGGAACGGCCCTGGCAGAGGCCACTTAGGTGAGAAGGCTCCCAGCGGTGGTTTCTGCGGGCAGAGAAATTAAGGGGGGTGGATTAATGATAGGGTTTGATTCACCCAATTCCTTGACCTGACCAGCGGATCTGCTGAGAGAGCGAATATCTAACTCTGTTACCCATTAGAGTAATCCCTCATCTCCGAGTCCCCGTCTTATCCCAGATGTAAACAGAGGCCATGTTTACCCCAGTCTTATCCCTAAACAATGGTGTTGTCCCATGTCTGTGTTTGCCCCAGTTAATTAACTTCCCCAAGAAGGATTCCCAATTAACCCGAGTAAACAGGTGATGTGATTTCTGTCAGATGACGGTTTTGCCACCGTTGCGCTTTTTCTCCTATATATGTTGAAGCTTTCCCTCAATAAACTACTGATCTGATCACGCTCCATATTGCCTCGTATCGTTTCTTGATCAGTCTCCTCCGGGACCTCCGGCCCTCTGCGGCCCTGATTCCTACATGAGACAGTGATGTTAAAAACCTGTCTGGAGGCTGTGAGAAGAAAATAAATAAATCTCAGTAAAATATCTGCATTCTGTTATGCTAAAATACTGCAAAAACAACTTTACATATTAGTAGTGCATATCTCATGTAACAACATATTATATAACAAAACCGACATGCTATAACTTTCCTTTGGTGAGGGTCCGTTATCTTCATTTAACCAAATTGTGCTATTCTTCCTTCCTTTCTTCCTTCCTTCCTTCCTACACACCCACCCTACCCCACCCCCACCTACCTACCTACCTACATTCTTTGGTTCCTTGCCGCATCACAAGGCTTCTTCTTGAAGAGTCAGATTGTTTCAATTGTCCCATTTTTGTCCACATTTCTAGTAGTTCGGTGGATATAGCTGTTTCCTTGGCCAGCAGCAATAGTGAAAGCAGCTGACTTTGTGCTAGGAGTGTGGAAGTTAAGACATCCCCAAACAAAACAGTGATCTCAAATTCTTAGATAGGGAGAAGTAGGGATGCTCAAGAACAGATTTTGGGGTAAAATGTTGGACTACAAATCCATACCCGTCAAGCGTGGCTCCTGGAAATATGGGAACTGCTCCAGCCTGGGTGTGCCAGCCTCAGTGCGCATTTGCCACAACAACTCATCTGCACATGCACAGAACCTCTCTGCACATACACAGAATCCCTCTGCGCACATGCAGAGCCCATTTGCGCGTGTGCACAATAACCCCTTTTCCCGCTGTTCAAATACAGGATGGCGACGGGAAAGGGGAGGAATGAATGGAGAAACACAGGAAATCCCGGCTAATCTGGGATTCTTAACAGGTATGGACAAATCCCTGAATCTGCAAGCCTTCATAACCATGAGCTACTCTGACTGAATGAGTCTGGGCATGATAGTCTGAAAAAGTAAGCTCTGTCGGCTCTATTGAAGAAATTAAATCTTTGTCTCTATAAGCCTTTTGAACCTGGGAAAGTATTCTTTATTATAATTGCTATTTAGCATTCTTGTGAGAATCACAATCACAGCAATAGGTGCTTGTCCTTCTTGTGAACTTGGTTCATTGAACTGGAACAATATTGATATTAAGAAACCTTTCTTTCTTTACTGCCTCTCTTATGACAGTGAAAAGACCAATATATTGTACTATGAAACTATAGTTTGCTTTTCATGACACTTAATATATGGTTGTGTTTATCAGCAATATTATTTGGTGATAGCATTGGGCCTGGTAGCACAATTCTTGCTACCAGTTTTAGTTTTCTCCCCAAATATCAATAAATCCAATTGATGAGAGAGAGTTTTACTATTAATTCTGATGTCTTAGAGTGCAGAAATGTACTGGAGAAGTAAGTCAGAGTTGCTAATTAAAACTTTACTCCATATAGAAGTTTAAAAGTGGAATTTGTTGTTCAGCCTTTCATGTTATTTCCTGACAGTTGGCAGATAACTTCAGAGGCTAAGTTGAACTGTCAAAATAATTTATATATATTAAATGTCAACACAACTCAGGAGGAAGATAAAAATTTGCTTCCAGTGTGACATTTATATGCCGACTCCTGATTCAGCTATGCAGAGGTAGCAAGACATCTTAGCAAAAAGCAGTCACATGGCCTATTTCTAAACATGATGTCCCATTTGTGTTCAAAATGATGTGGACTTGAATCAATTAGGAGAAACAAGTGAGTTCGGAGAGTATTTTTAAAGAGCTGGTGGAGTTGCTTAGTAACCTGATGCTGCATTTCATTTCCCAAAAGGACTGTAAATCTGTTAGTACTGGTAATGGAGGAGCTCCTGAAATGAAACAACTCTCATATGATTTGTCAAAGATCATGGATGATATTAAAGGACAGACCCTTCTACCATAAATTGTACATATGCACAAAATAATATATGTGACTGGACAGTAAGTAGAACACACTCTTTCCCACAGAATACTTAAGTATTCTTGGGCATATTTCAAGACTTTACAATACACTGGGAAAAATTCACCCAACAATCCTCATGGGGGGGGGGCAATCCATCCCAGTTTTAAATAACAGTATTAGTTGGTATCTGCTTTATCTGCACTGACAATAATCTAATACAGTAGACCCTCGCATAATGACGTTACTTGGTTCCCCAAGTAGCATTGCTAAATGATTTTTGTTGTTATGCAGGTTTCTATGGAGTTTCCCGCATAACAACATTTTTAGCGTTGTTATCCGGTTATTTTAGCGTTGTTCTCCGGACAATGACACTAAAAATGTTGTTATGCAGGGGAACACATGGTGCATAATGATGCGTTGTTAAGTGAAAATGATGTTAGCCGAATGCATTGTTATGTGAGGGTTGACTGTATGTGAAAGTGTGTATATATATATTTCTAATGCCTCTCATGAATCTACAAGATAAACCTTTATTTCTCTCCCCTGGCAGTATTTTCTTTAAAATGCTGACAATTATTTGTTTATCATTGAGAAATAAACTCTTGAATAAGGCTTGAGGTAAATTCACATGAGCATTTTTCCTGTCTTATGGCAACTTAGGTGCTTCCCCTGGCATAGATGTCCCATGCATTTGTTCTAATATAATAATTGAAGATCTTGCATCACGACATCTATGAAAAAAATCATGTGAGATTCTGCCATATTGGTGTAAGCCATTGACCTCTTTAGGGAGCCCCTTTAGGTGGAGTTATGGCCCCCTCAATGGAAGAAATGCCATTGGAAATTATCATATTGGGCCCAATGGCAAAATGAGCGGAGGAGGAACCACTTCACTATTCTGATTCCCAACGGTCATGGAGGCAGAAGAGGCCATGCCAGATGGACTGGGTGTGAAGCTGCACCTTTTTAATATCCTCAAGACTGTGCAGCAGTCCATTGCAGTCCTGGTGTTAAATCCTGCATGTCTCATTTCATACATGCCACAGAAGATGGCTCCATGATCATAGTGTGTGGGTCACTTCATGGCAAGCTGGGATCCCCTTAAACAAATTTGCGCCAATGGCCAACAACAACAGAGTAAGCAACAATGAAAATAAACATGTCAAAGGAAATTGAACATGAGTGGTGGCACTGGCGGATAAGATTATATTGAAAGTAGAAGTACACAGTGAGAGTTGGATATTAGTAAAATCTAACAATACTTTCTCAACAAGAAAAATTCAAAAAGAATTTGTAATTAACAATAGGAACATGATGCATCTCAAATTATTGGTCTACAGAGGTAACATGTCAATCTGCCAAACTTTTCAAGTAATGTGTTCCATTTAAAACACCCAATGGGTAAAAGAGGAAGTAAAGAAAAAGAAAGCAACAAATATTTGCTGAAGTTGAATCTAACCTTCAGCAGAGTATATTAATGGTTTTGAAAGCACATATAAAATTTTCCTTCTGTCATGTAGGATGATTTTAAAAAACATTGGCAAGAATCTCACTCTATCATAATGATAACTAATGCTGAAAAAATGATAATTGATGTTGAAAGAATGTTTTGTTGCACATGGTTCAACTGAGAGCTTTCTGTGATCATGTTATAAATAGTATCTAAAACATCTTTCACTAAAAAAATCCAAAGGTTTTGATGGCTTTTCATTTTCAGAAATACTTTCTATGCTTCAAACCTCCAGTTATTTTAACAAATAAGCACAGTAATAAGTAATGGCTTTAACATCTATCAGAGGTATTAATCGATAAAGAAAATTTCAATATGACTTCACACAACTATGTACAGTACTCATTTTTAAATGAAATCTATTCACCCATTGAACTGATTTTTACCAAACATACCATCATCATGTGTGATAATATGAACTGATGAACACATGAGAATTCTTCACATTCCTAATCCATGTCATTCTTTACTGCTGGCCCATCAAATAAAGAGGCAAGAGACATGACTTTGGAGTTAAAACTTGGGCCACATTTTTTGAATCCTCTGACCTGTGAATGGCCTGGTAGTGTAATTCCTGGTAACAGAGCAGGAGACTCATTGTCCCCTCTTCAAACCGGATGGGCAGATCCCTTGTCCCTGTGTAGTGCTCTACCTTGACCACTACTACACAGGCTAGCTAAATCAGAGAGGCATCTCTGTGAACATTTCTGACTCTATTCACAAAAACAGCAGAGCCGTAGCGAGGGGATGGCCAGGGTGAGCTTGGCCCACCCTGAATTAGCACTTTGCCCACCCTGGCAAAGTGTGGTTTCCCATAGGAAAGAGGATTTTGAAAGAGGCTTTGTTGCACACCCTGACAAAATATTTGCCCACCCACATCTAGAATCCTGGCTATGGCCCTGAAGAACAGATGTTGGACATGCTGTAGAGCTGAGCTGGCTCATGGTGTCCCCTACGTGGCCAGCTGATTCATTTGAATCATGCCAGGCACCCAGCTTTCACCTCATCCAATGACTCTCTTGGGGATTCACTGCTACCACAATAACCCTGAATTACCTGCCTACTAATGTGGCCTATTACTCTGGCCTAAGACATCTCTCCAATGTCCTGTACTCCAGAATGGGATAGGAGAAAAACTGCTGAGTTTCCTTTCACATTGCCAATCAAGAAAACAAGCTAAAAAAATCCTATCCAGCCCCCAAACATAACCCATCAAGCACCATAGCCACAGTGTGGGTGGGTGTGCCATCACAAGCTGAAACAAAGAGGCCTGCAATTGGTCAGGGCAGCCCATAAAAGTGTCCCTCAAGTCCTGACTCCAAACCAATAAGAAGGGAAATTAGAACATCCACTGCTCATCTCTTGCCTGGAGGGCGGAGGGCACCCCTCCTCCCTCCAGGCTGCATTGTGGCTGGAGGGAGGAGGGTTTGTGTGTGTGTGTGTGTGTGTGTGTGTGTGTGTGTGTGTGTGTGTGTGTGTGTGTGTGTGTGTGTGTGTGTGTGTGTGTGTGTGTGTGTGTGTGTGTGTGTGTGTGTGTGTGTTTAGTGTTTGGGAATCAAGACAATGGAAACGGCTGTAAGCTAGCCTAACACATCTTTATTGCATAGAGTACAGTACGAACATGTGGTAATGGCGGACAAACAGCTCTTTTTATACGGTGGCTATCTAATTGAATCTGGCTCTTCGACAGGCATTGGCTGCTGTCCAAGTGACGTCATCCTTGGTCACGCCTTTCTTGTCCAGGTGAGGTGAGCGCGGGAATCTTTCCCGCACGGCTGAAGGCATTTGAGTAATGTGAACCATGTGAGCTGGGCGCTCGCTATTGCCCCCGGTGGCCACTAGCTCGCGTCCTCATACAGAAGGTTACAGTGTTACCTGTACCCATTCATGTGGTTACAAATACATTCAACACACTACATTCAGTACACAACATCCCTCCCCCCTAAGATGGGACAAAGTCCCTTAACCAAACTGGTTTCCTGTATGTGCGTTTTGGCCGTGCGGCCGTTATGCTTGACTCGGCCATGCCCCCTCGTCTGTGTCCTCCTGGTTCTTGTCCTGCAATTGGAGAGGATGACTCGTTAGTGACTCGCCGCGGGCTTGCCGCCTTGGGATGGCCAGGAGAAGGGGGAGGAAGGGTTCCCGACGTGGATGTGGACAAACCGGGGGCACTAGGGGCTAAAGAAAAACCCCGCTCTTCGCTTGGATGGGTGGGGGAACACTCCGAAACCCCCCCCCCCGGTTTGATAACTCAAAATCTAATTCAGGGGCAACAGTGGCAAACTCATTTCCCTCCTTCGAGGGGCTGGGTAGAACTACAGGGGCAAACTCGTTCCTCTCTTTCAAGGGACTGGATAGAGCTGGCGTATGAAAAGGATATGAGTTTGACCCTAAGCTTCCCCCCCCCCCCGTTTGGGACTGTTGCCCTACGTTTTCTCCCCCTTGGTCTAAACAGGTGGAGGAGAACCCTAACGCTGAGCGTTGCTGATGATCCCCTCTGTCCGGCCCCCCAATCACTCGGTGCCTAAGTTGGTCAGCGTGCCTTCTCCAGAGGAGACCCGTGTTGGTCTCAACACAGAATGAGACTGGTCCTGTTTGATTAATGACTACGCCCGGCACCCATGCTGGCCCAGTGGTGGCGTAGTTTCTGCAATGAACAGGCTCTCCTATCTGGCAATTTTTGGTGGGGCTGTGCTCAATATTTCTTCCTCTATCCTCGACCTGGGTGGGATCCAATCTAGTTAATAATGAGTGTAACTTCCTCTTCATGAGGAGTTCCGCGGGAGAGTATCCCGACGCCAATGGCGTCACTCGATAAGCCAACAGAAACTGGCAGAGCTGCCGGTCCAGATCCCCGGGACCCATGCGCCGCAGCCCTTCCTTCATTGTGCGCACCAGACGTTCCGCCTGGCCATTTGTTGCAGGGTGAAAAGGGGCTGAGGTAATGTGCCGAATGGCGTTGGACTCTAAGAACGCCTGGAACTCGGCTGACGTGAAACAACTCGCATTGTCACTAATTATGACGTCAGGTATCCCGAACGTGCATATCAGTTTGCGCAGCTGTTTTATAGTCCCCGCTGATGAGGTGTTGCGCATTGGAATTACCTCCAACCACTTGGAGTATGTGTCCACCACAAGTAGAAAAAATGAACCCCTGAATGGCCCTGCGAAGTCTATGTGGAGGCGGGACCACGGTCCCCTAGCCGTGTCCCATTCTCTGTGTGGAAGGCGGGACTCCTCAGGCCGAGAGCTCTGGCAACTTTTGCAGGTGTTCACCATGTGTTCAATGTCTGCGTCTAGCTGAGGCCACCAGAAGTAGCTTCTGGCCAGCGCCTTAGAGCGCACAATCCCTGGGTGGCTGACATGTAAAAGCCGTAGCACCCTTGCTCTTAATGTATGTGGGACCACCACCCTCTCCCCCCACAACAGACACCCCCTTTCTGCGGACAACTCAACCCTCTTCCTGAAAAATGCCACAAACTCGTCTGCGGGGGGAGCTGCGGGCCACCCCTTCTGTACCCAGGATCTCACAAGGGCTAACGTTTTGTCCTTGGCCGTTTCGGCAGCAATTTCCTTGGGCAAAATGGGGGGTGCATCTAGGGCTTCAATGAGGAGGACTTGGCTATCCTGTTCTACCTCACACTTTGGGTCCCCCAGGTGGGGCAGAGGAGACCTTGAAAGGGCGTCCGCGTGGCTTATCTCTTTCCCGGGACGGTACTCTAACGCCCCCCTGTATGCATTCAGAAAAATCGCCCACCTAAGCATCCTGGGGGAGAGGATCTGTGGAGTGGGCTTGTCTGAGGTGAAGATACCCAACAGCGGCTTGTGATCGGTGACAATGGTGAATGGGCGACCATACAGAAAATCATGGAACTTCTTTGTGCCCGCAACAATGGCAAGAGCCTCCCTATCTGTTTGGGCGTAATTTCGTTCTGCCTTGGACAATGATCTCGAGTAGAATGCAACTGGGGCTTCTGCCCCCCCCCTCTAGCACGTGGCACAGGACCACCCCCACCCCCATTGGTGAGGCGTCGCAGACCAAGACTACCGGCTTCTTTGGGTCGAAATGGGTTAGAATAGCCTCCGAGGAGAGGAGTTGCTTGAGTTCCCTGAAAGCCCGCTCCTGCTTCTCCCCCCACCGCCAAACCGCATCCTTCTTCAGCAGCCCATGCAGGGGCTCTGCAATCGTCGCTTTCCTGGGCAGGAAGGAATGGTAAAAATTCAGCAGCCCCAGGAAAGACTGCAGCTCCAGTTTCGCGGTGGGGCGAGGAGCGTTTCGAATGGCTGAGACTTTAGACTCAGCGGGTTTCATCCCCTCAGAAGTTATGCGGAACCCCAGAAACTCCACCTCCCTGGCCAGAAACACACATTTGTCCCTCCGCAACCTCAACCCCGTGGATTCGAAGGCTGTGAGGACCTTATCTAGTCTCTGGGCCAGTTCTGCTTCGCTCTCCCCAGATATCAATATGTCATCGAAAAATGGCAAGACCCCCGGTAATTTCTTTAACAAACGTTCCACAAGAGACTGAAATACCCCCGGTGCCGAGTTCACGCCAAACTGTAGGCGCATCACCTTGAATGCCCCCTTGTGAGTTACAATGGTCTGCGCAGCAGCTGTGGCTGGGGTTACTGGAAGCTGCTGGTACGCCTGCGCCAGATCTAGTTTAGCAAAAACTTTTTCCCCATGTAAAGTGGCCAGTAGATGGCTAACTACCGGCACCGGATAGGCATTAGGGCGGATCGCCTTGTTAATTGTACACTTGTAGTCAGCGCAAATTCGCACTTCCCCATTTGCTTTCAATACTGTAACAATAGGAGTCTCCCACTCTGCAGAGTCCACTGGCACTAAAATCCCTTGCCCCACTAATTTGTCCAGTTCCGCCTCAATTTTGTCCTTGAGGGCGAATGGAACCCGACGTGGTTTTAGTCTCATTGGGCGGACCTCCGGGTCCAGATCGAAGGAAACTGGGGGCCCCTTGTACTTCCCGAGTCCCTTCTTGAATACCTCTGTGTGTGCGTCGCACACTGCCTGAATCTCATTCCCCCCGATGGCATGGACGCCGCCTATGAAGATGTCCAGGGGTTTGAACCATTGTGTCCCCAAGAGATTACACCCCCCATTTTTTAGAACTACCAGGGGGAGTTTCCTTCGGAGTCCCTTGTACCGTGTCTCGAAGTCCCCAATCCCCAATACTGGAATCGCATTTCCCTGCACATCTTTTAAGTTCGCCCCATCTCCTTGAGTTTGGGTCGCTCCTTGGGGGGAATCCGCAAAAATTCCTTATGGGAAATGAGGGAGTAAACAGACCCCGAGTCTATCTCCATCTTAACAGGGACCCCTTGCAACAGTACCTCAGCATAAAAACGTGGTTGCCCTAGAGGCACGCTGTGGACGGCCACGTCGTCTTCCGCGTGCACTCTCAGGCACACGTGGTTCCCCTCTGGGTCGTCGCCGCCATCGCCGACTCTGCCGACGCCATCCCGGCTGCTCGAGGCGCGCTTACTCTCTTCCCGGCGTTGCTTGCAGACCCTGGCGATGTGGCCCTTCCGCCCACAGTTGTGGCACTCAGCTTTCCGGAATGGACATTTGCTCCTCTCGTGGGACGCTCCGCACCCATCACAGCGCCGCCCCCTTCCCCTTCTTCTCGCTCAGCCCTTTCCTGACCTTCCGGACCCCCTCATCTTCGCTGGAGCCTGGGGTGGCAGAAGCCTCTGAGGATGTGGGCGAGCGTGGGGCAGGGGTCGCCCTCCAGGCCGCCTGGACGGCGGATGCAGCTGCCTCGACTGGTGGGGGCTTTGCCTTGAGAAGCTTGTACCCGGCCCACGTGGATTCAGCTGCTAGAGCCTCTTGTAGTACCTCTTTAAAAGTGAGGTCGTGGCCTCAGTTCATGAGTTTCCTCTGGGTCTCCCCGTCTCTCATCCCGCAGAGCATCCTGTCCCTTAGGGCCACGTCTAGAATTTCCCGCCATTTGCATGGGGTTGCCAAAACGCGGAGGGCCGCTGCATACTCGGATATTGACTCACCCGGCTTTTGGTCCCTCCTCGCGAAAGTGGCCCTGGCAGAGAAGAAGGATACCTTGGGCTTGAAATGATTCCGCAGAACCCCCAGAATTTCCGTCACCGAAACCTGGTCCACCTCTCATGGTGCCACCAGATCCATCAGTGCTTGCACGGCGTGGAACCCGAGCATCGTGATGAGAAGACCCTTCTTCTTCCCAGCGTCGGTGATGCCCGCATACGCCACCGTACTCTTGAAATGCATTTCAAACCAGTCCCATCGCTCGGGATGGGTCACGTCGAAAACTGGCTTCTGTGATATTGTCTTGTCCCCGTGGGAATCCATATCCCACCTTCGTCGCCAATTTAGTGTTTGGGAATCAAGACAATGGAAACGGCTGTAAGCTAGCCTAACACATCTTTATTGCATAGAGTACAGTACGAACATGTGGTAATGGCGGACAAACAGCTCTTTTTATGCGGTGGCTATCTAATTGAATCTGGCTCTTCGACAGGCATTGGCTGCTGTCCAAGTGACGTCATCCTTGGTCACGCCTTTCTTGTCCAGGTGAGGTGAGCGCGGGAATCTTTCCCGCGCGGCTGAAGGCATTTGAGTAATGTGAACCATGTGAGCTGGGCGCTCGCTATTGCCCCCGGTGGCCACTAGCTCGCGTCCTCATACAGAAGGTTACAGTGTTACCTGTACCCATTCATGTGGTTACAAATACATTCAACACACTACATTCAGTACACAACAGTGTGTGTGTGTGTGTGTGTGTGTGTGTGTGTGTGTGTGTGTGTGTGTGTGTGTGTGTGTGTGTGTGTGTGTGTGTAGCTATCTTAGGTTTGATGTTGACATATCACCATTAATTCATGTAGCACTTTATTGTCATTTCAAACTCATTTTTAATATCTGTCCCTACTTATAAAGCTCACATCATGCAGCCATGAAATCAGGAGACAACTGCAACTCAGAAAAACAGCAGTGAAGGAATTAGAAAAGATCACCAAATGTAAGGATGTGTCACTGGAGAACAATCACACTGTTCTATTCCCAATTGCTTTGCACAGGTGTGAAAGCTGGACAGTAAAGAAAGCTAACAGGAAATAATTTGATTCATTTGAAAAAGGTTTGAGGACACCCAAGACCACTAGAGCAAATCAAGTCTAAGCTATCTTTGAATGCAAAAATAACAGTAAATTCACGAGAAGGCATGGCTATCTGTAAAATACAATAATGGTGGGGGGAAATTTGGGGCAACAAGAAAAGAGGACAACCAAACAGGAGATTGACTGATTCCCCAATTACCTTAGTTTACAAGAGCTGAGCATAGATGTTGAGGACAGGACATTATGGAGATTACTAATTCATAGGCTTGCCATGGGTTTAGAGGTAACTTGATAAAATGTAACATTAACTCCATTATTGAGCATACATTACATTCTTATTACTAAGACACAAACAAAAATAAACATTGTGTAAGTAATAATTGCAATGATACGTTTCACAACTCAATGTCCTGTCTAGTTAGCTATTTCTGCATACCACTGTTTGAGAATCACTAAATAAAGAACTGCTGACTTTCAATCATACTTAAGTGATTAATGACATACTTCTATTTGGAGTGCAGAGGATTCTTATGAGATTTGAGAACTCATACTTTCTAAATCAGGGATTCTAAACATGTGGCCTGTGGGCCAGATGCGGCCCCTGGCACCATTTTGTGTGGCCCCACCCCCTCCACTACACCAGAAAGTACCATGTGGTGGAGGAAGAGCAAAATGGCTGTCTGGCCCCCAAAGTTGTCTGAGGGAGTGTGACCTGGCCCCTAGCTTAAAAAGGTTGAGAACTCCTGTTCTAAATGTTTCTCTCAGGCTGGTGACTTTGCATTATAATGATAAATCTACATGGAAGATTAATCACATCTGTATGTTCAGTAATTTTGTCCATCAACATTGTCTTATTGTATGGGGGGGGGCTTTATTACAAGAGGACTCATATTATTAGGGACCTGATTGATAAGGTCCCTGTCATGAACATCATATTTTCATATTTTCTAATATGTTTTTGCCCTTATCACAACACTGACTACTTTGTAATGCTTGCCAGGAAAGATGTCCATCTTAACCTAAACAGAAGGGTTGGGGGGACAGACTCCTTTTGATCCCCAACCCTTCCAAACCCAGGGGACCAGGGAGAGGGGATTGAATCCACACACACCCCAACACTCCATTGTTAAAGAGAAGAAACCACTTGCTTTCCTCTCTTTAATATGGGGGGTGTCAGGGGGGATTCCCCCTCTCTGCTGGGTCCCCTGGGTTCAGGAGGGTTGGGGAAACAGACCCCATTTGTCCCCCCAAACCTCCCAAACCCAAGGGACCAGGAAGAGAGATTGATTCCACCCCTCACCCCCCAAACAATTCATTTTTAAAGAGAAGAAACCGTTTGGTCCTGCGGGGGGTGGGTGGGGGGAATCCCCTCTCTGTAGGGTCACCTGGCTCTGGAAGGGTTGGGGGGATAGACCCCTTTTGTCCCCCCAACCTACCAAACCCAGGGGACCAAGGAGAGGGGATCGATTCCCCCCAAACACTCAGTTTTTAAAGAGAAGAAACCACTTGGTTTCTTCTTTTTAATAATGGGGTGTCCTGCAGGGGAATCCCCTCTCTGCCTGGTCCTCTGCATTCAGGGGTTGGGGTTGGGGGAGAATACACACACACACACTACTTCTCTCTCTCTCACACACACACACACACACACATAAACACACACACACACACACACACACACCACTCCTGCCTTGCCAGGAATTTTTAATGTGTGTGTTGGTGGTTGGAGTGGTATTGTTTGGGTGATGGTGGTTGTGCACACCCAAAACCACCCCTAACCACCAACACACACAGTAAAAATGCCCGGCTGGCCGGGCACAAATATGCTAGTAGATTTTAAAATGATTTCTTCCTTTTTGGAAACATTCTCAAACTGGCATAGAGAGTAGTAGCACAATCTGCAAAGATCTTCTTAACATGAGTGTGATAAATAGGTTTACTTGAATTTGATCAGGGCTTCCTGAGGAGCTTGAAGACAATTCTTTATATATATAAAGAATTAGATCTCTACTACATAACAAATGTCACATTTTTATGAAGGTGGATCTTCCTTTTTTTGTTTATATTTTAATCTCTACTTCGGTATCCCATTTTTCATTTAACATACTTCCCAAATAGATAAGTTTATCCACTCTCTTGATTTCTTGTGTTCTTGCCATTAGTATGTAGTGAGTTGGTGCTCGGCTTATAACCAGATATTTCATCTTCTTGGTGTTGAGATCCAAAGCATATTCTGCACTTGAAGCTCTAACTTGATCCAGCATCAACTAAAAATGTGCAAGGTTTGTGGTCAGCAACAATATGTCATCATCATATCAGATGTTATTTTGGTATTCCTCATTAATTTTAATATGAATGTTAAATCTGATAGTGCTTCTGAAAAAAAACACCTATCCTAATCTTAACCTATAAATCTGAGCGTTAACCGTTGGAACTTGACAAAGAATCCTACACCAAGCCATACTAGCACGTACTGAGCATTCCTGCACTTGCCCGAAATGGGTCCGGAGGTCAACAAAGATTTTAGAAATGCGCCAGTGGGGCAGGAGACACACAAACTTGAACAAAGGAAAAGAACCTCAATTCCCAATGTTCCTTGCACCGTGCCACACCACAGCTAATCAGGCTGAGCAGCACGAGCAAAAAGAACATTGGGAAATGTGCGGCGGCCAATCAAAATTGAGCCGTAGGAAAAAATGCTGCAGAAATGCAAACCACAAACACAAAACTACACGTCCCAGTGTCCTGCACGCCATGAGCACGCACAACACTGAGAAAGCCGCTGTGTGAAAAATAAAAATACAAAATGCAGTGCCTCACAGCCACGCAAAACAAACAAGCCACAAAAAAAAAACGAAAACCAAGGGGGGGCCAAGGGGGGAAGGTGCCTTCGCCCCCCTGAAAGTGAACCAATTGCCCAGGAAGGAAAGGCAGCAAACGGCCCTCCAACCACTGCCTTTACTTTCCGAGGAAGTGTTTCACTTTCAAGGGGGGGAAGGTACTGGTGCCTTCGCCCCCCCTTGAAAGTGAACCAATTGCCCAGGAAGGAAAGGCAGCGAACAGCCCTCCAGTCACTGCCTTTACTTTCCAAGGAAGTGTTTTGCTTTCAAGGGAGGGAAAATACTGGTGCCTTCACCCACCCCCCTTGAAAGCTAACCAATTGCCCAGAAACGAAAGGTAGCAAACGGGCCTCCAGTCGCTGCCTTTACTTTCCAAGGAAGTGTTTCACTTCCAAAGGGGGGAAGGTACTGGTGCCTTCGCCCCCCTTGAAAGCTAACCAATTGCCCAGGAAGGAAAGGTAGCAAACGGGCCTCCAGTCGCTTCCTTTACTTTCCAAGGAAGTGTTTCGCTTCCAAAGGGGGGAAGGTACTGGTGCCTTGCCCCACCCCCCTTGAAAGCAAACCAATTGCCCAGGAAGGAAAGGCAGTGAACGGCCCTCCAGTTGCTGCCTTTACATTCCGAGGAAGTGTTTCGCTTTCAAGGGAGGGAAGGTACTGGTGCCTTCGCGCGTGCCCCCCTTGAAAGTGAACCAATTGCCCAGGAAGGAAAGGCAGCAAATGGCCCTCCAATCGCTGCCTTTACTTACTGAGGAAGTAACTACCCCTAACCAACAACAAAACAGCCAACAAAAGTAACCAACAAAAACACCAAAAATATTTAAAAATAATAAAACAAAAATAAATCAATAATTAACAAAACAATGAATAAACAAAAAGAAATAAACCACAAAATACACACCTAAAACTAAACAAATCTAAACCACAAAGTACACACCAAAACCAAACCAAAACATAACAAACAGAAACACTTCCCAGCCCACCACCACAAAAACAAAACAAAGAAAACCCCCCAAATAAAGAAAATAAGACAACTCACCAGCAGCACATCCTCCCTCCACGTTGACCGGAACAGAAATGAAGAAACAAAGAGACTATGTACCCATATACCAAAACGACGAAGAACACGCTTTCCAGCTTCAGCCGCATATTCTTCCGTAAACAAAGTACATGCTGTAAATCAACCCAAAAAGGAAAATGAAACTGTAGCCACACCTACACAATGTGAAAACAGCGAACCAAAGACTGCTACGCAAACACCCGAAACCAACGCGTAAAACTTACGCATGCAAACTCACGCGATAACGAAATCTTTTTTAAAAATGAAACCTAATATAAATGGGAGAGGAACAATCCAAAAACACTGAGGGGAGCATTAGAGAGTAGCAGACAGCACGTGAACCAAGCTCAGTGAGATAAAAAATTATACTAAAATTAAAAACAAAGTAATTACAATACTAAAATGGAAAAAAATTAATTGAACACCAAGCGGGAGAGGATATAGAATAATGGACCAAATGAAAGAAAATACACCCGGAAAAATAATTGAGAAAAAAATAACATTTGGACGACGACATGACTCAGAACATGGAAAACAAGGTAACTTTTTGGATAATTATGCTAGTTCAAAACCAAATTTTTACGGAATAAACCCAGAGGAAAAACTGGAAACACATAAAGACAACCCTGATTTGTATAAGAAACATTGGAAAAAAATAAGAAATTATGTAGAAACTGAAGAAGATTCAGTAATTTTCAAAGAGGAATATTCTTCTTCAGAAGAAATGGAAGAACTAATTCTACAAACAAACGAATCAGAATACAAATTTAAAATAGAACAACATATTGAAAATAAAATGCAAAACAAGACACAACACAAACAAACAGTCATGGAAACAGAAATAAGGAAAAATGAAAAAATGAAAAATGAAACAGCTAACAACATATCTGAACAGTCAAATAAACAACTTCAAGACATAATTGAAAAGATTAATGAGAAACAACAGAAATAGAAATCCAAAATAACAGAAAAACTACAAATGAACCAAAATACAACACCTCAACAAAGAAAATAAAGACAATAAAATGGAAGAAATAAAAAAACACAGAAATCCCTATTGTAAGAAAAAAAGAAAGGCTAACACAGCAAACAATTAAAAAACAAATGAACAACAACTGTGAAGACCTTAATAAGGAACTAGAAGTAATAATTGAAAAAATTAATAAGAATAAAATTACACAAATAGAAAATAAAAAAGTACCATCATAAATGAAACACAAACCACAACATTGCCATGGAAAGAAACCCAAAATGTAAGAAGACAACAAATATTACCATGGAAAGAAAACCCAAACCAAAAAACAATAATAAATCAACAAGAATTCTCAATTTCAGAAGAAATACAAGAACACAGTAACATTCCAGAAATAAAATGCGAAGAAAGCCAAATTGTATGAAGAAAAGAAAAAAAAACAGAACCAAAAACAAAATTTAATGAGGACAACATCTCTGAAAAGCAGAATAAACAATTGCAAGAAATAATAGAAAAAATAAATAATAAACAAATTCCAGAGAATGAAACAATTAATCACAGTACTTTGACAAACAAGACAATATACACAAGTCAAGAAACTCAACCTCAAGAACATATCAGAAAGAATACATCAGAAGAAAACAAACAAAACCATCACTCAACAATTCCAATAGATCTCATTATACTGAGACATCTGCTAATAATGCAAAACCCACCAAAAAAGTTCAATATACCATTAGCACTGCTAATGCTTAACCATTTTATCAATATAAAAAACAACCAGGATCAACCACCACCAGGTAAATAAATCAATCCTTAAAACACAATTCTCTATTGGTTTTACAAAATAATACAATTTATTTTGACTATTTTACAGTTATGACAGATTTAAATAACCAACATAAACAATCCACAAATAACAGTATTAAAGGTAAGTAACAATTTTCTTTAAAAAAACACCATTATAATCAAAAATATTAAAAAATAAAAAATAACCAAAATGACTTTCATTTTTAAAAGATATACTAAATAAATATGCTTTGTTTAACAGAAAATCAAAATAAAACACCAATGCAAATCCACAACATTTAAAGGTAAGTTATTTTAACATATAAGCCTTTAAAAAATTATACATATACATATATATCATTATAAATTTTCAATCTTTCCAGGTTATGAGACCACCATACAAGCAACATAACAGAAAAAAGTTTTTTTAAAAAATGTATATAGTTAAACTTTAAAAAAATTTTAAAAAATGGATTTCCAAATGTTTACAGTTGAATGAAAAATGTAAATACAGTATTTTGTTCTTTGCAAAAATTAATATTTTAAAACAAATATATACATATATGTAAAAATACATTATAAAAAGTACAAAGATAAATGTAATTACTGTAAACTAAAAAAATACAATCTGTTTAACAAATGAAAATCAATTTTTTTGTATAAATAAATATTTTTAAAATGGCAATTACAGACTAACCTCTTTCTTACAAACAGTAACAAAAAAACAACAACAACCTTCCAACACTATTTAAAACAGCTCGGTGCTGCCAGGCAACCTCTGCTAGTACATCATATATTAAACAGTGTCAGGGACAACACACAACATTGTTGAAAACCCCTGCAATTTTGAACTTGATCAGTCAGCTGCTCTTCAACCCTGACTTGACCTGTCTGATTCCAATAAAGGTTGGTGATGTTTCTGATATCCTTATTATCTACATCTATTTTCTTCAGAGCTGTAGTCATCTTCTCATGCTGGTATATGCCAAAGGTTTTTGCATAGTCCATAAAGCATACATCAATTGCACGTCTCATCTTTCTACATCTTTGTATGAGGACCTGTATCGCAAACAGTGCCTCTGTGGTACCCATTGAATTCTGTAAGCCAAATTGTGTCCCACCTGTGTTTTCTTCATACTTCTTAATAAATCTGCTGTGGATGATTTTCAAGAAGATCTTAAGAGCATGACTCATGAGGCTAATCATTCTGTACTCCTTACATGACTCCGCATTTTATTTATTCAGCAATGTAGCAAAGGTCGATAGCAACCAATCAAAAAGTTTGGGGGAGTTATGGAATGGAGAGAGTGAAAATTACCAATTTTTTTGAACCATAAGACCCATCCCCCCCAAGTGGGGGGGGAATGAGGGTGCATCTTATAGTCCAAATGCTGTCCAGCAAGACTGTTGTAAAATGATATTTTACAATAGCTGCGGTTGGCCAAAAACCTCCACCGCCGCTGCCACAGCTGTTCCGGGCTGGGAAAAGAAGGACCAGGGAAAGAAAAATATATGCTTGGCAGCCCACAGGTGGCTACAAGAGGGTGTAAATTGTGATTTCTCATTTAAACACATTGGAAATCATTTTCTTGTATTCTAAACCTTTTCTGTTTGTATGTTCCCAATGCATTTCAGTGGGAAACCAAACTTGTGCAACAAAAGAAAGGGTTTCATTTACCTTTCTTGCCTTTGTCCCTGCTCCATGTAGTCAAAATGGAGGGGGAAGCCATGCTTCCTGGTTGCAGGGAGAGCAATAGGCTAGGCTAGAGCATCGCTTCCTGCCTCCATGCAATTGGCTTGCCTGTCCATTTCCCCTGCAGCGCCACCACTGGTTTGGTGGTGCAAATATACTACTATTTGGTTCAGAATATTTTTTTCTTGTTTTCCTGCTTTAAAAACTGTGTGTCTTATGGTCAGCTGCGTCTTATGGTCCGAAATATATGGTAATCACTTTTGTGTGAAGAAACACTTAAAATTGCTTAAGAGGACCCCCTCTCCAACTGAATTTTAAAGTCATGTACATTGGATGGGGTTGACTAAAAAGTGTGGCCCTCTAGCACTGTGAAAATGTATCCACTGTTGGAATGATGCTATGCAATATTCATCAGAGCATTATTGGCTATATTTTCAAAATATTTGGGAAGAACTGGGCTACTATTCAACCACCGCTTGACATTCCTTTATTTGCATTAAATCTGTCATTTGTCTTTTTTTGTGCAATTCTGCTTACATTTGGAGAATTTACTTCTTAAGAATAATAACATTGTTCTCATATTTAAGGATAAGACAAGTAAGAGGTTTTTTTAAAATCCCTAGTTGACATAGGTTATCTTTATCAGGGACCTAGGGGGAAGAAACTGCCTCACAAAGGCTACGTTGGGCACCCAGAATATTTCTTTTGGGAACACCTGGCAGGGCAGACCTTCGATCCAGCATCCTGGTTGCCTTAATAGCACTCTTCTCCCTAGCCTGATTCACAGTGGTCAGGGGCAGAGTAGCCTTCTGCATATGGCAGGTAATATTGATCCCTTGGCAGAAGCTAGGCTTCTTAGTGCTGAGGTCTATGTCACACAGCTTATGATTTGCTACTCCTCCTCCCCTTAACAGACAGAGCAATCCCTCTCACCTACTTCTGGAAGGTTTCCGGTGTTGAAGTGATGAGGACAAGTGGAATCACTTCTGCTCTGCTGTGTTTCCTTCTCCTTCTTTACAAAGGCAGGCAAAGCATGACTGGCTTTTGAAGATTTATTGAAGGAAACACAATACTGGATACAGATCTTAAATTAACCTACACTACATAAAACACAAGCTATTAAAACAAATAAGTGAAATAAAATCTTGCTAGCTCCCTAGCAGGTTTATGCTTGCTGGTTTGGGGCAGTTCTGCCCCTTATGGCTGAGTGTTAGCCCCAAAGAGTCATGTTGGGCAGCTATCGGACAAGAGCTCCCGCTGAAATCAAGTTCATGGTGTTAAGAGACAAGGGTTCCACCCTTGCTCCCGAAGTGCCTTCTGAGTGCTCAGACTGGGCTCTTTTTATAGAGAAAAGGGGCTTTGGAATGTGGTGATCTAATGAGAAAGCACCTTTGTTCTCGTGAGAACGAGATGTGCTGTTTGCATGGACATTTGCAGGTGCAGGTGCCATCTGCTTGGCATGTGGCCCCCCACCTTTGCATTCCCTGGGACAGTCAGTTCTACAGGTGTCCTGGCAATTATAATTTGATTGACAGGAGTGGAGACGTCGTCTCCCTTGTGGTGTGGTCAGCTGACCTAGCTGTCAATCAGTTCCCTTGTGGGTACTGTAGGTGTTCCTTGGAATGTGTCCAGTCCTGGACACTCACTTTTCCCTCCTCTCTTTGGGGAGGCAACTATCCTAACTATGCATCACTGTCATGTCAGACTAACAGCCTGGCATTCCAACATGCTTTAAAATGAGAACTGGCTTTCTAAGATTAAGAAAACTACAATATGTGTCTTAACATTACATAGATCAAATGTCACCTTAAAATCAAGACAAGGTCGCATGTGGAAACCATGACAATCTTGATCATACACTATTCACATTCAACCTTTATTTGTATAAGGGCTATAACACACCTTGTTGTTGTTGTTCAGTCGCACAGTCGGTTCCGACCCTTTGCGACCCTATGGACCATTGCTCTCCAGGCGCCTCTGTCCTCCACCATCCCCCTCAGCCCTCCCAGCTCTGTGCCCATTGTGTCTACAATGCCATCTAGCCATCTCATCCTTGGCCTCCCCCTTCTTCTTTTGCCCTCCACCTTTCCCAACATCAATGCCTTCTCAAGTGAATCCTCCCTTCTCATTTGATGTCCAAAGTATTTTAGCTTCATCTTTACTATTTGGCCTTCCAGTGAGCAATCCGGGTTAATTTCTTCTAAGATTGACCTATTTGTTCTCCTCGCTGTCCAGGGCACTCTCAAAACCCTCCTCCAACACCACATTTCAAAGGCATCTATTCTTCTGCGTTCAGCCTTCCTAATTGTCCAGCTCTCACATCCATACATTACTACTGGGAAGACCATTGCTTTGACTATTCTAATTTTTGTTTTCAGTGTGATGTCTCTGCTTTTCACTATGTTCCCCAGGTTTCTCATTGCTTGTTTCCCAAGAATCAGTCGCCTTTTTATTTCATGGCTACAATCCCCATCTGCAGTGATCTTTGATCCTAAGAAAGTAAAATCTGTCACTGCTTCTACTTCTTCCCCATCTATTTTCCAGGAACTGATGGGGCCTGTTGCCATTATCTTGGTTTTCTTGATATTGAGTCTCAGGCCAGCTTTTGCACTCTCCTCCTTCAGCCCAATCAAGAGATTCTTTAGGTCTTCCTCACTTTCTGCCATTAGGGTGGTATCGTCTGCATATCTCAGATTATTGATGTTTCTCCCAGCGATTTTAATCCCATATTGTGATTCCTCCATCCCTGCACTGCGCATTATGTGCTCTGTGTATAGGTTGAATAAGCATGGTGACAAAATGCAGCCTTGTCTTACTCCTTTTCCTATTCCAAACCACTCTGTCATTCCATGTTCTGTCCTAACTGTTGCTTCTTGGTTCATGTACAGATTTCTCAGGAGGCATATGAGGTGCTCTGGTATTCCCATCTCTTTAATTACTTGCCACATCTTGTTGTGGTCCACACAGTCAAATGCCTTAGTGTAGTCAATAAAACAAAAGTAAACTTGTTTCTGGTATTCCTTTGTTTTCTCCATGATCCAGCGTATGTTGGCAATGTGGTCTCTAGTCCCCCTGCCTCTTCTGAAACCTGCCTGCACCTCTGGTAATTCTCTCTCCACATGCTGCTGAAGTCTATCCTGTATTATCTTGAGCATCACTTTACTGGCGTGTGGGATGAGCGCGATTGTTCAATAATTTGAACATTCTTTGGCATTGCCCTTTTTTGGGATTGGGACGTATACTGATCTTTTCCAATCCTGTGGCCATTGTTTTGTTTTCCAAATCTGCTGGCATATTGAATGCAGTAATTTGACGCCGTCGTCTTTTAGCGCTTTGAAAAATTCAACTGGGATACCATCATCTCCACTAGCTTTGTTGTTTGCAGTGCTCTTTAGGGCCTTTATGACTTCGCTCTCCAGGATGTCTGGCTCAATTTCTACTTCTTCCTCATTGTGATTGTCAGGAGTGTTGAGGTCCTTTTTGTAGAGTTCCTCTGTGTACTCTTTCCATCTTTTCTTAATCTCTTCTGCATCAGCTAGCTCCTTTCCTTCTTTGTCCCTTATCATGGTCATTTTTGCTTTAAATGTTCCCTTAATTTCCCCGATTTTTTTGAAAAGATCTCTGGTTCTGCCTCTTTTGTTGTTTTCCTCCATTTCTCTGCACTGTTCTTTTAGGTAGTTTTCCTTATCTCTCCTTGCTTTTCTTTGAAATTCTGTGTTCAAATGATTGTAGTTTTTCCTTTCTCCTTTGACTTTTGCGTTCCTTCTTTCCTCTGCTATTTTAAGAGCCTCATCAGACAACCACTTTGCTTTCTTACTCTTCTTTTCTTTTGGTATGGTTTTCTTTGCTGCTTCCTGCATGATGTCCCTCATCTCTGTCCATAATTCTTCTGGCACTCTATCTATTGAGTCTAAGCCATTGAATCTGTTCATCACCTCCACCGCGTATTCTTTAGGGATGCTGTCTAGGTGATATCTTTCTGGTCTCCGTGTTTTCCTTATTTTCTTTAGTCTAAGCCTGAATTTTGCGATCAATAGGTTGTGATCTGAGCCACAGTCTGCTCCAGGTCTTGTTTTTGCTGACTGTATGGAGGTTCTCCATCTTTGGCTGCAGAGTATGTAGTCAATCTGGTTTCGGTGTTGGCCATCTGGTGATGTCCATGTGTAGAGTCGCCTCTTGTGTTGCTGGAAGAGAGTGTTTGCTATGACCAGTGCGTTCTCTTGGCAGAACTCTATCAATCTTTGCCCTGCTTCATTCTGTACTCCCAGACCAAATTTGCCTGTTATTCCCTCCACTTTTTGATTTCCTACTTTGGCATTCCAGTCTCCTAATATAATTTGGACATCATTTCTTGGTGTCTGTTCTATGAGGTGTTGTAAGTCCTCATAGAACTGGTCCATTGTGGCTTCATCTGCGCCCGTGGTTGGTGCGTATATTTGGATCACAGTGACATTGAAAGGTTTTCCTTGAAATCTAACTGACATCATTCTGTCATTTTTGAGATTGTATCCCATTACTGCTTTTCTCACTCTTTTATTGACAATTATGGCTACTCCATGTCTTCTAAGGTTTTCTTGTCCACAGTAGTAGATATGATGGTTTCCAGAGCTGAATTCACCCATCCCTGTCCATTTGAGCTCACTGATGCCCAAGATGTCAATGCTTATTCTTTCCATCTCACTTTTTACCACTTCCAGTTTTCCTTGGTTCATTGATCTCACATTCCATGTCCCTATGCAGTATTGCTCCTTACAACATTGCATTTCCCCTCCCCCTTCCTGTCCCTCCCCTTTCTCCCCTCTGAGGTGTTAAGCATCCTGTATCACCTAGCCTGCCCTTTTGTTTTGCCTTTTGTTTTGGTCAATAGGGTTCTCTTGGCAAGGTTTATGGCGTGGTTGCCGGTGTCTGCGCCATTTTTCTCTCCTCATACATTTTAACACACCTAGAGCACATCAAAGGGACATCTTTTTAAAAGGAGAGGTTTGTTAGGGCTGCCTTGGTTGTATTTTGCCCACCTCTGAGGCATACCAATTTCTGATGCATACCTGTTTCATCATCTGATTTTTAAATGCCTTATTGTAATAGGAACAGTCAGTGTTGCATAGTACAAAGAGTTGTGGATTAGGACTCAGGAAAACTGGGTTCAAATCTGTTTGGCCATGACAACTATGTGGAGGAAGACAATGGTAAAACCATACTTTAAATACACTTTAAATATCTCACATACGTTAAGAATCCTATTTGATTTGCTATAAGTCAGGTCCAACTTAATAGCATAACTGCAAACTGTAATATGAATGTCTTCTAATATTTTTATCTGAAACAACATTCTTATTGTATGGGGGGTGTCTATCTTCAAGTGAAAAATTTGAGAATTTGGAAAGAAGGCATAAGAGCAGTAAATTTATTTACTCAGCAGGGTAGAACCTCTAGGGCAATTGTGGCAAATCTATGGCACATGTGCCAGATGGGGAATTCGCAGCCCTCTCTGTTGACACACATGCTGTCACCCCAGCACAGAGTTTGCCATGGCCCTCTGCCCAGCAGCCCAATGGGAGCACTTCCTCCCTCCCATAGCACAGAGTTTGTCCCATCCTTCATTTTGGGCACTCTGTATCTAAAAGGTTTGCCATCACTGATCTAGGGTGTTACTATTTTTTAATCATATCAACATTTACAAGAACAATGAAAGTTGCGGGAAGCCAAGGTTTCTGATGTGATAGCAACATTTTATTGAATGACATTTGTACATCCTAATTTCTCCTGAAATCCTTTCCCCTGCTTCACAAAAGCCTACTTGTCAATAGTCATGATGTCTATTGTACTGATTTGGTGATTGCTGTAGATTTATCTTTACATAGGTGTGGGACCATGTGCTGTATTTTGTGAACCATGATACAAATAGAAGCTTCCAGTTTTCTTCAATAGTTCTGTACTTATTTGACTAAACACTCTTCTGTTGTTCCCTTCCACAATGGTACTTCTCTTCATCTCTTCTCCTTCCTCTTGGTTCCCTCCCCCCCCAATGGTTCTGATCTTGCTACTCTTACATTTTCCTTTTTATACTTTTCCCCCTTGGAGCTGTTAGCAAGGATCACAGTTTCCACAGATTCTATGCTGACGATTCTCAGATGTATTTCACTGATCTTTTGTCCTCTGTTCAGATTTGTATGTCTAACAGTCTGTCTAAAAATTTTCCTCTGGATATCTGAGACATCTTAAATATAATATGTCAAAAACCAAACTTCTTATCCCCCCCAAACCTACTCTTTATTCCACATTTTAGTCTCTATTGGCACCACAATTATCTTTCCCGTCACTCAGACACATAGCCTCGGACTCAGATATTTCCCTGCATTCTTCATGTTCTTTTCTTTCAATTTTCAGTCAGTTGCTACGCCTTGCTTAGGTTTTAATACACACCTTTTTACTTCTACTGTCAAAAATCTAATCTGTTACAGTCAACCCTCACATAACAACATGTTCGAATAGCATCATTTTCGCTTAACAACACATAGTTATGCACCACGTGTTCCCCCGCATAACAACATTTTTAATGCAGTTGTCTGGACAACGACACTAAAATAACCATTATAATCTGGACAGCAACAATGTCATTATGCAGGAAAATCTATAGAAACCCGCATAACAACAAAAATTGCTTAGCAACGCTACAACAAGTAATGTTGTTATGCGAGGGTCTACTGTATCTTATATTGTATATTTGCTTACTGAAATAATCTTCTGAAACCTTTTTGATCATTTCTCCATTTTCAGTGCTTTTTGGACTTATCATATTGGGACTGGTGCTGCATGAAATGGTTATGCTTTTCACTCAAACTTCGGTCAACTTCAGAAAGTGGGCATCAGTGTGTGCCTTCACTCTGAATTGATTTAGTTATATGAAGTCACCAAATTTGACTGACTACATAGTATCCTAATGTAACTGCATGAATTATATGATATACAATTGATAGGATTCCAATCCCATGAAGAAGATCCAGTTGTTGATTTTTAATGACACACATATCCTTTAGGCACCAATGTAAAAAGTGAAAATGAGAGAAAAGAACCTTGAATTGTGTGAGTTGTGAGCTGTTTTCTGACCCTAATGAGAAATCCAATGTATGGTACTGAGGTCACTAATAAGGCTTTGGACAAGTGACAGATTTGATTCTCAGACTGATAAGCATCCTAAGAATGGATCCAGGTTTAATCTAAAGGGCGTCCCACTTGATTTCATTTATGCCACATATCTTAATAGATTTGTTAATCTCCCCATTGATTTGTACGGGGAAAAATTATATTAAAAATTGCTCTAATTTGCATAAAGTTTGGAATTGTGATAGACACTAAAGACAGGAGTAATCTAAAGAAATTTCAGACATTAGCTTCATAGGTTTGCAAATACTTTCCTGCTGGGGTCATCTCAATTGCTGAGGTTGGCTACCAATATATCATTGAGTATCTTCACCTATCTCTCACTATATGCATTAGCTGTTCTATGTTAAGGCCCAACTAGTTTTCCAAGCAATTTGTTTTTTACTGCTTCCACTTTTTTCTTTGATCCTACTTTTAATTATATACTGCAGTAGATTAGATTTAGCATGATGAATTATGTACCCAAGATATTACCACTTCTGTATCTTAATAGTCAACTCAATTTTTGTTTTCCTACACAATGAAATATCTTTTCATTCTTTATTCTGTGAGTCCAGAGACTGATTCATGCCCCTTCAGACAGTTGAGTGGCTGAACTGGTGGTCCTGCCACCACCACCACCACCACCACTGCCTTCAGCAGCCAGCGATGGTGGCAGTGGGGGGAGTGGGGGGGACTCAGGTGGTTCCACAGTGAGCCCCCACCACTCCACCCCACACTGCTGCCAGCAGTGGGGGGGCACCGTGAGCCCCCACCACTCAACCCTATACCACCGCCAGCAGTGGCAGGACCACCCAGAATCCACACCATTCCACCCCAACGCTGCCACTAGCAACCACCCTTATCCACCCACTACTCCCACACACACTGCTTCCCTGCTTACTGGGTGAAGGAGGGGTCTAGGCTATCCTTCTTGCCCACACTCAGCCAGATCAGCCTCGGAAAAGAGGCAGATGGCCACGTACACCCACTGGGAAAGTCGTGCTTGGCGTAGTGGCCCCTGGGAAAGATGCCCATGGCAGCCCACAGCCACTTCTTCCACTGCCTCAAGCCTTGTCCCCTTTGCTTGGCTTGACATGTCTCTAATGGTGCTCCATAGAAGGGCAGAAGTTGTAAGCCTTACAACATCCACTCTGCTATGGAGTGCCATTAGGGACATGCCAAGCCAAGGAGAGAGGGGACAAGGATTGAGGAGGTCGTGATTGAGGTGGTGGCGGCAATGGTAGAAGCAGAGGCTAGATCAACAGTGTGGGACAGATGATTTGGTGACATGGGCTGGATCTGGCCCACAGGACATTTGTTGAGGATTCCTGATCTACAGGAGGCACTCTTGTGCTTGCTATAATTTACAAAGAAACACAAAGCATAGGAAAATCCTAGAATCTGACTCCTTTTTCATTAGCTAATCTCTTCCCACCCAAAAACAAAGCAATTGTCAGTGCTATTTTTTAGTAAGTTCTCTCAGTATCTATTACTTGGAGCTATGAAGTAAACAAAATGTGGAAATGTGTTTTTCAGATTAACTATGTGAACCCAAATTCACATTCGTACAACTGCAAGGTACTTGTGTTTTTTAAAAAAATCTCCAATTAATTTGGAGTACTTCTGCCCCATGTGATCTGGAGTACATCAATCCCAGCTGTCTATATTAAGAAAGAAGTCTCAGCCATATTCCTTTGGCACCAATATTATTTTATGGCCAGATGAGGAGCACAGCACATCCAAATATTGAGAAAAAAACTAAAAGGAAAGTTATGGATACTTTAAGTGACATCTTAAATTAGGGTACCTGCTTGGTTGTTCCCTTTGGATGAAAAATAAATGCATGTGAAATTCAACACCTACCCTGCCTTTCTGTATTTGCACATTTGCTGCTCTACATCAAGATGGATGGAGGAGCAAGTATTGTCAAACTTCTCTCAGCCCCCTTTGTGATACAAGAACATAGGAAGCTCACCTTGTGTTTAAATCATTGGCAGCATTAAGATTTAAAAATAAGAGGAGCAGAAAAGATCAAGATGATGGAGGGCATTTGTGGTCTAGAATGGCTAGCAGCTGAATAGAGAAGCTCTCACACTCTGAAAGGAGTTTATAAATATGCTCCATTTTAAAATATATGGAATTGTGAATAAAATCCATCTTTTGTAATAGGAAAATATACTTTTTTAAAAAAAAGCAGTAAAGCTGGGAATGGAATGTTCTATCAAGGTCTCTTTTTGAGATGAAAGTTTTTTTTAATGCCTGAGTGAATGTCAAGTTATAAAAAAAGAGAAGGAAGGATGAGATGAGATGAGGTGGAAACATGACAGATCTCACCTCTCAGGCTGTAGTTTATTGAGACTACAAAGAGTTGAAGCAACTGAACTCTTTGAAGAGGAAATAACAGGATTGCGCCTGGTTCTGTAAAAAGATTTGAGATGTATAGCAAAGATAGGCATAAGGAGACTTCTCCAGAACTTGCTGAATTACAGGCAGGAGGAAGTCTCTGCTTGAAATACAGAGCTAGTAGTAAAGAGGAAGCTGTTGTGTCACAGGAAGGAGGAAATGTCTGTATGAATAAAAGAGCTAATAAGAAAACTGAGGATTACAATGAGAGATGCAAAATAGTAAATGATTATAGATTTCTGCATTGAGCTAGGTGTTGCACCCAATAACCTAAAAGGCCTCTTCCAAATCAGTTATTCTATGATTCTATGACTTCAAGAACTTAAAAAAATATATTGAAGAAAAATGCATTGAAGATTAAAGAAGAACTTAAAGTTGAATTGGTTGAAATGAGAAACAGTGTGAAGAGAGACCCCTTACAACTGACATGTGCTTTGTCAAATATAATCAGTTCAGTGGTGTAGCTCCCCCGGTGGTTTATATACGAACATTCCTTTAGATGACATTAGGTCCATACTGGAGGAGGTGCTTTCATCTCAAAGCAGTTTGAATCCCCCTACACATTTTCTGTTAGATCTTTTGGATATTGTTTTGGATTGTAATTTCTTTTGATTTCAGGATTCTATTTTTCTTCAAATTAAAGGTATCACCATGGGTATTTCCCTGGCCCCCAGTTTGGCTAATCTCTATATTATTTTCTTTGAAAAGCAATTCATTTATAACTCTAATTGTAATCCCTGTTTCAAACACATGTTTATTTTTTGCAGATTTATTGACCTCTTTTTCCTTTTTGATACTGATGAAGTTGTGTTACCTTTTGTCAGTTGGATTAACCAACAGAATGAAAGTTTACCCATTCACATAGTTCTCAATCCATTCGTTTTCTCGACCTTTTGATTTTTTGTTAATGATGAGAAACTGCAGATGAGGCTTTTCAGAAAAATGACTAACCACAATACATATCTCCATTATACATCGTTCCATCCAATACATTTGTGAAATAGTATCCCCACCAGTCTTTTTTCCATGCACCAGGAGGAATTCGACCCTCAACACTGATTTTATAAGATCTGCCAACACCATTAACACCTAGACCTCAATTGACTCGTAAGCAACATTCTCAGATGGACTCAAGACTTAACTGTTCCTTACAATATACACCATTGGCTAATCACATCAAGCGAATCATCAATAAACATTGGCATATTCTGGATGAGATCCCTAGTTGCAATAATAAAACTAGGATTGGATATAGGAAAAATAGTTCATTGCAGAATATTCTTACAAACACGGATTTGGCTCCTGCTCCTTTTACACCTGTCAGGGCCATTTCAGGTCACTTTAAATGTCAAAGATGTATGTTCTGCAAGTTCTGTTGGGAGACCAATTCTGTAACCATTCATAATATGGGCATCATGCATAACTTGAAGGCGTTCACCACCTGTCAATCAAGAAATGTGGTCTATATGATCACTTGCTGTTGTGAGTGTGGCCCCTGGCCCAGCTCATGCCCCTTGGGTATGAGGACTCTGAGGATGAGGGGGAGGAGCTGACAGAACCAGCCAGTCTCCAAGGGATGCTTCCCTGGCGAGAGCAGGGAAGGGAAGCGAGACTGGCTTCAGCTGTGAGGCAGGCAGCATGGTCCATAAGAAGACCAGCCACGCCGGAGTCTCGATCGCTTCCCCGCTCTCGCCAGGAAAGCATCCCTTGGTTGAGAGCAAGGAAGGGAAGCGAGACTCCGGCATGGCTGGTCTTCTTATGCGCCACGCTGCCTCTCGCTTCCCTTCCCCTCTCTCACCAGGGAAGTGACCCTTGGTTGAAAGCGGGTAGGTGGGAGCGAGACTCGCCAGCGGGAGCAAGAGAAGCAACCAGTGCCCGAAGAGGAGGAGACTCGTCGGGTCTCCCGCCGCCGCCCCGGAAGCGCCATTCCTCCTCCTTGCCCCATTCCTCCTGTCCTCAGGCGAGGGTGCTCGGGGCTGCTTGGATATTTTGGGGGATTCCCCCACGGTTGCTTCTCTGGCCACTTCACAGCTGGGGCCAGACTTTAGGGCCCCCCCCCGCCTCCCCGCTCTCACCAGGGGAACGACATTATACAAAGCATCAGTGGCAATAATTTGGACATTGTATGAGGCATCACGGATAGGATTTTGCATGCCTCATACAAAGTCAGAATTCATACAACATCCAAACTTGTGGAACCAAGTTTGGATGTTGTATGAGGTATTAGTGTACCAGATATTATTTTGAGGAAAGTAAAGAAGAATTTACTCTCAGGTGAACTTTTTAGTCTCCTTATGATTAATTGTTGAATTATTGAAGAGCTGTTTGAAGAGCTATTACAACTTATGTTTACAAGACTTGATGAAAAAGCATTTTTAGTTATTTGGAAAGTATTTGAAAAAACTTTGACTAAGTATTTTGGAATACTAGATATTATTTTGAGGAAAGTAAAGAAGAATTTACTCTCAATCAAGTTTGAATTGCTGTTTTTGCCTCAAACAGTTTTTTGGTTCTGTTTCCATTGACACCATTTGGCCAGTCGTCGATCCCAGATTTTGCTTCATAGCCTGTGACAACCATCTGATGCTTTAAGAAGTTGGGAATATGCATCTCTAAGCAGATTTAGGTCTATTCAATAGTTCTCACAGATAATGGATTCCATCCAAAGAACTGTGTAACCAATTTTGTATTTGAAAAGAAGCACTGATGTTTCATAGACGACAACTCACAATGTCTATGACTAGATGGTTCAATGGGTTTAGGTATCTAACTGCAGAGCCAGAGGCAGGGAGTTCAACTCCCTACTGTCCTCCTGGGAGAAGAGCAAACCTGTAAAGGGCAAGTTGCACAGTCCCAGATATCACCAGAAAAAAAGAATGGTAAAAGTCCCCACAAGTTAGTACTGACCTGATGGCACATGATTATTTATTTCTATTTTCACCATCCCAGTAGTGCTAGACACCTAATCAGGTAGTATAAATGTATTATGAATAAATAAATAAATACATTTTGAAAGTAGACTTTGATTTCTGAGACAGAGATCTAAAGTTCATAAGAAAATGCTTCCTCAGATCACAACAGAAAAGCACAAATTTTTCCCATCCCTAATGTAGCTTTGTGAGACCTAGAAGGAAAAAATATCCTTAGGATCATTAGCAAAAGTCGATGGCAAATTCCTGGTGGATGTGAATGAGACTTTCACCTGTCCTAAGCTTGGGTTATTATGGCAGATGGCAGAACTCTCAGAATTACTCAAAATATTTAGGCTCTCTTTCTACACCAACTATCACAATAAACAGCTTGTCCAGTTGGTTTAAATAGAGCAGAGTACTAAAAAAAGAAAGTAACTCATTTGGAAGAGACCACCTTAAGTGGACTCATGTATTAGGTCAAATATAATCAAGACTGATGCTAAAGCTGAAGGGAATTTATCTTAATTCAGCCTTTGAATACCATAACAAACTGTATTTTGAAATACTATATTACTGTCAGCAATTACCCTCAAACCAATTTTGCTTCCTCTCCTTCAAGTTGTCTTAAATGATTTGATGTACAGATTGAAACTGATTACTTATTCCCACTAATCAATTAAATGTGTTAGGGCTGTCTAGATGGGTTTGCCAATAACTTAGCTGAAATAAAAATCATGTGCTTGATCTTTAAGATATGCTATTTGAATTCAAAGATTTATGCCTGTGTGTACTGCAAAGAATAACCCCCATAATAATGGTGTCAATATATATTTGAACTTGTCATTGTCATAAAACAAAATCATCAACATAATTCTTCAGCATCTGAAAAGTAATTATAGTAGATAGCAGTAATTGAATAAAAGTTGATAGAAATGATTTATAGCAATATCATTAACTATGTGTTTTATGTTTCTAATTTTCATTTTTCTTCTCTCATCACTGCTTACTCTCAAAGTCTAGTCATGCACATTGTGACTTATTTTGTATCTCAATTATCTGTGTGTGTACTCAGTGAACAGTACTCCCATGTTCAATTGGGCATACTCACATGTGTTATTAGTTCATTCATTGATTATGGAGGCCATTTTTAAATGGTGATAATAAGTGATTGGGATTTGAGGCTTTAAGCCAAGGATCAACATTGTGTGTCATTTAGAGACCAGTTTCCTGCCTTGGAATTTCCCAGAGACTACATAAACTGATCAATACCCACCCAAAAAAAATTAATCTGGAGTATAAGATGTTCATTTCCAGTTTTGAAATGAACATTTTGGGGCATTAAAATATGCTGGGATCCAGTAATTTATTTAATAGATGAATCACCACGATTGGAGTCTGCTAAGAACCAAAATTTACTCTTTCTTGATGAAAAGAGGGGCCTTTCATCTGCTTTCCACATTGCAACATGACACCCATACCACTGATCTAGTTCCATGAGTCACTTTCTGGTCCTGAGCCCTTTGGGCATGCAAAATCTTCATCACCCCCAGGCCAGTATTGATGAAACTGCTGCCCTTCATCAAGATGGATTCAAGTGGGATTTAATCCACTTGAGGACCATTACCCTTCCCTGTGGACTTTGGCACCTGAGACCATTAGTCCTTAGAGTTGTCAGGTTAGTTAACCACCACCTGACAGTTGGCATTGAGTCACTGACAGTATGGTCTATTCTATTACCATAGCAGGATAACCTGGCCAGACAGCCTTAGGAAGTACAATTCACTGTCCCATACAAGTATACATTGTTATGTGACTAAAGATCTCCACAGGGTGCAGCAATGCTTGTGACTTCATTGTATAAAATGGCCAGTTGAAGAGGGTGGATGTGTGCCTATTGCAGATAAATTGGCCACCTGTTATGTATTCTCTAATGAGAAAGAGAAATATACACGTATTATATGTACATATCTGTGTGTGTGTGTACACATTTAAATATTAAGTATTGAATATGCTGTATATTTGATATTTTTATTTTGCTGCAAAAACTGTAAATATCACATAGTTCTTTCAATATCTCCTCAAAGTTGTCTTTCTAATGAATTCAGAAATATGCATTTAAAAATAAAAAATAGGTTAATTCATTGTTAAAATGTAAATGATGTCTCTATCAAAAATCCGTAACTGGACAGAAGCCTGACTAAAATTCTCTGCTTCTTAAAAATAGACTAATGTGCTAATCTATAATATCATAATGTAGCATTTCCCCCAAGTTGGGGAGAAAAATACCTCTATTTTCCAAAGTGACAAATGATTTTGATTGCTTCCATTATTTTCATATTCCATTCAGCACTTTCTGAAAATTAGGCCCTTTTGAAATCTGTTGGATTTGTCAGCTTGAAACCCAAGTGCTCAAAATCATAAAATGTTCTTTGAAGAAACTATCCTTGACATCTCTTTACAAACGAAACTTGCTTCCACAGATCTGAGTGTGAGAGTTCTACTAATGGCAGTTCATATATGTGGCACATGTTTCTTACCTGAATGCCAATCAAGAGTTGATTCATATTGTTTATATCCATATCTTAGTCAATTATCCACATAGGCTTTTCCTATGTTGCCTGAATATGGAAGAGACAGAAAATTGCCTAATATCTCTTCCCTACACTGGCAGGCCCCTACTAACAGACTGGATGCACAACCAATCCTGGAACTGGTGCATGAATGGGCATGGAACAAGGAATTTGCTTTAGTTCAGGTAATTAAGTGTAAAGCAGCCCTTTGCAGTCGCACCCACCCAAATAAAGACTCAGACACTTATCACTTTCAATTGGTGTATCATCCAATTGTAATTCTTTAAGGCAAGCAGGCCACAGTAGCACTGGTAAGGTTCCACCCTAAATGCCAATGGAAATTGGCTACATGTATCAATTTGTACCAATTTTTTTGTTGACACAAACAAATTGTTGACCGGAGTCAATATACTATCTACTGACCCCACCCTATGACGTGTATCCATTCAAATATCAAGGTGATGCAGGCTGTGATGCTCTTGACATCACCCCTTTCATAGTTCGCCCTTGACCAGCCAATCCTGTTTCCCCTGTACCTATCTACGTGTTGGCCAGTCAATTGCGAACCTGCCGGATACCTATGGGTCATAAATCTTTACCTTACCCAGTGCTACCCACCACAAGGGGAGGCATCCATGATGACTCACCGCCCCCCCCCCCCCAGACCATCAGCTTGGTCACCAGGCCTGTTTGCACATCCTCCAGAAAGAGGTTCATACCTCTGGCCAACAGGTGGACCCCATCTCCTGCCTATAGGTCAAAATCCTGCAAGCCTATACCCAGGTGTCGAATGGCTGTTCCCAAGCCATTCTCAACAAGGAACCGGGCAACAGCCCTGTTCACTGACCACCGGGCATGGTCCAAACCACGGAGATCCATGTCTCCTCTAAAACAGTGTCTCGGCATGATGTCAGACCATAGCAACCATGTGTACGGCCATAAATGATGTAAAAATGCCAGATCACTGCACCTCGACATTTTAAGGAAGGCCAGGGATCCGTGCGAGATCATTGCCGCCAAGGTGCAGAATCAGAACATCAGGCGGTCAAGCATCCCTGATGGACATCAGGAATGGCAACAGTTCCCGCCATCTCATGCCACACATACCATACTACCGCATACGTGCTGATGCACGCAGCCCGAGATGGGGTCCCCACTCCGTTGCCGCAGCATATTCTGCCGCCCAGTGTACATAGCTGTGGCCCACCAGCCCCAGTGCCACCGGTGTGCGTAGACACACAGGGTCTGTAAAAGAAGGAAAAGGAATTAAGGACATAACTAGGTACTCCTACAGTGAGGGGACGTACATATAAGGAAAAAACGCACGGACCCTCACCTGCCCATCCAACATATATCAGCCTCAGAGTACCCAAACACAGCCGCAGTCGATGCAACGCCTATCCTGAATGAATGGGTGCCATAACGAGCCCTACACTGTGAAGTGTGGTACCGGTCACCCTCCAGAACTGAAATTTGGTAAGGGGAGACCCATCCTGGTGGCAGAAAAACAGGCAAGGGCATGCAGCAGGCACTGCAAAAACTGCATGTAGGGCACCAACCAGACAGACGTCAGCAAATGTACATCGTAGAAGTATAACACCACTGCCTACTCTATGATGATCGGCCTTTGAGGAATGAATCCTCAAATGAGCCCACTCCTGGTTGATAGACACATCATCGAGTTCCAGTGCCCTATAAAACACATCCCCCTTTGACCATGGAACCAGCTCGCTGATTCGCAGAGCTCCAGAGAAAGCTACAGTGGTAGCTGCATGAAAAGAAACTCCTCCTACCTACTGTAACATAGTCTATGCCAACCTCATGCTAGGTGGGTCAGAATACCTGTGAAAACAGGGCGACGTGTGTCCGGGCGGCGGCCATGTACACGTGTACACCCTTCCAATACATGGCATATGCAGAAGACACAGTGAGTAAAGCCCCGTGCCTTGGCCATGAATGTCAAGGCGTAAAGCCTGGTGGCTACGGTGCGTGGGGCCAACCCCAGATCATGAAGGTGCACCATATACTATAAAACCTAGTCGACCGGTATCGGCCACATTTCAGGCAACTGCCTTCGCCCACAAAAGGCTCTAAAGTGAAGGAGTGTATGCTGATACGCCGTACGCGTGCGAGGTGCCAAGACAAGCCACTCGCCCGGTTCACCTCTCCTCGCTAAATGTCCATATCTCAGCCAGGAGTGGAGAGGGAAGTTCCCCTGCATCTGGAGCCAAGTCATGGAACCGGGAGATCTGCAGGCGGGATAAAGCATTGGCAATATTGTTATTAATGCCTGGCACATGTCTAGCCCTAAGGAGCACATTAAAGCGCACGGACACAAGAACAATTGGCAAACTGAGGCCATGACTCCGGGGGATTTAGACGTTTGGGCATTGACAATGTGCACCACTGCAGCATTGTCACAAAAAAGTGAAGCACAGAATTAGCCCACCTGTCCCCCCAGAGCATAAAGGGGACCTAGAATTAAAAAACTCCAGAAACATAAGATTGCATAAGCGATCCGTGCCCTGCCATCCCTGGAGCCAATGACCACAGGCCCACTGTCCTTAAAATAAATCCCACACCCCAGGGAGCCGGAGGTATCCGACCGTACTTGGAACTGGGGCTGACCATAAGCTCAGACCTCCAAAAGGAGACGGCATGAAAGTCCTGCAGGAATGTGAGCCAAACCAATAGGTCTGCTCGTAAACCCCTAGTCAGCCATACCCTGTGGTGTCGTTTATAAAGACCCTCCATAGCGTGACCCAGACGCCTGGCTATGGCGCTGCCTGGTGTTACCACTCTGGAGGCAAAGTTGATGTGGCCATGCATCACCTGCCACTCTTGGAGAGGCACCTTACACTTGGCAACATTGCCAAAATCGCAGCAGAGGTCCGCCCCCTTTGACTGACAATTCGGTCACCTGGCCCTCTTGCACGTTATTCAAAAGAGAGGTGCATCCTCTTGCTGACAGGTGAAACCCCTCTCCAGAATACAGGCTAAATTCCTGTAACCCTATCCCTGGACAACAAATGGCTGTCCCCCAAGCCGTTCTGGATAAGGAACCAGGCAACAGCCATGTTCACTGACCAGCGGGCGCGGTCCAACCGTGGGGGTTAATGCCTCCCCTATAATAGTGTCTCGGCACGATGTATGACCATAGCAACCGTGTATACTACCATAAATGGTAAAGAAACGCCAGGTCACTGCACTCTGAAGTCTTTAAGTCCAGGCTAACAATCTGTACAAGATCACCACCTCCGAGGTGCAGAATTAAAACATCTGGCGGTGCAGCATTCCCAATGGACATCAGGAATGGCAACAGTTCCCGCCACCTATATGCCATGCACACTATACCACTGCATACGCGTGGTTACGCGTAGCCCGAGATGGGGACCCCATTCTGATGAAGCACCATGCTGTGCCACCCAGTGCACATAAATTGTGGCCCACAAGCCACACTGCTACCAGTGTGCGGAAACACACAGGGTCTGTAAGATAAGGAGGGATAATAGAGGGTGGAACAAGGCACTCATGCAGTGAGGGGACGAACAGACAGAGAAAAATGTGCAAATCCCCACCTGCCCATGCAATGTATGTCAGGCTCTGGGTACCCAAATGCAGCCGCAGTTGATGCGGCGCCCATCCGGAAGGAATGGGTACCAATTGTAATTCAGTAAGGGGAGACCCATCTTGGTAGCAGAATGACAGGCCAGGGCATGAACCACGCGCTGCCACAAACACATGTGGGGGAGCAATTGGACTATGGCAGCACCAGGCTACTACCTTTTTCCGGCTGGCCGGCCCTTGAGGAGCGAAACCTCCCCAGAGCCCACTCCTGATCGAGCAACACATCTTCTAGTTCCCGTGCCTTGCAGAACATGTTCCCTGTTGAAAGTGGTAGCAGCTCACTTAATCTGAGAGCCCCAAAGAAAGCCACAGAGGTAGTTGCCCGAAAGTAGACTCTCCGTATGGAGCATAGGCACTGGCCACGTAGGAGTCATATATATTAGCCACAAGTGCTAGCAGGGCTCGTCGCTCGCATCTCAGGGTGAAGGGGCCACCCTCATCCTAAGGTATTGGCCATAGGCTAACCATGACGGGCCAGGGAAATCAACCACAGCCCGGTAAATATTGTCCAAGTACTGGACCATTGGGATGGCTAAATCAGGACGGGCCCTTATATATCCTGCCATGGATTCCCAATAGGTCGGTAACCAATTGGCCCATTGCGAGGCAGCTTACGGCGACGGGGCAACTCCTTGTCCCTGTCGTCCTGCCCCTCCATCTCCGCCTCAGTGTGTTCACGTTGCAGGATGGGAAAATGTGAATATATTCCCCACGCCACATCGTCTTGCTAATAGCCCGGGACAAATGGTCACCCAGGGGTATGGAGTAACCGGCCATCGGCAGAGCCACCTTTGGCACGGATTGGAGTGGGGAAACACATAATAGGCCCTATCGGACCCCCAAGAATTTAAGGGAAAGCATAGGGGCGGTCACCCCTGTAAGAACCAGGGTGTAATTGGCCTGTTGCGGCCATGGCCACTGCACCCCCCCCCCCAGCAGTAAAGGCTAGTGTCACTGGTGAGCTGACTTGACCAGGATACTCACTCGGCGCACCCCCCTGGGCTGCCCCCACTGGGGGTTCCGGCCTGCGGTGGGCGTCGGAGCTCGCGACAGGTATCGAGCTCTGCATCCCGATTCGCCCCTGCCAAGTAGGAGCTGATGGAAAGCCTTGTTGTGCCGGCCTGATGGGGAGCTGCGAGGCGCCAGCTTGGGCTGGCCTGATGGCCTCTAGCAGGTCAACCCTGTTGGCGGCCCGCTGCACAGCCGTGGCCGGCGTGTTGGCCGGGACCGAAGAGTTGGCAAGCCCACCCGCCAAGGTGATGGAGCAATGCCCATTGAAGCCTCAAGTACTGAAATGCGGGCAAGGAGGGCATCAACAGTCTCTGACCCACCAGGATAAGTTGGGCTGGATGGGCCAGATGGCCCACAGGGCAATTGCTGAGGGATAAACCCATGTGGTAATCCCTGGCCTGAATATGGCCATGCCCAGTAATCCGACCCATGAGGGGCCGGAAGGACGGTGGGGCAGAAACCCGCACCATGCCCGAGTGGGCCGCTATGCCCCGAGCCGGGCAAAGAAGCAGCGGGGGTAAGAACCCCAGGGGAGCAGGCCTGTGCCGCCCCCGCCTGAGTCCTCAGACTGGGCTCATTGGTGGCAGTGGGTACGAAAACCCCGCCACCCCCTTGCGGGGGTGCCATCTGAGCCCTCCGGCTCGGTGGCACCTCTGAAGAAGTGGAGGGGATGGGCCGAGCCCCCCCTTTGGTGTGACCGAGTGGCCACCTGAGCCTTGCGCTTGGGCGCCATGGCCCAAGCAGTGCTGTTCAGAGGAAGAGAAAACCTCCGATCTAAGATCAGTCAAAGCGAGCCTCTTAAAAGAGGCAAGGCAAAGAGGGAAGCGTCGGAGCAAACTTCTCCGCTCCGTCGCTTCGCAAAATGGCAGCCAGGCTGCCTCATGGCCACCCCTTTTATAGAGGGGTGGCCATGCCCCCCTAACTAGCCCAGATGTCTGCGTCCAGGTGGGGGGGGCAAAGAGCACGGTGGCCATTTTGGCACTGTGCTTGCATACTTTCATGTAAGTTTGGAAGCACAAGTTCAAATGGAGTAGGGATGTTAATCTTCAACTGCTTTGTCAAATGCAGGAATAATAACCCACATTTTTCTCCCTCATCTATAGGATGGAAATCTCAACAGAATTTTCAATTTGACCTGCTAAATGCTTCTGCACTTTTCACAATAGCTCTTTGAAGAAATAATAGAAATTGCACAAAACTACCATAACTACCCAAAAATCCATTTTTGTTTTTTGTTGTTGTTCAGTCACACAGTCGATTCTGACCCTTTGCGACCCTTTGTAGATGCTTAAATATGAAAAAAGGATCAAAGGGATTGTTTGCTTCTTTTTAAATAACCACCCAGCACTTCTGAACTTATCAAGTTTATGGTGGTGCAGTGGTTAAACTTCTGTACTGCAACCAGAACGTTATGAGTTTGATCCTGACCAGGATTCAAAGTTGACTCAGCCTTCCATCCTTCCAAGATCAGTAAAATGAGTACCCAGCATGTTGTGGGCAAATGCAGAAAGAGAGTGCACAAAGTGCTATGAGATGGTATGTAAGTGTAATTGCTATTGCTATGTGTTGATTCTTGAAAGGGAATGGACACTATTTTTGCTTAGGGAGTTTGCTCGAATTGCAGATTTTGAGAGGAAATAAGTGCTACTGTTTTCATTTATCAAATGTTGAGGGAGATGCAGGTTCTTGCTCTGGCCCTTCTAGGCATTATTTGGTGTTCTTGTAATATTTCTTTGATGTTATCTCTCCACCTTCCTTTGGGTCTGCCTCTTGGTCTTTGTCCTGCTCCTCTTTCCACATATGCCTCGGAAGGTATGGAATCCAAGATATTCTCTTCAAATGGGCAAACCATTGTATTAACCCCTTCACCCCAGAATAATAAGCTGATAAAAAGGTGGCCAGTTTAGCTTTATTTGTAATATTTAAATCTCCCTCCCTTGTATTGGGTTTCCCATAACATATATCCTAGGGCTGGGTCCTCCACACCATCTGTTATGAACTGAAAAGGTCACTATCCCAGAATTGCAAGACTGAACTATACTTAAAGCCTACCACCAGCGAGCCAACTTCTAGGAGATCATCTGAAGACCATTTCCCTTCAATCCCCAGGACTTTAAGTAGGTTGTTACTCAAGTTAGCCTCAAAGGGCATTTCACAGGTCAGTCCCTGAATCTCATTTTTGCCTTTTGAATCCCCTTTCAGTTAACAACACCACCTGGTAACCTCATGAAAGCACTGGTTTAACCAAAGTACCACCCTCCCCCTCCTACCTGCCCATGTGGGGCTTGTGGTCCACCAGCATAGGTAAAGGTCACCCTTGCTCGAAAGCCAGTCATATCCAATTCTTGGGTTCTTATTATTATTCCTCAAACATTTCCCAGGTTAATTTATAATTTGGGGGGACTGTTGGTATTTCTGGAGCTAACATCCGTGGTTTTGGAGGTGAAAATATGTCCCTTAGGCCTACCTAACTTGTTCTACCCTCCAATGTAACTCACATATTTCTCACCAATTGATTGCCACTAAAATCCAGTTTCAATGTTGTGGGTTCTGTGCACACAATTGGCATACTGACCCTGACAGAACCACGGCTTGGGGGAACACTCCTTGGAGCCTGGTTCCGAAGGGACAGACATTGGGGAGCAGATTAATCATCATAGTTTAATTCACCGATCGCCGACCTGGCAGGCAGTTCAGATAGTAGAGGGCAAAAGATCACCGGGTGATGAACTCGGTAAGCATGTAATGGGTAATCTTGTATCCGCAGAGACTCTGAGTCTAAGAGTCAACTTAGGCAGATGTTTACTCCCGATAGCAGTAGACAATGCATGTCCCCCGGTAGTAAATTAGATAGATAAGGAACTTCCCCCTGGTGAAGTCATCCCTGATGAGTAACTTGTGTAATCTCAACGTGCAGACTTGCAGTTTTCCTTTAACAGCCACGCGCAACTTATGCACGCGGTCGAGCTAGGCAGGGTATAAAGATTAGAGCCTTTTGATCAATAAACAGCTGGTCTTCGCTCCATCTTGCCTCGTGTGTCTTCACTTGACCAGTCTCCTCCAGGACTTTCCAGCACGTATCGGGCCCCAATCCAACATATGGTGACCCTGACATGATCCTACTTGTGAGTAAGTGACATCCTTGGTCCGGTTCTATGCCAGAACTGCGTCCAAGTCTTCCCGGAGGTTGCGAAGTGGTTCAGGTCGGAAAGCCATCCGATCTGAATTCAGCTATGCTAAGAAGCGAGGCATTCCAGAGGCAGAGCACGCTCCAAAGCTCTGAGGCATCTTGCACATCGGAAACGCCTTCTGCTCAGGGTCAGCTCTGAACCCTGACACCATCACAGAGGCCACTGAGGGCCTGTGGTGGCAGTCCATGTTTCGATTCCTTCCCAGAGATTTGTCGCACCGAATTCAGTTACCTACATCTAGACGCGTCAACTTGTCCGGCAGCAACTTCAACGGACCGGCAGGTAATATGGGGACTTGTTCACAGAGGTCAAGTCCGACTGCTAACCAGAGAGCTCACTTAATGGAGCTCAAGGCCCTGGCCAGGGTAAATTGTACTCGCACTCACAGCACCCAGTTAGCTGATCTTTTGGTGTATTTGGGGGAGCACTATCTGTTTTATCCAGAAACGGGCATGTTAAGCCTCCAACTTTAGGACAGGATAGGGACCTGCATTAAGCAAGAACCAAGAGCCCCAGCTAAAGTAATCAGCACATGGAGCAAGCGTAGGAAGCTCATCGCAGAGGAAGACTCAGTCCGGATAGAGACCGAGAACCCCCCAGTGCAGTCAGAGCCATCAGCCCCGATGGGTCTCTATCCGACAATTCAGCTTAAACAAGGAGGCTTAGGGAGCTTTCTTTCAGCGGCAGATGCAGATGCCACTGAAGAAATTGAAGGTTTGGGAAACGCTGGCAGTTCCCAGACAGTTAAAAGTTCCCAGACAGTTAAAAGTTCCATTCAGTGCATGGTAGAAGAGGAAACCATCAAAGGGGAGTTATCAGCAGAAGAACTAGCTGAACTTAGGCAGTTGTGCCCAGTCCGCATAGAGCTGGACGCCTTCACGGGTCAACAGCAAACGATCCACTCAGCAGTTCTGAACAAACTGATCATGGCAATACGGAAAGCAATAACAGAAACAGGACTTCAGAGTCGTTTCACTAGAGGTACACTTCAGCAGATTTGTGAGACAATGATGCTCATTCCATACGACTGGAAGGTCATCATAAGAATGATGCATAATCCAAGCCAGTATTTGCTCTGGGACAGCGAGTATCGACTCAAAGCACTGGCAAGGGGTGCCAGGATGGCAGGAGCAGTAATTCTTGACCAGCTATATGGGTCGGGTTAGTTCAAAACCATTGATGTGCAGACCGCCTTGCCAATCGCCACGCTCCAACTGACAGCTGACACAGCCTTTAGGGCTTATCTCAAGGTCTCAGCAGCTGGAAAGGCAGCTAAGAATTACACAGCAGTTAAACAGGGTGCCCAGGAGTCCTACATGGACTTTATTAACAGATTGAAGGAAGCGATCAGTAGGCAGATAGACAACGAACAAGCCCAGCAGGAGCTTATGATGAAGCTGGCAAAAGACAATGCAACCTTGACTGCTGTAAAATCTTGCAGTCACTGGGCAATCATCCCAATTTGATGCTTACTGACATGATCAGGGCTTGTGCCGACATTGGTACAGATTCCTATAAAATGAGTCTGTTAGCAGCAGTGGTGCAAGGCGGTAGGAGACCCAAAGCCAAAACAAAGGGAGCATGTCACACTTGTGGCAAGATCGGTCATTTAGCTAGAGAATGCCGATCCAAGAAGGGTAATGGCCAGAACTCAGGTCGTCCCAAGGGTCTGACCACCCAATGTCCCCGATGTAACAATGGCTTTCACTGGGCCAGGAACTGTCCGACTTCAGGAAACTGGCATGCGGGCTCGTCTCTGGCCCCAGTTCAAACTGAGACCACAATCACTCTGGAAGAGTCAGAGCTGGATTAGATTCACGGAACATTCCACCCTGCATTCCAGAGGCACAGGCCAGACCTAAGGGCAGTACAGGACTAGACTTGACATGCCAGTCAGAAGTCACGTGTGACTTGGCATGCACAGTCTATCTGGTTGATTCCCAATACATGGGACCCCTGCCTAAGGGCTATATAGGTTTAGTTTTGCCCAGCAGTATTGCAGGAGCACGAGGAATCCTTGTGATTCCAGGAGTCATTGATTCCAATTTTTCAGGTGTACTCCAGGTTCAGCTTTGGACACATCTACCACAAACCATTCACAAAGGAGACACGTTAGCACAACTGATCATGGTTCCTTGTCACCCACCAGCAGGCAGCCAGGAAAGGCTCAGAGACAGCTCAGAGTCCGGGTCGGCAGACCACTCAAGTGCAAAAGGGACAATACAAGGATACCAGGTCTTAGCGACAGTGGAAACCAACATAGAGTGGAAGCGGCAGCCAGTCATAAAGGTATTTTTGAACAAAAAACCTTTTGATGGGCTAATAGATATGGGAGCTGACGTCAGCATGGTCAGCCAGAGTCAGTGGCCATGAGAGTCGGCTCTCGAGTCGGTCTCCGATGTGTGGGGGGTATGTGGTGTTCAGGAAACGTTTAGAGGCCGAGATTGGGTAGAAATCACGATTCCTGGAGCTGATGGCATGGTGGTCATTCGGCCGCATATCTTGAATGTGCACGTCAATCTCTGGGGGCAGGACCTCTTGCAACACTATCGTGCCACTCTTACCTTCAGGTAATGGCTTTACTGCTCAAATGGCTTACCAACACGCCAGACTGGGTAGAGCAATGGCCAGTCATAGGGGAAAAAACTAGTTGCCCTAAAGCAGCTGGTTAAAGAACAATTAGACGCAGGACACATAGAACAGTCCACCACTCCCTGGAATTTGCCCATATTCATCATTAAAAAGAAGTCATGGAAGTGGCGACCCCTTCACGATCTAAGAGAGGTCAATAAGTGTATTCAGCCAATGGGTCCGCTTCAATGCAGCATCCCAAATCCAAACATGATCCCTGAGGGTTGGGAGATCCTGGTCGTAGACCTGAAAGACTGTTTTTACACCATTCCTTTAGATGTAAGGGATCGGGAAAGGTTCGCTTTTATGGTGCCAGTCGTAAACCACAGAGAGCCTACACAACGTTTTGTGTGGAAATATTTGCCACAGGGGATGCTCAATTTGCCCACTCTGTGCCAAATTTACGTTCACAACACACTGGGAAAGTTTTGAAACCTTCACCCCACAGTCTTGGTATGTCATTTTATGGATGATATTTTGATTGCAGCACTGCAACCTGGCAGAGGAATGTTTAAAGACCTCCAGACCACTCTGGGGGAAAAGGGGTTGCTCATTGCCCTGGAGAAAGTTCAGAGAACCGAGCCCTTTTCATACTTGGGCCATCGGCTTCTCCATTCTTTCGTGGCACCAGTTTTGCCACAAATTAACCTCAAAGATTCAGTCACTCTCGTAGAATTGCAACAGATTCTGGGGAATATCAATTGGGCTAGACCGTATTTTAGGCTAGATACGGAACTCTTGAAGCTACTCTTCTCGCTGCTAACACTAGGTAAGCAGCCAGCAGATCGGATACACATTCCGCGAGAGGCTCACTTAACTCTCAAAAAAGTCAACCAAGTTCTCAGCCAGAGATGGGTGGATAGGATTAGTCAGGGGCCATATACTCCTGTTCTTCACCTGTACATAGTCCGAACTGGAGCCATGTTCTCCGGAATTCTAGGCGTAGACTCCAAGCAAGGGGGGGAAATCGTGGAATGGGTGTATTTACCACACACCTCTTCCTGAAACATCGTCCCTCCATAGGAACTGGTTTCTGCTGTGATTTACCAAGGAAGGTTGAGAGCAAGGGATATCTCAGGGCATGATTTAGCAAAAATCATTGTTCCATTCACCGAGGATCAGGTCCAGCAGCTAGTGCAGCTTGGTGACTCACTTCCAATTGCATTAGAAGGATTTACAGGATCTTTGGCATACCATTTGCCGAAAGACCCCAGACTTGTCTCGCTTCAGACACAGACAGTCAGCTTGTTTGAATTATTTTCCCTGGTTCCTCTTCAGGGAGACAGGACAGTGTTCACTGATGGGGGTAGAACATATGGAGTTCTTACTTGGCAAGGGGGACCGGCTTGGTGCACGCTTCTGACTCTTCTGCAGAAATCTGTTCAGTGGGCGGAATTGGCGGCAGTAAATCTTGCCTTACACACTTTTGCCAAGGAATGCTTGAATATAATTACAGACAGTCAGTATGTCCGGAATTTGCTTCACAGTCTACCGGGAGCCTACATAACTCCCGCGATAGACAAAAACTTGTTAGGTCTTTTCCTCACAACTCAATTTCATTTGCGTAACCACACCGAAGCGCTCTATGTCGCCCACATCAGAAGTCACCAGGATTTACCTGGCCCGATTTCCATGGCAATAGCAGAATGGATGCGGCCGCAAAGGAAATTCAGCAGCAATCAGTTCTGGGAGTCTTCACGACCCCGATTCAAAGTCATGCATTCTTTTATCAAAATGCTAAAGCACTTGCACGGCAGTTCAACTTGCCACTTTCCCAAGCTCAGGGCATAGTCCGTTCCTGCCCACAATGTGCAGGGGCAGCGGGCGGGGGGCCTCGTGGGGTGTCAACCCACGAGGGACAGAAGCCAACCAAGTGTGGCAGATGGATGTCACACATGTTCCGCAGTTTGGGAGATGGCAGTTTGTGCATGTCTGCATAGACACATTTTCACAGTTTGTCTGGGCTATGACTCAGAAAGGAGAAATGGCTTCCCACGTGGAACAGCATCTCCTCTCCTGTTTCGCGGCCATGGGTAAACCACGGCACATGAAATCCGACAATGCTCTGGCTTATAGCTCCAGCAGCTGGCCACATTTATGGCCACCTGGGACACTTTTGGTGTTCCGTACAATCCGCAAGGGCAAGTGATTGTCGAGTGGGTGAATCAGACGCTGAAGTCCTACATTGGCAAACAAACAGAAAGGGGGGAACAAGCCCTCCCCAAAAATCTGGGTCAGGCACAGCATTGTCTGAACAAGGTACTGTTCACATACAACCACCTCAACATTTTCTCAGATTGCACTCCGCAGGAGAAGCACTTCCGTCGCACAGAGGCTCTCCCGCACCCTATGGTGCATTATCGAGTGCCACCGGATCTTTCTTGGAGGGGCCCGGCACCACTCATAATGTGGGGAAGAGGGTATACCGCAATTATGTCTCCTTCAGGTGTCATCTGGACTCCAGCTCATTGTGTGAAACCTCATCTCAAGTCCAATGGCGTGGAGCCAGGCGTTCCCGGACCCGCTGCTGGAGATGGAGGAATTGACTCTGATGGAGGAAACCAGGCGGAGGAGGCGATGACAGCTGATGACAGCACTGAAGATCACATGGGGAATGGTCAAGTCCCTGTGCCAGGAGGCGACTGACATCGTGCGGCAGCAGAATGCAGAACCAACTCCAGAGAACATCGTGGTTGTGGTTTTGTCCCAGATCACCTTTAATTCCTTGATGATGATCATCTTGATCTTTTCCTTGCTTATGGGGGGAGGGGTTCAAGCCACTTCATTTGAAGCAAAAAACCTGATGCCTGGTGGAGACCTCTCTACCCGGCTGCACTACAACATCTGGGAAAGATTGGCGAACCTCGTCAATCAGTCCGATTTTTGCCTGAGGCAGGCCACCGATTCTGCCTCTCTCCTTAGTACTTGTCTCATCCCAGTATGTCATGCCCCAGGTGCACACATCAGGCACAGTGACTGGTTAGTGAAGCGGATATTTGGCCCGTTTCACAAGATCATGTATTCAACCCAAGTCACAAAAGTCCTACCGGCTGATGCGGCCACTCTGTACACTCCCCGAGTGGCGGTCAGCCCGAACTCAACTTGTGCTCGCATGACCGGCTGTTCCACGGTCAAAGGGCCACATCACCTTTGCCTTGACCCCGGCAACAGCACTTGGACTTGCAATCACCCAGAGACTATTGACTCAATGTTTGTTCATGTCACTTTGCCTTCAGGCTGGTTTTTTACATGTAATCAACACACATGGAACTATATTCCCACAAATGTATCTGATTCTTTCTGTTGTATCAATCATTTGACACTGTTGCTTCCCACCAAGGATATGGTTGTCCCAAGCACCAACATATATGCCCACACACAGCACGTTCATGCCACCCAGCTGGATAGTTCATGTGAGAGTAATATTAGGCTTTTGAGCAAAGCTGAATACGTCTCATTGGCGGTCAGTTTGTTCGGCGTGCCAGGCTTAGGAGTAGGCAATACACGCAGAATTGGTCAATTGGCTTGCACGTTAGCAAAAGCCATTAACCACACCTCGTCGGCAATAGCGATGCTCAATCAAGAGCAGACAGAGCTTCACCATGCTATATTGGATAATCAAGTAGCTATAGACTACCTCCTGTTCTTACACCATTTGGGTTGCGAGACAGTCCATGGCATGTGTTGTTTTAACCTCATGGACAACTCTCGCAAGGTACAAAGTCAGATCACAGATCTTCATACCCTGGTTAAGAATATCAAGGAAGATGCCACGTGGGGGTGTTGGAATTCGCTCTGGTCATGGTTTCCATGGGGATGGCTTCAAACAATGCTCAAGGCGATTGTGGGTGTCGCAATTTTGGGAAAGCAGTTTGCTGCTTCGCACAATGTATTCCCTCATTGCTGTCAATGTGTCCCCCATGGAGAAAACCCCAGGATGTCCTCACTCCATATCAGCTCATGCCACTCCTACAGCGAGCTGTCTGTCAGGTCCAATCAAACAAATAAAGGGGGAATGTGGTTTCCGCGCACACAATTGGCATACTGTCCCTGACAGAACTATGGCTTGAGGGAACACTCCTTGGTGCCTGGTTCTGAAGAGACAGACATTGGGGAGCGGATTAATAATCATAGTTTAATTCACCGATCGCTGACCTGGCAGACAGTTCGGACAGTAGAGGGCAAAAGATCACCGGGTGATGAACTCGATAAGCATGTAATGGGTAATCTTGTATCCACAGAGACTCTGAGTCTAAGAGTCAATTTAGGCAGATGTTTACTCCTGATAGCAGTAGACAATGCATGTCCCCCGGCAGTAAATTAGATAGATAAGGAACTTCCCCCTGGTGAAGTCATCCCTGATGAGTTACTTGTGTAATCTCAAAGTGCAGACTTGCAGTTTTCCTGTAATGGCTACGTGCAACCTATGCATGCAGTCGAGCTAGGCAGGTTATAAAGATTAGAGCCTTCTGATCAATAAACGGCTGGTCTTTGCTCCATCTTGCCTCATGTGTCTTCACTTGACCAGTCTCCTCCAGGACCTTCCAGCCCGTATCGGGCCCCGATCCAACACAATGTTAACTATTATGTTGCTTAATGACTCTCCTATTTTGTATTAGCTTTGATATGTGTTATTTATTGTATTTGTTTTTTCTGTATTTTATATATTTATATATTTTGTATTTTCTTCATTAACTATATATACTTAATTGTTTTTAATGTTGTTTCAGCATCAGTTTTACCTAACCTAGGATCCTTATGCATATTCTTACAAGCACCATCTCAGCACCAACTTTTTACATATACAGTTATGCCAACTGCATTTTGCCTTCATTGCATGTGCAAGGTATATTTAGAATTTGCAAGTAAAGAAGAGCATTAAGGGTGGGAAAATACATTACCCTGTATCCTTAGAGAAACTAAAACTTACTAGAGTGTGGCCTATTTTAAAAGAGCAGATCAAATCCTAAGGTCATTAAATGCTACACAATGTCATTAAAGTAATCAAAGTTAATCATGCAGCTCTTACAATTCACTGATATCAACAGGGAAGTTTCCTTAAGCAATTACATTAGGCTACTGTTCTGCGAAAAGGGTTATAAAGGCCAAAATGCAAACAACAGCAAAGCTCAGAACTCCAGAAATAGCATACCAATAGCAGCCAGAAAGAGGACATTTCTTTCAAGTAGGTATTAATTCCTTTAGCAGATGTTGGTACAATCAACTGCCTTGTTTTTAGGACTATGAATTTTTTTGTACACTCATGCACATCTGTGAACTGGAATAGAGCACAAGAAGAACTCCAGCCAAACCCTCTCAACACTAAGCACCATTTTTATTTGTTTATGGTTTACAATATTGATACCTATAAGAAGGGGGTTGGGCCTTGCGTGTCCAGCATGTGCACACGTCCAGCCTATCCCATAATGTGCTGTGCACACTTATCTTGCCAAACTGGGAGCATTGCCATGAGGGTCCGGAGACCGAGAATGGGGTCAATGCCCCACGAACACAGAAAAAAGAATAAACTATGATACCCAGTGTCCTCTACACTGCGGCACACCTCCGCCAATCAGGCAGGAAGATAGCTGATGCGCATGAGAGAGAAAAAATGGATGGCTCACGTGCCATTTCCCTCTCATCACCTGCTCTCCAGCAGCCCTAAAAAGCCATTCCTGTCACTGTCGGCCGCCCCAGCAGAGTTCACCCGGTAGGCCTTCCCTGCCTCCCCCCCCCCAGTCGCCAGCAGGGAAGGCAGAATGGAATGCATCTGCCTCCCCCTTCCCTGCCTCCCCCTGGGCACCGGCAGGGAAGGGGGGGATGGAATGTATCCACATCCGCCTCCCCCCTTCCCTGCCTCCCCACCAGGAACCAGCAGGGAAGGGGGAATGGAATGCATCTGCCTCCTTCCTTCCCTGCCACCTGCACCTTCTCTGCCTCCCCCACCCCCCTGGGTTCAGGAAAGAAAGGGAGAATGGATCACATCCACCTCCCATCTTTCCCTCCCTACTCACCCAGCCTCCACCTCCCCTACTCACCTGCCACCTCCCCCCCCCCCTCTCTCTGTGTCTGTGTGTGTCCGGCAATGCTTCCTGCTCAGCTACCTCCTCCGAAAGCAAGCCAGTCAGAGCGTCTGATCCTCGGGTTGCTTTCAGAGGAGGCAACTGACCCCAAATAAGCCACCCCCAAATCCACCCCACCACCAACACACAATCAATACCTGCCCAACAAGGCCGGGCACAAGAGCTAGTTCAGATATAATACAGGGTGCAAAACTGGACAGCAATATTGGACAGCTTAACCATTGTCCAGAATAACTGTACATGCTGCATGCAAGAATTAAAATGAGAAATTCAAATTATGTGGCTGACTGACATAGTGAAGAAGATATAAGAAGGGCAAAATACCTTTTCTGGCCCATGCTTGAACTGTAAAGATAACAAAGCTCATTATCTCATTAACATAGGAATTGCTCCACCTGACAGAGACCTCCACTCATTCTGGAAGCCAGCACAAACCCTTTTTTGCTGCTTCAGAGTATATGTGGTTCTGCTCTAGGATACAGAAATCCATGATAGATTTCAATCACTGACTGTTCATGCTTACAAACCAGACAGATCAGGTAAAAACAGCAATGTAAGTTAGGTAGCAATATGTATCTTAGTTAGCAGTATGTAGTGTTGCCAATAAAGGAACTGGAATACTCCCAACAGCTAAGCTCTGTGTAAAAAGTATGACAACTTCTGGAACAAATCAGCATTTATTTAAAGGAAAAATAGTTAAGAGTTCAGAATTACAAAAAAAAGATACTAAAATTAAAAGGAACATTTTTACTTTTCCCCCTTTTCCTGGTTAAAACAAGGTCTATCTACATTTTTCTTGGCCTAGCCAGCTAACACGTTAAGATTGCAGCCTTTTACTGTTTACTGTGGTGGTTCAAGTGGTTAGGATGCTGAACTTGCTGACTGTAAGGTCAGCGTTCGATCCCCAGGTACTGTATGACAGAGTAAGCATCCATCTCTGTCCCAGCTCCTGCCAATCTAGCAGTTCGAAAGCAATGAATTGCAAATAGATAAATAGGGACCACTTTGGTGGGAAGGTAAACAGCATACTGTACACTCCTGTGTCAAGGCATGCCTGCCACATGTCCACAGAAACATCTGCAGAGGCAATAAACAGAGATGAGCACTGAAACCTAGAGTCAGATATGACTGGCTTTCAAGCAAGGGTGACCTTTACCTACTGTTTACTTACAAGCAAGCATTAGCACTCTCCTTTCTCCTTCTGATAAGCACACACGAAACATAATAATAACAGCATTTCTGCTTCTACATTTCAAGACCAGGGTATATTCCAGCACCACATTTCAAATGAATTATTATTGTCCTATCAGGTTTCTTTATTGTTCAGTGTTCATACCTATTCATTGCGATCAGTAATACAAGAGTGTGGAGGATCTTATCTTAGTCTCTAGTGAAACATCTTTACACTTGATGATCTTTTAAAATTATTTCATTGCTGTCCTCCTGAATCTCAGTTGTCTTCTGATTTCTTGGCAGCAGTCCCCATTTGGATTGATGATTGAAGCAAGCTATATTGAAGCAGAATATTTCACTATTTCAATTTATTCATCTCTTCTGTAGTTATGATTTTTGTCTTCTTAATATTCAACTGTAGTCCTACTTTGAACCTTTCTTCTTTTGCTTTCATTTTAACTTCTGCCAGTAAGATGGTATCATCATTTTGTTGTTGTTGTTCAGTTGCACAGCTGATTCCGACCCTTTGCGACCCTATGGACCATTGTCCTCCAGGCACCCCTGTCCTCCACCATTCTCCTGAGCCCACCTAGTTCTGTGCCTACTGCTTCTACAATACCATCTAGCCATCTCATCTTTGGCCGTCCACTTCTTCTCTTGCCCTCCACCTTTCCCAGCATCAAGACCTTCTCAAATGAATCCTCTCTTCTCATTTGATGTCCAAGGTACTTTAGCTTCATCTTTACTATTTGACCTTCTAAGAGGCAGTAAGGGGTATCATGTGCATATCTTAAATTATTGGTGTTTCTTCATCCAGTTTTCACTCATCCTTCAACTGAATCTAGTCTGGCTTTCCATATGATATGTTTTGCATACAGATTGAACAGATGAGGGGATAAAATGTAGCCTAGCCTAGCACCTTTGCCTATAGAAAACCATTCTGTCTCTTCATATCATGTAATTGCAGTTTCTTGTCCACAATGCAGATAACCATCAGAACAATCAAGTGCTTAGGCATACATTTTAATTTTGGAACAGCCCATGATTTTTCATGAGCCAGACAGTGAAAAGCTTTGTGTAGTCTATAAAGCATAGACGGGTCTTTTTCTGAATTTATTTCATGTATGTCAGTAATCAGCAAATATTTCCAATATTATCTTCTATGCCTTTTCCTTATTATAATCTAACTTGAGCATCACACATTTCTTGTTTCATATAAGGTAAAAGCCTTTGTTGCAACAACTTGAGCATTACTTTGTATGCATAGGAAATTAGAGCAATGGTGAAATAGTTCTTGCAATCCTTGTCCCCGACCTTTCTTGAGGATTTGGATGTTCTTTGAACATTTTCAGTCTGTTTCCCATTGTTTAGTTTTCCATATTTGTTGGCATATTCTTGTTAAGATTTTGACAGATTCATTGTCTGTGGCTTGACATAGTTCTATCAGTGTCCCAACAATGCTTGGTGATTTATTTCTTCCCAGTACTTTCAGAGCAGCTTTCACTTCCCTTTCTACAACTGCAGGTTCCTTGCCATATAATTCCTCTTCAAATGAGTCTGCCATCTTTTTATCATTTCTGTAGAAGTTTTAAATATACTGATTTCACCTTTCTGTTTTCTTCTGGTCAGATAGTATGCTTCCCTGTTGGTGATTTAGCATTCTTAATAAAGACTTAAATTCCCCTTTGATTTATTGGATTTTTCTGGAGGAAATTGTTTTTCCCCTCCTTTTGTTTCTCTCCTCTTGTGTGTGTGTGTGTGTGTGTGTGTGTGTGTGTGTGTGTGTGTGTGTGTGTGTGTGTGTGTGTGTGTGTGTGTGTGTGTTTGCACTGGCAATTGCAATCATTGCTTGTCTCTTTGTGGTAGTTGCTGAAAAGCTGCATTCTGAATTCTGACCCTATTTTTGTCACCACCACCACTGCCCCACAGTTCCTAATCTGCTTCCTACAGCTAATGATATTGTGAAACAACAGCTGTTCATTATTATTACAATTGCTGGCCATAGACCCACCACAGGAGTCTCCTGGGAGCTAAAGTAAAACTAGATGTAGTGCCAAAAATCCCTTATCCCTGTTTTGTAAACACATCTATCTGTGAACCAGGAGGAACAGAATGTTTGATTTGGCATGACACTAACCTCCTGTACCTAATTAGACTCAAAGAGTTCATTGTCTGCATTTAGAATAGTTTAAGGAGTAATTCATATATAATTATTAATGATGTAGAGGGTAATTAAAAAAGGTGTTCTGGTATATCATTTACGTTAGATAACATGATATGATGAAACACTGTATAATGACAGTGTAACAAATCCACTCACATGCTGTCAAGCTTAGGGCTTTAAGTTGCATAAACACTAGATCAACTGAAATTTCAACTGATCTATCAGTAGGGACCATTTTTAATCTGCCAGGGAAAATTTTATACAGTGAAGATGAAAGCTATTGACAAACTTACTTATTTACTTTTTAAAAGAAATGTTGGAAGATGTGCTACCCTTTTTCCAGGCATGTTTGATTTTGAGGCATTAGGAAATAGGGACTTAAATTTCAAATGCTAGATAACTTTCATTTTGAGCAACAGTTTATTTTCACTTCGTTCAGTATCTCAAAATGAGAGGGTTAAAATGAGCACAATAATATAAAAAAAATTAATTTTATTAACTGGGAAAATTAACTGGTTAGAACAATGACTGATCAACTGAAAAATCTCCATTCCCATGACATCCCTCCAGTGGCTTCATAATGTAGGGATATCCACCGTTGTGTGTAGCTAGCAGGCCTGCAACTATCATTCAATATATTTGTGCCTGGAAATGTGTTGGTTTTCAGATGCTGTTGGACTACAGCAGGGGTGACCAGCCAACAGCCCATGGGCCAAACCTGGCCAGTGGCACTATTTCATGTGGCCTGCCACCGCCCTCGCCACTACTGGAAGCAGGAGCAGATGCATTTACGACAGCCATAAAATGCACCCACACATGCATAAACATGCCCATACATGCATAAACAATGCTGCCATAAATACACCCGCAGCTGTCATAAATAATTCTTAGATTTCTATGCCGCCCACTTGGGTAAACCCAACTCAGGGTGGCGTACAGCAATCAAAGCAAATAACAATACAGATAAATATAAAGAAAAACAGAGTAAAACCCCAAACCAACCACCTAACAACCCACCATCCTACTCCCACACCATTTAAAAGACTAAAAGGGAATAGGCTAAAAAGGGGAACAGGAGGAATAGGATGAGGATAGCAATTCAAAATACAAGAAAGGAGGGACAGTTGGGCTCTAGCTGGAAATAAGCCAACAGGCTGGGGCCACATTTCCATTAGGACCCCATACCTGACCTGCTAGCCAGATTTTCAATCCTTTCCTGAAAGGCAGCAATTCTGTCTGCAACCTCAATTCTGTTGCCAGGAGGTTCCAGAGGTCTGGAGTGGACACAGAGTAGGCCCTCCTTCATGTGCCAGAGAGGTGAGCCCCTCTAGCTGAAGGCACAACCAGGGAACCCCTCTGGTCCGCTCTGGTCGGACAGGCAGACACTCTTGGGACGATGCGCTCTCTCAGGTATTTACGACAGCCACAGATGTGTTTTACAGCAGCATTTACAGTGGGAGGAACCACATGACCGGCCCACTCAGCTGTCCAGGGGTCATGGTCCGGCCCACAGCATGAAAAGTTTGGGAACCCCTGTGCTACATAACCCTCCATCTTTCACGTGGCTAGGGCTGATCAAATTGCTGTCCCATAACACCTGGAGTGCCAGTTAGACATACTTCATGTCAACATTGTATCTGAAGTACTGTATCTTCAATGCACAATTCAAGAAACCTCATGTATTAATCAGCCACTGTAACAGATTCATTTGGGGGGTGGGGTGGGGAATAAAGTAAAGGAATCCCCGGCAAAAAACGTATTTGTACAATTCTCAGTTGCAGCAAATACTATACTTCCAACTCTCCAGGAAGAAATTGAAGATCATTTTTTAAAGAGACAGCAGTTGAAACAATAATTAAAAATACAAATGAGCTCAACTTCAAAAACATTAAAGAAAAGAGAAGTGTTTCAATTAACCCCAGGAGTAATGGGGCTGGTGCAAAAAAATAAATAAATCATATTTTTGAGTGTGTGAGTGTATGTTTGTAATTCTGTTTCTGTGTGTAAGAAATACTAAGATGTAAAGAACTATTATAATTCCTGCATGACATGGTGTCTTTCCAAGAAAAATCCACCAAGAAAGGAAAGAAGTGCTAAAGTGCACAAGATTATTACAATTCCTAGGCAACATTTCCTCCACAAGATTGACTAGATGGGATATTAAGCTGTATAGAATTTGGCAATTTTTTCACTAAAACAACAGGTGAAAAAAAAAGATGAATGGCTAGACAAGAAGATAATTTCTTTCTGTGAGAAGCTGGGAAATCATGCTAATGCAGGAAATCTCAGCAAGAAGTTTCAGCATGGTGAAACTCAGAAATATGCCTTGAACAGGTAGCATTTTCCAAATGTTCACCACTTTGAATTTGACTCCTGATAAAAGCACTGCCATTAATGTTCTTTTTACTATTGAAACATTTGGCTTTAGCAACCACTCTAGTTAAGGTAAAGGTAAAGGTTTCCCTTGTTTGAAAGCCAGTCGTATCCAACTCTAGGAATCAGTGCTCACATCTGTTTCAAAGCCAAAGACGTCTGCTTCTGCAGATGTCTTTGTGGTCATGTGGCAGGCATGACTAGACACGGAATGCTGTTTACCTTCCCACCAAAGACGTCCCTATTTATCTACTTGCAATTTCTTGCTTTCAAACTGCTAGGTTGGCAGGAATTGGGACAAGTACTTGGGAATTGAACTGCTGACCTCCTGCCTTCCAGTCAGCATCTTAGCCATTTGAGCCACTGCAGTCCCTAAAGAAAAGCACTGTTTCTTTTAAACTGTAAAATATACACTAGATAGAATAGATAGAATATGGAAAAGACCAAGCACCCACTTTGCAGGCGCACTCCCCCAAAGAAAGACTTAGACACCGGTATATGGATAAAGGCATTGGGCCACTTTTATTGAATAATGCCCTAGTCCGAATTATAACTTTCAATTGGTACTCATCCAATTATAATTCTTTAAGGCAAGCAGGCCGCAGTAACACTGGTAAGGTTCCTCCCAAAATTGCCAATGGCAATTGGCTACAATGTATCCATTTTGTATCAATTTGTTTGTTGACACAAACAAATTGTTGACCGTAGTCAATAAACTATCTACTGACCCCACCCTCTGACGTGTATCCGTCAAATCACGGGGTGATGCATGCTGAAAAGCTCGTGCCATCACCCCTTGCCTGGTTCGTCGTTGACCGGTCAACGTTATTACACCTGTACCTGTCTAAGTGTTGGCCAGTCAATTGCGAACCTGCCGGATACCTATGGGTCATAAATCTTTACCTTACCAGTGCTACCCGCCACACGGTGAGGCTTCAATGAAGACTCACCGCCCCCCCCCCCCCAGACCGTCAGCTCGGTCAACAGGCCTGCTTGCAAATCTTCCAAAAAGAGGTTCATACCTCTATCCGACAGGTGGACCCCATCCCCTGCATACAGATCGTAATTTTTTAAACTAATGGTGGGGTGTCAGATGACCATCCCCAAACCCTTGTATGTCAAGAACCGGGCCACTGCCCTGTTCACTGAGCGACGAGCGCGGTCAAGGGCACGGAGGTCAATACCTCCCCTGTAAGCGTGACGTGGTATGATGTCCGACCATAGCAGCCTGGTGAACGGCCACACATAGTGCAAATAAGCTAGGTCCCTGCAAATCATGAATTTTAAAGAAAGGCCAGTGACCTGGCCTAGGTCATTGCTCCCGAGGTGCAGTACAAGGACATCAGGCGGTTCAGCATCCCTAATGGAGAAAAGGAATGGCAACAGTTCCCGCCATCTCATTCCACGCTTACCGTACCAACGTATGCATGCGGCCGCACGCAGTCCAAGCTGGGGTCCCCACTCTGTCGCCGCAGCATACTGAGCAGCCCAGTGCACGTAACTGTGGCCCACCAGCCATACTGCCACCGGTGTGTGGGGACACACAGGGTCTGTAAGAGAAAAAGAGAACAGTAACTTAAATGGTACTCATGTCTGAAGAGGGTGAACATACAATGCAAAACGCATAGATCCCCATCTTCCCATACGGCGTATATCAGCCTCAGAGTACCCAAATGCAGCTGCAGTTGAAGCAGCACCTATTCTAAATGAATGGGTGCCGTAACGAGCCCCTGGGAGGCCAACACTGGAAAGTGCCATACCGGTCACCTTCCAAAATTGAAATTTAGTAAGGGGAGACCCATCCTGGTGGCAGAAAAACGGGCCAGGGTGCGTGCCACGCACTGCCAAGAACTCCTGTAGGGCACCAACCGGACAGATGTCTGCAATGGAACATCGTAGCAGTCTAACTCCACTGCCTACGCCGTGCTGATCAACTTTTGAGGACCGTATCCTCAACTGAGCCCACTCATTAGAAACATAGACATCGTCGAGTTCCAGTGCCCTACGAGTCGCATCCGCCTTAGACAGTAGTACCAACTCACTGATACGGAGCACTCCAAAGAAGGCCACCGTGGTAGCCGCATGAAAAAGAGCTGCCTCATACCTGTCAAAACATAGGTTAGGCCAGCCTCGTGCAAGGTGTGTGAGCACCCCTGGGGAAATTGGGTGCCGAGTGACCGGGCAGCGGCCACGTTCCCGTGTCCACCCCTCCAAAACATGCTGTATGCAAAAATCGTTCATGCTGTCAGCAAAAAAACCCACCTTGGCAACAAATGCCAACGCTGACAGCCTAGATGCTATAGTGCGGGGAGCGAGGCCCTGACTGTGTAAATGAACCATGAATTGTAAAACCTGTGCCACTGGAATGGGCCACAACTCTGGCAACCGAAGTTGCGCACGAAAGCTATTAAATTGAACTAAAGCATGATGATACGCCTTACGCGTGCAGGGCGCCAAGGACATGCCAATCGCCCGGTTCACCTCTCCTTGCCAAATGTCCAAATCTCGGCCGGAAGTGGCGAGGGGAATTCCTCTGTGTCCGGAGCCAAGGCACGGAACCGGGGGATCTGCAGGCGGGATAAAGCATCAGCAATATCATTATCAATGCCTGGTACATGTCTGGCCCTGAAAAGCACGTTAAGGCGTAGGCTACATAACATGTATTGGCGAACTAAAGCCATCACCCTGGGTGATTTAGATGTCTGAGCATTGACAATATGCACTACTGCAGCATTGTCACACCAAAAATGGACCACTGAGTCGGCCCACTCCTTGCCCCATAGCATCAAAGCTCCCAGGATTGGAAAAAACTCAAGGAATGTAAGATCGCGGAGGCGATCCGTGCCCCGCCATTCTGGAGGCCATTGGCCATAAGCCCACCTCCCCTGGAAGTACATCCCATATCCCAGGGAGCCAGAGGCATCCGACTGCACTTGAAACCTAGGTGAAACTAAAAGGTCGGACCTCCAAAAGGATACCCCGTTGAAGTCCCACAGGAATGAGAGCCAAACCAAAAGGTCAGCCCGCATGCCCCTGGTTAGTCGGACCCTATGATGGCGCATCGTCAAGCCAGACATGGCATCGCACAGGCGCCGAGCAAATGCCCTGCCAGGCGTAACCACCCTGCAGGCAAAGTTAAGATGGCCATGCAGTACCTGCAGCTCATGAAGTGACACCTTACGTTTGGCCAGCAAGGCCAAAATCATCGCAGAGATCCGGGTAACCTTGTAAATGGGTAACCGGGATGCCTGTGCGACCGTGTCAATTTCGATACCCAGAAATGTGAGGGTAGTGGATGGGCCCTCGGTCTTTTCGGGCGCTAAAGGGACACCCAGTTCCTGCATTAGCATCTGAAATGTGGTGAGGAGACGCGTGCACGTGTCCAAGCCCCGTTCACCCCCAAACAAAAAGTCATCGAGGTAATGGGCTACAGACCGAGACCCAGACCTGCGAACAAAGGCCCACTGAAGGAAGGTGCTAAAACGTTCAAATGCTGAACAGGATATAGAGCAGCCAAAAGGCATGGCCTTATCTACATAGTACTTCCCTTGGAATTGAAAACCCAATAGCTCAAAGTCCTCATGGTGCACTGGCAACAATCGGAATGCCGATTTGATGTCACATTTTGCTAGGAGGGCACCCGGACCACAAGAGCGCACCATCCGTAGGGCTTGGTCAAAGGACGTATACCTGACCGAACAAAGGTCATCAGGGATAGCATCATTGACAGAATAACCCGCCTGGTATGATAAATGGTGGATTAAACGAAATTCCCCCGGGGCCTTCTTGGGTACCAACCCCAGAGGGGAGACCTTCAGGTTGGGAAAGGGTGGCACAGAAAAGGGGCCTGCCACCCTCTTGGCCCCAACCTCCTTAGCAATACTCAGGGCAACCACCTCCTCTCTACCCTTCAGGGACAGTAAATTGGGTGCATCTTAGGGTCCCTGCACTCCTTTGAATGGGATTCGGAATCCCCACTGGAAACCCTCAAGGAGGTACTTTGCATCCTCTCTCCTCGGATAAGTTGAGAGCCATCGCTCCAACATATACACATTAACTGGGGAGGGGGCCTTTTGCCTGGCTAGCTCCTTCAGCAGCCGCTCTGCCCGCTCCCTGTCCACCTCTACCCCTGCCCCGTGACCCACCGGCCCGCGGACACGCGTCAGCGTCGGCGTGGGGGCCAGCGCAAGAGGGACACTCATGTTTGTATCGGCACTGCCGCTTATTGCACACACCGCTGGCCGAGAAGCTCCAACACAGCAAGCGGGCTGGAACCCCCTGCCCCGCCAGCTGGCGGGAAGCCTGCGTTGGAGCAGCTCGCTGAACGGCATGGCCACAATGATACCTACCCCAGGTGCCGGACGCGTGGGGGTCATGTATAATAGCCACAATTTCTGACAGGGCTCATCCCATCTCATCTCCCGGTGCAATGGCACCCTCATTCTGAATTCCTCATCGTAAGCCAACCACGTCGGGCCAGGAAAATCCACCATCGCCCTGTAAATATTGTCCAAATATTGGACCATAGGAATGGCCAGGTCTGGCCGGGCTCTGAGATACACCGCCATATAAATAAGATATGCGGGCAACCAGTTGGCCCAGGTGCGTGGTGGCTTACGACGGCGGGACAGCTCTTTGTCTTTGTCATCCTGTACCTCTCTCTCCTCCTTAGTGGGCTCACGGTTCAATAGGGAGAATATATCCACGTACTCCCCCTGCCAAATCTTTTCCCTCGTGACCTGGGACAAATGATCACCAAGGGGCAACGAATAACCAGCCGTCGGCAAAGCCGTCACTGGCACATTAGGTACCCAGGGCATGCGCAGCGGAACCTGGACAGTCCCTGCGATGCCCGGCACTAGCCCGGGGGTGGAAACCCCCACCCCCAACGTTGCACCAGTCTGGAACCAAGGGGCACCGGTATAAGGTTGCAACTGCTGCCCACTCACCCCGACATTACGAGGCCATGGCTACTGAACCCCACCATTGGAAGTGGACTGAGATGCGGGTGCATTAACTTGAACCTGATCCTCACTAGTTGCACCCCCATGAGCCGCCCCCACTGGGGGTTCCGGCCCACGGCGGGCGTCGGAGCTCGCGACCGGAATCGAGCTCCGGGGCCGCACCTGACCACTCTCCTGCTGTATCTCTGGCTGAACTGGGAGCTGCAAGACACTGGCCGGGGTAGGCTGGAGCGTCTCCAGCAGCTCAACCCGGCTAGCCGCTTGCTGCAGTGTGGCGGCCATTGAGGCAGGCAGAGGACCCAAAGGTGCCCCCGCAGCAAATGAAGGGACCCAGGCACGGGGTTGTGTGCCATCCCTAAGGACGCCTCAAGCACCGCTAAACGCGTTAGCAATGCATCAACTGCCACAGATCCCCCAGTATAGAGTGGGCCGGGTGGGCCGGACGGCCCACCAGGCATTGGACCAGAAACCCCTACATGAGAGCCCGGGCCCGAATAGGGCCATGCCCAAAATTCCGGCCCATGAGGGGCCGGGGGTGGAACGTGCTGCGCACCAGCACCGGACCCACCCCCACTGCCTGGACCCATGGCCGGTATCTGCGGGCCAAGGGCCGAAGCCCCGGAAGGGCCAGCTGAAGGCTGACCGGCCAAGGGCCAAGCAGCCTGCATTGCCTCACCGGTATCGGTGGGGGTCGAGTCCTGGCACGTGGGTGCAGCCCCGGTCCTCTGACCCAAGGGCTGGCCCCCACGCTGCGCAGGGCCAAAAGTCCTCCCCGCAGGCCGCGGCTTCGTCGCCGAGGCCCTCCGTTTAGGAGGCATATTTAAGGAGCAGGATCCCTTTCCAGGGATCGAAGAGCAGAGAAAAGGCACAGAGGAGCCCGCAAGCCAAAGGCTCCATGCCGAATCCTTCCTTCCCAGCCGGGAAGGACCAAGGGGGAACAAGCTGCGATGGAGAAAACTTCTCCTCTCCGTCGCTCTTTTTTAAAATGGCAGCTCGGCTGCCTCGTGGCCACCCCTTATATAGAGGGGTGGCCACGCCCCCTAACTCACCCGGATGTCTGAGTCCGGGTGGGGGGGGGCTCGCAAAGAGTGTGGCGGCCATTTTGACACCGCGCTTTCATTCTAGTTGGAGATTTTAACAAACACGACAACGTTGGGGGCTATAAGCATGAGAGCCTCATGTCTGCCGGCTCAGATCCAGAAATAACTTTATGGCAAGAACAAACATTCTTGAGGGTACTTAAGAGCAAAATCAAATTAGAAGATAAAGGAAGGAGCTCACTCGACAAGGAACAACTAACTTTAAAGGAGGAAATAGTTGATGAACTCAACTATATAGGCTGAGAGTTGGAGTTCCTAAATGGAAGACCAACATGCTCAAGTGGTGGCTGCTTGCGGACAACACTCTGTGTGAATGTGGCTCATTTACTGGTCTGTCAATTACTGTGAGAAACATGCACCAATAAGCACTTAAGTTTAGCCAATGACAAAGCCAAGAATGTGGCTTCTTTTTGGCAGTCCAGGTTTTGATCGGGACACAAAAGAAGAAGCTTGATGACAAAAATGGTAAAGTGCTTATGCAATGAGCAGAATCAAATTCAATGAACTTTATACGTGATCCTAAACTACCCAGTTCCTTCAATAGAGGCAGGTGGCCAAGAGACAATTCAAATCTAATTTTTGTTAGTGAGACTATAGCTCAACAGTGCATTAAGATCATAGGTGATCCAATCCCAACCTTTAGCACAGACCATTCTATGTCAGATGTACTCAGCAATCCAGCCTCAATTTAGACCATTCTGTTGGGTGTATAGTTTTAAAACATCAAACTAGGAAAAAGCTAACAAAAATGCTAGAAGCAGTTAACAACAAGGCTAGAAACAGCTGTGCTTCACATTGCCCCTCAACAAAACAATTATGAACAATTTGTAACTTCTGTTTTGGAATCAGAGATCTCACTCTGAAAACAAACACTCAATACTAAAATTGTATTTTATACTTCAACGAAAGCCCCTTTAGTCAACATACAGTAAACCTGGAAGAAATTTAATCTCAACTCTAGAAGTAACAAAAACAACTCACGAGATAGATATTAAAACAAAGCTTGACATGGCAAGAAGTAGCCAGAAACCTTGGAAACTACTGAAAAGACTGAACAATCATTCAAACGAAAGGACATTGTGTGAAATACCACCATAAACCAAATAGTTCACTAACTGCTCTTGGCAGGGAAGACAAATCATTGCAAAATAATCATAAAATATTAAAGGAATATTCAGAATGAATCCAATGAACTGTCTATTGCCTCTATATTGCCAGAAACAAATGAAGCCATAAAATGTAAGAATTAATCAATGGTGGGACTTGATGATATCGAGACTGAGCAAATTAAACATTTTGGGTAAAATCAGGGGGAGGGAGGATTCCTCAACTCTTTAATAGTTAAATAAACAAACAAATTTAAAAAATGATGGAAAACTGAAGAAGTCATTATACTGTAATCAGAAGGCTATCAGATCCCAAATGGAACAGGCCAATCTCCCTAATATGCCATTTATACCAAATGTTTGAAAGAACAACAATAAATTGTATAGCTGATAAAATTGACAGTGAGGGTGGCCACATGGAAGAAGGTCAGGACAGCAGGCTCTTCAGTGAACTGCCATCTAAAATCAGAGCTGCCCTCTCTTTATTGGCCTTCCAAAAATCCCTGAAACCCTCTTTTTATGATGCTTTTCTGGGATAAAACAACACCAAGTTAATACCTTTATGGCAGAGCAATCTGATTTTTTGTTTTGTTTTTGCAATGAGAACATGTAAGCTATACATTATTTTTGTTTTATATTGTTAGATAGTGTTGTTTGTTTTGCTGGCTCTTTATTCTATTGGTTGTCTTATTATGTTTAAATTTTTTGTAAGCCACCAAGAGTAGTGGTCTCCCAAACTGGGCAGGATATAAATCAACATTTTTATATATATATATATATATATATATATATATATATATATATATATATATATATATATATATATATATATATATATATATATATATATATATATATATATATATATATATATATATATATATATATATATATATATATATATATATATATATATATATATATATATATATATATATATATATATATATAAAGGAACTGAGGTATGCAGATTTGTATTTTTGGACGGAAATTCCTAGAATTCCATAAGCAGCACAGTCAGTGGCTTTCCTTTGGGTCCCAAAATTCAAATCTGTATAATTCTAGTGTACAATATAACTGTATAGGACTAGAAAAGCAGATGTTGGAGGTTGACTGCTGTTAGACAGGCAAAATTAAAATAGGAATGATCCATTAACCATGATCTTGTGTGTTCCCATTAACGTCTGTGCAGAGAAGTGTGTTGAATGCCCTGTCATTGTAGAATGCAATGAAAATTAGTTTAAATGAAAATGATTCTAGCAGAGCCATAAGCCGGAGAGATGATTTCCAGAAGGGAGGCCAGATGGTTAAGTGGCATTTGTCCAGAATCTTGGCCACATCCAATATTCCATAAATTATGACTTTTGCAATGGCTTTCTCATGGGAGAGGTTATTTGACAAAATTACAAGGAGTGTTGTACTTCAGGATTGCACATAAATGCAACTATCACTTTGCAATACAATGTGTTGTGCAGTTAAATTATTTTAATTATTCCATGGGAATAGTGATTCACCTCTAGCACAAAATCTCTCCTCACAACCATAAATAGTTGATCAAACTATGCATAACCTTCTGGTTCTTTACCATTCTTCAAGGAGTTGGTGCAGCCCATACAAGATCGTGGGTTGGGGAAATCTACACCTCAGCTAGCCCATTCCTACTATACATCTTGGTTTTCTTGATGTTGAGTCTCAAGCCAGCTTTTGCACTCTCTTCTCGATCAGTCCCTGGAAAATAGATGAGGAAGAAGTAGAAGCAGTGACAGACTTTACTTTCCTAGGATCAAAGATCACTGAAGATGGTGATTGCAGCCATGAAATAAAAAGGTGGCTGATTCTTGGGAGACAAGCTATGAGAAACCTGGGGAACATAGTTAAAAGTAGAGACATCACCTTGCAAACAAAATTTCACATAGTCAAAGCAATGGTATTCCCGGTGGTAATGTACGGTTGTGAGAGCTGGACCATAAAGAAAGCTGAGTGCAGATGAATAGATGCCTTTGGGATATGGTGTTGGAGGAGAGTTTTGAGAATACCCTGGACACTGAGGAGAACAAATAGGTCGATTTTAGAAGAAATCAACCCTGACTGCTCCTTAGAAGGTCAATTAGTATAGATGAAGCTAAAGTACTTTGGACATCAAATGAGAAGAAAGGATTCACTTGAGAAAGCCTTAATGCTGGGAAAGTTTGAGGGCAAAAGAAGAAGGGGGTGGCAGAAAATGAGATGGCTAGATTTTATTATAGACACAATGGGCACAGAATTGGGCAGGTTGAGGAAGATGGTGGAGGACAGAGGTGCCTGGCGGGCAATGGCCCATGGGGTCGCCAAGGGTCGGAATCGACTGTACAACTAAACAACAAACAACTATACATCTTTCTCTAACAGATTTATAATCCTTTTATCAATATAGTTTTAAAATGGTGAAATATAAGAATTAAATATTAGAAAATAATTGGGAGAGAGAAGCAAACATAGGTTTGAGAGAAAGAGGTTAATTTTGGTTAACAAATCAGAAGGTAAGTAAGGAGATGGCTGGATCAACTTGATGACTAGTTTCCAGAATAATTTTTAAGTTTTTCTTGAAACATCAATTGCTATTCACATATTTTTTTGTCTGCCACTCCATTACAGCATGTCTTCTGCCTGAAAACCATTCTAACAAAGAATAAATTAGTTTTGAAATATCACTAATAATGTTAAGGAATTCAGAAATCTTCTCTACACAGAGTAGGAACCTCTATCACCATTTGTTCTTCACAAACCAAGGCTATTTAATAAGGAACAAATAATCCTATGCCAAATTAGCCTGTCAGGGAAACCTGCATTTATGAAGTCTATGTCAATTATGTAAATATGTTTGCATATTTCCCTGATCTTGTATATTTTATTGTATCATGTATTATTTATTTTGTGAGTTAAAAGGAAGGAAAACTTGCTCTGCATGGTATTGAAGCAGGTATCAGGAGAGAAAGTTTGTTTGTTTGTTTGTTTGTACCCTGCCCTTCTGGTGAGTGCACCATTAAAAAAAAAAACAGAAATCTATATAGAAGCATACAAGCCTATAGTGTCATAACTATATTAAAAACATAATTACAAATATAATTAACATCAATACAACATAATAAAACAGCAATAATCTGAATATTCCTGTCAAATTACTGGTGCCATCATTCAAATAAATGTGTGGGTTGCCTTTATTTGTCATAGAGCATGGTAGAAGATGGCTTGTTGATCTATGTATGTGTGAAATAATCAAACATCAAAACTAGTTCTGTTTGCATCCTAATTTACATAATTTCACATTTCTCAGCTCATCTGCCAACTGAAATCTTCTCTGAATGTTTCAGTGAAGCTCTCCAACAAGATTGCATACAAACCATGTACATTAGAGGAAGGTGCTTACAGAAGTGTATATTAGTAAGATAATGCCAAATGCATAGGAAATGTACAACAGCTAAGTATGCAAATACAAATGCCCGTGCCTCCCCACTACTCCTGGAGCTGCACTGGTTGCCAGTTTGCCTCCGGGTTCAATTCAAGGTGCTGGTTTTGACCTTTAAAGCCCTATATGGCAGTGGGCCAGGTTACCTGAGAGACCGCATCATCCCAAGTGTGTCTGCCCGTCCAACCAGAGCGGAATGGAGGGGATCCCTAGTTGTGCCTTCAGCTAGAGGGACTTGCCTCTCTGGCACATGGAGGAGAGCCTTCTCCGTGTCCGCTCCAGCCCTATGGAACCTCCTGCCAACAGAATTGAGGCTACAGACAGAATTGCTGCCTTTCAGGAAAGGTTTGAAGACCTGGCTGGTGGGGCATTTGGTGTATGCAAACCAAGACACAGGACACAGCCTCGGGCTGGGTTAACTCAGGTTTATTGCATCGTGGACAGAGGGAACATGAGGTAATGGCGGATCGATAGCTCTTTATATACAGTAGTAATACATTTGAACGTGGTGCCATGGTAGCCCATTGGCTACTGTCTGCGTGACGTCATTTCGGGTCACGCCCTTCTTGTCCAGGTGTAGGTGGTGGCGGGAAAACTTCCCGCGCTGTTGCCTTTGATGAGTTCGGACCAAGAGAGCTTGGACGCTCGCTGCTGCCAGCTGGTGGTCATTAGCTCGCGTCCTATTACAGGGTTTATATGATACAGCTGAAGGTTACATTGTTGCTATAGGCAAGGTTACATTGGCTCAGATACATTGTAATCCATGTGGAAGGTAAAAACCATCAGAACACAACACCCCTCCCCCCTAGGACGAGACAAAGTCTCGAGCCCACCTTACACACACTCCCCCCCCCCTTAGGAGACAAAGTCTCTCAGCCAAGATGGCTTATTCCGAACACGCTGGGGTCTCGATGCGGGCTGCCTCTCCCCGGGTTTGCTACCTTCTCTTTGTCCCCTGGTTTCCTGTCCTGTAATTGGAGAGGGAGACTCGTTAGTGACTTGCCGCGGCTCCGCGGCGTTGTTGGGAGGTGTGCTCTTTCTTAGGGAGGAACCGGGGGCACTGGGGGCTAACGAAAAACCCCTCTTCTCGCTTGGATGGGTGGGGGAACACTCCTGAAAACCCCCCCGGCTCGCAAAATCAAAATCAAAATTACCATCGGGGGCAGCGGTCGCGAACTCCTCTCCCCCTTCCCCGGCCCCTGATAGGACTGGCGTATCAAAAGGATATGAGTCGGGGCCGCTGCTTCTGCTTCCTTCCCCCCTTGCTTGGGACTGCTGTCCACTGCTGTCTCCCCCTTGGGTTAAGCGGGTGGGGGAGAACCCTAACGCTGAATCCTGTTGCTGAGCTCCACTGACTGGCCCACTCACTCGGTGCCTCAGTTGGTCTGCGTGCCTCCTCCAGAGGAGGCCGGTGTTAGTCTCGACCCGGTACGACACTGGCCCCGTCTGTTCTACAACCGTCCCTGGTACCCAGGCCGGCCCTGCGCTGGAATAGTTCCTGCAGTGAACAGGGTCCCCGGCGGCGAAACCTTTCGAGACTGCCAACCCTATGTTTTTCCCTTTATCCTCGACCCTCGTCGGGTCTAGCCTGGACAGGATCGTGGTCAGTTTTCGCCGCATCAAGAGCTCCGCCGGCGAGTAGCCTGACGCTAAGGGGGTCACCCTATACGCTAAGAGGAACTGGCATACTTGGTGATTCAGGTCCCCCGGGCCCATGCGCCGCAGCGCCTCCTTCGTTGTCCGCACCAGCCGTTCCACTTGGCCATTCGTGGCCGGGTGAAACGGTGCGGATGTAACATGCCGAATGGCGTTTGCCTCCATGAATGCTCCGAACTCAGCGGAGGTGAAACAACTAGCGTTATCGCTGACTAAAGTGTCGGGTAAACCGAATGTGGAAAAGACTCTCCTTAGCTGGCTAATTGTCGTGGCGGAGGACGTGCTCTTTACTGGGATAACCTCCAGCCACTTGGAGAACGCATCTACCACCAGGAGAAACATGGTTCCTCGGAATGGGCCAGCGAAATCCACGTGCACTCTGGACCACGGCCCCCTTGCTGTGTCCCACTCCCTATGCGGGAGACGGGCCGCCTCAGGTCGGGATCCCTGGCAAGCCTCGCAAGTGCCGACCATGTGCTCAATGTCCGCGTCCAGCTGTGGCCACCAGAAGTAACTCCGGGCCAGCGCCTTTGAACGAACTATGCCCGGATGGCTGACGTGCAGCAGTTCGAGCACCCTCGTCCGCAGGGGCGCAGGGACCACCACCCGTTGGCCCCACAGAAGGCACCCCCTCTCTAGGGACAACTCTAGCTTTTTCCTAAAGAATGGGTCGAACTCTGTACTCGGGGACGAAGCCGGCCACCCCTTCTGCACCCATGAACTAACTTTCTCCAGCGTCCTGTCCTTGCCCGTCGCCCTAGCAATGTCGGCTGGTACTATTGGGGGTGCGTCTAAAACCTCAATTAGCAACACCTGGCCGTCTCTTTCTGCTCTCGCCTTTTGGTCGTCCGACAAGGGCAAAGGGGATCTCGAAAGCGCATCAGCATGGCTGATCTCCTTTCCGGGCCGGTACTCCAACTCATGTTGGTACGCGTTGAGGAAAATAGCCCAGCGCAGCATTCTCGGGGACAGGATCTGCGGCGTGGGCTTGCTTGCCGTGAAAATCCCTAACAGCGGCTTGTGATCGGTCACGATTTTGAACGGGCGGCCATACAAAAAATCGTGAAATTTTTTGGTCCCCGCTACTATTGCTAACGCCTCCCTGTCGGTTTGTGCGTAATTTCGCTCCGCTTGGGACAGGGACCTTGAGTAAAACGCTACCGGGGCCTCCCGTCCGTCCTCCAACACGTGGCAAAGCACCGCCCCCACCCCCACCGGGGATGCATCACAAACTAGGACCACTGGCCGTTTGGGGTCGAAGTGCGTCAGGATTGCCTCAGATGTTAGGAGTTGCTTTAGCTCTTTGAACGCCCTCTCGTGCTCGTCACCCCACATCCATGTCTCCTCCTTTTTAAGTAACCGATGGAGCGGTTCGGCCACGGACGCCTTCCGCGGGAGGAATGTATGGTAAAAATTGAGGAGCCCCAGGAAGGACTGTAGCTCGGTTTTGGATGTGGGGCGAGGGGCCTTTTTAATGGCTGCTACTTTGGATTTAGACGGTTTAATCCCCTCGGGTGTGATCCGGAACCCTAAAAACTCGACCTCGGTTTCGAAAAAGACACATTTGTCCTTCCTCAATCTCAGCCCCGCTTTCTCGAACACGGTCAATACTTTGTCCAACCTCTTAGCCAGTTCAGCCTCACTCCCCCCTGTTATCAACACGTCATCAAAATAAGGCAACACCCCCTCCAGTCCCTTCAGGAGGCGTTCCACAAGCGACTGAAAAAGGCCGGGTGCCGAGTTCACGCCAAACTGTAACCGCGACACCTGGAACGCTCCTTTATGTGTAACTATCGTTTGTGCCGCGGCCGTGGCGGGGGTCACAGGAAGTTGCTGATAGGCTTGTGCCAAATCGAGTTTGGCGAAACACTTTCCCCCATTTAGCCTGGCCAAAAGGTGGCTGATCACCGGCACCGGGTATGCATTAGGGCGGATCGCCTTGTTAATTGTACACTTATAATCAGCGCAAATGCGCACCTCCCCGTTAGCCTTTAGCGCCGTTACAATTGGAGTTTCCCACTCCGCGGAATCAACAGGAATAAGAATCCCCTGGCCCACCAGTTTGTCCAGTTCCGCCTCTATCTTGTCCTTGAGTGCGAACGGCACCCTGCGCGGTTTGAGTCTTATCGGGCGGACCTCCGGGTCTATGTCGAAAGCTACAGGGGGTCCCTTGAACTTTCCGAGTCCTTTCTTAAAAACGGCGGGATGCGCATCGCAAACCGCTTGTATTGGGTCCCCCCCCATGGTATGCACTCCCCCTATGAACAAACCTAAGGGCTGAAACCACTGTGTCCCTAGAAGGCTACAGCTTCCCCCCCTTGAGGACAACTAGGGGCAGTTCCGCAGAATGTCTCTTAAAATTGACCCGAAATTTCCCGACCCCCAACACCGGAATGCTGTTTCCCTGTACGTCTCGTAGCGTGGACCTCAACGCTTTAAGTTTGGGCCGCACGTGGGGGTCGATTTTCAAAAACTCTTTCTGGGGAATTATAGAATAGGAGGACCCCGAGTCAATTTCCATCTTAATAGGGGCCCCTTGTACTAATACCTCAACGAAGTAATGGGACTGTCCCGCGGACACGCTGAACACTGGGGCGTCGTCCTCGCTGTCGTCCGAGACGCGGCCCACGCCATCCTGCTTCCTCGTGGTCTGGGCGCCATCTTTGGGCCTCGCTGGACGGTCCGGTCTGGCCGCACGGTCTTGTGACTGCCTCCGGCCCTCCTTCCGTTTTCTACATGCCTTGGCGATGTGCCCCCGACGGCCGCAGGTGTAACACTCGGCCTTCCTGAACGGGCATCTCGCGCGCTCATGGGCCGCTCCGCAACCCTCGCAGCGTCGACCACCCTTTCGGACCTTCTGGACCTCCTCGCCGTCGCTGCCTTCCGTAGACGACTTTGAGGCCCGTCGAGTTGCGTGCACCGACTGTCCGGACTTCCCGTGCACCGAATTTTCCGCCTTGCCGGCTCTAGGACGCCACTCACGCCACTGGTGCATCTCGTCCACTCCAGCATTCGTGGACTCTGCGGCTTCCGCGGCCTCTACGACCTCTGCCAGCGTGGGTGGCGGTTCCTTATTCATCAAGCTGCGCTGTACCTCCTTGTCTTTCAGGCCACACAACACGCCGTCCCTGAGGGCCATCTCCAGGATGTCGCCCCATTTACAGGGGGCGGCGGCTATCCTCATGGCGGCCACGAATGCCTCAACCGACTCATCCGGCGCTTGGACTCGCCTCCAAAACGCGCTCCGAGCGGGAAACATTGCCCTCGAGGGGGAGAACCGCTCTCGCAGCAGCTTCATGATGTCGCCCGCCTTAAATTCGCTCACCTTCTTCGGAGCGATTATGCCCACCAGCGTCCGCTTGGTTTCCATCCCGAGCATTCTGGTGAGGATGGCCCTCTTCCTCTCCTCGTCGTCATCTTTGACTCTGAGTTCCACCAGTGCCGCCTGGAAGTCCATCTCTAGCAGCTCCCAGTCTTGCGGTTTGGTGATGTTGAACCCGCTCTGTGCCCTGGCTGTTCCGTGGGGATCCATCATCCCACCTTCGTCGCCAATTTGGTGTATGCAAACCAAGACACAGGACACAGCCTCGGGCTGGGTTAACTCAGGTTTATTGCATCGTGGACAGAGGGAACATGAGGTAATGGCGGATCGATAGCTCTTTATATACAGTAGTAATACATTTGAACGTGGTGCCATGGTAGCCCATTGGCTACTGTCTGCGTGACGTCATTTTGGGTCACGCCCTTCTTGTCCAGGTGTAGGTGGTGGCGGGAAAACTTCCCGCGCTGTTGCCTTTGATGAGTTCGGACCAAGAGAGCTTGGACGCTCGCTGCTGCCAGCTGGTGGTCATTAGCTCGCGTCCTATTACAGGGTTTATATGATACAGCTGAAGGTTACATTGTTGCTATAGGCAAGGTTACATTGGCTCAGATACATTGTAATCCATGTGGAAGGTAAAAACCATCAGAACACAACAGGGCAGGTGTGGGGCCCTAATGGGAATACGGCCCTGGCCTGCTGGCTCATCCCCAGCTAGCCCAGTTGTGTCCTCCTTCTGTGTCTTTGCATCCCCCCCCCTCCTTCTTAGCTTTTAGTTTGGTTTTAAATGGGGTGGGAGTAATGAGGGTGGATAAATGGGAGGATAAGGGTGTTTGAACATGTTTTTATATGTTTTTAACTGTTGTATGCTGCCCTGAGTCACGTTTTTACTTGAGTGGGTGGCATAAAAATTGAAATAAATTAAAAAAAATGCATGTACTTAGAACTGTGCTCCTCCAAAATCCCATGTGTTTTTATGTTTTTAAAAACTCTAGTTACAAGATGAACTGAAGTTAAGACTGGAAAATTCTAAAAGTGTGACATGACCCCAACATAATTACAGGAAAAGAAGAAACAGATGAAAACCAGAATGAACCAATTTTTCTGTAATTTCACCACAGTATAAAGACTAACGTCTGCTCAGGAAGCTCCATGGCCATCATTCCCACCCACCCCTCCCTGGGAAATCCCATTAGCCTGGCCCAGACCCTGCCCCCCTACACACACACACACACACACACACACACACACACACACACACACACACACACACACACGGAGACTCACGGCCACAGTGGAGAAGGGCAGGCAGTGCAGGTGTCCAACTAGCACTCTTCCTCCTCTACCCAACCCCCAGGATGGTGGTGTCAGTGGCTTCTGCTCCTCTTCCTCCTCATCTTCCTCCCTGCCCCAGGGGTGGGGGCATTGTCATCATCTTCCTCCTCCTCCAGTGGCTGCTTCTGCTGCCTCCTTAAGAGGCTGTGAGTGCCGCTCGGATGGTGGTGGAGGTGGTAGCATGTGCAGCTGGGGAAAAGGGATGAGGAGCTCTCTCCACGCCACCCAGACCAGATCACACACTGCCGTTCCTTCTAGCAGCAGCAGCAGCACAACTCTCACGATGCCCAAACATCCTGCAGGAAGAGAAGTTCCTGCAGGATGTCTGGGCATTGTGAGAGTTGCGTGGCTCATGCCATGCCACCTGGACATCTTGATGCCAGGGAAAGGAAGGGAAGAGCTCGTGTCATGCCACCTGGACCAGCCCGCATGCCACTGCTGCCACCTCTTCTAGCAGCAGCAGCGCAATGCTTGCAATGCCTGGACACCCTGCAGGAAGAGAACTTCCTGCAGAATGTCCAGGCATCGCAAGAGTTGCACTGCTGCTGCTAGAAAAAGCGGCAGCAGCATGTGGGCTGTTCCAGGTAGTGTGGCACAAGCTTTTCCCTTCCCCTGGTGGCAGGATGTCCAGACAGTACGGCATGAGCAGTGCAATTCTCGCAATGCCCAAACATCCTACAGGAACTTCTCTTCCTGCCTGATGTCTGGGCATCATGAGAGTTGTGCTGCTGCTAGAAGGAGCAGCGGCACACAAGCTGGTCTGGGTGGTGCAGTGTGAGCTCACCCCTCCCATTCCCCTGGCCGCACACACCACTGCCTCCACCACTGCTCGAGCGACCCCCATAGCTTCTGAAGGAGGCAGCAGCAGCAGCCTCTGGAGGAGGAGAAGAAGGAAGAGCCACTGCAGCTGCCACTTCACCTGCCACCACTGCTGCCTCCACCCGCTGCCACTGCTGAAGTGGGCGTAACCAGCCAAGTGGCCATGGCCTAGGGGGATTTTTGCTGCTGGTACACCCATACCAGGGCATACTGGGAGAAACACACCACTGGTTCTAGGACTATCCCATTAGACAAAAGGAGAGGATTGTCTGTGTGGCAGGTGGTAGGACATGTCAGAAAGATGTTGAAACTGTAAAAAAACGATTTCTTTTCCATATTCTGCCATTAGCTTATTTTCTTCAGGGTCAGTGCAGAACAGTGATTAAATGGCACTGTAGACAGGTTTATTTGTTTGTCCCATAAGATTCTATCTCAGGGGTCAGCAAAATTTGCTCTCCATATGTTCTTGGACTTGGACTTCAATTCCCGGAAACCCTGATCAACAGATTACTGACTTGGGCTTCTGGTAATTGAAGTTCAAGAACACCCAGAGAGTCAAGTTTGCTATCCCCTGATCTATTTGGAAGGGAAGGGGCAACATCTTCTCCTTCAATCAGCAAAAATATCTTAGGTCAGCACTGCCATAACAGTATGCTTTGGGATAGATTAAGTTGATGACTGGGGCCTCCCAGTAAACATTACAGCTGAGTGGGATTTGATCCCAGGCTTTCTGGTTCAAATAACCTTTATTCCCCACACTGGCTCCCTATTTGTAACATATTCTTGAAATATTTTCAGACAAGTTAAATGAACTTGAATATTTTCCCAAGAGCAATGGCTGACATTGCCCAAACTAATTTAACATAGTAGGACATGTATACATCCTTCATCCTGTGGTTTAGCATCAGCACCTAAACCCTGAGGCTAAGAACAATGCTGTCAGCTCCTAAAATAGAAAAAATGCACTGAATCTGGTCCCAAATGAACAGGTATTTTATTGCAGATGCTAAACCACCTTCAGAATTTGGACTGGAGAGGTGTGATAGGATGATCAGAGACTTCTGGTGAAGTGTGACTGGTGAGAAAATTTACAGTTCATTCAAGTGTTACTTCATATTCAATTTGAAACAGTGGGAGTCTTAGGGCAGGTTGTATTTCCCATCAAGACAGCTAGATTAAACTATTCCTCCTTTTTATATAATACTCAGAAATCCAAAGGATATTGTGAAATGTACCAAGAAGTGAAACACTATTATACAGCAGGTATTTCTCATCTCTCCTTCCAAATTACACAAAATGTCTTTTCTATGAGAGGATAATGAGGAGTTCATTTGAAATTTGATATATATAGGAATATGCTGTTTTTCCGCATTGCCAAAACTACCTTTAAGTACATGGTGGGTGAATAAAAAAGCTGATTAAAGCAACCATGTATTTTGGCTCAAACAACAAACAACATTGTAACAACCTCTGCACTTGAAGGAGTGATCTTAAGGATTTTAATTGCTTTAAGTTCCTAGCCTCTAGCTAAGTAAGGGTTTTGATATCTCCACTTGTGGGGTGGGGAGAGAGAGAGACTGAAGCTTAATTAAAGCCATATTACAAAACCATACCCAAAGCTCTGTAGATTCGGGAGTCCATACTTAGCTGCAAGAACAGAAGGGGTGATTTCATTCGTTTCATTTTTCAAAAATAGTTATACACTTTGATATTTCCTCAGCTATGGCTGAAATCCAGCAATGTAAAGTTACACAGCATAAGTCTAATGGTGTCACCAAGCATGACTGTATTTCAGTAAGTACAAATTTCCTACCCCTTTCCTCTACTAGGAACTTTGGGAACTTCCTTTGAGAACCTCCTACTTGGCTATTCCTCTAGTGGATTATATTGGCCCTTACCACCTTGGTGGTTGAGAAGCTGAACTCGATGACTGGCAGGTTGGAGTTTGAGACTCGAGTGCTGCACGACAAAGTGAGCTCCCGCCTCTGTCCCAGCTCCTGCCAACCTAGGAGTTTGAAAGCAAGAAACTGTAAGTAGATAAATAGGGGCCACTTTGGTAGGAAGGTAAACAGAGTTCCATGTTAAGGCATGCCTGCCACGTCTCCACGGAAATGTCTGCAGACACAGACAACACTGGCTCTTTGGCTATAAACAGAGATGAGCACTGAGCCATAGAGTCGGATACAACTGGCTTTCGAGAAAGGGCGACCTTTACCTCTACTATAGGTGGTAAGCTTTCAATACATTTGAAGGGACATTGGATGATTGAATTCTTATAATGATATGATGTATTTGTATCTTAATTCATACTATGGGTACACATAAAAGAGCCTCCTCAAAAATTGTGGTATTTTTGAACCACAACCGAGTGTACCCTGGTAACGGTAACCATGTGTTGCCAGTTTATCTTTCTCACACTTGGTCAGGTGAAAGAAACTGCAGAATTAACTCATCAAAATGTGGTTTCATTTTGGCATTTTTATCTCTGGCCAAGTCATGGAAGAAGAAGAATTTGTATTATTATTTTTTTCCATTTTACAGACACACATCTGAAGCTGGTTCCTTTATGTTATGGATCTCCTGCCTTGTTTGATAAAGAAATATGGGACTTTGTTCCTGACTCAAGAAGGCATTAGATATTCATTTTTCGCTACAAAGTAATAATCTTGATTGAATGGAATTAACAGAGATACAATTTGTAGCTCCCAGTTTTGGGATGTGTTTCTGTTATTATCAGTTTTGCAATGTGATTTAGGGGAGGAACTGCATTTTTGTAAAGTTCATTGTATTTGCATTTAGAGAAGATAGCCTGACAAAACTCAGATAGTGGCATATTTACAAAATGATCCAAGCCAACTGGCTCCAGTATATATTGTAATAAAAATTCTATGAAGAACTGAGGAACTTCAGGCTGGCCAGTAAATGCAATCCTGCTCCATTTCCACTATATTAATTTATTTAAGGTACAACATGGACACAAACCTAAATTACTGCCTTATTGGTTTAATCAACAGTCTGAGAAATAATTGTATGTATAGCTACTTAACTTCTTCATAAATTCCATTGAATTTAATAGGCATATTTCCAAATATGCCTACATATATTCAAGATACTTACTGATCTTATTGTTTCCATATCATAGCATGCCATTATTTTTACCTTCAAGGACTGGAAAATTTTCTAAACTATATTCACAGTCAAGTATGGACTTATGAGATCTTGCAGTTTTCAATGTGGAAAGCTGCTAATTACTCAACAGTTTCCACTCACATTTTAAAATCATTAGACTTTGTCCATTTTCATTTTCCTCCTTGTAACAATAGAGGATGTAATTAGAAGGAAGTGTATTGGTTAGAACATCTAACAAGAATACTGTTAACTTGATTTTGTTTCATTATTAGTCTCCTGATTAAATTAAAATAATTTTAGTTATAAAAATGCCTGGAAAGATGTCTAGAGTTTTAAAAGCTCAGGAAATAAGTTCTGACTGATAAAGACAATAATCAAAGAGCTTTCTGAATATTTTGTACTTGGCAATCAGTTAAGTGCTTAGATTTTGGCACTTTAAAGTCTAATTTTCACAGAACAGAATTAGGTTTGACACAGAACATGAGTTGCTAGAAAATACCATATTCTTAATTCTGCTATCTTGATGTTTGTTGAACTAGTTGTAATGCCTAAATATGGAGGAATTAAGTTATCAAATGACCTGGCTATTGCTATGTTATATATAATAGTTTCTACTAAATCTCATCTAATCAAACATAAGTTTTGGTTCCTGAGTTTTAGGTGAAATTTTCACAATACAAGTGAAATTTCTTAGGAACAGAATGTACTCGGGGACAGTGAACAACATGATTTGCCACTTGAAGGACTTGTTATACCATATACCTGTCCTACAAGATCTGTTTTGATATCCCATTCATGCTATGCACATCACATGGTATGGAGAAGTTACAGCAGATAGCACTATGTGGCATTTTACATTTGGTAATGGCTTAAGAACTCGTACCTATATTTATCCCATTGAGATGGGTATCAAGCATATGTATATAATTTATTTCAGCTGTGTCCCTCGGTGTCCATCTATCTATCTATATCTATAAAACAGAGGTGTGGTCTTGTATGTTATCGATGGGCTCCCACATCCCTGGATGGATCCCACTGAAACTTGCCACACACCTACCTTGGCTTGGAGAGATCAGTGCTGAGGAGGTCCTGAACCCCATTTGGGGGTGTATTCCCCCCAAAAGGGTCACAAAGCATCCCCACCAATGGGACAAATGGCCAGGGAAGGTGGTAGTGCACACGCACAGAAATCTGTGTGCACGATATGGCCTGACCAGTATTCCAGGTGGTGGTGCATGTGCAGAGCCAGCCAAGGAGGCGATGAATGAGACCTAGTGCCCAAAATGGTGGTGGCAGAGACAGCAGAAGGTGGTGTGTGAGAGGAGGAGAAGTAGGTCGATCCAACAGCACTGTGCCCCCTCACACAGCTGACCGGGCTGGAGCAGCAAGGAACAATGGCTGCGCAGTGGGCCCAGCCATAAAACAGCCGCCGCTGGATGCCCCACCAACACCAGATGCTCTCGGCCAGCTCTGGCCTGGAGGGAGGAGCGATGGGGAGCAGCAGCTGTGCAGCGAGCCCAGACATGAACCCGCCACCGACACCACCGGACAGCCATAAATGATGTGGCAGCAGCAGGACCAGGCCCCGGCCCAGAACTGGGGCATCTCGGCAGGAGCCCGGGTGGCCCAGGCGGCAGGTGATCCAGACCCTAGCTGGGCAGGTAAGCAAAAAATCCCACGGGCAAGACCAGGTAATTGACTAGTATTGTATAATATTTAATTTCTGTGACTGCAGCTTTTAAATCCTATGAAGAGTATCCTGGTAGATTGACATAAATTGAAAATGGGTTTGCATTGTCACTTTTGGTATCTGATTTATGCCCATTAATTCTTTTGCATTGAGACAGTACCAGCTGTCCTATGCAGAGTGCAGGTGGGTAATGCTGGTGTAGATCACGTTAGCATGTGAACAAGCAAGAACTCCTGATGTTGTGTGTGATATTGCTACCCATTAACTGCAAATGGTACTACTGAAAAATCTCCTTCAGCATCTGTGAAGTTTCCTTTTTCAATCAATTATATCCCAATTAATTCCAGCACTTAATCAATTGATTATGTCCCAATACAGTCCATTTAATCCTGTTTAAGTCCCAGCCAATAGTGTCTCAATAATAATCCAATAGTAATAAATAATAATCCAATTAATTCCACGTAAATTGATTATAATCCAATCAGCTAATTATGTCCCAAATACAATTCAATTAATTTCCACAATTTGTATCCCAATAATTTAATTAATTCCACATGTTTAATAATAATCCAACTGATTTGTAACAATATAAATGATTTCAATCTATATAATTGTTAAACAGTTAATTTAATTATCTTCCAATTAATTGCAATAATAGAAAAAAGATAGGGGCATGCCTAAGATGGTGTTTGGTTAACATGTATCTTGTTTCGCTCGCGCCGAGAAAGGGATTTTAAAGTGGATTAATGTAAAAAAAAATGGAGCCAAACCGCATGAAAGTGCTTATCTGGAGCCTGGGAATCTTTTGATGTGAGTTTATTTTCGCCAGAGTCGGAGTTCAAGGAACGGGCGGTGAGGGAAGTGCAGTGCAGGCTGGGCTGATTGTGCCGCTCGGGTCAGATGGGCCTCTGGCAGTTTTAAAAGCGAAACTGGCTTCGGAGCTTTTTTGAAGAGAGAGAAGGGAGAGAAAATAAAATAAAGAGGACGCTGGTGGTGGCAAACAAGGTCTCAGAGTTGGACTATTGACATGACACAGTAAGTGTGGAGGGAAAGAGAAGGGTTAAGCTCGATAATGGAATGCAAAGCCAAAAAGGAGTAATGGCAGTGAGGAAGAACAGGAACGAAAGTTAAAAGTTTTGAAGACGGGTGAGAGCCGAGTGTGGGGAAGCTGTGGCGGAACGGAGGTTGGAGAGGTGAAACGGAGGTTGGAGATGGAGGTTGGAGAGGTGAAAAGGAGTGGATTAGAGCAGAGTAAAGATGGAGTAAGGAAGGGAATGTGTTGAAGACTGCAGTGGACTGTTGGTGTGTCTGGAAAGAACGGAGGAGAGACCGGGCTCAGGAACCGCCGATGCGGCTGGATTTACAAATATCATTTTTCTCAATTTTATGGGGTTGCAGTTGAGCTCTCTGGAGTGAAGGCAATATAGTTACTTTTCTGTCCATTGAATGCTGGAACTGTGGATATATGGTTACCCTGTGAAGAAGCTCTTTTTGTTTGTTTGTTTTTTCTCCTTTTTCTTCCTCTCACTCCTGTTTATTGCGTGGATATAAGGTCGCTGGAGTTTTCTGTTGAGTTTGCAATTTTTGGATACAGTCTGGATACAATATTACAAGTGGAGTAAATCAGTAGGTCAGCTCTGAGTGGATTACAACATGAATAGAAGATTTGTTTGAGCCGGAGTGGGACTTGGGCTGAATGGAAAAAAAATACTAAATAAAGCTGGGAAATAATCGGGAAGAATTACTTGTTGGGTATAAAAGTGTTTTGGCTTTGGGAGCATTATTTGAGGATTTTATAAATAAAATGGAGATGAGGAAGGCAGAGCAGGTTGTAAGGCGTAAAAAAATTGATGCGAGAAAGGAGGAGAAGAAAGACAAAGTGTCAAGTGTGGATCAACAGCAGCAGCAGCAGCAGCAGCAACCACAACAGAGCAGACGGGAGCAATGGACCCAACTCAAATTATGGTAGAGTTAGGGAAGCTGTTTTTAAAAATTGATAAGATGGAGGAAGTGACCATGAAAGGACTAATAGAAATTAAGGATGTGAGGGTAAATGATAAGGAGGAGTTAATGGGAAGTCATAAGAAACTTGCCAGTATGTTTACTGCTTTTTCTACAAAGGTTGATGCTAACTGTCAGAAAGTGGATAAAGTTTTGAATCTGGTGCAAAAAGATATGAAATTAAGGCAGAATGATATAAGAGGGCTGTATGAGGAGCAAAAAGAAGTTAAATTGAAAGTTGAGGCTCATGGGAAGAAATTGGAAATGGTGGAAGAGGTGATGAGAAAACAGAACATGGTGATACAAAATTTATTGAAGAAAACGCCAGACAAGCTGAAGGAAAGAATAGTTGATTGGCTAAATAATTTGAATATGGGGAAAGATTTTTTAAATGAAGATATTGCGAGTGTTTTCAGACTGGGGCCAAGGAAGGGAAAGAAAGTTCAAAGGAATGTTTTGGTTAAATTTGCAAATTGGGCGGATAAGGTAAAGGTGATGGCTTTTATAAAACAGGCCGGATCTGGCATTTTAAAAATTGATGGATGTGATGTGGAGGTTTATAACAACATATCCATTGAGGAACGGGTATGGCGCAATAAGATGAAGCCCGTGACTAAACTATTAAGAGAATGTGAAATTGTTTACCATTGGAAATTTCCTCAACAGCTAAGATTTTTTCATGATAAAAAAATGCATATGATGGATACTGAGATGGATTCATTAGATTATCTGTGCCAGATTGGATTGGTTAAGACAGCATCTCGAGAGTGGAGGGCTCTGAGGAAGGCCTTGTCGGAATCAGGTGGTTCACAAAGAGAATATGGGAATGAACAAGAGAGAGGGACAACAGGAGGAAATGAGGATGAAGATGAGGTACAGGTAGTAGAGGAGGAAGAGTGAAGTTGGGTACCAATAAGAGGGATTTAGATGGATCAGAAGAAGGATGAAATGTTTTAATAGTGTTAGATTTAGAAGCAGAGGATAGGCGCTAGAGCCTTAGCTATAATACACATCTTGCATGTCCCCCCTACCCCCTTTGAAGAATAAGGGCTACTTTTTGGTAAGAAGAGTAGAGAGGGTAGGTTTGAATGTTAAGTGTATTTTGTTTTTTATTGTAATTAATGTTAGAATATGTTTGGTGAGGGTAGTTTGAAGGAGTTTGCGGTTGTCAAAATGTAAGTATATTAGATAAGTTATGAGGAACTTCAAAGTTTTGACTTGGAATGTGAAAGGTACGGGCAGTCAAGTTAAGAGAAGGTGGTTAGAATCAGCTCTGAGGAAGGATAGGCCGGATGTAGTCTTTCTTCAGGAAACTCTTCAAAAAACAGAGTATAAAAATAAGATTTTTTTGGGATGGATGCAGATATATGAAAAGTCGTATGGAACTTCCAAAGCAAGGGGGGTGGCTGTCTTGATTTTGAAGAGACTTGGCTTTGAGATGATAAATAGTATTTCCGATCCAGAAGGCAGATACTTAATAATAAAAGGGAAAATAAATAATGAAGAGATAATGTTTGTAAACATATATGCCCCAAATGATCATCAGGAAGAATTTCTAAATAAAGTATTGCGTATATTGGAGAAAGAGACATCAGTTAATATGATTGTGGCAGGAGATTTTGATCTGATAAGGGCTCCGGAGGATTGTACTAATGTAGCTAGAGCTGGAAGCTCTGCTAAAGTGAAGATATTAAATAAATAGATGAAGAGTCTGGGATTGAAAGATGTGTGGAGGGAGCTTAAGGGATCAGAGAGGGCATATACTTACTTCTCGCAGGTCTATAATACATATTCCAGAATTGATTACATTTTTGTTACAGAAAATTTGGTCAAAAATGTAGAAGATGCAGAAATTGGGATTTTTAAAGAATCTGACCATGCAAAATTTTGGATGGAATTAAAAATGGATGGTGGAAAAAAGGGTAGGAGGAATTGGAGATATGATGATAAACTGTTTCATGATCAAAAGGGTAAAGAAAAGATAATTGAAAATAGGAATGAAAGTTGGAAATGGAACGAAAATGGAGAGGTTAGTTATAATGTGGTGTGGGATGCCATGAAGTCGGTATTTAGAGGGGAATGTATTAAGCTGGCTAGTATTAAAAATAAACAATTTAGGGATAAACAGCTTGAGACAGAGAATGAGATTAAGCAATTACAGGAGGAACATGTAAAGACAAATAGTGAAACGGTCTTTGATAAAATTCAAAGGCTAAAGTCAGAGTTGATAGGAAAAGATATACAAAAAGTTAAAAAAAGATTTATTATATTTGAAGAGGGAATATTTTGAATATAGCAACAGGAATTCAAAATTATGGGCAAGAGCTGCTAAAGAAAAGAGGATAAATAAAGCAGGTACAAGATGTAATAAGGCTAAGGATAAGATTGAGATAGTGAAAGACTTTTATCAGAATTTGTATACTAAAAAAGATATAAATATGGAAATGTTGAGAGAACAATTGGAAAAGCATTTGTAAAAAAAGATAAATTTGGAGCATAAAAATAGAATGGAAGAGTGAATAATGGAAAAAGAAGTAAAGGATATAATAGCCAACTTGAAGTTAGGTAAATCTCCAGGGGAGGATGGATTGACAGCGGATTTTTATAAGGAATTTAAAGACTGTTTAGTTCCAAGATTGTTGAAGTTGTTTAATTATATACTGGACATGGGAAAGATACTGACATAATGGAATAGAACTATAATTGTTTTGTTGCCAAAGCCTGGAAAGGATGTTGAAAAAGTGGAGTTGTATAGGCCTATTTCTGTGATAAATCAAGACCCCAAGATATTTACAGCAATAATTGCAAATAGATTGAATGGGTTCATGGGCAATTATATAAAAGGGGATCAAGCTGGATTCTTGAAAGGAAGACATATGTCTGATTTGATAAGGAGAGTTCTGGACTTGATTGATTTAGTAGGACAATCAAAAGAGAAAGTTGGATTACTGTCATTAGATATATTTAAGGCTTTCGATTCTTTGCAATGGTTTACAATTAAGGAGATAATTCGATGTTATGGATTTGGAGAGATTTTGTAACACGATTGAACAGTTATATCAATCTGGAATTGCTAAAGTCAGGGTAAATGATGAAACTATAGAAGAAATAAAATTAGAAGCATGAACAAGACAGGGCTGTCCATTATCTCCAATATTGTTTATAATGGCAATGGAGTTGTTAGCGAATGTTATAAGAGGGGATAAAGGTATTGAAGGGATATTTGAAAATAAGATAAGTTTGTATGCTGATGATACCTTGGTAATAATGAAGCACCCCAGAAATGCATTAGAAAAATACAAGGCCATTTAAATGATTTTAAAGAGATGACAGGACTGAGAATTAATTGGGACAAATCAGAAATGATATTCTGTAATGTTGAGAAGGAGGAACAAGAGAAAATAAAGGATAAATTTAAACTTCAAGTTAAAAATTGTTTGAGATATTTAGGAATAAGTATTTCAAATAAATTTGAAGATCTTAAGCAATTAAATTATGATAAACAGAAAAAGGAAATTAAAGAGAAAATAGAATTGTATAAAAAGCTGAAATTATCCTGGTTTGGCAGGATAGCATTAAGTAAAATGATGCTATTGGCAAAAATCATTTTTTTATTTGATGCATTACCAATTAGATTAATTGATAAGGAAATTAAAGATTTTCAAAATATAATAAATAATTGCTGCAATGCAGGACGAAAGCCCAGAATAGCAAAGATTTTTTAGTATTTACCTCAGAAAGGAGGACTGGGGATACCCAATTTGAGGAATTATTATAGAGCCTTCCAAATTAAGAATGTTGTGAAGATTTTAGCAAGGGAAAGGGTAATATGGGAAGAAATAGAGATGAAGGAGCTAAGTCAAGGGGGTAAAGGGATATTTTTGGGTAATAATAAAGGGAAAATAAGTGTTAAAAATAAGATGATGAAAACAATGTTGGATGTTTGGAATAAGGTTAAAAAGGAATTGAGTCCAGAACTATCTCCAATAATAGAATTAGAGGATATTAAAAATTTTCCGATAAAATTAGATAAAAGGTTGAAGGAGGTATTGGAAAGAAAAAATATTTTCCTGTTGAAAGACTGGATACGAGCCTGTAAAGATAGAGAGAATAAAGCAGAAATTTACTCTCAGCTGAATTTGAATTGGTTCCAATTGGTGTTGTTGGATAGATGGAATGGTAAATATAAGGGAGAAATTAGTTTAGAGAGGGATAAAATGGAATTTGAGGAAATGTTGTTAAAGATAAGTAAAGGGGGTATGGGATTAAAGGGTATAGTCAGTAGAATATATAAAATCCTAAATAAAGAAGGTAACCCTCAAGAAACTCTGAAATCGTGTTGGGAACAGGATTTTAACATTAAAATCCCTGAAAAAATTTGGAAAAATAAATGGAGAAAAATATATATGAGAACTATGTCAGTTAGAATGAAGGACCATAATTACAAAATGTTATGGAAGTGGTATTTGACCCCAGAGAGATTATTTCAAAAAGATAATACTAAAAGTAAAATGTGTTGGAGATGCAAAAACACTTTGGGGACATGTGGTGGAAATGTAATGTGGTAAAAGAGTTTTGGGGAAAAATTGAGAAAGAAATATGTGACATTACGGGGTTAAAATGTAAATTGGACTTAAATATTGTGTTGCTTACAGATGTGGAAAATTTAAAGATAAAAGAAGATAAAAAGGAGTTAATAGCTATTATGCTGATAATCGGTAGAATGTGTATTGCAAGGAACTGGAAACTTGATAGAGTTTTAAAAGTAGAGGAATGGTATAAAGAGATGTGGGATCTTGCATTGAACGATAAATTGACATGGGAGATAAATAAATATAAGGGAAAAATTAAAGAAAATAGATTCTGGAAAATTTGGCAACCATTTGTGGATCATTCATTGAAAGGAGACCAGAGTGATAGCCATGTACCAGAATACATACATTTTTTGAAAATGTGACATCCTGCAGACTCCTACAAGTTGTAAATACACAGGGTGATTATTGTAATTGTATGGGTTTTGTTTAACGTAACTTGATTTATGAATTGTATTTTGTTTTTTCAACTATGTTTTTTTGTATTGTTTTTTATAACTAACAAAAATTTTTTAAAAAATTCAGCAACCCAGCCGGCCAGACTCCACTCCGATCACCATGACCTCCGGTCACTTATTTCCTCTCAGCCCCGCACACAGGTCAAACATCCACCAGACTCCAATCCCTTTTATTCTGCTCCAGCTCCAGCTCCGGTCTCCAACTCTAACTCAAGCCTCAGCCAAACTTTCAATCCCCGCACACCACACAGCAACAATTTCAGGCTGATCAATCGAGCAGGGGCTCAAACGGATGGTAAGAATCATCTGCAAGCTCCCATTTGCTCGTCTCTGACCTTCCAGCAACAAACAGGCAAGATTATTATGATTATTCCTTTATTTTCAGTCAGTTTGGATCCTTTTTTTACATTTTATTCCACTATATGTGGCTCCCCTTTTCGGCAGTGAAAGAAAAAGTTTCTGCTCAGTTTGCCATCTTGGAATGAGATTAGAAGATGATACAAGACAGGGGTGTCCATTATCTCCAATCTTATTTATAATGGCTATGGAAGTGTTAGCAGAAATGATAAGAAGGGATGATAATATAGAAGGTTTGATGGGAAATAAAATTAGTCTGTATGAAGATGATACACTGGTTATAATGAAATACCTGAAGAAGGCACTAGAAAGGATTCAAGTGCATTTAAATGATTTTGAGGATATGACAGAGTTGAAAATTAATTGGGAGAAATCAGAAATGATAATATGTAACATGAATAAGGAAGAAGAACAAGAAATTCGGCAGGAATATAAAATTCAGATAGGAGATAATTTAAAATATTTGGGAGTTATTCTATCAAATAAATTTGAAAATATTTAAAAATTGATTTATGACAAACAATTGAAGGTAATTAAAGAGCAAATTTTACAGTTTAATAAATTGAAATTGTCCTGGTTTGGTAGAGTGGCTCTATGTACGATGATGTTATTACCAAAAATAAATGTCTTGTTTGATGCCTTACCGATCTACCTTAAGGATAGAGAAATTAAAGATTTTCAAGATATAATAAATAAATTTTGTAACGGTGGGAAAACAGCTAGAATTCCTAAAAGCTGGTGGTATGTACCACAAAAAGGAAGAGATTTAGGGATACCTAGATAAGGATATTTGTATGCTGAGACATTGGAGGCAAATTTGTACGGATGAGCAGAAAAGAGCAGCGAATTACGGAGATTTAAAGCTAAATTGGTTTCAAATTGTGAGATTAAATAATTGGAATAATAAATACAAAAAAGGATATAACTTAGAAAGGGACATGACGGAATTTGAAGAGTTGTTGTTCAAAATAAGACAAGGGAAGATTGGCATAAAGGGCCTGGTTGCTAAAATCTATAAAATATTAAATAAAGAGGATAATATAGATATTTTGAGAACCTTGTGGGAAGATGATCTAAACATAAAAATTCCGGAAATAAAATGGAGAGCTTTGTGGAAACGGAGAATAATGAGAACACTGTCAGTAAGAGTTAAGGAACATAATTATAAAATGATGTGGAGGTGGTACTTGACTCTGGTCAGATTGAATCAGATGGATAGGACTAAAAATAAGTTGTGTTGGAGATGTAACAAAAATGTGGGAACTTACAAACACATGTGGTGGAATTGTAAAGGAATAGAAGATTTTTGGAAAGAAATTGAAAAAGAAATAGTTGATATGTTAGGGGAAAAGATAAAGATTGGACAGAATGCTGCCATGCTTACGGATTTAGATAGTTTAAAGTTAGATAGGGAGGAACAAGAATTAATTGCGATATTTATGTCTACAGGAAGACAGTGTATAGCAAAAAACTGGAAGAATTCAAGGAAAATAAAATTGGATGAATGGTATAGGGAAATGTGGCAACTGGCCCTGAATGATAAATTGACATGGGAATTAAATGAAAAGAAAGGAATTGTAAGAGAAAATAATTTTGGGAAAACTTGGAAACCATTTCTTGATTATACATTAAAGAAAAGAGGAGGTTATATGCCAGTACCGGATCAATTGAATTTTTGGTTATAATGATAAGAGACAGAATGCAGCTCCCCTTTGGCATTGTAATATAGCACATGGAGATTTTTTTCTTTTTCTTTTTTCTTTTTCTTCTTTTCTAGTCTCACTAGTTGTAGAATTTGCTGAGAAGGTGAAGTGTAGAGGAGAGGAGGATGCTTAGTAGTAATGCAATTAAGTTTATTACTATTAGAATGTTGATATATGTTAGAGAATGTAAGTGGTTTAGCTATCAATTTTATATATTCTCTCCTATTTGAATTACTTTTTTAATAAAAAGAGTGCTTAATTTTTTCATGTTTTTGTTAGTTAACGTATGTCTTATGTTTTTTCTTGATTTTGTGTATTAGTAAAAATCAATAAAAAAATTAAAAAACATTCAAAAACATTCACACCTCCTTGCCATTAGTTGTAGTTAAGCAGGGCACTAATTGTCTTATTGGGACCCAATGGTTTAGGCCCCTGGGAATCCGGCTTTCTGGCATTCATGCAATAGATGTGGATCCAATCCGGGACGTTTGTGCTGCACATTCTGAGGTGTTCAAAAAGGGTTTAGGGTAATACAAAGGACCCCCTGTGGACTCTGAGCTTGACCCAACCATCCGGACCATCCGGATGAAGCCACACCGGGTACCCTTTGCTTTAAAGGAGAAGATAGAAGCCGAGCTGGACAAACTGGTGGGGAAGAGCATCCTAGTGCCAGTGGACTCCGCAGAGTGGGAGGAACGATTAGTGACTGCTTTGAAAAGTAACGGGGAGGTCAAGATATGCGCTGAATACAAGTGTACCATCAATAATGCTATTCGCCCAAACGCATATCCTGTGCCCATGGTAAGCCACCTTCTTGCCTCCTTGCATGGAGGAAATTGCTTCACAAAACTTGACCTTGCCCAGGCTTACCAACAATTGACTGTGTCTCCTGCCATAGCCCAGACCATAGTAACACATAGGGGGCATTTAAGGTAACTGGACTACAATTCGGGGTGAATGCGGCCCCCAGAATATTTCAGTCTCTTGTAGAATGTATTTTAAAAGGTGTCCTGACATATTTTGATGGTGTCCTGATCACCGCTAAGAACACCGTCGAACTAGCGGCCAGGCTCGATCAAGTCCTCTCACATTTCGAGAGGGCCGGTCTACGTCTCAGAAGAGACAAATGTGTGTTTTTGGCACAGTAAGTGGAGTTCCTGGGGTACCGAATTACACCCCAACGTATCATGCCCTCTGACTCCAAGGTGGTGGCCATGCGAAATGCACCCAGGCCAAAATGTAAAGCCGAATTGCAATCATTTCTAGGATTATTAAACTTCTATCATGCTTTTCTCCATCGCGAAGCCTCAGTTGCCAAACCATTACATCGGCTTCTTAAGAAAGATACTTTTTGGCACTGGGGCCATTGCCAGGAGACAGTGTTCCTAGAACTCAAAAGACTGCTATCTTCGGATGCTGTATTAACACATTTTGATCCTAACAAGGAAGTTGTACTTGTGTATGATGCATACCCTGTGGGGGTGGGAGCTGTGTTATGCCATGTACTAAATGACGGGAAGGAAGCCCCCGTAGCATTCTATTCCCGTTCACTCTCAAAGCCTGAGAAAAATTATGCTCAGACAGACAGGGAAGCATTAGCAATCGTGGCTGGCACTAAGAAATTCCACGATTACCATTACGGAAGACCTTTTACCATCGTAACTGACCATAAGCCCCTCCTTGGAATCTTTGTGAAAGGGAAGCCCATGCCTCAAATTCTGTCCCCAAGGATGTTGTGTTGGGCAATTTTCCTAAATGCATATGATTTTACTTTGGTGCACAGGCCTAGCAAGAACATCAGCCACGCTGATGCTCTGTCACGTTCTCCACTGCCAGGGGTCGGGGAAGCCAATTGCGAGATCGAAAGCAACCACCAGGTCCTTATTATTGAGGCTTTTGACCACCCCCAGTCATCCCCTCAGATATAGCCAAGGCTACGGCCAAGGATGTAACATTGACTAAAGTAATGTCTTGGGTGCAAAAAGGCTGGCCTATCTCTTCTCTAGCCGAGGAATTCAGAACATTCCACTGCAAGCATTTGGAACTGTCAGTGGAATGAGTTTGCCTTCTATGGGGCCAGTGGGTGGTCATTCCTGTCACTCTCAGGAAAAATGTTTTACATCTACTTCACACAAGTCACCCGGGAATTGTCTGTTCCAAAGCCTTTGCCCTTAGCTACTTTTGGTGGCCTCAGCTGGACTAAGACATAGAACAAATGGTCAGTACTTGTGCCAGTTGTCAATCCCCTCACCCTGAGCAGAGTGGCTATGGATAAGGGGCCCCGTGTTATCCCGGGAGCTACCATCTTTGGTACTGGATGGGGTTGTTATGCCCCAGACAGACCTGGTGCACAACCTGGGGGTCCTTCTGGACTCGTGGCTGCTGCTAGAAGAACAGGTAGCGACTGTGGCCAGGAGGGCTTCTGCCCAACTTCGGGTGATTTGCCAGTTGCGCACGCTCCTGGACTGGGACTCCTTGCTTATGGTCACTCATGCTCTGGTCACTTCCTGACTAGATTACTGTAATGCGCTCTACATGGGGCTGCCCTTGACCATTCAGAGGCTGCAGCTGGTCCAGAATGCGGCAGCCCAGGTGGTGATGGGGTGCGGACGATATGCCTGCACCTCACCGCTACTTCGGGAGCTGCACTGGTTACCAGTTTGTCTCCGGGTGCAATTCAAGGTGCTGGTTTTGACCTTTAAAGCCCTATATGGCAGTGGGCCAGGATACCTTAGAGACTGCATCATCCCAAGACTGTCTGCATGTTCAACCAGAGCAGACCGGAGGGGCTCTCTAATAGTGCCATCAACTAGGGGTGCACATCTATCCTGCACCTGAAGGAGGGCCTTCTCCGTGTCCGCACCAATCCTCTGGAACCTCCTGCCAACAGATCTAAGACTTCAAAGAGACTTGTTTCCCTTCAGGAGAGGATTGAAGAGCTGGCTGGCAGGGCAGGTGTGGGGCCCTAATGGGAACATGGTCCCCGCCTGCTGACTTATGTAAACAATTAAGAACTCTCTCTTCTTTTTTTATAGTGGGTGGGATGGGTGGGTGGGATATGGGTCTTTTAAAGTGTTTTTATGTGTTTTTAGAACTTGTTGTAATGCCGCCCTGAGTTGGGTTCTACCTGAGTGGGTGGCATATATAAATATGACTATTAAATTAAATTAAATTCAAATTAATCCCATCTTCCCAGAATCCCAGAATGGGATTCTGCTAGGGGCCCATGGTCCTGGTTGCACATAGATTTTGCAGGTCCATTTAGGGGTGCCCTATTTTTGTTGGTTGTAGACTCATTCTCTAAATGGCTGGAAGTGATTAGAGTGCCTAATACCACTTCAGCCACCATGACAATGCACCTGAGAAGGCTGTTCACAGCATTTGAACTTCCAGATGTGCTGGTGTCTGACAATGCATCCACGTTCACATCTGCAGAGGAGGTGGGGAAAGAAAGAACTCGCCGCTCTTGGGGCTCACCTCTTTGACAAGTTCTTTGTTCCCTGCCTCCTCTGGCCAGCTGCTGGTCAAACTCCGTGTGGCCTCCCAGCCCCAGCATCGGTAGGATCCATTTGGGGCAGGGAGCCACTTTTGGGGCCGCGGATAGGTGAGCCCCAGGTGCAGTGAGTTCTTTCTTTCCCTGCCTCCTCTGGCCGGCTACCAGTTGAAATCTGTGGGGCCTCCCAGCCCCAGCGTCAGTGGGGTCCATTGGAGGTGGGGAGCCACTTTTGGGGCCATGGAGAGGTGAGCCCCAAGTGCGGCAAGTTCTTTCTTTCCCCACCTCCTCCGGCTGGCTGCCGGTCAAGCTCCATGGGGCCTCCCAGCCCCGGCATCAGTGGGGTCCATTGGAGGTGGGGAGCTGCTTTTGGGGCCATGGAGAGGCAAGCCCCAAGTGCGGCAAGTTTTATCTTTCCCCGCCTCCTCCGGCCGGCTGCCGGTCGTGCTCCATGGGGCCTCCAAGCTGCAAGTCCAAACTCCCACGGTAAAAACCGGAATACCTCATACAACGTCTGGCGACGTTGTATGAGGCAACTTTTTTCCTAGATTTGGGTGACGTTGTATGGATCCGACATTGTATGAAGCGGATGTTGTATAACGTATTCCTGTAGCTAATAAAGTACTGAGACATAAATCCTGCTAGATCCAGTAGAATTTACTCCCAAGTAAATGTGTATAGCAGTGGGAACAGAATAAACAAAGAAAATTTGACTTTATCAGAAGCAGAAGAGAGCAATATTAGGTTTATTTTTGAAATCACGTTTCTTCTTTTTCTTCTAACTGACTAAAAAAATATGCCCTTTTCAAAACCAGAAGCATGTTCACTGTTGTTATGGACCTAATGATAGTTAATCAGGATAATGGAATGCACAGATGTAAGAACTCTTGATTAGTAGAGCTTTACCTTTGTATGTGTGTTTAAAGAATAAAAAGCACTTCTCCTGCTGTTGACTTTTGCCTGGTAAACATGCTTTTACATTTAATGAAAAAATTGGTTTATTTCAAGCTGATTGCTAGGCACCAAGCAAAATTCCAGATAGAAAAAAAGGCCTGTGGCTTTGCTAAAGAGACATGGAAGGTTTTCATGGGCCCCAGCATTCCATGTATGCTGATTTACTTGTGATATGGTGACTTAAGACTGAGGTGGCTCAGTGGGTAAGATGCTGAACTTGATGACTGGAAGGTCAACAGTTTGGCTGGTCAAGACCCGAGTGCTGCACAATGGAGTGAGCTCCCATCACTGTCCCAGGTCCTGCCAACCTAGCATTTTGAAAGCAAGAAATTTCAAGTAGATGAATAGGTACCACTTTGGTGAGAAAGTAAGCAGCATTCCGTGCACTCCACTATCTAGTCATGCCTGCCACACAACCACAGAAACATCTGCAGATGCAGACAGTGCTGGATCTTTAGCTATAAACAGAGATGGGCATTGAACCCTAGAGTTGGATAAGACTGGTTTTCGAGCAAGGGTGACCTTTAACTTTGCCTATGGTGACATATAGTAAAGTGATCATCCATATATGATCCATATATAAACAGATACTTATCACTATTAGGAAAAGAATAAATATATATTTATTTAATACAAGAACCATGATACCAAAAAGAACGTAGAGATCTGCAAACTCTTTTCTTGAATTTTTATCTGTCTATACCCAAGCACGGGTATCAATTGTCATGATAATCACAAGGGATGATTTCATATTTTAATTTTCTTTAAATTAATTAAGTGTTAAGATTCATATAGTATATTCTCTGTAGGTTTGAGGATAGCTAACTCTATAGGGAAGAACACTGAAGTCAGTTGCATTCCACTGCATACCAAACACATTCCACACAATAACACACCACTAAGTATCAAGGTAGCTAAGTAGCAATGCTAATCACTTAGACACCTGTGAGGGAGCTCACACTTGCATAACAAGGGGGATTCCCAAGGTTACAATCAGTCAATAACCCATAACCTTAGAGAGAGGGAAAAGGTGGCATTCACATATAAGTGGATCATGGGACATTTACATCTGTTCAAACATCTGGGGACATGGTGATAACTACACCTGCATAGACACCTGAGAATTAGATTATATTATTTCATGTCTGAGAATTTGGTTACATCATAAACATCTGTTTGGGTAAACAATGTTTAGTCAAAACAATGAGGTAATCTCACATGTTTAACATTCTGGAGGAAGATGTGAGGACCCCAGAAAATATACTTAAACCTGAGATTTTGAGTGTTCAGAGAGCAACAATTGGAAGTGGGCACCAACATATATGCATCAGTTGAGAATTCTCCAGACTAAGCCCAATAATAGCTAGGGCCTTTTCATTCTGGGAAAGCTTGAGGGCATTGGCTTTTTCAATTGGGTCATATGCACTCGGGTCAAAAGGGTGCTGCACAATGTCCCACAACCCCTCTTTCTTGAGCAAAAGAGTGCATTTATGTGACCAGAACTCATAGTTGCTCCCATTCAGTTGGGGAAGGAGGGCAATATTCAAGGCAGACATGCTTGAGGCTGTAGAGAATTCAGGGAACACCCAGGTGTTCTCAATCAGGGCTCCCTCACTGAAGCTGAAGATTTAGCTTGGGTGTGGTCCTGCTGCAGCAGACATTCAGCTGGTCCAGTTTTCCTGACTGTGTTGGAGGAGGAGGACAGTCCAGAGTGCGAAATATGCCTTCTAGCAGTTTTTCAGACACAGAGGCTCCAACCACTAGGTGCCCCTGGGCCCATAACCCGTTGTTGGGATTTTGTGCCTGTGTGTGTGTGCATTTAGCAGAACATGCGGTTAAGCAGGACACAGCAGGGCGTAGGTGAAGAATACACACAGGCACACAGTTGAGTTGAAAGAAAAGATTCGCTTTGTAAACTGTAACTGAAATAAGATATCTTCTTTCAACAAAGTTCAAACACAAGCAAATAACAGTCTCTATAGAAGTTGGCAACCAACAGCTGAGTGACACAGAACTTGGCAACAGTCCCACAAACAGAAGATAAGCTGGCACTGGCCTGACAAGCTCGGCGTCTTTATCTGAACAGTTAGAGATGGAATGCTTGTGCAGTAGTCCAGGCTTGGCTTCAGATTCCTTTCTCCTTTTCTCTCTGCTGCTCCAGGAAGCCTTCCGTCTCAGTAGACCTGATGCAGAGATCTTTGCTGTTCTTCCTTACACATTGGTCACTCAGTTTCACTTCTTCCAGATTCAGCTCATTCTCCTCGAACCGTCCTCAAAGTGGGCTCACGAGTCATTGCTTATATTACCCTGAGTTTGCTGACTCACTGTTCAACCATTGTCAGCTGTGATCAAACTCTTAAAGTGGTACATATTGCCCTATACAGCTCATAGGACTCATGTGGCCTAACAGTACTGTATGCTTTGGAGTACTTCTTAGTCTGCTTTCCCCACCCTCTTCTCCCATTTTCCCTGGGCTTTTTGGAACTCTTTGACTGCAAACTACTTGCCCAGCACAAAGGGGTATCCCAAGTGTTGGGCTCCAAAAAAAATTACTACCACACTGTGGGTGTGGCATGGTGGACATGGCCAGGGGGAATCCCTGTGTTGCACCCACTGTACTATATTTCAAAACTTGGATGGGCAGAGCCAGCCAGATTTTCTGCTACTGGTATGAACCTACTGATGCCCACCACTGGGTATCCCACATTGCCACATTTGATTCTGCCACCTTCAATGACAGGGGTGGTGTATTGCCACCAAATCATCAGGGAGTAGTCATGAGCACAGATGATCCACAGCCCAAAACAACTACTCAGCTCAAAGGAGTTCTACAGCAGCTTTGTCCTTGAGAGTCCAACAGTCCGGCTTCCACATATTTCCCTGTTCCCCAAAACAAAACAATAAATGATTGTCTGGTCTTCACATCCTCCCCAGATCAAATGATCAGCTCCCAACCCAGCCCTTGGTGATGCTTGAAATTCAGCTGGGTTCAACAGCCTTCATCTTACACAGTTATCCATAGTGTGGAACACACTATGCTCACTGCAGTACCCACTGTGTAACAGGCCAGTTTCTGGCCAGCATTTTTCCCCTACCAATGAACTAAAGAATTATGAGTATTGTCGTGATCTTTATCTGTCAGATTTCACTTTTCTGCTCTTTCCAGACAGGCCTCTCTGTGGCTGTCTCTTTCTGACAATTTCAGGCTTGTCCAGGCATGTTCAGCCAGACAGACTGAAGATCTGTCTTTTTGTAACCTCTCTGAATCTCTGATGGGAGAGGCAGGAGTGTCCAGTTTGTACTTTAGTGAACTCTGTATTAGCTAACATTGAGCTTCTGCATGAAGGTAACCTCTTTCCCCCCCTCCCTGCGGAGAAAGGAGGTGGTCAAACTTCCTGCAGCTTCCAGGAAGTCTCCAAATAAGGGAGTTCCTGTGAAGTAATGCTTTTCAATAGCCAATAAAGAGAAACTCCACCTAGAGGGCATGTGTGCCCTAATCTGATTGAATATTCTTATTAAATGGGAGGATAAATTTTGATAGGATTCCCTTATCAAGATAGGAGTGGCCCTTCTTGCCATAGGATGCTCTTGTCTTGTCCAAAACAATTAGGAGGGGTTTTCCTCCCTATAAAAGTTAGAACCCACTGGCTTAGGAGTCAGTCAGAGTGGGGAAAGCAGAAGGAGTTGTTCCTGATGGTTATCTGAACACCAGATGGGCCCTTTGTGGGGTGAAGATGGATTTCACCATGGAATGGATTTAGAAACTATCCTGATTGAAACATCTCAACACTTAGCCAATTTTATGAGGATTGGAGTGTTGGACTTTGTTGTTTGTCTGGAAGTGGGACATTGCTGATTTTCTTCTTAACATCTATGCTTTTCTATGGAAATATAAAATAAAGTCTATCTTGGACTTTGAATTGAAATTGGAATTATTTGCTCCCTGATGCCTACACTTTGCCGGTAAGACTTCCAGCACTTTTTGCTGAACAGCAATCCTCTGAGCCTCTCAGAGCGGTGCATTTCAGGCAGAGGCTTTTTGCGGGTGCATGTTTTTTGAAGGAGGGGAGGAGGCGGAATTGGTTTTAACTTGCTCTGAGAGCCTGTCGGGTTGGCAGAAGGCCATACTCCCCTGAGAAAGATGGGGGTGAGGGGTTTGTGAAGGCAGTTGTTGGCTCCCCAGAGCATCCCCGCCTCCATGACAAGTGTGTGGGATTTAAGGGAGAATAGAAAGAGAATCACCTAAGTGGCATGTACCACTTGTGCTTTGTCCTTAGATGCATGCTAAACCTTCCATAGGAACCAGATCCAGGAGAAAAATTATAAGTCTAAGTCAATGGCTAAGGTATGATGTCATCTTTGTTGAAGAGTGTTCCTTTCTCCTCTCCCCATCATGCATGCCACACACTACAGATCACACACAAACCCTCACCTTAAGACCTTTCTGCTCCCCCAAACCATCTCGTGGGACACTGCTCCAACCACTAGGTGAGAGAGCAGTGTGTTCAAAAGATTATGACGGTGGTGGCAGCGGCAAAAATAGTGACAATGGTGGTGATGGTGAAATGGATTAAACAGATCATACAGACTGACTACAAAGGACACCATAACAAAGTAACAGCAATGCTACATTGCAATCAGTGCAAGAATTATGGAATACAGTGCCAATTTCAATGTACTGGTGGGAACACAAAGCTGAAAATGGTTGAGAATGAGGATAATATAGTTAAAATCTTGTGAGATATTAAGATCAAAACCAATAAGAATCTCAAATACCACAATCCAGACATTACTGTGGTTGAAAAACAAATTTGTTAAGCTGATTGATATAGTGATCCCAGGTGACAGTTCAGTACAAGAAACAGAGTTTCAAAAGATCATGAAATATCAGGATCTGATAATTTGAGTGCAGCATTTCTGGGAGAAAACAACAAAAGTGCTAGGAGCAATAACAATAGGGTTGAATAAACATCTTAGTATGATTGGCATTGATAAAATCATGATAGAACAATTGCAGAGAATAGCAATGTGAGTATGGGACTGCAGTGGTTCAAGTAGCTAAGATGCTGACTGGAAGACGGGAGATCAGCAGTTTGATTCCTAGGTACTGCAGGATGGAATGAGCTGCCATCTTTGTCCCAGCTCCTACCAACCTAGCAGTTTGAAAGCAAGAAATTACAAGTAGATAAATAGGGACCATTTTGGTGGGAAGGTAAAGAGCGTCCTGTGAGCTCCAGTGTCTAGTCATGCCTGCCACATGAGCATGGAAATGTCTGCAGAAGCAGACAACGCTGGCTCTTCGGCTTTGAAACAGAGATGAGCACTGAACCCTAGAGTTGGATAGGACTGACTTTCAAGCAAGGGAAATCTTTACCTTTACCTTTTAGCAATGTGAGATACCAGTCACATTATGAGACAGTATCTCACTGACTCTGAGGTCCAGGACTAGGACCCAAGCAGTGGGGCTCCAAAATTCAGTCCAAACATCTGGTGGATGGCTTACAGTTTGATAATAATAATTAAGAGACCATTTGGAATTTCATAGGTGGATGTGAATTGCTTTGGATGATTCATTACTGATTTAAAAACAGTTTTGATTGTTGTAAGTTCATATTCCTTGGCTTGGAATATGAAGCTTGGCAACTTGTAATCATCACCTTGATCATGAAAAGAGCATTACAATCTCAGTTACTTTTTGTTTTTAGAGTTTAAAATCAGATGAGAGAGAATAATGGTAGTAAAATTTCAGGGAGGGATCAAATGTGAATTAATTGAAATTGGCTTGGAACAAGGAGAGATATTGCCTATTTCTTCTCACATCTTGAGAGCCAATTTGAAAAGGGCTAGGGTTCAGGAGAGTTCTGTTGTCATTCAAAGATTTCATTAAACTTTCATTACCCTCTCATCCAAAGGAGCTTGTTTTACACAAAACTGGAACTTAATGCTTCCTTTGATAGTCCTCTTTATGGTAACACTAATACTTTTCAGATTCTGACTTTCTAATAAAGCTTTACATATGCATGTCTTTGTTACATGCTCTGACAATGGCAGAGGATTCTAGGTCCCCTAATAAAAGTACAGTAACTTCTAATTCACATGGGACCAGAAGGCTCAGATATCTTCAATACTCCTCAGTGGCTATACACTGCAGAAGGATATCAGCACTAAAAAGATGCAACCATATTATCCTGTCATAGTTTTCCGCCTTGATGAATGCCTGGTAACTCCTAAGGAATATTTCTTCATATATATTTGAGCATGTCTTAATGTTGCCCCGCCAGTGTAATATTTGAAAGCAAATTTGTGTAGAAAGATTTCCAGGCTTTGAATGTGTTCTCATATACTAAATCTTTCTAGTGAAAAATATATCATCATGAACTACAGCAGTAGCACACACAAAAAGCTGAAAATGCTTTTCATTTGCTATTGGTCATATGAACTGTGAAATCTAAATTCATTCTCAGACTTAGGTCTAATTAAAGAAAACGGATGTGTTTATAATATGATGGCAGTTCTGTAATACGACCAGTAATGAGCAGCTGTTGAGAAAAAGTGAGGATTTTCCTCCTATCAAAGCAGTTTCCAAAGCTTAAAGTCTACTTAAATGAAAAACTATAGCAAACGTCCCTAGTTAATGAGATTCCATGTTAATCCCCCATGCTGCAAATCAAATATTTAAAGCCTTTCACAGCTAATGGATCATATAGTGCTTTCTGATTAACAGCAACAAGCTACTTTTAATACAGTGAAGCAATCAACAGCCTTAACCATTCTGCTTTCATAATGCCTTTTCCAGTTTATCAAGGGAGGGGGGCAATCTAAATAATAAATGCTTTATTTGTATGCAAACAAATTAATCTCAAATGGTAAGAATACATTCCCAGTCTCTTTGCTTGGTGGCAAATATTTTGACATTAAATTTTGATTGCTAGTTCTTTAACTCATAAATACCTGAACAAAACAAAACTAATAAAAACATTGAGGGCAGTTTTATTTGGCAATTATTAATATCCTGATATAAGGAAATGGAATTTATTAACCACACTTTATGTTTAAATAGATGTGGTCCAAATGTAAAGCCTTGCATAAGGCATTAATGATTTGTCCATTATTTTTATGTTTAAGACCATTAAAATTTCTGTTCTTTCCCTGTCTATAGCACTGATACTTAAAACACTTCTTTAAACAATTTAAAACAGAAAAGGGAAAGAAATACATTTTAACTGCAAAAATACATTTTGCTAACTATAAAAAATACAACTCATACTGTGTCCCAAGAATACAATAATGATAGAAGATGGTTATGGATGGTTATGGATAGACCCACTTCCCCAACCCTTAAAATACACTGGGAAAATGGAGTGCATTTGTACTGTGTATAGTGGCCAATAATGGGTGATTTTGGTAATAACGGCAAATATGGTAGATTATGAGGGGTCTCAAGCACTCACCCCTGCAAACAAAATATATATTTGGAACATTTTTGGCTCTTATACTTGGAATGGTATAAGGCCTCTGCATGTCTTAATCAGACCTTAGATGTGGATAGGTTTACCAGGTCATCAATGTCTCATTTCCTGAAACATGAAGCAAAAAAATCTTGTGATCTATATGATGTTACAATGGTACGTTCTTGTGATGCCACTGAACCATGGGGAAACTATAGGTGACTTTTGACTGTATAGAGGGTACACACCTTCAAATTTTAGGAGCGAGGCATCCTTTGTTCTTTGATTTATGGTAAAAGAGCCAGAACTGCTTCTGAGCCAGCTGTTTGTGGAAAGGATCACCAGCCCCTCTATTCATATTTTGCTTCCTATTTTGATCCAAATGGTGTGATGATCCTAAGTGTATACACCTGCTGGCTCTCTCTTCAGCCTTCTCTCCTTGCCTATATTTTAATACATTGGCATTGCACAAATGCAGCAAATAGTAAATACTTCACATTGACTAGTAAAGGTAAAGGTTTCCCTTGCTTGAAAGCCAGTCGTATCCAACTCTAGGGTGCAGTGCTCATCTCTGTTTCTAAGCCGAAGAGCCAGTGCTGTCTGCTTCTGCAGTCATTTCTGTGGTCATGTGGCAGGCATGACTAGACACCGGAGTGCACGGTACGCTGTTACCTTCCCACCGAAGTGGTCCCTATTTTTCTACTTGCAATTTTTTGCTTTCGAACTGCTAGGTTGGCAGGAGCTGGGACAAAGACGGGAGCTCATTCTGTCCTGCAGTACTCAGGAATCGAACTGCTGACCTTCCACTTCCCAGTCAGCATCTTAGCTACTTGAGCTACAGAGAAGAAAATCTTTTTGTTCTTCAAGCACACATCCTGGATTTTGTCTTCCTGCAGAAACATAGCTTTTCCTTATCACTCTTGTTGGTGCCATGAGACCTGGCATCCTTGAATGCAGGAAAAATATTTATCCCATCGTCCCATTCAACACAGTGGAGAATTCAAATAATAAAAAAAGACAGTTTCTTGAGCTGGCTGTTTCCCACAGTAGGAAACAATGAAGGTGTTTCAACAGGAAAACAGAATGCGGGGCATGGCTTAAGATGGCGATGGGCTAGCATACCAACTCAGGAGCTCATGCACTATAATGGGGCATTAAATAAGCTAACAATATTTAAGCAACATTAAAAGAGGAATAAAAGTCTACAAAAAGTTAACTTGAACCAGGAGCGTAACTTTTGTTTCTGTGGTCGGAGTTCGGGAAGTAGTTTTGACTGGTGAAGTGAGCGGCGAAAGCCGCGGCTTCCCCAGCTAGCCTGTGGCGAACGGGACCAAGAAAGGATCGTAAGTTTCAGAAATGATAACCCAGCGTTGTGTTGGTGTGGGCGCTGGGCTGTGCATTGCGGAACGGAGAGCAGAGAGCAGAGATTCGAATGCGAAAGCGGAGATTTGAGTAAGTGAGGGAGAAAGAGTAAAAGACCCTGAGAAGGGGGTTAATGGCGGTGGCCTGAGCAGAAATCAAAAGTTAAGGGGGGGGAAGCCATGTTAAATAACGGAGGAAGGCTTCAGAAGAAAAAAGAGTCGATACACAAAGGGGCTGGAAGGAGAGGGTGGCTAAAAGCTTAAAAGGCCCAGAAGGAGAAGAAAAAGATTGGATTACTGACTTTGATGTCGGAAGGGCTAAAGAGGATCTGAGGTGAGGTGCCTCTTCAAAACCGAAGCCGTGGTGCAAGAACAATGGCGTCGCTTTTCTGACCTGCTCTTGAATGTGTATGCTGGAAAGAGCTTGGAGTCTGCTCTCTGTGTCTGGAGTGCAAGTTTTACTGATACTTTGCTGGGAATAGTATCATAGAGTTGGATAACAGTTATAGTTGTTAGCCTTAGTTTCTGCAAATACAAGACATCGAACCCAGTAGATATAAATTTTACTCTCAAGAGTTGGAGCAGTATGGAGGATTTCACTCGGACATCGTTACCGCTGGTTTGGGATTACGCTTTGTGCAGCCAGCTCGGACATTTTTATGTGGTGAATTGGTCTATAGTGCTGCGTTATTTTATGGTAGCCTGTGGATGAAGAAATTTACTCCCTGGTTTACAATACTTTTGGTTCGTTAACTGTGGATTAGTGGCTTCCCCACCTTCATTATTTTCTTTTTTCTTCTTCTTTTTTTCTTTTTACACTGGGATCTTGGAATGAGAGTAGATCAAGAAGAACCTGGAAATACGATGCAAACCTATTTAGAGATCAGAAATGAAAAGAACAAATTATGAAGAATTTGAGTGAAAATTGGCAGTGGAACGACAATGGTGAGGTAGAATACAATATGGTTTGGGATACAATGAAGTCAGTTTTTAGAGGGGAGTATATAAAGTTGGCAAGTAATAGATTCAAAAATTATAAGTTAACACTGGATAAGCTCGAAAGGGAGATAAAGCAGTTACAGGAGGAACATTCAAAAACAAAGAATAAAATAGTATTTGCTAATTTAATAAGATTAAAGACTGAATTGGCAGGTAAAGAAATAGAAAAGGTGAAAAGAGATCTGATTTATTTAAAAAGAGAATACTTTGAATTTAGCAATAAAAATTCAAAATTATTAGCCAATGCAGCAAAGGATAAAAGGGAAAGGAGGGAAATAGGAGTTTTGATTAATGAACAAGGGATAAGATGTAAAAAAAGAAAGGATAAATGTAAAATTGTGAAGTGAAACTTAAAAAACAATTAGAGAAGCAAATAATTAGTGGAATAAAACAAGAACACAGGGATAGAATGGAAGAATTAGTGACAGAGAAAGAGGTAAAAGAGATAATTGCTAGATTGAAGATGGGAAAAGTCCCTGGAGAAGATGGGTTGCCAGCGGATTTTTACAAGGAATTTGGAGATATCGTGGTACCAAAGTTGACAAAATTATATAACTACATATTAGATGGGGGCAAATTCCGACTTCATGGTATAGGACCGCAATTGTACTTTTGCCAAAACCTGGAAAGAATTTAGAGAAAGTAGAATCCTATAGACCTATCTCATTGATAAATCAAGATGCTAAGATCTTCACAGCAATACTTGCTAATCGGTTGATTAATTTCATGGGGGAATACATAAATGCTAATCAAGTGGGATTTTTGAAAGGAAGACATATGGCAGATTTGACCAGAAGAGTAGTCGATTTAGTTGATACGGTGAGTCAAACAAAAGAAAAAGTGGGATTAATGTCTTTGGATATATTTAAGGCATTTGACTCTCTACAGTGGATTTCAATTAAGGAAATAATAAAAAAGTTATGGATTTGGTGTCAAATTCAGAAGGTTAATTGGTCAATTATATCAGCAAGGAATAGCCACTGACAGAGTAAACGATGAGGTTACAGATGAGGTAAAGTTGGAGGCAGGTACGAGACAGGGCTGCCCCTTATCTCCAATACTTTTTATCATGGCAATGGAGTTATTAGCAAAAGGTATATGAGAGGAAGGAAAAATAGAGGGGATTATGCAAAATAAGATAAGTATGTATGCCGATGACACTCTGATAATTGTAAAACAACCAGAGAAGGTAATGTATAGAATTCAGCAACAACTAAAGGATTTAGAGGATATTACTGGGTTGAAAATAAATTGGGATAAATCAGAAATGATGCTTTGCAATATGGATGAAAAAGATCAGAAGAAGATAAAGGATATAGTTAATATTCAGATCAAGAATAAGCTGAAATAATTGGGAATAATTATATCAAATAAATTGGAAGAGCTTAAAAGACTGAACTATGACAGTTTGAAAATTGAAATTAAGAATAGGATACAAAGCTTTCAAAAGTTGAAACTGTCATGGTTCGGGAGAATTACACTTGCTAAAATGATGTTATTACCCAGAATAAATTTTTTATTTGATGCGTTAGCAATTCAGTTGAAGAATAAGGAAATTAAGGAGTTCCAAAAACTGTTTAATAACTTTTGAAATGGTGGAAAGAAATCTAGGTTACCAAAAAAGTTATGGTATTTACCACAGAAAGAAGGAGGGTTGGGAATGCCGAATTTGATGGCATACTATCAGGCATTTCAAATCAAGAATGTTGTGAAGATCTTGGCAAGGGAAAAGGTAATATGGGAGGAAATAGAGATGAGGGACTACAAACGTATGGGTAAAATGGTCTTTTTAGGTTGCAAATTGGGAAAGGTAGTGAATAAAAATACTATGTTGAAAGGATTAATTAATGTATGGAAGAGGGTAAAGAAGGATTTGGTTCTGAATGCTTCACCCATATTGGAAATATTAGATATGGCGAGTTTTCCACTTAATATAAATGAGGAGACAAAGGAGGTACTGATGAAGAATGAGGTTATCCTGTTGAAGGACTGGTTTCGGATATGTAGAGATGAGGCTAGTAGGAAAAAATTGTTCGAGCAATTAAAAATTAATTGGTTTCAGCGATTGAGAATCATTAAATGGAACAGTAAATATATGAGTGAATATGATTTGGAAAGAGAAAAGACAGAATTTGAAGAGCTGATTCTAAAAGTCAGAAAGGGGAATAAAAGTATTAAGGGATTAGTTAGTAAATTGTATACAATACTATATAGGGATGGTGATCCACAAGAGGATTTGAAATTAAGGTGGGAACAAGAATTGAATATAAAGATGGGAAAGGGTATATGGAGAAATAAATGGAAAAAGAGAATTATGAGAACTATGTCGGTTAGAATAAAGGAACATAATTTTAAAATGTTGTGGAGATGGTATCAGACACCAGTGAGGTTACACCAAATGGACAATAAAAACGATAAAATGTGTTGGAGATGTAAGGATACTATTGGAACGCATGAACACATGTGGTGGAGTTGTAAAGTGGTTAAAGATTTTTGGAATAGAATTGAAAAAGAAATTGGAAAAATTTGGGGCAAGATGGTAAAACTGGGATCAGGTATCACAAATGTGGGAGGCATTAATTTAAATAAGGATAAGAAAGAGTTACTAGAAATAATGATTACAACTGCTAGACAATGTATTGCTAGACATTGGAAAAATGATGTAAACATACAAACTGATGAGTGGTATAAAGAAATGTGGAATTTAGCCTTGAATGATAAATTGACTTGGGAGATAAAGGGAAAAAAAGGATAATTTGAAAGAAAACAGATTTTGGAATATTTGGAAACCTTTTGTGGATCACTCCCTTATGGGGGATGAAAAAAAGAGACCTGTACCTGATCAAAGTGGATTTTGGAATTAATAATACTGAGACACTCTGAGCTCTCCAGGACAATGTAAATAAACACAGGGCGATTTATTATTTACATTTATATTATTGTATTCCTACCCATAATGATACTATTTGACTTATTGGAAAATGAGATTTAGAGAGGGTAGTTAAGGTTAGAGAATAAATTTTAAGTAACAAGTCAAGAGTTTTTATTTACAATGATGGTTTTTAGGAACTTGGTAGGTGTATACATCTTTTTTTAGTTGTTTTTTTCTTTTCATTTCTTTACTGTGTATTTCAATAATTATTATTTTATTTTTCTTAAGTATTATGTTGTATACTTTTGTATTGTGTTTTGTATTTTATATGTACAAAATTCAATAATATTTTTTAAAAATCTCTATAAAAAAAGAAGAAGGGAAGTCCTCTATGCCTCCTTGTTGAAACTGAATTGTCAGATAGAGACCAGCTGGGGCAGATGGTTCTGTATGCGCTGGGGATTTTGCTGCCTCTATCCGGACTGGACTCAATTCTGAGATGACTTTCCTACACTTGCTCCATGTGCTAATGATTTTTATTGGTGCTCTCGGCTCCTGCTTAATGCAGTCCCCTACTCTGTCCCAAATTCTGAGATCTAATGTGCCTGCTTCTGGATAAAACAAACAGTGATCTCTAATATACACCATAAGGTCTGCTAAGTTAATGCTATGAATGTGAGTATGATTTAGCCTGGCCAGGTGCTTGAGCTCCACTACATGAGCCCTTTGCTTAGCGGACGACCCTTGCCCCTGTAGACAAGCCCCCATTACCTGATGAAGAGTCCTCCGAAGTTGCCTTCTCGGGATGAGTCGACGCGTCTGGGTTCAGGTACTGGTTGAGATGTTACTTGGTGTGCGGTCCTTCGGGACGGAGTCTGGGTCACGGACTGCTGCCGCCGGCCCTCTGTAGCCTCTGCGATGTTGTAGTCAGGGCTCACAGCTCACCCTGGCCTGGAACGCATTCAATTCCGATGAGCGAGGTGCCACAGAGCTTTGGAGCATACTCTGCCTGCAGAACTTGCTTAGCCTTGTCCGTGTCTGGTTCCAATCGGGTGGTGTCCCGAGCAGAACCTCTCCGCAGCTTCTGAGAGAGATCGGACCAGGGCTCTAGCATAGAACCGCACCGATCATGTTGGGCCGGATGGCCTGGATCACATCGGCCCAGATGGCCTGGATCACGTTGGGGTCACCAGATGTTGTGGTGGGCCAGAAATGGCCTGCAGGGTCATGGAGTGACTGGACACAAGGAAGGGAATTGAGGCAAAGATACGGTGTAAGTCCAGCCCCGATTGGCTTGGGGTGCTGGCATTTATTCCCTGCCTCAGGTACTTGCGTGCATAGGCTGCGCACGACCCGTCACAGAAGACTGCCAATGTGGCACATGTTACTCCAGTTACATCTGCAGAAGTTACTTGGAGGTGATGTGTAATCAGGATATTACCATGAAGTCTGTAATCTACTAATTAATTACTGGCTGGCGAGGCCAATGTCTTGCCCTATCACGGAATCTTTCCAGGACTAACTTAATCAAACATAGACATTGCAGTTTGCTCTCCTACTTAGAGAGTCCATGGATATGATTAATACATTGTGTGTTTACCTTGAGTTATCACCTTGTGGCTTTTACCCTTACCCATGTCTGAACTAATGGCCGGAGCGCTATGAATGAATCCTAACTATGACTAATATTAATCCGCACCCAATTTCCCTTCCAACCAAGTTATGAGGGCTCGAGGGCGTGTGCGCCCGAACCCCACTTTTCAGGAAAGGTTATGCCAATTATATTTGCAGATAAACCACACGTTGCCCTCTCAAAATGCCTACAAATTACATGGACAGAGATCTTTCTTCAGGGCTCCCCGATTTCCATGAGATCATGGAGTTTTCATTAGCACTTGAGCTGTTAATTGCCTTCTGCTTTGGGTTTCCTGTTTCTGTTACAGAACTGTTTTATGAGTTAGGGTTTCTCTCTCTCTCTCTCTCTCTCTAAGCTTTTAAAACCTCTGAAGTTCTGAAACAATAGCCAGTGCTTCAGAGAGACCTGCTTCTCTTCAAGCACACCTTCAGGTTCCTTCACTTTACTTTGGAATCCAAATAAGTTCCATGACCTTTTCACTGAGTTTTGTAAGAATCTTTCATGGCTACTTAGCTATGCCTAGTTTATAGGGAAAGCTTAAGCTAATTAAAAATGTAAATGTCACTGCTCCCTATTGTAGTATGTTAGAGCCGCTGAAAAAACCACAACCATGAAGTAGCCAATGAAATAACATACATACTTGGGGAAAGGCTAAAAACAAAAGCTCTTCAAAGCATGGGGGGAAACCTGAGACAGTGTTCACTTCAAGGGAGAGCACTAATTAGCATCGTTATTTTGCTCATAGTTCTCCACAGCCTTTTGTCTACAGCTATGTAAAACTCAAGGAAAAACATTGATTATGTAAACTGATGAGTGTTTAACATCTAAGACTGAAGCAGACAAGGGGTGAGGACAGTTGTTTCATCAGGGGAAATGGGCTGAGAATAACAGTTTTGCTTATGATAAACAAGAGGATTTCAGCCATAATGTCAGAAATCTGACAGTGTGTTGGTTTAAATAACAAGACTTCATTTCAACCAAGTGCCCGTATGAAGATGGAGGATATCACTAAAGAAAAATATATATGCTAAAAAAAAAATCCTGCCTTATGATTTAGACTGTCACAGTATGATAACCCCTTCAAGCACCATGACACTCCTCACTCAAGTGGGGAACGAGGCAAAGAGCTCATTTTCCCCCTTTTCACATTTTCTGTTGTTATTGTTGGTGCTGTTACATGCTGTCTGACCTTTGGTGACTTCGTGAATGAAAGATCTCCAAAAATTTCTATCTTCAAGGAACCTTCTCAGCTCTTGTAAACTCAAGCCTATAGGTACCCACAAGCAGTCAATTGATCGCATGATTCATCTTCCTCTTTCCCTGTTTCTTTTCTTCTTTTCTTTTAATTACTGTTTTTTTCCAGAGAATCCTGCCTTCTCAAAGTTGGACAGCCTCAATTTCATCATTTTTGTCTCAGTAGATGGATCAGGCTTGTTTTACATTCTAGAACTTATTTGATTATCTTTTAGACTATCCAGTGTATCTGCAAAATTCAGAATCATATTTCAAACAAATCTTTTTTATACATGTCAGCTTTCTTTTTTTCGGTCTCTTGGTAGTTAAGATGCTGAACTTGATGGCTAGAAGGTTGGCAGTTCGAGACCCAAGAGCTGCACAATGGCGTGAGCTTCTCCATCTCTGTCCCAGCTCCTGCCAACCTAGCAATTCAAAATCAAGAAATTGCAAGTAGATAAATAGGGACCACTTTGATGGGAAAGTAAACCCCATTCTGTGCCTTGACACCTGTCCATGGGAATATCTGCAGACACTGACAGTGCTGGCTCTTTGGCTATAAACAAAGATGAGCACTGTACCCCAGAGTCGGATACAACTGGCTTTCGAGCAAGGACAACCTTTACCTTTTTTTACTCTTCATCTTTTGCATCCATACCTGGTGATGGGAATACAAGAGTGTGAATGATTTTGGCTTTTGTCTCCAGTGACACATAATTACACTTGATGATCTTTTTTCTAAAAACTTTTTTCCTGCCCTTCTGAGTCTTAGTCATCTTCCGATTTCTTGGCTGCAGTCTCCATTTGGACTGAACCAAGGTACACAAAACATTTCTTTATCAAAATTTCTTCATTGTCAACCTTTAAGTTGTACAGTTCTTCTGTAGTTATGTTTTTTGTCTTCTTGGCATTCAAAGGCAATCCTACATTGGCACTTTCTTCTTTCATTGTACTAAAAGTCATTTCAACTCATTGCTGTTTTCTGCCAGTAAGATGGTATCATCTGCATACCTTAAATTATTTATGTTTCTTCCATCAATTTTCACTCCTCCATCTGAATCTAATCCATCATTCAGTATGATGTGCTTGTTGTATAAATTCAACATATAAGGGGATAAAATGCACCCTTGTCTGGCAGCTATCCCTACAAGAACCATTCTATCTCTCCATATTATGTCCCAATGGCAGCTTCATGCCCGCAATATAGGATATGTATCCAGAGAGTCAAGTGTTGAAGCACACCCATTTGTTTCAAAATAACTCATAGTTATTTCAGAACAAGATTGGTACCTGGCTTCACCTGGGGAAGTATTTGTTGGCTCTGCCCCTCTGCCCCCCACCACCCTCTTTCACCTTCTGTCCCCGCAATGTCCTGACCCGACTGTCCTATCCAGTGTGTTGTCCTTTCGGGCTGAACACCATAGACCCCATCTGTCTCTCACCCCCTGTCTCTCTGCCCCGGTGTGTGCTGCCGGGTATCCAGGTTCGAGCACCCCTCCACCTCCGCCAGCCCCCATTTACCTGCCGGGCCTCTCCATGGCTTTCCCCATCCACTGTCTCTGGCTCATTGTCCAGGCAGGCCCTGCAGTGGCGATGTGGGGTCGCCTGATGAAGGAAGCTGTGATTGCTACCGCGGTCACAGCCCAGTGTTCGGTTGTGGTGGCTGCGGCAGCGGCGGCACCACCAACGCCCTCAGCTATCCAGACCCTGTCCCCACTGCCATGTGTGCACACTCCAGCTTGCTACTCCTGAGAGCAGCCATGCTGTTGGTGGTGATTGCTGCTGCTCCTGTGGTGGCATGCATGCACAGAATGGTGTTTTTGTTTGTGTGCGCCAAGATATTCTGTTTTTTTTCCATGCAAGGCACCAAGAGGGTCCTAGGTCCCACTCCTTATACTTTTTTGGGTGGCACAAACCCCAAACTGGGACACCAGACCCCTTCAGTACCAATCCAGCACGCTCCAGGTACATGTGTGCAAAGTTACCGCATTATAGGTGCAGGGGTGAAGATTTGTATTCAGCACATACAAGGCATTACCTCTGTTTTATAAATATAGATAGGCCATAGCAAGGAATTTGTCATTTGTTGCAGCCCCTAGAATTGCGAGGTGCAAGAACAAGAACCCTTGTATCCTTTGACAACCAAAGTGGAAGAAGCAGGAGGAGGAGGAGGAGGAGGTGGTTGAAGTGGAGAAGCAGAAGAAGGAGCAGCAGCAGCAGCAGCAGCTGATCTTTCTCATAAAATAGCCAGCATTCTACAACATCCTCAACAAATACAATTATAAAGCAGCAAAGATGCCTTCCTATGCTGTCATTAATCAGTTGTTCTCAAATTAATCCAATTTTATTATCTCTGAAAACCAGAGACAGGAAGGTGCTTGTTGGGAATCTGCTTAGCAAAGAAAGAAGCCCTTTCCCTTGTTAACTTGAATGACATTTGGCAAAGTCACTCTGTAGTTGCACCAGTTCTGTACAAATCTTAAATCAACTAGGCAAAGACAAGGCTTGGTCCATCTCAGAGCATGTCAAGGAAATGTAATAATGTCAGAGTATGAGAGGAATGAATATTGAGACATGTCTTATCTTGAGTCCAAACAATGTTTCATTTAGCTCAGCATTCTCTGTTGACTGGCAGTAGCTTTTTGGGGTTCCAGACATGTTTTTCCCAATCCTACTTGGCGATGCCAGACTTGTTTGTATGAATAGCACAATACAACTGAACTACAGTGTTACCCAGACTGAATGTTCCATTACCCAACACTGCCTCATTTACATCTGTCTCATATGGTTTGAACCAGACAAAGTTGCAATTGTAAGTTTGCAATCTCTTCATCTGCTCTCTCCTTATAAGTGCTTCTTTACAACAATGTCTACCTCCTCCCTTCTGTGCAAATGGCACTCTTTCTGATTTTGGTTTTACTAAGGTGCTCAAAGGCACAACCCAATAGGAAAAGTAATGGGCTTTGACCTAGGACGATATGGTAAAAATTATTGCTGTCAGCTACTTTGTCCCAGCTCCTGCCAACCTAGCAGTTCGAAAGCAAGAATTTGCAAGTAGACAAATAGGGACCACTTTGGTGGGAAGGTAAACAGTGTTCCGTGCACTCTGGTGTCTAGTCATGCCTGCCACATGACCATGGAAACGTCTGCAGAAGCAGACAGCATTGGCTCTTTGTCTTTGAAACAGAGATGAGCACTGAACCCTAGAGTTGGATATGACTGCTTTCGAGCAAGGGAAACCTTTACCTTACTGCTCAAACTGTAGTGTGCAGGAAAACACCTCATACCAAATATACTTGCTTGCTTCCCAGAAACCATGCAATTTACTTTTTCCTCAGTTCCCATTCTCCCATGAATCCATTTTGCATTAGCTGGGCAATGTTGCCCTGCCATAAATTTCTCCTGGGCACTTTGAAATGGAAGCTGCTAGTCAGATTTTTTTTATCTCCAAAGCCAACTTTGAAAACTTCTGTTTTGATTCAAGCCCCTTTTTTACCTTTTGTGTGTGCTTCATTTCAGATTGGCTTAGAAATAAAAATTACCCTTGCTTTGCTTTGTTTTCTGAGTAAATTATGAATGTGGAGTACATCCTTAGTTTTGATCATTGCTCTGACAGGCTTTTACCTCATGAGCAGCATAATGACACATTGAATAAATACCATTTAATTCATCAATCTTAATTATAAGTGTATAATAATCATTCCACATTATTGACTACATACAGTAGCAATCCATGGCTGAGCGAAGTCATGAGACTCTGACTTACATAGTCAGTAAACAACAATTTCAACATAAATGTGTGTGTGCACTCCCTTGTGTGTGTATCTTAACCATATATAACTATATCTCTCTATATATACATGTTGATTTGAATGTAGACTCACATACACAGATTGATTGATTAATTAGCCTTTATTCAGGGTATTGATACGTTTTTCTTGGAATAAAATATGTTATGTGTGTACTCCATCTGGAATATACCAAAGGGAAGGATTACAGAAAGAGAATGAATCAGGGGAGGATAACATGAGCTACCTGCTCCATTTCCAGCTGATATGGCCTGTCCCTTTTTTGGGGTGCCAGATATATATGCCACCAACAGCCCTGGGAAAAAGACCACAAAGCCTTCTTTTAGCTTGATACATCTTATTGTGATTGTATCGATGTATTTTGATGTGAATTGTAAATTGTACTAGACATTGCCAGTCCTGAAAGGCAGGACACCAATAATTTTCATACAAACAATAGCATAGGATTATAGCCTCAATCTTTCAACCATACATCATGCCATTTCTCCATTGTCTAATATAATGAGCACACTATAACTCTTTGGCTATTATAGCTCTTTGGCTATAAACAAAGATGAACACTGAACTCTAGAGTCGGATACGGCCAGCTTTCAAGCAAGGGTGACCTGGTCTTTGCAAACTTATTATTTTTCAACTTCATTAAATGAAACATTGCATTGGCATCCTCATTGTATCATACCAAATATTTTGCACTACTCTTAGGTCTTCTGACATTGGACTCATTATGCCAACCATCACTTGCATGCCCTAAGGTACAATGAATGTGTGGATTTATGTTGTTTGACAAGCCATGCCATTCTATGTCAACGCCGTCGGCTCCCCACCCTGACTCGCCTCGGTCAGGGGTGGGTGGGAGCAAGCCGCAGCTGCCCCGAGTTCCCGCCACGGGGCTACAAGAGCCGCCACCACTGCAGAGCCGCCACAACACCGCCGGCTCCCCACCCTGACTCGCCTCGGTCAGGGGTGGGTGGGAGCAAGTCGCAGGTGCCCCGAGTTATCTTCTTCTGATCTTTTTCATCTATATTGCAAAGCATCATTTCCGATTTATCCCAATTTATTTTCAACCCAGTAATATCCTCAAAATCCTTTAGTTGTTGCTGAATTCTATACATTACCTTCTCTGGTTGTTTTACAATTATCAGAGTGTCATCGGCATACATACTTATCTTATTTCGCATAATCCCCTCTATTTTTCCTTCCTCTCATACAGCTTTTGCTAATAACTCCATTGCCATGATAAAAAGTATTGGAGATAAGGGGCAGCCCTGTCTCGTACCTGCCTCCAACATTACCTCATCTGTAACCTCATCATTTACTCTGTCAGTGGCTATTCCTTGCTGATATATTTGACCGATTACCCTTCTGAATTTGACGCCAAATCCATAACTTTTTATTATTTCCTTAATTGAAATCCATTGTAGAGAGTCAAATGCCTTAAATATATCCAAAGACATTAATCCCACTTTTTCTTTTGTTTGACTCACCGTATCAACTAAATCTACTACTCTTCTGGTCAAATCTGCCATATGTCTTCCTTTCAAAAATCCCACTTGATTAGCATTTATGTATTCCCCCATGAAATTAATCAACCAATTAGCAAGTATTGCTGTGAAGATCTTAGCATCTTGATTTATCAATGAGATAGGTCTATAGGATTCTACTTTCTCTAAATTCTTTCCAGGTTTTGGCAAAAGTACAATTGTGGTCCTATACCATGAAGTCGGAATTCGCCCCCCCCCCCCATCTAATATGTAGTTATATAATTTTGTCAACTTTGGTACCACGATATCTCCAAATTCCTTGTAAAAATCCGCTGGCAACCTGTCTTCTCCAGGGGCTTTCCCCAGCTTCAATCTAGCAATTATCTCTTTTACCTCTTTCTCTGTCACTAATTCTTCCATTCTATCCCTGTGTTCTTGTTTTATTCCACTAATTATTTGCTTCTCTAATTGTTTTTTAAGTTTCACTTCATCTATTTCTTTTATTGAATAAAGAGCTTGATAAAAATCCTTCACAATTTTACATTTATCCTTTCTTTTTTTACATCTTATCCCTTGTTCATTAATCAAAACTCCTATTTCCCTCCTTTCCCTTTTATCCTTTGCTGCTTTTGCTAATAATTTTGAATTTTTATTACTAAATTCAAAGTATTCCCTTTTTAAATAAACCAAATTTCTTTCCACCTTTTTTAATTTCTTTACCTACCAATTCAGTCTTTAATCTTAATAAATTAGCGAAAACTTGTTTATTCTTTGTTTTTGAATGCTCCTCCTGTAACAACTTTATTTGATATTGTATGTTTTGATTATTGATTATATTGTTGCTATTGCTGTTATACTGTATCTTATGGATCTTGTATTTCTAATTTTGTTTGTTTTCTCTTGCTATAATTGAAGTGTATATTTTGCGGGTTGCGTTTTTGTAACTGTACCTTTGGAGATGGGTTACTGTATTATTATTGTGTTATTGTATTATTATTATGTCTTTATTGTCCGCTATGTAAACCGCCCTGAGTCGGGTTGTACCTGAGTGGGCGGTATATAAGCGCGAAAATTAAATTAAATTAAATTAAATCTCCTTTTCAAGCTTGTCCTGTGTTAACATGTTATTTTTATATCTATTACTTGCCATCTTTATACATTGCCCTCTAAAAATTGACTTCATGGTATCCCAGACCATATTGTATTCTACCTCACCGTTGTCATTCCATTGCCAGTTTTCACTCCAACTCTTCATGATTTGTTCTTTACACTTTTGGTCTCTAAAAAGGTTAGCTCGTATTTCCAAATCCTCCTTGTTTTAATCTCTTTCCGTAATTTTAAATCCAATATCACCTTGGCATGATCCGACTCCTTAAATATTCCAACTTCCATTTCCTCCAAGTTTTTAACCAAATTTTCAGATACAAATATATAATCTATTCTAGAGTAGGAATTATGAAAAATAGGAGTATACCCTTTCTAAACCTTTAATTTCTCTCCAAGAATCTTTCAAGCCTAGAGCAGCCATCCAATTATCCAACAATCTCCCTTTAATCCCTTTTCCACTTCTTAATATATTTGTACAGTCCAGATTTGATCTTACTAAATTGAAATCGCCCACCAAAATCATCCTCGTTGATTTTTCTTTTACCATAATCATGCACATTTTTTCTAAAAAATCTGCTTGATGATCGTTTGGGGCATATATATTCACCAACATTATTTCCTCATCATCTATTTTCCCTTTCACTATCAAAAATCTCCCTTCCGGATCTCCAATACTATCTGTTATCTCAAACCCCAATCTAGCCGAGATCAAAATTGCTACTCCTCGTGATTTTGATGTACCATAAGATTTCTCATAATGCTGCATCCAGCCTAAAAAGATTTTATTAGTATCATGAGATTTTTTATGAGTTTCCTGTAAAAAGACTATGTCCAGTCTATCCCTCTTCAGAGCTGATTCTATCCTCCTCCTCTTAATGTGAGATCCTGTACCTTTTACATTCCTTGTTAATACTTTTATTGCTCTCATGATTTAAATTGTCCCCCTCTTTTATCCCTCCTGAGCTCTCCATTGGGCATGCTACCAATTATCCTAACATAATTGAAACAAAACTTAAAACATAGAACACTCAATAACGACCTCCCCACTTTTTCCTTCAAAAAAAGAAGAGAAAAAAAGCCTTTGACTTCCAAAGAGGGGAGGGGGGAACATGTATGATAAGTCTAATAAGCATGATAATTAAAGCTCTAGCGCTCTATCAATATTTTGTTAGTAAAACTGTTGTAAATACCTCTATACCTTTAAAAATTCTCCCTTCTTCTTCCCCTTCCCCTTCTAACTTTTACCTGACTCTTCCTCCACCACTATCAATGACAATTCTGCTTCAGCTCCTCCCATTTGTTCTCCTCCCACTGCACCACCCTCAGCTGTTCCGCCATACTCTCTTTTTATCCTTCCCGATGCCAACAAGTCTTTCCTTAACTCCAACCATTCATTTGAGTCTGCACTGACCAAACCAAGTAGAGTCAAATATTCCAATATACCTCCACATCCACTCCATCAATTTTCAGAACTCCAGAACCAGCTTGTTTTAGAAAAGCCATCACCTTCAATTTATCCCCCTAATTTGTAAATTAACCAAAACATTCCTGTGATCAGTTTTCCCCCTTCTCGATCCCACTCTGTAAGCACTTACAATGTCCTCATTAACAAAAACTTTCCTCATATTCAAATTGTTTAACCAATTTACAATTCTATCTCTTAGCTTGTCTGGAGTTCTTTGAATCACATGACATATCACAATATTCTGCTTTCTCATCATCTCTTCCATCGCATCAATCCTTTTCTCTTGCTCCTCCATTTTCATCTTATTTTCTCTCACCTCCCCTTGTATCCCTTTCATTTCCCCTTTCATCACTTTCATGCCATTTTACATCAACTTAACATTTCCGTCTAATTTATGAATATTTAAATCATTTTTTTTGAAAGATCAGTGATTGATCCAGTCAGTTTATGCAACATTTCATTTTTATCATTCACCCTTGCTTCATCCATCCTATCAAATTTTTGAAATAATTTGCCAAGTTCCACCATAATTTGCATCTGGTCAAATGCAGGTTCAGGTGATGATGAAGCTGATGGTGGGGGTGGCTCCACATCCCTTGCTTTACCCTTCCTTTTTGGCTTCATAACTTCCTCATCCTCTTCCTTGCTCCTTGCAGCCTTATCCATTGTGATATCAAATAAAAGCTTCAATGCAGCAATCAATTTTGATGACCCGCACCGTTTTCCTTGAAAATATTCCAGAATTCTTGTCCAATACAGGCAGAAGGGAAATTTATAAAGACCAATCCAGTACCAAACCAATAATGTTAATATTTTATATCCACAATTTACTCTTATTATAGTCCAAATCTTCTTATTTTTGTAATCCAGTTGTGTTAAAAAAAAAACAATTCCCAAATTGTAGATATATTCCAAAGAGATAAAGGTCCGGAAAAAAGGAAAAAAGAAAAAAGAACAGCACGGCCAAACAGAAAAAGTCTTCTTGGTTTTTAATCCAATTGTGTAATAATATTAATAATAATAATAAAAAAACAATTCCCAAGTTGTGGATATATTCCAAGGAGATGAAGATCCACCCCCCCCCAAAAAAAAGAACAGCACAGCTAAACAAAAAAAATGTTCTTATGTTTATAATCCAATTGTGTAATAAATAAATAAATAAATAAACAATTCCCAAATTGCAAGAAAATAAATAGGGACCACTTTGGTGGGAAGATAATAGTGTTCTGTAGATATATTCCAAGAAGATGAAGATCCAAAAAAAAAAAAAAGAACAGCACAGCCAAACACAAAAAATTTCCACAGGAGCTGAAGAAACTGCAAGCACTTATATTCCACCAGTGTAAGGAGACAATCTCAGTCCAAAAATAAAGAAGAGCCCACCTTGGCTATCCCAAAGTTAAAAGGGGAAAAGGAAATGTAAAAGTAAAAATCTCTGTAAGAAACAATTCCCAAATTGCAAGTAGATAAATAGGGACCACTTTGGTGGGAAGGTAATACCGTTCCATAGATATATTCCAAGGAGATGAAGATCCCCCCCCCCAAAAAAAAGAACAGCACAGCCAAACAGAAAAATTTTCCACAGGAGCTGAAGAAACTGCAAGCACTTATATTCCACCAGTGTAAGGAGACAGTCCAAAAGTAAAGAAGAGCCCACCTTGGCTATCCCAAAGTTAAAAAGGGGAAAGTAAATGTAAAAGTAAAAAACAAGAGCCCTCTTTGCTCCTCCTCCACCCTAACTAGCCAGAAACAAGCTTCAATTTTCAATCTCCTTATTCTTTAGACTTTTCCTCCCGAGCACCTAGTCTCTTTTTCTCCCTTTATCACTTTGTTTCTCTTTCTCACCTTCAGCTATCCACTCATTGTCCCGCCATTGCCTTCCCTTCTTTCTAACTTTAAGTTTCGATTCCTTCTCCTCTCACCGCCATTACTCCTTCCCGTCCTTCCCATCCTTCTCTTTCACACTGCCTCCGCCTCCCTTAAACACTTTCTTTACCTTCCTCTGGCTCCCGGACTCAATCCTCAGGTCTCGTGGTTATTTAACCCACTTTCACCTCCGGAGCCCCTTTTGAAAGCGATAGACACCAGGTCTCGTCCAGCCCCGAGCGGCTCATTTAGCACGGCCTGCGCCATGCTGCACTCACCCACCGTCCACCGAACTCTGACTCCGATGGCACTTCCACTTTTAATAATTGTTAAAATCCCATTTTTTAAACAATAAATCACATTTATTTCCACATTCAAAGTGTGAGCTGATCGAACTGCGTGCTACTCCAGCATCGTCTTAGCCACGCCCCCGGGGACTTCCCTTCTGTGGCAACTGCAGATGCCACAGGAGGGGACAAAAGCCTAGGGAGCACAGGTGCTTCCCAGACAACCAAAAGTTCCTTTCAGTGCATGGAGGAAGCACGCAAAGGGGATTTGCCAGCCCAAGAACTAGCTGAGCTTCAGCAGTTATGTCCAGTCCACATTGAGCTGGGTGTCCTCACGGGCAACCAGGCGGCGGTTCACACGTTGATTCCCTACAAATTACTTGCAGTAATCCACAAAGCAATCTCAGAAACAGGGCTCCAGAGCTGCTTCACAAGAGGCATGCTCCAGCAGCTGTGTGAGACCACGACACTTATCCCGTATGACTGGAAAGTCATTATGTGGATGATGCTAAACCCCAGCCAGTATCTGTTATGGGACAGTGAGTACAGGCTCGAAGCACAGGCTAGGGCCACTCGGATGGGAGGAGCAGTAATCGCTGAGCAGCTATATGGCTCAGGTCCATTCGAGACCATCACAGCGCAGTCTGTCCTGCCAGCAGCCACACTCCAATTGGCATCTGATACTGCCTTCAAGGCATATCTCAAAGTCCTCGCTACTGGCAAAGCAGCAAAAAATTACACCTCAATCAAACAAGGATCGCAAGAGCCCTACATGGACTTCATAAACAGGCTAGAGGAAGCAATCAGTAGGCAGATAGACAATCAGCAGGCCCAAGAGGAGCTTATGATGAAGCTGGCTAAAGACAACACCAACCTTGATTGCCACAAGATCTTGCAGGCTATGGGCAACTGTCCTAATCTGATGCTTACCGACATGATCAGAGCTTGTGCTGACGTTGGGACAGATTCCCAGAAAATGGGTCTGTTGGCGCTGGCAGTGCAAGGCGGGAGAAAGCCCAAGGGTAAAACCAAGGGAGCATGCCACCAGTGTGGCAAGATCGGGCATTCCTCTAAAGAGTGTCGATCTAGGAAAGGTGGCGGCCAAACCACGGGTCATCCCAAGGTCCCATCTACCCAGTGCCCAAGATGCCACAACGGCTTTCATTGGGCCAACAACTGTCCAAATTCGGGAAACCAGAACGTGGGCTTGTCTCTAGCCCCAGTTCAAATAGAGACCCCAGCCATTCTGGAAGCACCAGAACGGGAATCCCAATAACTCCACATAGTGCACCGCCCTGCATTCCTGAGGTGCAGGCCGAAACCAAAGGCAGGACGGGATTAGAATTGGAATGCCAGGCAGAAGTCACATGCGACTTGCCAGGCGCCGTCCATCTAGTCAATTCCCAGTACAAGGGACCCCTGCCTAAAGGTGTCATAGGTTTAGTTTTGCCCCATAGTAGTGCAGGAATGTGGGGAATCTTCGTGATTACGGGAGTCATAGACTCCAATTTCACGAGTGTCATCCAGATTCAGCTCTGGACAAACCTGCCCCAAACAATTCACAAAGGAGACTCATTAGCACAACTGATCATGGTTCCTTGTTCCTTGCCAGGGAGCAGCCAGGGAAGGCTCAGAGACAGCTCAGAGTTTGGGTCAACAGACCGCCCAAGTGAGGAAGGGGCAGTAGAAGGATACCAGATCATAGCGACAGTGGAATAGAACATAGAGTGGAGACAGCGACCGGTCATTAAGGTATTTTTAAACAAAAGTTCTTTTGACGGGCTGCTCGGTACCGGAGCTGATTTCACAGTGGTCAGCTGGAGGCAGTGGCCTCATGAATTGGTGCTTGAGCCAGTCTACAATGTGTGTGGGTAGGCAGTGTTAAGAAAGCATACAGAGGTCGAGATTGGGTAGAAGTTACGATCCCCGGAGCTGAGCGCACAGCAGTGATATGACCGCACGTCTTAAACATGCCAGTAAATCTTTGGGGAAGGGACATTTTGCAACAGTATCGTGCCACCCTTACCTTCGGGTAAATGGCTTTGCCGTTTAAATGGCTGACCAATGTGCCAGTTTGGGTAGAGCAGTGGCTGACAGTGGGGGGAAAGTTAGAAGCCCTAAAACAGCTTGTTAAAGAGCAACTCAATGCGGGACACATACCAGTGTCCACCAGTCCCTGGAACTTACCAATTTTCGTCATTAAGAAAAAGTCAATGAAGTGGCGACTCCTTCATGATCTAAGAGAGATCAGTAAGTGTATTCAGCCAATGGGACCGCTCCAATGTGGCATCCCCAATCCGAATATGATCCCCGAAGGTTGGTAGATCCTGGTCGTAGACCTGAAAGTCTGTTTTTACACCATTCCTTTAGATATAAGGGATCAGGAGAGGTTTACTTATACAGTGCTAATCGTGAACTTCAGAGAGCCTACTCAAAGGTTCGCGTGGAAGTATTTGCCACAAGGCATGCTCAACTTGCCCACTCGGTGTCAAATTTATGTCCACGAGGCACTAGAAAAGTTTCAGAACCTGCACCCCACAGTTTTGGTATGTCACTTCATGGATGATATTTTGATTGCAGTGCCGCAACTCGGTAGTGAAATGTTTAAAGACCACCAGACCACTGTGGGGGACAAGGGGTTACTTATCGCCCCAGAGAAAGTTCAGAGAACTGAACCCCACTCATATCTGGGTCATTGGCTTCTCCGATAATTGGGCCAGATCATATTTTAGGTTAGATACAGAACTTTTGAAATCGCTCTTTTCACTGCTGACGTTAGGAAGGCAGACAGCAGACCGGATTCAAATTTCACAATAGGCTCTCATGACTCTTCGAAAAGGTCAACCAAGTCCTCAGCCAATGATGGGTAGTCAGAATTAGTCAGGGGCCATATGCTCCTGTTCTGAACCTGTACATAGTCAAAACTGGGACCATGTTCACCAGACCTCTAGGCATAGACTCCAACCGAGAGGCAAAAATCGTGGAATGGGTGTATTTACCACACACTTCTTCCCAAAACATCATCCCTCCGCAAGAACTGGTTGCCACGGTGATTTACTCAGGTAGGCTGAGAGCAAGGGATATCTCAGGTTACGATTTAGCGAAAATAGTCGTTCCATTTACCAAAGATCAGATCCAACAGTTAATGCAACTCGGACACTCTTCTGATTGCATTGGAAGGATTCACAGGATGTTTGGCATATCATTTGCCAAAAGACCCTCAACTAGTCTCGCTCCAAACATGAACAGTCAATCTGCATGGGTTATTGTCTTTAGTTCCTCTCCAGGGGGCAAAGACAGTATTCACCGATGGAGGTAGAATTTACAGGGTTCTTACATGGCAAGAGGGGCAGGCTTGGCAAACACTTCTGACACTTCCGCAAAAATCTGCACAGAGGGCGGAATTGGCAGCAGTGAACCTTGCCTTACTCACATTTGCCAGTGAACCACTAAACATGATTACAGACAGTCAGTATGTCAGGACTTTTATCCACAGTCTACCGGGAGCCTACATCACTCCTGCGATAGACCGAAATCTGCTAAGTTTGTTCTTGACCACACAATTTCATTTGTGTAACCGCAGGGAAGTGCTCTATGTAGCCCACATTAGAAGCCACCAGGACCTGCCTGGTCCCATCTCACAGGGCAACAGTAGAGCAGATGCGGCTGCAAAAGAAATCCACCAGAAATCAGTTCTGGGAGTCTTTACAACTCCTATTCAAAGCCATGCATTTTTTCACCAAAACACCACAGCACTCGCACGGCAGTTCAATCTGCCATTAACTCAAGCCCAGGCATAGTCTGCTCCTGTCCACAGTGTGCAGGAGCCACAGTGGGGCCCTCATAGGGGATCAACTCATGAGGGACAGAAGCCAATCAGGTGTGGCAAATGGACATCACACACGTTCCAACAAACAAAAAGGAGGGAACTAGCCCTCCCCAAAAATCAAGGTCAGGCACAGCAGTGCTTGTACAAGGTCCTATTCACATGCAATCATCTTAACATTTTTTCAGACTGCACCCCGCAGGAGAAGCATTTTGATCACATTATTGCTCCCCACAAAAGACATGGTCTTTCCAAACACAGTCACTCCCAAACCCGCATGGCACATACGTGCAACCAGGTTAGATAGTTCCTGTGACAGTAATATCAGATTGTTGAGCAAAGCTGAGTACGTTTCATTAGCAGTCAGCATATTTGGCGTGCCAGACTTAGCCGTGGGCAATGCTCGAAGAATTGGTCAGTTAGTGTGTGCACTAGCTAAGGCCATTAATCATACCTCATCTGCCATCGCAATGCTCAATCGAGAGCAGATTGAGCTCAGACATGCAGTGTTGGATAATCGAGCAGCCATCAATTACCTATTGCTTCTCCATCACCTGGGTTGCAAAGCTGTCCATGGCATGTGTTGTTTCAACCTCACGGACAACTCTCATGAAATCGAAAGTACAGAATATTAAGGAAGATGCAACATGGGGGTGGTGGAATGCTCTCTGGTCATGGTTTCCATGGGGATGGCTTCAAACAGCACTGAAGGTGATTGTGGGAGTTGTGGTTTTGGAGACAATGCTTTGCTGTTTTGCACAGTGTATTCCCTCACTGCTATCGATGTGTATTTCATGGCGGAAACCCCGAGACATCATCACTCCGCGTCAAATAATGCCCTACATATACCGAGCTCTTCGCCAGGCTGATTTAGAAATAAAAGAAAGAGGGAATGTGGTTTATCAGCAAATATAATTGGCATAACCTTTCCTGAAAGGTGGGGTTTGGGCGCACACGCCCTCGAGCCCTCATAACTTGGTTGGAAGGGAAATTGGGTGCAGATTAATATTAGTCATAGTTAGGATTTATTCATAGCGCTCCAACCATTAGATCAGACATAGGTAAGGGCAAAGGCCACAAGGTGATAACTCAAGATAAACACACAATGCATTAATCATATCCACGGACTCTCTAAGTAGAAGAGCAAACTGCAATATCTATGTTTGATTAAGTTAGTCCCGGAAAGATTCCGTGATAGGGCAAGACAATGGCCTCGCCATCCAGTAGTTAATTAGTAGATAACAGACTTCCCAGTAATATCCTGATTACACATCACCTCCAAGTAACTTCTGCAAATGTAACTGGATTAACAAGTGCCACATTGGAAGTCTTCTGTGACGGGTCACGTGCAGCCTATGCACGCAAATACCTGAGGCAGGGAATAAATGCCAGCACCCCAAGCCAATCGGGGCTGGACTTTCACCGCATCTTTGCCTCGATTGCCTTCCTTGTGTCCAGTCACTCCGTGACCTCGTGGGCCATTTCTGGCCCACCGCAACAGCAATGTGCTCAGAATAAGGAGAAAGTTGTATCTTTTTCATGTATTTTATTGGGGACTTTGGCAGTGATTCTGCTAGGACTGCTTTGTGTATGTCTAGCATGTGTGCTAATGAAAGTCAGTTCAAAGTGGCAATAGTACATACATCGTAGAGCAGTGATGGTGAACCTTGGCACCCCAGATATTCTTGGACTTCATTTACCAAAAGCCCAAATCAGCACACCTGCTGATCAGGGACTCTGGGAATTGAAGTCCAAGAACATCTGGAGTGCCAAGGTTTGCCATCACTGTCCTAGAGTGACTTTGCCAGTGGGGATGTCTTTTGAAATAATGGCAAGTGACATACCACTGAACTGCTAAAACACTCTTTTGAAGTGATTACATCTTCATTACATCCTGTTCACAGGTGAAGTTTTTAAACAGGATGCTACCAAAGAAAGAAAAAATTGTCTACCTGTTCCAGTGTCAAATCTGAGATGGTAATACTGAACTGTGGAAGGACTTTCCTTGGGGCAGGTTGTACAAGTACCTTTTTTCTGAGCATTTATCGTGAGACCAAAATAATCACATGCATTCTTGAAACAGTTGACTGACTGTTGCAGCTTTTCAGGTGTGAGAGCAGGCAATGCAATATTGCAGGCGCACCCCCCAATAAAGGACTCAGACACTGGTATTGATTCATGCCCTAGTCCGAATTATAAATTTCTATTGGTAATTGACCAATTATAATTCTTAAGGCAAGCAGGCCGAAGTAACACTGGTAAGGTATCACCCAAAATTGCCGACGGCAATTGTTACAATGTATCTATTTGTATCCATTTGTTTGTTGACAACAAACAAATTGTTGACCGTAGTCAATATCTAACTAATGACCCCACCCTCTGACGTGTATCCGTGAAATCACGGGGTGATGCATGCTGTCTAGCTGTAGCCATCACCCCGTCGCCTGGTTCGTCATTGACCGGACAACGTTTAACCAACTTATGCCTGTCTAGTGTTGTCCAGTCAATTGCGAACCTGCCGGATACCTGTGGGTCATAAATGTTTACCTTACCAGTGCTACCGGCCACACGGGGTGGCTTCCCAAAAAGGCTCACCGCCCCCCCAAGACCGTCAGCTCGGTCAACAGGCCTGCTCGCCAGTCCGCTAACCAGAGGTCCATACCTCCCTGCGACAGATGGGCCCCATCCCCTGAGTAAAGCTCTTAATTTTGCAGACTGATGGTGGGGAGGCGAATGACGCGTCCCCCACCCTATTCAAAAAGGAACCGGGCAATAGCCCTGTTCATGGAGCGTCGGCTCAGTCAAGAGCCTCGAGGCCGAACGCTCCCCAGTAAGCGTACCGCGACATCATGTCCGACCACTTGAGGGTTGTGGCAGGCCACACATAATGTGAGTAGGGCAGGTCACTGCAAACCGCAAGCTTCCGCGATAGGCCAGTGACCCGCCCCAAGCCATCGCCCCCAAGGTACATAACCAGGACATCAGGCGAGTCAGCATCCCTGATGTAGAAAAGGAATGGCAACAGTTCCCGCCATAACATGCCACGCTTACCACACCACCTGAGACGTACGGGTGCACCCAGTCCCAGTCGGGGTCCCACTCTGTCGCCGCAGCGTAACGCGCTGCCCTGTGCAGCGTAACGCGCTGCCCTATGCAGCGTAACGCGCTGCCCTGTGCAGCGTAACGCGCTGCCCTGTGCACGCGGCTATGGCCCACCAGCCATACTGTCACCGGTGTAATACAACACCCAGGGTCTGTCAAGGAAAAAAAAGGGGGGGGGGAGAAACAGTGCAGTGACTAAACTGGTACTCAGGTTGAAGAGGGCGAACACAAATTGAAAATATTGTGATCCCCACCCTCCCATGCGGCGTATTTCAGCCCCGGAGCACCCAAAACAGCTGCAGTAGAAGCCGCCCCCCTTCTGAACAAATGGGTGCCGCAACAAGCCCCTGAGAGGCCAACACTGTCTAGTGCCTTCGCGGCACCCTCCAAAATTGAAAGTTAGTAAGGTAAGACCCAAATTGGTGATAGAAAAACGGGCCATGGTGCGTGCCCCGCTGTGCAAGGAAATCCTGTAGGGCACCAACCGGACAGATGTCTGCCAAAGAACACTGTAGCAGTCTTACATCACTGCCTACGCCATGCTGATCTGTCTTAGAGGAGCATATCCTCCACTGAGCCCAGTCTTTGGCAACATAGACATCCTCGAGTTCCAGTGCCCTACGACTTGCATCCGCCTTAGACAGCATCACAAGCTCGCTGATGCGGAGCGCTCCAAAAAAGGCCACCGTTGTGGCTGCATGAAATGGGCTGCCTCATATCTATCAAACAGAGGCCAGGCCAGCCCCGGGCCAATTGGGTAAGAAACCCTGTAGAAATCGGATGGCGGTCGTCCGGGCAACGGCCACGCTACCGCACCCACCCCTCCAAAACATGTCTCACACGGAAGTCAGCGGTACTATCCACATGACCTCCCACCTTGGCCATAAAAGCCAACGCTGACAGCCTAGATGCTGTGGTGCGAGGTGCAAGGCCCTGGGCATGCAGGTAAACCATGAACCGAAGTACATGGGTCACTGGGATCGGCCAGGATTCTGGCAGCCGGAATTGGGTACAGAAGGCTCTGAAAGAATTGAATGCATGGTGATACGCCTTACGCATGTGTGGCGCCAGTGACAAGCCAATCGCCCGGTTCACCTCTCCTTGCCAATGGTCCATATCTCGTCTGGGGGTGGCGAGGGAAATCCCTCCGCATCCGGGGCCAAGGCACGGAACCGGGAGATCTGCAGGTGGGACAAAGCGTCAGCGATATCATTATTGACTCCCGGGACATGCCTGGCCCCGAAGAGGACGTAGGGGCGCAGGCTGCGCAACACAAACTGGTGCATTAGGTCCATGACCCTGGGTGATTTGGAAGTCTGTGAGTTGACAATGTGGACAACGGCCGCATTGTCACACCAGAAATGGACGACCGAGTCAACCCACTCCTTGCCCCATAGCATCAAAGCCCCCAGGATAGGGAAAAATTCCAAATATGTGAGATCACGCAGGCGACCCGTGCCTGCCCAGGCTGGTGGCCACCCACCATAGGCCCACTTCCCATTGAAGTACATCCCATAACCCAGGGACCCCGAGGCATCAGACCGGATCTGAAAGCGAGGGGAAGCCAGGAGGTCAGACCTCCAAGATGATACTCCATCGAACTCCCTCAGGAACTGGAGCCAGATAAGCATATCTGCCCTGATACCCCGGGCGAGTCTAACCCTATGGTGGGGCCTAGATAAGCCAGTCATGGCGTCGCACAAGCGCCGAGCAAATGCCCTGCCCGGTGCGACCACCCTGCAAGCGGAATTGAGGTGACCGTGTAGCACCTGCAGTTCCCTCAGGGATGCCTTGCGTTTAGCAAGCAAATCCGAGATAAGGGCCACTATCCTTGACCCCTTATCCCCCGGTAACCTAGAAGCCTACGCTACCGAGTCAATCTCCACCCCCAGGAATACTAGCTTAGTAGATGGGCCCTCGGTCTTTTCGGGCACTAAAGGGACACCGAGTTCCTCCATTAGCGTGTGAAATGTGTTGAGGAGACGTGTGTACGTGTCCCAGCCCCGTTCACCCCGAACAAAATTCATCCAGGTAATGGGCTACAGACCGGGACCCTGACCTGCGGACGAAAGCCCACTGCAGGAATGTGCTGAAACACTCAAAGGCCGAGCATGATATGGGGTAGGACAAGTGATGGATCAGGCGAAACTCGCCCGGTAACTCCTTGGGCACCAAGCCCAAGGGTGACACCTTAAGGTCAGGGAACGGGGGTGCAGTGAAAGGGCCAGCAACCCTGCCCGCAGGAACCTCCTTGTTAATGCTGGCAGCAGCCACCTCCTCCCTCCCCATAAAGGGACAAAAGGTTGGGAGCATCCTGAAGGGACCTATCACCCACAAAAGGAATACGGAACCCCAGTCGAAAACCCTGAAGCAGGTAAACCGCCTCCTCCTCCTTCGGGTATAATGCGAGCCAACGCTCCAACATGTCCACGTTAATTGGGGAGGGTGCCATTCGGTGAACCAGCTCCCCCTGCGGCAGTCTTGCCAACCCCTTGTCCGCCCCTCCCTCTGCCCCGCATCCCTCCAGGCCTGGGACAGGCGGAGGCAGCATGGGGGCCGGCACAAGAGGGCCACTCATGCCTGTACTGGCAATTCTTCCCATTGCAGGAACCATTGGACAAGAAAGTCCAGCACAGCAGGCGGGCTGGAACCCCCTGCCCCGCCCCTGCCCCGCCACCTGGCGGGGTGCCTGCGCTGGGGCCGCTCGCTGTACCGCATGTCCACAATGGTATCTCTCCCCAGGCGCAGGGCGCATGGGAGTCATGTACAGAAGCCACAGCGTCTGGCAGGGCTCATCCCACCTCATCTCGGGGTGCAGAGGAATCCGCATACGGAATTCCACATCATAAGCCAACCACAACGGGCCCTGGAAGTCGACCATCGCCCGGTAAACGTGGTCCAAATACTGGACCATCGGAATCGCCAAATCCGGCCGGGCCCTGAGGTAGACCGCCACGTATGAGGTAGGCCGGCAACCGGTTGGCCCACGTACATGGCTGCTTGCGATGATGTGCCTGCTTCTTATCCTTCTCATCTTGCCCCTCCCTCTCCTCTATGGTGGGCTCTCTGGTAAGGAGGGAGAAGATGTCCCCATACTTCCCACGCCAGATCTTTTCCTTGGTGGCTTGGGCCAAATGGTCCCCCAGGGGCAACGAATACCCCGCAGTCGACAATGCCGACACAGGAATGGCGGGAACTGCGGGCATCTGAAAAGGAGCCTGGACCAACCCGGTCACCCCTAAAACCTTCCCAACTGCGCAAGTAGTACCCCCCACACCGGGGCCCTGGGTGAGAGCTGGAGTCACCGGGTGGGCCGTCGGCAGCCGAACCGCTGCACCACCCGTGCGAGGCCAAGGCCATTGAAACCCCCCCCAACATTGCCATGTGTGTGGGTGCGCTAAATTGAAACACATACTCACATGCTGCACCCCCATGGGCCACCCCCACTGGGGGTTCCGACCCACTGGGGGCGTCGGAGCTCACGACCGCATGTGAGCTCGCCGATGGGGCCTGACCAGCACCGGCCTGTCGATCGGGGAGCTGCGAGGCAGTGGCCGATGCCGGGCCATGCGCCTCAGTCAGCTCGACCCGTCCCGCCACCTGCCGCTGCCCAGCAGACGATGGACGAATCTGCACCCCAAAATGGGTCCCCTGGGTGGTTACCCTGGCCAGTGAAGCCTCGAGGGCCGCAACGCAGGCCAGAAGGGCCTCCACACTGACGTAGCCCCCCAAGGCAAGAGGGGGCAAAGGGCCGGCCGGCCCACTAACCGCAGGCGCGTGTCCAGATCCCTGGACCCCGGGGCCCATATAGGGCCATGATCCCAGGCCCGGCCCCGGGGCCGGGGAGAACCCTGCCAGGGGAGAGAGCTGAAACCCCCCGCAGGCAGCTGCGCACCAACGAGGGAAAGCCACGCAGAATGGGCCACGCCAGAGGCAGTGGCCACTGCTTGCGGACCGAGGGCCGCGGCCCCTACAGGGCCGGTACGCAGACCTCCAGCCCCAGGCTAAGGGGGAATCAACCCCATACCACCAGTCCCGGTGAGCTTGGGCAAAGGAGGCTGCTGGGTAGGGGCGGCCGCGGTCCTCCCACCCGGCTGGCGCCTCCGCGCAGAACGAGCCGCGTTTTCAGCCGCCTTCTTCTTAGGGGGCATCGCAGCTATCCGATGGGAAGCCGAAAAGGAGAAAATTCAGCAGCCAAGAGGCTTCCCGGTGAAGGTAAAAGCGACGGAGGTAAGAGGGAAAAACTTCTCCGCTCCGTCGCTTCGCAAAATGGCAGCTCGGCTGCCTCATGGCCACCCCTTTTATAGAGGAGCTGGCCACACCCCCTAACTACCCGGATGCCTTCGTCCGATGGGGGGGGGCGCAAAGAGTGCGGCGGCCATTTTGGCGCCGCGCTTGCATTATTGGCATATTGCATTTTAATTATCCTGTAAGCACTGGTTAGTCTTCAGGAGTGTAGTCTAACCAAATTAAAGAGTTCTCTGTTGAAGCTGTATTTAATCTCTACACCTGTGTTGTTATCAGGTATTTCATATTGCATGGCAGCTAAGTAAAAGGCAAAAATGGTTGGAGCAAGCACACAGCCTTGCTTCAATCCGTGTGTGATTGGGAAGGCATCTGATATGCTGTTTTGATGGAGAACCCTCCCAGACATGCCACTGTGAAAGTGCCTGGACCAGATGTACAAAATGCTCAGGGCAACCAAAGCATCTCAGCAGAACCCACATAGCAGGTCTTGGGACAGAATTGGAAGCCTTTTCCAGGTCATAAAATACTAAGAAGAGTGGATTCAGTTGTTATCTGCATTGTTCCTGAAGTTGTCTTGCACAAAAAATCATGTCTGTTGTGCCTATGGAACTACGGAAAGTACACTGAGATTCCAGGAGGACCCTTTCAGAGATAATTTGCAGGTGACTGAGCAGGATTCTTGCAAAAATCTTTCCAGTGATGGATAAGAATGATTTGCCACAATAGTTGCCACAAGTACTGTGATCACATTTCTTAAAGATGGTGACAATGATGGCATTAGAGAGAGGGAAAAGCCATCAGGAGAAAGACAGAAGCCAACTCTGCTGCTATTTGCCATCCAGAGAGGCTAGGGGGTGATGAGTAAATGATCCTGCCCCTCCCCCCTCCATCCAAAGACCTGGGCCTAGAGAGAAGGAAAAGCTATCAGGAGAAAGACAGAAGCCAACTCTGCTGCTATTTGCCATCCAGAGAGGCCAGGGGGAGGTGAGTAAAAGATCCTGCCCCCCCCCAACCAAAGACCTGGGCTCAGAGAGAAGGAAAAGGCATCAGGAGAAAGACAGAAACCCAACTCTGCTGCTATTTGCCATCCAGAGAGGCCAGGGGGAGGTGAGTAAAAGATCCTGCCCCCCCTTCCAAAGACCTGGGCCTAGAGAGAAGGAAAAGCCATCAGGAGAAAGACAGAAGCCAACTCTGCTGCTATTTGCCATCCAGGGAGGCCAGGGGGTTGTGAGTTAAAGATACTGCCCCTCCCCCCTTCCAAAGACCTGGGGCCAGAGAGAAGGAGACCTCCGGAGACCCCCGACCACCCCCAGGAGATACCATCCACAACCACCATCACAGCGAGGACCGAGTCGGCGCCTTTCACCAACTCCATGCGGCCAAAGGGTGGCGAGAGCTGCTGCATGCATGCAAAGGATAAGTAATCGAACTGAAATAATATAATTGACTAAACATAGATGGCTTATAGCAACTGACATAGTGACTGTACATGAAACTGACTTACATAGAAACTTGATATAGTGGACTTTTTCTTTCTTTCTTTATTTTCCTTCATTAATTAGTTCAACTTTTGCTTTGATACTATGTGATAAACTGTGATATTGTGCATGGTAATACTTTGTTTTAAAACTGTTTAAACTGTGATAACATGTGTGATGGGAAAAGACTGGCATAGAGACTGACAAGGCATGCCACAAAGTTTGCCAAGAGAACCCTATGGACCAAAACAAACGGCAAAACAAGGGGATGCTCAGCACAGCAGATCTGAAAAGGGGGAGGGATACGAAAGGGGGAGGAGAAATACAGTGTTGCAGGGAACAATACTGCATAGGGACATGGAATGTGAGGTCTATGAATCAAGGAAAACTGGAAGTTGTTAAAAATGAGATGGAAAGAATAAGCATTGACATACTGGGCATCAGTGAGTTAAAATGGACAGGGATGGTTGAATTCAGCTTTGGAAACCATCATATCTACTACTGTGGGCAAGAAAATCTCAGAAAAAATGGAGTAGCCATAATTGTCAACAAAAGAGTGTGGAAAGCAGTAATGGGATAAAATATCAAAAATGATAGAATGATGTCAGTCAGAATCCAAGGCAAACCTTTCAATATCACTGTAATCCAAGTCTATGCACCAACCACTAGTGCAGGTGAAGCCACAGTTGACCAGTTCTATGAGGACCTACAACACCTCATAGAACAGACACCAAGAAATGATGTCCACATTATCTTAGGAGATTGGAATGCCAAAGTAGGAAATCAAAAAGTAAATGGAATAACAGGCAAGTTTGGTCTTGGAACACAGAATGAAGTAGGGCAAAGATTGATAGAGTTCGGCCAAGAGAATGCACTAGTCATAGCAAACACCCTCTTCCAGCAACACAAGAGGCGGCTTTACACATGGACATCACCAGATGGCCAGCATAGAAATCAGATTGATTACATACTCTGCAGTCAAAGATGGAGAACCTCCATTCAGTCAGCAAAAACAAGACCAGGAGCAGACTGTGGCTCAGATCACAACCTGCTGATTGCAAAATTCAGGCTTAGACTAAAGAAAATGGGGAAAACAATTAGACCAGACCGATATGACCTACACAACATCCCTAAAGAATACACGGTGGATGTCATGAACAGATTTAATGTCCTGTACCTGATAGACAGAGTACCAGAAGAATTATGGACAGAGACGCGGGACATCATGCAGGAGGCAGCAAGAGAAACCATACCAAAAGAAAAGAAAGGTAAGAAAGCAAAGTGGTTGTCTGATGAGGCCCTTAAAATAGCAGAGGAAAAAAGGAATGCAAAAGTCCAAGCAGAAAGGAAAAAATACAACCACCTGAATACAGAATTTCAAAGGAAAGCAAGGAGAGATAAGGAAAACTACCTGAACGAACAGTGCAAAGAAATGGAGGGAAACAACAAAAGAGGCAGGACTAGAGATCTTTTCAAAAAAAAAAAAAAAACGGGAAATCAAGGGAACATTTAAAGCAAAAATGACCATGATAAGGGACAAAGATGCAAAGGAGTTAGCTGATGCAGAGGAGAACAAAAAAAGATGGCAAGAGTACACAGAGGAACGCTACAAAAAGGACCTCAACACTCCTGATAATAACAATAATGATAAATTTGAACTTGAACCAGACATTCTGGAGAGTGAAGTCAGAAAGGCCGTAAAAAGCACTGCAAACAACAAAGCTAGTGGAAATGATGGTATCCCAGTTGAATTTTTCAAAGCCCTAAAAGATGATGGAATCAAACTACTGCATTCAATATGCCAGCAAATTTGGAAAACAAAACAGTGGCCACAGGATTGGAAAAGATCAGTGTACGTTCCAATCCCAAAAAAAGGCAATGCCAAAGAATGCTCAAATTACCGAACAATTGCGCTCATCCCACATGTCAGCAAGGTGATGCTCAAGATAATACAGGATAGACTTCAACAACATGTGGAGAGAGAACTACCAGAGGTGCAGGCCGGTTCCAGAAGAGGCAGGGGGACTAGAGACCACATTGCCAACATACGTTGGATCATGGAGAAAACAAAAGAATACCAGAAACAAGTCTACTTTTGTTTTATCAACTGCACCAAGGCTTTTGACTGTGTGGACCACAACAAAATGTGGCAAGTAATTAAAGAGATGGGAATACCAGAACACCTCATATGCCTCATGCGAAATCTGTACACAAACCAAGAAGCAACAGTTAGGACAGAACACGGAATGACAGAGTGGTTTGTAATAGGAAAAGGAGTAAGACAAGGCTGCATTTTATCACCCTGCTTATTCAATCTATACACAGAGCACATAATGTGCAATGCAGGGATGGAGGAATCACAATATGGGATTAAAATCGCTGGGAGAAACATCAACAATTTGAGATATGCAGATGATACCATCCTAATGGCAGAAAGTGAGGAAGACCTAAAGAACCTCTTGATTGGATTGAAGGAGGAGAGTGCAAAAGCTGGATTGAGACTTAATATCAAGAAAACCAAGATAATAGCAACAGGTCCGATCAGTCCCTGGAAAATAGATGGGGAAGAAGTAGAAGCAGTGACAGATTTTACTTTCTTAGGATCTAAGATCACTGCAGATGGCGACTGTAGCCATGAAATAAAAAGACGATTGATTATGGGGAGACAAGCTATGAGAAACCTGGGGAATATAGTGAAAAGCAGAGACATCACCTTGAAAACAAAAATTCGCATAGTCAGAGCAATGGTATTCCCAGTGGTAATGTATGGGTGTGAGAGCTGGACCATTAGGAAGGCTGAGCGCAGAAGAATAGATGCCTTTGAGATGTGGTGTTGGAGGAGAGTCCTGAGAGTCCCTTGGACAGCAAAGAGAACAAATAGATCAATACTGGAAGAAATCAATCCTGACTGTTCATTGGAGGGACAAATAGTGAAGATGAAGCTAAAGTACTTTGGACATCAAATGAGAAGGGAGGACTCACTTGAAAAGGCCTTGATGCTGGGAAAGGTGGAGGGCAAGAGAAGAAGGGGGCATCCAAAGATGAGATGGATAGATGGTATTGTGGACACAATGGGCACAGAGCTTGGTGGGCTGAGGAGAATGGTGGAGGACAGAGGTGCCTGGAGGAAAATGGTCCATGGGGTCGCAAAGGGTCGGAGTCGACTGTGCGACTGAACAAAAAATGATGGCATTCTTAAAGTCATCAGGCACTTTACCAGTTTCCCAAATCAAGAGAATGAGTGAGTAGAGCCTTATCTTTAGAGGCACTCCTCCCTTCTGGATTAACTCCAGAGGGATGTTAGCTTTCAGTTTATTCATAGCCTCACAGAATTCCAGGTATGTCGGTGGAGTTGCCATCTGTGGCTGGTGGGGATGTTGTGGCACTTCTTGAAGAAAATCCTCAGCAGTAGTAGAGTTTGGGTTTAAAAGTGTGCAAAACCTTTCCTTCCAGCACTCCAGAACTTTCTGGCCATCTGTAAGGATTGTAGGATTTTTGGCTGCTTTCAGGGTGCCTGATGAACAGTGAGATTGTCCATATAGTTATTTAATGCCATCATAAAAGTTCCTTAGGTCACGTGCATTGGACAGCCTTTGGAGATCCTGAGCTTGATGTTCTTCATTTCTCTTATTTGTGCTTGACATTTCTGCTTTAGCTCTTGGAAATGAGCTTTGGAGCATCTTGAAGAAGAGATAGATCTTGAAGAGATAGATCTTGAAGAAGAGATAGATAGACTTCCTGTTTGGCATTGATGAGGCACAAGATTTCATAATTGTTGTCATCAAACCAGTCTTGCCTCTTCTTTTTCACAAAACCAATAGTTTCCTCACCAGTTTCTTTTTTCTTTTTTCAATTAATTTTTTTTATTAACTTTTCAATATAATTTTTTAAATTAATTTTTCTAAGCAGTTTGTATGATAATATTTTGCAGTGAGACCCATTCTTGCTCTACTTCATGACTTCTGACTGGGTTATTCAACAGTTGGTCAGAGATCTTAAACTGAAAATCCATAGCAGTGGGCTTATCCGAAAATTTAGAAATATCAAACTTCCGTTTAAGCAGGTTAGGTATGCACCTATATCATTATCAGTATTTTGTCTATGTTTATATGTGCATGCATTGTGTGTGTGCCATTTTTGGTCTCTTTGAAGAAAGGAATGATATATACATGATTGTTGTGAGATCTTAGAGATGCTGATATGCAAGCAGATGAAGTATGACTGATTTTTATTACAAAATATAATGTTTATAAATCTCAAATCTCAATGGCCAAAGCCATGCAAAGCACAGATTCACTTTCTTCCCATTAGAGAACAAAATGGAAGACCATGCTGCCTCTTCGCATGAAAGAGAAGTTTTCCTATGGCTCTTTTTGGGTCACCATATGTGGCCAGATAGGAATTTTTAAGCTCAGCTTCGATATTGGTGTCAGAGAAACGGAGTCATTTTTGTCTCTCCCAAACTAGCATGCCATTGTTTTTAAATAGGTCACAATTTAGAGTTGGTGGGTAGTCCAGGGCTAGTGTGCTAGAGGTGATTCTCATAGGACTTCATTTGAGGAGGCTCATTTTGTATGACTGGCATGATTAGGGTGAATTGGATGGAATTGCAGGGCAGACCATGTAGAATACAAGTGACACAACCAGTTTTCCTTCAGGTGATTTGATTTGGAAACACCCATTTGGATGTCATCCCCAAATTAACTGGCCTGTGCAGTAGTTGTCAAGGTCCAGCACTACTCTGGGGCTTGGGTTTCATCAGTCTGGACCAGGGAGGGGAGGACTATCAGGTGAATAGCACTACCTAATCCTGCCCTAGATTAGGGATATAAATTTCAATAAAATGGTGACCCAAGCTTTAAGCAAAAACAATTATGACCTGCTTGTTCATTTTAGGGAGTATTGGGGTGGGGGTGGGGGTACAGGAAGTTCAATTTAGGACAGCTTTAATCCTTTTTAGTCCCTCTTAATTGACATAGTAACTTACACATGATAAACCATCACTATTGCATATGTTTCATTTAATTGCTACCTAAGTTATAACATGTCTATGGTAATATTTCATTTATTTTCTAATTCACTGCACATAGTAAATACTAGACAACTAGAAATTAGGGACCAATTGTATATGAAATCCTTGAAGACAACACTGCTTTTCTGGCATATTTAAGTACAAGAACTGTTGGCTTCATTCTATATATGATATGATTTATAACAAATGGCACCTCCCTATATACATACCAATATCTCTATTAATCAGTATAGAGTGATATTGAGAAAGACAGAGATTGTGTGTTTATAAACATGTGTTTTTGAAAGCTTTTCAGCCACTTTATAAACATTCTTGCAATTAAGACATGTTATTGTTTCAGCATCACTGAGTAAAAATAGTATACAATATCAATTCTGATGTCATCTGCATGTCCAAGAGTCCAAAGGATTTTGTCTAAAAGGCTCATCAATTAAATAGAGTTTAAAGCATTTTATAAAAAGGGTGTACAGTATCAAATCAGATATCCTCCTACTCTCCAGACCATTCTTTTATTCAGCTCTTTACTGCAAAATCCCCCTTGAGGGACTTTAGATGTTGTACTTTAGTATTATCTGACAACCAGCCTGAAAAGTGGAGGACGTGATTCTTGATCAGCAGAAATACCAATGATATATTTGTTTTGATTAGAATGAAACCCTCATTTATCTTCAAGGAAAAGGAAAGAGAATCATAGGCTTCTGGGAAACAGTAGTTGCAAATTAGAAAGTTCACCAATTGGTCACTCGTAGTATAACAGTGCAGGATGAGACTGAGAGATGGAGTCACACTAACTGTTATACTGCCAGAATTCCTTAGATGATTAGTGTAATATAAATAATAACTTTTAAAAACACAACCAAATTAAATGAATGAAGGGGGGGGAGCAAATAAAAAAAACACAATGGTTTTGTCTAGAATGGGGTTACATCCAATATTATTTGGGGGGGGGGAGACCCTAGTGATGATATGGTATGAATTGTCCAAACAGATTGCCAAATCATTCATTGGTGTGTTGTTTTGTGTGTACCAGAAACAGGGGATGCATTCATAATTCTGACCCACACTCTGCCTTCTTATCCATGGTTGAAACAGGTCTTTCCATTTTTGGATTTTTCTTTGACAGGATATGTAAGTGTGAAAAAGTCCGATTGCAAAAGCTGCCAACAATAGTATGACGAGGTGAAAAGCTGCATGCTGGATCACAAGACTGGGACACACAACCAGGAATAGGACAAGTGTGAGTGTGTGAGACCTTATCAAATTAAGTGGAAGTGGACAGGCTCCTTGGATCTGTTCATGCCACTGCTTGCCCATTAGATCCATGTCCCTCCTGGTTGGTCAAGGTGTCAAAGGCAGTGACATGCATTTCGGTCAGAGCAATAGTCAACACATCTTTGTGGGAGGGGATGCTTCCTGCACCATTAAAACATGCTTTGGTGCTCCCCTCCTTAAGAAGCCAATATTGGCCAACTATCGGCCAGTGTCCAACCTAACCTTTTTTAGGAAAGTTTTTTGAGAAGCCAATGGTGCGGCAGATACAGGGGGTTCTGGATGAAGCAGATTACCTGGACCGCTTTCAGTCAGGATTCAGTCCCAGATACGGTACCGAGACTGCATTGGTCATGCTGTTCGATGATCTCTCAGCAGCCTTTGATACCATCGACCACGGGATCCTTCTGGAACAGCTCCGAGGATTGGGGATACAGGGCACCGTGTGTTCCTGGTTTAATCTCATTTCTGAGGGGTCGGACCCAGTCAGTGTGGTTGGAGGATGGGATGTCCAGCCCTAGGCCTCTCCAGTATGGGCTTGGTGCTCTCACCTCTTCTATTTAACATATACGTGAAGCCATTGGGGGAGATCATCCATTCCCACAAGGTGAGGTATCATCAGTATACAGATGATACTCAGCTGTATATCTCAGTCCGTGGTGATCCAAGCAATGCAGTCAGAGTCCTAGCCAGGTGTCTGGAGCTGATGGGGTCTGGATGGGGGACAACAGGCTTCAGCTGAATCCCAGCAAGACTGGGTTAGGGGCCCTATTTTATCTCGGGAGCTACCATCTTTGGTTCTCAATGGGAATATCTTTCCCCAAACAGACCTGGTGCATAATCTGGGGGTCCTCCTGGACTCACAATGAGCAGGTGGCAGTCGTGGGCTGGAGGGCTTTTGCACAACTTCATGTCATACACCAGTTACGCCCACTCCTAGATTGGGACTCCTTGCTCATGGTCATGCATGCTCTGGTCACCTCCAGACTGGACTATTGTAATGTGCTCTACATGGGGCTGCCCTTGGTGAACATTCAGAGGCTGCAACTGGTCCAGAACGCAGCTGTCTCAGTGGTGATGGTGTGCAGACGTTACGCTCGTGGCTCACCACTGCTTCGGGAGTTGCACTGGTTACCGGTGTGCCTTTGGGTGCAATTCAAGGTCCTGGTAAGGACCTTTAAATCCCTACATGGTAGTGGGCCAGGATACTTAAGAGACCACGTCACCCCAGGAACATCTGTCTGTCCCATCAGAGCAGACCGGAGAGGCTCTCTTATTGTACACCAGGCTTAACATTAATTTTAATTTAATATTAACATTTACAGTCCAAATAAATAAACATTACATTCAGCATTATTCAGCTCTGCTCTGTTGCTTCTGTGCAGTCTGTGCTTCTGCTCTTTAAAGCATTGCCAACCTGGAAACCGTAATTACCGTACAGTGCTGCACAAAATTTACCATACATTACCGTACGGGGTTCGTGCATGCGCAGATCCATTTCTGTGCATGCATACTGGGCGGAGCCTAGGTAGAGCTATGGGCAGAGCTATGGGAGGAGCCTGGGTAGGCATTTTCTTTGAATATTTATGAGGGAAGAAAACAGAAATAATCTTTTTTTTTTTTCATTTTTACCCAGGATGGAACCGGAAATAATCCCCCCCCTCCCCATTTTTACCCAGGATGGAACCGGAAATAATCTTTTTTTTATTTTATTTTTCAAAAATTACTGAAAATTACTATACATCTCTGTATGGTTGTTGTACATCGTACGGAGGTGTTCTTGTACTTCAATTATCGGAAGTCCAAGTCAGCAGAACAAAAGAGGCAGAACCAGAGATCTTTTCAAAAAAATCGGGGAAATTAAGGGAACATTTAAAGCAAAAATGACCATGATAAGGGACAAAGAAGGAAAGGAGCTAGCTGATGCAGAAGAGATTAAGAAAAGATGGAAAGAGTACACAGAGGAACTCTACAAAAAGGACCTCAACACTCCTGACAATCACAATGATGAAGAAGTAGAACTTGAGCCAGACATCCTGGAGAGCGAAGTCATAAAGGCCCTAAAGAGCACTGCAAACAACAAAGCTAGTGGAGATGATGGTATCCCAGTTGAATGTTTCAAAGCGCTAAAAGATGACGGCGTCAAATTACTGCATTCAATATGCCAGCAGATTTGGAAAACAAAACAGTGGCCACAGGATTGGAAAAGATCAGTATACGTCCCAATCCCAAAAAAGGGCAATGCCAAAGAATGTTCAAATTATCGAACAATTGCGCTCATCCCACATGCCAGCAAGGTGATGCTCAATATAATACAGGACAGACTTCAGCAGCATGTGGAGAGAGAATTACCAGAGGTGCAGGCTGGTTTCAGAAGAGGCAGGGGGACTAGAGACCACATCGCCAACATACGCTGGATCATGGAGAAAACAAAGGAATACCAGAAACAAGTTTACTTTTGTTTTATTGACTACACTAAGGCATTTGACTGTGTGGACCACAACAAGATGTGGCAAGTAATTAAAGAGATGGGAATACCAGAGCACCTCATATGCCTCCTGAGAAATATGTACATGAACCAAGAAGCAACAGTTAGGACAGAACATGGAATAACAGAGTGGTTTGGAATAGGAAAAGGAGTAAGACAAGGCTGCATTTTGTCACCATGCTTATTCAACCTATACACAGAGCACATAATGCGCAGTGCAGGGATGGAGGAATCACAATATGGGATTAAAATCGCTGGGAGAAACATCAATAATCTGAGATATGCAGACGATACCACCCTAATGGCAGAAAGTGAGGAAGACCTAAAGAATCTCTTGATTGGGCTGAAGGAGGAGAGTGCAAAAGCTGGCTTGAGACTCAATATCAAGAAAACCAAGATAATGGCAACAGGCCCCATCAGTTCCTGGAAAATAGAAGGGGAAGAAGTAGAAGCAGTGACAGATTTTACTTTCTTAGGATCAAAGATCACTGCAGATGGGGATTGCAGCCATGAAATAAAAAGGCGACTGATTCTTGGGAGACAAGCGATGAGAAACCTGGGGAACATAGTGAAAAGCAGAGACATTACATTGCAAACAAAAATTAGAATAGTCAAAGCAATGGTTTTCCCAGTAGTAATGTATGGATGTGAGAGCTGGACAATTAGGAAGGCTGAACGCAGAAGAATAGATGCCTTTGAAATGTGGTGTTGGAGGAGGGTTTTGAGAGTCCCCTGGACAGCGAGGAGAACAAATAGGTCAATCTTAGAAGAAATTAACCCTGACTGCTCATTGGAAGGTCAAATAGTAAAGATGAAGCTAAAATACTTTGGACATCAAATGAGAAGAGAGGATTCACTTGAGAAGGCATTGATGTTGGGAAAGGTGGAGGGCAAAAGAAGAAGGGGGAGGCCAAGGATGAGATTGGGCGGTGGTGTTGCCATTATAGCCAGGGAGTCACTAGGAGTTACCAGGGCCACTGCTCCACAATTCCTGGGTTGTGAGTCCCTGCTCCTGCGGCTGGGCCCAAAGGGTCAGTTGGGGGTCCTACTCCTGTACCTGCCCCCTTGCAGGGTAAGGGACTCCCTGCCTGGGCTCCTCGAGGCTGTCTCAGCATTGGCGTTGGAGTTCCCTAGGCTGATGGTTCTGGGGGACTTCAATTTGCCTTCGCTGGGGTCCGGTTCCGGGGTGGCTCAGGAGTTCATGGCTTCCATGGCAACTATGGACCTGGCTCAGGTAATTCGGGGTCCTACCAGGGGCAGTGGCCACACACCAGATTTAGTCTTTTTGTCGGGGCGGTGGCAGAGTGATCTGAATTTACAGAAGCTAGACATAACACCTGTGCCATGGTCAGATCACTATCTGGTGGCTCTAGACTTCCTGGGGGCAACACATCATCGTAGGGAGGCAGGGTCTATTAAAGTGGCCCGCCCCCGGCAACTGATGGATCCGGATGGATTCCAGAGGGAACTGGGGGCTTTTCCCCTGGATCGGCAACACTATTCGCCCGAGGCACTTGTTGACCTATGGTGTGGGTCAACGATAGCTGCCTTGGATGTAATCGCTCCACTACGGCCTCTCAGAGCCCGTGGAGCTAGGTCATCCCCGTGGTTCACAGAAGAACTACGGGAGCTCAAACGGGCAAAGAGACGCCTTGAGCGCCGCTGGGTGAAGACCAGGAACGATTCCGATTGGACACTAGCTAGAGCCGCTATTAGGGCCTACCTAGTGGCGATGGGGGTGGTGAGGAGGCAATACTTCACCTCCCTTATTGCCTCCGCTGATAATCGCCCAGCCACCCTGTTTCGGGTGACCAGGTCCCTCCTTGGTAGGGGGGGGGGCTGTGCCTGGTTGGCAGGGATCGGCTGAGGACTTTGCTGACCATCTGGTGGAGAAAATCGATCGGATTCACTCAGGGTTTAATCTTGGCGTGGATGGGGAGGGTCAGGGGGGAGCCAGTGCACAGTCGTGCTGTGTTATCTGGGATCAGTTTGATCCTGTTGCCCCAGATGAAGTGGACAGGCTCCTTGCGGCGGTCCGCGCCACTAATTGTCCATTGGATCCCTGTCCCGCCTGGCTGGTAAAAGCCTCAAAGATGGTGACAGGTGGCTGGGTCGGGGCTATAATTAATGCGTCTTTTCAGGAAGGGATATTTCCTGCACCATTGAAACATGCTTTGGTGCGCCCCCTCCTGAAGAAGCCATCCCTCGATCCAGCAGTCATAACCAACTACTGACCTGTTTCCAACCTCCCCTTTTTGGGGAAAGTATTGGAAAAGGCAGTGGCGCGTCAGTTGCAGGGGGTACTGGATGAAGCGGAATATCTGGACCCCTTCCAGTCAGGATTCAGACCTGGATATGGTACTGAGACTGCATTGGTCGCGCTGATGGATGATCTCTGGCGAGAGCGGGATGGCGGTCATCCGTCCGTCCTTGCTCTTCTTGACCTCTCAGCGGCCTTCGATACCGTCGACCACGGTATCCTTCTGGAACGGCTCCGAGGATTGGGAATCCAGGGCACTGTGTGGTCCTGGTTTTCCTCATTTCTGAGGGGACGGACCCAGTCGGTGTGGTTGGAGAGTGAGAAGTCCAGTCCTAGGTCCCTAAAATATGGGGTGCCTCAGGGCTCGGTACTCTCTCCTCTCCTTTTTAACATCTACATGAAGCCGCTGGGTGAGATCATCCGTTCCCACGGGGTGCGGTACCATCAGTACGCGGATGATACACAGTTGTACATCTCGGCCCGTGGGGACCCCAGTGATGCAGTCAAAGTCCTTTCCAGCTGTCTGGAGGCTGTTGGGGTCTGGATGGGGGCAAATGGGCTACAGCTGAATCCTAGCAAGACTGAGTGGCTATGGATAGGGGGTCCCGCCTTATCCCGGGAGCTACCATCTTTGGTTTTGGATGGGGCTATTCTGCCCCAGACCGACCCGGTGCGCAACTTGGGGGTCCTCCTGGATTCGCGGCTGCTGCTAGAAGAACAGGTGGCGGCTGTGGCCAGGAGGGCCTTTGCCCAACTTCGGGTGATTCGCCAGTTGCGCCCGCTCCTGGACCGGGACTCTTTGCTCATGGTCACTCATGCTCTGGTTACCTCCAGACTAGACTACTGTAATGCGCTCTACATGGGGCTGCCCTTGATGACCATTCGGAGGCTGCAGCTGGTCCAGAATGCGGCGGCCCGGGTGGTGATGGGGTGTGGACGTTATGCCCATGCCTCACCACTGCTGCGGGAGCTGCACTGGTTACCAGTTTGTCTCCGGGTGCAATTCAAGGTGCTGGTTTTGACCTTTAAAGCCCTATATGGTAGTGGGCCAGGCTACCTTAGAGACCGCATCACCCTAAGGACGTCTGTCCGTCCAACCAGAGCGGACCGGAGGGGCTCTCTAATTGTGCCATCGGCCAGGGGGGCTCGCCTCTCTGGCACAAGGAGGAGAGCCTTCTCTGTGTCCGCACCGGCCCTTTGGAACCTCCTGCCTGTGGAACTGCGTCTCCAGACGGAGTTGTTGCCCTTTAGAAAAGAACTAAAAACCTGGCTGGCGGGCCAAGTTTGGGGTGCAGGTGGAGGGGTGGCTTCCGTTGGGTGGTTAATATAGGGGAGGATGCCTGCCCCACGGTTTCTTCAGTTCCTGCACCCCTCTCTTTTTAGGGGTGGGTTCTTATTGCTGGTTTTATCTGTTTTATTTGTTTTTATATGTTTTTACCCATTGTTGTGAACCGCCCGGAGTCGGCTTTGGCTGAGTGGGCGGTATAGAAATTTGACAATAAAATAAAAATAAATAAATAAATAAAAATGGCTAGATGGCATTGTAGACACAATGGGCACAGAGCTGGGAGGGCTGAGGGGGATGGTGGAGGACAGAGGCACCTGGAGAACAATGGTCCATAGGGTCGCAAAGGGTCGGAACCGACTGTGCGACTGAACAACAACAACAAGTCAGCACACCTGCTGATCAAGGCTACTAGGAATTGAAGTCCAAGAACATATGCGGGCCCAAGGTTGGGAAACCCTGCTCTAGAATATCACACCTGAGTTATTTTGACACCACAAAACAATACATCAAGGTGATCTGGCATTTAAAACTGTGTCCAGAATCCTGAGAATAGGGCTCTTTTCACTGCATCCTCTGATCAATTATTTTCAAAACATTTTGTTTTTTAAAGCTCAGGTTTCTCCAGTCGGTGCTGCAACAGTAAGAAACTCATTCCATAATATACTTCTTCCCTCAAAGATCAATAATAGTCTTTAAATGCACAGTTCCAAAACAACTAAACATAGCCTTAATGAAATCCTTTGCTGGTCCAGCTTTCAAATTGCTTTTCAGATCACAGTATCAGGTAGATTTGGAGTACGTAGGATTTATAGCAGGCAGAAAACTAAAATAATCACCCAGATAATAAAGATTTGCAAAGTA